>JAOYRR010000332.1:0-1395896 GCA_038994665.1 Podotricha telesiphe
AAACGTTGAATATTTTATTTTAAATTATTATTTTATTTCTTCTATTTTATACTCCACATTTTTTCCGCCACAGCAGGGTAGTCAGAGATAATCTAGTGTCAAGGCACTCCACTCCATTTTCCACCGGAATTCGAGCAATTGCGTATTGAGTAGCGAATGAAAATAAATAAATTAAAATCATTTCCCCGAGTGGGAATCGAACCCACAACCAAATGGCGATTACAGTTTTTGTAATTAATCAAAAAGGCCTTAAGCTTACCGCTTCAAAGCTGTAGCAAATGTTGCAACGGTTTTTACGTCTTTGTAACTTTCCAGCATTTTTTCAACTTCGTCATTTGTCGCATTTAAAACTTTTTCTAATCTATCAAAGAAAAAATATATTATAAATCCAGTATATTTTTTATTTCCAAAACAACTAACAATCAAAATATGTTGTACTAAGCATATAAGAATTTCGACGCAGCCAGATATAGGTAAGCACCACATGTGATTGATTTGTAACAAAAACTATTTAATTAAGAAACCATTTCCAAACATAATTTTTCATCAAGTTAGTCTCAGACAAATAAAAAATACGATAAATAAAACTTAGTTAAACTTACAATTCCATTTAACAAATTCCATGAAAAAAATTAAAAAGTATTATGAAAATGAAAAAGTGTTTTACAGATCATATCTGGTCATACTCAGCTACTTGTGATACAGTTATTATTATTAAAGAAAATACAAATATATAAAAAAGATACAACAAGTCTTACCCGGTTAAAGTTTGCATTTTATTTTTTAAGCTATCATTTTCTTCCTTCAACTTGTGCGTCTCCCTATTTTGAACTTTAACATATTCTAATTGATCTTTTAATGCTGATACTGCAGACTCTTTACTTTCTAGCTTCTTTTCTGTTGCTTTTAGAAGAGCTCTAAAAATAAACATAAAAATTTTATGTTTTTAACATTTATAAGGTATTATTCTCACACTTATGATATGAAAATGGTATTTTGGAAAATACATTTAAATTTGAATGTAGTGGAACTCAAACCGGCACCTCTTGGAAAACAAGTGCTCTGACTGCTATGCCATATGAGATATATAGTATAGTTCATGGATAAAATTTTATCAAAATTGATATAGATAACGTATTTGACAAAACAAACTATATAACATTATCACTTATTAGGTTAAACAAAGAAAAACAAACATACACATTGAAAAAGACATATTTAGAAAACATATAAATTTTTTTTTTTAATGCAGTGGGATTTCAAATTTTTATATGTTTTCTAAATATGTCTTTTTCAATTTCCTAAGTGTGCATATAACACTTTAAAAAATGTAAAAAAAAGCATACACATTTTTCTTTAAATCCTTTTCAACAGCTATTAGTTTTTCTTCTTTTTCTTTATGGTCAGTTTTTTGTTGTCTAAGTTGTAGATGTGCATCATCAAGTCTAGATTGTAATGTGGCTGCATCATCACCAGTTGCCTCATTAGATATAGTAGGATACAAGCGATAGGTGCATTTATCTGTCACTTTGTTACGGCACTGCGGACAGGATTTTGATCTAAAATAATGATAATAATGTTAAAAACTAATATGTACTTTATGATGTCTATTAAGACTGTTCATTTACTATATCTAAACTCTTTAATATCAATGATTGTATTGATATGATTAAAAGTTATTTTTAATATTACTGCACTCTATGATTGATACAATTACCAAAGTAGGCCATAAGCTTCATTCAAAAATAAAATATAATTTATTTGTCATTAAAAACATACAAACATGTTTAATAATATCTAATAACTAATAATAATTAAGCATAAAGCTAAAAAAGAAAAAGTTATTTAATATCTTTGACTGTAGCTATAAGTCTATAAAGAATTTAACACTCAAAAAAGGATCTTATACCTAGAAATCCATTGTGATAAGCATTGGTAATGAAATACATGGCCACATTTTGTCACATGAATATTCTCCGCCGGGTTCACCAGGTCACTACATATTGTACATAATATATGCATTATATATACAATTCTGAAAATATAAAAAAATATTTAAACACAAATTGTTTGTTTGTGATTAATAAAAGGTTATTTTGTATGATTACTTATTATACAGATATATTGCACAGATAAATAAATTGCAGGGTTTTTACGGTAAAATAATATACTCACCCTCAATTCCAGCAATTTTGTTAAGGAATTAAGAAAACAAAAAGCTTTTTATCATATGTGAAACTTTTATTTCAAAACTTTATTATGACAGTCATAATTCATACTAGTATTGCCTGAATAGTTTTTTTTTAATATTTTAACAATGGTAACATTCAATGTTCACTTAAGTAATATTCCAATTTTTTTATTACTTCGTAAAAATTATTATTCTAATTTACATTTTTTTCAAAGAATCTTTTATAACAAAAGTTCTTTAACTAAAGTAATTTTTGTGCCAATTGAGTTTATTGTGTGTGAAATATAAATATACGAAATATCACTGTCAGTCACAGTTTTAACATACTATAAACGTTTTATGAACTGAAATTGACTTTTACGCATTTTTTAGTTGGGTTTTAGCTTGATGAGCAAAAATATATAATTATGATCATAACGATAACTTAATTTAAAAACTAGAAAAAATAATATCTTACGTTTCATTTAATTAGTATATTTTGTAGTATGTATAACTTGACTGCTATAAAAATATTTCTTTTTATATTTATTTTATTTTAATTTTTTATCTATTACTTTGTCTTTGCTTATTTAAAAGGAAAAAACCTTTCAAATAAAGTACTAGGTATAACGCAAGCATAGCAAGCGAGATACGGCGTAGTTTGTCTAACAAGATAGGTCTATATACTTACGTATTTTTAATATTTTGGCATAAATATAATTCTCAATCTCAACGGATTGGAACATACAAGTATGCATTTACAGTCAACAAACTTTCAACTGCTTCACCACTGCATTTTTAATTATCTAATTATAACAAAAACACATAAAATTTATCAAATATTGCGTTTTTTATTGTTAATGTATTGTTTCATTTAATATATATATATATATATATATATATATATATATATATATATATATATATATATATATATATATATAATAAAAATATTAATTCATTGCTAAGCCACTACAATGTAAGATGTTCTAATTTAATACATTTACAAAATTCGCTGTCGTATATAATGTATTTCAACATTTTTTTTGGATTGTACATAGGTTACAAGAAATCTACTAAAAATAATATACAATATTCGAAAAACTAAAATTATAAGTCATTCTAAATTTATTTCATCCATTTTCATTTTTGCCTTCTTTAGTTCTTCCAATACAGATTTAACTTGAGACTTGTCAATGATTAGCTCTGTTGTGATCTGCTCTCCTGTAAACACCTCATCTGATTGCAGCTTGAGTTTGATAGTATCCACTGTGCCTTCGGGTCCGGGAGATGTCGATACGTCCGTCAGTTTATTTACTAGAGACAAATAAATTATTAAAATAGAAAGTAAAAGAAAACTGTTTTATTTCAGCGAAGAAATAAAGAAAAATTAAATACAGTTTATTTCTTTTGTAAAATGTTAATGTATACATTTACTCGCTTGAATGGTGGAAGGCTAAACTATTATCGTTTCACAGCTGTGTGCAATTCTACAGATTCCACCTAAGAATTCAGCTATTTATACAGTCTAAAACCTGTAAAAAGCCCGTAAAGGAAAAGCTTGTAAATGATAAAACCTTCTTACTGCATTAGATAGAAAGAATCAAAATCTACATACTCATAAATCCATTCGCCTTGACTTGTACGACTCATAAGCCTCTCGCCCAGTCTCTGCAGCATCAGCCAATGCAGACGCATGTGCTCGAGGTACTCCTAGTACCAAGAGATCGCGGCGGGCAAGGATTGCACGCCGCTACAACTACAACGATGCGCCTGTTTTAGCGTCCATCGCAAAACCGCTGCGGCGCGAGCGCATTCGTCTCGTGAGGCTTTAACAACGATGAATATAGAAATGATAATTATTATTTACAATATCAGTTATCTTTATAGTATTATTTAGAAGTAATGAAATTTTATTGCAAGTGTTAGGAAGAATAAATAATGAGGTGATTCAATACTAGAAAAATATTTTTTTAGAAAACATAACAATGTGAATGCAGCTGGATTTGACCCGTATGTCATGGTCTGACCTCTAATCCATGCAGTTCGGTGCGGTTCTACAACCGGGTACGTCGAAATTCTTATACACTTATTACAACTTATATCATAGATATATATTATAGATTAAAACAAATTTGTGCAATTTGCAACTTAAAGACTACGAACTACGAACAATCGTTTGGCAACAGGCAAGGCTATTTATTAAATATTTTTAACATTTTTTAACACATACATGTGTTATTCACATAGTTAGGTAATTGAAATATATATATTTTTACATTTCCTAAGTGTGATTCAATAGTAGATTCCAGCTCTCTACACTGCAAAACGTAGATGGTTCACCAATGGTGAAGTTGAAATATTTTTTTGTGTAAATTGCAACCAAGAACATTAGCTATAATACAGATGTATGCGCTCAAGGTACAGTTCACCCAGTACTTGAAAATCAAGGATGTGTTTTTCGTCACTTAATAACAACAATGCACCTGTTTTAGCGTCCAATGAAATACCACTGCAGCGAGAGCATTCATCTCGTGGCCTAAGGCTAATTAAGACTAAGCAAACTAGAGCTGTTTCTGAAATCATCATCAAAATCTTAAACATTTTTATTTATATATTAAAAAGTATTAATTACAAGAAATTCATGTAACAATAATCACAAAACTGTTCATTAGATAGAAACAACTGCAGGCGATAGTTAATTAGTAGCTCAGATACTCACACAAACTCGTATCTTTCAATATGTCCATGATGCCATCGTCCTGTAAAAAAATATAACATTCTTATAATTCATTTATTGAAAATGTTAATATTTATTGTATGAGTAAAATACAGCTTAACCGAACTATTTTTAAATTAGACCATTACTTAATATATTGAAATAGACGCTAGTCCAGCATTTAGTGGGATAAGGAAATAGACTCCAACCACTGTCACTCTGCACCGCGCCTCTGTATATTTGCATACATTGCTTGTTGATTGGCAGACTTGAAAGACACTTGGTTTATCAAGATAAGCATATATATATATATATATATATATGTTTGATACCCCTTTTAGAGTAATGATTAAATGTAAATTATTTTAATTCCACCGCTTTGGTGACTTGTCACCTTAATTTTTCGAATTATCTTGATCTTGATGAAATGTTAATATCTTGATAAAATGTGGCGTTGAGTTCCGCGTAGCAACACGCAATGTCTCGGATTAGGGAGAAAAGTGGAGAACGGAGTGTCCTGACACTAGATTCTCTCGAAGCTGAATAATAATAATAATAATTTTAATGATATAAAATAAATTTTAACGCGCAACGTGGATTTAAGATCTACCAATGGGACAGTAAGAAAACTATATAACTATGAGGGATGCGTAAAAACAAACACATCTTCCCACAAGTTTCAGCTATATTATAGAATATCTATATAGAAACCTCGAAAAATATGTATGTCCAAGCGCGGCAGAAATAAACTTATTCATTTATGATATTAGAGTCAAAGACGAGCTAAAAGCTCATAAATGTAATTCTCTTTACTCAAACAAGAGTACAGTACAGAAGTAATATTATTGAATATGTGTTTATAAAAAAAACATTCTGTATAAAATATATTAAATAATAGAATATTTATGTGTACCTTAATAAGTATGTGTACCTTAATAAGTATGTGTACCTTAATAAGTATGTGTACCTTAATAAGTAACTTTCGACCTATTTTTACGTAAATTATGCCGATGTAGGGGTATGAAATTTGGCATAGTTTAAAAAGTTATATATAGTTTAAAGTATTAACAACCGCCAAAAGCCAATTTTTTTTTCATAATAGATTATGTATTAGAAATATATTAAATTAAAATATATACTACACACAACATAGCATACGTTTGACTGACACTTTTGTATAAGGTGACATACACGCTGTAAGGCAACGCGTATTTTACTCGTCAACAGCACTAGTAAGTATGACGCAGTAACGGGGGTTTACTAATTAATGATTTATTAGGTAACAATTGTAATTAAACAATTCTAAAAAATACTGTACTCCAAGTAATTAAATTTTGAATAGAAAACTAAGCTTAAAGTAAATCAGAATCAAAGTTTTACACAAAACTAATTCAACAGAATGAATTTTCACTGAAATTCTCAGGAGAATATTTTCAATAGACAAGTTTATAAGATGTCGAAAATGGAGCTCGATTGGTTTCGTCTCAATGCACTTAAAGAAGTCAATTCATTAAATCTAATTAAGTATCTGTCGTCAACAGCGGCGAAATTGGGAAGCATTTAAATACACCCTATGATAATTCATATAGAATAAATCAAGATAATATTTCACGCTTTTTTCCTGTATAGCACCCTGCTATAAAGGAAGGAGCGTGGCAGGGAGAATGGCATGACACTTCACTTTGACACTCTGTTCTCCGCTTTCCACCCACTCGCATTCTAGACACTGACTGACCGATTTTAGACTTTTGAACGACGGATCTTAACACCGCGATTTTCATATAGTTCAGTTAATACACATTCGTTAAAAAGAAGAAACGGTAACGGTAAGAGAAAAATACACATTTATTAAACATGTCTATTGTTATATACTTACAGGTTGTTCTTCTACCACATGATGAAGTAAATTCCTAAAAGTGGGCGCAGGAAGACTACCCAAAGCGTGTAGCGCCGCTAGAGCCCACAAGGGACAGTCTCCATCCGAACAGAATTTGAATTTCTGCGAAAATTTTCCTATTGTTTGATGTTTGCAAATTCGAATCCAATGCAAGTATCAGTAAGGTACATTTCGTGAAAACCATTATTTGATACTTTATATTGAAATATACCAGGAAAGATCTCAGACTTAATTTTAAAATGAATATAGGCATACTCATATCAGAAATTAGTAAATAATATTTTTCAGCTTCACGCTTTTTCATACATATCAGGGTGACCAGAGCAACACTTAGTGTCAAGACGCTCCAATTTTTCACTTTACACACGAAACTCGAAACATTGCGTTTTGAGTAGCAGAAGTCAACGCCGCGCTTTGAACATAATTTAGATATAATAATTCACCCCAGTGGGAATCGAACCCACAACCAATAGCGTTTACATCCAGGCGCTGTCCCATTGCACTACGACACCTTATGATGAAAATGGAAACTATTATGTAATATAAATTTAAATGACGAGAGTTCACAATCAAAGGTCACATCAATAATCCACCTACGCTCTACGTAAATTTCAACTCACCATAGCTCTATGTTAGATGACGATGGAACTGAAACAAATATATAAAATTAGCATGAAAATGAAATAAAACATGGTGTAAAGTGTAGCATAGTAGTATTGCAAGCATTGTTGGTAAATGGAGCTTGCTTAATAGTTCGGTTAGAATGTAATGAACCCCTTATACGAAAGGATTTAGCATATTTAGATTTAGTGAAGTCAGCATAAAGTATTTACTAAGTCGTAAGTTGTCACTTCATTTATTTATGTATTTAATTTCTTAATGTATAATTAAATAGATGCGAGATTTAAACGTTTAAGTAAACATTATGTTATACTAGGTAGCTGCCCGCAACTTTGTTTGCGTAGATTTTAATGACACTTTCCATCAAAATACCCATCACGCTGAGCAGCTTTGCTAAGATACATTTTCTTTATACCATACCTTTATACCTAGCTGGTCCAATATGGCATCAAGTGTTCCACCCTTTAAAATGAAGTATAGCCTAAGTCAATTATAAAACAGTTGCGTCAGTACATTGAACATATTTACGAAAACACAATTGGGGGATGTAAAAACAGTATAGAAAACGAATCCACGATTTTTAAAATGTTTATCTGTATGTCTGTTTGTACGCGCACATCTTCGTAGTTACTGAACCGATTTGAATGAATTTCATCGATTCCTAAATTATTGTTGGGGCAATCTGTACGCATTTACAATAGGATCCTAGAAAACGTCCGAGAATGTTCTATATCACAATATAAAAAATTTGTGAAAACACGATTGTGTGTTAAAGCCTATTACCTAATTAACGATTTTATATGTGATAAATGAATGAAATGCTCGCTCCAGTCTATTTCAAAGGTATCATTATCACTAATAAATATGTAAATAGTTGATTTGAACTAAAAAGTAGACCGGCTGTGTTTCTTACGACGGTTCTTCTCAGGTCGGAAGCATTAACTTTATAGTGAACTGGTGAAAAATTATTTGACGTAAAAAAAATAAACATGTATCTTCTTATTATTAAATAAAATCATTTCTTTTTGACATTGTTTTTACTGTTTTATTATAGTAGATATAGATAAAATAAATAAATAAATAATAAATGTACAAGGGCACAGGCAGTAGTTTTGGGTTCGATTCCCACTCAAGCAGTTATAATATTCATAATTACTTTCAATTATCAGTTTAAAAAGATAAAGCATGCCTGAGTCCGCAACTAAGAAAATAATGGTAATAAAATGGGCAGAACAAAGCTTCGTTATGATAAATTAATACAGATGAATGAATATTGACGAAGGCGGATGTTATTTTTTCCCTTTCTCTTTGGGATAAATTGTGTTGTCGTTTTTATATTACTTTATATTATTAAAACTATCTTTATAATTAATTACTTGAAAATAGTATACTTATAAGTTACCTGAGCTTCTCAATGTTAAAAAACTAAATTTATAAATAATAGGTGTTGTGAATGATAGAAAATGCGAGTGATTCACTTCAAACGTTTATTTGACCAACCATTATTTTAAAGAGAAACCTAAATAGCAAAAAGAACATGTGAATATAAAATACAAATTTCGAAAATAAATTAAAAAAGGTTAAAAGCATAGACGTTCGCAACAATAGGATTAAAAAAAGCATATTTTTTTCAAAACTTCCTCATATTGGAGCAGTGATTGGTTTTGTGTTTGATCCCCACTCGGAGGAATAATTATATTTAAATTATTTTTAAATACTTTCTCTGCTCTACAACTTTATACTTTTAGTATATTTATACTTATAGTATATTTATACTTTTCAACAAAAAGTGGAGAACGGAGTGTCTTGACAATAGGTTCTCTCTGACTACCTTGCTAAGTCTAATTTTATGTTAAAAAGTAATTAAAATGTTTTAATAATTACTTGTGTTTCATGTATTATATCATAAATGATAATGTATTCGCCAAGATCCCAGAACACAAAGCCTGTATTCTAAATTAAAAAAATCTTGTGTGGGACTCACAACTATTTTATATAAGCTTTACCTGTAATAAGCAATTTATCTATCAATCATTCTATGTAAGGAAATGTTGCATTGCCATTTTGACCTACTTCTTACAGTCCGACTCTGGTGACTACAATATTTTCATAGCATGAATATGATGTCCTTACCAGAACGAGCAAGACAAGAAATTTTAGTTCTTTTAAACTAATTTGTTTGTTATTGTCCTTTCTGTTCCGTCCACTTTAAAATTAAAGTACCCATCATAGCACCTTATATTCTACGTAAGCTCTCAATACACTAGGATGTATAATGTATGAAGTCTAGAATGGAAGTTTTATACCATTATTTTTCTAGTTGCAAGTGCAAAGATCGCACCGTTTCAAGTTTCCTTATAAATATTTAAAAGTTAAATATTACTACTGTACCTACATATGTATGTATGTGTACTCGTATGTATGATTCGAATTGAGAGCATGTCTTGAACAATATTAAATATAACAATATTAAAAATATAAAAATTAAAATGGTTATTGGTCCTAAGCTCGGTTCCCACTAGGAGGAGTGATTATATTTAAATTATCATTAATCCGCTCTCGTATCTAAGACAATGCCCGGCGTTGAGTTACGCCACACCAATACTCAACGCAATGTCTAGATTTCGGGCGAAAAGTCTTCTCTTTGACTACGCTGCTTTGCTGAAAAAAGCGTCAAACTGAAAAAATCTAAAAAATAATGCTATACTAGTGTAATAAGGCAGCATGTCGGTTATAATTGGAGTTTAGTCATTATATTATATTATATTCAGGGTAATAATGATATTTAATTTTGTTTCCAATTCTCCGGTCTGGTAAAACAAAGGCGCGGCATTGAGTTCCGCTAATCAACAAACAATGCAAAATTGTCAGAAGCTTGCAAATACGCCAGAAAAATCGTGAAACTAAAGCAAAAAAAAAGAACTCTAAAAAAAAATAATAGTATTAAAGTGATAATTGTCTTTATTTTCTATAAGTCAACAAGATTTTATCCCTTGTCCTTTAGAGGATCCAAAGCCATATTGTAGTTTTACAACTTTAGGAGTAATATTTTCTGCTTCCCCCTTCCCGTTTTACCCCACATATCAACGCATCATGGCAGGTAGAGAGAACCTAGCTTCAAGACACTCTGTTCTCCACTTTTGAGACGAACGTGGCGCAGTGACACCAGTGCCTGACTAAACGCGATTAATTGTGGCTTCGATTTCCACTCGGGAGAATGATAAAATTAAAAATATTTTTTCAAAACCGACGATTGAAATTTTAAAATACTATTTAAAAAATATTTCATCAAGTCATATTATCCTTTAATACACCCCACGAATGACTCCTACCATCTTCATAAGACCGCTGTTGACAGATTACTAGTAGGTTTTAATATCGCCGGTTCGATAGAGCAGATGTTTTACAAACACACAGAGGTCCAGAGGTTTGCTTTGTGATGTCAACATTATAATAACATATTTACAATAGAATAAATACTAAATAACAATATGAAAACTAAGTAAATTAATGATACATATGTTATGAACAAATATTATTTTTGTATTTTATTTTGTATGTAACGTATGTGTACGAAGAATGTAACTATCTGTTTCTACGTGTGTGTGTATTGATTTAACACAAGCTTTATATAGTAGGGTATTTAGTAAAAACCTAGTGTCAAGACAATCTGTTGTAAAAAAATTTAATAATATTTTGTAATAAATATTTTAAAATTTCAATCTTATGTTTTAATAAAATATTAGTTTAATAAGACGATGGTGGCTTTTTGCACCGCCATTCGACACACAATATCTTTAAATCTTTACCTTGCATGAGAATTTATTTTAAATAAGAATAAAATATAATAATTCATTCAGTTAATTTTCTTTGTCGAAAAAAATACGTAAAAGTAAAATAAAATACAGTAAAATCTATTTGAATCAAAACATGCTTTAACCTGACCTACCAGGCATACCAAAATGCGTATAATATGCATGCAATAGCGTATTAGGCGAGAAGTCATAAAAAGCATGATCGTATTAAACGGGTTCTGTAATCTTTAATTATAATATATCTATAAATAATAAAACTCCAACATAAAAATATACGATAGTAAGTCAATCGTAGCTTAATTACCACCAAATTGTAATATTAGCTTTTTTTTTGTATATTGATTTTATTTATTTGGGATAGCAAATAGATTGTGCAATAAATAAGATATTATCTTTTATACTTTTTTAGAATCTAACGCCACGGTTTTAACAAAAGTTAATTATACTTTAAAAACCATATGGTTATTTATTTATCTTTCAGTTAGTTTAAATGGTTTAACGTTAGTATGTTATAGTTAACAGAGGGACCAAATTGCGGCTAGTAAGCCACATGCGGCTGTTTAAAGAATCATTTGTAGCTCTCTAGAAATGTATTTGAATGAAATGTAAGAAAATATTACGTTTTTGGCATAGCTTCTTAAAATGTATTAATAGAGGGTCGCTATAATTTTTTTTTTTAAATATCTCTTAGACTATCCAGCAGCGTAGCCAACTAGTCAACCCTGTACTATAATTTAAAACAGTAATCTTTTTTATTTACGTGGCGATAAGTACAATTACACAGTTTCAAGTGTTTACTATTAAATTATTTGTTTATGTACTTCTAATAAGTTCCATTAATATTATATATAAATATAACATGCTTAAAATTAATAAAACTTGCAAACGTTTAAATTCTAAGAAACTTATTTTTAAAAAACGTATAAAAAACTGAACGCAGCGGGATTAGAAACCGCGAGAGAAATAGAAATCTTGAAAACCATCCAAGCGCTCTGACCGCTAAGCAATGCATTCAATTCTTAAAAACTGTTATAAACGCTCTAGTTAATAAGTCTCTTGATTTATAAGAAAATAAGAACGATTAACATAAATCACAAAATAGTCATCAAAGCCGGACCCGTGTGCAAATTTCCATCAAATCGGATGGCGACAAATGAATCAAAACACCGTTGCTTTATTTTCTTACAAAGGTACAGATCAAGAAAAACGTTTTAGCTTCTCGCTTAAGAACTGTAGCGTTTCGCGATTAATCGCGAAACGCTACAGTCCCTGTATACTGCAAAAGCGTGTTAAATACGATATAAAAATATAAGCATAGCGGGGTAGTCTAGTGTCAAAACACTTCATAATATGAGCTAAATAACATATTTTTTATAATCGCTTTTGAACAAAAAAGAGTCACAGACAGCCCGACACATCATAACACAATATCTGATTTAATATAATGTTTGAAAAAAAATCTTCTTTTTGCAAGTGCGGCGTTGAGTTCCGCCACTCAACACGCAATGTCTCGGATTCGGATTGAAAAGTGGAGAACGGAGTGTCTGCTTCTATACGGGAAAAGCGTTAAACTGAAAAACATACTGTAGAAATGCGGGAAAGTTGTTAATATACATATTTCACACAAGAAATTAAGGATGAAATTACATCTTAATAAGTATTGTATTACTATCGAAAAATGCGATGAAATAATTAATAATTTGAAAGTCGTCCAAGAGGCGCAGGTATATAATATTTTTGCATTTATAGTTGAACTGTTTTCCTAGACGTGTAAATTCACATCTCTTGGGAACTAGTTCACCGAATTCGAAAATTCAGCTACGAACAGCAATTACGTGTTCAAATAAAAGCTATGATTTGGCGATTTGACGATTCTCAAATGCTTATTTGCTAGTTCGAATGTTTTGGTTTTGATATTTAATATTGACTAGCATACCTAAAGTCATTTTACTATTGACTGATAGTGAGTCTTAACCTTATATGAAAGAGGCTTTAGGGTTTATTCACGCGTAGCAGAATGATAAATGAAACCATATAATTTAATTATATATGCTACTTGTTGACATGTCAAAATCTCAATAATTCTTCTTTTTTAAAATGTTATTTACCCACTTAGGATACGAAAATCATTTTTTAAAAAATGTATAAAAATTTAAACGTGGCGAGATGTGAACTCACACCTTTGGGAAACATTTAATTTTTGTTGTAAGTTGTAACAAGTTTTAAAGAATTTCAAAGTAGCCTGATATAGAACGCATGGCTTAGCGGTCAAGTCCAGCAACATTCAAATAGTTGTAAGTTTTCTAAAAGTTTTGTTCTTTTTTATGTATATGTCGAAGAAATCTAATTTTGACAAAAATAGGTCATACATTAATAGTAAATTAAAGACGTAGAAGTATATAATTAAAATTAATTATTGCGCCCATTGGGGTTTATGCTACTCTTAAATCTAAAACTGCCTACGAAGGTTCAGGAAGAATTATAACAAGGAAAATGTAAGCAAATAGACATATTATATTTGTTGTTAGCATCTTCTCATCTTAGTAAGTTTTAATAAGCGTATAAGAATTTCGACGCAACTGGATGTAGAACGCATGGCTTACCGGTCAGAGCGCTTGAACGGTTTTCAAGAGCGCGGGTTCAAATCCCGCTGCGTTCAAATTTTTATACGTTTTCTAAATATGTCTTTTTTAATTTGGGAATGTGGGAAGGTGTGGGAATAACACTTTAAAAAAATGTTAACAAAATATATGTAAGCAAATAGTTTAGTAGTCACAACCAATCGTGTTTGCAGTTATATGCGGCGCCATTGCGCCAAACTGGCTTCAAAATAAAACAATTATAATTGTTTTTAGATATTTTTATAATACCTATTATAACTATTATCTGCATGCCTCTAACTGTGTAACCATATGTGTTCTAGTCGTCTATAGAAAATTTTGATTAAATTTAATGCATATAAATATGGTAACGCCCTCCCGCGCCACCAAATTCAATAAAACAATAAAGAAATCTTGCAAAAAAAACTAAAAATTAGTAAGAAAAGGTTTGAAAAGTAAAGTACCTACATAACTAGTACTACAATTACCTCATCTAACCCACGCACTTGATCTCAATGTATATTTTCATTCAATCAACCGGGCGCAGGTGCGTCAAAAGCTGTAGCGCTTATCGAATTAGCTCTCGATGGCTTTTAGAGCGTTTCTCACTTAAATCAATTAGGAAATGACAAAAAATACTTTTACTATAGTGATAAAAGTTTGTTTTTTGTATTTTTAAATTATTAATGATGCGTAATTTAAATGTTAAAGACAAAGTCAAATATTTTTATTCAAAATATTATATGCTTAACTTTTTGAACGTCAAACAATTTACCACCGGTTCACTAAAGTTAATGTCTCAGACCTGAGAAGAACCGGCGCAAGAAACTCAGCGGGAATTCTCTTCTCGTATTAGGGTAATACGCAGGAAAAAGCGAGAAGTTACTTTTTTTTACTATCGTTGTGTTTTTGGTTTAGCGCCAAGGCAACAAGTCAAATTTTCATATCAAATATTTTAATATATTTATGCTTAAACTTTAAAAAGCTCAACAAACAACATTGATTATGCAAGGCATTCGAAAATACCATAATACAAGTCAGTGTTGATAAATAAATGTTTTCAATGCCCGGGGATTTTATCTCCGAACAATAGTCTTCTAAGAAGAAAAATGTTAATCAAATCAAATCATTTGCATAACTGTGCTACGGCAGCGTGATTGCCGTGGTAGCTCAGTTAGAACGTATCAGGTTGCATTTGATGGTAGCAGATTTGAATTTCACACGGGAAATATTCCGGGAAAAGAAAAACAGATCAATTGTAAACGAATTCTATCTTGGCGCAGTGGGACTACATCCGACTATTAATTGGTTGTGAGTTCCATTCCCAATCGCAGGAATGATTATATTTTAAATATTTTCATTTTTCGTCAAGATCAATCCATAAACAATATGACATATACTTGATTACAAATAATATTTCAAAATATTATAAGAATTTCATAAATTTTTCGTACACTTGTAAATAGTAAAAGTTTATCAAATTCAGAATTAAAAGCCACAGCTCATAAAGAAAGTCAACGAGAAACGAGTAAGTTAGCCAGAGGGCAGAAACTTAATTTAAGAAGGAATAAAACTCATTGAGCTTAGTATTTGTTGGGGCCTAATTATATAATGTATTACAATAGATATGATGAAATGAACGCAATCTTGCTATTTTCTTTTTCAAATATATAATTTCATCTACCTGGCATTTATACGAGTGTTTGCCAGGGCTTCCTTCCGACATATTTTTTTTTCTTTGCACAGCCTTTTATATGCTCAAGGGTTAGTCCATTGGCTCCATATTCTGTCCCACGACATCCTGCGTTCGTTTCCTGGGGCGTTCAGGAGTTGTAGCTCCAGGGACCGGGACAGTTTTATAGGTTTAAATACAACTACGGAGAATAGTTTATATTGACTCGTATATGTGTAAAATATTTATGTAAAAAAACTTGCAACAATTCGCCAGGATTACTATTAAAGTGCCAAAGCGAAATCCTAAAAACTGCTGTTAAGTCATATTATTACTCTACTTTAAACAAAGACAATTTAATTAGGGACTTCGCGCTTTTTCCAGCATAGCAAGGTAGTTAAAGATAACCTAGTGTCAAAACCCACCGCTCTCCATTTCCGCCCGAATTCGAAATTGTCTTTCACCAAGAAATTGAAGAAATTGAATAATATAAATATAATTATTTCTCCGAGTGGGAATCGAACCCACAACCAATCGTGTTCGTAGTCAGAATTATATATAGTAATTAGAGACTACTAAAATTTAATACATAGACGCGATACTAGTAACATTTGGACAAAGTCATGAATGCACAAGTGTAGTGTGCATTTATTATGAGCGGATGTCACGCCTACCATTACATGAATACCTAAGCTAATTAATTATATTAGACTTAAGAACTTATTATATTAGAATACGTACTTTTTCAATCTTTATGCATCTCCACCGATTATTCTTTACACTGATTTTACGGACAATGGAATCAATTTTATATTCTAGACATGTTAAATGACAAAACTTAATAAAGTTGTCTGCATACTAGCATCGAATACACAACTGACATTTCAAAAAAACCCGCCGTTTCTGACTTCATCTCTTGTATAATAATATTAATAGTTAAACAAAAAAAAATGTTGTAATAACTTTTCGACACAGCTGGATGTGGAACGCATGGCTTAGCGGTCAGTGTGCTTGGACGGTTTCCAATTGCCGCGTGTTCGAATCTCGATGCGTTCAAATTTTTATACGTTTTACAAATATGTTTTTCAATTTCCTAAGTGTGTGATTAACATTCCAAAATGTTAAAATATATTAATGGTTACAAATAATAAATAAACAATATTGCCTTTTTTCGCATAGCAGATAGACAAACCTTCCCCCACTATCCGCCCGAACTCGAGACATTGCGTGATAACAGACGCCGCGCTTTCTTTGAACAGAGCGGAGAAATTAAAATAATTTAAATATATTCATTTCCCCGCGTGGGGATCGAATCCACAGCGTATCGCGTTTATACTCAGACGCAGACCCAGACTAATCCGCTACTTTACTATTACTATTGATGCTAGACTGTTTTGTAAAACGAATTTCACGTCTTTCAATATACCCTTCGTCTACAATTATAATAGTCTACAAGTATAAAAAAATAAACAATAGAAACTCCTTTAAAACATTCCCTGATACAGATTCAATAAAAAAACAAACCTATTAAAATAAACTAGCGCCAATTTACGCTGTATAAAATTGTTTTGTTGTTATAAGCTCAAAACACTATAAGAATCTGAGAACTGTCCTAGGACAGTAGAAGAGAACTGATGAATATGTAACAGGCGGCATCTCACCCACGGCCGCAACGTTCGCAATTGAACAGGTTACACAGTACGCTGCACTTGTGCAGTCCGCTATTATCTTTACTTTGGGGAAAACTGTGAATTTTTTATTTAACTATCATAATTATACCCCGTTACTTTCTTTGTAAGAAATTTGTAACCCTTGATATGCCCATTGTGGCAAAGTGGGAGTGTTTGACTGTAAATGTCCGCTCTGGTACCTAAGACAAAGCGCGGCGTTAAGTTCCGCCACTCAACACGCAACGTCTCGATTTTGGACGTGCCTTGACACTAGGTTTTCTCTGACTACCCTACAATACGGTAAAAACCGTGAAGCTGGAATATACTACATATTAACATTCCTAGTTGACTGTTAAACGTAAAATTTCGTCTTTGGCCCTTCTTGTGTACGTTCTTCTTCATTTAAAATGATACAATTTTAAACGGATTAGTCGCGTTACACTATGTATGGCCACGAACTACTGTAAAGTATTGAAAACATTGAGAGACCTAAGTACACGTGATTAATTCTTTTAAAATAGTTTCATCTATACTAAAAAAAATAGAGTGCATATTTGTAATATTAAAATAACTGTTTTATACTAAATTTAAGTATACACGTATGCAATAACTATGTGTACACGGTACATATACCAAAATAATATATGTTACCATTTTGTCTGCCAGTCTGTCTGATGGTTCCGGCTAATCTTTGGAACGGCTAGACCAATTTTGACGGTACTTTCACTGGAAAATTTTACTGATGTAATAAGAAGTAACTTAGGCTTAATTTTTATTTTACAATTCTACGCAGACATTGTCGCGGACATATGTAGTTTAAAATATAGTAACTCCCCTGAGCCGAGCTCGAACCTACAACCGTCGCGTTTACAGTCAGACACTGTGCCATTGCGCCTTAACACCACGAATTAATTCATATATGAAATAAGAACTTTCATTTTATACTAAAAAATATTATAATACCATGTTATTTTTTAAAGCCATATCGCGATATGAAACTTACAAAATCTTTTGGAACGATTGCGAATTCCAAATAAAAAGTTTAAGTGAAGATTTTTAATTACAAAAGTAGCAATGAATAACTTAAGCATACTATATATATATTTTTAACGTTTTTTAAAGTGTTATTCGCACACTTAGTAGATTGAAAAATACATATTTAGAAAACGTATAAAAATTTTAACGCAGCGGGATTTGAACCCGCGCCTCTTGAAAACCGTTCAAGTGCTCTGACCGCTAAGCCATGCGTTCTACATCTAGTTGCGTCGAAATTCTTATACGCTTATTAAAACTTACTAAGATGAGAAGATGCTAACAACAAATATAATATGTCTAAGTACGTAGAGATTCTTATACGCTTATTACAACTTGTTTTTGTTGCTAGCATCTCTGTATAGATATTTTTACAAATTTATGCTATGTCAGACACGCCAAATTGGGCCTATGACCTCAGCTTGGGTCTCAGCTATCCGTCAGTGAAACTCCCGTCAAAATCGATCCAACCGTTCCAGAGGTTAGCTGGACATGTGTCCGTAATAAAAAGGTAAAAAAACTATTACTTTCAGAAAATTGGAATGTACCTTAGTCAAACACATGTCATGTTTGCCAGAATGTCACAAACATGCACAATGACATCACAAAATTAGGAGATCAATTCTGTATTGCTTTTAATGTTATTGTTTACGTATTTTTTAATTATGTTGCTCATCAAAATTGGCACTCGAGTGAGTCTTCTAAGACCAAAGATAAAATTTTTAATTTACAAAGATATCAGGAGGGACAGTTGGAAAATATCTCAATTATTGTATTAATTATCTATATAATTTACAAACAATGAAAAAAAAAGACGCGCTTGTAATTAGTAGAATAAAGCCAGGTAATGCTAGAATTTAGATTCCAATATTTAAAAAGTAAAATGAAATTTTGCTTGAAACATATTTTAAACAGTAAAATAATTCGTAATTCTCGTTTTCTGAAACTAATTACCTTATAAATAATACTAGCTAATATTTAAAAAAAATTAATGAAATAAACATTTGTATCTGTCAAACTATTTTTCTTTTTTCTATAATACTTAAAGCGTTACTGTCACAAGCTTATATTTCATAACGAAAAAAAATAGATATCTGTTAAATTTTTATATGAATTTTCATTGAATACTATAACTTATTTATTATTTAATAAAATTAATTTAAGCCATACAAATATGTGTTATTCATGTAAATTTACCCATAAACGCGGTCGTTTCTGTCGCTACTCCGAGAACAGTATAAAAGCGCAAGTGGCGTCCCATGAAATCATAACACGTTCAATTGTCAACGAGTAAGCATAGTTTGTGTTAAAAGTGAAGTGAAGAGGAATGATATAATATTTAATAAGGTACGTTTCGACATTTTAGGCGTAAAGTATTAAGAACGTTTAAATTTTGAGGGAATATTTCGGATTTTCTTAAAGTATATTCTAAAAAATATAATAAGAAACGGTTTTTATTGCAAATATTTAATATGAAAATTTAAGAATAGAATAGAATTTAGATAGAATTCAACTTAATTATATTTTCTTCACAATATACCCCAAAAAAGAGAGCTGCGTAGAGAATAAGTGTGTAGAGTCAATTGTTGTTTACAAAATTTGTTATCATATTATACTGTATAGTAAAAAAATAACTATTATGATAAAATTGTATAAATATTTTACATATTATGCCACAGGAGTCTTATAAAGAATTCAAGCCAATGCATTCGCACGCTCAGTACATATTTTGTTATATCAAACAATTCATTCCATCATAAATAATTTAAAAGGTATTTTAATATATGGTATTCGCGTTATATTCTATTTTGTTAAGTTTTATAAGAATCATTAGCTGAACTTTAAAATATATTTCAAGCTTTTTTATATAAATATAATTATTTCAAACTAATACATAGAAATCTGTATTAGACAGTCACACACACTGTATACAATATTTTTTTTAAAATAACATTTTACATGCGGATTGCATTTTCCACTCTGAATTTAATATAAAATATAGATGTAGCTTTATGTAAAAAATATGATTACATGTTAAATAAAAAATATTTTAAACGATTTTCTGGCAATAGAACGGAGTGTCTTGAGACTAGGTTCTTTCTGCCTAAATTGCTATGAGAGATAAAGCGTGAAAGCGTCCAATAGATTGTACAGTTTAGAATTGATAGATTTTACGCAACTATACTATAATTACACAATTAAATTAATTTATTTATATAATTTGTTAAATTATAAATGTACCAAATATAATTTAACAAATTATATATATCAAAGTAATGTATGTAGCCGTGATTCGAAGAAGTTGAGTTGACGTTGAAGTCACTAAATTAAAAAGTTACTAAAGAATATACTATATGTAAAGTTTCGTAAGTAAATTTTGTATACAAAATTTCAAACCAACATACAGATATACTACAGCATTTAGAATATATTAATTTTATGTATATTGATTTAATTATCTTCTTAACTATTCTCGCTTTGATTATTACCTACGGAACATCAAGAAGCCTACTGTATGATTTCTATAGAGATCAATTCTTTCAAAGAAAAAATTGATTTGTATTTTCACAATAGCTACTTTGTGAACATAATCTAATGACAATATATGAGTATATTGTATATACTAATATATTGTCATTATATATAATAAAACAGTAATAAAATACAATTTCCATCGCCCTTCTACAAATTCCACCCTCCGTAGAGACATTGCTTGTTAATTAATGTAACTTAACGCTGAATTTTGTCTAGCCACGTCGCCAAAGTGCAAATATTTTGAATATTATTTAATAACCACCAAATATATATATTTTTACTTACTACAGCTTCATTTAACGTTACTTGTTATGCAAAATACTATTTAATATTATAAATTAAATCACAATTTTAAACCGGTCCCTCGAGTTTTTCTGTTTTTTATTTTTTAGTTTTTCTATGCTTATAAGTTTTTAAAATAACTTTATTTTATACAGTCAGTTGATAATTGACAAATATTTATAATTTTTTTTATAATCTATATTTAAAAAGGCTTTATTTTCTCAATTTATAACCTGTATACCTACAAATATTTATAATGCGGTTTCAATTACTGAAAAAAACTTTCTGACAGCCTGTTGTTAGCAATATATAAAACATCTACAAAGCTTCCGTGACTTTTCGAAAATAGCTTATTAAATACTATTTTCGAAAATTATATGAATTAAAAATACATATACGGAATACGTTAAAAAATATTTTTTCCGGTATAGTCTATGAGGTTCATGCTGTGCAAATATTAGATCAGATTAGGTACGTACTCATATGTGTAAATTTTAGAGCAAATGTAACGGCAGAAATTGAGTTTGTAGTAGCGTTTCAAGATTTTCTTACATAGACCACTAACCAAACATATGGCTACATTCAAGCGAAAGTTACAAAAGTGTGTTAAAAACAGTTTATATATAATATTAAAATACTATTAACTTCCCACATCATTTGCGTGGATTTAACGACCCTACCAAAATACCCATCACACTGAACAACTTTTGTAAAGGCATAATTTCCTTATATGTAGTAGTACAGCTGATCTATTATGGTTTTACATCAAGTGCTCCACTCTTTAAATTCAATTATAGCCTAAATCCTGTCTAGGCTTAAAAGCCATACATTCCGTTTTTACTGTTTTACTATATTGATAGTATACATCTTAAAGCTGTCAAATCAACCATTTACAATAAGCATTGTATCAAAGTTGTCCTTTAGTTATAAAGTGAGTAACAGTCCGCTCGTCTCGCGGCTATGCCCGCATGCATTACAAAAACGCTGTAACAGCAAGTAAAATATCTATGCCTATACCCTTTGTCATTCCTGAACAGTGTAGCTTTCTGTCAATGAAAAAAAATTCATGATCGGATCAATATATCCCTTACAAAGTTTGAAACTTTACCCCTTTATAATATTAGTTTTGTGATATGTGCAAAAACTAAACGATAATAAGACATACATAAGATTGATGTATCTTTGAAAAATGAATGAGTCCAAAGGAAAATACAACCAGTATTTTCCTTTGGACTCATTCATTCATGTTTATTTCATTTATTTTCATTGTTTGGACAAAGTATTATGAATCCTTATGTTAGTACAACATTGAGTTTTTTCGCTAAACGCTCACTTAACATTGAAACAGCCTATTTAAAACATTGATATAATATTTTTGTGGTCTACAAGAAGCAGTATTTGTAGTTTCATAGTATCAGTTTCACACTTTTCCGCATAGCAAGGTAGTCAGAAGGAAGCTAGTGTCTAGATATTCTTCTTGTGTTCTAGAGATTCTCCACTTTCCGCCCGAAATAGAGACATTGTGACTCAACAGAGAAGCGGAACTTAACGTCGCCATTTGTTTTAGGTACCAGATAGAAATAATTTAAATATAATCATTCCTTCGAGTAGTCATCGAACCTACAACTATTTAAAGTGGGATCTTTTCGACACAAAACCACTACTGATTATTTTTTATTTTAGATTATTAGTTTAGTAGGCTTAGTTAGCTCGCTCTCGCTCTCTGCTTATACACGTTAATGTAGTCAAAGTGAAGTAAACTGTATTAAAAACTGAATTAATTCAAGTGATATAACGATTCAGGCGAATTGAAAGTTGTGGCCGAAGGCGGTCGAAACCACAAGTGGTATGCGACAGAACATGTGTAGGGAAGCTCTGAATTAGAAGTGTTGAGGACGAATGATGGTTTATAATCTAGAATTTATTTATAGATGCGACTTTAAATTTATATATAGGTTTTGCACCCTGCACCCTGCACCCTGTTATGCGTGAAGCTATTTTTAGGCTAATGTGTACCCTTGTCTTTTATTAAATTATCATTATTTCTAATAAATTACTTAGGTTTGGGGAGTTTTCTAATATCTTCGTACAAATGGGATGACAAAAAATATATAAGAATGCACAAGGCATTCTAATGCAATGCAAGGCAATGCATTAGACAAACTTTTAATTTATCAAATTATTCTATATATAATAGTATATGTAAAATATTATACATAAAAATATATTTTATTAATTTAATGGTTACAATTATTTCTAATAAATGATTATAAAAATTAAACTTAAACTACGCTAAATTAATTATATATATATATATATATATATATATATATATATATATATATATATATATATATATATATATATATATATATAGATTCAAAAGATAATTTCTCTTAATATTTGTAAATATATTGCACATATATTGTATATAATAAAAAAGTCTTAGTAAAATTTAAAGCCTAATAAATAACATCCTTAGTAATCAATAAATGTTTGTAGTTCATACTGGTCAACATAACTTAATGTAAAGAGGTTGACCTTTCCAACAGTCCATACAAAACTTAACAAACTATCCAATCTTCCGATTCCAAAAGATCCAATCAAGCTCTACTTTGTTCTTTACTTTTGTTTGTTGACTCAAAACTTTTAGGCTTATAGTCAAATCAAAATATAGCACACAATCGTCCATAACCAATATGTGCCTATGTAGGTTCCAACCGGAAATTAGACCTAGTAACGCTCGCTTAGTAGATACTATTTTAGCTAGGTGTTGTTTTCTTGAGACTTTTTCAGGTTTAGGTTTTTTTTCATGTGTTTGTAATAACCACGAACGTATTTATTTCCGTTATTATGTTTTTTATTCTGTTTTACTTACTTTACCTTACTTTCTTTCTATCTTTATTTTTAGCTGTTTAGAGTCTACGCAGAGCTGCAGTGTCACTGAACAAGATAAAACTGTGCGGTCATCGTGCCGTTGTGGGGTAGCGTCTGACTGAAATCGCGATAGTTGTGGGTACGATTCCCACTTCAGAGAATATTTATATTGTATTCATTTTTGCTCACCAGTATAAAGATGGGCCTTAAGATTTTGGCTGCGAACGGAGGTCGTTTTTGCCGAAAAAAAAGCGTGACGCTGGAAAAAATTACAATCGTCTGATGTGGAAGAGACAGAAAAATTACCACTATAAAGTCATTCAAAATTATAAAATCTTAAGGCAGTTTCAATGCCAACATGTAGTAAATGGAAGTTTTTTTATTATATACTAATATTATAAATGCGAAAGTAACTCTGTCTGTCCGTCTGTGTGTGACGTCATCACGGCGGAACCACTTAACCGATTGTAGTGAAATTTTATATACAGATACTTGACGGTCTAGGGTTTTTACATACATACATTTTTTATCCATTTATTTTACTATTTTCAGGAATTTCATTATTTTACGAAAATGTCGCCGAAAATACAAAACGGCTATAGTTCACGCGGGCGAAGCCGCGAGCGGACCGCTAGTTTAATATATTTCAAATGCGTTATTATAACAAACATTAGGTTTATATGGTTTTTTTATATAGAAGCTTTAACTATACCCAATTTCGTATTCCTCCGTCTGCATATATTTTGTATAAAGAGGTAAAAAAGCTTTTCCTATACATCTTTTGACAGATTTGACAGGACGACGCGGGCGAATATTATGATGTTACTCTAAACTTGTAGAAAGTATATTTTACTAAGTATGTATTAAATGAATACTACTAGACATGTGTGTCAATATAAATAAAACTAATTTGAAGATTCTGTAGAGCTTACAGCTTATATGGTCATTTTGTTTGTTAAAATATTGCTTATAACATATAATATATTTATATGAATATATAATTATAACAGTATTGACAGCAAGGCTAAATAATAATTATTATATAGTAGTTTTATTCGTGATTCTAGTATGTGTGTGCAAATAAAAATACGTGCATCGTATATTTGTGGCATTTAAATTCAAATCATGTGAAACTAAATCGTTGAAGATCTGATATGAAAAAAGTAAACAAAAACGTCCTCAATATAGGCAAAAATATGTTTCACCAATATTTATATTATTATCCAGAAAACAGTTGCTCTGTGTGACATTTACATATTATTAGAAAAACAAGGTGTACTGTAAAAAACCTTATATATGCATTCTGTTAACGTACCGTAACGTATTTTTTAGAGAAGTTGAGTCCATTCGATAAATTATTTTTCTTCTTCTTAATTTCACGTGTAAAAATCCTGCTAATCTAGTGTTTTCTATTATTCTAATCTTTTGATTAAAAGTACAGAACGTTTTTATATATTTTTTTTCAAATTCACGTTAAATTCCATACAGCAGAGTAGGCAGAGAGAATGAAGTGTTAATACACTACGTTTTTCCCTTACACTTTAATTCAAGGTAGTTCGTAGTTTAGTTCGTTAGTTCGTAGTTCGTAGTGGCGAAATTTAACGTCGCAATTTGACTTACCAGAGCAGGGAAAATATAATTTAAATTTAGTCATTTCTCCAAATGGGGATCGAACCCACAACCATCGCGTTTTGAGACAGACGCTGTCCCACTGCACGATATCAAAATTTATTATTATAATTTTAAAAAATATTATATATATATGTAAGGCCTATTCAATATATAGCTGAGCCTGTGATCATCGAATAGCTAAATTATTGTCACCATTAAAATACTTGGGTCTTAAAGCCATCAGTATTTGTGAGAATCGTCAAAGGGATACTGAAAAAATATTGTTTCAACGAATGAATGACGATCGTTCGACCGTTTAAGGCCTGTTGAGGAGATAATTTAATAAGACCTCCTTTGCGGTTCGCTTTTAAGTTTTTTTCAGTTTATTGTTCGGAATTTGTAAATTATGGATGAGATCTTTTCTTAGATTGAGTACTTGCATATTAATTGATTACAAATTGTCCTACTGCACACAAAAAAGTGGCTTGCAAAGCCTGACTACATACGCAATGGTTGTGGGCTTGATCCCCACTAAGAGTTAAGTTCGATTATATAATTTTTCCTAATTAAATATTTCTGTTTTTTTCCATTTCATTTTCTTAAAATACTAATGCATGTTGAATTTGTGTTTTCAAAACCTTTTTAATTTGCAATACAGAAAACGATACGCTCTATGAATACTGTCTTAGAGAAAGTGAATGATACAAATTAAGTACAAAGAGATTTCAATTGTAATAGAATATATATATATTTAGCTTCACATAGCATATCATTGTACTCAGAGAGAACCTAGTGTCAAGACACTCTGTTCTCCATTTTCCACCCGGAATCTAGACTGGGATTGGGGAACTCAACGCCGCGATTTGTCTTGTTCACCAGAGCCGAGAAATAAAAACAAATTTAAATATAATCATACCTTCGAGTTGGAATCGATCCCATCCATAATGTTATTAGAACATAGCATTTTAGAAACATAATATCGACTCTAACCTATATCTATAATCTAACTAAACTCAGAAGCAACTATATTCTGATGTCAAGCGTATGTAATGCGTTAAATTATTAATTTTATAATGCAAGATATATTTTTCTATTTATCTAATAGCGATTGACAATTACAATTTAACTTCAAAGTTAGCTAAATAATTTAGCTGGAACGGCCGATGTGGTACTGGAGCACTGACAATTGCCCGAAATTCCTAAGGGGACGGTAAAAACGAGACTTTCCGTTAGATATAAAAAAATATAATATAACAAGGATCATTAACTCCACGTGAACGAAGTTAGGGGCGACAACTAGTGTTAAATTAAATTTCATTAGATACAAGCGTGCGTATCATACGAACTGTATAATGAATGTCTTGGGTCAAAATCTAATATCATTTCGTTGATTTACTCGTAGTTAACAGAATACAACATATAAAGGAGAAAATATAAAAGAAGAACTATGGGTTCTTCAGTTCTATTATTTTATTAAGTATATCGTACGGATACCTTATAAATAGGTGCTTATTGACTATACACGATAGTTGCGAGTTCAAAGCCCGCAAAAATCTTATGAATTCTAATTTGAGGTACTGTGTTGAGTGGCAGAACTCAACCAACCCACAACCATCGCGTTTTCAGACAGCTGTTCCACTGCACTACGATACCAAAAATTATTAATATAATTAACTATATTCTACCATTCAATACATAGCTAAGCCTGTGATCATTGAATAGTTAAATTATATCTATGCATTATAGTTACGAGTAAAAAGTCCACAAAAACCTTGTATAGCGTATGCTGTCAGTGACTATTATTAGTGGATAGTTAGGAATGCTGTTATGTTCATAACAGCGTTCCTACAAAAAAAGGCTGTAGTAAACTTGATACTAATAAAAATATTTTCTTTACAGAAACATGGTGTATTTTTGGATTCTCCTCGCCTCATGGTTGGGCTCCGCCAGCTTGCAATATATCAACACCGCCGGTCCGGAATCTGGCACCCTCGTGGATCCTTTAGATTCCACTGTACATTACCCACCACTACCTTATCTCAACTACTTCAACCATCCCGCTAGGAATTATGATTTACAAAACGACGAACGCAATCATTTCTATGAGCCAGACCATCTCGACCAACAACGCAAACGACGAACCGCTGAAGCAGTAAATGATGACAGAGAGAAACGGTGGGGACCCTCAGTTGATATTGACAAGACCATTTATGTACAGGCCGACGAAAAGAACCCCTTTATAATCGAAACTCCAGCAGGAGAAGACAATTCCAACGAAACTGAAGTTATAACTGCAGCAGAAAAAAGAAGCTTTAGCCCTTGGGGTGGTAAAAGAGATAAGCCCAATATTGCTGAGCATATGTGGTCGTGGAAGCGTACAGCCAATATAAGAGAGCCAAGCATGCCCAAGCGAGTCAGATTTAGTCCATGGGGAGGGAAACGAAGTGGTCAAATGATCTACAAGCCGGGAAGCAAAAGTTCCAAGATAATCTTATCAGCATCTGTACCAGAATTGACCCGAATCGTTTCTAATTTCTCGCCTTCCAACAACAGATTAGATGTGGCCGGCTTCCAGTTCATTCCAATCTTAGATAAGCGACACCCGATTAAAATATTGGCTTTGAGCACAAAAGTGGAAGATAAGACTCTCCGGGATGCCTTACCATTCAACACTTTTTTGGACAATTTACCTAGAATATACAAGCCTGGACATCCTTACTTGGATGTAAGTCTTAAAAAAGATGGCAAGAGAAAAGTTAAGTTTAGTGCATGGGGAGGTAAAAGGTCACCACCAATCATTGGACCCATCTGGACCCCAGCATCTGAAGACTTGAAGGATTCCACTCTCGATACAATAGTATTAGTAAGAAACAATGACAATGGAGATGAAATCTAGAGTTTATAATTGACATAGCAAACGGCACATGGTACCTTTGTAACTACATTTTCTGATACTCATATTTATAAAATAGTGACTTAGATATTGAAAAGATTGTTTCTATGTAAGTGTGATAAAGTAATCATATTCATTTTGAAGTTAGTTATAATAATATAGCGTCTTCACAGAATTGGCTGGGTTCATTGAAGACAGCTAGCTGTACTTGTATTACACAAGACATAATTAAATTATAGTCAAATGTTATTTTCAAATGTAATATGTAAAATGTAACCATTGGTGAGAGGCCAACTATGCACCTGTATCTTAATGTGTTATTTATTATGCTGTTTATAATTAAATAATATCATTTATAAAATCTTACTCATTTTACTTGATTTATTACCTACCAATTAATGGGATGACATTTTACAGAATTGACAATATTGATTCTATATGGGAAAAATTGACAAAGAAAATCAATATGATGAAGTCAACATAGTACTTAAATATTTACGTAAAATATATGATGAACAAAGGAATGTGTAAAATTAATCATAACTTAAGACCTTTCTATAACTTTAAAATAGGCAGAAATCTATATATACCACGAAATCAATTAAAATCTTCATCCATATATCCAGAAAACTCATCACTCAGATTCTTTGGGAAAATAACAAGATTTTTTTTTTATCTTTGTTTATTTAATTCAAGGTTAATTTTACAAATAATTAATATTTAAACAAAACACAATCTCATAAATTATGAAATGCTATAAATGTTGTTAGAATAAATTTAACAGTGACAAATTATACCTATAAACAAACAAAACCTCATTGCATGTATAAGAACAAATTACACTGTTCTCAATATAATATGGATACCAGAGTCAGTTTCTACAGGCTTACTAAGCTGCCCAACTTTAAGCTTGAAGGCTTCATCTTCAAAAGCCCTTTGCATCTGACCTCTTCCAAACATCCCCAAGTCCCCACCTCGCTTAGCAGATGAGCAGTCAGAAATTTTCATAGCAATGTCGGTAAATGCAGCATCATTTGCAACAATCTGTTTCCGATAATTCTTAAGCAATTCCATAGCTTCCTCCTTAGTTCTAGTTATATTTTCTTCTCGCCAAGACGAAGGACGTCTGCTTTCAGCATGCTTCACGAGGATGTGGCTGCATCTAACTTCGCCTGGATCTGCTGGAGCATCAGGTTTCTCCCATTGAGATTTCTTAGTGTACATATTAAGAAAATATGTCATGCCAGTTGACCGGCTGGTCCTCATTTCCCATCCTTCCGGCAACGGGGTGTCGTTGTCATTCGACATTCTGCAATAGTTCGTGAATTTTGATGTCTATTCACAATAACACAATAAAGAAATAACCCAACAAATACATACGCCGCCTTGAACGCGTTTAACAATATATTACAATTCTTTTGTTCATCATAATATTAGTTGAGCTACAAATGTTTAAAGTAGGTATAAGTTCAAAGTATTTTTTTTAAATAAAAGGTAATTACAAAATACTCACGTCGGGGGCAGAATCTGATGTTTAGCGGTTATTGGCTGGCGTTCGAATTATAAGTTACATACGCCTAATAATATATTAATACTAGTTATTAGAACTGTTTGAAATTTATGTGTGCCCGGTGTCAATTGCAACAAATTCTTTTATTACAGATTTCCAGCACCAAACAAAACCATAGCTTAAAAATGTATTATGCTAATAAATCGATTAATAGAAAAATCGATTTCGTAGATCAGGCTTTATAAAAAAAGTAGAGTAAAACATTAAAAGTGATATTGTACAGCGTTTAGTTATTATTTAAAATTTTACTTCATTTCTAACAATTTTTACGCTAATTTAGTGGAATATCGATTTAGTGTAAAGTGGAGTTTCTAAGTCGATTCTTATTTCGATTTAGAAAGAAACAGCTATAGCAATAGCGCTGGCACAGATAATTTGTTAAGCATTTTAGGAATTCATAAAATCGAAAATCTGCCAAGAAATCATTCTATAGAATAAAATATGAAAAGCAAAACATTTTTAATAACAGGTTGTTTTTTCAATTACTTTTTCTTTACATAAATATGACAAAACAATCGCGCCATCTATTATGCACACGTGGAAACAAACTAAAACCATCCAAGTAGCTCTACATCATAGTTCAAATATTTAATTTGAACTATGATGTAGCGCTACTTGGGTGCTTGTCGGTACACAAGTCCAAACTAAATAGGTTTGCAGTAACTATATTTACTAAATAGTTGAGAATTTCCACAAGATGACTCCACTGTATGCAAATATAAATGTAGATATGTTAAATTTTCACATAGCTAAAAGAAGCATTTGTTTCTCAAATTGATTGTCGAAAATATATGTTAACCTTCATCTATTATACTTTAAATTCTTTAGCTTCCCGCTTTTCCCCGCGTAGCAAGGTAAAACAGTGAGAAACTAGTGTCAAGCTGCTATGTTGTCTACTTCGCATCCGAATTCGAGACTGTGTGTTAAGTAACGGAACTCAACGCTGCGTTCAGTTTTACGAGAGCTGAAAAATTAACGTAATTTAAATATAATCGTTACCCTTTGTGGGAAATGAACCCACTACCAATCGTGTTTATATAAACTTTTCTTAAAGTGTTAATCGAAATGAATGAAAATAAAAAGTTTACGGACAACATGATTAAATATTTAATTTTATTTTACTTCTTCTTTAATACAGATTTCTGCCTTAATACGGATGCGTTTTGACCTTTATAGTCCATGCAAATGTATAGAAGTATATATATTTGTGAAATGTGGAATTTGGAAGACGAGATAGAACAAATAATAACATAAAAATTTAAAATAGAGAGTTATTAAAGGTTTAACGTAAACGGCAGCAAAATACATCGGCATTTAATGAAAAGTTGAATTTTTAATGGCCTGCAATTACTTGCTTTTGCAAAACAAAGTAAATACAAAAGAGAATTGTTAAGAATTTTATTTAAAGTAATATTTGGTCTTTTGGGTCGACTTTTTGTGGAATCTGTGAATGTGGGTTTTTCTTAGGGACAATGAGAGAATGGATGAATTTCACGTATATTATACAAATTTAAGACGGTATATAAAACGAAAGTATTATTTGACGGTGCAAAAATTTAATGCTAATATGAATACTCTAGGTATCATTCCTTAATGTTGAATATAAGTCAATACATGAATATGTCACTTTATACATTATCTTAAATGCAACTGACTACTCCTCGTAATTTTCCTAAAAAGGGTACGGGTAAGTTCTTGTTTCACGTTTTAATATATAGATATCAAATACTTTGTAAATTACATTAAAAGGAACACCTTTAAAATATTCTCGTTACGCCATCGGGACATCAGGTCCGTGCTATGAAAATATTGTACTCTTCGGATCCGGACACGTGTAGAAAATTTAAAGCATATTAGTCGCGAGCAAACAAGCTTTCCTTTTTCTTTTTTTCAGCTCTATGTTTTTTTTCCTTCTCGTTATTCCATCCTCTACTTTTCGTCCATTCATTTACAATGTTTTTATTTACATTATTTGTATTGTATTATAGATATCACAGGGTCCAGTTCCGTCACTCTACACACTCTCTCACACTCTACACAAGTCGATAGATTATAGAGTATTTTGAGATAAGGTTATCTAAAAAGCGTGAAGCTGCTAAGAAAATATTCAAACTTTATAATATATCGATGAAGGTCGTAGGACAATATCATCCGAAGTTAGCTCATATTATTTTTTACCTCAATCTTACACATGTAATAGTGTCAAAGAAAACATCGGGCATAGACACCGGAATATGAACCTACAACCGAAACAGCTAAACTATATAGAAAATCTGAATAGACCTAAGCAAACGAAAAGTTTATTTAACTTCACTTGTTAAGTCAATCTTACCTTCTAAGATTAGTTTCAAACGATTGTTATAAAGTATTGATAGCGATCGGTATTTAATTCTCCCTTATCATTTATAAGTTACAATTGTTCAAAAGATATGATTTTATGAAAATTTTAATATTTCTTTATTATAACTACTTGTGTACTTAATGTATATTATGTTAATAACAATACAAGTTCTTAAGATTTTAAGACAATATTAAGTTTAATTACTTTTTATTACAAATTTTAGTAGAATAATTGTAACACAGATAATACAGATGTTTGTTGAGTTACCGTTAGATTATAATAGTACTAAAGTGTCTTTTATAAGGTTATATTTTACATTTATATTTTTAGGTAAGTACATGCAACTCTTGTGATAAGTAACTATTTTACCATTTTTGTTTTGTAGTTTCTGAAAAAAAAAGTTTTAGGTAACGGAACTGAAAGCCGTATTTTATATAAGCAAATCTTAAAAATAATTACCTATATTTAAAAAAAGAAACAAATTATATTTCAATATAATAGAACATATAACTACTATTAACAAAAAAATATACAGATACCACACAAATATCAATAAAAAATTAACGTACAATAATAACTTAAATAGATTCGAGTGGCTGAATACTTTAACACCTATCATTATAATAGCTGATGCAATATAAAAAAGAAAAAAATAAAACGATAATGACATTGACATATGAATCACATACAAAAATCCAAAAGCTCTTAACGATCCTAAATATTATCTAAAACAAACATATCTATCGAAATAAACTACATTACAAAAGCATGAAAAGCCTATTAAAGTTTTCAAGTGTAACAGAACGTGATTGGTTAGTTTCTTTTATGGGAAAGAGTTGTGACCAATGCCGGCTTCCCATTGGCGGGAATCTGACGTAAGTAGCGGTGTTTTGGCGCGCTTTCCAGCAGTATCCAGTTGTGAGTTTCGCGCGACTGCCCGAGGAAGTTAGATTATCCTTCTATATAACTTTGCTGAAATTTCAGGTAAGTTTTTGAAAATATATTTAAGTTGTTTATTTTATTTTGGAATTTTTAATATTTGGTTTCGATCAGTATAAATATTGCATTTAGAAATAAACGAAAATCTTTGAGTATTTGAATTATTATTATAAACATAATTATATAATGACAAAATTAATAAATAAGTTTCGATAAAAACATATACAAGTGTAATACAAGTGTCGTATAGTTTTATTCACACAAGTAGCCTGAGTCAGTTCTCGAAAAGTTATTTTATTTGAAATCTTATATTTTTTCGTATATCTTATAATTTTATATATTTTGTATTGTTACGATATATTCAGAATATGTCATAAAATATTTTGCAATAAGTAAAATATCATCATTGTTTTATACGAATGTAAATGTAACAGGCTGTTTATTATTGTATTACATTCATACATTGAATTAATAATATTAAAAAAAATAAAATTTATAATAAATATATCAAAAAATACCATTTAGAAATAAGTAATTATTTATTTTATTAAATTAAATTAAATTATATAATTAAAACTAAAACTACAATTTTACAATATTTAAATAAAATATATAAACAATAAGTTATTTTATACAAGATTAGATTATAATCTTGTAAACAGCCTCCAGATAGTATCCATTGAAAATTGTTCAGGCGATCATATTTGTTAGTATGTATTACCCAATAGGTCACAGCTATTGGTATTTGTAATTTTATATGTAAATATTGTTTTCATTAAACTAAGGTTAATTAGACCATCGGTACGCAGTGTGACAGCGTCTGTCTGTATATGCGATGACTGTGGGTTCGATTGTTACTCGGGGAAGAGATTATATAACTTTTTTTTACATGTTTTTTTTAAATGTTATTCACACATTAAGGAAATTGAAAATTATATATGTAGAAAACGTATAAAATTTTTAACGCAGCGGGATTTGAACCCGCGCATCTTTAAAACCGAGTTTCAATTCTTTTTATTTCTTCGCTCTTGTAATAAGGCAAAGCGCGGCGTTGAATTTCGCTACTCAACACGTAACGTATCGAATTCAGGCGGAAAGTGGAAAACGGAGTGTCTTGACACTATGTTCTCTCTGACTATCCTGCTGCGGGCAAAAACCTTGAACCTGAAATTTTTTTTTTATGACTTTTCGGATTTAGTTGAGGCGAATAATGTAATAAGCGTGAATAGAAAATATATAGAAAATATCATTTATTTTCGTACCAGACGTGTACAAGTTGATAATTCGAATTGTATGTACACTTTTTTTTTAAATATTATTATTATTTAAATCCTATGAATAAATGATTAATAAAAATATATAAATTCAAAACAAATTCATGTAACAAGTCTTTTAATAACACAACAGAATTTTCTAATAAAAAATAAACTTAAAATAAATGTAATATATGTTCATTTTTCATTTATCAACGTATTAATTGGTATTAAGTGGATTTATTGGACTAATGCATAACGCGTAACTAATGCTTATTTGTATAATATTTTATAAAAAAATTACACCAGTTCTTATCACGTCTGAAGCAGTGACTTAGGGAATCGGTGGTAAATTGTTTGACGTTCGAAAAATAAAACATGTCACTCCTTATTTTGAATATAACTTTAACTTAGACTTTAAAATATGATACAATTGTACGTAAAGTTCGTACAGAATTCGCGAATTCTTCAACGAAACCCTAACTGGATATACTTTATATATAAATGCAAAGAAAAAATAAAAAAAGCGTATTGTAATATCGAAATATGATTTTTTTTTTCCAATACATCTTAATGCTTAACATGTTATTTCTTTAAACATTTTTTTATATATTTTTTAGTTCAAGCTAAGCACAGAAACTCATGAAAGGATAATTTTATTTTCAGTACGCACATATTAAAAAAACAACTTAAGCCTGTTCTCCCGTAGTAATATAGAGAGAGAACCTTGTGTCAAGACACGCCATTCTCCGCTAAAGCGGCTGAATTCGAGACAACGAATTGAGTAGCGGAACATTATATTCCTCTACCTTTTAAATCTAATCTAATCGAACTCTAACTTTTAATTATTATATTTATTATGTAATGTAAAACATAAAATTTATTACCTAATTTAAAAATAAGAATATCGATGGTCCACTAGTAATCAATCAAAAATTAGTATAAATTTAATAACATAGCTCTTTTTGATACATTTCTCGGGTTATTTACGTTCATACAATTTGTAAAAGATCACCCCACAACAGCGAACCCTATTATTTGTTTGATTTGACGGTCATGAGTAAAGGAGGTATGTGTTAAAATAATAAACCAGTTATATATGTAAGGAAAGGCAATCGTGGCGCAATGGCATAGCTTCTAGCTGTACACGTTCGGTAAGGTTGTGGGTTCGATTCCCACTTGAAGGAATTTAAATAATTTTAAATTATCCCCTATGGCAAGACAGTAGTTTAATTACGCCAATCAACGCGCAATCGGCTAAAAAAGTTTAAAAAAGCTAAATAAATATTATATTTGAACGGTAAATTATATAAATAATAAATATACTTTAATAGTCGACAATTTTGATAAAAAGAAAAATAAGTGGCATTATAATTTAACATGTATCTATTTATTTACTAAAAACATAACACTTTATAAAATATTTTTTAGGTTTAAAAAATTAAACAATGAATTGAATTGTGAATTTTAAATGTCAATTTTAAAAGTCACTATTTCCACTACGTATTAGCTCTTACACTTGTTTTCTTTTTAATTCACCGTTTCAACGTATTTTTTAACACCTTTTTATAATTAAGATGGTAATTTGACTTACTTACGTATTAGAATTTCGACGTAACTCGATAAGAACGTATAGTTCAATTGTTAAGAGCGCTTTGATGGTTTCCAAGAGGTACCTTCAAGGTCTTTTAAAATATATCACAATAAAAAGATATTCTTTTTTCCCTATAAAATGCAGGCAATGTGTAAATATAAAAAAGGAAGTAATGTAAAACGGCTAGAAGGAAATGGAAGTTGCCATTTACTAAGCTTTCACTTTAACGGTAACAACGTGTACCTAAAGCTTTTTACCATGTCAGATACGTTTAATGTTTGAAAAAATGTACAGGGGAAATCCCCGTACGAGATTTACAGCTCTCTGTGTAGAAAAATCCTTGCAAAAACTTCATATATTCGTATGAATTTTCAGCGTATTTTATAATCTTTGCATTGTTATAAATAAGATATTATTATAAAAACAAAAAGGTGGCGTTGAGCTCCGCCACTTAACAAGCAATGTTTCGTATTCAGGCGCACAGTAGGGGATGGAGGGTTTTGACACTAGGTTCTCGCTGCCCCTCCTTAACGTAAAATATAATAAAAGTCCTTAACTATCCTAAAATAGACATAATTTAGAAAACGTATAAAAATTTGAACGCAGCGGTTTAGAAAACGTATGAAAATTTGAACGCAGCTAATAGCGGATTTTATACGTTTTCTAAATATGTATTTTTCAATTTCCTAAGTGTGCGAATAACACTTTAAAAAATGTTAAAAAAATATATCTTTAACTCTCCTAAGTAAAAAAATGTTAAAAATTGTCACCAACCTCCATATTTTCTGTTTTTACTTAATAGATACAAATGCGTAAAAATACAATTAGTTATAATTTTTAAACAACACGTAGTACTATGTCGTAGGTGCTTTCTAGCAGGTAAAGTTAGCAAATAGTAAAGATAAGGTTTTTTACCTAAAAAATATATTCCGCAATCGAAATCGTAACTCGATTTCGTTAAATTTTACTAAATTTAATGAAAGCTAATTTCGATTAAATATGCTTTGCTTATTTTAATATAAAAGAAAATATTATAAATCATAATCATAGAGGCCATCGTGACTCAGTGAAACAGCATCTGACTGTAAATGCGGTTGGTTGTGGGTTGGATTCCTAATCAGGGAAATATATTGAAATTATTTTCATTTCTCCACTCTGTTAAGACAAAGCGCGGTGTTAAGCGATGCCACCCAATATGCAATGCCTTTTATTTCTGTTTGAAGAGGATAACGGAGTGTTTTGACATCAGGTCCTCTCTGCCATAGCATGGTCTATGAGAGAAAAAGTGTGGAGCTGGAAACAAATCTAACAATTTTGGACTAACTAAACATAATATAACAGAACGAGCTAAATTATAATGTTATAATTTAGTCGTCACATAATTGATTAATATCGTGACATCGCGATTCAATTAGATTTTAGTTTAAATTGTTGCTATCAAATAAACTATTAGATTTTAGCTTTTAGGTAATTCATGTTAACCGTTGTAGTTATATATACTTCTATATACATAGATGCCTGACTGTAATCGCGATTGGTTGTGATATATAAATATATAAGTATATAATATGGTTGTGTAATATAGTCGAATATATAAGTATATAATCAAATTTATATTACTTTTATTTCCCCGCTCTGTTAAGACAAAGCAAGGTGTTAAGTTCCGTTCAACGCACTGTCCAAATTGCGTGCAAGCTTTCGATTTCAATATTTATAATTGAAGGCCAACAACTAAATTGCACAAAAAGAGAGCAATACCCTTGAACTTCCACAAGTAATCCCCAATAGTACTCAAAGCTCACTTAAGTATAACTTTTTCAAGAGCTTATACAACTATCATGAAACCTAATCAGTTGAAGTATTTGAAAGTATATTTCAGCTACAGCTATTACTACATGTTTATTTAAAAAGACCCGTTTAAAATGAGGCCTTTGTAATATCGTCAGTGGAATATCGTCTGATTTGTAAGCGCGATTGGTTGTGGATTCGATTCCCACTCGGGAAATGATGAAATTTAAATTATTTTCATTTTTCCGCTCTGGTAAGACAAAGCGTGGCGTTAAGTTCCAAAAAGCTTAAATTGGTTCGTATTGAGAATATATAAGCGTTCTATTTTAAAGATCAAAAAATCATATGGTATAATTTACCACATTGTATGCATACCGGAATCGAAATTGCCGTCCATTGTGCTATTATAGATAGTGAATCTACCTTTGATTACTTAATGGGTTTAAAAACATATTTTGGTTACCAAATTACTATTAGATTTTCCCTGACTCAGTCAGCTCAAGGCGTGAAGCGTATACCAATATATATATATATATATATATAATTCAATTGAAAGTGAACATCAACATATATATGTAATACAAATTACGGAATTTTTATTTCGAATTATAATTCGCTTGCCAAAGCACTGTTCAGTGCAGTACGCTAAAAAAATTAAATGTTATATTTTTAACTGTCGTTGTATTATAAGAGTAGCTATGTGAATTAGGACACATATTATATGACAGGGTGCTGGGGGACTAGGCTAATCTTGACAGTTCGAGCCATGTCTCAAAAATTTTAATATTTCGCGAGCCGCAGTATGCAAAATTATATTAGTCTTATGTTTTATTTAAAATATAATAATATAAAAATGAAAAAAGAACTGGAGTACATTAATCCAGAGCCACAAATAATTCTTTAACTCTTTAAAGCCGCATGTGCCTCGCGAGCCGCAGGTTGGCCACCCCTGTTACACACCTGGACATTGCGTGTACATCGGTAGAACCTAACGCTCTATCTTGTTTTACCTGACCGGGGAAACGAAAATATTTCTCTCCTTTTATATATACATTTGTATATATTAACGGTTTTGGTTACACAGTGAATGACAAACAACGCACAGCTGAAACTACAGACGTTAGAAAACTCTAGGGTTTTAAATTAAAAAGTCAACGCCAACCAAACTTAAGGACTTGCGACGTACTTACTATTTTTAAGGTATGCATTGAAAAAGTAAAATGGTAAATTATTTCCACGCGAGAGAGGCCAATGAGTTTGTTGCGACGGTTTTCAGGTATGAGGCATTAACTCTTAAAGTTTACTAATACACCGGTGGTAAATTGATTGACGTTTAAAAATAAGCAATTAACTTCTTATTTTGAATAAAATTATTTGCTTTGATTTTGATAAAAATGGAAGTTCAGCTAATCTATCAACAGAGTATTACGAAATTGCCAATTGATTTGTCACAAGATACGATTCAATTAAAGTATTATTTTTCCGATGGCCAATAATCGCCGATTTATACTAGAAAATAAAACAATAATGACGTAATTTATTTTTGTATATACTTATCTATCTATATCTGATGCAACCAAAACAAAGCGTTGAGTTCACATAACACACAATATCTTGAATTCGGGCGGAGAGTGAAGAACGGAGTGTCGTGACACTAGGTACTGACTATAATGTGTAACAATGCTGTGTCTGTCGTCAAGTGACCAAAATGTAAAAATCTCTAGGAAAAATTCGTAAATTTGTTAAGTAAGATTTCGTGTGACACAGTGACTAACGTGGAAACGTATATATTTTGTTGGCCACTACCAGACTATTTAGTCCAAGTCCATGTGTATGTCCAAGAGGGTACGGGTTCAAATTTCAATACGAAATTCTAATATATTCTATAATTTATTTATTATTATTTATACCTAGTACTCTAATATTCATTTATAAAATTAAGTCGTAAACCCCGCGTACACTATTAAAACAAATAATAAAAATTCAACATTTAATAAAAAACCACATCTATATTTATTATTAATTATAAAAATATTCTTATTCTATATTTCTTATATGTTACTAGCTTTAATTATTTTGTCTCATGAAATATGTATATAGAAAATTTTGCAATAGGCTTTAGTTTCAGGATTTTTTTTGTTTATTTTGACCTATGCCTTGTCTTCATAGATCTAATTAACGGAATTGTTAAATGAGACTCACCTAGATTGTGTGTACTGAGTGTTATTCTCTAAGGGAAAAGTTAACTATAAACGAGGTACTCAAACTAAATGTAGTTTAATCTTAACTAGAGTAATAAAATGATGATTACTCCAAGGCGTTGCAGTCGCTGTTTTGGCGCAGTTGCTATAAATTAACTAAAAACGATGGTTGTGAGTTCAATTTCCTCTTTCATTTGTAGCAAAACATATATTTACTCCTAAGTGAGAGTTTAATCTAAAACTTATGGGTGCCACAATTTTTTCTTTAAAAGTTGAAAACTTCGCATATTCATCTAGTAAATTCACAATTATCAATATCATTCTTTCAATCTGCCTTGTGCCTTGTGTGTGTGCCTTTATTCAGGTTTTAACGTTTCGTTAAAAGTAGTTCAGTCGTATTCAGGATCAATTATATTAATACTCAACATAGAATTTAGTTGGTTTGCCTTTATTATAACAAGTATATGAAAATATAAGCCAAAATAATATGATTTGAGTCTGATTGTATACGCAATGGTTGTGAGTTCGATTTCAACTCGGGGGAATGATCATCATTTAGTTATTTTAATTTTTCTGCTCTTTTCGCATGACAAAACGTGGCGTAGAGTTTTGCCACTCAACACGCAATGTCTCGGATTTAGGCGGAAAGTTAAGAACGGAGTGCCTGCCTACACTGCTTTGCGGGAAAAAGCGTGATGGTGAAGAATAAAAAACATTATTCAGAACAATCGAATACGAAATATATATTAAAACTACAAATTTTAAACATATTGTATATATATATATATATATATACAAAATTAGAAAAGTATGTAAAATGCACCACATTTAATGCTTATTCACCCTTTGATATTGCAACCGACTGACGTGCATACGCAACGTTTTCCGCCGACTCATTGAAATTTATATGTTTAGAACGCTACCTTTCCTTTATTTTTGTTTTTACGTGTACGTTTACTTGGTGGGTAATACAAGATTAATTCCATCATGGCGCAGTGGGACAGCCTGACTGTAAACGCGATTGGTGGTGGATTCAATCCCCACTAACGGAAATAATTACATTTTAATTATTTTTATTTCTCTGGTATATATTTTGTTTCTCTTTTTCTTGGTAAGACAAAGTGCGGCGATAAGTTCCGCCACTCAACACTTGAATTGGGGCCAAAAAACTTTCTTCTTCTAACAAGTAAAAAGTCTTAATTTTTTTATTTCACATCATACAATGTGGGTGTCAAACGTTTTGAAGGTCACCAAAGGTCCATATCGTGTACTCTATTTTAATGTATTGGCAAGGGTTCGATAGTTTGCATAAAGAGTATCCAACGATGATATCGTCAAACGAGTGAAAGATTGCCACCGCGTAGCCAAATAGGTTATATTAAATTCTTATATTTTACGTTGCTTACTTTTTTTATTTGAGTTTTCTATGGTGATGGTCAAGGTAAACAGTCAATCATTTTTCATTGATAAAATAGAGCCATAAAGACGCCACCGGGGCGCTGTGGGACTGCATTTGACTAAACGCTATTAGTTGTGGGTTCCTGTCTCAATCGGGGGAATGATTATATTCAAAATATTTTCATTCCTACGCTCTGGTAACTAAGACTAAGCGCGGAGTTGAGTTTCAATACTCAACACGCATTGTCTCGAGTTTGAGAGCAACGAAGTTTTTTGACACCAGGATATCTCTTACGATGATAGCAGGTATACGGAAAAGAGCGTAAAACGAGCGTATAACGTATATTTTTGTAAAAAAAAATGTCATGTATCCCAAATATTTTCTTAATATTGCTTAATACTTTCTTGGTTTTAGATTAATAAATTTTGTGCTCCTTCACCTGGCCCATAGATGATCCATCGATCTAGTTTCAATATAAACAGGATATTAATTTAATAAATTATAACACATATAAATTTATTTATTTAATAAATCACACATTACATAGAAATTGACGTACGGTTACGTACATGAGAAAAAACAACAATATTTTTTAACTTGATTATGCAACTTCGCGACAGATGTCAACGTTCGCAGATTAATTCACTTAAACCCTATGCTTATTTTATTAAATTAACCGTTGAATAAATTTTGGTTCACTGCTACACGCACCTTTCATATAACATGTAAGCAATTTAGGGGCGCATTTCTTCAGTCGTTATTTTTCATTCTACTGTAAGGTGTTCGAAACGAATGTATTTTCGAATATCAATAATATACGTGATTAATCCGGTTAAAAATAGCTTCATTTCAAAATGTGTAGTTATCGCGAAAATCAATGACCTTATTAACTACAGTACAAATAACAGTAACTAGTGTATTCGTACTTCAGTATACATTTAAATAATAATTCATAGTTTTAGGTCCAGCGTCTCAGAATCGGGCGGAGTGTGAAGAACGGAGTGTCTTTACACTTGACTCTCTCTGCCTTGGAAGCGTGAAGCTGTATAGTGTTTAGGTATATTACAAAATTTTCTCATTCATAGTACTTTGCTGCGATACTGCCACTTCTGTTTCCGTAACGGGTGTGACATGCGTCATATAAAATGGTTTTCTGTTACAACACTACTGTATATTCACTGAAAAGGGTTGAGTATAATATATTCACCGGACTAGTTGTAATTCTATATACTTTTTTTATATTTCTTTAATTGTTATTATTTTAGTCTTATTAAAAGAAGTTACTAGACGTTACTTTAAATGCCATTTCATAAAAATACATGGTACATCATAATAATGATTTGCCTGTGATTGCAGTCAGTGTAATCTTGGTTTTTTTAAAGATTTACGCATTCAACACTTCTAGCAGGACCCTCGTTGTATTTTTTTTGCTTATTTATTTGTTGCATTAGTTTAAGTACCAAAAATTATAAATCCATATATTTGTAAATATTTGTATGTTTGTCTGTGGCAAGTCTAAATTAATTTACAGTAGCGTCCTACACTATTAAAAGTGGAAGTAATATGTGGAAGTAATATGATTTGAGTTTAGTGCAGGTGAACTAGCATTGCATTAAATTATAAGATTATAACTATTATATTTGAAAATAGCAGCTGTTTCTCGCTGGCTCTTCTCAGCAGTACTTCCCAGCCAATGGTAGATTTATGTTTATTCGATGTTTTATAAGTGCAAAAACCTATTTAAAAAAATAATATTTTGAATTTAAATAAAATTGCAATTATTATATCTTAACGATCGATCTGCTAACAATCACACTCAGTCACATCTATTAGCTTCGTAACTCCATGGAAGATTTAGGTTGAGAAGCGGGAGCGCAGTGGAACAGCCTCTGACTAATCACTATTGGCTGTGGATTCAATTCCCACGTGGTGGAATGATAATAATGTAATTATTTGCATTTTTCCACTCTGATGAACAAGTCAAAACGCGACATTGAGTTCTGCCATTTAACTCACAATGTCTTGAATTTAAGCGGAAGGTGGAGGATCTTGACACTAGGTTCTCTATGTAAACTTAAGAAATGTAAAATAACTTACAAAGCTACCACCTCATCAATTTAGCTATACAATTTTTTAAAACATAATAGCTTTCGATGTGCCTTACTGGGCGGAAAACAAAAGGAAACTATCCATTGTCCTCTCACCGATGGTGCCGGCATATCCTTTTTAGTTTTGCTCCGTGGTGCGAGTGAAACCTTTCTTTTATATTGCTTTGTAAGGTTTTATATGTTACATATATATTTTGAAATATTTACAATATAAAAATATTATAACACTTAGTATATTATATAGTAATTGTAAATGATATATAGTACATTATAAATCATTAAGCAATTACAACAAAATCTAGCGATGCTTCTAATCTAGGAATGAAAAGAATAGAATTGAGGTCATCGTGACCTAGTGGGACATCATCTGACTGCAAACGCGATTGGTTTTGGGTACGAACCCCACTTGGAGGTATGATTATATTTCAATTATTTTGATTTCTTGCCTCTGGTACTAGAGAAAGCGCGGCGTTGAGTTCCGCTAACCAACAAGCAAAGTTTCGAATTCGGCTACGAAGTGGATACTGAATTTTACATGTAAAAAACTATATTTAAAATCCTTAAATATGAATTATGTAAATAAAAAAATGAATTTAAAGTGCAATACTTACTTTTACCTGTACTTGCGTACTTATGTATAAAAATACGATTGATTTTTTATTAAATAATTCATTTTTGATAAATAAATACTATACGTTCGTAATTCACAATAAAAATACGTGTAAAGGAGGAAAGTAAATAGTCGATAGGCGAGCTATTTATTTAACACTGAATGTTTGTTTGGATGCTTGCGAGGCGGCTTGTGTGAAATTTTATGAATTGCCATTTTCGTTTCGTTTAGTTACATAGACATTTATAATATATTTTATATTTGTAATATAAATAGAAAGACTAGATTTGTTTTACAATTCACATTACCTAGTGTTCTACACTTTCCGCCGGGTATCATCGGCGCGCGTTGTTTTCACCGTCACCAGGGCAGCCGGGCAGGATGGGCCTCACTACTACGAGTAGGTTATATTACGATATTAGAATTTCAACCTACCAAAGAACCCAAAAATCAGATCTCATATTAGATATTTATTAAATACTTTCGTCTTCTTACTTAAACAAATTCTACTTATAAATTAGCTTTTAGCCTACAACGGCCAAATTGAGCTTGTTAATTTGAGATTTCTAAAGTGCAATAGTTCAATAGCACAGATCAAAATTGGTTCGTAAACTCATAGATGCGGTTGATTGAAACATGACGGCATGTTATTGGAGTTATTTCCTTCAGGTTATGCATAACATGGTTAGCGGATATAATGTGGATTAATCTAAGCGTATTCTAGCTATCTAGTAAGAATTCTACTGTGTCTTTGGAAAATCCTCTATAATGTATACAATTATACAAAGGTGGGTTTGATTTATTTAATATTTATATATTATAAATAGGTTAGCTTAAAAATCATTTTTAGAAAATATATAAAAAAATTTGAACGCAGCGGGATTAGCCATGCGTTCTACATCGTCTTAGAATATTAAATAATTTAAAAGAAATATAAAAAAAAAATTCAAGTATTATTCAAACACTTTTGGATATGAAAAACATTTTTGGTTCCGCTACGTTCAAATAATTATACGTTTTCTAATAATATTTTGGATATATACTTTCTTGCTGTTTCATACAAATTTCTTCTTTCTTTGCTTCTTTTATCTTTATGGGGTGTCACGTGTCGCCAATATTTTCAATCAGGTGTGTGAAACTTGAACTATCGTGTCATAAATATAAATTCAATTCCTTTTTGTATTCTGGCCTATTCAGCACAAACTCCATATTACTTTTACTCTACATATTAATTTTTTTCGTATAAATATACTATCACAACCATAATCTATTTAAATAATAAAATAGTTTATATTCCATAGTAATAAAAAATATTACAAACTAAATAAATAATCTAGTAAACTGTCAAGAACTTTTTCAGATTACAACTCTAATTAACAAGATACTTTTTGTAAGCATTGCAGCTTTACACAATAATACAAAACAAATTTGTCAAAGTAAAAAAATAATTCCAACCCATTTAAAATTATCTTCCCGCTATTCTGTTCGTGTGCTATGAAAATATTGTTTCGTCATTGGACACATATTTCAATTTCGAAGTGAATTTGAAGGAGGCAAGGAGTGTGTTAAAATAAATTTGTGATTTTCTCACATTGGTTACATAGATAAAGGTCATACCTATACTAGTAGCTGCCTGCAACTTAATGCAATTTTTTCAAAGACGACAATATGCATGGGTTTACAGGTGCCCATGTCTTTTATGAAAATGCAATTTTTTTATAGGTGTTTATTTAAATACACAAGACAATGGGAAACTTAACTCAATATCTAATAAATACCACTGACCAGTTGTTTTTTTTAATTATTATTGTAATTTTAATAGAACTATTAATATGACAGCTATTAGAATAATTACAATTATAAGTATACATATATAGATATATTATTTTTATAATTATTATTTTTAGATTTCCTTTCTCAAAACTTTAGTAAAGTTTTGGTATTAATTGAAGTCCACGGGCTAAAGCCAAGTGTACTTCACGGATATGTTATATGAGGTCGGCATCTTCTTGCAGAAACTTTCTGACAATTCGACAAGTATTTAGTAGAGCTGATTTTTCATGTTGCACGATGTAAACTTTATTCATGTTCCATATTCTGATTATTTCTTCTTTAAGGTCTTTAAGCTCTGTATATGTATATGTATTTTTTCTGTTATTGTTTTCTGTACATTATGAGTGTTAGGTGCATCAATATCTGCAATACCTGGTCTATTATGATTCTACGTCCGGTGTTCCATTCTTCAAAACGCAATGTATCTCTATATTAGTGGAGAGAATTAGTAGAGTGGTCCTAACCAAAAGGCTTTCACTGTATTTTACACTTTACACTCTCGTATTGGCGAATGGGTGATTTAGCTTTAAGGTACTGCTTTGAGTGTAAACGACGAAAATGATTTGCTAAAAATGCATGTAGATATTTTAATAAAGCAACTGTTGAGTGTGTTACGATTTGGAAAATTACTTAGTTGTATTTTACGTTATTAATAGTAGCTGCAATATTTCCATTTTAATTTTAGAGATGTTTTGAAATCTATGCATTGTAATTTTCTTGCGTTACAGCCCTTGGGGGTTTCCATGACACTCAACATTGTTCCCCTGCGTTACTACAAAAAAAATATTAAAAAATGTTAATATAATAATGATAATGTAACATGTAACGGTCAGATTCCGTAATATAATTCCGAAATTAAAAAAAAAATCAGTAATATTGTTTTTTATTTTTTATCTTATGGCACGAGTACTTTAAAAGTTGATTGTCCCAAATATGTATACGAGTATCAAAACGTAATGTTTAAAAAACCCTACTTGTGGTAATAATTCAAAACAATCAAAATTAAGTTTTAGTTAACCTTGGATTTTTTTATGTAATGTAACATTTTTATTAGCTTCTAAGCACAGAGTTTCACCTTCAGAAAAAAATTTTGTAACAATAGGATGTGATTTCATAGAACTTTGTAAAACACATTAATTATTGGACCTTCTTGCAATTATATATTTGTATAAATAACTTTTTTTGCACAAAACAGTGATAATTGTGTTATGAACATTATAAATTTCCAATTTTTTTTATGTATATATTTTATTGTATAAATATTATGACAGTTATCGTCTTTAATTTCGTTTGCGTAGATTCAATGACCCATGCCTTAGTATTTATTTTTAAATCTTTCATAATTGGAACTGTGAAACGTACATAAAAAGAACCTCTCGTACATAAAAAAAGTCCTCGTTATTTTTATTTAAACTAAATATAAGGTAATGTTACCTAGCCAGGGTTGTCAGATGCATGTTAATCATTTCCGGGTAATTTCTGGACCACAGGTAGGTTAGGTACTCACCCCTACTTACTTTACACAGCGCTAGCGCGCTATGTATGTTTGGCTTGAATTTGGCACCCTAGTAATCGTGTATGATAACGTTGGGAAAAAAATTGTACTTGTGAATTTTTTTACAGCAAAGTGAAATTATTAGACAAGGGACAACACGCAAAATTACAGGATATTCTCGGATTTTCCGGCCATTTCGCAACCCTATACCTAGTCTATCATCCTGGCTGTTAGTGTTTGTCACGCTTAACTAAGTTTTTGTTCAATCTGTTATTGTAATATTTTTACAGTAATTAATATTGAAAGTCTTGAAAAAAAGTATATTTATTATTTAGTGTTCACAATACTCAGAAATTTCTAAAAAATATATAAAAAAAAACTTGTAAAGCTCAATCTTTAAATAAATATAAATACAATTCGTTTAAATTTACCTTATTATTGAAAACATCTACTATTTAGCCCACCGACATAAAAGCGCGAACTAAATCGTACAACTTATCCCCCGGGATTCGGGGACGTGATCGGGGATTATAGTGGACATTAGTGATTACCCACAAAAATGGTTTACGTGCGGTCAACTCATATCTTTATTTCTTAATAAACCTTTTTACAGGACGTAATAAATGTATATTTATCAACGTTTGGTTCCTCCTGTAAATTGAAAAATATCAGATTTTTAATTAGCATATTTACTGGTGTATTTATTTATTAGGCCGGTCGACGTTACATACAATAGACGTGAGTTTAAAAATTATAGCAATCCCACATCCAATAGTCATTATATTCTGCTGTACCACTGCGCTACTTATAGAGGCGTTTAATAAACACATTATTCCAGGAATTATGTAACGTGCAAAGCAATTATTAATAAAAGTTGATATTTTTAAGATAGTACAATCTTGTGAAATAGTTACAATAACTTTGAAGAAATTTTTTGATAGCGCTATTTATTTGTTCTTACTTTACATCCGTTTCTTTTTGAGGGGTAAACAGAGAAATTATTGTTGAGGGTAAATCGTCGAGACCCGCCGATTTTCTCGGTATTATAAATTATAATATATAAAAACTAACATGAATAAATAATCTATAGTATAATAAAACAGTAAAAAATCTGAGTCCTGCACAGCGAATACTTTTACGATTAAATGGCGGTAGTTTGAGATAATAATTGTATCAAATGACAGACAAATGCCACCTCAGTGTACCTGTGACCACGGACTACTGTAAAGTGTTCGAAACGTTCGGTTCTAAAATGTATTTTCGAATACCAAAATTATACGCGATTAATCCGGTTAATATAGTTTCATTTAAAAAATCTTGAGGTCTAGTTCACGACGGCGAAACCCGCGAGCGGGTGGGCCACTTGTTATAATTTACCCGAATATAATATCTTTTCAACGTTTGCGGCCATATAAATATTAGTTCAAAAGACAATTTGCTATTATATATACAAACTAACTACTATTAAGGGTTATGGAACATATAACTGGAATCTACTTGAGTATTGAGATTAATTAGTTAACGTGTTAGACAGTAAGCTTTTCTTCCCTCGGGCGATATATTAGTACAATTGTATTGTGTAAATCATGTAATGACTAATTTAATTTCTTACATAATTTGACTTGTGTTTAAGGCGTTTCAATAATTATTGGTAGCTTTAAGAAAAAAAAAATACAATAAAAAATAATATTTACTTCAATAGGCAAATCTGGGATGTTAAAACTTAAGCATCGGGTTAAGATTATTTTTATTATAGTGCCTTTTCAATTGATTTACTTCTTGTTACTATCACACATTATGTGAAAGAAAAATTCAAATATTTTATTTGGTCTGTGTACATTTATAAATACTTTACAAGCAGTAACAATGCCGTTTTGTTGTAACTCGACAGCGTCTGACAATATGTTTGTGGTTGTAATTTCGATTCCCACTGGGGGGATGATTGATTATATTTTAATTTTTTTATTTCATTTCGTTCTGGTTTCAAAATATATCTAAATATAAGATTGTTAATACCATAACATGTTAAAAAAGTCACTGCCAAATTAAATACATTGTAACAAAAAACTAAAACATAACTGAAACTATTACATTATTTAAATGTTAGCGTTTGTAGTTAAGTAAAACGGGTAGTTATCTGCGCAATAGCAATAAATAACTTTAACATTTCTCGGACTTACAAAGTTTCATACTAATTAGCGTTGTTGTATCTCAAAGTTTCTCTTTAAGTATATAGTAGACCTCTACGTGCAGATATTCCTATAAAATGAATGCAAATTAAAACATAGATCTTTAATAAAACTTTATTTGAGCTTCAAGCAAGCTTTTTTCCATATAGCAGGGTCGTCAGAGAGAACCTAGTGTTAAGACACTCCGTTTTCCTTCCCCCACCGGAGTCCGAGTGGCACGGTTCAACCTTGTTCGTAGAGCCTCGTTTTTTCATGTTCACCAGGGCGGAGAAATGAATATAATTAAAATATGATCATTCCACCGAGTGGGAAACGAACCCACAAGCAACCACAATTACTTTACATGGCCTCTATTAAACATTATAATTAAAAGACAATATATAAATCAATTCCGTTTTCTCCGTCTTATCAGACAAAAACCGATGTTGGGTTCCACCATTGTATTCTCGAAAATATTTTAATTTTCCCGAGTTGGTAAGTCGAAGTGCGACTTAGAGTATCGGGAATTACCACGCAGTCTGGAAATTGAGCGATAAACGGACAACAGAGTGTCTAAACACTAAATTCTCGCTCTCAGTGTTCCTGTGGATATCTATCCTACTACACCACGATGGTGTCAGTACAAAATTGTAGTGGTAATATTATTTATATCTAGACTACTAAATTATTTTAATTATTGCAAACTTGAAAACGTCAAGAGTTATAATTTCTGAAATTACAGTCTTTAACTCTTACTCTCTAGAGAATAATAGTGTATAATCGCGTTGTTTCAATTAAATTATCTTAGATATTTTTTGTTCATTATAGTATATAAGAGAAATTCGTAGTCGTAATAAGTGCGTTCATACTATTGAGATGACTTTCGACTTAATGTTATCATAAATGCTTTCTAAATTACATCTGCATAAATTAAAAATAAATATTTACTTAGAAAATTTATAAAAATCAATACTATAAATGATAGTTCGGAGAACGGTACGAAATAATTCAAAATTGTTTTACTTTACATTTTACAGGGTAGGCAAGGGCAGTCAAAAAGCACCGAAATATTAGGTCACTTCGTTTCACATTTCCCGCCTTTTGACCAAATTTAAAATTTGTATTATAAAGTTTGTTATTTAGATCCCCTCTTCGCAAATATGGCCGTCAAAAACATGCGTTTGTTTCCTAGTTTGCAATTAATCTTTTTTAGGACATGGAAAAACATTTTAAGAGAACTTATAAAAATTTGAACGTAGTGGGCCTCGAAACAAAACGAAGCGACAAGCACTCTGACCACTTAACCATACTATCTATATCCAGCTATGTCGAAATTCTTATACACTGGCTAGAACTCATTTTCGTTGTTAACATCTCTTTAGAGAGATTTGTATACACTTCTGCTCCTCAAATATTATTTCTATGAACAATTGTTTGGCAAGAGAGAATGGTATTTATTCAATATTATTAATCAACATTTTTTTTATTATTAAGTGTCATTTAAACTCACCTAGGACATGAAAAGCATTTTTAGAAAACGTATAGCATATTTATTTAAATATATTTTTTTTTAAATAAGTTTCTCTGTTTTTTAGACTTCATTAGATTAGATTTTTTTTTCTTTGAAGGAGTTGTTATATTCAATATCTTTTAATACAATAATAAAAAAATATGTAATTGCTTTCTTTTCATAAAAAATATATGAAGTCATTATACATTAATACTTTCTAAATTATTATAGTAAAGTTTAAATTATATAGTTTATTAAATAGCGTGATTAGAACTTAAAAACATCATTTTATATACACCTTTCAACTGGATACAAACTCTGCACTATGATCATGAATATTTCTATAAAATACAATTAAGATAAATAAATTCGCTATACAATGTTTATACCGTGTTTAAAACAAATAAACGTTTGACAAAGCTATAGTAAACTAGTAGTTTTATTTATATAGGCAAATGATTGTCATTCGATTTGTGTGAAAACACCAACCTCTTTGAGTACATCGTCAATAGACTTTGTTTTTTTTGGATTAACCAACTGTTGATACGTTAAAGTGCTTTTCAGAATAGAAATATAGAATTTCTTGCGGCGATCGTGGCGCAGTGGGACAGCGCCTGACCTTGTACGCGATAGTTTTGGGTTCGATTCCCACTCAGAGAAAACATTATAATCATTTAAATTATTTTCATTTCTCCGCTCTGGTGATCAGACAAAATGCGGGGTTGAATTCCGCCACTTTCGAAACGCAATGTCCAGGATTCCGGTGGAAAGTGTTCGTTTTGCTTAGTCTGCTATCCGTAGAATTTTTCTAATACGAGTACTTAGGACGTACTTAATTATTTTTGTAAAAAGATCCTTTTTTTACTTTATTTTTAATTACAATGCAATTTAAGCGAGGGTTTGAGTTATTTTCAAGCCAGCTATTTACAAATCTTTATACGTTATTTTAAAAAAAATATTAATGACCAAAAAATTTTGAAATATTAAAATATTTAACAAATATAACTTCCTTGCCAAACATCTATACTCAGAAAAAAAATGTTAAGATTTCCCTACAGAAATCCTAACAACGAAAATAATTTGTAACAGTCGTATCTTCCTTTAGGATTCCATTTCTCCGAGTGGAAATCAACCCATAACCAACCGCGTTCAGTCAGACGCAGTCCCACTGCGCCACGTTGGGTTCTAAATATTTAAATATATATTAAACTCAAATCAAAGTAATAAACTTACAATTTCCTAAATCACGTTAAATCGAACTGCCAATAATAGGCCACCTGCTTCTCGATTAGCAGAGCGAGCCAAATACAAACTAACTAAAATAAATTATTTGAATCCTGAACTTTATGGATTTAGTTTATATCCAGGATTAGCAAGGAAAAGCTAAATTCTAACTGTTCGAACTGTTTTAATGCCCTCATGACGCATCTGAAAAGTTTCTGAGTGTACGCTAAGGTTCTGAGTTCGATTATTATCTGGGCCATCAAAGCATCTCCAGCCTCTTAGTAAACGGAAGAAGAACGTTAAGAAGAGAGTGATATATGACAGGTTTCTGTTCGTTTTAGCGTAAACGTGTAAATTCAGATAACATAAATTGTAGAAGATATAAAGATTTTATTTTTATTCATCTGTGTGGAATACTAAAATAAAAGTAAGCCTAAGTTACTCCTTATTACATAAGCTATCTACCAGTGAAAGTGCCTTCAAAATCGGTCCAGCGGTTCCACCTGATTTCCAGCAGCGGATTACCTGGACCAAACAGATAAACAATATATATACACTGTGTAATATTTAAGTATACCGTGTATACATATGCATTTAGTAAAAAGTGTGGTTATTTTAATATTACAAACAGACACTCCAATTATATTTATTTATATAGATATTATTTAATTTTATTATGATTAATTCGTTTAGCACTTTGACTAAAATTTTTTGTATACTGAAATTCTGACTGCCATGACAATTTTCATTTAGGTTATATGGAATCCGTTATCATAGGGCAGTTCGCGTTTGGTTGTAGGTTCGATTTCGACTCGAGGAAATCATAATATTTAAATTATTTTTATTTTCGTCCTGCAAATACAAAGTGCTGCGTTGAGTTCCGCCGCTCAACACTTAGCCCTCAGGCTGAAATATAGATTTAAGGCGGAATGTGGAGAAGAGAGAGTCTCGGCACTTGGAGCTCTCTGCCTAGCATGCTATGCGGGAATAAGCGTGACCTGTTAGATTGATGATATGCCCCGTAAATTTCATACATATATAAAAATAAGTTCTTGAAACTTCCATAGAATTTATTTGTTGTATAAAAAATAAATTTAGAGTTGAAGACCTACAAATGTCTCAGTGAATCGATTAATCGATTTCGATGCAATTTGAAATACGTACCGATTATACTATACTGAAATCCCTACTAAGATTTTTGTTATATACATACATATATGTATTTAATTTCTTTCTAAAAAAATAAATGAATTTGAAGATTTTGAATCAGGATTTGAATCCTGGGTTCTTGGAACTCTTAAGTAGAATTTTAAAAAATATCAAGTTTTCCTAACTGTATGTTTCTTAGTAGTTTTTTCAGCTTGCAATATTCACACAGACACTTCCATGTTTTCAACGAACTCCGTATTTTAATATCACTCTCTCATAAATAATGTAATTCTTTGTGTTATAACAGCTTTGAAATAACATAAAACTTTTGGTTTTCTTAACGCGGAGCTAATATGTAATGTTGCCATCGTGGGGCAATGAAACAATGTCTGACAGTAAACGCGCTAATTGTAGGTTCAATTCTGGTGAATTGATTATATATTTAGATGTATGCAATGCAGCAATGCGTTCTGCCTCGTATATTTTCTTTTTATCGTTACATATTTCCTTTTAATTAAAATAAACTTAAATATACCTTTTAAGTAAACACAAGTTAGAAAATCTACAATTTCATGCATACGCATGCATGCATATGTCAAAAAATCCTATACTTTGTGAACAAAGAGATCCAAGTATTTTATTTACAACATACATATATTATTTTACCCTTATTTTGACGTACAAAAGCATTTTCTATATAAATTTGGTAACAAGTATACAGCGATGAGTGACTTATATCGAATTTTCGATTGCTCTGGCCGTAATGAATATACTTAATATATATTATGACAATTTAACCAAACGGAATTCGAACTTACAAAAGCTGTATAATAATAAACTATAACGAGACGACAAATCATTTCTTTCATAAATATATCTTTTGAATTTCTTTCAATTATCTAGCTTTGTGCGAAACCAAACCCTCTTTCTCAGTCTAAAAATAAAATAAAAAAAATAGTAAAACCGTTTTCAACTCTTAATTATACAGCGGCCATTAGACTAAAATGTGGCTAGTAACTATGCATTTAGTTTTCAATGCGGTTAAATGAATATTAATACTATTTGAATCTTAAGTGACCGGGTATGTAATTAATGACTATTGAGACAAAGGTCGAAGCTTCAAAATTTCTTCAGTCTATAATACTATAATAGATAAATTATTTTGCCGCCATTGTACATGCCACAACAAGTTGTCATATGCCCAAATTTGTATGCAAAAAGTTGAAATCCCATTCAGGAGATTTTTTGTAGCTTTACAATTTTTGCCATATAAGTAGCAGGTATGCAGAGAGAACTTAATAACAAGGCATTCGGTTCTCCACTTTCCGTATCAATTTAAAACATTGCGTGTTGAGTGGTGAAACTCAACGCCGAGGTTTGCCTGAGTATGGTAGTACGTGTCAAGAGCATGGAAATGACTGAATAATTTTATACCCATTCCTTGCCACGCGATTATCTTGTGAGATTGTAAAATGTTCCTAGAATTACAAGGATGACCAGAAAATAATTTTAAGCCTATTCCATTTAGCTTCACGCTATTTACCGCATACCATGTTAGGGTGAGAACCCAGTGTCCAGACTCTCCGTTATTCACTTTCCCCTCGAATACGAGACATTTCACGTTGAGCGGTGGACCTGAACGCTGCGCTTTGTCTTATTCACCAGAGCCGAAAGATGAAAATAATTAAATTATGATATATGATTTCATCGAATAGGAATCGAACCAATCGCGACTACAGTCAGAGGCTGTCCCATACCGCCACGTTGGCATCCTGTTCCCTTTAGTTTAATTATTAAACTTATTTTTCATATTACGATATTAATATTTCCAACATAAAAAAGCTCTACAAGCTAAAAATATATTACATATATTATAGTTCATTTAAGTTTAATTTCTTTTTATATAAGTTATTTTCTTTATAATCGCATATTTTCAATATATTTTTTTATTATATATCCATAAGTAGGCCTCTTTCAGCGTCATCTCTACCCAAGTTCCCCGTATACACAGCTTAAAATAACTTCGCAATATATTAATAACTAGCGACCGGATCGCGGCTTTGCCTAAGCCAACCCGGTTTTTACCCCGCCCACGTTCTTACTTAATTCACAAACTTTTCTTCAATTTATATTTTAAATGGTTGTATTTATTTTTATTAATGAACCGATTGAAATGGAAACAACGCTAAATGTTAGGTAAAGTTTACCAAAATACAAAAGCTAAACTACATTTAAATCGGTTTAGCTGTTTCTGAGATTAACGTGCACAAACGCACAGACAAACAGAAAAGAAAATTAAAAATCATTGATTTGAGTTCGATTATATTTTCCCAATAATATATTTTTACATGTTTCTTCCATGTACATACAATTATCAGTTACATTTTTATTATATGTATATCTATTATACTATGGATGGATTATTGTATGAATACAAAAAAGTACTTTTTTAAAATATCTATACGCTATCGCTTACATGCTATCGAGGGGCTGTTGTTTCGACCCCCCACAGAGCAATCATTTATATATATAGTTTCTGCGTTGGGATATTGTTATAAAATTAATTAATTAACTAGTGAATGAAATAGTCCATTTTATGGCCATCAGTGATTTAAAATATTTTCATGTTCTCCATTATGGTTGTCACCACACAGACAAAGCGCGGTGTTGAGTTCCGCTACTCAACATGTAATGTCTCGGATTCAAGTGGAGTGGAGTGGAGTTGAACTGAGTGTCTTGGCTCTATTATCTCTTTGACACTGTGAAAAGCGTCAAGCTCCTTTTAATTATACTTCTTTATTAAACTTTATTGTGCGGTAACACGTAATATTTACATTATAGTGAGTATTCTTAATACTGTAGTAAAACAATACTATCTATTGTAATGACAATATGTAAATTTTAAGAGGTTAGAAAAGAATTATAGCAAAATTTTTTATTATATTAGAAAGGACTTTTTGGAATTTAATATTTTATCTTTTTCTGCTAAGGATATCAAAGGTTTTTAAAGGTTTTCTTAAATCTATGTACATTATTACAAAATTAAATTATCTTCTAACGTCATGAGTACTCATGAGCCATTGCGACTCGTTTTCCATAGAATCTAAATTAAAATTTTAGTTGACAGACTCCAAATTTAAAATCATTTAATATACGTTCCAAAACATTATATATAGGTTATTAAATAGAAAATAACTTAGGCAAAAGCCAATTAAACAGATTTTTACATCTTAAGACATCAAAGATAATTCTATCTTAATATAACTTAGTTAACTAAGATAATGCCTTTATTGGGCAATGGAGCTTGAATGAAAAACTTTTTCTAAACTATAGTTCCGTAGACGGATAAAAAGTTAAGCAAAGTGTATTACTGATAAGAAAAAAAAAGCAGAATTTTATCTATACATCTAAAAAAAATGTAAGTAGTGGCTGTCTGTACATGGAAGTTATATGAAAAAAATATTATTGGGGGCATTTATCAATGTAACAGAATCCAAAACTATGAATGAATTTCTGTTTGTCTGTGCGTTTGTGCACGCTAATCTCAGAAACAGCTAAACCGATTTAAATGCTATAAGTTTTTGTTGCTTAATGCTAAATGTGAAAAATTACAGTTAGTTAAATTATAAATTTAAGCAAAGTTAGGATTTAAGTGGAAACGAAGGACCGTGTAGTTTACGCAGGCGAAGCCGCGAGCGGGTTGCTAGTTTTTAATATTTTTGAAGTGTTATTCTCCCACTTAATATCGAATACACATACCGAATCTCTTTGAATTGTTGGACATGTTTTATATAAGAAAAGGAAAAAAAAATTGTTTTAAGTGTATAAAAATATTAAACAATTTTCAATTCATTTCAATCCAAATTTAAGGAAATTATTTGCAGTTATTTTTCAAATACTTTTTTTAATAAGAAAATTATAACTAATAACAAAAATGCAATGCAATATATATTATTTAATAGGATAGTTAAACCATTCAATCCCTTTCCGCCCGAGTTACATTGCATGTTGAGTGTCAGAACTCAAAGCTGCGCTTTGTCTTAGGTGCCAAAGCAAAGGAATGAAAATAAATTAAATATTATCATTCCCTCGAGTGGGAATCGAATTTACGACCAATGCCGTTTACAGACGCTGCCCCACTGCGCCACGATGGGCCACATATTATTTACTTAGTTGAAATAACCAAAGACAATATAATCAGCAGTGCTGCTCAGCACTCTGTTAAATTTAATTATGTATAATAAAACGATTCTCAGGTCAATTGAGTTTAATTTTATGACAAATTGTTTACGTATTTTGAAATTTATTCAAAGTTCATCTACGGATTGTTTTCGTATATTGACGCTATCGTGGCAATGCGTCACTGTCGACTGTGATGGTTGTGGGTTCGAGCCCTTCTCTTGTGAATATTTAGAATATGTTCGTTGGCTAGTATTATTTTCCATCAGATTGAAATTGTGATAAAAAAGTAAAAGAACAGTTATAGCTTTTATTTGCAATTTAGTTATTAATTGACAGATTTACCGTAGCCCGATTGATATTTATTACAGAGTGGGAAAGGCTTAGTCTATAATCTATGCCTAATGTTGTGTCAATAGATAAGGAAAAAACTTGCTTAATTATTACACATATATCGTCCACTAGTAGACATTATTTTATTCAGCAGGTAAACTCAATGTCGAGCTTTACTTTCGTTTAGATACGTTTCATCCCCCTACCATTCTAGCCATGCCATGTTGCTATGCAAAACTCATAGACGATAAGACAGCGGTGTATATTTTTGATAATATTTTTTATTTCAAATCCAATTAAATTTCCTTTTAATTCCTTTTAATGAGTACTTTTTGGCTACAATCGGTATCAGTGGAGACAACTTGTACACGGAATCTTTCAAGACACACATTTTTAACTTGGATCACTTATTTCGATCAGAGAGGCAAAGATAACTTGATCACACACAGCTCTGTCTTCCTTACCGCATTGTCTTAAGAAAATCTTCCATTTCCTCAAACCCATTACTATCAAAAAACTAAATAAATACCACAACTGCGCTGTTATAATGTTATTAGTTATTATAATGTCCACTATGCATTATTGAAATAGTTTCAAACTCTAAAGGTATTTGGATATAAGATTGAAGTTAAAGTTAAATTGAATGCAAGTTTGCATATCAAGTAATATTTAATTACATATCCCCCGGTACGACGCACACAGCTCCAAAACTGACAAGCGCTTATACTAAATTTTTTCCGATAATATTATAATTTATAGGTTTTGTATAGACATCATTGTATCTCAATAGGGCAGCGTCTGTACTCGTGATGATTGTACGTTCTAGGTCATGTTTGTATTTAAATAAATATTTTATTCATTCATTCATTTTCCTAGTGTTAACAGTTTTTATGATAAGAAGTTTATACCATAAGTTTCACCTCCTACAAGTCCCACAGTCTGTAACACTGAAAAATGTATTTGCGAATGTACATATAAAGTAATAATATGTAATAGCCTCTATATTATATGTTATTTTTAAATAGCGACGAAATGTAACAATGACTTTATTATAAAACAAAGCTCGGCGTTGAATTTCGCAACTCAGCACACAATGGCTTTACTTCAGGCGGAAAATAGAGAACGGAGTGTCTTGACACTATATTCTCTCTGACTACCTTACTATTCGGTAAAAAGCGTAAAGTTGAATAATTCGATTTTTATTTTTAAAATAAGGCTTTTAGCCATTATAGTGTACTCTAGTAGTAACACGCCTAAAAAATAAAGTGACTGATAACAGACTGGACGCTTGATAACATACCATGCAAAAAAGCGATACCAATCAACACCGATTAAGCGAACCTTAACTAAAGCTGTCTGTGCTACAAGGCAATCAGTGTAATGGTTGTGTGAAGTTTCATTATTATGACTGATATATAGCCCTATTTTTACGTTATAGTTTTAATAATATTCAGTATACTTCACGCTTTTTCCCGTCGCACCAATTTTCTAGATATACCGTACTCCACTTACCACCCAAATTCGAGACATTTCTTGTTGAGAGGCGGAACCTTACACTGTGCTTTGTCCAGAGCGGAGAAATGAAAATAATTTAAATATAAATACATTCCCCCGAGTGGGAATCAAATCCACAACTAATCGTGCTTACACTCAGGCGCTGTCCTACTGCGCATTGTCCCGATGGCTGAATTTAAGAATTATTATAATAAACATTAATAAACTACGCTATACTAATGTATATAAAAAGTTTATACCTTTTTCACATAATTAAATTTTCTACTCACTTCATACGATTTCTTTCCAAGTTTATTTCTTTAAAAATATCTTATTTATAAGGGAATTTGTTTATTTCCGGTTACGGTAAAATAATTCCGACCTTTAAGGCCCCATCTGACCCTCAGCATTACATATATAGTAGTAGTTTTGTAAGGATCCTTATAAAATTAGGCTTATTTCTTAGTTTAAAACTTAACAGTGTCCGCTGGCCTTATTAGATTTATACGGTTAATAAAATCCACTTTACTGCAAACTTCCAACCTTATAGTTTGTTGAGAAAACATTGCCCTCGTGATTTGATAGTTTCTCAAAGTTCTTTTCGAATTCAATATTTTAAACTTGTTTGTTTGTTGTCTGTACAACAAACCAACAAATTTAAAATATTGAACTTGTTTCTTGAAGTGTGGAGTTTTTTAACTTAAACTTAAATAAGTAAGTAAGTAATAAATAAGTATATTTCTTGAATTGAATATGAAATTTATACTTATCAAATTCATGATCTTTATGTTCAAATTTATCGTTTAAAAATGATAACAACTCATACAATTGAAAAATTAATGAAACGAAATTTATAATATAAAAAGAATAGATACCCAAAAAAATCGATTTTAAGTTGTCGAGTAAATGACTATGTCACCTTGTGTGCAAAATATTCTCTATGTACCTACAAGTATATTGCACATATATATTTTATTACTAAATACAATTTATTTATTTTTACAATACAAATGCTGTCTTTATTACAAATTTTCCCCATGAAACAATATGGTTAAATAAAACGTGTTAAAGCCGTTTAACGTTTACAACTTAATGTTTCACCGCGATCTCTTCATAATATTTATTAGTTTACGACTTGCCATCAAACTGTTGTAAAAAGCTATAGCGATGCTTATTCTTTGATTTAATTACAACATTTATTGTTAACAATCAAAGTTATCTGTTTATTTTATATATAAATTTTGGAATATGCAAGTACACTTATCTTCATAATAAAATAAGGAATTTACGACTTTAAGACGCTTTTATTAGTTTTACTTATGGATATTTATCAATCTATCAATTTATGGAAATCATCCTATCAATCAACAATCATACAATTTTTGTTTCAATCATACAACAAAATTTAGACCCAGTATTTGCCGTTTCTCTCTCTACTTTTCGCCATTTATATACTGCTTACTGTTTGGTGTAACTCAATAATTTTGCAATAACTACTACACTATATATACTTAGTCTTGCAATAAATACTATTATTATTAAAAAATAATATAATATTACTTTTGAATTTGGAATATGTAATTTTTTATATGATTGTTTATTTTGTTTTCTTTATTTTCGCTCCAATATATTGTCTTGATCGCCACGCTTTGTCTTCACCGATTGATAAAGTCCAAGTTGTTTAAATATAATCGCTCCCCCGAGAAAATATTGAACCAGCCATCGCATGTACACACTTAGCCACTGCACCTTGGACTTCTTAAAATTATTATAATGCAAATTAAACTATATAAACGTGAGGCAAAACTGCAATGCACAAACAAACATAATTTGTATTATATATTTTGAATACATAAAATATTTATGTAGAATTTTGTATATTTTTCATTTAAAACCGAGGCTCGAAAAATGGTTTGTTTTGTTAATTTATAGCAGGCCTTCATCTGATTTACGCCTACTAAATAAAATTATTTTATTTGGATAAAAAGTAATTATTACATTTACTTTAAATATATATTAAATACCGTACATATATTCTGTTGCTATAAATGGTTACTTTGACTTAAATATATCTTGCAATTCCCAAATTAAGTTTTTTTTTCATCTACGTTGGACACTTGCAATCTGTTCTAAAACTGTAAGCATGTGAGTTGTGTAAGTTGGTGTATTTGGCCTGATGGAGTAATCGCTCCAACTAAACATACTTAATTTCGTGCTTTAACAAAATTAAGAAAATAACATTTTAATTTATATGAACCTTTCGAGTTGGCGTACATTTGCATATACATTTATCAACCACATTATATATTACAAATTAGGTTTTGCCTACAACTCTGTCCGCGTAGAAATGGGAATATCTCTGCCAAATTTCATACAAACTTGCGAAAGCCTTTAGACCTCCTCAATCTGCCTCTGTGGATATATATATATATCCGTTCTTAGCGGACTAACTAAAAATATATATTTTTTTCTATTTTGGAATTATTAGCAGCTTCATGTTTTTTCCCTTATAGCAGGGCAGTCAGAGAAAGCCTAGTGTCAAGACACTCCGTTCTCCACTTAGGGACTGAGTTAAGTGGCGCAGAGTGGAGAAATAAAAATATTTTAAATATAAACATTCATCCAAGAGGGAATCGAACTCAAAATCAAACGTGTTTACAGTCAGACGCTGTCCCACTGCGCCACGACACTGACAACTCGTCTCCTCGATTTCAGAAAGGAAATTTGAATATGTTACTCTAAGTTAACATGACAAAAAGCTTTTCTATACCTGTCATTTATCTTTACGTATACATCAATCCACAGTGAAATTTCAATAATATATTAATACGAGTACACGTTTATAATGCTGTAACCGTTATATTTTGTTTTATGAAGAAAAAATATCGTGATATAAAATAAGATTTCAATATATTCTGTAGTATTTTAAACGATCACTTACACGATTAAGATCATAAACCGATTGAAATCTCGTAAGGCAACTTGGAGGAGTTGAAATGTGTCTGAATGTTCACGCCGAGATAGTGAGTTCTATCCCCACACGGGAGATAGTATATTTAGAAATGATTACCGTTTCTACTGTCTGATACCGCGACGACACGCGGCTTTCATTTCCACCAACCCATCTGCAACGTCTCTAAAATAGGCGAAAAATACAGAAACTGGTTAGATTTCTGCATGTAAAAAACCAAGAAAGAATAAATTTCACAATAATCCAATATTGTTATTTAAGATGTGATAAATTATAATTATCCGGTACCAGGCGATATATGTGACACGCTTGACGGAGGTCGCCTTTGTGATTCAAACGCGTTGTAGAAAGGACGATTTCTATGGATGTTTATTTAAAAGTAAATATACGTTTACATTTGAGCTGTTCATTGGCGGCGTTGATGCAACTTGTAAACACACATATATATATGTAAATATATTTTGAGGTGTAAAAAAAGCAAATATTCATGCATATATGACGATGAAACACTCCGTCATCAACTTTCCGCTCATTTTAAAACACTATGTATTCAATAAAACAACAGTAAAATAATATTATATTATATTTATTATGACTGTAACTTTTTAAAAAAGTGAGACCGGAAAAGGATCAGTTTTTAGCGGTAGTCAATTTAAATAGCAGCTTAGCAATCTTGACACTTAACGCGATTAGCCGCCGCCTACTCGGACTTGACACCTACTTGCATTTATTTTTTTACTTTTTACCTTCTTATATACTTTTTAAATTAATAACAATGTACGTTTGTTAAAAATTCAATAATACTTTGGAACAATAATAACCATATATTTGATACTGGAGGCCATCGTAGCATGGCGTGGCGAGTGGCAAAACTGACTGATTTTACTTTAAATATTTTAAATTTCTCTGCTCTGGTACCTAAGGCAAAGCGCGGCGTTGAGTTCCGCCACTTAACAAGGTCTTTTATTTTAGGCGGAAAGTAGAATGGTTCTCTCTGACTACCCAGCTTTATATATAACAAGCGTGACTTTAATCACGCATTTATTAGTTTCACCTGTATCTATCCATCTTTCTTTCTATCGGATTGCTTGTAGAATTTTCACACGTGTACACTAGATCCGATGGCTATAACATAATATCGTATTGTCATGGCATGAACTTGTTGTAATTACCAGGGGGACCAGAATAATGGAAATAAATTTAAACTTGTTAAAGGTTGGGTTGTTACTTTCTTACTTAATATATCTTTCCATTATAGATAGACAAGAGAATATAGTAATATTTATCTTCTATACATTATTCTCAATTTTACTATACTATTATACAACAATTTTATGCGTAGTCTACCACTGCCCTTAAGTTAAAAAAACAGCCAACACTCAAGCTGTTTCTACCTATATACCTTCGAGAATATAACAAAACATAATTACAAAATTCAAATCTCGGTGCGTTAAAATTTTGTGTATGATTGCACTGCATGCACTTTTTTTAAATATATATAAGATTCATATTTTTACCCGAATGTCAGGGTTGGATCCCAGTGTATTTTTTGTTGAGTGAAAATACTGCATTCTCCACTTTGTCTTGGTCACCAGAGCGGAGATATGAAAATAATTAAATTATAATCATTCCAACATGTGGGAATCAAACACTGACAAGTCAAATACTGCCGCACTGTGCCACGATGGCCTCAATAATATATGAAAACTATTTTTAATAAATCCATTTCAATACCGCGAAATCTAAAATCATCCAAGTTTGGCATAAAATATGGCCCCCACAAAAATGTATGAAGCACAACTAAAATGTGTGTTTAAAACTAATATTAGATTAAGGTATAATGTGAAAAAGTTCCATGTGTCATCAAACTTTTTGTTGGCAAAGCTCATACAATTTGTCTTAGAGTGATGACTTTCATAAATAAATATGAATTTTCATGTAAAGAGCTAAGTTTATGTGGAATTTTAACGATCTTTTTTGCTTATGGAAGGTTATATATATACATGTTTTAATTACAATTTTCTAATAAATTCTCAAAATTATAGTGAACTAAAGCGTTATTGATTTAGATATATGAAACAACCTTTAAAATTAATATTTTTGTATTTCGCGATTTTTACACATTTTGAATTTAAACTATTCTTAACCGACTTAATCGCGTATATTATTAGTATTCGAATACTACATACATACTACACCAGAAAGCAAGATACAGTCAGCTCATTCTGCAAGAATCCAGGGCAGTAGGCGAGGCAACTAAGAAACGAAACTAAACGGATTACTGTAAAGTGTTCAAAACGTCGAGTTTCTAAAATGTATTTTTAAATACCAATACGCGGTTAATCTGGTTAAAAATAGTTACATTTCAAAACCTTTAAAAAGTCCAAACTAACGTATAAAGGTAGTAAAATAACAGGGAATTTATTTTAAGAACACTCCGGTTTCAATTTCCCGCTTAATGTGAAGACATTACGCATTTATAGCGAAAAACATCGCCGCGCTGTGTCTTAAATAAATCCCGGGAACCGAATATTATTTAAAATATAAACATTTCCTTGATTAAGTATAGAACTCACACCTTCACTTTTACAGTCAAACACTGTTCTACTGGGCTACAAGGGTGACTATAAAGTTCATTCAAAAATATTTTACACATGTCGATATTTTGTATTCATATTTCATATGACATTCGTTTCCGTATATTTGAATGAGAGCATTTTTCAACGTCATCTGTATACATGCTGTCCTTTCTGTCTTAAACTAATGGTGTGGAACGGTGATTATAGGGTATCGTTATATCATTTTTACTAGTTGCTTACCTTGGCTTTGCTTAAGTAACATTGATATATGAACTTCTTTTTAACATTTTTTTAAAGTGTTAAAACTACACTTACACTAAGTGATTGAAATACATACTTTTTTTGAAATTAAGCTATTTTTAATTATATTTTCGAATACCAATATTATACGTGATTAATCCGGTTAAAAATAGTTTCGGTTTAAAATGTGTAATAATCGTAAAAATCAATAAACTTATTATGAAATACATACTTTTTGAAAACGTATAAAAATTTCGATTCGAACCTAGCGCCTCTTGGAAATCGTCCAAGCGCTCTAACCGCCAAGCCATGCGTTCTACATCCAGCTGCGTTGAAATTCTTATATGCTTATTTCAACTTATTTTTGTTGTTAGCAACTCTGTTGAGAGATTATTACAAATGTCTGCTATTCGATGTCGATGTCGATTATTCTACGAACAATTATTTGGCAAGAGAGAATGCTATTTACGAAATATTTTAATATTTTGAAAAGTGTTAATCACACACTTACAAACCTATAAATAATTACCGCTAAATAATTCCGCTGCGTTCATATTTTTATACGTTTTCTAAAAATATGATATATGATCTTTTAGATATCGACAAATTCATAAGTGCATCGTGTTTATTGTATATTCGATCGTAACTCAAATGTTTTATTTCGATCCGGAAATAATTATATTTAAATTATCGTTATTTATCTTGCTAATAACACAAAACGATACGTAAAGGTCTTAGCACTAGGTTGCCGATGAAGCTATAATAATATTTAAAAATATATATTTTTTTTCAAATAACATGCTATTATAACAAGTGTATTAATAACACTTGTTTTACATTCTTAATTGCTAATGACTATGCAGGTGTGTCTGACATAACACAATTATATATTATATATATTCTGCACTTACTTTGATATATATGTGAGCATGCTGAAACGAGAAAATAAAATTGAAAATCAAGAGGCTATAGTGGCGCAGTGCGACTAATCGCAGTGCGACTAATCGCGACTAAAATTTAATTTCCCCACTCTGGTGAACAAGACAAAGCCCGGCGTGAAGGTCAACACATTATTTTATCGGAGTCGAGCGGAAAGTGGAGAACGGAGTGTCTTGACACTTCTAACTACTACCCACTTGTAAAAATCAAAAAAATATGCAAAAAAAAATCTGAAATATTTGAATATAGTATTTAATATGGAAAGTAACAGTTAATTGAAATGACGTGTTAAACAAAATATGGTTATGTGATGCTGGAGTTAAAAACCTTGTAAGCTAAATTCAAGAGCTTAACAGTACTCTTAGGTTAAAATAACTCCGCTGTTACATGTTTTTTACAAAATTATTATTTTATTTTTACACATTTTTCACTTGTTACAGGATAGAGTGGTAAAATTTACTGACTTAGTAAACTTAGTAACTTAGTGACTCATTCTCTACTTCATTTTCATAATATTCACACTATTGAACTACTGAAGATTGTTACTGAAACAAGCTATAATAATTTAGAGCTTCTTAAAAATATAAAGTCGTTATTATTTTTGGCATATTACTATATTTTTAGAAGACCCGCAAGTGTAGTAAGGAGAGTCCTTATAATAGGACTATACTACAGCAAGAAAAAACACATTGCAAGCTTTAAAAAATAGTAGTAAATCAATGTATAATTGGGAACGTAAGAAGTGGTTTAAAACTACATCATTAGCGGAACTCTAAAAGGACAAGCGACAATTTGAAGTATATTCAGAAACTTCGAAGTCGAAAAGGAATTTCATTTTGAAATAACATTCAATTTCATGAACTACCTGCAGTAGTTACAATAAATTTTTTATAACTTCAAGATTTTAGCTTTAGTTTGACATTTTTCCCGCATAATAGTCAGAGAGAACCTCGTGATTCTCTGATCTTCACTTTTCAGCCGAATTTGAGACATTTGGCTTTGTCTTGTTTACGAGAGCTATATATAACTATTGAATATAATCGAATTATGATCATTCCTCCGAGTGGGAATCGAACCCACAACTAATCGCATTTACAGTAAGACGCTATCCTACTGCACCGTGATGTTCAGCTATAAAGAGCTGGTAATAAAAAGTTAAGTTCGTGGTGACATCTCGTTTTATTACCATTTTAATTGTTCGATACACTTTGTGCAATACTGTAAACGGTGTTAAAGTGAATGCAAGCTTTACCTCAGGTAGTTAAAAGGGGATTTAGCCGTTAAATCTATTAATTATTATTTATATGACGTCATTCTAGAGCAGTGTCTAGCTCGACATCATGGTTGAGAGTTCGATACTTGAGTAAAATTATGAAAATCAGCTTCACGTATTGCAAAGTGGACAGAGAGTAGATTGACTAATGCCCGATGTCTCAGTTGGTCTTTGAGTGATAAAAAACACCGCGCTATGTTTTGGGTACCAGAGTGGGACAATAAAAATAATTTTAATATAACACCTTCAAGTGGAGATGAAACTCATAACCACTGCTACGATTTTTTACGATACCAATATTTATTTTATATTATTATTGTTGATTTTCTGAGCTGGTTAGCAGTAAAACGTTATATTCCTTAGTGGGTTTTAAAACATCACTGGTTCATTTTATGCTGTATGATGAAAAATGACGTAAATGTAAGAAAAAGAATAGGGTAAGAACTTTTTGAAAACATTTATTTTTTAATGTAGCGGGATTCCAACTCACGCCTCGAAATTCGTCAAAGCACCTTGAGCGCTAGAGCGCCCACTTAAGCTATATCTTATTGGGTGAATACCAAGAGCCGCGGCTTCAAATCCTACTAAAGTTTACTACTTTTTTAAAGTTTACAGTTTTTATTGAAGAACAATTAAAAAATATATTACTATCTTTTAAATAATATATTTTTAAAATTACGTGCGATGTTTGTTTGCAGGTAGTTTAAGAACCCCGTAGGTATAATTAAATAAAATAGGTTAATATTTTGAAACAAGACACCAACGCGTGCTCGTGACCTATGTATAAGATGAAAGCTTGTTAATAATTTCATACGAAATTCCTATACTATCATAGAAAGCAAACTTTCCCAAACTGATCGGGTAAGATTGAAGTATAACCTATAAATGAAAGTATCAATTATTTGACATTTGAAAATATATATAAATACGTATATATGTATATGTATATATATATATATATATATCTAGTTTATTGCAAAATTTTTCTACTTGTAGGTTCGATCTCAAAGGTATCAATTAAATACTTTTCTTTACACAGTTCTGACAAGACAAAACGCAGCGTTAGGTTCCGCCATTTAACACGCAATGTCATATAATATGAAGCTATATAATATAATACACATATTTAAAATTAACGCATTAATGGATGGCCAGCAGGTGTGATAATTTTGAATGTTGAATTAAGCGTTTCAAGGAGCGATGCGTAAAACATTGACAAAAAGTGCCTTATATTGAATTGTTTTTTTCATATAGTTTTCTTTTGGTATATCCAAAAGAAGCTCTATATGTCAATAGGAGATGAGTAACGATTCGACCTGTGGGCTGAAGTTGTGAAAACAAAGCTAATATGCAAATGACATTAGCATTTTGCATACATGATAACAATGATTTACTCAAAACCATACAGCTTGTATAAAGTGGCATATATTAAAGATTTATAACAATTGCGAATCATGATGTAGAGTCCAATGGGAGGAAGATCGATTGTCAGATTATATAATAATTCATAACTCAAATGGGTTTTAAGTAATAAATTACACATTATCTATATTTTGTGGGATTGATAGAGAAAACTCTGTCCACTTTCAAACCAGCTGTGCCACGACAAGGCTTATTTATACATTTAGGTTTTCGATAGCGGAACTCAAAAAAGTCACATAATTTTTTTTTAATAATAACCAGAGAATATAATCGAAATGAAAATTATATATATAAGGTGCGGTGTTGAGTTCCGCCCCTCAACATCTCACACACGCATTGTTTCTTTACTAAGCGTAAAGCTACATTATACAATATAATTATTCCCATAATAGATTCATCTTGAACCCACTACCTTCGACTTGATAGTGAGATTTACAAAATATACATAATAAATGACTTACAAAAGCTTTATAAAACAATACATGTCATTAAGATAAGTTATCATAAACGATAGTCCTAATGTGTATGATAAGTGATAGCTATATTTTTTATGACATTTATAGGTACAATATTAAAGCATCTATAAAGGAAAGTGTCTTTCAGTTAAGTTAGAGGGTAACGGGTTCGAATCTCTTTTACCAGACTTGAGAGTAAAGTATTGGGAAGATGAACTTGTAAATTGATATGTAAAATAAGCATACACAAGGAAAAATAACGGGGATTTGAATATGTAACAACCGTATCTAGTTAAGTTAGCTTTGGAACTAGCGAACTACATGATGACGCCAACAACCTTTGATGGAATTGAAAATATGTAAAAGTAGCTTCACGCATTTTAACGCATAGCAGGGTAGTCAATTAGAACCTGTGTTAGTGTAGAGACACTCTGTTCTCCATTTTCCGCCCGAATTCTGGACATTGCGTCTTAAGTAACTCAACAGCGCCCTCTGTCTTGTACCACACAGAAGAAATGAAAATATTTTTAATAAAATCATTCCTCGAAGTGGGGGTCGCACTTAAAACCAATGGCGTTTACAATCACACGCTACGTTTTTGCAGTAAAATAATAGAAACTACGCTGGCCATACTACGAATATATCATAACTGATAGTGGTTTTAAAAATATTATCTTCCCTAAAATCGCTTTGAAATATCACAAATATGAAAATATAGTTTACTTGAACCATTTTCACGTTTCTTAGCAACTTAAAATTATAATTCGCTATTTTACATTCATATAAGGAGTAAACTCATAAATTTTTCACTATCCAACCGAATAGAATGCAGTACTGATCCCCATATACTTTGCTTATTCCTATCGAACACGTCTGATATTGGACGGGGATTCGTTTCTATTGTAAGTAATATATTCATATTTTCTTTTTGATATATTTTTAATATGTTACACCGAAATAAAGGAAGATATTAATGAATTTTTAGTTACCTAAAAATTAAGACAAGACAAAGCGCAGCTTTGAGTTCCGCCACGCAACACGCAATAGTAAGAACTTCACGCTTCCAGCTCAGCAATTACACGCTTTTTCACGCGCAGTGTGGAGGTCGAAGAAATAATTTCACTCTCAACTTTCCGCCCGCAATCAAGACATTGTGTGTTATGTGGCGGAACTCAACACCGCGCTTTATCTTAAAATTGTGGAAATAATACATAAACTCATTTATATGAATTATTTTGGCACCGAATTTAACTGGAGTAATAATAATGAAACAGAAAATAAGTTTAAAAAGTAATTTTATATTTTAAAATTTGAAATCTTTAGCCAGACCATTTTAAAGCACGTCTCTTTTATTCTCGAACTACATACGATTGCATTGAATGCAATCAAGAGGGTCTTAACTTCGCATCTTAATACCTACGTTAATAAGAGGATTCAGTGTGGGATGCTGCGCCGCCAACATCACATTTTTTCTTATTAAAATTCTTACATATGTTATAAGGTAATCGCTTTCGATTACAAAAATTACTGCGGGGCCAAGACTGGGAGCTTATTGCATTCTTTTGCTATAAGTAACTTCATGAATAGGTAGTTGTAAAATTTATTTATTTTAATATTTTTTTAAATTAGACCTAATTCTCTCTAGACCTAGATTTTATTGTTTTAAATCCCTTTAAGTAATAAGCAAATGCAAATTTTTACAAAAGTATTTTATATTTTTTATTTTACCATTTTTACTGTCCAAGTAAGGACAGATCTCACATATGGATAGATGGGTAGATTAATTATATTTTTGAATAATATCTATAGTATAAACTTATAACTCAATTACAGCTTGTATGCATTCTTATTTATTATCATGATAATCTAATATAATTAATGTATGATCAATTCTTCCAGTGGAAACAACCCCACAACCAAAGGTGATTACGGGCGCTACGATAGCCGCTACGAACGTATAATTAATACCTTAAAACCTAAACTTAACCATAGTTTTTTTTCATACAATCTACAATAAATTCTTTTGAAATTCGACATTCATAGAGCATCATAAACAAAGTCTACCTTAAATTAAAAAAATCAATAGCATCTTTGCATTCTTTTCATTTCAATTTTATAAATCAAAAAGGAAATGAAGTAAATAGTTTGTTACTCGTTTTTCATATTCTGTACGAGTTTCTTATGCAGAATTCAAAGCTGTCAATACTTTTCCAATCACTGTGAAACTCTGCCTCGTTAACATCTGTATAAGGTAAATTAAAAGCTTTGCACTTCTAAGCTAACAATTTAAAAGGCAGTCCACAGAAAAGCACGCTCCCGTACTCCAGAAATCTATTCAGTTTATCTGGCAACGTGTCATTGTATGCAATATTGTTTTTAAATAGATCATTATTTGAATTTAGTTAAGTTTGAATATAAGGTAGTATACTAAATTTTTTTAATATTTCATATATTAAAAAGAAAATTGTATACTAATAATACTTGCAACTTGGTACTCAAATCAAAGTTATTTTCTTTACTAAAACGTAGCAACAGCTAAATAATTATTAAATAATAATATTATTTTGTAATGAGAACTTTTTGATAAATTTATATTTTTGATAGATTTCGTAAAAAAAGGAGTCGAAAGTTTTTCCTTCAAATATATACACAAAAAATACCCTAAGGTGGGATTGGAATACACGATCATTTCTTTTGAACGCACTCGCCTTAACTACGCTCCTTTATTACGCTCAATTATTATGGATCACCAATCTATTCTAAAAAGGTATATTATTATATTTATTAAATATCGTACACACGATTAACTTCGGATAGAGAGCAAAAATAAGAATTTTTGTTTGACAAAAATCATTACTTTGATCGTTTAACATTTGGTCTGTTGATTCTTATGTGTTAATTGGTTTTCCGTTATCTCACACGTGTAGGGACACAAAGAGATGCCTTCAGTTAATTGGCGATCGTTCTTTACGAAATCTTTGAGAAAAAATTGTCCTCAGCCTTTTCGTTTTCAGTTAGCGGCAAAGGTTTGAAGGTATTATATATTGATTTGGGAGGAAATCTCGTTGAATATATCACTTATATATAAGTATATGATTACTAATATAAATTTAAATAACTGTGTTACTTAATATATTTATTATATACCGTTTTTGTTAATACATTACTAAAAATAATTGTATGGAATATTTGAAAGCACCTTGAGGCGAATAGTAAACTTGATAGTTATTGGAAACCCGTATAGTAGCGGAATTCAACGCCGTGTTTTGTCTTACCACAGAAATGAATATAATTTAAATATAGCCATTCCTCCGCCTAAAAAATAACTTTGAACAAAAGGTTTTTTTTAACATTTGTTTTAAAGTGTCATTCACACACTTAGGAATCGAAAAACATATATTTAAAAAATAAAAATAAAAATATACTTTTTATTAATACGTTTTTTGAACAAAAGATTTTATCTAAGTGACATTCACGCGGGTAAAGCAAAGACTAGTTATTGTATAAATCAAGACATTATTTTACATAAGCTGAAATAAATGAACTATAACTAAACGAAAGGTGAAATAATATTTTTTATCTTACAATATCTCTAACAAAATCCTAAGACCTGCTTGAGCAATATTTAAAAAGCAATATAAAGTCATAAAAATTTGCATCAACTATCTTATAACTTACTTTTAAGAACACTTGTGTTAAATTTGCAATAACTCGTTGGTTATATACACACATGATTACTATTTTATATTACAAATATTACTTAGACCTTTTCTAGGCGAAGCTGGATTTTGTCTGGTGTTATGATGATAAATAGATAGATGATAGATGATATGAGATGCTTGTAGGTGTAAGATGCATTTAAAGGAAAATTAATATTCATAAAAATAAATATAGCTGATTGAGTAATCGGCCGACAAGTCTGATTAGATAAAACGTGGCGTTGAGTTTCGCCAGTCAACATGTAATGTTAATGTTTGGACAGAAAGGAGATTGCGTCTTTTGGAAAGGAGATTGCGGGGAGAATTGATATGCCCAGAAATAAAATATAATAAACGGTTTTTTAAACTTGAAATTAATTTAGACAATATCAATAATTTCCACACTTTACCGTACATATTTAAACGTGAAAAATATGATGTTGATGGTTTGAAGTTCAAAACCTGTTTTTATAATATGAAAATCGAACCTACAACCTCCGAAATAGAAAAACAAACAGGAAAAAAAAACTAACACAATACTTTGCTTATATGTTCATCCTAAGATGTCACCCACGATATTAAGAAATAACAGCATAATATTTCATTACATATAAATATAAGGCCATATTTGTTTCGCTTTTCATTAAGTCTCTACGTGCTACGAATCTTACCGGAAATAGACTTACATAGAGCTTATATAATACATTATGTGGTTTTTTCCTCAGCTTCATCCGTTTTCAAGCATATAGTCTTTAGTCAGAAAGAACTTAGTGTCAAAACACTCCGTTCTCCACTTTCTACCCAGTTGGAGACATTGAAAACACTGACATAGAATTTGATGCCGCGCTTTACCTGACAGAACGGAGAATTCAGAATACGATAAATATAATTTGGTAAAATTTACATTTGTTAGATGTCATCGTGAACGGGTTGATACGTCGGGTTCTGTGTTCAAAATCTATTAGAAGCAATCAGTTTAAGACAAATCGTGACGCATATTTATTTGTGTACTTAGATACAAGGTATATGGAACAGTTTTATAATTTAATTTATCAGTCCCATCAGTAAATGAACGAAATCATCATTGTGATTTTGTATCAAAATAAAAAAAGGGTTGCGTTAATGTCAATCGCCGTCATTACCCACCACTCAATTTCTTCAATGAGATGGTGTGCGACGTTGCCACTCTGACGGGTAAGAGTTCGCTTGCGTCATATGTAACAAATGGTGTTTGATTTTATAACGATTATGTTATTATTTATTTTGTTCGAAAAAATAACTTTTAAATTTTTAGTACAATTGCTTATTTTATAAGTGTGTTGCATTTATAAGCAGTACTTAAAACTGTGGTTACATTAAAAGTATCGATTGCACACTCTTTGTAGTAATACGTGATGATAAATGTTTAGTTAGCTTATATAGTTAATTAGATATATTCTATTTACGATCAGAGGCGTGTAAAAGGGTCTCGTAGAAACGTGTATACCAAATGAATTCGTGCGTATTAGGTCAGGCGAAAGGCATAATATTTATTATTAATAAGAAAAAATACAAAAAGGTCGTCATGGCGCTGTGGGACAACTTCTCACTGTAAACGTCTGTAAACATGATTGGTTGTGGGTTCGATTTCTACTCGAGGGAATTATTGTAATTGAGTTTTTTTCATTTCTCCACTCTACTCTAAGACCAAGCGCGGTGTTGAGATCCGTCACTCAAAATGAAATGTCCCGAATTCGGGAAAAAGTTGAGAATGGAATGCCTAAACACTAGGATTTCTCTGTTTCACGCATTTTCACGCATAGCCGGCTATGCGTGAAAAAGTGTGAAAAAAATATATAAAAAAACTATAGTTCTCATGTGTAATGTATATATATATATATATATATATATATATATATATATATATATGCGTATAATGTGTTGCAGATATGGTTTAATGTACCCATATCTCATAATTCTCCACTTCTCCACTTCCGCTTTTTCTAGAGATATTCTTACCGATGAAAGATTTGCCTGATTCCTAGCGCTAACTTTCTAACAGCTCCGTGCGTAATAGACTTGAAGACTACCCTCACCATATAGATACGTTGCACTCTATTACTGTGCGGTTTAGATGGAACTTCCCTCAACGTGCTACACAATAGTGGAAATGGCATACCAGCGGCAGTTTTTCCACGTCGATAAGACACGAGTACCTTCAAAAGGCGTTCCTATCTCCACCTTAAAGGCAGGCATTTCCAGGTGCTCCTCTGGCACTACACGTGGTCGTAGGCTGCAGCGTTCACTTATCATTAGATGACCCGAACGCTTGTTTGCCTTGTCATTACTATAAAAAAAAGATATTTCATTTTTGGGTGGCGAAACCTAACGCCGGCCTTTGTTCAACTATATCCGAAAGCTATGTACGTAATATACTAGTTGTTGTCCGCAACTTCGTTTGGGTAGAATTTATGACCCTATACTCGTAAGTATACTATTTACATTTCTATCTTGTAGTACATTCTGTAAAATCCTCCTTCTTCTTTCGGTTCTCATAGGAGCTTTTCACCCAAAAAAGCTACGTACCAAGCATTCCAAGCTTTTTACGCGCATTAATTTCAGCTGTACGCACATTTTCTGTCAGTTGCTCAGTAGTGGAAGAGTTTTCTATACATATAGTGGCGAAAATATAAACATTTATATGATTGGGTGTCGAATCGATAGCTATAGCAAAGTTTAAGTATCTATATCATGTTATTCTATAAGGTATCAATATGAAACGAATGTAAAGGTTTTATTCAAAAAATATTAAAAAAAACTAGGTAATTATAAAAAAATTAACAAATTCGTTATTTACGCGGCCCTTGAAAATCCTACGGGGCATGTACTCCTCGAGGCTGTTTTTGAGTACACTCGTGTTTTGTAATGAGACCGGTTTTTAAGTTAAGTTAATTTAAAATTTAAGTAACATATATGAAGTTAATTTACTTAAAAGCTTAATATATTATATCGTGAAAGATGAGTAGATACTATATATCTATTAAAAATAATCACAGTTTCATTTCTTCATAAAATATAATTTAGCTACATATCTAAGAATTAGATATTTTTTCTGTGTATTACGGAGTTAATAAGAAATAATTATAATAATAGTTTCAGGTCCTTATCTGATAAGTGTACATTAATTTAGCGTCAAGACACTGCGTTTTCCAATTTCCATCCAAATACGAAACATTGCAGTTTCAGAGGCGGAACTCAATGCCGGGCTTTGCCTTGCGAATACAGAGCGCAGAAAAAAAAAATATTACAAATTAGATGATACCAAATAGATGGTAACAGTGGTGGTGATGTCGCTAGGTAAAAAACATAGGTAATCATAGCTAATAGTTGTATAACTCAAAATAATATTTTGAACCATAAATTTTATATTAACATTAGTTTAAAATACAGATATAAATTTTCACTTTAATCGGCATTCCTTCCGATTTTTTTAAATAAGTTTCAAACTTGTAAATACTTTAGAAAAATTACAATCTAATCTTTAAGAATATTAAGTGTATTTATGTCAACCTAAACTATTCCTGTATATATTTTACACTAAACCAAATAACATGAAAATAAAATCATGTACAATTCAAACTCACGACCATCCGGTAATGTAGAAGTTTCATTACATCCAGAGGACTCTTTCGAAATATCCGCTTTTTCTACAGCATAAAAAAAAACTGCTGCAATTTTAAAAGGCCAAGTATTATAGCTTTTTTAAAGAAAACTTTTCAATAAAATTTAGCAATCTCAACACAAACTTTGGACATTTGTTAAAAAATTAAACTTTTATATTATTTTTTCATTTATAAAATAATATAAAAGTTTAATTTTTAAAGTCAATAATTAAAACAATACGTTGCCTCGACTTTAAAAAAACCTAGTATCTCGAATAACTTTACTGTACCGGAGGATTGTCTGGACGGAGTGTCGAAATTCGAAAGCAATATATCGCACAGCACTTAACACTTAATGGAGGGTAAAATTCGCCGTAAATAAATTCTCCGCTGAAACTTCAATTTTTCAGCGTTTTAAGTAAAATGTTGATGTAAAACCACTTCCCTTTACTTGTAAGAAATTGTATAGTGATTTTGTTAGTTATATAGTGGCTATCGTGGCGCAGTGTGGCAGCGTCTACGCGATAGTTGTGGGTTCAACTGCCACTCGCGGAAATGATTATTTATCCACTCTTATGACAAGACAAAGCGTGGTGTTATATCTATTTTATTTACATTATACTGAATATTTTAATGAATAAATATTTTAAATATTTTATTGACATTATTCCGAGAAACGTAACTGTTGTGAACTATACATGTTTTTTCGCCAGATTCATGCACTTTTTCCTGCATAGCAGGGTATTGAGAGAGATCGTAATGTCAAAACTCTCTATTCTCTATATTCCGCCTGAAGTCGAGATTTTGTGTTGAGTAGCGTAACTTAGCGCTGCAGTTTGTCTTATCAGCGTGGAGAAATTAAAGTAATTTAAATATAGTCATTTCTACGATTGGGAATTGAACCCACATTTTGACTATTCCCACAGCGCCACGCTGACCTATATGAAAACAAGCAATAGTTTCACGTGTGCTATGTAAGAACTAACTTGATGCATATTTGATTGAGTGTTCGTTGGTAGCTGTCGGCGTTTACAACAAACGGGAGCAAGGACACTTTGATGACAATACTAGGTTTATATAGAAAAAGATTTTTAACTTATTTTTTGAATTAAAAATCTCTCGCAAATACATAATAGGCTGAGAAGCTAGTATCATAACACTCTGTTCTCCATTTTATATCTCATTTAGAGATATTGCGTGTTGAAGCCTTAGTTATTATATCGGTGCTGCACCCCGGAGCTAGAAAATAGTCGAAAGCAGACCAAACTATAAACTTACTAATAATTAAATTGTAGCATATTAAGTTATCTGATAAATGACAAACTTGATAAAAAAAGACAATGTCATTTTCTTTATTGATTCGCTGGTAATATTAAAATTTATCATAAAAGTATCGACCGTATGAAGACTTACATTATGTGAGTTTAATTTCTGGTTAGTACGAGTACAACGTACAGGATACTGCGGTGACTTAAGATTTTAAGCGACAAATAGCTATAAATAATAGTTTTTAAAACATAAACAGATAAAGTTTTAAAAACAAACATCTTCACGCTTTTTCCCGCTACACGGCAGTCAGAGAGAACCTAGTGACAATACAACACTCTGTTTTCCATTTTCCGCCTGAAATCGAGACATTGTGTGTTAAGTGGCGGAACTCAACGCCGCGCTTTGTCTTAGGTACCAGAGCAAAGAAATGAAAATAATGTAAATATAAATATTACCATAGTGGGAATCGAACCCACAATCAATCACGTTTAGAGTCAGACGCTGTCCCACAGCGCTATGATGACCTAATAAATAAATATTACACACATTACCATGTGTGTAATTTGACATACATTTATGTACAAATTGACATTGTATTTAACGCGTCTTATTTATAGTTTCATCAAAATAGTTTTATCTAACGCTTATATATTGTTTTCTTACGAACATTTAAGTGATAGTCTAATGACTACCACGTAAATTAGGCAATACTATAGTCTCTTTCTTTCATTATAAAAATTTACTCCGTCCTGCTCTTTCAGTGAATTGTTGGTTTTAAAAATTTAAGCCCTCACCGTGACTTTTATATTTGTGTGGGCTATTTATGTACTAGTCATGTTATTATATATCTCCATGGAATAAAAAAATGCTGAAAGTAGGGACTCGTCATACGTACACGATGGTGGCAGTAAGAGATTAATACTATAATGTATAACTAGCTGTGAACCATGCTGTATGCTGTGACGCGACTTCGTCCACGTGAAATTCTAAAAACGAAATAAGCCTAAGTTACTCTTTCTTATATCAGGTATCTGCCAGTGAAAGTCTCATCAAAATCTGTCCAGCCGTTCCAGAGATTACCTAGAACAAACAGGCAGAGACAGACAAATATGTAAAACAAGGTTATTTTGTTATACTCGTATGCATATGCATTTAGTAACAAGCATTTATTTTTATATTACAAACAAAAACTCCAATTTTATTTCTTTGTATATATATGGGTCAGCCCTGGCCAATATGACATATTTTTTTAAAGGACAACGAAGATGTGAGTGGTTTTAACTATCCGCATGGAGGTGAAAAAATACAAAACTGCACACATTATTTCAACATTGAGCTAACATTAGTTAAGAGTACTTTAAGGCTACTTTACGGGCACAAGTCATTATTTTATTATACTTATAAAACACCTTCATACAAAAATCATGAACCGGATACACAATAAATATGACTAAAGTAACTATACTATGAGGAAACCTAAAAATGTTTTATTAAAGATATTTGGCTAGGTATTGTTTGCGGCACGACTCTCCCGGGACCGATGTTAGTTGGCGACGTGACTAACTTGTGCCGTACAAACGGGCCTATGGGTTGTAAAATCAAATACACTGAATAGTAATGAAATCTTCTTTTTTCTTATATACTATATATAACTTTACCTCTACTTAAATGGCATGTGGTGGTAGCAAGCTTTTTAATCAGTCTCGGATTAGACGAGTCGGAGTTCGATTAAATGCTAATTTATGTTTCTGAGTGTCCTTAAAATGAGGTTATATATAAATTAATCTATTATATCGATCATGCCCTTATCCCAGTACCAAGTCACACGTTTTACGGAAGTGTCAAGGCACTCCGTAGATATATTAATTCTATAATATTACCTATAATTTGGCATGAATACGACCATTCGAAAGGATTGTACGACTTTAAACAAAAATAAATTTACAACTTTACGCTGTTTTCCGCATAGCAGGGTAGTCAGAGAGATTCGAGACATTGTGTGTTGAGTGGCGGAACTCAACGCCGCGCTTTGTCTTCCATTATAAAAGTATTATTTTTATGATTTTATGTGGTTTTAAATAAAAAAGTAATATGATATAGTAATTCTTTTTTCTTCAATATTATTTATACATTCACAATATTATTATTAATTTAATAATGTGAATTAACTTATGAATTTGCGCAATAGGAGTAGGTACTTGCTAAAATAACTTGTGTCTCCTATATATTGCAATATTTATATTTTGTTGATTAGTAAAAAAGTGGCAGGTGGCAGAAAACACATATAAATGTGAGGTGGAAACGATTCAAAACTTCGTACTTAAGTTAAAAATCATAAAGCTGGTATACTTGTATTTTAATTATTGTTGTTTAAACTGACATTGAGCTTTTTTTTTTCAAAGATAGCCATTAGACTTTTTGTTAGGTTCACTAAATTAACTCACGCACTCATTTGGCAGGTTATTGAGAGAGACCCTAGTGATAACTTTTTGATATTTGTTAATTTAAACTTGTTTTTTTAATATTTTATTTATATTTTTGTTTATTTTATCGTACAGACATTTTTTTGTATTTGAACTTACTTTTTTCTCTATTATCCACCCAATTAGATATAATCAAAGTGGCACAAAACGCAGTCACAGCAACGTAAACCTAATAAAAAACTAAAAAACGAAATGTTACAATTTCGTTTTTTCAAGTACTCAATATAATATATTTTGTTATTTACAGATTAAAACCATCAGCATGGGCGCGACGAAAACCTACATCCTCTTAATCACCGTCCAACTGATATACTTAACCACCGCCCAAGAGGTGGTCCGACGCGTGCCCCAAGGATTCCTAGGCATGCGCGGCAAAAAGTACTATGAAATAAGCGAAAATGAATTCTATAAGAGAAAACCTCAGTTCTTTGTTGGGGTCAAAGGCAAAAAGGACTATGATATATCTTCTGAAATGGAATTGAAACGCGCCCCGATGGGATTTGTGGGAATGAGAGGGAAGAAAGAGTTTATGTACCCGGACATTATGGTGTACCCTGAAAATTTCGAATACGTACCAAAGAAATCTGGTTCCTTAATAGGTCAGATTGATTATTCCACGGACGAAAATGGTAACACCCGTGAATATCCAGCTCTAAATGAAGTTATAAATGACTATCTGCAGAAGCTTCGTTCTGGAGACGTATCCACAGAACCGGGTGAAGTAGATGAGCCAATGGAAAATGAAATCGAGAAACGTGGTAATATCCACAAGTTCTTTGGAGTTCGAGGAAAGAAGTCAATGCAGGAAAAAAGACCGTATGATGTATCATTCAGAGGCAAGTTTATTGGAGTTCGCGGGAAGAAGGATCTAAATAATAAAGGTGCTCAAGAGATCAGGTTCTTGCTAAACGGGCCTTGGTCCAAGCGGAGGCTGCAGACGGGGTTCTTAGGTGTACGCGGCAAGAAATGGGTGAACTATAATAATATATCAGGTGAGGTGCCTTAATGTTCAAATGTTTTTGGTTAGCTTAATAATTTTGTTATTGTCTAGTTGTTGACTGTAAATGATAGGGTCGTGGGTTCGATGCCCACCGATCGTAAGTTTTTCTTTAAATATATAATACCTACCGCTTTGGAAAATTTAGAATCGGATTTCTATGAAAGTGCTCATATATATAATTTTAAATAATTCACAATTTATTTGAATAGTTTTAAATGTTGTTTATACATTTACGATTATAAGCATATTAAAATGCCTTTGCCTTATACTTTCATGCTATAAAATCATTTTGTATTATATATTGTGGCCAAATCTGGACACGTGGGCAAATTTCAAGCCCAAAATAGCATTTTAAGGATTTCATACATTTATTGCTTGTATATAATAAGTGAAGATAATAAAAGCTTGATAAAGATGAACATCCCAGGATGTGAAACATTACATACAAATTCGTGATGAGAATGTATAGACATTCTCATCTCGACAAATCGAATTTGCTATTGGCATGTCCTACTTCTGTCTGTTGCTGTCCCACTGCGCCACGCACACTAATTTAATTTTAAACGCATTTTCAATAATACACACAATATATTATTAATAAAGTGTTTTCTTTACGCAGGTTTGGAAACTGACACCAGTGAAGTCTCCCCGTACTAAACTCCAGAACTGAATGTCCCCAAAGACTAGTCAACAAAAACATATCGTAATAAGTGCGTATTGTTCCCTCGGAAAAGGCTTATTCTAGCGTTCATTATTAAACTATCCTATGATTCATTAATCAATATTATATAGTATATTATAAAGCTAATTAAACGGTTGTAGGTTTATTTTTATTATCTAGTCGCATTATTAATGTATATCTAAATTTCTTTAATTTAAGTTTAAAATATTAATTTATATTAGAAATCAGATATAAGTATATGTTTCTAAAGTATTTATTTGATAAAGTACCTAATATATATGATGTAAATTAATTATATTGATGTTATAACTTGTTAGACTCTTAGCAATATATTCTAATTGTAATTAATTAACACATAATGGCAATTAAATATGCTGTTGTACGCATTTCGCGAAGGCTGGCGAAACTTAAAATACCAAAGAAGTAACAATAAAGGCAGTTGTCAATTTCATAATTGTTTTATTTTATTCTTTTTCTTTTGTTCAAGTCTTTTTATTAGAGCCACTCCACACAACGTCCAGATTTGCGCGTGTTGAGTGGCGGAACTCAACGCTGTGCTTTGTCTTGTTCACCAGAGCAGAGCAATGATAATAATTAATTATAATCATTTCACCGTCTGAACTGTCTCTCTCTTTCCGAGATGTGTCCGGCTCCGATAAAGGACTACCTCGATTACTCGAGGCGTGTCACAGACTTAAAATTTAGAATCCAGAGCTCATTTGGCTGCTAAGAACTTGGCATCCCCTCTAAGGTGAGACAGTTTACACCTCTACATCTTACTCTATACAAAGCGCAAGTATGAAGAACTGCTCTCGTTTATGGGACGGCTCTCCCAAGTACCAATTACAGGTTTTGGAGACTTTTTCGACTTTCGACTTTGTCGAGAGACGTACTCAGTATCAACGAGGGGTCAATACAACTTCAGAAGCTTAGTCATCGGCGTAGTGTTGCCTCGCTGTCGGTCTTCTTTCGCAGACGTTCCAGTGACTGTGCCTTGGAATTGTATATTCTAGTTCTTCCTGTCTTATTTCACTATCGTACTTAAAGGAAAACTGCTTCACGCCATTTGTACCTGGTAAAGATTCCTACTGTACCGACAAATCGTTTAGTCTACATTTCATTTATTTATTTATTAGGGCCAACTAATAAAACGTACACTAATACCAATGAATACAAACACATTTCACAATAACATACGTGCTGAGTGTCGTTCTAAATAAAACTTGCCACGGCATACTAAAGGACGGCTCAACATATAAATTTATACTTTTATCAAGCTAATTTATGTAATACTAATTTATGTAAATAGATCCAACTAAGCTCTAATTACAAATACGCATCGATTGAAAACTCCATTAATAGGAAGCACAAAATCAATTATAAATTATTAAAGGTGTCTACTAAATGACAGCTACGTATACTACGATACACATAGTACCAAAACATATAGCTACATACTAAAATATATAGGACATGGTCGAAATTAAAGAATATAGAGAAACATAGGGCTTAAGATAACGGAGAAATCAGACTGCCTTTGCTTTGGTTTTAAATTTTGGAAAACTATTACAGAAATATCAACTACACGATATTTTGTGATCTTGTTATTTAATTTTTATTCGTCTGTATTATTTCCTAAGTCGTACAATTTGAGAATCTTCGTAGACGACATCAACGCCTAACATCAGGCTTGGTTATTTGATTGGCATTGAAATTGAAATTTTTGTTAAGACTATTCTCAATTTATATGATATATAAAATCCAATATTAGTTTCAACTTAAGAAAAACACGTATTTGGACACGTAACATGTATTTTCATATAATCCCAATCATCCTGGCATGGACATGTACTAATATTACCCAACAAATCGTACGAAAAGGTCTAACGAGTACTATACGAGATTTTCTTACATTAATAAATAACTAAAATTCATTATTATATTTTGTGTCACTTTTGGAACAAAGGTTAAGAGATATTCTCTATTATTAACATCTATCTATCATTATATGAGGGTCCGATACAAAATTATGAACTAAGTAAATCCTTTTGAATCGATTATTTTAAAAAACTAAACATTGACTTATTTATCTCATTGTCCCACCCTAAATATAATCCTACAGAAAATATTAAATACATACTGCATTATGCAACTAAAATTGTATCCCAAATAAATGTGAATAGGAATAAATGAAAAAGAAACAAACAAATAATTTCATAATATTTTTTATTAAAACTTCTCCTTATAAATCCATCGAATGCTAACATAAAGAACGTACATAGAAGCCATGATACATATTCATATGACAACAAACAAACACGCAAACAGACACACCGCCATCTTAAAAAGATAAACATCAGCTGACCTTTATGTTTCATAAAACCTCAATCGAAAAACAAACCTGCAACCACCTGCATTATGCACTGTACTATAACGACATCATTAAAGGAAAACGATATAATAATAATAATATAAAATGGCGGCGCTTATCAATTTGCGAAACTCTCATACACAACTCAATGTAAAATAAAAAAATAGCTGTAAAATTACAAAGGCCGTTATAAGATCAAGGTGACAATGAATGTATTAGCGAAATGTTAATCTTTTTATTTTTAATGTACGCCTTATACAACAAATTTATATGAAAAAATATATATTATTGTTAAATATAACGGACAAGTGCTATTCTTTATGAATTTGCTTTATAATATCGCATATACAGAATTAATTTTAAATTTGAAAATACAAAATGTTTTGTTAATTCACAAAAAAAAACTATAAATTTCTATAAGAAATGTGTGAGGGAATGAAAATAATAATAATAAAGTAAAATACATTATTTGGGAAAAATTTTCCCATTTTTAATTATAATTTGTTATTATAACTACTAAATGGATATATAGAGATTAAAAATGATTAGGTAGAACAATGGAACGAGAAGTTAGATGTTTGTAGTCTAGGAGCCGGTGTGTGTTTTTTAATTACTATATATAGAATACAATATGAGATAATAAATTCATTTACCAAGAAAAATGTCAAAATTCCAAAATGTTAAGCAAATACATATATATAATAATAGCATAAATATATTAAAACAATTGTGTGTTTCAATTCAACTCAATATGTCATATAGCATTCATAGAACAAGTAAATAATGATGAGTAATAAAAATCAAAAACGCTAACAAGCGTTTTTGATTTTTTTATATTAGTATATGCCTTCCACAAAACACACGCCGACTCTTACACCATAAATTACTCCATACAAACAAATTTGATACTTGAATAAAATTGAAAACAAGCTATCAAAAAAGGCATTACATATAGATTATTGTTTTCTAACTAAATATAATACAAACGAATAATTATGTATGGGATTATATTATTTAGTTCAACGACTCTTATTTGAATTAAGTTGACATATATCTATCCGTCTCTTTCTATTAAGTTGAATATGAAAAGGACAGCATTCTTTTATTAATGTACTCAGTAAATAAAAAGAATAATTAAACAGCTGTTAAACTTTCTTTCTTAAAATGTAATGAAAACATCAATATGTAAATAATATTTAGGTTTATTTATTACGAATAAATCTACGTTTTTGTAACGATTAGAGTCGATGTATTAATTTATTAACGGATTATTACATAATTAAGGCACCTGAAATAAATATGAAACTTAAAATAACATTTTCATATTAATTTTTCAGGTTTTATAAATGAAAAATAATACCCCAATATACAAACCGCCCTATATAAAAAAGCGTTCACTAACGCCTGTCCTTTGTATAGGAATAGATATACGAATATAACTAGGTGTTAGACATTAGACTGAGCAGTATTGTGACGATATTTTGCAACAAACAGAAAATTCTACAAGAAATATATATATATATATATATATAAAGTTTAATTAATTATTATTACAATATAAAAAATATTCCACTTTCAAGCTTATTTTAACTTCAATAATTCATTAAGCTGTGTAACTATCTATTTAAATGTTCACATTTAATTATATCGGACACAATATTATTAATAACATATTACATAAAGAACCTTGGAATAAAACTTCACAATATATCCGTCTCGCTCGCACACATTATTAGTCATATGTCTATCTCCCTTACACAATGTACTTGGAAAAAAAGCATGGTTCATAGTAAGTAAAATTTGATGACTCCCAACAAAATTTGGTAAAAAAAAGCTAGTTTCGTTAATTGTATTAAACGATATTTAAGGGGTCTTCGTTGAAAAAAAAACAAGTTCCGTCTCGTCCTAGCGCAGAACAATTACAAATATTAAATAGAGACGGCTAAATTCAAACAAATCGCGTTTACATTTCGCATACCAACATGTCAATACAATTGTATATTATATAACCTATTTGACATAAAAAAAACTGATAATCTGAAACCAAATTAGCTAAAAACAAAAAAAAAACATCACAATAAATAAAGTGCTTAATATTAAATTATTGTTACAACTGCGTCCTATACACAACCTAAACCATCTATATATTTGATTAATCAGTTAAATTCATTATTATCCCGATTTCTCACATGACAGACGGACAGATCGACAAAACAAAATTCAAAAAAAGAATAAAAAATTCAAACACTTGCTATATAGTATTAAAATTTAAAATGGTTATTAGAATTTCTATTACGACCCACTTCTCCGTCTCTCCGTCTGTCACACAATAACTAACTACGCGCAACGAATTATATTTTTTTTCCTTTACTATGAAAAATGCGCCTAAACAAGGAACGTGAAGCGGTGATTACGATCTTCGCTTACAAATAGACAAAAAAGCTATATATTTTTACTATAGAATCGTGGATTTGCGATATAAATGCAATAATTGTTTTTTAATGTGCCAACACTCCTGTACACTATTCGCCAAAGCGTAAATACAGATTATAAAATGTCATAACTGATTATAATATAATTATCCCGCTCATACACTTTACGCATCATATGTCTGGCTCTTTTGCTATTAACGTTTCCAAATAATGTATTTTTTTTAAGTTTCAGACGAACAGTACACACAATCAGTTCAGTTCAGTTCGAGTCCTCAATCACACATATTGGCTAGGGCGTAACATTCTTGTTATTTTTATTCGAAGACCAATTCGAACTCTAGCTCCTAAAGTTGTGCATAATAATGAAAATTTTGTACTTCCGGTTTTGAAATCAAATTTCATAATGTATACTGTAGCACCTATACACGAGATATCTCAAAAGGCACCATTCGCGTTCAAAATTTGTAATCAATTAAAAAAAACAGGAAATTACCAAAACATTAGGTAGCAACTGCAAAAATACCAACAAAACCATATTACACACGAAGGTTAAAAATAATCACAATATTAATTGTAATAATTAATATTATAACAAAATAAGCCCTTCCGTCTCGCTCATACCAGAGCTGCCACCACACCAAACCGTATGTAGCGCTTATTTACGCTTATTACAAGCCAAATAGTTCCGTTTCGCTCGCATCTAAGCTTCCACGTATATTTATCTCGCTCTAACCAAGAAAATCGACAACTAACGAATATCGTCGTTACTACACAAACAGAATCGTTCCGTCTCGCTCGCACACGGCCTGTCTCACATGTCTCTATTTCATTCTGTCTTGCTTGCACATAGGCTATCTCGCGCACGCTCTAGCCAATATGTACGAACACAGCGCAACGTACAACGCCTGGGGGTCAGATGTCAATGGGCGGGGAGTGCGTGGGGGGGTGTGGGGCGTCGGGGGGTGTCTAGAGGGCGTTGTGCAGCGTGAGGGGGTGCGGGTGACCGTTGTGCGCGGCGAAGTCCTTGTCGGCGGCGCCTCGCAGCCGCTCGCTGTGTATAAAGCTGGCGGAGATGAGTCCGGGGTTGGCGTTGCCGTTGCTGGCGTCCGAGTTGGCGTCCATTTTGGGTGATTGCTCGTCTGGTATGTCCTTTGTCTGGGGATTGTTACAATATGTATAGAATTATGTTGTGATTTAATTGAATAAGAATTTAAATTGAAAAAAAAAAGCACTTTTGAATACAAAGTAACTTTAAGTATAAAAATAAAGCTATACTACAATAATGAGAGATTATTAAAAATTATATAATAGTAACTTCTGTCTGTTATTTAGTTAGTTACTTACAATCTGATATCTAAACATCAATAAATTGATATCTAAATATTAATCTGTTCCATTTTAAAACAGCATAAAATTAATTCTGCTCACCTCGTGTTGTTGAGACAGTCCCAGCAAGTCTGCAGTCACATTGCCATTGTTACTGTTGGTATTGCTGTTACTGTTGGTGTCTGAAGATATCAGCACTTGCTGTACAACCTCTTGTTTTGTATCGCCCTGTATATGCATATTTTAAATCTAATATAATTTTTTTTATATAGAATGAGATTTAAATTAGATAATTTTTTCCCGCGTAGCAGGGTTAGTCATAGTCTGATTGAACCTAGTGTAAAACATTCCGTTCACCACTTACCACTTAGATTTTTAGATATTGTTGGTCAGCGAAATGAAAATAAATTAAAATAATCACACACCCGAATGATCCAATTAAATATATAAAGCGTCAGTCATCACAAATATTAAAGCTAAACAAAAATCGAACCTACGACAAACGCCAAACAAACCGAAACCCCTACCTGACTAGTGGCAAGTTGCAACAAATCCGCCGTCTGCATCCCGTTCCCGTTATCACAAACACTATGAACATCTTTTGCGTCACTAACTTCGTTCACTATAACGGATAAACTCTCCGTCACCAACGGTTCCCTGACCTCCTTTGATTCTGTTATTTTATTTTTATTGTCATTGAGTTCATTTTCTTTATTCTCTTGTATAGGAACGGTAGGTGCGGGTTCGCTTTCTACCAGTTTGGCTTGTGGCAGTATAGCCGATGCATCTTTGTTGGTATTGTGTGTGCTGTGAGAGTTGTTGTTAGCGGAGGCTTCTGGATTTTGTTGCGCTTTTATTTCTTGTTGTTTCTTGTCTTCTTCTGCTTGCTGTGGATTAAGAGTAATATTATATTTATTTATCTATTTATCAGGCAGGCCAATGTATCATACAATAGATAGAATAGAATGTGTTTAAAAGTTATAGCATATTAAACCAAAAATATAAGAAAAGGAATAAGCGTATGCTGTGAGATTTGTGGTCTACAGCACTCCATTTGAGCATCATCCCTATCCTTATAGTGTTTACGTAATACAGGGAAGGATCTGAGACATTGCAACAAGATACTAGATAAAACAAACTTATAAAAACATAATAAAACAAGAAGTAACAAATAAAAAAAATATGATCATATATAAATAATTACTTTTAAAAGTGAACTTTGTGTGAATTAAATTACAATGTATATTTAACATATTTAAAAAAAGTTAAATAAAACTCTTTTTTTTGGAATTTATTAACAAGTCGAATAGATTTAGTTATACAATGCATGTTCATAATGTATGTTCTTACAAATAATATTGTTGTCATTGTAGCGCACTGTCACAGCGTGTCGATGGTTGTGGGTTCTTTACCCACTCAAAGTAATGATTATATTTAAGAAATTTGCATTTCTTTACTCTGTTAGGACAAAGCGCACGGTGTTCAGTCCGCCACTCAATGCAATGTCTTAATTCGAAAGTAGTGGAGAACGGAGTGTTTTGTCACTCCAGGTTCTTTCTTTAGTACTCTGCTATACGGGAAAAAGCTTGAAGCTCTTTTTCTCTTTTTTATAAAAAAATATATTATATATATATATATATATAATATAAAAAAAAATTCTGGCGTAAAAAAAGTACGTAGTGCGTTAATTTTAAGTTTGACACTGTTAAGACACACAACACAGTTATTTAGATTTGTCTCAGCAACTAGTTAATAAACGCTTTATACCATCCTTTACCATCCTGTTACTCCTTCATGCCTCAAGGACTGGTTCAAGTTCTTGGGATCGAACACTCTTCACACCCAATACCTCCGACCCCGTAAAAATAAGCTCCTAGAAGTACCTTTGTGCCGTACGAAATGCTATGGTGACTCTTTTACTATCAAGTCAGCAAAATCATGGAATGCGCTGTCAGTGATAGAGTAAGACAGTCCCAGTCGGTTGCGATATTTAAGCGACGTCTTAAAGAGCACTATCTTAAACAATACGTATAATAATCTAATTCAATAATAGGTACATATGTATGTATGTATGTATGTGAGTGTTTATGATTCTATGTAAGTATATTTGTCTGCTAATGTGAATTTATTATATTTAAGTAAGTATAATACTTTATGCACTTTTCCTGAATAGTATTTAAAATTATATTCATATTATAAACATTACACAATATGTAAAAAATCACACCTTAACTTGAATAACACAATAATCTAAAGGAAAAAACCCCTAAGCTCACCTTCTTAAGCCTAGTCCTAGCCATAATGGCCTCAACCCTCTGCTTCCTCGCCAGCCTCTCCTTCTCCTCTTTCTCGGCCTCTTCGCGGCGCAGCTTCTCCGCGTCCTCCGCGGCGCGTCTCCTGTCTTCATCTTCGCGCAACTTCGCCTTCCTCTCTTCTTCCTCTTTGACACGACGCTCGGCCTCTTCTTTTTCTAGTTGTTGTTGTGCCTGTAATAACAATTATTCTAAATGAATACTAATAATAATGATTTTTAATTAATAATAATTATAATGATTCTTAATCGTAGTTTCATACACTACCGGTCATACACTAGACATAACCTGACAATCTATTTTTACTTCAAGATGACTTACCTTTAGACATATATAAATAACAACCAAACCAACCTCAATGGCCTTCTTCAGCTTCTCCTCGTCGATGCGCCGCTGCAGCGCGGCGAGCTCTCTTGCCTCTACTTCTTCCCGCTTCTGTCTCTCTTCCTCTATGCGCTGTCTCTCTCTTTCTTCTTCTGCTTCACGTTGCAATCTTTTTAAGCGCATATATATATATTGTTAATATTACATTTATTAACAAAACAAGATATTTTAATAATATCGTGTTAGTAATTTATGACGTCACTAGTACCTTTATGTACCCTCGAAGGTGAAATGGGATAGTTGTGGGTTCAATCTTCACTCGGGGGGAGTGATTTTATATTTATGTATTGTTAACATTTTTTAAAAAATGTTATACATAGACTTTGAAAATTGCAAAACATTTTTTATAAAGCGTTATATAAAATTCGATAATCCCGCTGCGTTCGTTTTCTAAAAAATAATGCTTAAGTATTTTATTTTTTCCGCTCTGGTAAGACTAATCCTGGATTTTATTAAATATCAATTAAAAATCGAGTTTGAATTAAGTACCACCAATTAAACATCAAATGTGGAAAGTCATGCGGAGGCATTGACAATAGGACTTCTCTCTCGTCTCAAGAAAGGGTATTTTATTTGTTAAATACTTAATATTGCAAAACTTAATACGTTCTTTGTTTCTTTATTAAGAAACGTTTGTTTTTAAAGATAAGATAGTGTTATGTAATTAAAGGCATAAGTTGCACCTCTGGCGCTCCAGCTCGGCCTGGCGCTCCAGCTCCTCGCGCGCGCGCCTCCGCCGCTCCGCCAGCGCCGCCTTGGCCTGCTCCTCCGTGGTGATGCGCCGCGCAGACATGGACGCTGCGAGGCAGAACTCATGTTCATTATTCAAATACACTTTTGCACTCAAAAGCACTTTGTAATCGTCGAATACTGCTGCCATTGTCACAATTCATATAAAGGTTACAATTTCATTATTTAACACAGTGCTAGCTAACCTGCACAAAACTGAAATCATATTATATCCACACACTTTCAAATATACTTCTACAGAATAATAATACTGAAAACTCTACTAAAAAATAAACCATTGGTTCTTCTTCATTGGTTCTTAAAAGTGGTGGTAGTCTAATAATTTCACAAATACAGTGACTACCTGAGATATAATGATATCATATTAAGATTTAAATTGTAAATCATTTAAAATACCCGAGAGAATGTTCAATGTAACTAAAGGCATATCCAACAAAGAGTAACATCAAATCCGCTTTAACTGTGTTACTGAAGTTTACATTTGTTGTTTTTTATTGACAAATAAACCAAACCAAATTTACATACCATCCAAAACTTGTATCAAGCAAGAATAATACTAGAATAATACTATTTAAATTATTTTATTGATAGAAAACATGCAATAAACAAAAAAACACAGCTAAAAGCTGTATAGTATAGCTCACATAGCAGGGTGGTCAGTGATAGATAACCAACCATCAAGACACTCCATTCCCCACTTTCCACTAAACGCCAAGATATTACGAGTTGCATGGCGTAACTCAACGCAAAACGAAACAATCATAAGTTCGTAAATTAAATCAACATTTTAGTAAACTGAGTAGTACATTTAATGTGACATATATTGTCAAATTTAAAAAAAAAACCAAGTAATTACCAGTCATTTCATTGTCATCAGTCTTTTCCTGTGAAGGCTCTTTTTCTCTCTCGTCTCTTTCTGGCTTCTGTACGTCTTGATGCTTCTCTTTCTTCTTCTCTTCTACTATGATTTGTTCGTTGTTCGTTTCTATTTTAGTGGTTATTGTTTCTTTTCTTTCGGTTACATACTGTAAATTTATAATAAATAAATTTCAGATTAGGTTCTTTTAATACTTATAATAGCTTTGGCAGAAGTTAAAATTTTCCTTATATGTTCAAATTAAAATAATTTTAATATAATCATTCCCCTAAGTGGGAATCGGACCCACAACTAATACCGTTTACAGTCAAACACTGTTCCATTGTGCCATGTTGGTCTTAATTTACATAATCATATAAAATAATTAAATTGCGACTTAATAATATATTATTTTTATATGTACACATATAATATAAATGTAACTGATCATTGTCTGTGCATGGAAGATATATGAAAAAATATATTATTGGGGGCATTTATCAATAGAACACAAAACAATGATTTATAATTGTTTTTTCTGTTTGTCTGTGCGTTAGTGCATGCAAATTTCAGAAACAGCTAAACCGATTAAAGGCAGTTTTGACTATTGTTTTTTGGTATACTTCCCTTAACGTTTAATGCTTATTTCATTTCAATTTGTTCATAAATAAAACAGTTACAACCATTTTGAAATCAATCAATTTAAGCAGAAAAAACGCGGGTCGCTAGTTTTACATATATCTAACCTGACGATCCTCTATCTGCAAAGCTTCTAGCTTCTGAGTGACCTCTATTGCGCTCACTTGGTTCTTGTCCAACACGGGTTGTAGAACACTCTGTATAATATTGACAAGATATAGTAGAATATTGATTTTTAAATTTTAATAAACAAATGAACATATTTTATTTTTGCAAAGCATAAATCTTGTTCTGAAAAAAGCATTAATTGTGGGTTCGAATCCGAAATCTTTTAGTATATATATAAATTTAGCTTTTTACACGAATGGTTTGTAAAAGTAATATAAAGTACCTTAGGCGCCTCCTTGTCGGCGGCGGGCGACAGCGCGCGCCCAGGAGACGCCGACAGCGACTTACCCGCGTTCTGCTGTAGCACGAATTTCAATTGAAACAACATTCTCAGAGAACATATAAAAATTCAGCGGGTTTCGAACCCGAGCCTATTGGAAACGGCACAAGCGCATTTTTACATTTTCTAAAAAAAAATAACAACTTTGTTCGAGTTGATTATAAAACTTAAAATGCATTTATCCGTTTCTGTAGGAATTTCGGGACGCCCTCTCTTAGTTTACTGCGCGTATTAGTTTCGGCTGTAAGTTTTCCGTCAGTCAGTCAGTCAGTAAATATATATACGTGATAATGATTCCTTAATATATATATATATATATTAAGGAATCATTATTTAGTAAAGAAACTCTGGACAGTGTCTAAGACTTACGACAGAAGTGTAAGTTCAAGGCCGCTATAAAATGTGCATTAACTGTAACCTAAAAAATCGATCCTACCACTAGTTACTGGAAAATCACGCGATAGGTGTTTGTTTGATTCTTCTTTTGTGAGATAGTTTCAATAGTTTGCCATTTCTACCAAATAACTAACAATAAAGGAATGAATTGTCACCTTATCATGATCTTTGGATGGCTTTGGCTTTCTGTGTAGCGGGGGCTTGCCTTCTCCGGGGCCCACGGGGGTTGCTGGAAAACAGATATACAAAATATATTAATACGCTGGATGGTGTTTAATAAAGTAATGCGAAAATAAGTTATACGTGGATTACGTGAATGGTAACTCATATATTTCAGGAAAACACTCACAATGTGCAGATTTAGCGTGCGTCGCGTGCAACGACAGCGGCCGCGGGCGACGCGGCGTCGACGCGGGACGGCTCACTACTACTGTAGTTGCGTCACGCGACACCGAGGGGGTCGTTGCTATGCTATTCGCGCCTGTTTCTGAACCTGGGATCGATATAATGATTGGTATGTAAAACTAGCGATTTCTAAGATTATGACATATTGACATTATGCTAAATTGAATAAGTTTTTTTTAATCTAATAGATATTTAATAGATAATTACTAAATATCAGTAGCGAAGTGTTAAATTTTTGTAAAGTTGATAAAAATATATTAAAAATCTACAGTCACCTTAGATATGACATGTATATATTTTTCGTTTAGTTACCAAAGTTAATTTTCAAAAAATGAGCCGATAGGAATTGTATTATATAATTTCGCCACTTCGCCACTGGTGTATTAATATAAATACACATTAATTGTACAATCTTTATCTAAATTAAATTTTAAACGTGTGTTACACATATTAATCTGTTAAAACAATGATATGTTACAATTACAAATACAACACGTAAAAACAAACACGCCTGTTATTCTAAAAACACATAGTCATGCATGACATAAAGCGTTATTTTGTAATTGATTATTATATTGCGGTTTAAGTTTATACTATAAGCGAATATGGTAAAAATATAACGAATACACTAATATATGAACATATGGTAATAAATGTTTATTACTATTTTTATTTAATTTCATTCATTTGAAAAAATAATAAAAAAAATGTTAGTATCAACTCACACACACGCAAACAAACAATCTTCAATGATAAAGACATATTTAGAAAACGTATAAAAATTCGAACGCAGCGGGATTTGAACCCGCGCCTCATGAAAACCGTTCAAGTGCTCTGACCGCTAAGCCTCACGTTCTACATCCAGCTACATCGAAATTGTTATACGCTTATTACAACTAATATTTGTTGTTAGCTCTCTCTCTACAGAGATGCTATGGATGAATGTAGAACGCAAGGCTTAGCGTTCAGAGAGCTTGAACGGTTTTCAAAAGGCGCTCTCTAAGTATGTATTTATTTTTCTGTATTTTGTATGTCCTTTTAAGTGTGCGATTAACGCTTTTAAATAAATGTAATAAAAATAAAAAAAATCTAGAATGATTATAAATGTACATTCGTAAAAAAACACTTTGGATCATTTTTACGAAAATTATGCGAACGGAGTACGAAATCTGGTATAATTAAAGTGTATATAATTAAAGGGGGTAGGAGATTAATAGACTTTTAACTGACATACAGAGTGTTAAGACAACACGTATTTGACGGTTTAAAACCAAAATTATATAACGATTAAATATGGCTAATTTATCACTGTTTTCAACATAGAATACGATAGATTTGATTTCAGAAAAATATAAATAAAAAATCTTGTTTCACATTGTATGTCAGTACCTTTACTAAAATATGTTAGACTATTATCAAAATAATAAATACACGTTTTACTTGCTTGCTACTACTGTCATAGCCGTAGTCTTATATCTTAATTATTTTTTAATATAAGTTATAGTAATATACTGTCTACTATATTTTATAGACGAACAAACAAATTGTGTTCCTACAAAAGTTCAAAACGGAAAACATACGCTACCTTTATTTCACCTATCCACAAAATTACACACACCATAAAAAAAAGAAAAACAATATTACAGAGTGATTTCTCACCAAAAACCACTTGTCACTAATCAACAAACAAACACACACACACACACATTTACATTTACCTCTCGGCGTGTTAACACCCGTACCGGCTATAGAGGCGGGGCGCGGTTTGCGCGGCGCTGAGGAGGCGCGTCTCACCACGTTAGTATTGGACATGGCGCTGCCCGGCCTCGAACCAGGGGTCGTCTCGCCTGATCTCGTCTCTGTTAGGTATTTATCAAGTTTACACTAAATTTCTGTTTTTTTTTCTCTTTGAAAATATCGAAAGCGAATGAAGGCGATTTGGCGTGAAAAAATGATTATTTAAAAATTTGAATTTGTTAAGAAGAAAATGTTAAATGAATACTATAATAATAATTTCAGTATTCATGAATGCTGAAGTACTTATATGTTTTTGATTCAAGCTAAGTTAGAACATCAACCACAATATACAGCATGTTTAAATAAATGCACATAGATATAATATTAAATAAGAACAAAAAACACGCATTTTTTTATTTATAAATCATTAAAACAGTATGTTAATCAAAGTTTTAATTTTGATGGCGTTTGCATTTCTTATGGTTAGTGCAGTTGTTATACTTATTGCTTAAAGCTATATAATATTTTAAATATAATTAATTAATTTACGATAACTACCAACATAAATAGTTAATATGAATATGATTATATTTATTTTAGTTTTTTTTTATAGTTTAGTTATCTCTTATGATCGCTATAGTAAAATATGAAATCCCAGTCAGAAGCGAAATGAAATTTACATTATGTTTCACACAGTGTGTAAACAATTATACATATTTGTAATTTGGTTAGAACAAAGGACGGTGTTTTGCTCTCTTTGAATAAAATACCTTTAATTGTTCTTCTGTTATTTCTTATGTATGTCTTATAAATTACTGTGAAATATGGCTTTACTGTACAATGTAGTTAATAAACGAATTAGTCCGTGATACAATTTATATACAGTATTATTAGGACGGTAACATAAGAAAACAGATTAAAAAAATTAAAAGTTGATTGATAAAATACATTAAATACACTGACTTTAACAAAAATATGTAAAATATACTAAAAAGGAGAAATTTAAGTTGAAAATTTCAAAAAAGTAACAATTGTATAATAAAAAAATGGTAACAACTGACAGTGATACAGAAAAATGTTTCTTTTTAGCAAGAAATTTATTTTAATTAAAATGAATGCATATATATAAAAAAAGATAAAGACCAAACTTACCTTAGTAAGTCAAGAAGTTCCGTTACCAGAGTACTTATATAGAGTGTTACAATTTAGTTATTACTATTAAATATATATAAATAAATGAAAGAGAAAAATAAATGATTATTCCGAATAAATCAACTTCACGTTTTAATATGCTTAAAAAAAATATTATAATTAGTAAATTAATTTGGAACACTCTGAAAGAAGAAAAAAGTTATTAATTTACCTGTCAGACCACCGTGTCTTACAACAAAGAAACCAATATTGACAATATAGTAAGCTTAAATGATTTTTATCTTTAACACTGGACAGTGTTAACTAACCTAACCATTAGGTTAGGTTTGGTATTGATTACAATAAATACTGGATAACACAGATGTCAATAAGTTGTCACTGGCTCCCACAAAAATGCAACATATAAAAAAACTACAATCAAGTCTTGACGTTTGAAATAAAAAAATGGGGCTATTTGAATAAGTATTTGCAGGTTATATATTAATAATGACATGAGGATAAAGTTGTAAATGAAACTATTATAATCGCTTATATTTTGCTATTCAAAAATAGATTTTAGAAAACTCTACGTTTCAAACACTTTACAGTCCAAAGTCTACTTTTAAGTATAAAAAAAGTTTCATTTAAAATGTGAGAAAAAATTACAATTTATATAATAAATCATAATAGTTAAGCATTTAAAAGCCTTAGTTAGCTGTTGTGATGAATACAACTTGTTTAGGGGCAGCATAAATAATGAAATCCATTTGCATTTGAACTTAAGCTTTCAGTTTCCAAAGCACCCAAAGCTAGTTTTAAAAGCTTTAAAAGCTCGCCCGTCCAGCGTCGACCAATCCTGCAAGCTTCACCCTAAAGCACCAGTGAAATAAAATATAGTGTGATAACAGCATAGTGTGTTTGTTAGTTACATATTATATTAACATTTTTTTAATATTTTAGTTAAAATTTGTGAATTTTAACGAAAAGTATTGTATTTTAATTATAAGGAAACCATATTTAACATGTCACAACGTGTAGGGATTTTTAGTAAAAAAAGGTCCCTACCCTAGAGCAAATAGTGTAAATGATATCTCAGTGTATACGTTTTAAACGAAGCTTAAATAAAAATATACCATAAAAATCTTTACTATATACAAGAATAATGCTCATATATTAAACGTACAAGTACATTTATCGAAACCAAATTACAATATACCTACTACAAGTATACCTTTCTATAAAAGTAACAATATATTTGTACTATAATAACTTGAACACTATTAAAATGATTATCATCCAAATTCAAAAATCCAAAAACCTTATTTATTCAATCTGAGACTTAGGCTTTATCATTATATAATTTCGCACACTTATTTTCCATGACACTTCCAGAAAAAGAACTTCATAAAAAATAACTCAAAATGCAACAAATAAATCCTTTATTCAAAAAAAAAGGATTTTGTTTTAAAGATTTACTAAAATTTCTAAGAAGACTGCGATTGCGAAACTTGCGAATATCGGTTTTTTCACGTACGGTCACTAAGCAACACTTTCGTCAACATTACGTAACTAAAGCATACTACTGAATCGTGTCGAATCGAACCATCGATGGTTATTTTATGGGACGTCATAGACTTAATATGGTAGTATGTTAGACGTCACGGCAGATTCATAAAGCTTTTTAATCTCTGTAGGTATACTTTTTTTTAAATCTAACTTTATCGCCTAATATAGTATTATAATTTCGAACAGAGTTTTTACTCTGTTATTTATTTTTAATCAATGAGAATCGTGGAACAAATATAAAAAGGACACTTTCAACAACGCGATTTAATTGACATATTGACCACAGACAACAATTGCAGTCTGAAAAGTCTTTCTCTGATCTGTATAATATTGTGCCCATAGATAAGTCAGGGCAAAATGTATTATTGCAACAATAATTATATTTTTATATAGACAATATCTTACTTACACGTTAAATAACTAGAAAATAACCTAGAATAATAACTGATCTAATTTTGTACAATAAAATAGATTCCTTCCTCACAGACCTATTCCACTTCCAATAACAAATAAAGTAAAAACGTATATACTGAAACATTATAAAAGAAAAAAAGCGAACAATATATAAACACCTGCTGTCACCACGAAAACTAGGCATACGTACGCGTGTTCAGATGCTGTGTGGAGAGTGCAGCAGAGGGCGCAGAGAGCGGAGAGAGCGTAGAGCGCGGGAGGCGGTCGAGGCGCGTCATGGAGTGTGCCCTACCTGGTCGCGCGGGCAGGGTCGGCACTAGGTCAGTGCGGCGGCGGGCCACCGACGACCACATTTGGGGTGAACGGTCAGGTTCGTCTGGAGGCAGTGAGAGTATGCTCAGTGTGGAAGTTAAATATGCTAAAGGCTATCTAGTAACTTCAACAGTGTCGTACATGCGACATTCAATTATTACGTTAAAACTATGTAAGAAATGAAAACATAATTCGTCAACTCATAGGAATCTTAAAGGACGCCATATATAGATAGAGAAATAAATACATGTTACGTTATGGTTTATTCAGTTATTATTATTCTATAATCTCACTGAAAGAACTATCTAGACTCCCCCCCTTTTATGTAACAAAAAAACACAGGAATGAATCCCTCACCCCTATGATCGTCTTACGTAATAAATGGACGGCGCCATATGGACTACTGTACTGTAAAGGATTATAAGAAGCATAAGGATCTAGAAGCCTACTATTTGACCGAATTCTTTTGTTGTTGCATTTCTACTCACAATTCGTCATTCTGTATTTAAGAAAACATTTTAACTATCCATAGATTATCTAGGCAAAGACAACATTATCATTTCTCCTTCAAAATATCGCTATCTAAATTTTAAACGCAAAATAAACAAAATTTAAATCTACAAACGAAAAATAAAAATCGAATATTAGCTAACTCATGATAAGATGACGTTAACTAGAAAGAATTTCAGCCAATAAGTTTGTTATATACGAACACGTTTTACCATATTCGACAAGGTTGTCATTGGCATTTCTTGGACGTGTATTCCTTGTTCTTAGACACAAATGGCTCTAAAACATAATAAAATGCAGGTTCAATTCTTAATTTAGGGAATGTTATAATTAAATATTCCCAAATACAGGTCAAGTCAGGCAATATAGATAATCTATGAATAGGCAGATTGTAGTAGATTTTTATTCAATAAAATAAAATAAATTGAAAAAAAAAGCAATATTTTTTTTTAAGTTTGTATCTTCTTTTTAAGTTATTGGCAAGCAAGTTTTGTATATTATGTTAAGAAAATGAGCTCATGGTCTCAGTGGGACGTCTGACTATCAACGCGATAGTTGTGTGTTCTACTTCGTAATGATTATTTGTAAATCGTTTTAATTGTCTTTTATACTATAAACAAGGCTAACGAGCGTTCGGGTCATCTGATGGTCAGTAATCACCGCCGCCCACGACCACAAGAGCTACAGGGATGTTGCCGGCCCTTAAGGTGGAAATATCGTCTAAATGGTGTCTTTCAAGGTACTATTTTCATAAGGTATGTACTTTCATTTCCCTGCTTTGGCAAAACCAATCGGAGCATTAAAATTCGCGTATTAACACGCAATTTATAGAACTCGGGCGGAATATAGATACACCATAGATTCTCTCTGCCTGCTATACGAGAAAAGGCGTGAAACTTTTAAAATGATTGTGTCTAGAATTTTAATTGTTTACCCATTTATAGTTAAAAGCCATATTGAAAAAAAACACTAACAAATATTTAGAAAATTTAAGATTAAAGTGCAAAAAAATGTAGACTAGTTAAGTAGCTACGTGTTTAGAATGTCTAAGTCATATTAATAGGTGATTTGCATAAATACTTACAGAGACTCGTGAACATAATTCCTTGGCGGCGTGATGGTACAAACAGTTAAATACTTAATTAAATATCACATTAAGTGGTGAACAGAAAGCTCAAAAACGCTTGTAATTGCAATTATATTTACATGTGACAATAAAACGACTAATCCTATTGATTTGTCACTACATTTTTTACATTTCTGAAGTAATATTCCGAATTAGATAAAGAGTTAACGAATTCATAATTTTATACTATTTCGAAATATAATAAATAATTTTAAATATTACATTATATATTTTAAATACAAGGCTGAATAAATAGCAACAGTTGGTAAGAAAAAAAAATATATAAAAGCTACCTTTAGTATCAGTATCGGACGAGTCCAGTTGCAGTGCGGACGCGCGTCTCGTGAGCGGCGCAGACGCGAACATCACATTTGTTGTTGATGCCGCCCTGGAATTTTATTTAAATAATATAGAACATAAATATCTAAATATTAAACAGTTATTATTCAAGACATTAGTTTCTAAAGACAACACAAATTAGTTACGTTAGAAAAAAGAAATATGATTAGTTAAGATGTATTAGTTAAATATAATCAAAAGGTTTAATAAACTAGTTGAAATTACAACAGATTACTTATAAGAAATACATACACATATAAATGGTAGCTTAGGTGAAAACGAGGTTGAACCCGCATATTACGAGAGTAAAAAAAAGACAATAAAATGGGATGGTTTCCCAAAAAAATGAATGCATAAGAAGGCACTTTGCATTAAATAAAATAAAAATAATTTATTTCAGTAACCACATACTAATAAGCGCACGATATTTAAGTAATGCAACGATTCTATTAGATTAGTAAGAAACAAGATAATTTTTTCTGTTTTTCCTATAATGGCATGTCAAGTTAAGACAAAAACCAGTGTTAAGGAGACATGCAAGTAATTGAAACAGTCGCTATACAAAATGTGATGTTAGTAATATTAAAAGTTCTTAAATTAGTTAATTTACACATTTACAATAAATAGCTATATATTTCGGATAAGTTCATGAAAAAGCCGTCTTTGTAATGTAGTTGGGGCGTGTCTGAATGACCTCATATATATTATTTCTGTCTTGGTAGAACATATTAACAAAAAAGTAAGTGATTACGCATTCATACCCTAATTTTCTACCCGTAGGGTTAGAATTTTTGCAGTAGGGTGGTAAAGGTATTTTTTTGTAAAAAGTAAGGCTTGCTCTAACATAAATAATATATATACGTGCGGAGTTAAAAAGTTCCTCCGTTTTTTTCGTCAGTTAAAAATGTATGGTTTTCATTAATCAGTACACAATGTTTATAAAAAATCAGCAACTGGAAGTACTAGATAAGTAGTAGACCATAATTTTTTATCTTTTTCTTACACATTTCCGCTGTTTCCCGCATAGCAGTCAGAGAGAATGTATGTATTGTCAAGACTCTCTGTTCTGCACTCTCTCAGTAATCAAGACGTATTAATTGGCGAAGCTTACCGGCAGGTTTCACCTTATCAGAGTGGTAAAATTAAAATAATTTGCATATAATCAGCTCTGCAACTAGGAATCGAACCCACAATTAATACCGTTATAGTCATACTGACCTACGATGGCCCCTACCTCTATCTTTCGAACCCGTAAAATGCGAGAAATGAATTAAAAAAAAACAGAAAAATCAACAAGTTGTATTAAATTGCCTTTTAACCTGTTTGGCTTAGTACTATGCTAACAACACGACATCTAGTAGGCTTTAATATATTGTGCTAAATTAATTGCAAACGTCGAGTCGCGATACTGCTGCGTAAGATAAAATAAGTAGGTCTCGAGTAAACGACTTTGTACATGTTTATAGAGAAATAATTGCATCGAGTTCTAATATTAATTCTTGAAGAGTTCTAATATTTAATTACTTTTGTTCCGCTTCACGTGCATGACAAGGTATTTAGATAGAACCTAGTGTCAAGACACTCCGTTCTCCACTTTCCGCCCGAATCCGAAGCGAGTTGAGTGACGATCACAACGTGGCGTCACGTCTTGTTACCAGAGCAGAGAAATGTAAATAATTTAAATATATTCATTTCCCCTAGAGGGAATCGAGTCTACAACCATCTTGTATTGATTCAGACGCAGAACAGAAAAAGACAATTAAATACTTCATGGTAATGCATTAAGTTATTTAAATACTTTAAATAAAACAGCTTCACGCATATTCATATTTTCATTTTTCCCGCATCGCAGGGTAGTCAGAAAGAACCTAGTGTCAAGACACTCCGTTCTCCACTTTCTGCACGAAATCCTGTTATTGCGTGTTAAGTTGCGGAAATCAACGGCGCGCTTTGTCTTAGGTACCAGAGCGGAGAACTCAAAATTTTGATATAATCATTCCCCGACTGAGAATCGAATCCATAACCAATCGTGTCGACAGTCGGACACGTTCCCACAAATTAAGTAGGTACAATGTTTTTGACATACACTTAAGCATAAAATGAAATACGTTGCTAATAACGCATATTTAACGCGTTAACGTGGCCGGTAGTACACAATGAAAAATCTCTAAGGAAAGTCGTAGTGAATTACTACTACCTTCTCGGTTTATGGAAAAAAAATCAGTGCCTTTTCACTTTAGATACTTCTAAAGAGAAATAAAATACTATTTTTAGTCAAGTTAAGTAGGAAAAAGTGCCCTATTTGTAACGAACGACAAAATCCAGTTAGTAACAATGCAATGTGATGTTACGCAATGGTTAATATAAAATTCGCCATGTTTTAATTCTATTGTTTTTTTAACAATACAATAATTTTGGACGTTACGGCATAGGAAGAGCTTTTGTTTTTATTTATGAGTTTGATGGCAAAAGACAGGATACATTGGTAAAACAAAACATTAGAACAAAAACATACCATGTTTATCATTTTTAAAGAGTTATTTACACACTTAGGAAGTTGAAAACATTTTGATGAAGGCTTATTGAGTAAGAAAGAGATTAGAAAGAGTCAAATCACTTCAAATGTCTTACAAAATCGATAAAATCGCTTCACTTCAAATGTCTTACAAAATCGATAAAATCGAGGCCATCGTGGCGTAGTAGGACAACGTCTAACTCTAATCGCGATTGTTTATAGGTTCCATTCTATCAAATATTCTCCGCAGAGAATGAGTTTGTTTAAAATATATTCATTTTTCCGCTCTGGTGAGCAAAGCAAAGCGCGGCGTTGAGTCCCGTCACTCGAATTCGGGGGGAAAGTGCAGAACAGAGTATCTTGGCACTAAGTTCTCTCTAACTACCCTGCGATGCGGGAAAAAGCGTGAAGCTGCCAAAAAATAAAGAACGGCAATCTGTACGAATGGGTGTTCTTTGAGTAACTAAAAATTTTTTAAAAATGCTGAAGTCACTTGACGTATATATGACAAAAATGTAACTGATCGCTGTGAGTACATGGAAGATATATGAAAAAATATGATATCACACAAAACATTGATTTTTAATTTTCTTTTCTGTTGGTCTGTTAATCTGTGCTCGCTAATGCCAGAAACGGTTTAACCAACAACTTAAATGCAAATTTAACAAAATAGTTACAACCATTTAAATTATCAATTTAAGCAAAGTTAGTGATTTCACTGAGAACGGTGGTGTTCGAAAAAACTAAATAGTTTAGTCATATACTTTACGCAGGGGAAGCCGCGAGCGGGTCGCTAGTTCTATAATATAAAACGCTGAAAATTTGCATAAACGGTCGTATATATTATATCAATCAACGAAACAAAATGTAGCGCGGGAAGTATTAGCTTTCGTGATAATTTTCACATCTGCTATGCACATGATAATGTTATATTAGTTATTTATAAACAATGGCAAAGCTAATTTATATGTAAATACATGAGTGTCGTTATGCTCTTATATGATATAAAATACACCTTGCCTAGCAACGTTATGCCGCTTTATATAAATAAGTCAAACGTCAAAGTTATCTTTATTGAATTAATTTAATGTATTTTAAAAGCAATATTATAAAATATATTCCTGCACTCCCTCTAAAAAGTAGTTGTTTGTTTAAATAGGTTTTAGGGATAACTAGACAAAATCTAGAGGGAGACATGCTAACAACAAATAAAGTTGTAATAAGCGTATGAGAATTTCGGCACAGCCGGATGTAGAACGCATGAAGTCGCGGTCAGAGCGCTTAGACGGTTTCCAAGAGAGACGGGTTCGAATCCTCCTACGTTCATATATTTATACGTTTTCTAAAAATGTTAGACGACGTTTTTGTTCAAGCACTTATTACACCGTGTGTGAGATTTTAACTCGTAATCTCAATCTATACAATGTCAAAATATGCCAAGGAAAAAGTTGCCGAAATTCTGTGTATGAAATTTAACAAAGTTAAAATTTATGCGGAGAACAAGTGTTTAAAGTGAAATAATATTTTCCATAGAACTTCCATAGAAATTCCATTAATAAAAATCCAATAAATTAATAAAATGATAGCTGCCAAATACAATCAAAAGATGGCGTTAAATATTTACACGTTTGTAAAATAGGTACATAATTTATATGATACATGTTTCATTCTAGAAAGTGATTAGATAAAAACGATCCGTATCGGTCTGCGTGGAAAATTTCGTACGGAAGCATTTTCAATTTATTATATGTAACAAAATATTACAAAGTTACTTAGTATCTTAATAGCTAGATAATTTTTCGTCTTCGCTCACTTAATACAATTGTCAATATGAACAAGAAACAAGTGATGGTAAGTGATCCCGTTGTACGAAACTTATGACGGACGCATTGAAAGATGCATTAAGGGAGGCACTTAGTGTCGAGACACTCGTTTTCTACGTTTCTTACTTTCCGCCCGAATTAGAGACATTGTGTGTTCAGTGGCGGACCTCAAACGCGCCGGCGCGCCTCGCTTTTTCTTGTTTACCAGAGCGGAGAAATGAAAATAATTAAATTATAATCGCACACTACACACAACCAATAGTGTTCAAATCCAGACGCTGTTCCACTACGCCACGATGGCTCCCATTTATAATTTTTATATGGCGAAAGCGAATAGATACTTAACATTTTTTATAATAATAAATAAGACAAACATTCAAGTAATTAATAAAAATTAATGTTAATCATCGCGTGTTTGACATAAACTTTGTATGACTGACAAACACATTGCTAAGGCAACGGTTTGTTCGGCAGCAACGGGCCTGCTTGAAGGCAGAATTACATAAAACCAATAGTGTATTTGTTAAATTTTTGATATTTAGTTAAAAATATTTATCAAATCATTTGTGGCATGAAACTGTTTAAATTTTTAAAAAGCAAATCACATTGTATGGAATCAAATCTACTGCTATAAATATTTCAAGAGTAATCAATAAAGTATTAAAATACCAATTTTAATAAAATCATATTTTAATAAATATACGTAGTTTCACGCGTTTCGCATAGTAGGGTGTAGGCAGAGAGATCCTAGTGTCAAGACACTCCGTTCTCCACAATCCGTCCGAATCTGACACGTTGCCTGTTGAGTGGCGGAACTCAACGCCGCCCGTGATATAATCAGTCCCCCCAGTTGTTAGTAAATTGATTACATTATTGCTAATTTGTAAGAAACATGACCACACGCAATGCATTTTTTCAGTTAAACCTAAAATCTATATATAATAGCATAAGTGGCGTTGCTATTTCTGCATTAGCTTGGAATGTAGGTCGTTTTAATCAGATTCGGGGTAAGCGTCAATTGAGTATTATGCTCAGTACTCGTATGCATATACGAACTAGCAGTCGCACAGAACAACGAGAAAACCTAGTTTGAAAACAATATTTTTTAGAAAAGTTATAAAAATTTAAACTTATGTTTATTTAAATTAAAAAAAAAATACTTAAAATCTTTGTTTATTTTCGATTGGTACAAGAAAATTACATGACAAAAAAACACCATACCTTGGTTTGGTTTACTTATAAATTTAAATTGAATATATATGGCATGACATTTTTATGAATATTTGGATCAACTCTGACAAACGACGGTTGTAGGTTCAAATATCTCGCTTAAAAATATAAATATATTTAACCTCAAGGGCAATATATAGGCAATCATTAACTATGCGGAAATTTTAAACTAGAAATATGCCACTACTTTCATCGCGTAAAATACAGGAAACCTGTGACTGTAAAAACGGTTATTTTTCGAAACCATAATAATAACAAAATAGTTTAAGGAATAATAGAGTAAAAAAAATTTGTAATATATTAATTACATTTTGTATAAACTTAAATGTGCCCAAGATTTATTTATAATGACCGTAGCGTTTGGTTCTCCGTTCTCTCTGAATACCCCGCCAGGGATAAAGCGTGAACTAAAAAAATTAAAACATGTGTAAATGAAATACTATTAGTCTCGTTGACGCTTAAAATACTCATTGCTTTAACAATGAGTATGTAGCTTTATAGAAAGGTGTATGTGAAACTCATGGGAAATATTTAGATCATTTATTTAATAAATTTTAATTTTCTCTAATGATTTATGAAAAAAAATTGGCATTGTGGACTTTTTCTCAAATTAAACTTTTACTATACCAAAGTTTGTCAATAATCAAGGTCATGTTACAAACAAGAGGGAAAATCAATACACATATTAATAAACTATTAATTTCTCACCTAGCTTTGAACTCACGACCGTTGCATTTAATAAGGGCATGTCATAAATGTACATCAATAATTAGACTTTATGTCTATACACTCTTTGTAAAACTCAAAAAAATACTTAAAAAAGAGTCTAAAACTTCTCCAAAAACTAACTAAATCGAAAATAACAATATTGTGTAAATTTTATTACTATTTAAATATTTAATTAAATTTTTTAAGACATATACAAGATGGCGTCAACTGTTTAAATTTTAACTATACAGAAATCCAATTAACGCAGATTTCTAATACATTTCATTATAATATAAAATGTAATATGTATAAATAGATTATCTGTCTTTATTATTCTGTGTGTCAGACTGTGACTAAATCATAGTCCGGAAAAATTTCAAGTTCACAAATAATCTAAACTAAACCTTATCTTAAAGTGTTTAGGTATAAATTTGAAGAGCATAATAGAGATATAAACTACAGTAGTCTGAACGGAAGAGTGAAATAAGCAAATGGCCACTTAAAGTGTATTTATTTAAACATTCGATTCACTGTTAATACTTTCACCGTTTCCGGGTCTATCTAGTAAGTAGTTAGGGTTTTCTTTAATAAAGTGATTATTTAAAATGCTGTGACAATCTGGTTTACTTTAAACGCGATTGCTTGTAGGTTCGATTCCCACTCGAGGAAAGGATTATATTTAAATTATTTTTATTTACTCGCTTTGGCAAAACAAAGCGCAGCGTCAAGTTCCGCCACTGAACATGCAATGTCTGGAATTCGGTCATTGGGTTCTGTTTGACTACCCTTGATAATTTTGAATTTTTCATATTCAATGTGACGTGTAGGTTGTTGAGCAATAATGAACCCGTTACAATTGTGCATAGATTATTATTTATCGTTTTGCGAATGTTAAAATAAAAATAAACTACTAACTATTTAGGTTGAGAATAAAAACCTCCTCATTCTACTATAACCTACATAGAAATTGACTTGAACCCGGCGGCGCGAACAAGTGCACGTATTTCCCCAAGCAAATATCAGTTGGACTCAATCCAAATACGCCATGAAGTCGCTTTTTTTGTATATTAAATTAAAAACAATATTTACTTTCAATAAGAATCAAACAAACTATATGGAAAGCTACTAAGACAAACTGAATTCTTTTAAATTAAAATCGCCTTGCCACGATGTCTTTTCTTCCAGACTGACGTCACTCGAACCACACTCGTATATAATTATCCAATAAAACACATATCACGCTCATATATAATAAATGTCTAAAAAAGACCGAAAACTGGACATTTGTTGCAATACACTCTCTCCCTCTTCATTTAAAAATTAATTAGCTACAGACTAATAATGTACGATACTTAAGTTTTATATATATATTTGTTTTAAGTAGTGTAAAACTTTTATAATTCATGAATGATGTACTTAGTTATTAAGTATATTAAGAAAATGTTTGGATATAAAGAAATATGTACCACCGTTGGAGATCTCCTCATACATAAATAAAAAAAAAATACAATTTTTTTATATTTTAAAAAATGATTACTTATAGTTTCGCTTATAGCTTACTTGTAGTTTAGCTTTAAAAAGTAAATAAATCACATATCACAATTTATGTCACAATAAGTACCTATGTATAAATGCACAAATCATTACAATTATGACAATTAAACAGTTTAATCTTGATCGAAAATATATTATTGAGGAAAGTATACACATATCCCGTCCAAGAATACTATACTGATGTTAATATGTGTAATTAAACGCTGTTGATGCTCTACCGGGAGCTTTAAGTATTACACTAATTACAGTTGCGAATTTATTGTTAAGAGATAATTAACTAATATGAATTATAGATTAAATCGATTCAATCTCAGGGTGTCAATCGAATAATTTCACTTTTACACATCACTATGTTTAGTTAAGCCGCAAAGGTGTTAATCAGTTATCAAGGATAGGCTTACGGCGTCTAATCACGAAAATTGGGGGTCAAATGTTAATATTATTGCTCTATAAGGGGTTTTTTAATATAAACTTGAGCTTTTTAAAGGTTTATAATAAAAACGTATGAATATATAAGCAGTGGTAAAGGGTTCGTGTCTCTGTAAAATTGAGTACGGTGTTAGGTTTCAGCACCTAGCATTCTCTTAAAAACTTGCGGAACGTCAAGAGTTTTTGTTATTAGAAAGTTTCTCATTTGTTATTAGATTCCCGTGAAATTTGTGAAAATAAAAAACATATTTTTATACACAACACTTTTTCAATGGTTTTCTACACTACATACAAACCTTCATGCTACACATGCAATTTGACTTACTGTACAAATAAAAGTGCTTTCAGTGAAAAACTAAAAAAAATTGTTAAGTATACAAATAAAATAATAAAAATCGTTTTACAGTGATTCAAAAAGTTCATCTGATCTATGGGGTTGGTACTGGAGGTGGAAAAAACATAATTAGCAAGTGCAAGAACAAAATATTCCCAAATGAAGTCAAACCGTAACCATGATGGAACTCTAAATTAAACAAGCCAAGCGAAATAGCAAAAATTGGCCTAAGAATGTTTATTTAAATATAGTTGTAGTTATTTCTATTTTTAAAAAGCCGTTGCTTATAATTGAAAATATGAAATTATAAAAACATACATACTCGGTTAATAGGCATTAAAATATTGTTAAACTGTTCACAATAACTATGACAATATCGAACTTTTTTATTAAGTTGTACTTATTACTTTGGAAACGTACGCAACGGCCTTTTATGTATCTATAAACTATAATAGCAGAAATAACATATTTATGGAATATATCTCAAACACACTTTATATCGACGTCCCCAAACAACATACAGTTTGTGACTTATAATACTATAATTTTTTAATCTCACAAAAAAATGAAATATCTAACAAAATTTAATACAAAATATATAGTTTTATTTATTTTAATCAATTAAATTTAATAACTAAGTTGCAAACTGTCTTTTTTTTTAAATCTCAATTACCAACTTATTGGTTGGAGAGTCAATATACAATGCTTTAATTGAACACATCCGGTAAAATTCATTTAACGTCACTTAAAATGTTGTTAAATTAACAATAATTGGACTATCTTTGTGATAGGTATTTATTATCAATCAGATGATAAAACAATAAATAACATTATCAATTGAATACAACAAAGAAAGATAAAGACGTTACAGTTTGACTATTGAAGCTGAAGCTACATTACGAAAAAACACAATATATTTTTTACTATAAAATTTTATAACCTAATTTATTTTATAAAATATATATTTTTAAAAAATCCAAATATTTCTATTTTCATCATCATTAACAAACATACATATCACACTGGCAAAATGTAAGTGGCCTAACTCGAAAATTTCTATATGTCGAGAATCACATAAAAATCTTAACGTAGACTTTAGAGACAAAAATTTTAGGTGAGCTCACTTTCATTGTACCCCCAAAAAGCGCTGAAATATCTAAAAATAGTAAAAATCTAAAAAAAAGTCTAGACTGAAACATACCTGCGCGCTGCCCAAAAGAATCCAGCAGAATCCACCGGCTCTAGCAGACGGGGCGTGGACGAACCAAACGCGAACGCTGGTCGGGGGGCCGAACGTGCCGCACGTGCGCGTTCTAAACGCTCGGTACGATCCTTCTCCCTTTGCAATAGAGCTTCTCGACGGGAGACAGAAGCCTCCCATATTGCACGTTTTCGTTCTTCCACCTGAGGAGGTAATAGGAGGAGTTAGGAAATTTTTAAGTCAAAGTAAAGTTCCTACACCCAACACGTAATATTTTAAGGGACTGTGAAGCAAAAAATGGAATGCTGTGTCAGATTCCTTCCTGTTTGTTTCAAATAGTGAAATAACCAATTACTGTTGCTTAGCTTATGTTTAACATACGTTTATAACTAACATAGTAAGAGCTGTAGTCGTGAGTTATGTTTTTTTAAACAATGATTTCCCTGAGTGGAATCGAACCCACAACCAATCGCGTTTAGTCAGACGCTAGCCCAATGCACTACGATGCGTGTCTGCTTTTTATATCGCATTATATCCAAGTAAAATGTTAACTTACAATTAGTACTATAATAGCACCAACTAGACTATATTACTTAAAATTTCTTTAAGTTCTTGTTAAATTGTGTTTAAAAAAATAAGCTATATATTATTTATAATAGTTCGCCTTTCACAATACATGCATGTTAGTATGAAATTAAAAAAAACCGCTTATATACGTATTGTGTCATCATGGCGCAGTCGGACAACGTCTGATTTAGCTATGGGTTCGAATACTATCCAGATGAATAATTATATTGAAATTATTTTCTTTTCATTTATCCACTCTGATAGATCAAAACATGGCGTTGAAGACCGCCACTCAACACACTATGTCTCGATTTCAGGCAAAAAGTAAAAAACGGAGCGTCTTGACAGAAGGTTCTCTCTGACTACCCTGTTATGCAGAATAAAGCGTGAAGCTGATATTGTTTAAAGTATTACGAGTATGTTAAAACTTTACATAAAATTAATCGTGTTGAGAACAAAATTTAAACCCGAACATCTTGTTATAGTCATTCTATATTGTTTGTTAAACAAAAAATTATCACTTGAAACAAAATTGCTATTTACTTAATAATTTTAAAAGATGAAATTTCAGACATTAAAATTTTATATTACAATATTAAAAAATCGATAAAACCTCAATATAAATAAATATTTTTAGAAATAACAATAAAAGTGACGAGTGGAACACTAGCTTATAAAGTCATTAGCGTAAGTCGCGGGAGACATTCATTATGTTATTAGATACGTCCGTTAGTCTTACATGGGGTTTTGATTTGCAATTTCCATATTAATTTCTTATAGAAATAATTTTAAATTGCTGTATAGCATGTTTATAAGAGAACCTGATGATAGGTCACTTATATAACCATAATAAAAAAAAACAGTACAGTTATTTTCTAGGGGGAATTCGTATGCACAACCCTTGCATTCCAACCAAGTCAAAATCATTCACACTGAGGCCATCAGAGCGTGAAAATATAGTATGCAACATTTGTTTCTTTTTTATAAATAAACGACCTACACCTTAATATTGTTTAAAAACTTTTATTCAAACCAGTCTTCAAATATTAATAGTCAATAAAATAATTTGTAGTATTAAATATTCAGTTTAAATATGTTTATTTTGTAGTAGTAGTTGTTGTAGTTTTTATTTTTTTTTAATCACTATTTAAACTATCTGCGGCACACAGATACGTCAATTAAAGTATAACCGATATTAAAACGATAATTTAATGGGAGTTAATTGTTTATTCACGTCCCAGAGTGTCTGACTACACATATACAAGTATTATGGTAATCGCGGAAGAAAACGAACGTAACGTGGGAGTGTTTAATATCGACTGAGGCAGTGTAATAAGAAAAAATAATAAGTCAGAATACATCGTTTTATAGGTGTATTTAAGGAGATGATACCATTTAATATCACAATAAAAATAGCTTAGCCTTTTTTTATCCATTATTTGTATGACACATGCAACGATAAAGGCATTTTGTTAATATACGTTGTTTTTAAAATACGTAATATAAAAAACCGGTCGTATGCGGTGTCTTCCAAGCACAATTATTCGCTACCTTATAATGTGTGACGTGCTCACACAAGCGAGAGTTTTTCAAGTAATTGAATTACATTTTTCTTATTTCTACGCCGTTTCAATAAGTCCGCGCTAATGTGGCACAGTTGTTAAATGTCTTCTATTAATGACTAGATGCGATGGTTGTGAGTATGATATCGATCTCGTAATCGAACAAAAAAGGTTAAGAAGTTTAGTTAGTGTAATGATTAAATAGGCTTTGGGTTTTGACAACACAGAATATTTCTAAAATGGCCGGTAAGTGGAGTACTTGGTGAGTTTTCACTAGGAGACGGTTTCACTCTCAGCCCGCCTCGCGTAATGCAAGCGTACGTAATCAGTCTCCCGAGATGGAATCGAACCCACAACCAATCACGTTTACATTCAGACGCTGTCCCATTGTGCCACGACGAAAATAGATTTTATGCGGTCGAAGGATTAACAATTTTAACATTAAAATACGGTCATCTCATATCTAATCTCGTATCTTGCCTTTATTATAAGATATAAGTATGAAAATGACAATAACTTCAACATAATGCCAACACGCGTGTAGTGTTACCAAATTGTTGAACGATTTAGTGCAATATTACACGTATAATATTAAGGCGTATTTTTAAAGTAAAAATTTGTCATAACAATAATATGTTCAAGATTTCGTTTCGTTATTAACAAAATAACAATAAATTATTTATATCTCCTCAACTACAAATTTATATCTTAAAATCTCGCAAAGCAATCAAAATATTAAAATTGGAATTAAGACCGACGCATGACTTAGGATTCCCTTTATTTCAGTTCACCAGTTAAAATAAAAAAAACCCACAAAGCATACAATAAATTTATATCAACAAAAAAGGAATAAAAGCTAAGTTTTTAACCAAACTTTCACTGTCAACGGGAGCGCTAAGTGTTTAGTGATTAACAACTCACGCATGGAGGAACATCCAAGCATACAATTAATCATGAACTAGAATAAAATTGATTGAATACTATATTAGATAAGTATAAATAAGCAATAGTAGGTATAAGAATCCATACTGATATTATAGTTACTTCGTCTGTATGTAACGTTATCACAGCCAAACCGCTAAACCGCTTGTGATGAAATTTTATATAGAGATACTTGAGGGTCTGGGGATGAACAAAGGCTAGGTTTTGTTTTATATTTTTCCAGGAATTTTATAGTTTTACGTAAATAAGAAAATATGAAACACCTATAGTTCACACAACTGAAGCCGCGTGTGGGTGGGTAGTTAAAAATAAAATACACCAGCATAGGAAAAGGTACGGACATATATAGTTTGTAGTGATTAATTATATGTAAATATAAAAATTGTAGATAAGTGGTGACTATAAAAACGTATAATAAAACTATTTCGAACAATCATATCTTGCGGTTTATTTTTGATTTTTATAACACACTTAAGTAAAGGAGATGAAAGAGGCGGTGTCCAATTCTAGTTCCTGTTAACATTTATCTAAAGAAATTAGGAAGTGTTTTTGTGTACTGTATTCGTTATTGTGCGAGATGTTGGCTTTGATATAGATATATTTATCACGCTTTATCCCGCATAGCTGGGTAGCCAGAGATAACCTAGTGTCATAACACTCCGTTGTCCACTTTGCGTATATAGTAATAAGAGAAAAAAGCAAAGAATATAAATATTTCCAATGATATCTTTGAGAATTTTAACGCCGGTGCGACACAATTAGGCCGTGCCTGACAGCATTGTTTTGTAGGTTTAAAAACAACTGTCCTTTCTGTGCCCAAACCAAAACGGTGTAAGAAAAAATTTACAGATAATGGGTATTGTTATTTTCTTTAATAAGGAGAATATATAGGAAGAAATAATTAAAATAATCACATTGCATTCTTCAAGTTAAAACAAGGGGACACAATTCCAATAAGCAAATCTTAACACATGTTACCCATAAAAGTTTCGAGTTAAATTATAAATACACTGAATGGGTGGTCTTACATCCCTAACATCTACAAACTATAGTTATAGTAAAGAAAACCTGAGCTATATTGAAATATTTTGCATTGCAAACTACTTAAAGTGAGCGTCGGCTTTTTGCATTCCATTTTAATAATTATATACGATATACTAGAGTGAAATTATATATTAATTTAAAATAGCCATCTATCTATAGATATGTATAATTTAAACGTGAAGTGATATGAACCCGTGGCTATGTTTTAACGTTCAAGCCCTTTGCCAAATAAACTATATGTTCCGTCATTATGAAGTTTCCATACAGTTTGTAATTATTAAAATTATTTTTATGTTCCCGCTCTGCAAGAAAAAGTTGTGTACGGCGTTCGCGATTCGCTGATCAACACGCAATGTGTCGATTTCGGGAGAAAAGTGGAAACAGTGTCTTGATACCGGAAGCTCTCCCTGACGCATAGTCAAGGCAAGGCGTCAAGCTAGAAGAGAAAAGTCGAAAAATTGAATATAAAGTATAATTAAGCAATCAATAAAAATGTAGAAAACACAAAAATATATATTATAAGAATATAAGAAACTACAAATAAATAATACACATGACAAAACACCTTACGTGAAACGAGCAACAAATTCTAACCAGCAGGATCGAGTCCTGAAGGAAATCGTTATTTCTGTCGCGACTCCTTAGCTTTGTTGGGAGTTAATTTTAAATATTTTTGATGCAGTACAACGCGCCGTGTATTTTCGTACTGCCCATTAATAGGTGCGTGTTTAGAATGTTTGAGATAGAGGATAATGAGCCGAATAGTTCTCCAACTATCAGATATCGAGTTTAAAAGATCAATAGTCAAAATAACAGCGTACAATTAAGTTATTGTAATTTTATATTGTGAGTCGGTGACAACTGTTTATATATTTCCAAATAGTGCCGTGTGGTCTTGATATATGGGAGAAGGTACAATACTTGGTTAATTTTACCATTACGTTTAAATTTTGCTTAATCTTATATAATAATTAACAACAAAGGTTAAATAAATATTTTCATTATATAAACTTAATGATGCTATAGTAATCATATAATATCTAAATTGACGCCTTCGTGGCATTTACGATATATATAGTGGACAATGAACTTTCTTGGGGAAATATTTTTATTTACAAGATATACCTTATTAGCAATTTTCCTGCGCACCTAGTGACCCAGCATTCATACGTCTAAATGGACATCAGCTGGAGAACGGAGTGATCTACTAATAAGATTTTTCTATCTACCTTACGAAGAGTGGTAGAAAAACGCGCCTGGAAAAGTCATCATAAAATCAGATAATATAGCGCATATTAAATTTTACACGATACGTTACAAAATGTTGATTGTTGTTAATGATTAACTATATTTGTATTAGTAAATAACAAATAGCCAATCACTATGAAACTATTTTATCGCCATCCTGATCGTCACAGAAATCAGGTTTACGCTGTTAAAATATTGTGTTTTCGCCGGATCCGGGCATATGTCCAAGCTTTCTAGCAAATCTGAAGGCAATTATAACTTCAAATTTTTTATACATTTATAGATAGGTATAGGTAAAGCTAACAAAAGCGTGTTAAAAGGGAATATAATAATTGAACGTTTAGTAAAACGAAGAAGTTGACCTAACCACTTCATACAAAACAAAATCTGTAAGACAATATGCAAGATCATTATCTGAAACTCAGCATTAAGCGTTTGTCATGTTACTAAATAAATTTCGAATACAATTTTTTTTAAATTAGGACACACTTATTAATGCATACTGTTGCCTTGTTTTTCTTTAAATGGATTTTCCGACAACTTTGTGAGGGATTTTAACATAATCAAAAAAATATCAGTTTGGATTTGCAACCCAACAAGCAATAGTAGAATAAAATAAAACTAGAGACTGGTGTATCAAAACGCTTAATTATCTAAGGTATGTAACATATCTTTCTCTTAAAAAAAATAATTTAATACGAGATTTTCAAGAAATTTGAATAATTTAAATTTTTCCATTTGCGTGTTAATGCTGAAAATGCAATAAAGCTAATAAAAAAGTTTGTTTAATAAAAAAGTTTTGAGCAGGCCTTTTTATTTTGATTATTCGTTTGGCATTAACATTAGAAATGTTTGCGTCTTTCTTTACTATTAAACACCTAACTGTATATGCAACGCAATGTATTGTCTGCATAATTATACATAATAACTATACCTCAAAAACTTAACTGAAAGAGACACGCTTAAACATTATTTTCCCGTTATCCTGATCGCCCTGGCCAAGACATCAGGTAGGTACATGTTATGAAAATATTGTAGTCATCGAACCCGGACACGTATGAAAGTTCAGGTAGGTCTAAAATAGCGCAGCATGATTTTCTCTCATCGACAAAAACTGAAAATGACGCCAATGTGTTGCCTATTTAGACAAAATTTTAATATGTTGTAAATGTTTCATGTACACTAAGTATAAGAAGGATTGTACGAATTTATATCAGGTACACACTACACACTAACATAAGTCTCTAAAATACAATAGAAGAAAATATATATTTGATAACATAAACGCAATTATTTAATATACAATTATTTATTGGGACAAGAATAGTAATAAAATTGACTGCTCTTATATACAATAAGCTATTTCAAACAAAACCTATTATCTTATCCAAAACGTACACTGGCCGGGTAGTTCAAAAGAAATTAACGAACATACGCAGAAAATTACACATGATCAATGCGAAGTTCCTCAAGTAGGCACAAGTAGTTGCATTGCGGTCCGACCTTATAATTGACGTACATTATATAAGTCACGACCCGGTCACCTGGTGCCGCGAATATGAATGTTTGTATGAATGTGAAATGCATGGTAGAGTAGAGGCGGATATGTTCTTTTAACGCAATGGTATGTTTAAATTGGGTTGATTTACCACAGACAGGCATTGATTATGAATTTAATTCTCCTTGTCTATATTAGATAGGAAAAAAAGATGGAAACGGTGTGTCTTAACACTCGATTCTTCCTGACTAGCTCGGCTATTTAGGAAATAGCGTGAAGCTGCAACAAAGCTTTGTAAGCATTTTATTTTGTTATTTTTTACAAGCAAATATTCTAAAACAAAGTGATTTGTCACTATATCTCCGTATTATATGTATGAAGAAAAAAACACACAAGACACTGAAGATAATAAAGTTAACATTAACACGAACTTTGTAATGATAATCATTCCAAAATATTCATAATTCTTTAAAATAAATAACAATATCTTATGAAAATACAAAAACTGAACGTAAATAGCTTGTAATATTTAAAATATCAAGAAAGCAATGTAAAATATGTCTTGCGTCGTTTAAAGAAAATATTTTTTTCCTTTAAAGAAAAAATATATGTTAGCTAACGCTTGACATTAAACGAGGCACTGGACGGCGGCCAAAACTTGGTCATTTACTTGACTCTAGTGCTCTGGAGCTTTGCTTATTAAAATGTGAACTAGGCAAATAGAAATATTAGAATTCGAGTTATGTAATTAAATTACATTAAAACGCTTACAAGTATATATAATATTCCAAGTTATTCAATAACGTGTATAATGTATATATTCTGAAATTGATTGAAATTCCAATAAATTATAAATCTTATTTATATTACGGTTTTAAGTTCCACCATCTTCACCATCAAAATCAAGATTTCTAATGGAGAATGGAAAACAGCGTCTAGACACTAGGTTCTCCCTGAAAGTTATTTTTATTGTTTCAAATATCTCGAAAGTGACAAAACGCGTTTCTTCAAAGGAAAAATGACACTTGTTCGTACAAAAGACCTAAAAAATTCCGCGAGGCATTAAATAAAATTACCTTTAGCGATTTCAATTATTTGTCTCAGCTTCACGTTTTTTCACCAGAGTGGAGCAATGAAAATAATTTAAATATAATAACTCTTCCGACTGGGGAGTCGAATTCACAAACGCGATTACAGTCAGGCGCTGTCCCACTGCGCCACAATGGCCTCTTTCAATTATTTCGCAGTATATACATACTTATTTAAATCGGGAAATACGTAAGTTTGACGTCCGGCCATTGAAACCGCGAGAGTTGTGACATCACCGAGCAAGGACACGGTTATGTAACGTGGCTTGGATAATTAGAATATAGTGTACATTTTACGCGTTATGGGTTTAAGAAATTTAGTTATAACACGTGTTTACTGATGACAAAGAAAGATATATATATATATATATAAAATGCATTACAGCAAAAACTTGAACTATGGAAAATTTGTGAAGTGAAGGTTCAAGATTTACGATCTTTAATGTTAAAATTCTCATCTGTTTTTAACCTAACCAACATTAACCGTGATTCTTAGTAATACCTAACATGATCAAAGAATGGGTCGGAATTTTTACCATAAAATTTGGTAACATGGTAACGAGTTTTTACTGGAAAATCTTAATATTTTCTATAGTACGGGCTTTTATAATATATAAAATATATAATTTATAATATTATTCAGCCGTCGCAAGACATAATGGGCCTTTTAATAATTTTAATATAATATTGGCATGACAAGGAAATACAATTTACGACAAAGTTGCAAATTCCAAAGCATTCGATCTTATATTTAATCATTTGTTATATGTTTGACGGTGTACATTAAAAAGCAATATTCATTTTCTTATTAATAGTACAAAATATTAAAAAAAGCCTAAATAGTAAATTTACAGTGGTCTTTAATTCGTACAAGTCATTCACCATTTGCCATTACTACTGGGAATATTTGTTATGGAAAAGACGAGGCAAACGAGCGTTCGGGTCACCTGATGGTAAGCGAACACTGCCGCCCACAAAGACGTGTAACACCAGAGGAAAACTGTGATACTATCATAATTATACAAAAAATAAACACGTCATTGTGTAACTAAACGTGCGTAACTATGTAGGACATATATCAACAGCAACCATGTTTGTGCAATATTTATTTTATTAATTTAATATATTTCAAATAAACTTATATTCCACGAACCAGGTATTCCAAAATCAAAACTTCTCCGTCCGCATATTTTTTCTACGAAGGGGACGAACACGTAAGAATCATAATGTATACCTGGATGGGTAATTGAACCCACAACTTACAAATTATCAGATTTTTGACCACGTACAAAACTATAAATAAAAATAGAAAGATAAAATTTAATTATAATCTAAAATGAAAGTTTAAGAACGGATAGCGGCAGTTAGAGCCATTTGCCTGAACCAGTACAATGTGATAATTTGTGAATGCAATAGAGAAGCTCTAATTGAATCCGCAGACTGTATGTTATATGCAAGTATAAATTTTATACCAACTTGCACTGCGGTTGACGTATGTATTATATATTAAAGAAAATTGTACAATAGAAATTATTTTTTGGCATCGTGTTTTTTCTCGCATAGCAGGGTAGTCAGAAAGAACCTAGTATCAAGACAGTCCGTTCTCCACTTTCAAGAAACCAAGTCAATACTTGTTGTAGACAACTAGAGCGCAAAAAAAAATGAAATATAAACATCCCCCCGAATGGAAATCGGACCCACGACCAATAGCTTTTAGAGTTAGACGCAGCCCCATTGCGCGACGATGGCCTTGATGAATATATATTTTTACATATAAATGCGTTACCTTATAAAGTACCACATGCAAACAATGGAGGTTGATACAGATTCAAAAAAATAATTTAAAAATAGATAAAATTAAAAATGTTCTTAAGAATTCCTACGATATATAGGTAGCCGTCTTCGAATGGATTCAAAACTCTTTACAAAAACGAGATACCGGAGTAATACGATATATAGTGTTGTTGAATGCTAACGTTTCGTGGGTTTAAATTAGGAATTTAAACCCACGAAACTAAAAAGGGAAAAGTGAAAACAATTTTCTCTAATATAATAACTGAATATATAATTTCCAAATGACTTAGTTTCCACATTATTTCTATAGATAAGATTTATTGTTAAAATGTATAGGCGCTGTTAAAATACGACGCGTATGTCTAATTACGAAAAATCAGCATTTATAAAATGTTAAAAGGTTTATTTACCAGAATTCCCGACATAAATGTTTTTATTTTTTATCGTGGTAAGGCTAATAAAACTAAATTCAACATGCGGTTTTGTGAAACTTCAGAAAAGTTATTTTGCTTGTATTTTTTTTTATCATCAATAATAACAGTTTTAGAAGAGTTTTAGTTTTCTATTTGTACGGCAAAACTGAAAAACTAAATTAAAAATTAACTTCTATAAAATGTGTTGTCCATTTTCAGTTCATACTAAATTAAATGATAGTAATAAAACATTTGTTTAATTATAATAACAGAGTATAAAGCTTTAAAAGATTAATATTATGATGCCAAAGAGTCTATATACATTTTTTCAACAACAAATTTGTACACGTATCTAGAATTACCTACATATAAGAACGATATTACTTTTATCAGAGCTGATAAGGATATCAGCCACTTCATCACATATAGGAATTATAGCTATCAAAGTACTATATACGTATCAATTTTTACTTCAATTCAATTTTATTCTTGATTTATAGCTTTACTTTATCCTTTCTTAACTTTAAACACACTAAACATTATTTTGGTTTACGAAGAACCGCTTGGCAAAAATCTTTATTTGCCATATGAATATGTGAGATACATTTTTTTTAATACAATACGCCATTAGGACACTTGGTCCGTACTGTATATGGTTAACCTGCGTGAACTGTATCATATTTTCGGCGGCCTTCATTACGCGGATGACGTCACAAACAGACACACAAAGTTACTTATAATATTACTATGGATAGTCTCTAAGCTTAGGTGTCCCTATCACCTAAGCGATATTTTTAATTTTACTTATTAAGACTAATAAAATACTAGCAGATGACATCGCGGTACATTTCTGACGCCTCTTATTGAAATACAGTGGCTGTGGAGCAAATTTCACTAAAAGAAATATTATTATTATTTTTCATATTATACAAAAGGCAACGTAAACTAACACTGAAATGAAACATGACAAGGGCAATGGTTTATAATAGCCAGCTAGTGTCATTCATACAAAAATAATTAAAAAAAAAAACTGTGCTGCGAAATCTAGACTTTATGGTAAAAACACCGCGAAATGGCTGTGCATAAGTAATTTTAAACCTTGTATTTAAAAGATATGTGAGTGCTTTGAAGATCTCGATAGCGCTATTTTCTAAAAACCCACTGTAGCGTAGCTATGTTTTTATACATAGGAATTGCATTTTCCCACATAACAGGGTGCCTACCCTGATTAAGATTCAAGACACTATATTCTCAACTTTTCACCGCGCTTTGGTTTACCAGAGTGGAAAAATAAAGAAATTGAAATAAATTTTTTCTCCGGGTTGGAATAGAACCCACGACCAGACCAAATCAGACGCTGTCTCGCTGTGCCACGGTGCTCTTAAATATATTATATGAATTTATTTGCAATTTAAAAAAAATGGTAAACAGATATTTACTAACATAAATAAAAAATACATTTCCACACCTCTTAAGTAAAATAAAGAGTCATAAACAGTAAATAAACTCGAGACTGGCGCCAGCTGAGCATTTTGCTTCATTAGGTATAATATATACGTGAATCTAAGAGATTAATCTGATTAGGGTGACAAACGGCTTAAAAAAATTCTGAAATTATTTAAAATATATGCTTATTGTTATTTTACAAATTATCGTACTTTCCAATCGTATGTATAACTTTCGTAAAAAGCAGCGTATGGTTTTTTTTTCAAATTTCCATTAGGTGAAGACATTTATAAGGACACATTCAAACCCATGAAGTATAGGACTTGCAGACCCATCAAGTTGGGTGACCGGAGTGAGTATCCTGTCACTCATTGCATACTAAATAAATAATACTAAAATAAACCGTAAGTTACTTTAACAGCTTCGTTATAGTCTATAAACGTGAATACGTAGAAACGTAAGTATAAAGTGTAAAATGTAGGCGCAATTTCTCGTAAATACAACAAAAGGCAATTTTATTCCTTGAATGCGATTTCCGCAAAGCTGTGCCTATTTCTATCAATTGAGGGAAATCCTAAAGTAATCAAACAAGTTAAAGACCATAGCTTCTAATATATCTTTGTGGCGCTGTGGGACAGCGTCTGACTGTAAACTTTATTTGTCGTGGAGTCGATTTCCACTTGGGGGAATAATTTAAAATACTATCCATTTCTACCTTCTGGTAAGAACTCAACTAAATGTCTTAAGAAGACTATAATTATATTTTTTATTGAGAAAGTTTATTTAAATTACATGTATAGAGAAATATAACTCACCTGGCGTAATTAAATATATTATTTAGTATATCGTACATAAAATTCTACTAATATTAAAAACATCAAAGTTTGTATATTTCTAACTAAAACCTAAAAATAGTTAACCTTGATTTTGATTAGAATTATAGCCATGGAAATTGATTTAAAACTCGGTTTTATAATACTTTTAATTTAATTTAACTACCAATTTACTTATATTTTAACAAATATTTCTCACTTTTCCATTAAAACTATCAAGTGAGCATACAACGTCGTAGCAATAGACTAGTACAATATAGTAATAAATTCTCATTACGCAGGGTTTAAACTAGGATCGTAACCCGGTGTGGGCACAAGTATATTACATTCTAAAGGTGTGTCAGAAAATATCTCTTGGTTATCGTCGATCTGCAGTGAATTCCATTCAACGACCGTGGTTGACCTCTGATCTTGCATTGCAATCATATCTTAGTGCATTCCGGTTATTACTAGATTGAGTACTTTATATTAGAGTTATGCTAATAACGCCAACGCGGCGCAGTTAGTGCATTACTTAATAGTCGAACGCGATGGTCGCGGACTCAAATTCATATTGTTTTTGATAGCCCAAGTGCTTCTTCCTTTGATTAGAAAAAAATCTTTAAGATTACCTACAAACAGCGGTTCTAATTTGTATAGAAAGTAAAAATCAGAAGGATAAATCATAATATAATTAAATATATAGTTTAGAATTTACATATATCACTGTCTACCTTGTAAAATGTAGGTCGTGTGTGAAGAAAAATAAATAAATATATTACACATTTTTTTCACAGTTTCAGTACAAGATTGTAAAACAGTTATATTCGCGTGTATTCTTGTGGGAATTACGAAACATCCCATTCTAATGCTCCCAACAGTGCAATTATGCCAAATTTCAGCTTTCGACGTCCAATAGTTTAGACTGTACGCTGTCTGCCAGTCACCCAGTGAGTAACGAATGAGATTTATACAAATTAATATTGATATTTTTTTCCAGCTTCACGCCTTTGCCTGCAAAGTAGTAGTCAGAGAGAACCTAGTGTAAAGACACTCCATTCATCACTTTCCGCCCGAAATCGAAACCAGAGCGGAGGAATTAAAACGTGTTATATATATACGTATTCCCCCGAGTAGGATCGAGCCCATAACCAATGCGTTTACAGTCAGATGCTGTCTCACTACGCCACGATGGATGGTATTGATAACAGCATCTTTTCGATCTACTTAAGCACAATTTATAAAAAAGTAACAAAATATGTGATTTAGAAAATTAGTGAAAATCTAACTACTTTCTTTAAAAATAATATAAAATAAACGTTTATGTTTAAATAAGATAACTATATTAGTTAAAATTACAAACAATACGAATAAGGATAAAGATTGCTTTGTAATTTTGCAATGGAAATGACATCTGAATGCGAAGTGACCGGGTTTCTCTTATATCAAATCACAATAGCCACACGTATTTGCAACGGACAGAAATAGAATTTCTATAAACATTCCTTTTAGTGATCATTTTAGGTATTAGAAAATATATTTAGGAATGCATTGTGGCGTAGTGGGACATCATCTGACTGTAATTCGCGACAGGCTGTGGGTTCGATTTCCACTCGGAGGAAGATTATAATTTCACCATTTTCATTACTCCGTTCTGGTGAACAAGACAAAGCGCGGTGTTCATGTCCGCCACTCCCAACAAGCAATTACTCAGCCATTCAGGTGGAAAGTGGAGAACAAAGTATTTTGACACTATTATCTCTCTGCCTACTATACTGCCCACAGGAAAAAGTGTGAAACTCAAAAAAAACATTACCGAAAAAGGCATATAAAAAAGGTATTACCGAAAAAAGAGATTACGCTATATTTATTGTAGAATTTTATACATTTAAGAAGAAGTCTCCTTATTCTGTTTCAAGATTTATTTAACTTAACATTTGACAACTACTTATAATTGTTAATTTAAATAATTTCACTTTCCAATTTTCTAATTTTCACCATCTTGCGTACATAAACATCATTTACTGGGGTAGAGAAAGTATTAGGCTGCATACGTTCTACAATATAAGCGGTGAGATTATAGCGATTTGTGCTTCGTGGAAGGCTAGGAAGACCTTGGCTCACTTACTTTATATTATTTGATCGATGAACTGTGAAACTTTATTATAATACCAACGTCACGTAACGAGAGGAAAAGATTTATTCAAGAGTTTAGAACTGTAATAGTTATTGGTTGAGGTAAAAAGGTACGGTTATACTAGATAATAGAATCATTATTTAATATTCAGACTCGAATAACTTTGTTATCTTATAATTTTTTTTAATAAAGTACATTACATAATTCAATTAAGCCATAACTGTTAACATTCGCAAAGTTACAAAGTTATTGTTACAAAGTCGCATTTCGATACAAAAAAGCAGGCAAAGCCATAGAGCAAATGCTAATAACAAAAAGTATTAAGGCCCAACAAAGAAGATACGTTGGATGACCTTAAAACTTACAGTACAACTTTGCCTGCCAAATGTTTGTATGAAAGCATTACAGTGCACATTTATTATTAGTAACGGAAGTTTTGCTTTGTTTTAGATAATATTACTTTTACTTGGTAACGAGCATAGAGGAAATATAATACAACAGACAACATAACACAGGCAAACTAAAAATTTGAACCAACTAACCCTGGGCGATGAGGTCCCCACCTGTAGACAATGAGTTTTAGTAAATATTTTGGTCATCTATAGGTAAGTAATATATTTTGAATATTTTTTTACAAGTGTTACTCACACACTTAGTTTAAGTTTATACTTTATTAAAGTATTTATAAATTTTATTGTAAAAAAACAACGTATTATATTTTCATCGATACAAAAATCAACAAATAGATGTGATGTCAGTTTACGCCAGACGTTTTCACTTCAAGGTGAGATTTGTTTCGAGGCGTATCTACGCCTGTCTATCTAGATAGAGCATGCAAAATATTTTTTGTATATTCAATGGAAGCGTATTCGCACTCAGAGACGTCCATTAGTAATTAAATTATATTAAAGTAAATACAATTGCTAATTGACGTCTCAGGGTGCGGCTTTTAAACAGTACCGTGACAACAAGCAAATAAAATATTAATAGAGAATATTATAATTTAAATACAATCATTTGCCAATATCCTAGTGTCAGCAAACACTGTACATACCTAATATATTGCATACCTTACTGTTACCTTATTTCTTATTCGCATTTACATTTACCGTTCACTTGTTCAAATGCCTATGGATATAGATAGTCAATCTCCTAATATAAAGATACTACGAGTATACGCTTATATATAATCGCTTAATTGTCTTAAGTTTTAAAAATATATTCTAATTCTTCACGTTCGTCATTTTAAAAAACAACAAAATCTTATAGAAAATATATTTATAACGACTAACCTAATTTATCATTTACTGTAAAAAAAAAACAATTTATTATGAAGAAGTAACAAAAGAGCCGCAATTTTCTTCAACATTACTTAAGTATAATGATTAAATGAAACCAAAATTTTATATACGTACTAGACTTCATTATTGAACAGTTGTCACACGCGATGGTCGCGAATTCAATTCGTTTATTTTTATTTTTTTAATTGCTCTGTCTAATAAATCCAAATCGTGGCGCCTGGGTTCACCACCTTCCCCGGGTGGGGATCGAACCCACAACCATCGCGTACCGCCCCGCTACGCCACGATAATATCTATTAATAATATCCATATAGTAGTATATAAATAAATACCTGAAGCCGTCTATCATCATCCTTAGCGCGTTGCTCGGCTTGTCGTCGTCGTCGTTCCTCATCTCTTTTCTCGCGTTGCGCCTGCGCCGCCGCCGCGTGCGCGCGCAGCTCGTCCAATCTTTTCCTTTGCTCTGCTTCACGACGCTCACGCGCTAGTCTAGCTCGGTCTAGGGCTTCTGTGAATTATATTATAAATTTTAATACTGAATCTTATGAAGTCGTTATGATAATTTCTAGGTCTACATTATATGTACAATATTATTTTAGAACTTTTATATATTAAATGAAAAAGAAATTAGAACGAATCTTATTCAAAATTATCAATCAATCTTATGACAAAATGATACTGAAGCTGAAATTTGCTATATTCTTCCTTCCCTCTGTTCAGAAATTGCTATTTTAATACTACGTTAAATGAGGAAAAAAATGTATTGATTTAATCAAACGATTACTCACAGGTTATAGTCAACAAAAAAAATGTATCTATGTACAGTAACTACAGTTCAAGCATCTTTATTATGTGAATTATCTGTATTGTAATTTTATGTTTAACATTAACACACCGTGATTATATTCAAGATCATTTGAGAAAATGGACGTACGGAGTTTAATTTATGTGTTTTTATATAGAAGTAAGGCTAATGATCGTGACATTAATAAAAATTACTATGCGCATGTTACATAGCTATTTATTATTATATATAATAAAATTAATATTGTAGCATCGCAATAGAATGGATGTAAACCATGATTGTGGGTTCGAATCCAGCTTGTGGCAATATTAAAAAAATAAATGGTTTTGATACATAGCTAGTTTTTTTCTCCTCTTATTAATTCTGATCTAGAAAGAAAAAATTATATCAATAAAAGGTTTTTTTTATTGTAAAAATGTGATTTTGGTAGCATAAATAGAAACTGGGGCGGTTAAAAAATCATCCTTTCTAATATCCGTCAAGATTTTATAGCGGCGTCATTACATTTCGTTTCGGTTGATTTTAAAAAACGAATTTTATTAAGCGTAGTTACGGACGGCGTATACAGTTTTATTGAAGATTGACATGGCATGTAAGGGAAAGTGATGATAAATGGTTTTGGATTGATTTGGAAGCTGGCATAAAATTTTTGTAGACGGAGAGAATATGTGAGTAAGCCCGTCACTTTGTTCTATTTCTTCTTTTTTCAGCTTCACGTTTTATCCCGCATAACAAGGTGCGCAAACAGAACCTAGTGTCATGACCCTCCGACGCCAGAGACTCAGACGCACGCAAAGCTATTTATTTTAATATAAAGTATATAAGAAATTATGATTGCATCTGATAACTATAAACCTAAGAAATTATATACTCATTTACCTGCTCAACTATGGGTTACGGTAATAACAATAATACTGGTTGAATTTCTGTCAGAAACAGATGGTTTAATTTATTTTTAGAGAGAATACCTATATGGCCTAGTTATAATAGTCATTAGACCATATAGGTATTATATCTAAGACAGTCGTCTTAGATAGAATACCTATATGGCCCAGAGTTATAATGACATAACGCAGAGTTTAAGCGGTAAAGAATACCCGCTTTATAAGGCCAATCACGTTATGTCAAGCGGTAGCGGCGCTACAAACTAACTCAAAAAGACATTTGATGTAGCTATCCAGGCACAATTTTGCCGTATTATTTAAATATATATTAATATGTAATTAAATAATACGATATCATATTACATATAATTCAAATTAATAATATCATCAAACTAAGAACTAAGCAATAGATGCCTTAGTTTATGACTACAATCAATAACAACCCTTTAATACGAACTTAGAAATGTAAAAGCAACTCATTCAATAAGTAACTGTCGCGCCGTACTACCGTTTTGACCCCATTATTTCCTACCACGTACGCCTACACCATGCCTTATAAATACAAAGGTCAATCCACACCGGCATTGATCCACCTACATACAACGATTGGGTATACTCATTAATGTATAGAAAAGTGGGTATGATAGAATTAAATTATATATTTATATTTAATTGTATATCATTTATTTTTTATTGGACTTTAGTAGATTACTTACGTGAGCTCACGTACAAAAATGCGTTATGGAGAATGATGTGCGGTGAAAGATTTTTTATATAAATATAAAAAAAATATTTATAAATTATTTTTTTTAAATAAAAACGTTGCTCTAATAATAACCTTTTCAAAGTCCGTGACAAGTTCACGTGTACTTTTATTATTTTTTCATACATATTATATATAATTTAGCATGTTTCAGATATAACCTCTTTATATATAGATTTGTATACAAATCTAGTTTTAAAATTATTTTTATATAGAAACTGTTAAAATTTAGAAATGGAAAAAGTGGAGAATATGCACTTCAAGTATAGAGATTATATTTTTAACTATACTTTAACTTTAATGAATAGCTCGAATTTTTGAAAAATGCATAGCAAATTAAAGATAATTTCGATTAAGCAATACAAACGAAACAATTTACATTTTTAATAAATCAAGTAAAATCTAAGTCTACTTACGGCTAGTTAACTATTCATATACCTAATTAAAAACCTAGGAATGCCATTTAGTGCGTGTCTGAGACGATGTTGATCTGTTTATGCTATCAGTGAATACTTTGAGTTTCATCAGTAAGTGTCGATCATTAAAATAACGCAGTTTTTTCTAGAAACAAGCATTATAAATAAAAAACGTATGGTATCTTAAGAGAGTGAAGTAAATTATAAATATTAAACTATAATGTAAATAAACAATAAAATAGAAAAATGTATTGTACTGTAAATTTTACCGTGTATTTAATTTATTTAGACTGTATGCAAATCTTGGACCAACATTGACAGTTTTTTAAGAAATCATTAATAATTTACTTAAGATTGCATAAAATACTAATTCATTACTAATTAATGATTACTATGTTATAAACAATCAAGTGCCTTTAGTTCTAGAAAGGTATGGTAAGGTAGGTATTGTATGTAAGAGGGCATACAAAATACCTATAATAAGTATATAAATAATAAACAAAATAAAAATATTCAATAAAGCGTATATTATGTAAAACTATGTAACGGTGTGTCAACAGCTGTACTAAGTACTAGCCACAAGAAACTAGACTACAGGTGTATACGACAAGTGATATCTAAAAATACAACAACTAGCTACGTGACCCGGTTTTGTTTGTATGAAAAACAATAGCAAGATGGAATACTATTAAATAAAGTATGTAACAATATTTTATAAGGCAAAAATATCTTTCACTTTTCTATTATGCATGGGGATTGCATTCATTTAAATGTAGACTATGTGGTCCAGCGTCTGATTGTAAACGTGGTAATTGGTAGGTTCGATCTGATTTGGAGGAAATTATGTTCAATTTAATTTCATTTCTCCGCTCTGATGAACAAGATAAAGCACGGCGTTAAGATCCACAACTCAACACGCAATTTTTCGAATTCGAACGGAAATTAGGGAACGGAGAGTCTTTGACATTAGATTCTCTTTGAGTACCCACCCCTGCTATGCGGGAAAAGGCGTCCTCCGTTTTCTTTAAACTTTTGTAAAATCCTTTTACACTTAATTTTAGCTATCTACGCCCCTTTTTTTCTGCTGAGCGTTGTCAGTTGTTCAGTAAAAAGAAAAGAATTTCATAAATATAATTGGTGAGAAGTCACTAACTAGGCTTCAATTTGTTGGCTTATTAAAATAAATGTAAGAGCATTAAACGCTCTAAGAATTGCCTTCCACTTCAACTGAACTTTATCTTACGAAATTCTTCTTTATTTCTAGAAAATAGATAAAATAAATAGAATATACAAACTACTCCTACTATAATATCACATACATGTTACCTAACATCGTAACGTTATGTAAATCAAAAAATAGAATTTTCGCAGGGATTTTTTTAAGTAACAATATGTCGTACGTAGGTTTAGTAATTTCAATAAATTTCATTACATATTACAATATGGATAGGTTCACAGAGTGATAGAATAGTATATGCTGGAATGCAGTACATCAATAATATCTATTGATTATACATTTGTAAACAATATGGGGTCATGATGAAGGAATGCTAGCACAGTCATAGACAGTTACAAACAGTAATTGTTGTGACAAATGTAATTTTTTTAACATTAACACCTTCATGGCGCAGTTGTTGTAATGCAAGCGATGATTCTTACATATATCAGTTAGGGGAATGTGTTATTATCAAGTATAGACCTATGGACAGTTTGGTTCAACAAAACGCAACGTTTTTCTCTCCTAATACAAAATGTTTCGTTACAAAGAAGAAGGTTCTCTATAGTGTTATATTACTGTATTCTTCATGCAAGAAATGTATACAAAAAATTAATATTAAAGTAATTTTTACTGGCTAGGTACTTGAAACTAATACCAATTTATTTTAATAAGAATCGATTAAAATTCCTAAAATATACTTATATCTAATATATTTGATTGAATTTATTGAGTCATTATAAAATGTTCATAAAATAAGTACGAAGGCTAGTTTCTCCGCACACGACACGATTCGATCGACTTTTCCAGCCATATTGCATTTTTTGCTACAAATGCCCCAACTTCGGTTAATAATGGCTTCGCATAAAAAGCGACGTCTGTGATAAAAACTGTCTAGAAGATGTTGAAATATCGCAGTGGCTATACTTTTATTCTTATTTTTATAAAATAGATGAAACGTATGACACTCTGAGGTGGTTAGAATTATTTATTTGTATAAACTTCACGCTTTTTACCGTATTACAGATAGAGAGGACACAGTGTCAAGACACTCTGTTCTCCATTCTCTGCCTGAATTCGAGCCCTTGCGTGTTCAGTGGAAGAACTCAATGCTACGCTTACCAGGGTGAGAAATAAATATAACCATTAACCCGAGTTGGAAATGGAACCTACAACCAATCGCGTTTACAAACAAATACTGTCGCACTGCGCCAAAATGGCATCTTATTGAATAATAGCTCCACGCGATTTCCAAATTGAAAGTTTAGTGGTCACTCACACAAGTTACTTCATTCTACGGACAGTTCGTTTCAGACATTGCGCGCGACAAGGAACGAAAATAAACGTATTTGGTACTAGATTTATCTTCTACACTTTCTTTATTTGATACAAACAGACGAGCAAGTAAACACGTTATGATCATGTAAAGATAAAGTGAAACATGATAGGTCTATTTAAAACCAATGTACAGATAACATATGCAGGAATATTATTTTTGAAGAACACAATTTAAAAATAATAATTTTTAAAATCTAAATAAGCTAAAATCTTCGTAGAATTATTGTACCAATTTCTTTCAAATGCATTTGAAATTGTAATAAGTGTCAAGTAAATTTAGAGTTCTATAACCGTGTGAAATGTTTCAAAATGTTTTATTATTATTTTGATATAAAAGATTCTTATTAATTAAGTATGTCATATATTTTTCATCTTTGATGACACATTTTTTATATAATTTTAGCAAAAACATAATTTGTATGAAGATGACAACATGCTACACAGAAATGAAGGAATGGATGGGTAATATGCCGAAAATTCCAATTTAGAGAAAATTGAGTTTAAAGTTGTACTTCAAAATCTTGTAGTAAATAACAAATTATTGTATTTTACTACAAGCAATTAAAAATAACTTGTTTATTCGCTATGCAAAAGAAATTTCTAACAAAATAGCAAAAAATTATAATGAAAATTTAGTTTTAAAATTTATAATAATTTTTAGGGACTTTAATTGTGAAGTGTAACAGCGTAAACGGCTGGTTATGGATTCGATTCCCACTCGGCGGAATAATTATATTTTTATATATTTTACGCGCGAAGGCGTTGAGATCCGCCGCTCAACACGCTGTCTCTATTTCGGACGGAAAGTAGAGAGCGCAGTGTCTTGACACTAGGTTCTCTCTGATGCAAAAGCGTGAAGCTAAAGAAATTGGCATGTATGAATAGAGCTGCGAAAATCCATGAATCCATCATTTCAAGGCAATATAGTCACAAGGTGTACGATTCCCTTATAAAGGTTGTTTGGGTGAAAGCAAAAAAGAAGGAAAATGTCAAGCTTGGTGATATTGTAATCAGATTTTGCAGTGTTGAATTTTGCGCAACGACTCGGCTCGAGTAAAACATCTGTCGCATCATATGGCTTTTAACCTAATTTTTAAAGGCTTGACGAAAGTGTTTTCTTTAGTAATTTCTTTGGTTTTTGCACTAATTCAACATTTTTTAAACTAAGATTTGGGGAAATCATTACGATTAACAATAATAAAAATTATCAATAAGTTTACGATGCATAGACAAAGAAAAAAAAATTATTAAGTATATTTTAAAGAAAACATCAGAGTTTTACTAAAAATACTTTTGTAACATAATGATACTCTAGAAGTGCGTAAGAATACTTTTCTCTGTATGAAAATACACAACTATACATTAAACTCATTCGTACATACAGTATTATAATACAGGGATGGCAAAATCCATTGCAAAGAGCATATCATCATCAATCAGTCATTACCTAAATTAGTTGGGAATATATAATGTAAAAAGTGGAACACATGCCATAAGACGTAGTAAGTACCTACAAAATATTTAGATATTTCTGTATATAAGTGAGTCTTCTAAAGGTGATAGTTGTGTGTTCGATTCCTACTCGGGGAAATGACAAAAGCCGGCTGGGGGCTGCTACTCAATATCAATATTTTAAATTCAGAGATTCAGTCTTGATATTAGATTATCTTTAACTACCCTGCTATGCGGGGAAAAGCGTAATATAGTAGTTTTTAAGTTTAGTTACTAAATCACTAGGCATGTTCTCATAACTATACCTTAGAATATATAATAACAATAAAGAAGCGAAACAAAGTAAATTGATTAAGGATCTAAGATTAAAAAATACCCTAATATATAATAAATACGTCAATGAGACTGATAGAAAAATTGATAAAAGGTTCATAACTTAATTTACTTTTAGTATCAAATGCACTCGTTTAATTCAATTTGATTAGTTAATCACCTGAGAATGGAGTGACCTTAAACAAATTTAACTTATTTTTTAAATTATGTTATTCAATTTGCAGTATATTGAAAATTCCATATATATATATTAAGAGAACACAGTAGATTCTTGTGAAAGTGCTTCCACAAGTCAATACAATATATATGTACTTCACGCAATATAAAAGTCTACATAATATAATAATTAAATGAAGCATAACTAAGAATACTTCAAACAATTTAATCAACCAGAAAATAGTAGCAACAGTGTCACTTTTATAACAGTGTAAAACTATTACTTTGTAATAGCGTGTATATGTGCAATCAAATAACTAATATATGACCAAATCGATCGCAATCAAACAATTTATATGACTTCTAATATATTTTTTTTACTTTTAAGACAATTTTATTTCACGCATCTGCATCAAACTGAGAAAGCAAAAGGAAATATTCCGTTTTCTACTTAACTAAACAGAACGCTGTCGTTAGTAAGTTAAGAAAGCAATAATATCGTATATAAATATTCCCCAATTCGGAATCGAACGTGCCATCGTTTAGTTTACAGACAAACTTTATAACTTAAGTACAGAAGAAAAACATTTAAGAAACGTCAAATTTAATTTTAATATTGGAGGACGTCAATGACAAGGATAACTGGTAACAAGCGTGTAGGAATTTTGACGTACCTCGACAATAACGTATAGCTTAATTGGTTCGAGAGCTTGGACGATTTCCAAAAAGCGCAGGTTTGAATCCTGCTACATTCACCATTTTATACCTTTCTCACCAAGCGTGTAAATAATACATACTTTAAAAAATATTAATTATCTTAATACCACAGCGAGTTCGCGTAAAACTTTATAATTTCTTAATATTTTTTTACATTGTTGCTAACAAGTAATCATAGGGAAATTGGATTATAGCTCGTTCTATAAACATGTTACATGCATATTACTTAGTGTTTTAGATGTCGAGCCGCCGTTAACTCGGCTAATAAGATTTAATTTATTTTTCATTTTTAAACATTTTAAAATAGTAATTTAATTTAATTCTATACATATATTCAGCTTGACGCTTTTCCGATAGCATTTCAGGGTATTCACAGAGTTCCTAGTGTCAAGACACTCTGTTCTCCACTTTTTGCCGGAATTTGAGACATTGCGTGTTTAGTGGCGGACCGCAAAAATAATTAAATTATGACAATTACACCGAGTGGGAATCGAACCCGCAACAAATTGTGATTATATATAGTAGAAAATATAAAATTTATTGACACTTATTTATATATTTTACAATATCTTTTGTAATTATTAGTTATATATATGTAATATGAATATTTAAACAGCAGGCTGTTTACGTACAATATACATTGTTTGACATTACAGTGTGAAAATACAGCTCATGGCCGAAGTGACTAATAAATACTTATATAAAGCAATGTATTCTACTTGTGTATGTTATATTTAGTTCTATATGAAAGCAATAATATAAGTACAAATTACAACATACAACTTCGAAAAACCGCTCACTTTTAAATCATTTAAATGTTACTATAGGTTCGATTTCCAATCGTGGTTGTTTTCGTATTTAGTAAACAAATTACTTAGTTTAAAAAAGAAAAATACATTTCCTCGCTATCCTAGTTATCCTGGCAAAGAAATTAAGTTTATGCAATAAAAGCAGATGTCAAAAAATGGATCAAAATAGCGTAGCAACATTTTCATATATAGATTATTTAATAGACAGAGTAGAGTAGTAGTAAGAAAAAATACTTTTCTCTATTGCGAACTAACTGACTGTCTCTAAAATGAAATAAAGTTTGAAACAAAGTGTAGCTGCTCTATTACTAGCCTTTTACACTATAGCTCGTTTTCCTAGCTTACATCTAGATTATAGTACATGCTTAAAGACATATATATATATATATATATATATACACATATATATATATAAAAATAAAAACCTTAAACATTATAAAAGAAAGTTGCATTATGTCACAGACAGTGTAAAAAAACGGTCGATATAGGGGTGTCATGAGTCAACAAAACTTAAAACCTGCCTGTTAAGTTGTTTCAGTTATTCAATACACGAATTCGCGTAGCACCGGCGGCTTCAATCAATATTCTATGCCGCATTTCCCCATCCGTATAAGATTCCCTAAATACTACACAAAATACTGCTTGGTTTTTTTTTAATGCATATATAATATTTACTGGAAAGGCAAATTTTTATTTCATACAAATAAATGAATACCCTAAAAGAAACTCTTCGTCACTCGTTATAGTGACTGACAGACTAAAAAAAGCAATGATTTTTATTTTTAAATTAAATTAAAATAGTTTTTAATTAAACTTATCGAAAATATATATCTTTAAAAGAGTAATAAAGTACATTAATAGTTAGCGAATAAATAATTGTAATAATATAAATTATAAATATTATACCTATATCATATTGTACCTGTTTTTGAGAAAATTATACTGAAAAAAGAACGTTTAATTTTTTAAGTATAAAATAAATAATGCATTAGAAATATATATAATTAAGTAATAAAAGAAATGTAAAACACACAATGTGTTTGTCATACACTTTCGTAAAGTGACACACACGTATATAAGGTTAAACATATTTTAAGAGTCAACAGGTATTATTATTAGTATTATTTATATATGTATTCACTGGTTCCCTAAATCTTTCCCGTGACGGTAATAAATGCATCAAAATTTTGCTGCAGTGGCTTACAATGCTTATATAAATGGATAGACTGCGAGTATATGACAGTAGACTGGAGATTACTCTCTAGGAATTTCATTCTAGAAGGAAGGGTGTTCAAATGCATTTGGTTCTAAATTTACATTTATTACACGTCTTTTTTCTATAACTAAATAATTAAAAAAAGGAAACCTACTTTTTAATCTTATAAAATTCAGATTTTTTCCTGTTATTTATTTTTTAGTAGAAGTAGGTCAGTTACTGATACAACATGGGTCTATCTAAATATATTTAAAAAAAACCATGCATTACTTCAAATTTTTGTATGCTATCATTAAAAAGTCGTATATATAAATCAAATAACCGCCGACATTGTCTACATATGGAAATATTATGATGAAATGACAAAATGATATATTAACACAATATTGTCTCACAAAAATGCACCTTATCGAGTGAACATAGAATAAATATTTGAGTAAAACTACCTATCAATGTATAGAGACTGCAAGGTTGTTATTCATAAATATCGTTTTCATAAAATTTGAAAATTAGCCGCAGTCATTCCACCGAGACAAGATATAAAATTACAAAGAAAATTATAAATCAAAGTAAACCTTTCGCGAGATAAAAGACTTGGACAGAAATTGGCAACGAATAATAGAAAGCTCTTTAAAGAGTTTACCACCGTTACGTCTACATAGTAGAAAGTAAAGTTGTTTGTGGAACAGTTACAGTTGAATTTCAGTTTCAGAATAGATATATTTATACAGAGATAAAAAATACATATCTTATCATTTTTTTACAAGCTTCACATGAACGTAGTGTGGAGAGCACTAAGAGAGAATTAATAAAAATGTTGAATGCTCCTTGTTCCGGCTTAATTTCGAGGCATTGTGTGTTCAGTGGCGAACCTTAACGCCGCGCTTTGTTTTGTTCACCAGAGCGGAGAAATGAAAATATTTAATTATTTTTACGATCATTACTTCGCGTGGGAATCGAAGCCACAACCAATCGCAATTACGGTCAAATGCTGTCACACTGCGCCGCGATCGTCTCAAAGTTAGTTCTATTATATATTAATTAAAATATATACATAATTTATGTAATATTGTATATTACATAAATTATGTATATATAGCAGACGAAATTACCGTGTATATAAATCTGGAATTTCGCATGTAGATTCTTGGAGAGTTTAGGGGGGATGACTAAGAAAGAATTTCACGCGTTGCTTGTTTAGTGGAGGAACTCAATGCCGGGCTTTGCCTTAGGAACCAGAGCAAAGTCCTAATGTGTAACTTATTTTAAAATAATTATAACAAAAGTAAGCATTTCGCTTTTAAAGGTTTCTAATTGAACGAATTATGTGTTATTTAATCATTAATATTATGAAATGGTAAAATCAAGAATATCCTTGTTTTCTGTGCTTCATTCCTGTAATTTTATTTAAACGCGAAATCTTAAGCGATACCTATATTTTGCATTATAATACAGGATGTATAGTACACAGTAAGAGATACATGTCATATTTAAAATTACTGTACGAAATTTAAAACGGCAATACATCATATATTTATTATAAATTCGTAATATTCTAAAAATAAAGGCACAGTCAGTGTCGCATATTGATCTATGAAAAGGTCAACGTGCCGCTATAAAAGGCCTGTCCACATTTTGTGCTAATATCATCGATGATTAACTAATCTGCTTTCACAAAAGACTGGAAATCGAGAGATGTGGGTTCCAATCTCATTTGGGGTGATGTTTATATTTGTAAGAGAGGTGCTTCCTCAGTGGCCAGACAATGGGTTTTAGGTTAAGCTGTCTAGCATGCAACGTCCTGAAACGGGCGCAACATAATAGAGTAACTTAAAACCAACCATCCATATTTACCACAGACTCAACGAAATAAAATCAATCAAATCACATTAAAAGGTAATAAATTGTAAAAATAAAATCTTGAAAACAAGTGAACACATTGTCTCTCAAGTTTTTTATAATTGGGAAAACATTTTTGTATATCACATTACTTAAAAATCAAATATAACTCAATTGTATTTATAATCTTTCTAAATCAGAATAAAAATAAAAAAATCATAATATTTATGGACAAAGTCAGGGCAAAAAGCTCGTATTTAATATTCTAAAGGATGGATAATTGCCATATCAATATGCAAGGTGAGTAGACGTGACTAACTAATGTACTGCATCAACTAAGCCAAAGCAAAATAATATTTTACAAGAAATCATTGTCAAAGAAGCAAAATGTCACTTTCAGTATAGAAATGAAGAATGTTTTTTAAATTAGTAAACTATCTAAAGAAAATGAAAACAATCTTTATATAAGAAAGAAACAAAAAATTTTGCTAAATTAACATTAACTTTTTTAAAAGTCATTACAGTATGAAAAAAAATAAAGATGGCAAACACAGCCACCAGTAAAGCCAGGACAGGCTGCATATATCAAAATATAACCCTTACTAGCACCAACTTATTGATCATTACTTAAGTAGTGAAATAAAGAGGCACAACATTTTCAGAGGTTAATAGACATATGAATTCAGTGTGCCAGGCTATTCACCCTTGTTTCGTCTGGGTACATTTTTTTAAAAGTATCAGTGAACAAATTTGCTTAGTTTAGCATTAAACTTGATATTTTTATTGCTGTTATTTATATGTCATAGCATATTCTATATCTAACGTAGTAGTGCAAAAAGGTGTTATGAAAGTATATTTTTTTATTTGTATTTAAGGCATGTAAGTATTTACCTACTACAATATATAGAACGTATAGTTAATTTAATATCTAATATGAGAAGTAATGTGAAAACAATTAATAACCAGTGGTAGTTTTGTGTGTTGCAATGCTAACATTTTTATATCAATTAACCATTCAATGCTTTTTTTGTTATAGTTTCTTTTTTTTATTTTATTCACTTTCAACTTAACTTTATTTATTTGTAAATTTTAAATTAAACAATCAATTTTTATAAAAATAAAATCTGACATCTTGCCAAAGTTGTAATGACAAAATCATTGTTATTATATATCAATTCAATTATTACTAGCATACATTTAAATATTTTAATATAATAAAAATATAGTATTGCTAGACAAAATGAATGAGGCCGAGCGATGTAAAGCATTCAAGTAATATTAGCTCCTACACAGATTGAGTCATTTCTTTGCATAAGGAATTCTTGTTTGAGCATGTAAGTTTTATAATTAACATTCACACATTATGGAACTAGGATGATTTGGATATTTAATGTACAAAAATCTATAAATTAAACAAAATTTTTTTTAATTACTAAGATATTGAGCAAAGGTCAAACATAAATATTATTTTTAATTATTTTTATATTGACATGGATTTAGATGTGACAAAGCACTACATTATCTGCTTTCTGTTTAAAATTGTACTATTAAATGTTTATGGCTATGTAATTTTATATACCATTGTAAAAAATACATAATTTATGGCGATTCCTTTTTAGTTTTACACTGTTTTCCTCATGGCAGTGAAGGCAAACACAATTTGTACAGTTTGCCAAAAAATCAAAACATTACAGCTCAGTATTTGCCATCCAATGTGCCACAATGACCTCATGACACATGTATGATATTTTCAACTATGTTTATACTTTTTTATTCACATTTTTTAAAGTGTTATTCACACACTTAGGAAATTGAAATAAACATATTTAGAAAATATAAAAAAATTTGAAGACAGTGGTATTTGAACCTGCATCTCTTGAAAACCATTCAAGAAGCAATGGTTCAAATCCCACTGTGTTCAAATTTTTATACATTTTCTAAATATGTCGATGTTCATACTACCAACCAAGCAATAAATTAAAATGTAACTAGATGTTTTTATCAATATATACAAATGGAAATTGCTTATTTTGCAGTATAATATGTATAGTAAAAATGTATTATATGCATTATGATTCAATTCAATTCTTTTTTTTTTAGTTTCATGATTTTTTTCACATCACAGGGTGTCAGGGAGTAATTAGTGTAGACACTCCATTCTCCACTTTCCACCTAAGTTCAAGACAGTGCACATTGAATGGCCGACCATAATGTTGCTAGGTCTTGTTCATGAAAATAATTGCTGCAAGCTGGATTCCGACCCATAATCATAGCATACAAAGTCATCCACTGTACTACAATAGCCTAATATTAATGATACTTATACTATCCATTCTATTCTAATTTCAGTAAATATAATAACAACACATTTTTAAGATAAAACATAGTTAAATTCTATCTTTTTATGATTAAAAGAAGATATAATGTTAAATTTGTATTTTACAGTTCCATAGAAAGTTTACATTGCAGTTTATGAATTATTATTCATGAAGTTTATAATAATTCATGCATTTAACTCTTTTATGGCTACAAGGTAATAAAAAGTATATGAAAATTAAATAAAATTATATGGTATTATATATGTTATTCTTTACACAAATGTATCAAATCAATGTTATTAATTATACTTTTTTTTCCAAAACAAAAGTTATATATTTTTTTAATAATAGTATCAAAACTAGACCGAAAACTCATACTCTTATTCTTCAAATAAAGAATCTATGTACCATCTGTTTTGTGTCATCCCATCCAAGGTCAACATTGATAACCTCAAAAACAGCCAAATATTTATAATCCCAGCATACATTAAAAATAGTGTCTATAATATATAAGTTATAAATGGTTTCTTTAGTTTTATCGCGATTGTCCTTTACAAAACGGAATTTTTATTAAGATAGTCGTGTAATAAACAGGGCTATTTGCGCATAAAAAATGATACAGAAAATGATAAGATAACTAGAAAGCGAATTTGTCGCAGTGCGAATGTGTGCTGTGTCTTGAAAATTTTATGCACATACATGCAAAATACGTACTTACGTCAGAGCCTCAATTGATAATGTAAGTCATGACTCAAAAACACACATCATCCTACTGTGTAATGTCATTTGCATCCCACTTCGCGAAACGCCGAAATAACGCAATAGAATATATAACGGTAAGTATGCAAAGAATCCGGTAAAATGGTACCATCGGCGACAAACTGACAGAAGGTTCGGTGGTTTAGAGTTTATTGCATTCCTCTCTAGCCGTCTGGCAGGCTTTTCTCTAAATTTAGAACATACCGCGACGTCAAACAACGTCCAAATCGAGATGAAAAACAAAACATGAGCCGCTGCAGCCGCAGCGGAGTGCGGACATTCTCGAAAGCTGGCCGAGCGACGTGGGGCCACGACGCGGTTTAGGGTTAGGCAGTTTCGATCACATTTCACACTAAAACGGCACGTATCGATTGTAAATGCGTAATACCTTTGCTCTCAGCTTTTTCCGTGAAATCCCTCACGTCATCGACCATGTTGCTCGCTGACAGTCACTCACTGTGCACTTACTATTCGAACATATTTGGGTAACTCATAGTTGGTAGAGTAACTCCAGGCAGACGACCTGCCAGCGATCTATACGACGGCACTTCGTTCCGTTCACTGCCATACCCGAACGACAGGGTTACCAACTTAAAAGTTGTGTTGCCATCTATGTATATCATAATTTTCTCATTTCTGAGTACATTTATTTATTCATTTATATTGTTTTTATTTTATTAAATTGTTTTATTATTTAGCAATCACTCATCAAACAAAGGATAATGATTTTACATTAAGATCAGAGAAATAATGCGGCTGTCTGAACCCGCACAGCAAGATAGTTAGAGAGAACCCAGTGTCAAGACACTCCGTGGTGAATTTTATTACAATAATTTATATAATTAATTTAAAGCTAGCTTTCCTCAAACTTTCTTAAATTATGTTATATTTACTTATTGTAGATTTGAATATGTAAGCATGTTATAATGCAGTTACGACGTATTCACGTTAATACTTCTACTACTATTTTTGAGCTCTTTGCCCATTGGCTTTCATCTTTTATTATGCTTGTCGTAAATATTTTATTTTATTAATAAAATATAATAACTATACCTTAAATGTGAGCAAAAATTATTCAGATGGTATCACTAAAACAAAATTATCTTAAGATGGCGTCAATAAAAATAAATTGTACTTTTAAATAATATTAAAAGCACCTTAATGGCTACAAGAAGCGCGGATAGCGTAGTAAATTAAATGACACATAATCATTTTCATGAATTCTTTTACATAGAATGGAATATAAAATAAATATTGGATATTTTAATTTTATCTGTGGGATAAAGTGACATATCATTATACCATTTAAATGACGATGGTGACATTAAAATAAAACGTTTCATAAAATTATTTTAAAATTTAGACAAATATATTTTATTATATTTAATGAGTAACTAAGTAAAATGTAAAATTGTTTTATAATACTCAATTATTTTTAGATTATGAATTACTCTCCTTTTTCTATTCCTAAATTATTGAATAATAAACAAAGTAGAAGTGCAGTGCCATCTAGCGTGGTAATCAACAATTCAAGTTTTATATCTTATAATAAAAAATAGATGGCCTTAATTTAATAAGTAAATTTATTTTATATTTATTCATATAGTAATAATTTAAACCGTGTATTTCTTTACTCATATTATATTGTTTAAGAATATGACAAAAGTCACGACAGTTTTTATTCAGGGATTATTAAATAAAATAACAGTTCAAGCAGTAATTTCGTTCTTGGTGAGAAGAATTATTTTCAAAATAGTCTTTTACTTAAATGAAATATTTTATAACGAACTTTTTTATAAATTAATGTAAAAGTTGACAGATTAAATGTCAATTATGCTTTATTTTGTGGGCGCCTTGTGCGAAACTGTTTCTATTAGGTAGATATATCATTATCTAATCAATATGATCGTACCTACTATAGGACAAAAAACTAAAGGATAGAATGTTGTTAGCTTAAGTTCTTGTGTTTTTTATATATTAAATAGCTTGACTTTGTTACATGAATTGCTGTATATATTTAAATTTAATAATTCACTTAGAGCAATAGGTTATATTTTTTTGTCTTTAAAAGTACAGTTTATATAATATACATCTCTATGTAATAATAATAAGAGTATTATTAGAAATGTATAATATACCTAATAATCCTTTACATATAAACGTCATTTAATTTAGAATGTCAATTTTAAAACATCTGGTAGTAGTAGATAGGTACACAAACAAAAGAGAAATCTAGTATCTACGCAAAAATAATTATTTCCAGGAAGATTGCTTCCTTTGCATTTTTAAACTAGTTATGGATAAACACTGAACGTATATTGTTAGTATGTATGTAAAAAAAAAATCTTAATGGCCTTGAAGAAGCGTAGATACGTTTCTCTTATTATATATTATATGAAGCGAGCTGGCAAAACGAAGAAAATCTTGGGATTCACAACTGCTTCTCTTATTCTTCATCCGACGTTGCTCGAAACATAACTTTGTAAGTATTATTAAGGAAACTAACGAAAATATTTTAAATTTATCTATATTCTATACTATAATAAAACAGTAGAATCAGTATGTGTACGCGCACATCTTTGGAACTATTGGAAGGATTTGTATGAAACCTTTTTTTGTTGTATAGATTTTACATTTTTGTATAGATTTTAAGCTTAGACAGGACTTAGGTTATAATTGAATTTGAAAAGCGGAACACCTGATATAGACCATAATAGACCAGGTATACTATAAGAAATAAAGAAATTGCGCCTTAACAAAAGTTATTCAGCGTGATACGTATTTTGGAGAGAAAGTCATTAACTCAAAATTTCAGTTCAGTTCTTCAATTATGGCGCATCGAACATGCGCACAAATTTCTTTACTAATGTCATAATGTATGGAAGACACACGGAGATTATTCCGTAAAAAAGATATAAAGCTACACTATGATATGTCATATATCTAATAACAATGTCACGAGCTTCGCCTGTATTTTTTCATGAAACGAATCCACAACTATGAGAGTACAGTTAGATAGTTGTCCATTGCATTGATGGCGTGCCAATTTAAAACAAAAACAGACAGGATACAGACAATTAGGTAATGGTTGAATCGATATCTATTTATATTGTATACGCTCGTAATATTGAATTAAACGAGTTAACCATACGTCTGTCATAGTAATTTTATTATGTTTCTAACAATAATGTATAGTGGTTAACGAAGTAAACACTGCAAGTTCTGTAAATAGCGGTTATTTTTATTCGCAAATTTTACGAAAATTATACATCGATTAAGTAAATACGTATCGATATAGGTATTTTTACCTTTCATGGGAAGCCAATTTAGTAAAATAGGAACAAACATTTTTTTGAAGATTAGCTTGAGGCCTTTTTGTGGCGCAGTGACACGCGATGGTTGTGGGTTCGATGACTATATTTAAATTATTTTCAGATGTCCGTTTACGATAAGACAAAGCGCGGCGTTGAGTTTCGCCATAATAAAACACGCAATGTTTCGATGTGAATGAATGAAGTGCTCTGCTAAGCGGGGGAAAATGAAAAGAAAATATATATATATAATATATATATTATAAATAGATAGCTATAGGTTCAAATTCCAGCTTGATATTTTTTTGTTTTTCTAATACAAACACTCTGGTCTTAATCGATGAAAGACGTCTTTAGGTCTGAGACCAGTGAAAAGTAATATTGCTTTGCAGAGTGCAAACAAACTAAATTGTGACTGTGGTTTATCTTGTTAGTCAATCATAGAGCATCGGTATAAGGGTGAATGAACACATCTCCGATGTCAAGAATGGGCGTGTATCGAAGCAGCTGTGTGTGGAGCATACAAAGGATAAACCAACCATTACATCAGGTTTACAAAACTCATATTCTCGCTAGAGAAACAGATATATCCAATATAATCGCGGATCATCCGCGATTATATTGAAATACAAACAGATGTTAGAAACGTCGGGTCTCTTAAATGTATTTTCGAATACCAATAATATACGCGATTGATCCGGTTAAGAATAGTTTCATTTCAAAAAAGTATTTATGAATATACATTTATTTATTTATTTTCTTATTTATTTCATCCACCAACATTTGTTTACACGGTACATACATAAAAAAAGAAACATAGTAAACGGAACTTCTTAATCTAAGTGTAACAAACACTTACAGGTGGATACAGCATGAAAGAAAGAAGAAAACATAATGAGCTCCTAAGGCGAGCTTCAGCAAAACAATCCAAACAATTAGTCCATAATGAAATAAAAGACAATTCTTAAGGATAATACATACATTTTTAAGATTTTATATTAGTAATGTTCTATTTTGCTTCAAATTTATGTATAAATGTACAAATCTATATATAAGGAGACTAGTTGTCACACGCAAATTCGTTAACTTGTGGACTTTATGACCTTTGCGATACTACTTAATTTTTTTATAATTTCTACTGTATGTAACCTGTAAAATGATCAAAAAAACTCTGGAAAATCCTTTCTTACTGCTTCCCAGCACTTTTCAGAGAACTTACATGCAAAATTTAACCTTTTCATTCTTTGTTATCTGTCGGACACTCATTGAAGCATTTAATAGATAAGGATATCTAAAGGTCGTAAGCTTTGATTTTGTATTTTGTAAATATTCATATTAAATCACACTACACACAATTACAAATTGTTCTTATTTCTTGGTTTGGTTAAAAGTTAAAATGTATCAGGCCCTGTTTTCGAACACTTAGAGAGTTGCTTACTAAAAGATAATCAATTTTAGATCGTAGTTTCGAAAATTAATTTAGCCTCGCCTATTAAATGTGACATGGAGTTCATAATACTTAAATTTAATATGCCATCCCGTGGCGAAACGGACCCGTTTCATATTTCATCTCATATAACAATCGATAATAACGCCTCTTATCTTTAACTTTACGAATAATTTATGGTAGAGCGGAGTAAATATCACGTAGGCATATAGAGTTACATTTATAAATATTACATTTAATGATTACTTATTGACTTATACATTTTGTATTTTTATTATGTTTTACAATATAGATCATATTTAAATAACAGTAGAACAAGTATGTGACTAGTTGGCTAATTATCTAATTATCTACATAAATCGTAGGCATTATCACCTAAATATTAAAGGTCTTAAATAAAATATTAGGCGAAAAAATATCATAATAATGTATGTACGTAGCCATGCGAGTTCAATGTTACTGTCGCAAGTGTCTGGAACTGGAACGCTCACTCGCAAAATGTTAAAGCTACCAAATTAAAATATCAATCGATTTACAAAAGTGCTACATTAATTAATTACTTTTCGAATCGGCCGAGTGTTAGCGTGCACCTGACTGGCTGGTCACAGCAGTAGGCGTTTGACTTTCGAACGAAGCGCTCGATGCGCGGAGAGAAGCAATTTTACCGCCTTTTTTGACATATTTCGACGTTAAATAAAAATAATGTTTTAAATAATTAAATATAATAACTGTAAAATGAATTTTATTCTTGTTAGTTATAGATTTTGTTGATATATGCATTAAGAGGACAGATTTTAAGTGAATTTTCTAGTGTTTTTGGTGAAAGTGTATATTTAAAAAATGCAGTCGTTTAAATTGTTCTGTGGATTACTAATACTTTTAGCTGTTTTGACAGGTGAGTCTAGATTCTGTTTACACGTTTTTTTTAACATTTTCTAAAAGCCATTACAATTTTCATCAAAATATGCATCGTTAGCGAAAGCTGACCACCAACCAACAACTTTAAATAAATATAGGTAAAATGGATATAATATAGCAAACAAAAAAAGAAACTCGGCCAGCTGTTGTTTTAATGATTTTAACCATGAATTCCATGAACATGTTGATATTTTTTTGCGCAATTATGTAATGGCGTTTCCGACACGAATATCGACATTTAGCTTTACAGTAGGTAAATTAAATTTAAGCTTACTCTTTACTTTAACTACAACTAGAATGTAATATTAGTTGTAGTTTAAGTGTATTTGTTGTTTATATAAAAACAATTTCTTTATTATACTATATAATATCAGAGAGCAAACTAAAAATACTGTATTTCAGCATTTATGTCTAAATAATAGTGGAATATGTATAATTACTTAATAATAAAATAATTTTCTTTGGGCATTTCTATACATTAGTTCCAAGGAAAACATGAAGGATGACAGCTAGCTTCAAGATATTAAAAAGTTTACGTTGAAAGAGTTGCACCCTGTAATTTTTTTGCGGGGATTGTATGACCCTAGCAGTACTATTTTCAATTTTTGTCTGTGTGTGATTTTGTCTGATTTTAAGCGCCATTGGTTGTGGGTTCAATTTTCACCGAGTGATGGGAATGATTATGCTTAAAACTATTTTTATTTCTCCGCTCTGGTGGCTAAGATAAAGCGCGGCGTTGAGTTCCGATTTCGGGCGGAAAATGTCTTGACATTAATTTCTCTCTGGCTACTCTGCTATTGTGGGTTTGTAAACATTTACGAGTATAAGACTGGGCTTAAATGTTTTGAAACAATTGTCGCAGTATATGTAAATTGTTATAAATTTAATTTATATATCTACTACTATAATTTTAATAAGTAATCGTTATACATGCATGACAATTTTCTAAAGAAATTCAAATTTTAAGCTAAAAATTTCACAGAAAGATATAATTAAAATTTTTGTTTATTAAATGAAAAATGTTTAAATCACGAATGAACACATGTTACCTGCATAAATATAAAACAAAACATTTGTTCACTAATAAGTACGCTTTCCCACTAAACATAGTCAGAAGTGAAAGTGATTGTGCCGTATGTATACCTAATTTATTATTTGTAAATGATGGAATTCGTTTGGTCCCTCCCATTTTTGATATTAATGAATGCTTTATTTAATGAGTTATTTAGCATAATATATCGATTTGTAACAACTTTTTAAAATTATATTTTATATAAATAGAAAATTACAAGACAATTTAAGACTTGAAATCTTTGCATTGCAAGTAATCGGTTTATATGTGAATACTTTTCGTCATTTTCTTTTATGAAAAATGTCCCTATAAATAAATATAGGCGTATATAATATACCTATATTTTTAGGCGCATTCTTTAAGATACAAACAATAAACCTACTCTATAATAAAACAGTAATAAATTGTACGTTGAATATATTTATAAAAACATAATTTAGGGGAATGAAAACAGTAATAGGAATATGAATTTACGGTTTAATTTTTTAATCTGTGCGTTTGTTTGTATGCGCACATCTTAGTTATACTCCCCTTCGCTGTATGAGTGGGATGGCTTCTGACTGTAAACACAATAGTTGTGGGTTCGATTTCCACTTGAGGAAATGCTTATATTCATATTGTTTTCAACTTTTCTGTCCGGCAACACAATGATGAGCTTGAGTTTTGGCATTCATTGGAACGTCTCGAATTCGGGTGGAGTGGGAAGCGGAGAACAAAGTGTCAGTGTGTGGTGAACAAATTTCCCTTTGTCTGTCGATAGAGAAAAGCGGTAAGCTGAAACAAAAATTACATTCGCCTGGAACATCTGATGTGTATTAGAGACACAAAACTTATTACCTGGAAGGAAGTGATTACACCACCAAGGAGGTGATTACAATTTTGGATCCAAGTTTACATAATATGAAGAAGTGGTGAATGGAAGTAGTATTTCAAAAAATAATAAAGTTCACGCCAACGGAGTTGCGGACATCGACTAGTTCTAAATGAATCATTTTACTGAGAACATGTTTGTTCAACGTAAGAACAAATTAGTAATGATAATGACTTGATGTAACATTTTAATAAGTGTTAACTTAATTGGACGTTAATTGTCTCATAAGATGACTAAATTAAACTGTAGTTAGTAATATTATTATATATGACAATAATATATTTTAACTTTTAAACATTTCCTGAAATTTACAGTATAGAAAATCTACTTATAAAGTTTACTACATCTTTCGCCAATTTCCGTAAGTCGATTAAAACCTAATAAGATCTGTCGTTTTCGAGATTTTTACACATTTTGAATGAATCTATTTTAAGCGGACTACTTGTGTATATTTTGTAAAGTGTTCGGAACGTCGAATTTTCTATAAAACATCAAATACCAAAATATAAACAACTCTTCCGGTTTATATTTGCATTTAAAAATACTAAAACATACATTATGTGGCGAGTGCCCACACATTTAAACACTTTGTAAACCCAAAGAGGAGAAGTGAAAATTATTAGTAATTTGTTTGACGTTTACTGTAATTTTGTTCTTTTATGTTTTTTGGCGAAACACGTTTTTTAAAAAAAACGTGAATAAAAAAATATACAAATTATTCTCACATACCCTCTGGCAACAAAGCGTTACTAAATACCCAATGTCTCGAGTTCAGGCGGAAAGTATGTGGCATTTACGGTCAGAAGCTGTCCCAATACGCCACGATGGCCTCTGATAGTAAAATAGTACAAGCAATTTGAAATTAATTAAATTTCTTTTTGTTTTCTTTCCTTACATATACAATTAAAATATTTATTTAAACAATTTAATATATTTTTAAAGATACTTAATGCTTTATTATAATAAATATTGATATTTATTTACTACTTTTCAATATAAACTTTAACTCTCCAATAATTCATACCCAGTCCGCATAATACACCTAAAACGGTATCTAAAGTGTTTCTTTCACGTGTTAATTTAATGCTATACAAAGTTAGAACCCATCGTGGTGTAGCGTCTGACTGTTTACGCTATCATTATGGATTTATACCTACTCGGCCGAATAATTATATTTAAATTATTTTCATTATTTCTGGTGACAAGACAAAGCGCAGCGTTGAGTTCCGTGACTTGTGACGTGACGCAATATCCAATACATTCGAGAGGAACAAGGAAATCGGAGTGTCTTGACACTAGGCTCTCTGTGCCTGCTATGCCGGAAATCGCGTAAATCTAAAATATTTACTTAGTTTTTAATATCTAAATATATTACGATATCGAAGAGCGCGTTTAAGTCTTTCCTATGTATTTTGGAACGCTTGAATGTAAGTTCCTTACTTGTATGAACACAAGTCACACTTAGTTTTAGTTAGAATACGTTTTTAGAATTTGTAAATAATTTAAAACATTACATATAAAATATGTGTACGTAGTGATTATTTCTTTTCATTTGCTACCTGCATTTTGCTGAATCTTTCAAAACTTAAAATATCTATCTTATTTGCTTTCCAAAACAAACCAATCACTATATATACAATATATATGAGATTTTATGTAACGTATACAAAGTGAATGACGTTTAACCTCACATTGAATATATTTTATTAGTTATTTAAAAGATTTTACAAAAAAATGTATACATTAATGATATAAACATAAATAGTGACTTATATTATAATTACTTTTATTTCTAAAGTGCATGAAGACATGTGTGGTATGCACAGTTATAGTATGTAATCTGATACGCAGTATGCTCTGGCACAGAAAGTAAAATTTATTCAGACTGTGACCAATTCCTGCACGACCGATATAAGCGTCAACGAAATCAAATTATTGTTAGATTCTTATTCTATTGGCATAAAAACGTAATTATAGTAGATATGTCATAGTGGCAGAGTTTTAGTTGTATGTGACAGCCATGGGTTCAATTTAACTAGGGTTAGATTACATACAAAAATACTTTGTCTATGGCTTAAAACAGTGTCTCAGGACGACAATTGGAGAGTGGTGAGTGGTTCACCATGATGATATGACAGTGAATATCGCAACCATAAACATCATTATAATAATAAAAAATTTAATACTTAAAAAATACCTAAATAATTGAAAATAACTAAATAATCCGTACTTTAATTTCCATCTGAATTAAAAATAACAAAATTAATTATTCTGATAAAAGCATTATTATATTAGCATTTGATTCATACTATGAAAACATAATATCGTCATCAGACCTGGATACGTGTGGAAGTGTTCAAGCGAATCGAACGGCAAACGATGGGTCCTAATAATGCTTCAATTTATGTTACATAGATCGATGATTACAAATGATGTTCATAAAAGTCCACTCCGTTGTACAGTTATTACTAACATCTACATATTAATTACAATAAACTATATTTTTACTATATTTTTATGCTATGAAGTAAGCAATAATATTAGCGTCATATAAAAAATATTTAAATATTGAAAAAGTCCACACAATTGTATTGTATCTATCTTGAAGTATGTATGTATCTTCAATAAGGCTAATGAATTGTTTTAGCTTTTACTTTTTTTACTTTTAATAAGTCATGTTAATAAAGCCAAGTCAGTATTATAAATTATATTTACTTTACTGTACTTACTTACATATATGTATTTATTTGAAGGTGCGTTTTTTCTGTCTCTTCAGAGCGTCATATTTTAATATCCCGCATAAATGGGTAAAGAACCTAGTACTAAGACACTCCGGGACATTGAGTGGCGGACCTCAACGCTCCGCTTTGCCTTTTCTACCAAAATGGTAACATAAAAACAATTAAATTGCGATTGCCAATCACGACTACAATCAGACGCTGGCCCACTGCGCCACGATGGATTTATTTTTCTTGTGAAAAGCCTAAATTGTTATTTGTAATAATGAGTGACTTAAAAATTGGAATTAGTATATACATAGTAACTCTTACCTAATTAAGTTAAAAGGAAATAGATTAGGAAAATATTAACATTTTTGATTGGTCTTTCGACACATTGTTCATTTACGTAATAAAAGTTGACTCAATTAACCAATTCCTATACACTTTTCGTAAGGCCTCTGAGATCATATGCATAATTATGGATCACCACTTCCGTTATATAATATTTTGGGTAACATTTAAATTATTGACATTTTCCATTATTTTTTACTAATCATACATTATAAGTAAAAAATAATATAAATGAAAGACTATATATATTGTCTTTCATAGATATTTATAATTTTATTATTATTTTATACCCCTACAAACATTGTTGCATTTATTATGGACGGGATTGTTTATTAAATTAACATTAGGGAATATTTGTAAATATTTGTTTTAGAAAACGTATAACTTCCTTAGTGTGTGAAATAAACTTGAAAAATGCCAAAAATATTTAATTTACTTCATTCAATCAATAGGGATATTGATTTAAGTTAATTAAAAACATCCTATAAGTTACGGCATTTTTAGTTTAATTACAGTATGTCAGTATAAACCATAAATCTTCTGTCTTTATAACATTTGTGAGCTCATTCGTAATCAACTTTCCCTACTAACGAAAGTTTTTCCATTTTTGTCGCGTATCAATTAGCATAATTTAGGCTCGCCCGTCTGTCGGCTTCCGCGGTGTTTGTAGAGTAAAAGTGCTGTAGCCACTTATTTAAACAATCAAGATGATTTCAAGCGAACAGACTTGAAAATGAAAGTGAGTGCTATGTAAGAATTTCAATTAAGAAAGAATACAAGATTCATCTTATTTTGTCTTTAGAAGATAGTTATAACTTGTTATTAAGTATAAAGTTAAACGATTTATACCTCTTACATTTTAATATGTAGGGCTATAAGACCTTGTGGTCTGTATCATTAGGCATTGGTTAACACAACATTGCCACGAGAATCATAAGAAAATAGTATTTAAGATGACACATTCAACTGTACAATTTATATGGATACGCTAACTCCGGCAATTTTACCAAGGTAATAATAAAAATAAACTCTTTGCCATTTTATGGATATATAATTTATAACGGTAGGCAGAGAGAACCTCATGTCAAGAATCCTTTCAGCACTTTCCGCCCGATTCATTCATTTCAGACATTCGCATTCGTACAGTCCTATAATGCCACTCTTTGAATATATCATAAAAGAAATATATATGTTTTTATTCAAGTACTAATATGAAAAGAAAACTGTTAATAGAAATATATGTAGAACTACATATAAAACTCACAGAATCAGCTCTTATTTCCTTATTTTCATTTAAATTAATGTTATGGGCGGTTGACGATAATGGTATCGTCTATAGGTGTCGCTTAATGTAGAGAGAAACTTTTTATGAAAAGAGAAAAAATGAAAAGAGAAACTTTTTATGCTCCTAATAATCCTTATCTTAACATATAATCCAGCTTCGAGCTATTTTAGGTTTAGGTTAGGTTAGACTTTTATATATTTTAGAAAGCTTTTAGAAACAATATATTTTAGAAACAATTGTAATTCCTGTTAAGTAGTTAACATGCCTGATAACAAACATTATTATATAATCATTATAATTTATATTAAAATATTTTGATATACAGTTTTAAATATTTTTTAGTAGTTAATTTAATATAATGATCATACTATCAATTAGAGATTAGGTATTAATCAAAACTGAAATGCAATATATTAACCCTTTAGTGATAACTCTATTACCTTTGCCGCCCTTTAAAAGTACCTTCACCGATATATTTAAATAATTTCATAAACTCGCACCTTCTAATAATTTAAGCATTATAAATATACAACCTTCAAGTGTACCTTCTTCTATGAAGAGTATAAAATATGGAGTACTTATTCTGTTGCAATGGGAAGCAATTAAATAATTTAAGCGTTACGTCACGAAGGTTATATTACACGACCTTGTTCCGGTCGTTATATGTACGATAAGTAAAAACTGATAGAATTATAGTTTTTATTATAATTTAATATATATTTATGCTTTAGAATTAGGCGTATTTTTTTACCATAGACCTTAACACTATAGTACTATTATATCAAATATCATTATTTTTAATTAAAACTTACTTTTATTTGTACTTTAATAAGTGTAATTATTTTTTCAAAATTTTTGCCTTCCGTATCTTGTGGACTAAATTGAAAAATATCCAATCACAGGTCCCTTTGTTTTCTATATTTTTACTTTTATTTTTGGGTATATACATTTAATATTAATTTTACCAAAATAATGATAAGAAAAAACTCTTTACCATTCCATATATTCACTGTGCGGGTGCCAATCGTTGCAGGGGCAGGAGCTCGGAGCTGTGCATGGGATTTGCGACACAAGTTTAGGCTCCGTTTGTAAGACCCCCTTAAATGCGTATTAACATTCACCTCCTCTAAGCTCCTTTCTTTGCCTAACCAAATTCGAAAAGATTTGACTTCGAAATACGTTCGTACATTTTGTATTTTAAAAGATTTAAAACACAAGTATTATGTAACTGAAATATCAGGAAGTTTTTTTAATAGATAAATTAAATAATCGAGAAATGTTCTTATAATATTTGAAAACAAAATAATTTATTCATACTTTTTCGCGCATAGCAAGACAATTAAGAAAGGCAGAGAACCTAGTGTCAAAGACTCCGTTCTCCACTCCAATTCGAGACATTGCGTGTTGAGTGGTGGACCTCAACGCCGCGCTTTGTCTTTTTAAGTAGAGCGGTGAAATTAAAATAATTAAATTGTGATCATTCCTTCTAGTGGGAATATAACCCTCAACCAATCGCCTCGCCTTTTTGTTTCTTCTCTATTGAAAAAAATAAAAGTAAAACTACTAAATTACATACTTTTACAAACTAACGTACTTTTATTATATCACCTGAGATTATCACAAGTTGTAAAGACGTAAGTTTCTAATGCCCATGTATTAGAGTCAAGGGCGAAGCGATGAAAAGACCCGATGGCAGTTATTTTAAAAAAATCCCACGACATGTCCATCGATGTTCATGTAAATTTGCATTAACTGTGCAATAATGGGTACTTAATAGATATTTCCTGGCACTGTCCTTATGTGGTCGTAAAAATAAAGTTTCTTGATTAATCTTACAAATAGTATTAAATACCTGTATAATAATATAATATTTTACTAGTTAAAACAAGGACAGACATAACACATGTATCGTTATTAGATTTTTGATAAGAAATTTATAGCAAGTAAATATTAAAAAAAAAATGTATTTAAAGATATATTAAGATAATGTTTTTAGTAATGATATGATAAAGATCTTGATTTAATAAATATATGATAAAGCTGAGCTAGTTAATGAGCTATGAGTACTATATATAACTAATAGCTATAAGTATAATTGAACTTGGAAACATGTACACTATACGATAATAAAAAAAAACATTTTTCATTACTAATTGTTGTTTCAGTAACTTTCAAACAATTATTTTACAAGGTGTCTTTATTTGTTAAAGAAAGGAAAGGGTGTAAACACAAGGAAATAAAGTTTAACAAAATGATTTAAGTGTCACTTAAAATGTACACTTACGCAAATTATTGCTACTTGACCTTAACTTGGTCCGTACAACATGATCGAGTAGGATAGGCTTATATTATGTAACGTATCATTACTAATGCCCAGTCATTTGTAATGCTATTATGAATTTATAACATGATTTAATGTAATATTAAAAAAAATTGCAAATAATGCGTAGATACTAAAATGAATACTGTTTCACATATATAGAAGTAGCTTCACGTTTTTTCCCGTGGGAAGGGAGAAGAAGCAGAAATAACCTAATGTTAAGACAATTCTACCTCCACTAACCTTAAAATTACCTTACCGTACCTTAAAATTGATACAAAATATACGTACCATACCTATAGATAATTAAAGAGAAAGTTTTTTTCATAAACACATATATTACACACATTTAAATATATCTACGTAAAAATCTTTGTGAGTTTTGTTACACATTTTACCAATTATATTTCTTTTTATAACTTATTATTAAGCTTCAGTAATATGGGTAAATTTGTTTAGAGCTTTACACTGTTCTTTAACATTTTTAAAGTGTTATTCTCACACTTAGGATTTGAAAAACATTTTTTAGAAGACTTTTAAAAACTTGGACGTAGCAGGATGCGAACCCGTGCTTCTCGAAAACCGCCCGTTTCTTAAACGTATTGTACAGTATAAGCTTAGCGGTTAAAGCGCTTTGACAGTTTTCACGGATTCTAATCCCGCTATGTTACAATTTTCATACGTTTTCTAAATAAACGATTTACAATGCAAAAAAATAAATAGTTCGAAATAAAAAAATTGTAGATAATATGTACATTTACCTAATCATAACTTTCGCAAACCACAAACATTAAAAATCCTTCATTATACATTAACTTTTCTTATGTAAACGCAATATGTTTTAAACACAAACCTATTATTATAAGTAAGTAAATTTTAAACATTGTCGTCAACCATATATTTCAAAATCGACCTTCCACACTATCTTTCTATTTGTACATTAACCAATATTTATGGTTATTATGAAAGATTTTAGAATATCACTATTTTGCTAACTATTTATCACCTCTGTTAGTTCATAAGCTCTTTGACACGTGGCGAAATGTTCAACTAGGTACTGCTAAAATACGTTATGCAATGTAATACCCCTAATAAACCATTTACCATTTTTGGCTTGTAGTCAGTTTCAAAAGATTAGAATAAATTATTATTGCATTTATGCAACGGTAGCTTAACTTGAAGCACTCAATTTAATATTTCAAATTCGGGCCAGTGGAGAATGTAGTGTATTGGCACTAGACTCCTGCTGAGCGGGAAAGAGCGTAGAGCTGAAAAAATATATATTTGGTATTATATATATGAATACATACCCACGAATAAAAATATATAATGTAATAAAATTCGGGCTATAAACTATTTGAATACTTTTGCAAGTAATTAAATCCTAGTTATACAAACTTTCTTAGTTATAATCTTAATATGTTAATTTAATGAGGAAATTCTTAAACGATGGGACTGCAATGTATCTCTACGTTTTTGCCCACAGAGTAAGGCCGTCTGCCCCCCAGGTTGAGTCTAATAAAAATAATATCAAGTTACTTTATTCTGTACTTATCGCCAGAAATCTAGATGTAGCGTGTCGACTGGCGAAACTCACCTTCGAACGCATCTCAGTCTTATAAGAATAGAGAAATGAAAATATCTATATATATTGAAAATATAATCAATCTTTTACAGTCGATGTAGATAAAAAAAGTATAGAGGTGTACTAATGAAGTGTTTCGTCAATCAAATCAATATTGCATACAAAATGAGAGAAACGCGATTAGATTGATCAAATCAGATAAAAAAATATTTAGAAGATCCACTATAGACAGTGGTATATGTCTTAACAACTCATTTATGTGCATCGTAGACGTCGTTTACGTTATTAAATATAATTTACCTTATAAGAGTAATAGAACATTTTAAATAAATTTATTTAAGAGACTAATTACTAGGCTTTTTTCTGCTTGTCTCGCAACATGTGAAAGGTGGTGTGTTATGTTAAGAAGACCAATTCGCGGCATTGATTTCCCCACTCAACTTAATTCGGGCGCACACTCACTCAACTCAAAAAAAATCTTGTATTTGGACACTAAGTTCTCTATTTGGTAAAAGCGTGCTTTTCCAAAATCGAAGCTGAATTCCTGATTTAAATTACGAAAAATTTAATTAGAATACGTCTTTAGACGTTTCATCCTGGAAACTAAAAACACATGTCGTGATAATTTTTTTATTGTTATACGGCATTGATTATATAATTATATATTACTTGATGCCATTGTGACCAAATTGAGTCTGAGTTGACTGTACAAGACATTTCAGGATTCGATCTCTACTAGAGGTATTTCTTGGTTTCATTAGACAATGTAAAATGGGGATTGAAGATACATATAAATGCGTCCTTAGATCTTTTCTGTTACTATGAATATATACATGATACTTATAATATTATTATAGGTATCACGTAGTTTGTAAACACAACTGGTAAAGCGATTGTAAAATTCGCTAAATCTGCATCTAATGTGAACTTGCATTTCCATTTGTGCACAGTAACTGAACTCTTAATTTAATATTATTTCTGTTAAATTATGAAATTATCCATCATAATGACGTTATAAAGTATAATGTAGCCAAGTAGTAATTTCTTATTTAAATATTATATAAAAGTTAATCTAGACTTTTTATTAGTGAAAGTTATCTCATAATTGGCTTACTAATGACAGGTGAAATATAGAGAACAAAGATTTGAATATGAATTGAAAAAATATTAATATATATTATTTAACTGAATCGCTTAGTCCGGCTGTTCTATAATTCTATAATATTAAGACTGCGCTTTTCCCGTATAACAGGCTAGTCAGAGAGAACCTAGTGTCAAGATGTCTCCACTGTCTGCCCGACATCGAGACATGTGGCGGACCACAACGCTGCGCTTTGTCTTACCAGAGCGGAGCAATGAATTTAATATAAATATAGTTATTCCCCCGAATGAAAATCACACCCACAACCAAAACCGTGACACAGGATTCGACTGTATACGCATACAGTCGAATCCTGTGTCACGGTGCCACGATAGCCTCAATATTAAAACATATATGAACTGTTTATTTATGGAAAAGTGTGTGATGTATAAATCCTCGAAATAAATATTTACTATTTAATGATACACTTATCAGATTATTTAATTATATTTATACAGATTTTTTGTATTTTATCACTTAACTGAACAAACCACTACAAATAAACACACAATTAAATACCACTTATTAAGCACTGAGTGTAGAAGAAGTCCACATTTATATTTAATTGCAATTAATTCACAAGCAATGCTGACCTTTCTACGGTTAACTGAATGGCGACTATCAATGACAGTGCTTTATGTCTCTACAATAATTTACGGTTTACGGTGAAATGTACAATAGAAACGGAGCGTATAAATTAAATTGGCTGTGACAATCTGACATTGACTCTATTATTTGCTAGAGCTGTCATTATCAAAATTATGCATATATATATATATGTATATATATATATATATATATATATATATATATATATATATATATATTTGTGAGATCTGTAATGTCTGTAAAGTGAGAGTAATATTATGCTATGTATTATATATATGTATTATAACTAGCGTCTAATTATTAATTTTCTTGTATTGAATTAGATGATTTTATAACTATATTTTTCAAATAAATGTCCGGCGTATAGTGTCCGCCACTCAACAAGTAATGTCTCGAATTTGGGCAGACAGTGCTCTCTTTGCCTTACCTGCTATGCGGAAAATACGTATTCTGATAAGAAGAACAAAATAGTTATTATAATAGAACAAACAATAAACACTCATGTAGATGACCTACTACTACATGAGCTTTCTAATCAAAGTTTTAAGTAAATTTTAGTTAATGAATAAGTGAGAAAATTTTATTAAGCTCTATTATAAGTGAAATATACCAATATGGATTGTATTTTTTATAAGAGAAAGTTTTAAGGACAAGAAAAAATATACGGATGTAATTATACTTTCGTGTACGTCAGTCTCTTCCATATTTTGAAAGTTTTATATATATAAATATATATTTTAATATATAAAACAAACTAGTAGCAAAGGTGTCGCAGTGGGACTGCGTCTGACTGTAAACGCAATTATACATTTTGTTTAAGTAATTATAATTTTTTCGCTCTTGTACAAGTTGATTTCCGTCACACAACACAAAACATCTTGAATTTGGGTAGAAAATGGAGATCGGAGTGTCTTGACATTAAATGCTCCTGACTACCCTACTACGCTAGAAAAAAAGTGAAGCTACTTTGTTTTTAAAAAAACAAACTAAATTTTAAAGAAAAGGTTAAAGACAATGTGAATTATTTTACCCAAATTTTAAATGTGTTCACTGTTATAAACTGATACGGTTTTAAATTACCTGTATAAAGTTATTTGTACCTTGACGTTAAATGACATTGTTGAATACATGTGGAAAAAACAGGTTTAAATTATAAGAAATCTGAATATCGCATTGGTTGTAATTGTATTATTACACAATACATTTTAGAGGCCATCGTGGCGCACTGGAACGGCGTCTGAATTTGAACGCGATGGCTGTGGGTTAATTTCCCACTCTAGGCAAATATTATGTTTAAATTATTATTATTCCTTTTTGGTAAGACAAAGCCACTCATAACGAAATGCCTTTAATTCAGTCGAAAAGTGGAGACAGGAGTATATTGACACTAGATAATGATAATGGATGTGCAATTTTAAAACTCATAAAAGCAAGGAAAGCTTTTCGAGGAGCGGATCAATAAACTTCTTAAAAGTAGTAGATAGTTTTTCTGCTACCGTAAATGCTCATGGGCAGCGGTGTTCACTTAACATCAGGTGACCCGCTAGCTAGTTTTCCTGGTCGTAATATATAAACAAAGACAAAGCGTGACGTTGAGTTTTGCAAGTTTCAGGCCAGAAGTGGAGATCGGATTGCCACTTATAAATCTGTGAATTATTGTATTGTAATAAAAATAAAGAAATAGAAGTCCCGCTGTTTTCTTGCGCCGGTTCTTCTCAGGCCTGAGGCATTAACTTGAGTGAACCGGTGGTAAATTGTTTGACGTTCAAAAAATTAAGCATGTAACTTCTCATTTTGAATAAAACTATTTGAATTTGACTTTGACACAAGGTTGTCTGTGACTAATTTACAGTGCAGAAAGGAGCGTAAAGCTGAAAAAACTTACTTACATATATGATAATATATACTTATTTGTAAAATAAAATTCCGCTTGATTTGAAGTGATTTGAAATTTTTGTAATTCAATTTAATTTTACTTTTAATACTGATGATAACGGTTCAGGAACCGTAATATGACGCTGATGTTATGACATTCATATGCATATATCATAATGAAATAAACCTGTTCAATGTAAGAATGGTTCCGCCAAAGCATCTTGAAACCAAAACATAATGAATGCTCTATTTACGTAATTTATACACGCACGATTTTTATGCTTCCGGTAATAAAGTATATACGTTTTGTTATCTTTTATGTAAATTATGTATGATGAATCACGATAACTTAGTAAAAGGTAACATCTTTCTTCATTTACATCTTCACGCTTTTTCACGCGTAGCAGGTAGTCAGAGCGAACCTAGTCAAGACACTGTGTTCTCCAATCTCCGCAAGAAATCGAGATATTAAGTGAATGCTGGCAGAACTTCACGTTTTTTCTTACCAGAGTAGAAAAGTACATTAAATATGAAATCTGCCTATATGGAGCCTTTGCTTGTAAAGTGATATGATTGAACTTCACAACAAGTTTGTCTGAATAGATTAAAGATATGATAACCATTTTGAAATAATAATTTCAACTTCTAATCTTCGCCGACAGTCATACATTATATTTTTTGTGATAAAATATTATGAGAGAATACGTTATACATAGATAGTAATTAAAGTAATTAACAATTTTTTACAATTCTATTCAACAGAGTACATTAATTACCATTGTTTGTTCCGAAATTCTAGATTCTAGCTAGAATTCCGTGTATATTTTTGAGGCAAACCGCTATGCAAGTAGCGGTACCGTAAACCCGCTTTGTCTTAGACCTATATAAACTAAATCTGTATTTTGAATTCACACAAATTAATTAACTGAACTAGACTATCTAAGTTGAATACTACTAACCTTCCATCATTAATAATATTATGTATAAGATTTAGTCTTAGTAGTTTAGTTTTTGGTTGGCCTGGACTTTAATAATCCTTGCAATACATAAAATGATTTCGACAGTGAAATACATTTCATTGTTTTCTAACCCGTTTTCCCCGCGTTCGTATGAATTTTGAGTAAACTTCTCTTAGTACTACCTTATAGTACCGAAGGGATTGTTAATGTCAGCTTTCTGTGCCTAGCTGTTTAAGTTATGCGTTATCTGTCAGTTACTCGGAACGAAAGAGTTAAATATTTATAAGTATATCAATACTAGATGTCTGGCTGATGCGTAAACAACGCATTTTCTTGGCACCGTGTATTTGCAAGGACATGCTCTGTTACATTTGTTTTTGTTAATTTAATGTATTTCTGATGGACTACTATAAGAAAATAATAGCTTTCTGTACTTCTTCTTCATAAAAATTGTGCGGACAGAGCATGAAATTTGGCGTAGCAAAAGTTATGTTACTCCAAATTTCATGCTCTGTCCGCACAATTTTCGTAAAAAGGTATTCTAAGATTATCGTTTTATTTTTTGATCTGTGAATTAGGTGTAATTTGCAATTGTTATCAATTTATTCTAAAATATATATTTTTTCATTTTTCTACATAGTCACATAGTCCACGGAGACCAAGTCACGATAAAAATATAGTATATAAATAAAGTAAGTACATAATAATTTCGACAAGTGGGTTTTTCTAACGGTTTAAAGTTTATAACTGGTTATGTTCGTCGTAACGCCTTAACAGCTGTGAATAATATTTTGAAATCAGATTATAATTAGTATTTAGATTTAAAAAATATATGAAGTATAATAGAAATAATTTATTTATATTTTGTGTGCGTTATACCTTGAATAATAGCTGAATTAAACAAATTGCGGCGTTTAGTACCGCCATTAAATACGGATATCCTTACGTAAGTGTCTTGACATTAAGTTCTGTTAACTATCCTGCAATGCAGAAAAAAGTGATAACACAAACATCCATATATAAAGGTGTCCCAAAATTCACGCAAGAAGTAATTTTGATAGAAAACACAGGTTTATAATAAAAAATTGTAAATTTTTTATTGATTTATATAGTATACAGTATAGGCTTATGTATGAAATAGCATATTGGGTAAATGGCCTCCACGACTTTGCTGGCACTCCATGTCTTTTGTTGAACTTTTCTATGATTGTATTGCATAAATGTGGCTGAATTTCGTTGATACAGCGCACAATTTCCGCCTCCGAGGCGTAGGTGGTCGTGGGCTTGTTGACATAAACGTTAGAATTCAAAAACCCCTAGAGAAAAAATCCAACGGCATTAAATCACATGATCTGGGCGGCCAAATATAAACACCAAAACGGGAAATTAGAGGACCAGGAAATGACTCACGCAGTAATTGATATGTTTCCCGGGCTGTATGGCATGTGGCACCGTCTTGTTGAAACCACATACATTTAAGAATTTCTTTAAGAGATTCTTTCGATGATGAAAATATATGCATCCAAATATATATATGTACTTTTTTCTGCATAATAAGGCAGGTATAGCAGGATGTCAAGACACTCTGTCTGCGTTCTTGACTTTCCGTCAGAGACATTGCGTTTTGAGAGGCGGAACTCAACGCCGCGATTTGTCTTAATATAGGTGGGAAATGAAAGTAGTTTAAATATAATCATTGGTCCGAGTGAGGACTAGGCCATGGTGGCCTCTCATTCTTTATTTTATTTATTTTGTACAGCAATAATTATTACACAATAAAAATAGAAAGCATGCAATATCATAAGCTTAAAACTATGCGTACAATTTAATACTTGATGTAGACTACATGCAAAAAATAATTGTTTTTTTACAGTTACAGAATGCAAAGATTAAGAAACAACTTAAAATATTTTCAAAGTGATAAAAGTTAAGTGTTTCTTGTGTATTATGAATATGAAAAATTATACCCGCGCCTCTCTTAAAAATGTTTGTGTTTAACTTAAAATGTGTTAAAAGTAATATATTAATTAACTTAGGTCGCTTTGGTTAAATATATGTCATATATGTACATAAGCATAAGAAGTGCATGATATTTGATATAGTATATTGTATGCAATGAACGATGTATTCAATGATCTTCGATTGCTACTGTTATTGTGGTTACATTATATAAAACACATCAAAACATAGAAATGAATACATACACATTTGTTGTAATACTATATTTCTTCAATTCTATCTAGTTCATTAATTCTAGTTGTTATTTTGGTTAAATATCTTAAGTATTGAAATTATAAATAATTTTGCATTTATAGTAAGTAATGAGTGCTTGTTCCCTGGAAATCTTCACATTGTTTCTTACAAAATAAGCGTTCGATACAATTTTTTATATAAACTTACATATTTCATCATCATCATCATCATCGTCCGGAAGACGTCCACTGCTGGACATAGGCCAACAACAAGACATTGGCTAACTTACATATTTGATTTTACCATATTACGATTCCGAGCCAATCGAGGTCAACGTCAAATTATTTATCATATTAAAATAATTTACAATAATTTTAAATAATCTTTATAATGAAAAATAGTTTTAAATAGAAAATTCACAAAAAACACAAAAAAACTTATGTTACTTATTTACTATTCCTACTCACTTACTATAAGGAAATTTGCAAAAGTTAAAATAGTACCTAGACAATTTACCTACATATATTATATCTACATATTGTATATTCATGCCCATTGTGCAAGCATACCTGAGCATGAAATTTCTCTTAGAATTTGTGAGATGGTAACATACTGTACCGTACGTTTCTCCTTAACAATAGCCAATATTTACAATGTTTGAAACTAGGAATATTAAATAGAAATGGCATCTGCTTTCTATTGAGTTATTTAAATTATTATTCATTCCTTTTATATACTTTTTATTAGGTTCGCTATTTATATAGTGTTTACAATATAATAATCCTTTAAAAAGCCTTTACTTTCGCACACCTCTTCTTACAATAGTTATTAGTATTTTTAGTAAATGTAATAAGTAAAAATAAATTTTAAAAAGGAAATTTAATGAATTAATAGTTAGTTATAATAATTAATATTAGTTTTTGAGATATGGATCCCATTTTCCTAGGTATAGCCTCCTCCATTTCACTCCACAACTCTCTGTTTTTTCCCAAAATCATCCAGTTTTGTTCAGCTACTTTTTTGATACTGTGATTTGTTTTATACTTAAAGCTGGCTATGCCATTAACTAAATACATACAATTTCATTTTACGAGTATATATGTGATAGTTAAATATGAGTATGTAAGTCATTGAAATGTACTTTAAGAGATTTTGAAATGAATAGATTTTAACAATAAGTTACCCCACTAAATGTACGTATAAAGATACAAAAGAATTTTCTTTCAATTAATATTCTAAATTATAGCAATAATATATAATAAAAGTACATTGTAACAGTTTAGCAATTTAAAAAAATAATCTTTTAACTTCCGTCTCATTGCATACAGTACAGAATATTAATAATTATTATTATTCACAATATATTAGCAACAATATACATAAACATGTGTAATATTTTATTACACTTTACGATACATTAGCTAACACCAACCGTCACTTTTACACACCTATGTTCTAAGGCTAATGAGAGATGCGCGTGCGACGTGAAAATGAAGAGCTTATGAATTAATTGTTTTATTGAAAGCGTTTCCTCTACAGTTAAGTAACGCTTCAGAAGTAAGAGTTACATAATCTTACTTAGTAACGAATAATTATCATGTACATATAACACAAATGTAACTGATGGCTGTCTGTATATGGAAGATATACAAGAAAACATATTATTGGCGTCATTCATCAATGTAATAGAACCCAAAACAATTATTTTTAATTTTCTTATCTGTAGGTGTTTTCTAATCTTAGAAATGAATGGCTTGACCGATTTAAATGCAGTTTTGACTATTATATATTTGTAAACTTCCTTCACATCTAGTGTTTGTTTTATTTTAATCGGTTCATAATTAAAAAATTAAGTTGTGTTCGACAAAATTGCTATAAAATAACTGTTTTATTAAATTGGCTGAAACTTTAATTAGTTATATGATATGAAGATGATAAAGTATACATACAATTGTTTTTTTAAACACACTTTATATATCCAATTTACTTTATTATCATAATCTTATAACTACATTTTTTTATAGAAATTTTAATAAAAGCATCTTTCTTTCTTTCTTTCATCATCTTTCGTAATTGTAAGTCAAATTCAGTAATGCTTCTTTTGGACATATTGGCGGCTGGATGGATGGCTGGAGCTAAACACCGCACTATCAAAAGTGCATGTGTTAAAAATATAACATATATTTTTGTTATAATATTTTTAAAATTTTCATTTATTTATGGAATCTGGGAAGAAAAATAGGATTGTCTTATGACAGTCTTATCGATTTTCAAATAAATAAATTAACTTTGTTGGACATTGTTTTAGTGTCTGTTTGTACGCCATGGTAATGGGTACACATTTTATTTGGGTTCCTAAATATGTTATTTCAAATGGCTAGTATATACCAGCAACATAATAGTTTTTTAAGTTAGAATAGCAATGACGTTGTAAAATTCATAGATAGATTTAGGCACGTTACTTGGTAGCATAATATCACACTTCTCGAAAGTAAAATGTCCATGTAATTTACAATTTTAACGTCTAATTATAGGAGAAAGTGTACTGTTTGATATTTTCTTGTTAATTATAATAAAATTAAATATGATGTAATTGTTTCAGGTACAGTTAATATGGCGACTTAACACTGCGGTAAATATGTATTGTGCAATCAGAGCTTACAATTTAATATAATTACCGATTTAAAATAAACACATTTCTTGTAAGGATATTAATTAGATGACTAATTGATGAAATCAAGTTAGTGTGCACTGTATTAGATAATAGTTATGTAAAATAACCTGCTCATTTGTGAACATTGAAAGAAAATGTTTTTCTACTATTAAAAAAGATATCGAGGCCACCCTGGCGCAGTATTTTTATTTCTGCGTTCTGGTGACAATACAAATCGCGGCGTTGAGTTCCAGTCAACCCGCAATGTCTCACAATGTCTTTGGGCGAGAAATGGAGACTAGATGCTTGATGCCTATCTGCATTGCTGGGGATTGAATCTAGAACGTTCGGATGCTGTCCCACTGCGCCTTAGTGCAAAATATAGTCTGCATTTTTGTTTGCGTCGAATAACTAAAACTATAATAGCTCATAGTTCTTCTTAACGAAACATTTTCTTTTAAAAAGCCTAATTGTTATTTGGTAGGTTAATAAGTCCCCTCTATCGAGTTATTTACAAGCAATATTATATATTAGACAAGTTCTGTTAAAAAAACGTATTTATACGTCTATAGTAAAATACACCTTCGATAGTATAAGATATATTTGTACTCTCAATCTTTCTTTAATTTATATATATCCTTTTTATAAACATCCTTTACAAGTAAGTTTACTTAATTACTCAAATTTAGTTAGTAGTGTTTTTTTTCTAAAGTCCCAGGCACTGCTCAGAGCTCCGAGCTCGTCTCCGTGCAACGCAATTGTCACGGTGAATCCATAGAATGAGCTCCTTAGCTCCGTTTCAATAATTACAATTCATATTTTGTTCTGTCTTCACTGTTAAAAAATATTCACAAATTGCTTAAGTCAGGGCACTTTAGAAAATAATTAAAAAAAAAATGCATTCATACGCTTTCAAATATTAATACATATATACCCTAACGCAATATATTTTACATATTGTAACACTTTCGGAAGCCTTTTAAGATTAGAACGTTACGATAACAGAAATGACTAGGATTTGATTTAAAACATATGCATATTGGTCGAGGACAATGATTTGTTGTGTGCGTAAATATAAATATATGATGAATATTTTTTAAATACTGGACTGATTTTATCAAATTAGATAGAAAACAAAACACAGCAGCCTTCAGCCAATTCGGATGGAAAGTGGAGAGCGGAGTGTCTCGACACTTAGTTATCTCTGAATGCTGGTTAAGGCTTAAAACTATTTTTTTTATTAATTAATAATTCAATATACCTTATCCAAATTGTGTATAAATTTGAATAGCGCTATGAAAATATGTATTATGTGCTTAAATAATAATATTCAAACATTAAAATTGACTTATGCCCTAAGGTCTGAGGACATTACGGCAATTATTATAACATTATATGTGTATTTACGTGTTGAAGTTCAAAGGCACTAGTAACACTAGTAATTTAGATCCAGTAATAAACTGTTTATTTGGTAGTTAAGATTAATAATCATTTTCAAACCTCGCTCAAAGTTCTTGTCACAATTTTTTGTCACTGGACTTAATGTAGGTATATTGTACTTATATTCTAAATATATACATGTTTGTCATGTGTTCATGTTGCTGTGCGTTTGTGCACGCTAATCTCAGGAACGGCTTCACCGATTTAGATGCAGTTTTGGATTTTGTATTGTGGTAAATTTCTATTAATATTAAGTGTTTATTTCATTTAAGTTAATTCATAAATAAAAATGTTACAACTATATAAATTATAAATTTGTGATTTAAGTGAGAGAGTCGTGTAGTTTACGCTGATCGGTGATCTATCTCCCTACAAGTAATCTCAAGTACTTTAGGAGGAACCTTGGAGAACCCAAGCCAGCCTTGGAGTTGGTTTGGAACCTTGGAGTTGGAGGCACGGATTGTCTGCGTAAATAGCATTTCCCAATAAAAATGATTAGATTACTTAGTTCTAAATTCTGGTAAAACTACTGTTCTTATTATTTAGTCACCACTGAATCGACCCCGAATATGTACTCATAGTTTTACATACCTCCATAATAATCTTATAAATTGTCAACGTAAGCCTATTAAGAGTATAACTGCATAACATACCTAGGTGTCAAAATTGATACGAACTTCTCTTGGAGCCACCATATTGAGTACATTTGCAATAAGTTAGGATTGTTTCTCAGCAAATTTTATAATTTAAGTTTTTTAAGTTCCAACAGCTGCAACAAAATGTTTGTAATTTTCACTGGTAGCCCCCATACTAGGCTACGCTTTTGATAGCTATGGTATTACGTTTACAACATTTATTGACAAGCTTGAAGCACTGACAAAATTGATTTTTAAAACTCCTCCGAAGCACAAAAATTAAAAATGAATGTAAAGGTCAAAATAAGTCAAAATTATTTAAAATTTGCAATATACTGCCATTCAGTTTAAACACAAATCCTTAATGGCTATTACCATAACACTCACGAATATAACTTAACCTTAGTTATTAAAAAACATGGTACCCGGTCTATAAATCGGCGGGAAAATAAGAGATACCAAGAGTATATAATTGTTTTGGAGATAGAACTCTAGAAAAAAGATTACCATATATACTTAACACTTTGCCTAAAGACATACGCCGTGAACCAGTTTTCAAAATATTAAAAATGAAAGAAAAACAATATTTGCTATCGACTGTTTAAAATGTTAATTTAATTAATAAACTCAACTGATGCTACAGTCAAATTGTATAAGAAGTTTTGTAGGACTGTGAAATATTATTTTATAAAATTTTTAATTGTTGTATATTTATTTAAAGTTGTATAATTATTTATTTATAGGAATTCATTACTTCATAAAGTATTTCGTTCGAATATATTGGAAGTAAATTTACCTCATATTACTATTAAACATTAAAAGATTTCTAATATCAATTTTGTGTTGCATTAACACGGAAGCACTCTATTGGCAATTATTATTAATACAAAATTGCTTTAAGTAATCTTAAGTTGCTTGTTTTTCTATGAATCTATTATATAAGTATATTTTAACCATGGCCTCATCTCTATTGACTATTGATTTTGATTTTCACAAGTAATCATTTCAGTATTGAGTATTGTTAAGGATTTTTAATTAGGTATATATTATTACCTTAAGCCGCCGCCATAAGCTGAAAAGAAAAAACACTTAGTAAATCACTCCGCTGTGCAATACAATATTTGTGCACATTTTCTTAGATGATGTAGTATTATTTTAATATCTTCTTTATCAGATGAGCCTTCGGTGGCAACTTTCGTAAAGATTGTGTACTTTGGTATGACAGTCGTGTAATGGCACTATTCTGTGGATGTAGTAACCATTTGCTTAATTTAGTTCACTCAGTAGGCATTTCAGAGTTTAGTTTAGTTTTATTTACACACAGAATCACAGAAATGTATGCGTGTTATGATATGGAACGATGACTATAACTTTATTTGTTTGTAGGTGTTCTGGACAAAATAAATCATAAATATTTTCTGGTATCAACTGACAGACATACGCCACCTCAGTCTACCTGTCACCTAAAGTTGCATGTAAAGTTGCATTTTCTTTCATTTGTTTCTAAAATGCATTTTCGAATAATTTACGCGATTAATATATCCGGTTAAAATAGTTTCACTTAAAAATGTGTAAAAAGTCGCGAAAACCAAAGATCTTTTTAATCATAAATAAACCTAAGTATATTAAGATAAAAAGAGTTAAGATCTACTTTGGTATCATGCATTAGTTTGATTTTTTTGTGTGTTATGGTTTTTATACAAACCAAAACAGTTTTTTCCGCATATCAGAAAGAACCTATCTAGCGTAAGACATTTCCTTCTCTATCCCCAACCGAAATCAAGATCCACGGAATCTTTCAACCAGCGTTAATAAACCATTAATTTCATATATTACAAGACGTAACAACCATGACGTTAAAGGGCGTGAGAAAGGTATAATATGCAAAAATGTAATTAATTAATAAATAGGTTCGTGTCAAGCGTTATACGTAAATTTGCATTTCCTAAAAAAATATTGTATAAAAATAATAAGTGACCTGAACATATATGTTGTCTTTCATATACATATATATTGAAAAACATATTTTAAGAAGAAGTATAAATATTTCAACGCCGCTGGTCATGAAGAGGTCTTGAAGCCGCGCCTCTTGGAAACCGTCCAAGCTCTCTGACCGCTAAGCCATGCGTTCTACATCCAGCTACGTCGAAATTCTTATACACTTATTACAATTTATTCTTGTTGTTAGTATCTGTGTAGAGAGTGTGTATTTTTACAATTTTCTACTACCTAAAGATTATTCTATTGGCAAGAGAGAATGCTATTTATTGAATACTTTTTAACATTTTAAAGTGTTATTCACACACTTAAGAAATCGAAAAACATATTTTAAGAATAGCATTCCCTCTTGCCAATCTATTGTTCGTAGAATAATCTTTCCATAGTAGAAATTTGTAAAAATCTCTCTACAGAGATGCTATGTATGCAGATATTGTCCCACTGCCACTATTGCTTCTATGCATGTCATATTAATCATTTATTATCAACAGTGACTGACAAGGAAAGCTAATGATTATTGATGGAGTAAAAGTCGTAGCCTATAGATTCCCCGGAAGTCGCCACAGTTATTACGAAAATCACAGATACGTTCGTTAATTTTTTATCTCTACTTGTATACGATGAGTAGATTCGGTTTGCAAATAAATCAAGTGACAAATGAACGTCTCATTTCTCTTTTAATCTCTTTTATCATTTAATTTATTGTAAATAGAATTATTTTATTATATGATTCTTAGTTGTCACTTAAGGAGTCAGAGATAACTTAATATAAAGATACTCCGTTCGCCATTTTCCAACATAAAGACATTGTGTGTTGAGTGGCGGAACTCAACGCTGCGCTTTGTCGTACCAGAACGAGATAAATGAAAAATTTAAATAAAATCATTACGTCACAAAACGAATACAAATTTTCTAACCCACGCCTCTTGGAAACCTATAACACTTAAAAAATGTTAAAAATATTTTGTAATATTTTGCTATTGAAGTACGTACGATTAAGGTATAAGTTACTGTTAGTTTTTATACCTATCATTACGATTATGATATGTATAAAAGTTATAAACACTGTACAGATAGCTATTGAAGTAAATCTTCAATATGAGTTAAGACTTACAATGTAATAAAATGTTGTGAAAGTTGACACGGCTTATTGATCTTATGGTCATCTGACTGACACTTGAACTCTTAAAGTGAGGGTCGTAAATTTGATTATTCGAATAATTTTATGATTATGTGAATATAACTTTATGTTAGTAATAATAGAAATTAAAAAAAACAGCTTCACGCGTGTATTTCACACATAGTAAACATAGCGTAAGTGCTGTGTGACGAAATTAAATCCAAGTTTTCTTTTATCAGAGAAGAGAAATGTAAATAAATTAGCTATAATAATTCCCTGTAAGTAGCGATCGAATCCCAACCATCGCTTTTATAATCAGGCCCCACTGCCCCACGATGGATTCAATAATAAAAATAATTTACATGTTATGTACAAATTGTATTAATGCTTACATTCTATTTTACATATATGTAGTTTGAAATTATAGGTTTTGCCTAGATAGATATAAGTTATGATCTAGCCGGATAGAACAAGTTAAAGATCAATGAGAAGTTAATACTTATACGTGTAAGACCTGTTTCGTTTTTGGTAAAAGAAGCATTGAATGTTATAAGAATATTTTTATTTAATACATAAAATAATAATAATACATAAATCAATGTTTTGGTAAAAATAAAAATATATATTTTTTAATTTATTAGAATGTCTTTTCCACTCACTCGGAGGTATATTCCTCCGAGTATATATTTAAACTATTTTAATTTCTTCGCTCTGGTAAGACAAAGCGCTGTGTGAAGTTCCGCTATTCAATGTGGAATGTCTAGAACTCATGCAGAAAATCCAGAACGGATTGTCTTGACAGTCAGAGAACCCTACTACCCACCCTGCTTACTTTACGGGGAAATACAGCGGAAAAAGAAATATAAAGAAATTTAAATAACAAAGTGGCAGTCCGGTTTATTTGCTTATAATTTATTATAGTATATGTCGAATAATTTAAAAATAAAGGAAAACATTTTACACCTGCTTCTATCAGGGTTCAATGAATATTTCAATTTCTAATGGAACTCGATTTACACTTTAAATATAATAAAGTTCTAAATATAATTCAGTTACCGCTTCTCATAATAAGTCCATAAGTCAAGTTTCTCATAATACCAATGCTTGCAAACAAATTTCTCACGTTCCACGTGTAGCAATATAGGCAGAGAGACCTCGTGTTAAGTCATTCTTTTCTCAACCAATCTCAATATTTACCAAGTTAGAAGTTATTTACGTACCAGCTAAATAGATAAAAATTAAAAAGCTTATTTTTTTAAAGCCATTTGGGCATAGTTGAACTTAGTCTGAATGCAATCAATAGTGGGTTCGATTTCAACTTGGAGATATGTTTATTTTTAAATTATATTCATTTTCCCGCAATGGTTAGGCAAATCGCGGCGTTAAGATTCGCAACTCACCAATCAATGTCTCAATTTCGGACAAAACGGGGAGAACGAAGTGTTTTGAAACTAGTTTCTCTCTGACTACCCTGCTATGCGGAAAAATGCGCGAAGAAAAAGAATATAAATTTACTATCCCTAAATATAATAAAAATGTAACATTCATATTAAAGTAAAAACAACGCTCATACAAGTCGGTTTATTAACAAAATACATTAAAAGATATTACAATAGCCAGAGGATACTTAAAATATTTTGGATCGTAAGTCGTGACCTAACCTCTGCTGTTTGACTATTACAGACTTTATATTGCAATTTAATTTAACAATAAGTCATTAATTTATTTTAATTGCGAAAATGGGTGTAACGAACGAAGTTAATACTCATATAAAAAAAGTAACGATACAATTCGTTATTAGTACTACATTATTGTCTACCTGCAAATTACGGACGTTGTGTTAAGAAAAAATAATGCAAATTAAAAATTCATATACACTTTAATTTAAAAGTTACTACTTATATAATAGAACAATGTAAAAATGCCCACTTTAATTCCTCTCCAATTTAAAATTATGTAAACGTTATAAATGGAACAGCAAATTTTATATTAAAAAGAAATTTTGCTTATTGTATGAAAAAGACGCCATCGTGACCCAGTGGTTCAGCGTCTGACTGAACACGCAACAGTTATGCATTCATTCTGGTAAGAAAAAGCGCTACGTTAAATTTCGCTCAACACGCAATACCGTAAAATGGAGGAGTGTCACACAAATTTCTCTGCCTACCCTGCGGAAAAAAAGTGTGGGGCTGTTAAAAATATATAAAATTAAAAACGTGTCGAAGAAAGCAATATACGAACGAATGCCTAATGAAATTGGAAAGGTAAAGCAGAATGCCGTGAGTGAAATTTTGTTGACTATATTATACATTACTCGTTTTTAACCGATACAGCCTTGACCGACCAGTACCGATACGATACGCGATATATGGATGCGGTAAAACTTTTTGACTACTATTATACAGGTACTTAGGTTTTTTTAACACGCTTCTATTATCTATCTACGTAAAAAGTCTTGAAACGCTATTTTGTCAGGTCCGATTTGGCTTGAAAATTTGTACACGTGTCCGTATCCGATGACAATACAATAGTTTTATATGACTCTGATATATTTTTGTTTGAGGACCAGAAGTCCTTGCTAGGACGATCACAATGAACATATAAATTTAAACGACTTAACCCGTTTAGTTTCTTTTTACAATATAAATCAATTTATAATTAAAGAATTTCACTTAATAGAAAATTAATATGCACCAATGTTGTTAACTAGAATAAAATATAAAATTTAGTAACCGAATATATGTAAAAATCTATGAAATACAGCCATATACCGCCTTCAAGCATAACACTTTCTTGGCGATATCACTTTCACCAATCAACTAAGTATAGCCGTCCACGCGTTATAATGAACAAAATGTTCCACGTATTTTATATTATTTATTCTCATTATAAATATTCTCAAAATTAACAATTCATATACTTTTTTCTTTTGTAAAACGTCTCCTTATTTCCTTCCCATATTAGTTCTACTGTACTCTACTTTCTGCCCAATTTTGACACATTCAGTATAGATTGCGTATAACTTAACGCCGTGCTTTGTCTTGCCATTCCCCTGAGTGAGGATGGAACCCACACCTATCGCGTTTACAGTCAGATTCTTTACCACTGGACCACGATGGTTTCAATGATTTATTTTCGACTTTCGGCTATAGATACTACGACATAATATTATACTTATCTGCAAGCAAATTGATGATACCTCTTAAGTATTTCCTTATACTAACGTATAGTTAGCGGCATTGCGGTCAAATTAAATGGTAGCGTGTAATATGGATATTTCAAAATCGTTTTAATTATATTATGTATTAAAAACCATGATGTTACTGTATTTTAATTATTATGTGTTTTATTTGATCTATAGTCTATCTTTTGTATCAGTTTTTTAATAAAAATATTCAATGTATTTAATATCAACCTATAACCGTAACCGTCGTGGCGCAGTGTTATATCAAATTAAAATATTCTTTAATCAAAATGACTTTAATATAAAAGTTATCGCTTATAAAATAGAATAATATAAAAATGCCCACTTTAATTCCTCTACGATTTAAAGTGATGTAATCGAAACAGCATTGAAATATAGTAGTTTTTTTAGCTATTTTTAAATCACCATTTTCCTTATCGTATAAAGACGCCATTGTGACATAGTGGGACAGCTGACTGTCTACGTGATGGTTGTAGATTCGATTCCCAGTTATATCCGCATATACATTATTTTCATTTCTCTGGTGACAAGACAAAGCACGGCGATGAGTTCTGTTACTCAACCTGCAATGTCTCGGATTCGGGCGGAAACTGGAGAATTGAGTGTCTTGACTCTCTGACTACCCTGTTGTGTGGGAAAAAGCCGAAAGCTATAAAAAGACCATAATGACGGTTGTATTTAAAGTTATCTTGTTATCACATGCCTTAAAATGGAATGTTTTAACTCACACTAACAGGTCAGTGAACATTTATAGTGATAAGGAAAACCTAATACATTAGTCTGAATTACACTCTTATTAATATCAAAAAAACTACATTAAAAGAAAATTGACATATATTAAAGGCAGTAGAACAGTATGTCAGTTAGACTCAATATATATAACAAAAAGATACTTTCAAGACCACCTTGCTCTCAACAAATCGACCAATCAGGTCAATAGAGCAATTGTAATGTGACTTCAAATGACTATCCAGGCAACTATATTATTTGAATGGAAATACAAGAAAACAGCAATTTTAGATCGTTATCTTTGTTTTAGTTTCTTGATTTATTATATATATATATTTTTGCACGATTTATATTGTATACTCGAGGGAAATACTTAACATGTTTAATTTAATAAAATCTCGTTTATTTAGCTATTTTTGCACATTTGGAATGAAACACTCATCACAAGTACAAAAGTTCAAATCTTATATGAATTTAATTACAGGTACAATTACATTAAGCGAAACATTTCAATGGGATTAAAGTGTAAAATATTTATTACTATACTTTATTGAATACAATTTAGAAACAAATATGTAAAAAACGGTAAAAAGAAAAGAATACAGTGCCAAATATGTTCTTTCTGTCCACCTCACAAAATCACGAGAGGTTTATTAAAAAGATATATTACATATCATATATTGATCTTAGTCCTTATGACTTTATATATTACTACGTTTGCGTGGAGTATAACGTAAAATCTTGTTTCCTGTTCCCGTAAGAATTTGGAAAAATCCTTTTACTGCTCTCCTACACTCCTCAAAGAACCTGCTCGCTAAATATCAGCTTTTTACGTCTAGTAGTTTCGGCTGTGCGTTGTCTGTCAGTCAGTCAGTAACGCAAGAGTTTTACATTAGATCAAAGTCAAATAATTGTATTTAAAATAAGAAATTACACGCTTAATTTTGTGAACGTCAAACAATTTACCACCGGTTCGCTAAAGTTAATGCCTTAGATTTGAGAAGAACCGGCGTATGAAACTCAGCGGGACTTCCTTTTTTTTCAAATCAGTAATTGAAAAAATTTATTATAGACAATGATACCTTTAAAATATATAATAACTGCATTCTTATAATGCTGTAATATCTTGCACGTGCTCTATGTAGTCATAGGCTTGTATGGGAAAATCCAGTGAAAGCTTGCGAATCAATTGTTTTTACTCGCATAAAAAATATTTTCCTTTGTACAATAAGTATGATAATATATCAAGTTATAAAACGTATTGCATAATATTGAATTGTGGTTTGCTCTTGATCGGATTTCATGCTAAATGAGTTTTAAGCAGCTTCACACATAACAGGCTAGTCAGAAGGTCAAGCCTAGTGTCAAGACACTCCGTTCTCCACCTTCCGCCGGAATTCGAGACATTGCGTGAGTGAGTGGCTGACCATAACGTCGCGTTTTGTTTTGTTCACCAGAGTGGAGGAATGAAAATAATTTAAATATAAACATTCGTCCAAGTGGGAATCTAACCCACAACCAATCGCGTCACGTTCAATCAATCAACATATTGAGTCACGATGCCCTCTTTTTAGCTAAATGGATATTATGTAAAAAGGTAATACTGCATTTTCTACCAGCAAACCCGAATGTGCGTGGAAAATGATAGTGATTATATTTATATTAGTTATTTAGATTGATTTTAAGATATATTTTGTAATATTTTTTTACAGTGATACGCTAGTACGCTATACACTTTCCTCTTATGGCGTTATAACACTGCAGTTGATTTGATAGAATGTAATTTCGCGTTTTATTCAATGAGAACATTTGGAAACACCTACATTTTAAAATTATTAAAAATGAATTGAATGACGATTGTAATGAAATTTACCCAATCATGCTGAAATACGTACTCAACGTAAAGTTTATGTTCGAACGCACGAACTTGTCGCGGCATTGATAACGATGCCGAGTGTCAATTAAAATAATTTAAAAAAACATCTACAAGGTTAAATTCATACAAATCTAGTATTTATTAGGTACTTAAACGAAGCCGCGAATTTGATATCTTAAGTATTGCGTGCAGGTAATATGCCGTATGATTTCTTATAAAGAACAATATTTTCAAACAAAAAATAATAGTTTCGCACAATACTGTATTTATACATAAAATAATAATTTGAGTTTATCTTATTAACAATTTGATTTTCGACTACTCGCTTTTTTTCACATAGAAGGATATTCAAAGATAACATAGTGTCAAGGCACCCCGTACTCCATTTTCCGCCCGAATTTGAGACGTTGCGGGCTGAGTGGTGGAGCTTAACTCAGCTCATTTCGTTTTATCAGAGCGGAGAAATGAAAACTGTATCCTCCGAGTGGCGATCGAACCCACACCCTATAGCCACGATGGCCGATTTCATGTATAAAATAAAATGCCCTTAGTAATAAATATGAGTAATATAGGTATCATTTGAGGCTTCATTGTAAAAAATATATTATACAATGAAAATAATTTAAATTTATCCATTTTTTTAATAACGAATAAAAGTACTCATTTGATAGCACATGTTTATTTATTTTCCGGTATTTGTATAGACATTAACCTAATCACATTTTTTATGTTTCCGGATTTAAGTGGACTTAATTAGTTTCGCATAGTCATAAAAGTATGAGAAAATATTTTCATTTTCGTTGAGAACGCTTGTTTGCTTCATAAAATGTTACTGTTACAGGAACTCCGCAACCTTTTTAGTAGGTCTATTCGTTCTTGTTAAACCAGTCGTCAAAGTACGCTTCATGTCCGTAACGATTCGTATTGACCATGGTTGACAGCTTAATGTATCCATGAAAGCATGAAGCAGTTCTGCACAAACTTCAACACACTAGGAGTTGTTGAAGCTTGTGTGGCTTAGCCAAGTATTACTAGCATATGCATATAATATGCTATATAATTGAACCTATACGCTTATATATATGTTAAATAGCGAGCTTACCGTAAAAAATAATTTATTCGTCATACGTACATAAATAAAAATATAGGTACCTGGAAGTGACCTGTTTATATTTATATATATATATACATAATTTTTTTCTAAGTATTTTTTTTAATATGAGTGTATTTATTACATTCATACTTAGCAAGAAAGTTCTATTTGAGGAAGGAAACATTTATAAATCCAGGCAATATAATAATTACGACATAGCTTAACCGATAATTTCCTGTTCAATGAAAGTAGTTTGACAACTTATGGGCAATGTAAATCTAAGTATAAAGATTACCGAATGCAGTTTCACTAAAAAATCCTACGTCAAACATAATTTATATATTTTAATAAACAGTTATGTATAGAAGTTTGATCTTCGCAATGGAAGTACTGCACACTTAATTCGTTCTGTGCGAAACTATAGCGGTTTCAAAATAACTAGAGTAACCACATTTATTAATAAATATAAGTAAGCCTTAGTATAAGTCAGTCGTAGATGAATTTTTTTGCTGCATAGTTTTTTACGATCATTTCTATTTGTTGTGCAGAGAATAGAGTGTCTTGACACTTCACTGTCTTCACACACTGTCAGACACTTCACACTCTACACTGTCTTTCTGCCTATTTTGCTATATGGATTAAAACGCGAAGCTATTTGTAAGATTTACATATTCAAACTATGTGAAAATAGCAAGTCAACATAATTATAAACATAATATAAAAAAATGCTAACCTATGTTTATTACTTGCAAAGTATAAAATTATTAAAACAATTTTAAAGATCCATTTAATACAGTTCATTCGGACATCGTGTATTTTGAAAGTGCTGACGGCCTTGCGATTGCCGACATGTCCAAGCTTTACTGCGAACGCGAATACTATGGAATTACATTAAACTATGACGTCGCCACGGTCAAGTGATGGGCGTATAGACAAGTGGTCCATTAGCTCACATTTGATATATCATGATATACATAGTTAGCATACTAATTATAATATTATATTAGTTAAATGTTTTATAGGATTTCTTTGTGAGGTTAAAGGTTGTAGGATTGAGTCTAGCTTAGTATATAATTATGTGCCTCCGATTGTTAATTTACCTATAACTGATGAATATAATAATACAAGTTACTTTCAAGCCATCGTGGCGCAGTGGGACAGCGTCTGACTGTAAACGCGATTGGTTGTGGATTCGATTCCCACTCTTGTGAATATTTATCGTGTATTGTATATGTCGTATGATCGATTCCAGTTCAGTATTTATGTGCCTCCGAATGTTATTAATCTATGAATATATTAATGCAAGTTAGTTTTCTTATTACGTTAAATGAAGGTTATAGCGCATTGAAGTATCTTGCCAAGAATGTATTTGTGAATGAATATATTATATTATTTTATTATTATACTATAAAGTACTATGATATTTGAAGCTTGAAACACTTCCGCCTTCTGCATAAATTTTTAATAAAAATGTCAGTGATCTCGTTGAAGTCTTTTATATGAGAAAATTTGAGTAGTATATTATAATTTTTATATTAACTGTACTGATTTTTTTAAATTATGGTGCAAATAAAGACTATATAAAATTGAGACCAAAAATAAAGAACAAGTTTACAGTTCATAAATAACTATTACTTTGACAATATCATAAAGTCATTTAAGTTTGTATGTAATATGACAAAAAACATACAACTCCATTTATTTTGTAAACATAATTAGAAATTCTATACGGGTATCACTCGTGGCCTCAAGTGCTAAGGCTATCTACACGAATGAATCACTTTGGTCAAAACCACTATTCATTTAATGTGTATTAGTACTATTAAACATACAATTATAAGATTACACACATATACACACACAAATTTATACAAGCTGTAGCCCGCATCTGCGTATTAATGGAGATCTCTACGCGCCAAATTTTAAGTTCGTATAGCAGAAACAGGCGTTCATACAAACTTACAGAAGCCCCTAGATCTCCTCAATGCGGCCCTGTCATATAATCCGTTCTTAATAAACTATTTAACTGCTAACTATTTTTTTTTACTCTGTCCACAGACAAGTTTTGTCATGTAAAAGGCCATTTAAAAAGATATTACAATTTATGTATATTTCGAAACAATATATAACAATTAAAAAAAAAATACTTTCTACTCGCATCCTATAAAACAGTAAAGTATACACGAAAAGAATATTAAACAAACCATGCTTAATCTCTCAATTGCTCTAGATACGTCGGTGCGTGGAATTTCAAAGAAATGAAAGAAAGGTCGTTACGGTTTTATTGTTATTGATTGTAATGTACGAGAACGGAAACGAGAACAATATAGTGAAGATATATATAGAGAATTCGATTTTTTTATAATTTCAATAACCCATTTTAATTAAGTTGAAACACAATTGTCTATACTAAACGTGTTAGTCATATTGGAAGTCCGAAAGGTGAAACCGGCGAGAAGCTCAACAGTTGCTTTTTAAATTGTTTAAATTTTAAAAAGCAATTGATAATTTAATTATAAAAACAAATAACTTATTATATATTTTATAAAAAAACTATACAACTAAAATATTTATGGACTTGCTCTATCTTCCTCATAACGAATTGTATAGAATAAAAGTATATTATACAAGAGATTTCTAAAGAAGCACATCTCAAGCTATGGAAACCGTTTCATAAATTACAAACTATACAAAAGTGCATTAGGTCAGTAATATTGCTATCGTGTTTCAAATACCTTTATATCTTAAACGTGAGTTAATCTTTGCCAATACTCGTCTTTTAACTTAAACTATCTACGATCAATTAATTGTATTGACGCTTCTTTGGTTTTACATTGTATAGTTATTATAGAAAAGATAAAAGGTAAACACACAAAAGAATCTCTATATATCTAAACGTAAAAGAAAGCCATTTGTGTCGTGTATGGCTTTCTTTTACGTCTGAGCAATAATAGATCTTAGCATGACCTTTGATTTTTGCCATTATTACACATATGAAATTAAGCTACATTAAGCGGATTTTTTATAATTACACTTTTTCCCGCATATCTGTGTAGACAGAGAAAGAGTCTAGTTTCAAGACACTCTGTTCTCCACTTTCTACCCGAATTCGATATTACGGAATACGAGGACTCAAAGCCACGCTTTGTTTTGTCAGCAGATTGGGGCAATGAAAATAATTGAAAAAAAATCCTTCCCCTAAATAGGAATCGAACCCACAAACATCACGTGCATAGTCAGACGTCTCGCTTAACTACGATAAAGCCATGCCAAGCCGGCTTGTAATTTGGGATTCGATGATAAATTTAAAACTATAATCGAGTTTAAATTATTTTATTTTATTGTTCGTTAAATTGTTTTTTTTAATTAAATTTTGCTATTATGAACATTTACTTTGAAATATACATTGAAAACTATGTGTCATTGCTAAATGTTTCAGAAACTCCTTAAATCGCTATCGCTGAGTCGAAAATTGTATAATTTGCACACAATAACTACACCTGTAATTATGAGTTCAAATCCTCGGAGCAGTGTTTATTTAATAAATATCTAGAAGTTGCGATCGCTTACAAGTTGCGGTAGAGCGTGTTTGGTATACCATTCAACATTGACTATGTTTTTCAAATGGCCAAAATTTACCTTATATTAAGTATATATTAGGTTTTCTCAGCCTACCCCGTTAAAAAGGAATTCGAAATAATTATACCTTTTGTGTGTCAACTTTATAGTAGTTATATTGTTGTAACATAAGCTTAATCATTGATATATAATAAACTGGTCCATTCACAAGCAATCACAATAAATAGTGCGTGAAAAATTATACTGTTTCATATGAATGTCTCCATTCAGAGTAAAGAAATTGTAACATACATTGCGTCAGAGAGCATCATCACAAAACGATTAACGTTAACGTTCAAGTGAGACTGAGCGAACTGGCCTAGTAAGCCTATAATATTACTAAAAATAAAAGCTTCTGATTTAGTTAAGTTTAATTCACATTTAAGAGATTTTTAACCTTAAAATAATTCTAAATTATTTAACTAGTTTAATTCAAAAAGTATTGATTGAAAAAGTATTGTTAGGTATAAGCATAAATATATTATATGACAAGTTGTAACAAGTTTGTAAGAATTTATATGTAGTTTGATAAGAACTTATAACTTAATTGGCTTATTGTGCTTGGACGGATTCCAAGAGCCGCGAGTGGCTCTTGCTATGTTCAAATGTTTACATTTTTTTTGGATTCCTTAAGTACGTAAATGAGATTTAGTATTTTGTTTAATGTGAATGTTCTTCCAAAATATTAATATAAGTCTTGCAAAGGACACCGCAATATTTCAAAATTAACAGAAGGTTTGAAAAGTTGTTGTTGTTGTCAAAAAATTATAGCGAGAAAGATTAACCTATAATAAGAAAAAATAAATTAAAATATATTTTATTTAATATGCATGATGCATTCAAATATCAAAAGCTAAAATGGTAATACAATTTAAATGTGCGCTACCCAATATAGTATCATGTTAGTAGAATCTTAATGGTTTTAGCTATAGAGCTATAAAATAATTTTTAATTAAAATCTTATTTTTATAGAAAAATAAGATTTTTCCAATAGGACTTTTTTTAAATTATCTCTTTATTGAGTGATATTTTTTTTATTTTAAGAAAGGTACGATCGTATAATCAGGTTTTAGGTTATATCTATTGTAATTTACGTAATGTAAGTCAAATACACTTTGTAGCAAAATGTAGTTTATCTCATTAGAGGCTGTCCTAAGTTAATTGGAAATTATAGCGTACATATATACGTATATATTGTGTTAGCATCGGATCGGATAGTTACGGGTTCAATTTTCTTCAGTCTACTAAGAATTTATATTTTGATACAAAATCAATGTCCCTGGTTCTATTTATTATTATTTTTTTCATTTCCCCGCTTTGATAAGACACATTAAAATTAGCGAAAGTGGAGAAAAGAAGTATTTACTTATATTTAAAAAAAACTTTTCTAGTCTCATATACAGCTAAAGCAAACATACAGAAAAATGTAGTTTCTCACTGACTACCCTTAGTGTGAAAAGAACTCTGAAGCTCAAAAAAAATCACAACCAACTAGTGTATAATGCGAGAGGTGCGTGTTGATAACAGCGTGAAGCAATTTTTCACGTCAATATATTTAAAATCGCTAGTGACTGACCACGCGTGACAGTCACTTTCTCACGCGAAAAGGAAAGTGACGGCTTCTATCTTATTAAATCATGTATGATACACAGATCGGATAATTGTTTCTTTTGTTTTACTTGGGTTACTTTTAATGTATATAGTCTCGAAATATTTATTAAAATTTGCGAGTACCGTACGTATTTACGTTTTTGTTAGAAAGTAATATAAAAATGATATAATAAACAATTCTTCTTTTTTCCTTATATTTTAAAATATAATGTTAATATACGTGTAATATTATAATTATTTTATAATTTGAACTTAAATACACAAGGGAAATATATATATATTTTTTGTATATATTATATATTTTTTATATATCTTTCAGGCTAATATTTTTCTTGTATATCTTTTAGATTATCGCGGAGCAGTGAGACAACATCTGATTATGTAGTGTTGTGGGTCCGATCCAAAGTCTATATATAAATTATTTTCATTTTTCCGGTCTGGTAACTTCAAGCGCGGCGTTGAGTTCCACTATTCAACAAGCAATGCTTTAAGGTCAGATGGAAAGTGGAGAACGGAGTGTATTATTACTAGATTCTCTCTGGCTACCTTACTTTGCGGGAAAAAGAATGAAACTGTGATAGGTATAAGCTATTTTCACTACCACTTTTAAAGAAAGCTTATTAACGGTAAACAATAGCTAATACAAAACAACTAGAATAGAAACGCGATACGTAAATCACTCGTTTAAACACGATCGCTATCTAATTTGTGACAAGAAATCACTTTTTCACTAACTACGCGTATGATAGAACAATGTGGAGAAGCGATTTGACGTGGAACCAGATTTCATGCCAATTTACTCACAACGATGTGATATAAATTATGATGATCACGCAATGATAAATAGTTACCATGATAAAATAATCAATTAACATTTACAATTACAATTATTCGTTTAAAATAAATAATCATAAAATGACATAAATAAGATTAATTTATACATTTAGTAATATAATTAGATTTCGTAATTTTTTTAATATTATAATAATATTTCACTGTGCCTCTTATACATTCAGCTTTTTTTTAATCTGCGATAAAAACCTATTTATATTTGACATTCTGACTTTATGATAAGAGATTCTGATAATAAAACCTTGAGCATAACGGGACTCGCTACTCTTCTACGTGGCGCGGGTTCAAATCCCGCAATATTTAAATTTTACGTTTCCTAAAAATCTTTTTTAGACTATAAGAGAGAAAAAATATTAAAAATATTCTCATATCACTTTATATATTGTTTACTTTTAATACGACGATTAACTATTAATAAATTATATATTTATGACAAATCTTGTCCAAAAAGGCATTAAAATATTATATTTGTATTTCCATTTCCATATAAATATTTTAATATATATTTATATAGTATAATCTTACACATGTATTTTAAAATGCTTACAATCTAATAGGATGACAGTGGATGATTGACACTTTACAAGATATTACCTCAATAGAGACACCTTATCTTCGAAATGCCACTAGCTTATAATACCGAGATAATAGAGCCTTTATATAGTAAACTTATTGTATTAGACTACTAAAGCTTACCTACGTTACTGGAACTTACTCAACATACGTTATGCTCATACGCATGGTCAATGGAGGTAATTTTTTGAATTACATTGCGTAACAAGGATGTGACTGTACTGTTCGTAACATTTACGTATTGCCATGAGTGTCGTTTTGTAACACTCATTTATAATTTTTTCAAAAGTTTTTGTATTATAATTGTACATTTTTCTGTTTATTTAATTTCCCCGGTCCGGTAAGACGAAAGACAAAGCGAAAGAAGGGAGAAGGGAGAACGGAATATCTTGACGTTAGTTTCTTTGCTATGAGGAAATAAGCGTGAAGGTGAAAAAAATATAATTAAATTATATTTAATCTGTCAGGGTTCCAGTCGTCAGTATAATTTTATAGTAAAGAAAAAGTAAAACTTGTAATTAAACAGATTGTGCTTAGATTCATTTTACGCCAAAAGCCTCCATTTTTAAAAGAAGATGGCTACTATGTGTTGATTTATTTTGAAATCTTAATAATTCACATTATAATGATATAGGCTACATGTAGCTATATCTTAGTTTATATGTATACGCAAAATTATGTACAATAAAGTATATTGTATTACTAGCGACCTGCCCGCGGCTTCGTCCGCTTGAACTATAGCTGTACATTGCTATACTAAAATACTGGGTAAAAAAATAGTCATGTTTATCCCAAGACCCTCAAGTACCTATATTATTATATAGTGTTTTAAAATATTATTTCTGACTTATAGCTTAAATTTATGACGATATTTCTAATGTTCGAACAAAATATAGAAAGTGCTACCTGCTTTATAGTGACCGACGCTGTCACTCTGATTGATGTAACTTTCACACTAACGTAATAAAAATAATAAAAATAAAACGTTAGCAATATAGCGGTTAAATAATATAATATTTCTTTATATATACACATACATATGTGTATATATTACGACATTCACTATTTAACTAAATATTTTAATAACTTTTATTTATAAAGCAATGTCTTTGAAAAACATTTTTAGAGAACGTATAATAAATTGAACGCAGCGGGACTCGAAACGTCTTGGAAACCGTCTAAGAGGCACGGGTTCGAAACCCTCTTTTAAAAATTTTTATACGTTTTCTAAGTGACGTAAATAACACTTTAAAATGTTAAATCTATATAATTCTTTAAAAAAATCTTTTTCTATGAATTTTCAATAAAGTGAGGTACGTAAATAAAAAATAATGTATTTTAGTGCTAATATATATATAACAATACTGCTAATATTAAGCAGTTTTATGTTCATTTTAATGACGTCAAAAAAACTCTCTCAAATAATAAAAATACAGTCCTTTTTTAGTAAACTAATAAAAAAAAATAGAATGTATTCTAAACTAACTCTTCCGTTCTTAACTGATTGACTGACATATTTGTCAGCATAGCCGAGGTTTTACGATTTTTTTATTACTTTTATTCCTAAATAAAGCTTTACATATTTATACTCTTACATCGTACAAAATCAAATTTTAAATAAACTTAAAAAAGTTAGCAACAAAAACTGGCCAAAAATAGTATTTCTTATAAATATTTATTTATTTAAAAAAGACATTCACAGTACAGGTGAACTAGGCTTTAGATCATTCTCGGACGTGACATAGAAATGCGTAATATCTGCAATCTATTATGTAGTAAGGTCAACATGAAAACGTCAGTAAGAGAAAATATTTTTTTTTGAGCGTTATTCATTATTCTTAAGGAATGAATAAAAACGCAACCAACTTATTTGTTCCCGTACGTGGCTTGACTTATATAGGGTATAAAACATATTTTTCATCTAAAACTCTTTAGAATGACGTTTCAGAATTTATATGTATATATATATATATATATATATATATATATATATATATATATAAGAAACCTATCATGCTTTGTTGCCCATAATTTAAAAAAAAAAGGTAATCATTCCTTACAGTGGGTTCAAAGCCACAATAATATACAATATACAATCTATAACAGTCAGTCATTCTCAGGAGTTAGTTCCAGATTGAATTGTCAAGCAATTATCTATGCTGTAAACGTAGCGAAACGTACACTTGAAGATGAGGCTTATGCTACAAAACGCATTTCTTTGCTAACCGTGCCTAGTAAGTGGGACCTTTCTCTACGTATCCGGCAGCGACCGGTCGATGATTCACAATTTGCCTCTTGACCGTCCAGGACGTTGACCGGGGAAAGTGTTGAATGTCGACAGTGTATTGACGAATAATATATTACTCATATTATAATGAGTCTTAAGATGAAAGAATCTATGATAGAAAGTGAAATTGTATTAGAATATATTACTTTTTTGATAAGTGTACAGGAAATTAGATTCAAAAGAAGGGATTATGGGAAAGGATATAGCAAAATAGTCAAAGAATATTCAAGTCACTGTGCTCTCCGCTTTTTGCCCGAATTCGAGACATTGCGTGTTGAGTGGAAGAACTAAGCGCTTCGCCTTGTTCTACCAAAACGGAGAAACGATTTTTTTAATCATTTATTCTCCCTGGCAAAAATTTGAACCCACAACTAGTTTATTATATGTACATCATATACGAGTATCACTGCCACGTCGGTTGTCAATGAATTATAATATTTATTGCATAACTTTAAATTATATTTCATTATTGCTCTTTATGAGAAAGCATTCATATTAAATATAAATAATTCTATATAAAAGAAATAAAACAATGTATAAGTATAAAATTTATAAGTGTCTTGACACCAGGTTCTCTTTGACTACCACGCTTTCCGGGAAAAAGCGTAAGGCATAAATTTATGTTCAAACTCGCTCTAGTAAGAGCTGAGGAGCGGCCTTAAATTCCAGCACTAGACCCGCAATGCCACGAATTTCGATGGATAGTGGAGAACTGAGTGTTTGGACACTAAGTTCTATCTATTATGAGGGAAAAAGCGAGAAGCTATATTTACAAAAATAATATATAATTATTATATTTATTATTAATTAATGAATAAACTTTCTATACATTATTATTGTTATAGATTTATATTTTTATATACCATTTTAACAATAGTTATCTCACTTACATTACAAACGTATTAATACCAAATACGTCAGATTGCGTGGCAATGCGCAGGACGAGGTGAAATCTAGGCCGCTTCGCTCAGATCCTGGACTTTCGTAATGTGTAACGGAACACAATAGTTAATGCTTTGAATAATTAGATAAAGGGTTTGAGGGTCAACGTTACTAAATATTTACTAGTAGTATATGTAGTAATGTGCAGTTGTAGAATAGAATTTTGTAATAACAAGGTCGTTAGTATATAAGTAATACAGTATTATATTCTAAATTAGGTATCTATAAATACAGTTTCACGTTTTATCCCGCATATCAGGATAGTCAGAGGGAATCTAGTGTCAAGACAAATGTATTGAGTGGTGGAACTCAACCGCGCTTTTGTCTGAAGCACCAGAGCGGATAAAATATCAATATTTTTTAAAATATTACTTCGGTGATCGGGCATCCAACCCACACACAACATATCGCGCGTACAGTCCAATGCTGTCACGCCACGCTGACCTGTTTCATTATTCAAAATATAATAAAAAGTTACAAATTTACTTATATGAATATAGACTGTAATTTAAAAAAAAGTAATAAATATGTGTCCAAAATCACAACACGTTAGGTTGGTTATGTGTTATTTACTTAATAATAAAATCTTCTTTTTGTTTCCAGAAATCGCCCAGCCGCTATGTGTTCTAGAGTCAGATTTCGGATTTAAAATAAATTGTGCGTTCAAAAAAGCTGGATTGTTCAGGGTGAGGAACCTTGGAGGAATCAAAGCTCACGCTAGCTTAGGTAAGTTTATTTATTAAAATCTATATAATTATATATTAAAAAAAAAAAAATTAAAATATAATTATATATTAAAATATATACTTTAGGCTACTTTTTAAATTCACGTTTATACTCCATATATAAAATGTAGCCGGGAGAACCTGATTTGACACTTAGTTTTCTACGTTCATTCTGGTGGCGAAACTGAACTCCGTGCTTTATCTGACCAGACCCGGTAAATAAGTGTTAAAAAAGTGTGGAACGAACTTACAACCATCGCTGGTTAGACGCGTTATGGGTTATATTATTATCTATATAGCATGAGTTGAAAGACTCGCTAGTTCCTCTAAAGCTGTAAGTATTGTAAAATACTAACAGTAATAGGTATACCTATTGTTTTATTTGTAATATATTTTATATATTATTATCTTTTCACTTTTTGTAATATTATATAAACAACTTTCATGCTTCGTGTTTTATCAGTCACTTATGTGGAAAGTTATAACTATTTTCACTTCTTTGTTCTGGTGCAAGGCAAAGCGTGGCGGTGAGTTCCACTACTCAACACGCATTTTCTGGAATTCAGGCGGAAAGTGGATAACGGAGTGTCTTGATACTAGTTTCTCTCTGATCACCCTGCTATGCGGTAAAAAGCGTGAAGTTATAATAATTATATATTTAATTTTGTAAATTAATTTTACAAATAAATAATATTGTTGTATTTAATAATGTATTAAACATTTCATTAGAATACGTAAAACAAACCCTTTGGACCCATTTAAAGTATATATTTGGCACAGTTTAATTTTATACGAAGCAGGACTACACAACGCCAATATTTTACATTATTTTACTTTTATTTATTACATACACATGACACATATAATAATACATTAGCCAGTTAAGTTTCCACTTATACACAAAACATGGAGTGAATAATAAAAAAAAAAAGTATATAATAATATTAATACTACAACACTTTAAAATTTATTAATTAGTATTAATAAATTACATTATTATGAAATGCTAAAAGAAAATAAGTCAATTACATAATATATAATTAGCTTAAACTTTTTTACAAATAAGAAATACAAATGTTGATCTAAAAGCTGTGGAAACTGTGTGGTTATTTTTAAAAAAAAAAAAAAAAAAAAAAAAAAAAAAAAAAAAAAAAAAAAAAAAAAAAAAAAAAAAAAAAAAAAAAAAAAAAAAAAAAAAAAAAAAAAAAAAAAAAAAAAAAAAAAAAAAAAAAAAAAAAAAAAAAAAAAAAAAAAAAAAAAAAAAAAAAAAAAAAAAAAAAAAAAAAAAAAAAAAAAAAAAAAAAAAAAAAAAAATGCGTCACGATGGCGCTATGACTAATTTAAAAACTACTTAAATTACACAAGCAAATTAGGGGTAATGATGTATTATCATTTACTAATGTAAGAGCTGAGACAACGTTGGTAATTATTTCTAAATACACGAATTTGTTAATATTATCTTTATAGATAATTTTAACAATTCGTGTGATAATATTATCTATATAGATAATATTAACAAAATCGTGTATCCCACATGGGCCCCATAATTATTGTGATATATTCACAATAATTATGGGGCCCATATGAAATTTTACATTAGGTAATAGGTGTTAATTTGTTATTTGTAAAAGTATTTAATATTGTACGTTTTGTAAAAGTTTTAATTTTTAATACTCCCTGTACGAACAATAAATATGTCAAATGAAAATTGTCTTGTTGGTCGTATTACATAAAATTTCGTATTGGACCCTCTACCCTTGTGCACAACTAAGAAGTTACAAGGCAAAGTGACAGAAAGTGTATTAGAAGTCGCTTGTCACTTGATTTTTTAAACGCGTTAATATACACAAATTAAACTATATAGTATTGATATTACTGACAGCGACGGTTCCGTTAGTTCTTTGAGCCTTGTTGTAAATTAAACGTCTGTTATGAATTTAATTTTTTATTTTGATTGTTAAAATGAATTAAAAATAAATCTTTTACGCAAATACGTTTATTTGTAATAAAAACAGAAATACATAAAATGAAAATCAAATCGATTGTTAATTTCCAACTTCGATTCCGATTCCGAAATAACAAAGTAAGCTTTTTTTTTAACCATGGAGAATGTAGTGTGTATGTCCGTCACCGATTTCCTCACGAAATCAATATTAGAGCCAAGAATTAAAGTAATAATAAATAATTTTCGTAAGTAGGGTTTGAACTCACGACCCATCGCGTTTACAGTCGGACGCTGTCGAACTGCGCCACAACGGCTAATATTTTGTATACATACATATATACAATTTTTTTTTAAAAGGCGGGTGACCTAAAGTCATTGGCTTCTAACATTTGACACTACTGTGCAATCATGCTTTCCAATCTGAAGATTCAATAGTCTTTACATGCAATACTTTAAAAGTATGTAATAATATACGTAATTATATACCTTGAATAGATTATTTCAAAAACAAATTATTATATCTATTGGAGATTGCAAAAAATTATGATTTGCTGAACCACGTTTAATTTTATTGTTAATATAAATTTCCGTATAGAGCTGTGATGCATTTTTATATATTATGACAAATATTTTTGTGTATCGCTTAATGTATATTTTTTCATTATTTAATTTAAATCGTATCGTCTTGTATAGAAATAGAAATTAATATTAATAGCTACTATATTTACGTAATTATTTTCCGTCCGTTGAATATAAAAGTTGTCAAATATATTATAATTTTCCTTTAAAATTCCCAGGTTTTAGTCTCGGAGATGAGCTTGGGTTCGAGCAGTCGCTAACTAATCAGGATCCTAGCAGAAGACGATCAGTTAGTTTTAAGAACGGCGCACCTAACATCCTTGTTGATACTCCTAGTAGGCCAGGTGCTAAACAAGAAGTAAGTTAGACTAAAAAGATTATTTTTTTATTTTTTTCTACCTTCTCCATTTCGTTGAGAAGACAGAATGAAAAGTGGAGACATTCTTTTCTCCCCTTTCCGCTTATTTTTATGTGATTACACATTTTATTGTATTATAGATTTAAATACACATCTATTATGTGTGATCACATACTTGAATTAGAAGGCGCTAAATAATAAGTTGTAATAGTTTATTCATTGTTTTCTTTTTAAGCCAAACATGTTACATACAATTTGTTTATTTGACGTGGTGTATATAGCCTATATTATGTTCATGTAGTATATAGGTATTAGGTACGTACAAGCTGTGTTAATTTTCTTTATAAAACGTGTGAACTAAATTTTGTTGTAATTATTAATTTTGTAATTGTAATTATTGTATGTAATTGATTTTTCATTTTTGTATAATTCATACTTATTTTATAACTGTTGTCAAATATATAACATTTCTTCCTTAGTTTATAATGTGTAAATTTGTATTTTTAATACTTTTCTTTATTAAAATACATTTATGATGCGTCAAGTATATTAGGTGTCATTACTGCAAATTAAAGTAAAGGCTTAAAAACGGGAAACTATATTATATTCGTTTGTTTTACAAATTATAAATGACATAAAAACATCTTTTGAATTTCCAGAAACGAGCCAAGCAAAATCGCATCATGATGAGACCAATGCCTACAGTAGGTCGTCCCAACCCAGCCGCTATGGACAAACTCTCTTCATTGCACAGAGTTTCCACCATACCTGGTCCTGGTCCCACTGTTCAAAGCAAATTCAAACCTGCCCTCACCATGGCAAAGCCTATGCCTATGGGAGTCCCTCCATTTAGGCCTCTGCCTCCTAAAGAAGAAACGCTAAAAGTCCTACCTCTAGCGTCCCAACCTATAGGATATCCAAGTGAGAAATCATCAGATAATGTATCACGCATGGTATCACACATGACCGCATCACATCATACACCATCACTCAACCCATTCGTTCCAATGCCATCACAAGCCATTTCTATCATAACTGCTCCCACACAAAAAAATCCCATTAATCCAAATTCCAACTTTTTAGATTTTGTTCCCCATCAAGTCCATGATTTGGCGGTTTATGGTAACACTAAGAAGAACGATGATTACAACAGTATAAGCGGTTATAGTGACGATGTAACTCTTCAATTTAATAAAGAAGATATAAATGCTAAAATAGCTGAGATAGCTAAAGCGGGTAATATATCTACGGAAGCAGTGGAAGCGGCTATAATGTTGCGCCAACAACAATTGTTGAGCAAATACGCGAACATTCCAATGCCAATAACAACTACCACGACGACAACAGAAGCAGTGTTACAGTTGGAACCGGAACCTGAGATAATTGTGGCACCAGTACCTCAAAAGCCAAAGAGGTCATTAGAATTCAGTAACGATTTACATTCTTGTTTAATAATTAAGTTAAAACATTTATTTATATAAGATCTCGTTTAATAGTATATTACTTATTATCATGGTATCGACGTACTATGAGACTATCCTGGCGCAGTGGGACAGCGTCGGTTGTGAGTTTGATGCCCACATAGGGAATGTAGGTTTTCTCTGACTAATGTGCTATTCAGGAAAAAGCGCTAAAAAAAAAAAGCTACATATTTATAACTAAAGCGAATATATATTAATAAGTAATATATATATATATAATTTTTTTTTAAATAGTCATTATATATAAAGATAAAAATAAATTAACCTTGGATCTATTAAAAATAATAAGCTTTAAAGCTAAGTTAATTTTCAAAAATTTCAAAAAACTCAGGATTAAGGATTAGAGCCTAAGCTTTAGACTTAAGTATTGTGACGTTAATTCAGAAAAATGAAAATACGTATATTACGGAGCTCAAAACCGCGTTATGCATTACCAGTGCGGGTAAATGAAATTAATTTAAATATCGCTCCTATAATTTTCTCGTTCACAGTCAGACGTTGGCTCTAGTAATATTTAATCATATATCTTTTAGAAACCCGACAGCAGGCAAAGTAATGAATGCTCCGCGGGAATACTACCCGGTGGGCTACGAGAAGAACTTCGATGATCATTTCCAATCTAAGGTAGATCTCCCCGACACTAGTTTCCATTGTGGAGATCAGAAATATTTCCCCGGACTTTATGGAGATGAGAGTTTGGGATGTATGGTAAGTTGGATTGCACTTTTAATTTCTATATAATGGTTGTATATCTTGCTAATATTTAAATATTAATTTGTTGTAATTTAAAAAATAAGGCAATTATTATTTTATGGTCTATATCTATATACTATAGCTATAGCCCTAAAAGTGATGTTTAATGCCTAATTGCTCAAAGTCAGATAAAATTTATTCAATTCTATTCTTCATTCCCTTTCATGCTCAATCATTATAACACAACATTATAGCACAATCATTATAATTTAAAATTATGCATTTTTATGATATTCCAAATGCACTTTACTTAACGTGATTGAATAACATCTATTACGTCTACTCTAAATTCAAATGTTTTACGAGATAAAATTATATATATTTATATATATATATAAATACATATTTTTTACGCGCCACAAAAGTATCGCGTTCGTGCAATTTTTTTTTTTTATTTACTTTTGGTGGAGTTAATTTAATAATTCATTACATGAACCCTGAGGTATACTTAGTAACAAATCTCGTTTCTTTAAGAGGGTAGAATATTTGAACTCATAACCACATCTTTATATCAGATTTATATTAATTAATAAGAAATACTAAACTTTTTTCCAACCAGGTTTTCCACGTATGCGCCTTAACAGACGACGGCTTAGTAATGAAGTCTTTCCTTTGCCCGGAATCCACTTTATTCGACCAAACCATATTGAAATGTAACTGGTGGTTCTACGTGGACTGCGCCAGTTCCGCGTCTTTGTACGACACAAACATACCAGTCTCTAAGAGCTATCAGTTAATGAAAGCTTTAACTTTCTTCTCCTCTTATAAAAAGATGGAGGAAGGTGAGTTTGAACACAATGACACACATAAAAACATATAGATTGTAAGAAATACGATTAATATTGTCAAATTATTAAAAAAAACTATAATCGACGCTAATAGACGGAGAGGTATCTTGAGATAACAGTTGCAGTTTTATGTCACCGACCTCTTGTTCTATAAGTACTTTTTGCTTTCTTTCGAATAGCCGGGTAGTCAGAGAGAACTTAGACATTGAGAGAATCGAGATATTGCGTGTTGAGTGGCGGAATTCAACGCCGCGCTTTATCTCAGGTTTTAAATGTTGTCTGTCTCAATGTCTGAAATTATTTTGGATATTATTATTCCCCTTAAAATCCTAAGAAAACAATAATTCTTTCTGCCTTTCTTTCTTTCATTTTCTTTATGGGATAAAGCGTTAATCATAAAAAGTTTTCCCTTTAAAATGCAATAAATATTATAATATAGGAAATTAAAAAACATTTTTAGAAAACGTATAAATTTTTAACGCAGCGGAATTCAAACCCGCGCCTCTTGGTAAACGACCGAGCGCTCTGACCGCTAAGCCACGCATTCTACATCCTGCGTCGGAATTCTTATACTTTTATTTCAAGTTATTTTTGTTGCTAGCATTTCTATAGAGATATTTACAAATTTCTGCTATCTAAACATTTTTCTACGAATTATCTACGAATAATCTTTTGGCAAGAGAAAATACAATTTAGTAAACCACAAACATACTCGTAAAATGTAATAATCGTATACGAATTTTGACGTTTCCGGTGCGTTAAAAATTTTATACGTTTTCTAACAATGTTTTTCAAATATCATAATATGGTCATCAAACATCGAAGTTGCTATATTTAAATGATTCAAGGAATTTACACAGTAAGAAAATAATTTTTACTTTATACAGTTTAACATGCATCTATAATTTCACTCAATAATGTGCTTAATTGTATTCGTTTAATTTTCAGGGCAACAATCAAACCCAGAAGATGTAGATGGAATTAAAGAAGCTATTACTATATTAGAGAACCAAGATTCTAAACCAGCAGCCAATGAAAATGTTGAAATTATTACTTCATTGCCTATTATCGACGAAAGACACAATAACAACAACATTAATATCAATAACAACAATGATTATCCAAACATAGCCCCAGTTTATAGAGGAACGAGGCAATTTAATAATGTGACTGACAGAAATAGAACGAAACCTAGTAATACTAATGATAATTATAGACTAATTCAAGTTAACGCTGATATTAACTTCAATAATACCAAAGATGTTGAAAACAGGAGCGAGGAAAGAAAAAGACGAAGAATGGTTTCCAGGAATAACTATTCAACAACAAAACCTACAACTACAACTACTACTGTTTCTACTACAGTTGAAGCGACAGAAACAATTCCAAGTATAGAAAAAATAAAGCAAGGAATACAGCCATTAGATAAAGTGAAACAAGAGAAATTAACAGACCAACTGGAAAATTTCGATCAAATAGATCCAACTATTGTGAAAGAATCAGAAAACTCGCCTCCAGTCAAAAGATTTTACAGATCGAGCGCCGAAGCACAAACCGAAAAAGAAATAACCGTTATAAATAATGAAAAGGTGCATATAGTGCGACCGACACGGAGCTCCAACGGTTACGAGAGTCCAAAAAGTTTTGATACTTTACGACCTTACAGCTCAAGATTTAAGAAAGAAGCTCTGACTATAGTTGTTCCCACAAAGTATAGGAGAGGGAACAGCTCGTAGCAGTAAATGAATTTATAGTCAAATAAGTTTAGTATCAATGGTTCGGTTACGGATACTTTTGTTATACGGTTAACTGAGTACGGGATACTTTATGGTTGTTTTGTTTGTTTGTGTTTAGATACTTTTTATTGAAATATGATATACGTATCTCATGTATATAGTACTGCATTCTCCATTTTCAACTCAAATGTCTCAAACACTGTGTGTTGAATAGCGGAACTCAACGCCGTGTAAGGTCTTATTAGAGCAGGGAAATTAATGAATATCGAACCCAAAACTACTGTGTAAATTCACTGCACTATTACGCTACAATAGCTATCAATATCTTAAATAATAGTTACGCCACCATGGCGCAGTTCCTTTGAGAAGTAGTGGGTTCAAATTTACTTGTAATGTAAATATTTACTAATATTGTCTTAGTTTAAATGCACAAAAGTGCGATGTTAGTACTTTAGCGTGTATAATTCAAAGCTATTATTTAAACTATATAAAAGACGAAATGTGAAAAATTAAGAAATTCATTCTCATATTTTTAATTAACCATTTAAACCACAAATAAGTACCTAAACACAACCATTCAACGTAACCAAAAACAACCAAAAACCTCATTTAACCGAAGCAACCAAACTAATGTTACTTCGTGTCATACGTCGGGCGTTGTTAACTTATTTATTGTACGGCGTTGAGTTTTATATCGAGGCATTGGAAAAGAGGCCTAACTTACTTTTGTATATTTTACAAGGTTTTTTATAATAAAAAGAAATAATATTACAAAAAAATGGAGAAATGGCGTTTCAAGTGTAAGGATGAAAGGTATAAGTAATAGCTTTTTTTTAAGTAGAAAAATACGCCTTAAAATACTATAAATAAAATTTTCTATGAATATATTGTATTGTCGTACCCAAACACTTGTGTAAATTGTCAACCAAATCCAACTCCGAGAAGTCTTTGAAAATGGCCAAGCAAAATGTTCCCACATTGAATGATAGACATATATATAGATACACTCATACTAAATATACAAAAAAGAACTAAACTGAACGTAGCTTTGTTTATAATTTGTTCACATACTAATATATTTATTTTCTTCAGCTTCACGCTTTTTCCTGCATAGCAGGTTAGTCAAAGAGAACCTAGTGTCTCCGTTCTCCACTACTTCAATTATTATTACTATTCTTACTTTTTCTTATTTAAGTTCACATTATGAAGATGTATACGATATATGCAAGCCAATATATAATTGGCGACTTTACATTTTTATATTATAACTAGCGTGCGGGTGAGCCTGCGGAAAATCTAGTTTTGGTTAAATTTATAATTCAAATGGTTCAAATAAACACCAAATGTTAAGGAAACTTTACCATAATACAAAAGTCAAAATTGCATTTAAATCGGTTCAGCTGTTTCTAAAATTAGCGTGCATAAACAAACAGATAAACAGACATAATTTGTTTATAAAGTCATTCATTTGAGTTTTATTATATCTCCCCAATAATATTTTTTTGTTATGTATATTCGATGTACAGACAGCGACCAGTTACATTTTTATCATACGTATATTTATTCCGATTTCCATTACAATTCCTGATTATTTCTTTCTCCTCATATATTTTTTGTATGAAATTTTAAAATATCTCGTTCAGTAAGTTGGGCCTCTTCACTTCGGGGCCGTTGTATGAGTATTTGCTCAATAGCTCTAGTTGAATCAGTCAAGTGATATTACGGTGTATGTTTTAGATTAGAAATAAAATTGTTTAATTATTATAAGACTTTTATTTATAAATATTTTTTAAATTATTTTGATGTAAATGTTGGATTGAGCTACACTTGAATAAAATGAAGGATTGATAATGAGTGATGCGATGAAATAGACAAAAATATTAAAATAAAATATATATATATACCTCAAGAAATTAAAGCCGCTTCTAAAATACCGTTTTTTACTGCTTTTTTCCAGCATAGTAGAGTAGTCAAAGAGAGCCCAATGTCAAGACACTCCACGCACCACCCGAATTTGAGGTATTACGTGTAGAGGTGCTGGTACTGAACACCGCGCTTTGAACCTTGTTGTGGGTTCGATTCCCACTCGGCATAATTATATTTAAGTTATTTTCATTTTAGCAGACGAAGAGCTGCGTTAAGTTTCGCCACGTAACACAAAGTGGAGAACGGAGTGTCTCAATACCAGCTTCTCTTTGCCAACCCCAGACGCTGGAGGAAATGCAAAGGAATGATAAAATAATAATTATAAAAACCCCCAAATAATATAAATAAATGATTTATTTCTTAGATTTCCGTAAACATCCACAAAACTTCTCACACAGTATCGGTCCCATTGCTATCATACCGGCCGCCACTAGCGCGGTGCACGCGGACAGACAGATCATTTTACACTACGGATTTATTGTTTCGTATAATAAAGTGTCAGTTGGCATCTGTAAGAACTAAAGTATTAATGATTTATTGAGTAATAAATATTATAATTCTACGAAAGTGCGTTCGTAGTACATTATTAGATAATATATAAAAAAATTGTTAAAAAATAAATGTATCATACAAATATTATGTAGGAATTGAAATTAATTCAAAAAACATATTATACTAGTTGTCGCAGACAACTTTGTTAGTAAGGATTTTCTGACTGCGTAAAATCCCATATTTTCCCCTTTTTGTTAAAATTTTGGGAAATAATAATGCGGTAAATCACATAAAACTTACATAAGTCACTTGAAGTTAGAAATATCAAGTCTACTAGGACACTAGTAGGGCATTCCACAGTCAGGACATATGGGTACAGTAGGACACGAGCATTTATGGGCAAAGAAGCCTCGAGTACAGTAGGGCACGCAGATAATGAGCGCTGTGGTTGTTAGCAGACTTAGCAGTGACACGCAAATCATATGACTATTCTGCAAATGGAAAGGAGTGGAATTCAAGCTATATATACGTTATATTTTGGCGTTAAATAGTAAAAATGCAGTGGTTAATACTACTTGAAGTTTAGTTTTTGGTGGGTCATTTCATGCATTTCGAAAATTATAGCAAATAACTAGCTATATGTCTATTGCTAACATATAATAATAAGCGCCTTAAATATATTATATTTATAGGAATTTAGGAAGAAATACAATATGTACATGATATTCACTGTAGTGATATATTGTAACATTTTTTGTATAGCAAAGCTATGTAAACTATCTAAGCAGAAGCTATCATTAAATTCTTATATTTGCATATAGTCAAATTGATGAGGTTTGAAAGTACATTTTTAATTGCTACAGTGTTTATATCAGGCGTATATATATATATATTATTTATTTCATTATTAACACACTACAGATGTATGGTGTACAGTTTGTTTCAATATTGTAATTATCTTTTTAATAAAACGACATTTTTTTTAAGTTGTCTTATAATACTCGCAGTCAGCTTTCGTATACTTTAACATAGTCATAGTAATTTTTGTAATTAGCCATAAGCGCATATTCAATTGAATTAGAATGGTGTTTTTACTAATCTCAAATAGTAAAATATATGTACATACGTATTACTCTAAGTCCGTTCCCAGAAGAAACATTTATAACATAAATTCAAATGCCAAACGATAATCCTGACAACAGAATTATTCTGGCGCAATTCCACAGCAATTTAATACTCATGTTTACTTTAAATTCATATAAATATTACGCTCAAAATTTTACCACTTTGTCAAATCTGACATTTACGTAGGCACATGAGCTTTTCTTTTCACTGTTATTCTAAATTTAAATTCTCATGTACGTTACATGTCATGGTAAATTAAAAAATATACATGCTTAATTTCATTTTTTTTTATTTAATAATTGTAATACAGATTTTTATAAATTTGTTTTAAATAAAAATAAACGTTTCTTACCAAAAAAGTTTTAGTAACATGGCAAATATTTATACACCTGTTAGACATATACGTTGCTTTCATGCCAATCCCGAAGGGCATACATTTCAAAGTAGATTGGCGTGTTGCCTCTAATATTTACTATAGATATATGTGTGTGTATATTTATTACTATTGATGTTTCACTAAGTATATAACTGCAATTGCAATTGCAATATATCTATATAAAAAAATATGATAGTATAAGGCCATCGTGGCGCAGTACGACAGTTAACGACAACGTCGATCCTCACAGGAATTTCATTTTCCGCTCTGGTAAGACAGCGCGGCGTTGTTTAGTTCCGACACTCAACACGCAATGTCTCGATTTCGGGCAAAAAGCGATAAACGGATTGTCTTGACACAATATCAATATCAAGCATATCAATTTTAACGATATAAATTTGATGCTCCGTAACATTTTTCGCAAAAGTACGCTCAAGCATGCGGGGAAAAAAATAAGCTGTAAGAAATATAAATGAAACCAGTAATACGTTAACATATACAATTTTATTAATCTCACAATACACATCCCATCTTCAAGCAAAACAGTAAATTTGAATAGAAACTAATTCGAGCAACACGTGCTTCGACACGGTGACGACGTTTTAGCTTTACACTTAGATCGATTACAGCAACTGTCTAAGAGAATCGGACCACAAGATATACAAGCGGCTGTTAGGAACATCGTAGCAAAAGACAGACATATGAGCATATTAAAGAATTTCTTGTTTAAATTTATTTTCTAAGACATTTAATGAATTTCTGCATTTCAAATTGACGGTAGCAGACCGGAACGCAAGCGAGGAGTGTGGCTGAGGCGATGAAGGCGTACAGTGACAAGCAAATCATCTTTTATCTTTTATATATCTCCACACACACAACTGCGCGTTTCCGATAATAGATGATCCTGAAAATATGAAAACCATTTTTAGAAAACGTATAAAAATTAAACGCATGGCTAAGCGGTCAGAGCGCTTGGAGGTGCGGGATCGAACCCAGCTGCGTTGTTTTAGAACAATATTTGATATTGATGATTTTATATCATTTGAGATATTCAAAGTCAGTATCAGTATTTTGTTGTACACCCTGCCATGACATGACGATCCTCGGATATACTTATATATTCAACAATATAGCGAGTATCTAAATTCAAACATTTCCCATTCAATTATTGCTACTGTTTCATCATTTATTAATAATCTTTTACTTAAACTCTTAATTAATTGCTAAACAATAATAAAAAAGTACTTATTTATATAGTAAAGATATATATAAATGACTACATAATATTAAAATATCGTCGGTAAGAAATCAAGAGTAAAGAACAAAATAACATTGGCTTCTGCACCTGGTTCTAGATCAAACATTACAGCGATATTGGTCGGGATCCTCTTGCTGGGTGTTAAATTTTAAAAAATTAAAATCAAAAAAGTTAATTGAAACGGCCATTTTATATTATTTATTATTAAAAATGCAACGTACCTTTAGAAATAGCTTGTTAAACTCATATTTCCTTGAGATTCTCAAGAAAGAATAAAACTTTTATAATTTTCACACCAAACGTGACACCAGGACACAGACAGTGACAAACTAAATGTCATAAACATTTAAAAGAAGATTTTCTTCTGTTACTAACATGCCAGAGCTAACTTCGTATACACATATTTAAATTGCCTAAATTTTTTTTTTTTTTTTTGCATAACTTTGTTTCCGTATAGTAAAAGCAATCGATTTGAAACGAATTTATATTTACATATAATCTACATATATAGTGCATACATGTATTTTTCTACAGTTTCTTGAATAAATTTTACAATAAATATAAATTTCAATTTGGAACATGTCACTGATCACTACATGCCACTGACGTAGTGTCATCAGATAGTGATTTGTTATCAAATTTATAAAAAAATATTATTTATTACTAATTTACTAAAATATTACTTATGTAGACGACGCAGAAGTTTGTTTAAGGCAATTCAATATTGCCGCTAAATGCACGTCAAGAAGCAAGGTTTACAAATGAAACTTTTCAATATATTTTTTGTGACGCTTCTCGTGTCAGTGCAAGGATATCCATCTATACAAAGATTATCTGACAGTAATTTACCTGGCAATCAGAGACAAGTCAATAAAGTAAGAGAAACTCCTCGGGATTGTAAAGCCAAGTGTGCTTCAAGTATAGCTCAGAAAGCAGCAGCTGAAGCTAAAGCGGCTCAAGCTGCTCAAAATGCGGCAGGAGCTCAGGCAGCTCATATGGTAAGCATTAACCACTTTTTTTATTTTTACAAAAAAATATAAGAGTTATATTAAACTGCTAACTTTGATTTATAAAAAAAAACAGAATAATTATTACAAATCAAATATTTTATCTTAGGTTAAAACCCAATTAGCAGAAAAGGCACTTCAAGCTGCAAAAGCAGCTGAAGCGGCTTTAGCAGGCAAACAAGCTGTTGTTGAGCAACTGCAGCAAGAAGTGAAAGAAGCCGAGGCAGTTGTTGCTGAGAATACTGCAGCAGTGCACCAGCAACAAGCAGCTGTTAATGCTGCTGTTCAAGCAGCACAGCAAGCGACAGCACAGGTAACTTACTGATATGTTATGCGGATTCCACTATTTTTATAATGCCTTTATCAGAGAGTTCATTGTCAGTGCTCTCTCCCCTACTACTTTTATTACATTTTTTCATTGTGACGTGATAGTCCTTGAAAATCTTTGCTACGGATAATATTTTTACTTTTTTACAGCATAAAATTATGATGCAATCTGTACAACTCTCAGCCCAATTGGAAAAAGCAACTCACTGTGTCTTAGAGAAAGTAAAATATGGCTTACAGGAAAAATGTCACAATCTAGCCGAATCTAGGTCCAGGTTAGCTCACCTCCAGCATAAATTACAATGTGCTTGTGCGGAGTGTGCAGCTACGAAGCAAGCTGCACACACAGCTTGTGAAGCTGCAAGAGCGGCTTGTGGCAATGCGAGGAAGAGAAGACGGTTGCGGAGGGCCAATGTAATTGACACAAAGCGAGATAAGCTCAAAATTGAAAACAAAAAACACAGATGAAAATAATAAGTCATTATTTCAGTTCCCAAGTGCGTTTTAATATGACGTTCATTAAAAATTAACAATCCATGATGTAATTAAACTGCATGTCCTTTTTACTATGTAAGCGGTATAAGAAAGTTAGCTTTTTAGAATGATACTGTATACTGTGTTTTTTAGATTTATTAAGACTTATTGGTAGTAAGACTTTTATTATTTTAAGCTTCTGATTCATATAGTTGATAGACGTTTATTTGTAGATTTTAAATATTAGCGAACAGGTTTTGCTCTTTTAGTTTTATTATGATTATTGTTCCATGGTTTACCTTTTATTTGATCTTATTCTGTATTTTAAATTGTCGGTTTGAATAAAAATAAATAAAGCAAAAATATTTAGTATTTTTATTCTCTTTACATCAGGTGACATGATGACTACAATTTACAAAACACTTAATGAAAATTATAAATGTTGTGTCCTTCAATTTATCAAATTGTGCTTTACATAGGTTGAGAATAGTCTAATACAAACAGAAATTTATTTGAGTTTTACACAGTTATTTGGTTCCGAGGAAATAAATAAAGTATAAATAAATAATTAAACATAAATTAAAGCTATGTATTTTAAATACAATATCTGTTATTTATCTACTATACTAAATGCATCGTTTAGATTCTGAGGACTAAAAGCTACGTTGCTATGTTTATAGTTGACGTAAGGAGATATAGTTGCTGATGTAGCAATATCCGGGTCAACAAATCCTTTAAAAGGGACAAAGTCATCATCTTCTGAATGTAGAGAAATTGTCTGCTGGTATTTAGGGACGAATCTAGCTGGTGGTTCTGCATATCGACCTCCGACTAATACTTCATCCTCGGGTTCAGGAGTCGGTCTCTGTCTCCGAGATTTATATTTGGGTGCTTCACTCAAGTAGGAAGGCCTTCTCTTTCTTTCTATCGGTTCCTCATCAAAAAGTTCGGTATGCTTTTCGGGATGATAATAAGGATTCAAGTCGAAATCTTCGTTTATATCAAATGGTTCTGGTCTGACATACACAGGTCGTTTTTTGGAATATGCAACGTTGTTATCATAACCTTGGTCTTGGAAACTTTTCCAAGGTCTGAAGTCTGAATCGAAATTCGTATCTATATTGTCAAAACTCGATGGATCTGAATAAGAAGGCGGAGAAAATTGATCTGGAATGTAAGGATCAATTAAATCTGCGCTTATAGGAGAACCATAAGAGTCTAGAGGTGGCTCCCCAAAGTGCTGTTTAGGTGGATAATCAAGGGTTTCCTCTGCAGGCGGTTCTCCAAAACCTGCGGGCTCGTGAGAGAAATAACTTATCGGCATTTTCTTCTGCGAACCGTACACTGACTTATATTTCAACTTTGGCGCACCATATTTTTGTTTCCCTGGGCGTCTCTTGTAACTGGGAGGTCCATATTTCGGCTTCGTGCTTCCCTTATATTTTTTTAAAGGTTTTCTTGATTTACTTCTATAATGTATTGGTGGGCCGTATTTTGGTTTAGGACTTTTATATCTTTGCTTAGATATTCTTCTGTAAATTATTTTTGGTCTATGTTTGAATATTGGTTCTATTGGATAGCTTTCAATATAAATTGTGGCATCTCTTTTCGATATTTTTTTATCTGGTTTTGACTCTAATAGATCATGTGCACTGCCCTCTGCATATGATAAATATGATGTGGCGATTGTTATCTGAAATGATAAACGTAGAAATTATTGTCTTGATTGCTAAAAATAAACATATTACTTTAGCGCAAAATTGTTCTGAAATGAAAATGTAATACACTATTTCATTTTTAATTCCATAAGTGTTTACTAGAGTTGGTTACATAATTATAAGCCCAGCACGCTATATCTATAAAAATGTTAACCTATTGAATCCGTTATAATATCACGTATATCAGAATAAATTAAAGTACATAATATGCGAGCTTAAAAAAACATAAAAAAAGAATAAATAATAGGGACTTCACGGACGAGTAAGAGTTAGGACATTTCGACTGCACACGATGCTTGTGGGTTTTATTTTATTACCGTTAGGGATCATTTTTATTTTTTGTTGCTGTTTGCAGAGTAGACAAAAGTCGCCATATTTAATAAATAAAAATGTATGGAAGTAATATGATTTGAGTTTGGTGTAGGGTAGCTACCACTGTATTAAATAATAAAATTGTAACTTTTATATTTGAAAAGAGCAACTGTGGAGTTTCTCGCCGGCTCTTCTAAGCCGAACTGCCTTCCGAGCCGGTGGTAGCTGTATGTTCATTTGACGATTCAAAAGTACTTGCATCTATCAAAATCTATTTGAATATAGGATATTTTGAATTGAATTTGAATTGAGTGCCACACTATAATATATCTAATGTACTTGAAAATTAAAGAACCGAATTATTTATCACAAGAATAAAGATTCTTGTAAGTCGATAGGAAGCTATCAAAAAAAATCAAACTCTCGCAATATTTATTTGCATAAGCGTGTATCTCATAAACACGTCATGTTTATTTACATACAAAAAGATGTATATTTTCCATTGTCCCGATTTGCATTTGAGTGCTCTTGCTTTCTCATTTTGCAATTGTTCCTCAGGGGTCTTAGGTCCAGGTTGAATACCGTTCACTGTCAGAATATTAATTGCCTTTCTTCTTTTGAATATATATATTTTTAATTTCTCTTTAGTTTTGCCTCGAAAATTTGCATCTATTACTCGTAAGTACTGGTAAAAACTGGGTTTGTTGAAGACGACAAAATAACGACCGTGTCATCTAACGATAGCATTGCAATCGTATTATTCAATAATATATTATATGAACATTTTATAATAATAAAATTAGCTATTTTAGGTTTTCGGCTTAGATAACTCAACCTTAATTTCTAAGTTCTTTTTATTACGAAATTTGAACATGTCAAATGTCAATGTGGCTTAAGTTTATAGATGTAGTTCAAGTAAACATTTTTATTTAAATATTATTCTAAAGTCACTTATACGAAGTTCTTTAAAATTTTTAGATTTCCATACAAATCGGCCTACGTTAGTTAATAGTAACGCTTAGTTAATAGTAAAACGTATCGTAACCAAAATATATACTTCTCATGTTACTACAAATTTATTGGTTTTCACTTAATTGTGGGATCAAGCGTCGAATCTATTATTATTTTAAATGTTTCTTAGTGATGACAAATTACAATCTCTAGTGTAATTCGGTTAGCTGTTGTTTTTAAGTTTTGACGTATGTCCTGCATTTTGAAAGAAAAGTGACTTTATTAGCAGGTTCACGCAATTTCTTGCATACTAGGGTAGTCAGAGAGAACCTTGTGTCAAGACATTCCTTTCTCCAGTTTCCGCCTGAAATCGAGACGCATGCATGTAGAGTGGTAGCGTCTGATTATAAACTCGATGGTTGTGGGTTTAAATACTTAGTAATATGATTATATTAAAAGTGCGGCATTGAGTTGCACCACTCAATACGCCATACGAAACTTCAAGTGGAAAGTAGAGAGCGGAGTGTGTTGACACTAGATTCCCTCTGACTATAACATAAAATAAATCTTTAAATAAAGTATACTTAAAATATATCTTTACGTAAAGCGTATGATATCTTGAACTGATTATTATAATAACGGTATTAAATTACTCTAGGTTGGTAAAGTAGAAATGAAACTGTATATACAAAGTGACCTTAGCTACATTTTAAAATAGCTCCACTTCTTATTAGAAAACGTATCGCGTTCGTTCGCGAACGCTCGGGTTCGAATCCCGCTACGTTAATTTTTTTATACGTTCGTTAAAAATATTCAATTACACCGGGCCACCGATGGGCGGTACAAGATCGCCACCTTCCGTCCTAATTGGACAGAGGGTTGCCAGCTTGAAAAAGCTTATCAACTAGTCACCTTGCCCGAGTTGGCGCGCCTAGGTCACTTCCGCACGCTACTCTTGCCCGGCCATCAATGGTCACCCACCATCCTTCGTGTCTGGCTGGCTTTCGGTTTTCACGGAAGATTGGGGCCTCAGCTATAGGCTGGGGAGGAGGAGCGCCGTGCAGTTTAGTGAGCCAAAGTCCCCAATCGGGTTGGTTGTCCGTAACAAATTGCCTCACGTTAAAAAAATGTGTCTATTGTAGCTAGCGTTATGACCTTTCCCGACACGATAGTTAGGCGTTCAAATTTTACTTAAAACAATAAAATTTAACATGTAAAACGGAGAGTCAGTAACACTACTTTCTTTCTGAGTCACTACTTGTTGGATAACCTTTTGGAAAAAAAAAATTGTTTGGTGGTATTAATATCAAAATGTGAGTTAGTATTAAGATACTTAGTGGAATAAGTGCCACACTTGCTCTAGATGATTGTGCCACTTTACACATGAATACGTGAGTAATAGACACGTTTCCTTTTATCAACCGACTTTTCTAAATGGGGCTATAAATTTCTGCATTGAAAGACTAAACTTATAAATGGTTTTATATTCAAATTTGTTTATATAGTTTATGAAATTTAAATTTTAAATTACAATACATGCTTATTTAAGTATAGTATAATAAACAAAATAAATACCCAACAATGGCTAGGCTTCGTCGTATGTGCATAATGATTTTGAATAAAGAGTTCACAAATTATTCCTACTGTATTGAATTATTTATTAAGACTCCAAAAGCTGCTTAACATTTATTAGAACTAGTTTAGCTTCTCAAATTTAAAACCGCAACAAGAAAATAAGATATATGGAAAAGTTACTTTCACATTTATTTTACTCATTAGAAAGATAAAATAACGCTCTATAGTTGACATCAAACAAAAGTATGTTTTTTTAACATCACGTTTTTTTGCGTATAACAGGGCAGAGAGAACCTAGTGTCAAGGCACTCTACCTTCTACTTTTCGCCTGAACTCAACGCCGCGTCTTGTCTTGTCACCAGAGCGAAATTAATTGAAATATATGATTATATATTTAAGATTTACGACTGGGAATCCATATAGCATTTCCACGAGTGGGAGAATCATAGCGTATACAGTAAAAAGCTGTCACACTGCGCCACGATGGCTTTATAAAAATCTTAAGAAAAGTTATGCAGTAATAAAATTAAATTATTCTAGAAAGTCAAATATCGTTGAAAATGTACGTTATATGTGCAAACGACATTTCTAGTCTAAATATAAGAGATTTATGAGAATGTAAAAACTTAACTACGGTGAATTAAAATTTTTTCATAGTAACTTAAAATTTACCAAATTTAATGCCAAAAGTCCGAAGTAATTCAAACCTATTCAATATCTCTTTGAAAAGATTCTTCTAGACTCTCTAATTCTGTTCTAATAATTCAAAATTACATCATACTTTTGCATGAGTTAAAAAAAACCTAAATACATCTTAAAATGAACCGATATAACAATCTACTTTAAGATTTGTCACCTGCACTAGGCAGGACTTAGGTCGCTACCGCTGATGTATAGCCACGTGGTACATATCTAATAAAATACGAAAGAAAGTTTTATTGACATCAACTATTTCTCTAGAAAAAAACAAACACTCAAGTTTTAACACTTCACTTGTCACTTCGGGCTCACGAGACACGCAACGCAATACTTTAATGGTTTTTTTTTTAATTATAAAAAAGTGTTGTTTTTTCCAGCTTCACGCTTTTTCGAACAAAGCAGAACTAGTGAGCAATATATATATAAGAAAAGAATCTAGTGTCAATACATTCCGTGCTCCGCTTACCTCCCGAAATCGAGATATTGCGTGTTGAGTGGCAGAACTCAATGCCATGCTTTGTCTTTGGTACCAGAGAATTTGAATTATAATCAATTTCCACAACTTTTACAACAAAATTTACAACCAATCGCGTTTACAGTCAGACGCTGTCCCACTGCGCCACAAACGCCTCTGAACTAGAACTATAAAATGTAAAAGCCCGTTTTTTCCCGTTCCAGTACGAATTTCGAGAAATCCTCTTTTAATGCTTCCCTACACTACCCAAGGTACTACACGCCAAATTTCAGTTTTCTACGCCCAGTAGTTTTGTATGAACGTTGTCTGTCAGTCACTCAGTAACACATGAGTTTTATATATGTATAATATTTAACAATATTTCGAAGTTGGTGGGAACGTGAAAAATGGTCTTAGTAATATTTACAACATTCTCTGACTGCCCTGCTCTCTCTCTCTCTCTCTCATGGTAGTATTTTTAAGATATATGTCTTAAAAGGTTTGAAGATTATTTTTTTTTTATTCGTTTCTAAGTTGTTTTTCTTATTGTAAGTGTGTGAAATAACATTTTCGAACAATATCGGAATATTTTAAATTATTCGTGAATAAAATCGTGCATAAAGTCTGTAATTTTAACTATAAAATATATTTAAAACGCTATACATACTTTCATATGTAAATAAAAAATCTTATTACAATTTAAACATTTTAAATTCAATTTTTTTTTATTTTGATTTTTACTTATCTTGTAGTAAAGTAACTGGTTAAATTTCTTAGTCAACCACTTGCATACTACTGAGTATAGTTTATCTATCATTTTGTTATTATTCTCTCACACCTTCCGTATCTTGTGGCTTAGGTAAAGCATACCTTGTAACAATTATACTAATTTCCAATTTTACGTATATGCGGAACCAAGCGTCGCAATTTGTTCAACTAGAAAAATATTTTTGTTTGAAATATAAAAGTACGATTAAAACCGATATCTATTGCTTACAGTAACTTTATATAATTAAAGAAATAAAAAAAAAATCCTTACCATAACTAACAAATAAACTGTCCCGTCCGTCCGCATTTTGATTCCCTCAAATCACGTTTTTTTACAGAAAATCACAAAAAAACCATAAGAAATTCAAACTTTAATTTAAAAATGTTAAATTTAAAATAACATTACGTTTAAAGGACGTTGGTTTCGCTCGAAAGTTTGCGCGATAGTGTGGTGCGTGTCTTTAGATATCCAGCGTGCGTTCAAGTGTGAAGGAAGTAGAAGAGCTGTTATTACCATCTTTCACCCTAATATTATGCAAACGTTAGGAGAGGATAATCAAAAGATTCCTCAACGTTTGCATGAAGTCTGTCTAAAAAGGCAGATCTCCTTATCAATATTCTAAATTATGAAATGGTTGCTCCTTTGCTAAGAACGCTCCTGACTTATTATATCTGGTAGAAGGCTAAATGACATACATGTGGAATGTATCAAAAAAATTACAATGATCAATAGATATGTAAACATAACACTTATGTTTATTGTGAATTATTTAACAATTGATTACAGCTTCATAATTTTTCTTGCATAGGGTAGCAGGGCATGCAGAGATATCTAGTGTCATGACATTCCGTTCTCCAGACTGGGTCTTCTCTCTCACCATGGCGGAGAGGGGAAACGGTGCCAGGGTCGAATCCTCTGACCGTAGTTTTCTACTCAGTCCATAAATATGGACCGGTCCTTAGGGTGGACCATACACCCAAATTTGGAAGCCCCGAGAGGGGCTGGAGAAGCTGTTGTTGCCTGGGCGGTCTGCCTAGCCGGGTGAGACCCCTGATTATAAAGAGGAGGTCTTTATAATCAAGGGTCTCCAGCTTAGAAGACCAGCGACCAAGGCAGTAGCGCAGGATTCAGAAGTAGGTAGGATATGTCGCGGAGAGCGACAACGATCGGGCGGACGACTATGTCATGGCGCGATGTCCCTAATGCGCACGTGGTCAGAGATGTCTGCGCGATTCCAGACTCTTGATACGAAGATCCCTTGTGAAGGTGGCGTTCCTCACGCATCGAGGAGCCTGAGCGACGCGACGAAGGGCGTTATTCTGAACCACCTGGAGTTTCTTCCTTTGAGGTTGGCTAGCGAGAGCGAACCAGGCCGGCGCTGCATACGTCAAGTATGGCCTGACGTACGTTTTATACAGCGCAGCTCTGATACGGAGTGGAAGTTTTAAACGAAGAATCGGCCGAAGGAAGTAAAGCGCAATACTGGCATTTTTAAATGCTTTCTTAACGTGGGCGGTCCTCCTAAGATATATCTATAATGATCCTCAAGTAAGGTGGCTTGTAGTCCACATGATGCTCTGCCCCTGCAGGATCATTGGTGGAGGAGGCTTCAGATAGTTCCCGAACGCCACAGCTTGTGTCTTGGCTACGTTCAGGGACAGTCTCCACACCGCCAGCCAGTCTGGCAGCAAATCCAGTGTCCTCTGCAATTTGGCTGCGGCATGTGTCGGGTTCAGTGAATTTGTCAGTAGGGCGATATCATCTGCGTACAAGGTCAGAACTACACCTTCGCGGATTGGGATGTTATCAGTATATAGAGTGTATAGGCATGGCGACAATATGCTCCCTTGGGGTACCCCTTGGTCTGTAATGGGGTAGCAGTCAGACAGGGCGTCTTCCATACGTAACCTGAACGTCCTGCCGTGAAGGAACGACGCCTGAACACGTAGCACGTGGAAGGGGACGCCGGCGTTCAGCACCTTATGGAGCAATCCGGAGTGCCAGACGCGGTCAAACGCCTTGGCGACGTCCAGGAAGGATACAGATGCACTCTCACAAACTCACACGCTCAAAAAAATACAATAGTTTAAAAAAATATATTAACATGGTGGTAATAACATCCCTAACACAAATGTTTCACGGGCTGCGCGTGCGCTCTCTCATCTCTGCATCTATTAATTCTAACATACAAACAATATTACAAACTTAATCCTACCAACGGTAAGTGACACGTTTAGGTAACGTTAAAAGTGATTATATTGTCTTTATTACGTAATTGAGGCCATCGTGGCTTTAAACACAATGTCTCGGATTCAGGCGGTGCGTGGAGAACGGAGTAGTTTGACACTAAGTTCTCTCTAGCTACACTGTTATGCGAGAAAAAGCGTGAAGCTGAAGCTGTGGGTTGTGGGTTCTATCGGAGAATGATTGTTTTTAAATCGTTTTCATTTCTCCGGTAGGATATAGCTTGGTGTTGGATCCCGCCACTTAAGGCGCAAAACGCACGTAATCCTTGAATATGGACTACAGTAGACAATAGAGTTGTTTATTCTTCTTCTGCGAGACGTGTGAAACTACAAGACATATTTATAAAATAAATGAAAAGATTTGCCTATATAGCTGCTCAATAATGACTGATTTTGCATGAAAAGTGTGTGGGTTGAATTCCCGTAAAAAAAATGAATAAATAAAACCACTAGAAAATCTGTTGTCTTGTCAACTGACACTACATAAAAGTTTATGTGGAACACATGGCAGTATGTCTAATTTAATGTCTTTCTAATAGTTATGTGTTACAAAATTATACTGAGTAAAGTCGGGACGAATAGCTAATGGTTAAATCAAGTCTATTATACTATACCTTAATCGTCAGTTTAATTAACTTACTGATGTTTTGTAATACTCGAAAGCTGTGTATGAATGGCACGTTAGTTTAATGACATCGTTTGTATGGATGAAATTGTTAACAGAGCAATCTTATTATGTAACTGAAACCCTTTGTACCTGTAAGCTTAAATGTAAGCTTGTTTCTAAATTTTAAGTACATTTCTGTTGCCATCGTAGCGCAGTGTGACAACGTCTGTACACGCTATGGTTGTAGGTTCGATCTCCACTCGGGGGAATGATTATATTTTAAATATTTTAATTTCTCCACTCTCGTGACAAGACAAAGCGGGGCGTTGAGTTCTATATGCGAATTCAATACCCAATATTTCGGATTCAGGTGGAAAGTGGAGAACGGAGTGTCTTTACAATAGGATCTCTCTGCTTACCCTGCAATTTAGGAAAGAGCGAGAAGTATTTTAAGTTCATAATTAGAATAAGTCTTAGGTCTAGTTAGTATCATAAGAAGGTTCCTCATTTTAAAATCCTAGCTACCGATGAACTAGACCTTTATTCCGCAATTGAACATTTTTATATAATTTAGAATATATTTCTCTAAATCTATATAGGTATATATTTTTTTTTCAGCTTTACGCTTTATCCCGATTAGGAAGGTAGGCAGAGAGAGCCTAGTGTCATGACACTCCGTTCTAGTCGTGTGTATGTGTTGAATGGCGGAATTGAACGCCACACTTTATCTTACTTGAGAATACAAATTCAAAGAATTAAATCAATTCCCCAAATGAAGCTCGAACCCACGACTGAATATGTTTACAGCCAGACGGTGTCCTCACTGCGCCACTATAGCCTCAGAATATTCTTTAATAGAAAAAACACTCACTTCTATAAATTTACATACATTCTTTCTTTTTCTAGTAAAAGTGGAAGAACAGGTTATTTAAAAGAATTTCACATCGATTAAGTTTTAAAATTTAAATATGCTAAGATTTAAGTTTGATTTCTTACGTGCGTTGATTTGATACGGGAACTTTAATTTGTTTGCCCAATTATCTTGTAGGCTTTTTTGTAGGCTCGCCACTTATGACATTTGTATCGATTTCACACTGTACGGTATAGTGTATATCGTATTTATATTGATTTTATGATATTTTCACTTTTTTATTTTAGTATATATATATTTTTTTAGTATTTCATCTTCCACTGCTGGTCGTAGGCGTTAATTTTTTTATAATTATAATTTAAATTTTTATTTCATCGTGGCACATTGGGACGGTGTCTGAGAGTCTGATGCAAGCGCTATTGATTGTGGGTTCGAGTGTCACTCAGAATGCTTATATTTTAAATATTTTCTATTCTCCTTCATATAGCCAACCATGCCACGCCATTTTTTGGGCAGTGCAAGCTGTTGTGCTCCATCTATTTTTCTATAGAAATAAAATTGGAGTGTCTGCTAGTAATATTATAATAATTGCTTATTAATGCATATGTCTGTATAAGCGGTACACATACAAAAATAAAAAAAAAATTGTCTGTCTATTTGTTTGTTCCGGCTAATCTCTGAATCGGCTTAACCCATTTTGACGGAACTTTCACTAGCAGATAGGAGATGCAATAAGGAGTAGCTTAGGCTATTTTAGAATTCCATGCGGACGAAGTCGCGTGCACAGTTAGTCTATATATACGTATATAAAATTCTTGCTTTATAGACTGACTGAGACAGACAAACAACAGCCGCAAATAATAGGCGTGGAAAGCTGAAATTTAGCATGTATATTACTTAGGGAATGCAGCGAAGTAGTAAGAGAGGACTCCCTAAAATTCTCATTGGAACGGGAAAAAACAAAATTTTACATTTTCCCTCCACGCAAATGTTGTTGCGGGCTACAACTAGTCAAAGGTGTCCAAGCTCCTTGGTAGTGCGAGTAATTTCTCATACCAAATTTAAAAAAAAACGTGAATCCCAATTACATACATGTTTGAAAGGTATGCTAAAAAGATATTTCTTTTTTGGCAACGACATATTTAGAAAACGTATAAAAATTTGAACGCAGCGGGATTTGAACCCACGCCTCTTGAAATCTGTTCAAGCGTTCTACATCCAGCTACCACCCAGTAATTTGTGAAAATCTCTCTACAGGGATGCGAACAACAAATATAAGTTGTAATAAGCGTATATGAATTTCGACGTATATACTTATGCATGTTGACATATTTTTTTATGTTAGTTACCATTTTCCAGAAACTACGAAGTTGTATAATAAAATAATGCAAGACATACACAACTACACAAGATTACACAACTGTGTCACTATATAATATTTTATATTAACTAGTCTAGTTCACTTATGAGTTGAAAGTATCTTAACATATCAACTAGCGCCATCTTTTATCAATTTAAGGCACTTTTAAGAATTGTTTTAAAGCTATTCTGGTCTATCTATGTTTAACGAGTCAGTAATTAAGTTACAATGTGGATGGCAGCACTTTACCCTTTGCAAATTTAAAAAATTATAAGTTAATAAATGAAAAAATATCCATGATCCCTTCCCTGTTTATGAATCTATTTATGGTTATTTAAAGAATTAGGCAATTAAAAAAATCAAATGAAAAATGCCAACAGAAGCAAAAATTTAAAATATATAAACTTTTTTTCCTTGGAGCTTCTCGTTTTTTTCCGCTTAGCGGGATAGTCAGGGAGAATTTAGTATCAAGCCACTTCGTTCTCCACTTTCCGTCCAAATCTGAGACATTGTGTGTTGACTGGCGGTACTCTATGTCGAGCTTGTCTCCGACACCAGAGCGGGGAAATGAAAATAAATATAATATAGTCATCCCCTGAGTGGGAATCGAGCCCACAACCGTGTTTACATTCAGACGCCGACGAACTGCGCCACGATGACCTTTAAGTAGGTAAGCTTAATGTATCTTTAATTTATTATAATGTTCAAAAATAAAAAGGAGAATAATTTATTGATCTTGTAAAGAGTTATACAAAAAAACAAACATATCAGTGGCTTGAAAAAATTTATTTGATTTTGTTTTAATTACATAATTATGCTATAGTAAAATAAATACAAGAGATTGTCTCGATATCTTCACCTTAAAAATATCTATTAAATTATTAAGTTTAATCAATCGATACTTTATAATAGTTAAAGCGTCTAAACTAATTATTTATTTACAGATTCAAAAATGTCAAGTGGTTCTTTTATAAATTTAAAAAACAGTGTTTTAAAATGTGTAATTTAATTCCTTGTATTACAGCTATGCCCAGACAAGGCTCTTTTATTTATAGGCTTCACGCTTTTCCCGCATAGAAGAGTAGTCAGAGACAACCTAGTGTCAAGACACTCCGTTCTCCACTTTCCGCCCGAATCCAAGACATTACAGGTGGAGTCGCGGAACTGAACGTAGCAATTTGTCTTATCAAAGCAGAGAAATGAAAATAATTTACCTATTATCATTTCCCATAGCGGCAATCGAACCCACGACACAGTCCCACTTATCTTATAATTTGATTTCATATAAGACCTAACCTTTTAAATTCTTTCGGTGATTGTGTATTATAAACTTTTTGCACCTTATTGCTAAAATAGTTCAATTATAAACAAACGTTAATGGAACTCATAGTGGAAGATAAATTCGCTTAATGACTCGATTTATTTATTATAAAAAAATCTAATCGGTTAACCCGTATGTATGGACAATACAATTTCTTAATATAATATACAATGCGAAGACGAATTCCGAAGAGCACTGCGGTTGGACTTGTTTTATTTTAATTTTGTATGTGAAAAAGTATAATTTTTGTTTTTAAATACTCTCATAAATCGTAATGAATCGAGTAATTTTGAATCGATGTTTAATAATGTTCAATTCAATTTTAAAGTTATATTTCATACAATTAATAAAAATAAAGTTGAGCTTAGTTCTCAAGATACATATATGACACGAGGCCGTATATTCAAATACACCAGTTTCTGTTGTTGTTTTATGATTATTTTTTTATACATTGTATCTATATATTTCATGACGACATTGTACGTATTGGTTTAATAATTATTATGAAATATATGTATATACCAGCATTTGATTTATCTTTTAAAAGTTTAAAAATATTTTTCATAAAGTTGTATAGATATAATAGATAAAGGTGATGTCGCAAAATTCGAATGTCGAGAAAATTGAGGTTAAAGGTTTTGGTCAGAATATTGGAAGAGTTTCTGTGTCTACTTAAGCTGCTTAATATTGTTAAAAAAGAAGCATATAATTAAGTTATGTGTATTTTAAATATTTTATTACAAAAACTAAATATAACTTACTTTTGCGTAATGAAAAATTTAATTATGTTTTTTTCGGAATATTTGAAGTTTCTTAATAAAATAGTAAAAAAACAATCGTTTACACACGGTATACGTTTACACGATATTAAAATTATAATTTATTCAAAGAATTAAAAATCTGTAAACGCGACATATCACCTTCATCCACAAATGCCGTTTAATAAGACTAAACATTATATCTCATCAACTGTTGTATATGATTCATACATACAAAAATCAATACAATTTTTAAAAAATGATGACATATTTCATTAAGACATTCACAGTTTTAGAGTAAATCTTTAAAATTTTCAATGAAATGTGCTCTTCGATTAATAAAATCTTAACTAATCTTATTCTAATGACGCCGGAAGTACGTTCGACGCGGTGCCAGGCCAACCGCTCACTGAAGCACAATAGGTTATATTAGTACTCTACTACAGTAACAGTATGAAAAGGCACGCCGCTGTGTATGTACAGGTGCTAGGTCGCGTTGGCATGGCAGTGACATTCAAACCCATAAATATTAAACTTTTGCTAAAGTAGCTAGATACAACTAATTTTGTCATCACAGCTTTTACCATTTTTATGGTAAATTTGTAGTGTTTTCAGGAAATAGAATAGTTATTTCCTTAGTTGAAATAATGAAGAAAATATTTTCAAAGAAGTATCAATTACTTTGAAATTCATATAACTGATGTATTTATTATAAATAAGCTTTTCATTCTTTTTTTATTATTTTGCCTACATTTAAAAAGTTTCTTTCTTTATTAAACGCCTCACCATGTTCAACATTTAATAAAAGTTTAATAGTTATGGGAAGAGAAATATAAAGTGTAAATTATATAATGCATGCTATTACAATATTGATATGTTTACTCTTTAGACTAATTTTAAAAGAAATTAGTTTTAATATGAAAAAAAAACCAAAAAAAACTACTGATTTGATACACATTAACCAAATTACATAATAGTTTTACCGGTTTATTTTATATAATATGATAAAGTACAATATGGTAAGTCCAATTAATATAATATTTTATATAATGTCATTGTAAAATCTAGTCGATCCCTTCGTTTTACTTTTAACAATAAAATGTAATGCGACCACGAACTCAAAAATCAAGCTTAAGCTAACAAAATAAATATTTACATCGCACCCCACATAGCATTGCGTGGCAATGATAAGCTAAATTAAACTATTTTTATTCTATAATATTTTTGGATATTTCGATTATAATACAGAAAATTATATACAGTTGATAATGGAAGTTCAATTAAAAATCATAAATACATATATATCTATGAGAAACTATTGATGCTATGTCTAAAATAAAATATACTAGCGTGTAAATTATATGATTATTAAAATAAATATATATAGTAATAAATAAGTGTAAGAACTTCGATTACTAAATTAGCACTGGCTTGTTCCTGTTAATACTTATTCCAACAAAACATAATATCAATAGTTTTCATAATATTTATGTGTTAAAAAGATGAAAACATTGAGCGAGGCATTCATTTAATAAAAATGTTAAGCTGCATCGAATAATGTAGTAGTCTCGAACTGCGCAAAGGACGAAAATCCTTTTCAACGTTAATTATAGTAAAACATTAAAGAAACAAATTCGGATTAGAAGGGCGATCTTTGGTGGCTGTATATCCGCGCCCTAAGTCCTGAATTAGAGGACATTTCGTACATGTAGAATAAAATATCGCATAAAAATTAATCTATATGCCAAGTTTTTAGTTGACAAATTTAAAAGTTGTATAATTTGTTCAAAATAAGGTGATTTTTAAAAGTGGTAAAAATTGTCTAGTCTGATATGCAGTAATTTAACAATTTTGTAAATGCGATATTTTTCAGTACGTTATTGCACAAAAATCTATAATCTACATTCATTGAGTCGCTTCAGCGGTGTGGTAGTGGGAGGGATATCTCCAAACCTGCGGGGGGGAGTACTCCACGGGGACCTCCTGCGCCGTCCCTCCCGCACCCCACATGAGGACAGTCTGCCGCGGCATCTCCGCCTGCATCCTGTCCTGTTCCGCTGAACCACTAGAACCTGCAGGACTAGGGCCAACCACACTAGGAGACCTCCTCTCTGCTACTGGGCTCATGTATCTACTATCCACATAAGTGTATTCGCGGGATGGAGGTCTGTGATAGGGAGGTACTTCGTATCCTGGAGGAGCAGGTTCAAGGAAGCCATTTGGAGGATATGTATAGTGGTAGGATAGAGGTTTGTATTGGAAGAGATTGTCAGTTGTAAGGAATCTATCGTCTAAGGGTGGGGCGTAATGTAACGCTGGGGTTGGAGGATATTCCCCGTATGGTGCAGTGTAGGCCCCATTCAAATTAGTATAGGCTGCAGCTACAGCATCAGCTGGGATATAGTCTACTGGAGGAGGAGCGGGAGTAGGCGGAACACGTCGCTTATTTCGACAAGTTGAAAGAAAGTCTCGGAGTTGCGTCTTGTACCGTCGCGCTGCTCGAGGAGGGGTCGCATTGGAATCGCAAGACAGTTGCTCTGTTTCAGAGAAGTATAGACTGGTCAGACCAGTGTCTAGATAACTGACTTTAAAATCCATAGTACGCTTTCCAAGAAGATCACGTCCTTCTTCCTCCCTAGAATTATAAAAGTTTATTTTAACTGTTATAAAAACACCTAATAGTTTTTTTTTATTATAATATTATATTGAATAAAGAAAGTTTTTATACTATCAAATACAGAATTGTCGTCCGAATCCATCTAGTCAGTAGATTCTAGTGTAATCAAGCAACTCGACCACGATACTAGATATCTATTAAAAATACTTACATAAGAGGTCTATGAGTACTAATTACGAAGTCAGGCTTAGAATTCTTGTAAACGAGCCTCGAAGATGTTTGTAGCCACTGCCACTGACCGTCTTTAGCTTGGAAGCGGTATGCGATCATACCAGATGCACCAGTTTTTAATACTGTAAATAAACAAAGTCAATTATTAATAAATAAGAAAATATAATAAAACTGCTTAAAAAAAGATTAATTCAACGCGAGGAATTCAATTTTTTGACTTGACTTTTCATATTTTAATTTATGATAGAGATATTTATATAGGGCGCGACATTAGCTACACATTTCAGACGAGATAGGTGTAAATTCACACCACACTAAGCCACTTTGCTCTCAAAATAAGGATTCTAAGGCAATTTATAGTAAAATAAATGGTTAAAATTTAAATCACTTAACTCAACTTTATGAAAAGAAGCAACTTTAGCAAAATATTAAGCTGCTTTTGTGTTAATTAAACTTTCAATTTATAATATTAGAAATCTACTATTTACAAATATTTGTAATCAAAAAATGTAAGAGAATATATATATATATATACCTTTAATACTTACATTCTTGATGAGCGCTGGCGACGTACGCGAGGTCGTCATAGTGCACTAGATCATATCCACCCATGTTAGCAAACTCTGCGTCTGTATATCCCAGCAACATTTTACCTCTGAAAAAAGTCACATATTCATAAAACAAGATAAGTAATATCCAGTTTTGAATTTGAATTCCACTCACCGGACTATATTCGTATATTGTATATTATATACTTAGTCTGGCCATTAATACTGTTATAATTGAATGTAAATAAAATTTTACTATTGAATTTGGAATCTGTCATTTTTATATGATTGTTCATTGTGTTTTTTCATTTTTGCGCTAATATATTGTAAAATATTTTATGATATTAAAATTGGGTGATAAGGAGAAACGAGTCGTTGTGATTGCATTACATAAAGTTAAAACCGGAGGGCTTTACGCTTGGTATTTGACAAATGTTTGTGTATCGTGTATAGGTATATTGAAACCTCTGTTTGCGACAGAAAAAAGTCTGGCGGTCCACGTATTGTTCGTGTGAAACAGGTGATCAAAACAACAAGAAAAAATATTTGAATAACTCCTGCCCGAAAGCATATCGCTTCTTTTAAAATATGATTTAGGACTTTCAGCCGTGGAAGAGTGCCTGGTCCATATTTTTGTAAAAAAGGTATTAAAACATCGGCACAAGTATAAGGGACTGTGATGTCGATGATTTATGGTCAGTTTGAGAAACTAAGGTCTGCTCTAAACGCGATGATAATTACCTACAACCCACAAAGAAAGAAATTTCCTATAGAAAGAGTGCGTACTGCTATTGATAACTGGCCTCAACAACATTTAAAACACTGTATTGCAGCCAATGTAGACAGACCACTTTGAATAAGCTTTATATTTTTTTAATGGTTTTATATTAATGTATTAAACTAACACACTGTAATAGTAATAAATGCTACCTAATAAAAAAAAATAGATTTTCTTCGTAACAATAATAAAAGTTTATTTTGGGCCCATTTCTAATCAATAAATGTAATAAAATATTTATAGAACTTATATAGTTACAAATAAAATTATTTTTTTAAGAAACAGCCTCTAAATTTCCGTAAACTAGATAATGGAATAAATTGTCACTTTGATGTCTTTGTCCCGAAAAATTAAGCACATGCAATTGGAAGCAATTATTTCTTTTTTTCAGATTCAACCCACAAAGTATAGTAGTTAGAGAGAACCTATTGTCAAGACTCTCCGTTCTCCAGTTTCCGATCTAAAATCGAGACATTGCATGTTGAGTTACAGAAATGCACGTTGCACTTTGTCTTAGTTACTATCGAGCAGAAATTAAAATATTTTAATTATAATGTAATAAATAATGTAAATCATGTCAGCAATTGTTTTAAAAAAAAAAATCTATATAGTCAGACCGTCATAAATATATGCAATGAATCCATTTTTTTGATACTTTCATATTTCGTTAATTAATTTCTCTAGTAACGTACCAGTATTTTTGATAATTTGGGATAAATTATACATATTATAAAGATAAAACAAAAATATTTTAAATTGAGTTTCACATATAAATCGAAGGGCAACACCGTGGAATTACAATAAAATACTTAAAAAATATACCATGAACCGTCTATCCTTTAAACAACGCGGATGTTGTACGAAAAAATCCCATGTTCCATACAAAATGTATAATTGATAAACGTACGGCGTAACAAATGAATTTATTGATAGTTATCGACTAAATGATTTGTCTAAAAGGGATAAACACACCGACACGGGAATATTTTTTAAGTTATTAAAACTAATGGCTCTGATGCAATGCTAGGTTTTGATTAAGGATATGTAGATTTGATTCCTTTTAGTAACAAAATTCCTATTTGCATTCAGGTGAATGTGTTACTCAAATACATAGGATAAAAAATATTTAGAAAAGTATATAAAATTTACCGTTGCAGGGCTCGAGCCAACAAAGCCATTCTCATCGAGTTACGTCAAAATTATTTTTAAAAAAATTTACATACATTAAATTAACTCGATGGTACTCGATTTTTATTTAAATACATATTTATTAATTAATACAAATGGAAAACGTGTAATAAAGATAGGCGCAGTAGACTCCGCCATTACCAAACCAACGAAAACAAATGGGAGGGAATCGTACAGCCGCCTAAATATTTCCAACACTCATTTATAAGTAATCAATTTATAAGTTTTAGGGCTATGTGTAGTAAATAGATCTTCAAATCAAATAACTAACCTTTGGTCCATAGAAACTAAAGATAAATCAAGTTTGTGTTTGCTTTTGAACATGACTTCCTTCTGCGGTATCTCTAAAAGGCTTGGAGGTCCAAATGGTGCGCAAATAGCGAATAAGGCGAGAGGAGGCTCTTCAGTCTTCTTGTTTTGACCGTGGAGGACTTTGATCCTACCTCTGATATCTAACCTCTGGAAAAAGAAAAATTATTCGAATAAACACTTAAGAGAAGAATCAGTTCTGGTATAAAGGTAATTTCGATGTAAGTGCATTTTTTGTAATTGCTATTTACACATGCATATATAGCGGAAAATATGTCATATTAGAAGGTAACTAAATTGGACCGTTTAAATTAGAAATATATTTTTGGCTTAGGTGTAATTAACATAACATTTGAGAGTGCTTACATTAAGATAATTTTAAGTATATTAAGCAAATACAAAAAAACCTTAATTATGTAAATATACAATAGTTGTTCTTCTACATTTTGTAAGCTATTCAACTACTTACCAAAAACCCCGATGTATTATCTAGTAAACATCTAAATCGAACTGTGAAACTTCTTTCTAAGAGATGCGCCCTCTCAGATCTGAGAACATCTTGGAGAGTTAAATTATTTACATCCGTAGGTAGAAAGGAATTCCATAATAACTGCCTCTGAAGTTCTTCCCGATCTTCCGAATGGACCAGCTCGTACACTGATTGGTGGACTATATCTGACTGAAAATAAAATTGGTAAATTTAAACGTGAATATAAAGTTAGTTTATTGTTACTGCAAAGGTAAAATAACAGTATTCAATTAACTATTTCTAATTCTTCTGATAAGACATTCATTCATAATTACTTGTTTTTTTAATTAAATAAAAAGATATGCAATTGTTTTAAAATTAATTTTTAAAGAATATTTACAACTACATTTTGTAATACTTTTTTTAAATGGTTGGTTTTTTAAATACAGTATTACTATGAAGCCAAAAACCCTACACCTAAACCTAACTAAAAATATTAAGCCAAATATGAGTGACTTATTTGTATCTAATAAAGATAATCAATCAATTAATCTAGAATAATAAGATAATGATCTGATAACCAGCTAAATCTATTCATCATGTAAAAAGAGCAAGTCACAACTGAACCGTAAATCAATAAACCATCGATGGCCCTAAAATCGATTCGAAACCGATCATTAAAGAATCATCTGTTACGAAGATGGACGTGTTAATTCAGTACCTACGACTTGAAACATTCAACCGTATCCATACTAAATATAGCTGAATTTCCATTGAACAAGTAAAATTATGAATTTTAACACGTCGTATAACAATGAGTCGTATAAATAGTGTGGATAATGCACCGACAATAAACGATGCGAGCAGAAAAACTAATTGATAATCAATGGGGTTGCGCTAGGCACCACTCTGGGTCCCCTACTTTTGAAACATGTTAATGATTCATACACGTACAAAATATACCACGAGTTTTATGGACGTAAAAATGGGGTATTTGCCGAATGTGGGTTCGAACATATTGCGATGGCATTAAATGTCAGAGGATGATTTGTTTCGTAATTACTTTTTGTTCGTCGTTCAGTTCGGGGGCAGTTGCTATGGAATCGTAATGTTTTGTTGATATGCTATTGTTTTCGCCAGTTTTTATTTTGCTATATTTTTCGTGATTGATGTTAGTCTTGCGTTTAGACTACGCATTTCTATATATGAGAGCTAAATATGTTATATATTATAACTGTATATATGTGATTAGTTCATGTAACCTTGACCGAGTATCTACATTTTTTAGAAATTACTGCTATACCTAATTTAAACAAATAGTGTGTAGTAAATATTTCAAATTTTTACATTTTAATATGAATCTATATAGATTATCATAAGCAATTTAAAATTTTTAAATTCTGAATTTCTATGCATATTGGAATAAAAAATGTGAAAATGACAGATACAATAATAGGTCAATATAGATATTTTATAAATATAATATTAAATAAATAAAATATTCTATTGCATATATTTTGAGAGATATTTGTATTAAGAAATATGAGTATAAGTTGTATTAAATGTATAAATTTTGGCTTACTTAGACACAAACTTCATCTACCGAGTAATTAAACATCCACCTTCTAAGATGGAATCAATATCTATATTGACCATAAGGAAAAATAGAATAATAATATTCTATGTATAATTTTCCCCTTTTTTTCTACAGCTTACCAAACACGTAGTAAACCTAGTGCCAGGACTCTCCGTTTTTCGTAGTAACTCAACGCTACATTTTGTTGTACCACAGCGCGAAAATTCAAGTAATTTTAATATAATAACCTGTGTGGGAATCGAGCCCACAACATATTTACAGTCAAATACTGTTCTACTGCACTACGGTGGCTGACCTCTTTACTATATCAAGTTAAATAAATATAAATAAAATCAATACCTATATAATAGTAGGTACAAACGAAAGGTCACTTATCACGAAGTACCGAAAACGAATTGAAGTGAAAAGATGAAATTTGGCAGAGAAGGAAGACTACAAACGTCTTTCGTCTGTTCCGCTAAGATCGTATTTTGTGACAGGGCCGGATTAAGAAGGTTTAAGGTTTCTGGAAATTTTGTATGAATTTCCTTATCTTTTTGTTACAGAATTGGCAGAATTTGGCAGAGATATAGCTATAAGCAAACTTCATAGTACTTTATATCTTCATACACGGGAATGAAGTTCCAGGCAACAGCTAGTTTAATAGAAAAATAAAAAAAAATAAAAACTCAGACAATACTACAGTATCTTTATTTATTGTAATTGAATTATTTCACCTGGAACTTAGACGTTTGGGGAGCCACATGTTACATTAGGGTAATGGATCGAGGCAAGCCACCTGGTGAGACGGCCTGAAGTTAATCTACTCGACCCCATAGAACCAGGGGTTGCAAGTGTTATTGTAATTTTTAAATCGGACTATAATTAGCGGAGGGCTGAATTTGGGTTGACTCACTTTTGGATATGTTGCCGATTTTCATTGTACGAGTTATTTGGTTATAACCGTTCGAAATGGATAATTTGAAGCCTTTTTTACGATTTTCTACGGATGTATGGTAAAATTTTGTTGTATTGTTATTTAGAACGTAAAATTGTCTTTCTATAAGTATATTAGTGTATAAGTATGAATGACTAGCAAGCTACAAGCAGTTTGACGTACGAGTATACTAGACAAGTCAAAAATATATATATAGTTCATGTAAAATTATGTATATATGAGATCATATTTTGTGATAGAGGCAGTCAAAACCTGATGTAAAACCTAGTGCCAGTTCTTTACTTTCTGTTCATAAAGGCATTGATTTTAAATTTCATATGCCAAACAAAAGCTTTCTATGGTACTTGTAGCTGCAGAAAGCCCCTTAATGATATTAAAATAACTATCCCGTTTTACGAGCACTGCGTTCAATTAACCAACTACATTAATACTGTTACATAACAAAAGCTATATCTATCACAATTAGACACATTTTTCTATATAAACAGTAAATTCTCAACTATTACAGTTAAAGTTAAATTAACCTGATTAATGCAGACTGCCATAATGGTAAACTAAAGTTTATTTTAACCGTAGCCCCATTTAATGCCACGTGGCGTCACGAGCCAGTACGCCGATTTAATGTTCTAAAATCGATGTTTAATCGGTACCCACCCTTCATTTATTGCTATTTCAGGCAAAGATTTTAGATATACAGGTTGAAATTATTTCCATAGTTAAAACATATGATAGCTGGCAATTCGGTATGGTGCATTATAATTCCATAGCTTACTTGTAACTTTGTTCGGACGTTAAAGATTTACATCGTATAATGATTTTAAGTTTAAATGTTATTTATTTTTAAATGGCTTTTGCGGTTTTGTACACGTTTATATGAAACTATTGTCATCAGATTAATGGCATATTTTGTTGGTATCCGAAAATACATTTAAGAAAATTTAACGTTTCGAACACTTCACAGTAGTCCGCGACCTGTGAAAGGTCGATTAATTGACGTTTAAAAATATTTAAAATATTTTAAAAACGTCAATTTACAAATCAGTTTTATTTAAACTGAATTGAGATAACTTTTTGATAAGTTGCTCTGTATACCACTTTCTATTTAAAATATTTTATTTAAATTTATTGTGTGTTGGTTTTACAATTTACCACCGAGTTAGAATTAAAACGACAATCATCGTTACAACTGCCTATATGTATGTAAATCATCTGACAATTTTCTATTAACACAATTATCAAAAATATGTCAGATCAAAAAAACAAAGTAATAAAAGCTCAGTTTCCATACAAATCAAAATTATACAAAATCAATGTGACTCGTAGTACAATCTGATTTATGTGGAAACAGAAGGAAGGTATAAAGTTTGTATATTGTGTTTTGTATTGATGGGGCGGCTTGCGCCGAAACGTTCGCCTATAACCATAATTCAAAGCGACTTTATTGAATGAATAGATTATATAAAAAACTAAAATTTAAATGTGTTGATTTTCTTAGCCTTTAGTTTCCTATATTTTCATAGCATGAACCTGATGCGCTTGTCAGGACTACCAACCCCACGCTTTACGCGGTAGCGTGTCAAGCCAAGTAAAAAAATAAATAATATCTAACAGAACTGACGAGCAGCACCGTTTTAAATATATTATGTGACGTTATAATACTACATTAACTTGGCTACGAATTTCCCTTCATTTTATGACTTAACTGGCCAGTAATAATGTCGCAAAAGGTTTAAAATTAATAAAAATATCTACGTTTATAGCCCTTTTAGTGCGATAAGCTTCGCGATTAACAGAGTACTTTTATAAAAGAAAGTTTTAAGGCCAGTTATCGTGATAATTAATATTTTTATGGAGTCAGCCGAATTTTAGGCTTTATACACGCTGCCTTGTTTAAATAAGTTGTAGTTTATTTTGACGTAATATTTAAAAAGTGCTTTTTTTCAGTTTCACGCTTTTTCCCGCATATCAGGCATATCAGTCAGTAGTTATGATACTTCGATTTCCACTACTCACCCAAAATCAAGACATTGCGTCTCTTGGTGGAACTTAAAGCCGCGTCTTGTTTCACTACAGTGGTGAAATTAAAATCATTTCAGTATAATCATTTCCTCAAGTGCAGATCAAACCCACAATACTTAACATTACTTAACATAACTTTTACAGTAAGAATTCCACTGCACAATGAGGGTCACTAAATATAACAAATAAATAATAATATTTTTAGTATTACTATTGGCCATCGTAATGCGAAGCGGCTGATTGTAAACGTAATTGGTTGTGGGTTCAATTCCTATTCGGTGGAATGATCATAATTTAATTATTTTCATTTCTCCACTCTGGTGAACAAGACAAAGCGCGCAATTTCTCGAATTTGGGCTGAAAGTGGCGAATGGAGTGCCTCGACACTAGGTTCTCTCCGACGGGTGGGTAGTCAGGGTGCTATGCAGTTGATTTTTTCTTAGTTTCTGTCTCTGCGAGTTGATGTATGTTAATTTAAAAAAATATACAGAATTAAAAATTGTATTATTTAAAAGTTCTTGAAGTTTTTGCGTAACATCTAAATTATGTTAGCTATAGACTTTTCTTTTAGTTTTATTCAGAATTTATAGCCTCGTAAATATTTTTTCTCAAAAGCTGTGCTCTTTGTTTTTAAAGCAAAACAAGGTAATCTACTGTAGTATTTAATTTATAAATATTTACAAGGCGTTTTATGTAGCCGACTACACGGATTAGTTACACGGAGAGAAAGTAATAGAGGTAAGAAGAGAAGTTCACAAGATATATTTTTAATGAATAAAAAAGTTCAAAATGGAGGAGAACAGAGTGTCTTAAGGTTGGGTTCTCACTCACTAACTATACTTATTATATATAAGTGTGAAGCATGACCAAAAAAGAAATTATAATGTATTTATTAAGTGTAAGTCGTGTAGAACAATCCTAACACTACAGGCTTAATTGTTGAAAATTCTACCCTCAGGCGTACCATATATTTTATATGATTAATATAACGGCCTTTACGTTTGTATGAAAAGTTTTCCTTTTCCTAATGTTTGTAATTAATTACTGAAATGTGATAAAGAAGTGATAAATTATGCACTTTTTCATGTTACGTGGTGTTTTATATATTATTTATAATATATGTATATAATTTTCAATTATAAATTATCCTTGTTATTTAACTAAAGTTTCGTTGACGCCTATACCACGCATTGCCTTAGCAACGTGTAGACAAAAGTGTATGTCAAATACGTCAGGAGCATTGGGTGTAATATTAATTTGATTAATTTAATGAATTTATAATGCATTATTATACAGATATTAGCTTTCTAAACTCTTCTTTTTTTTAACTTGAACTATGCTAAAATTAGCTTTCTAAACTCTTCTTTTTTTTTAACTTAAACTATGCTAAATTTCATATTGCTCTGCTCGTACCATTTTTCCTTTACATACTAATATAACAGACTAGTCAAGAAACTCCGTTCTCCACTTTCATGCCGAAATCATCGCATTGTGTGTTGTGGAACTCCGCTGCGCTTTGTCTTAAGTACACGAGCGGAGAAATGGAAACATATTAAATACTAGCGACCCGCTCGCGGCTTCGTCTGTGTAAACTACACAGCTTAACTATTTTGCCTTTCGCCCGTATGCGTCTCACTTAAATTACAAACTTTGCTTAAATTTACAATTTATATGGCTGTCACTTTTTTATTTATGAACCTATTAAAATGACACTAAAAGTTAAACGAAGCTTACCACAATACAATAATCATAATTGCATTTTAATGAGTTAAGCCTTTTTTAAGATTAGTGTGTACAAACAAACTGACAAACAGAAAATAAAATTGAAAATCATTGTTTTGGGTTCTATTATTTATATATCTTTCATGTGCAGACAGCAATCATTCACATTTTTATTATATGTGTAGATAATCATTCCCCCGAGTGGGAATCAAACCCTCAACCAATCGAGCTTACAGTCAGACGCTGTCCGACTCTGACGTAGGGGAACAGGAAATATATATCAAGGAAGATTTATTTCCAAAAATAAAAATAATGAATTTGTTAAAACTAAGTTAGGCTTTCCTATCAATATTATTAATTACGATTATATTTGATTGATTATAAATTACGGAGTATCTTGACATAAGCACTTTTGGCCGACACTTTTAGAAAAATAATAGCCATATACTAACCTGATGGAAGCCTAAGTAGCTCTCGATGCTGTGCGTCGCGAAGAAGACTTCTCCCTCACATGTTAAAATCATCAAGAAGCCGTTGAGTGCCTGAAAAATAATACACATATATATGTAATATAAAATTTAGTAGCTCTTAATGTAAATATATGCACATATGCATATATGTAAATAGAAATCGTACCTTGAATCATCAAACGTATATTAATACTTATAATAATTTAATAATATTTATTTTTAAATATATAAAAATTTATATTTGTAAATTTTTCGTTTATAAAAGTGTTTTAAAACCACATCATAGTCCCGTTACTTATATATATAATAAGTCGTAGCAAATATATTTGTAATACGAGCATGTATAGATGATACCAGTATATAAATTAAAGTTGAAATTAAAAATATAAATAAACAATCAAAGTATTAATTTGTTACAAAAATTCACAGCTTCACACTTTTTCCCGCATAGCAAAGTAGATATAGAGAACCTACTGTCAAGACACTCCGTTCTCTATTTTACACCCGAATCCGAGACCCGTTCTATGTCAATATACATACGTATATAACATTAAACATTAAAAATAGATACCAAGTGATACATCACTCTGCAAGAAAAAGACACCAATTTAAGAAACCCACCACTCTTTAAAAACGATATCGTGGGGGAAAATCTTAAGAGTATTTTATTTACCGTGTAACAATGGCAACGGGCGGTAATGTATTAAGGCGATGTTATTTATAGGTACTGCTAGTCTATTGATTTATTATCAGGCGAATCGACGATTTATGTGATTATACCAATAAGTTCGAATAAAAAATGTTCTTGGATCTTAGTATTGCTACTGTTTTTTCTTTCGAACAGCTTAAGCTAAGCTGTTTAATTTATAAAACTTCTTTCTCATTTGTAAAGTTAATTTTACAGTATTATTATAATATTTTAAAGTGTTATTATATTTTAAAGTATTATTCACACAATTAGGTTTAGAAAAAACATTTTAATAGGCGTATAATATTTATAAAGTAGCTGGACTCGAACCCGCGCCAGCCGCCACAGGTCCAAGAAGCGTGGTTTCAAGTATCGATTTGCTCAAATTTCTATACATTTTCTAATAATAAAGAGTAGTAGCGTAGAGTTAAAATATAATATTTTAATATTATATTATATAATATGTATTGAGGGATAAAATTGCTATAGTTGTTACTAGTTGTAGCACGCAACTATGTTTGTGTAACTATACGTAAAATTCCATTATTCCCCGTTATCGTAGAAATTTCGAGAAACCCTGTTAGTGCCCTCCTCCACTCCCGTAGGAATCTTCATGCTTTATACAATATATTAATTTAATTATTTTCATGTCTCAGCTCTGGTGAACAAGACAAATCGATCTCTTTTAGAGATAAGTGCACCGTTGCTCACTTAATTTCTGTAATGTGAATTGTATTATTTTTTTTTTGAAGTTCATTAAAGATTTTTTTATTTAGCAACCGCTACGTTAAAGGTTTTACACATTTTCTAAAAATATGACAATTTAATAAAACAATAAGTTTTTTTTAATCGAAATTATTAAACTACTTATTACCTGTAGAAACATTTCTCCGTCCGGCATGATATGGTCGTAGTGCGTGTGGTCCCGCCTATGGGCATGGAGGTCTTCCTTCTCTTTATGCATGACCACTGAAACAGAAAACAATAATTTTGATTTCTTTCTTTTAATGGCTTCCGTTTCGCCACAAAGGAAATTACTTAGCTAAAAAAAGGAACAGTTATCTATAAAATTGTATGTCAAAAAAAAGTATCCAGTTACAACTCCGCATATATGTTATGAATAAAAAAGGTAATTTGATTGGAGGTAGGGAAAAAATATAATATTTTAAATTTAGTTATATCAATAAGAATATTTAAAATATATATATAGAATATTTAAAATTATATCAATTATAATTTTAAATTATATCAATAAAATAAATAAAAATTAATAACTATATATGTATTTGACATAAAATTTTTACAAGTGCGCACTTTAAGAGACCTACTACGCGTTTCTAAGGTAACGCTTGTTTGATATCACCGATTAAAAATAGCTAAATAATTAATTTGCAAAGGGATGTTCAACTGTATAGATAGGCGTGGTCTAGGCGACAAATCACATCTCGTGTAATTCAGTTAGGGATGCTGTGTAAGGGTGGCGAATTTTAGCTAAATTTAACCTTATTTTAAAGTATTAAAGTTAATTTTTCCTTGAAAGTATAGATAATGGTTAAAAGCCAATAGAGGTGACACTTATTTACTTGCAGTACTTATTTATAGAAGTCTTATGTAAGAGTACATATAAAAAATAAAGTTTTATCTCCTTTTACGCGTAAATAATACGTTGCCTTGGAAATGCGTATATTGTAACGTGTGTGTGTTTATACGTGTAATATTGATTTTACTAATTTAATGTATTTCATTATTATTAGAAAATATATTGACTTTCCATACTTCTTCTCTATAAAAACTTTATCTACGGATATTTTTTTTTAAATGTTAATCACACACATAGCATATAACAATAACATATTTTAAGACTTTTTCTATGAATATGTTTTTTTAACTCTGACTTTTTAAAAATATACTAAATTAGGAAATATTAAATAGTGTCATTTGTATAGAACACTATTTAAAAGTAAAAACTTAATTGAGCTTTTTCTAGCATTTTTCAGCTTATCTTAGTCTAAATAGCTTTTTGTCATACTTCTATACATTAAATATTGTATATTTCTATAAGTATTGTATTATATTATACATAAATTGTACAATATAATTTCTTACTTCAACATAAGTTAATTATTACCTACATGTAGTCTATAACACCTGACTGATAAATAATCAAGATTATTTTTTAACTTGTCGTCATTACACTTGAGAAATAGTGAAACCTATGTTTCCGTTATAGTCTATGGTTTGAATACCAACTGTAAATATACTTAAATAAAAAAAAGTAGCTTTACACTTTTCCGTCCTTTTCTACGAGTTTTAATCGCAAAACATACTTTAATTTGAAACATTGCGTAAATATTATAGAGCTGTTAAATATCTATTTTAAATTGAATGCAGCTTTTACTTTTTATTCATCAAGCCTTAGAGAACTTAGCTATAATGGCTCAGTAGGATAACGTCCGACTGTTAATGATATGGTTGTGGGTTGAAAGCCTAGGTTAAGAAATGAACATTTTAACATTATTTTTATTTCTCTAATTTTGTAAGATCTTGTGTAAAAGTGTGTTATTAAAAAAGTTGAAAACTGGTTGGTATAAGACAAGGTTCTCTCTATCTACCCAGGGAGTAGTGTAAAATTGAATGAAAAAATATAATATTTGAGTAACGTTCTATCACCACCTACTATAAAAATAAACCCATAGAAATATCGCCATAAATCTATTCGTTTTTACTTTATTTTATATTTCATTTATAGCATCTGATAAACTGATAGTATATATCGATATATCACTAATCGAGTACCTACAGCGGTTTTTATCGAACATTATAATCGTCGTTAGTGTCTATGGAATACCTATATATTTTTTAATATTATTTTTCCTGCGAATTGAATATTTAAATGAACTGAATAGCTTTTGATTATTTTTTTTCTTTTGTTCAAGACTAATTTATGAATGTTTGATTTGAAACGTTTATTGTTTATTTCTTTGCGTTATAATTTTTTTCTTCTTCACACTTTGTACCACATAGCAGTTTCCGCAGCGAGCCTAATGTCAAGACTCTTCGCTTTCCACTTTCCGTCAGAATTTAATATGTTGCGTGTTTAGAGGCAGAACTCAACGCCGCGCTTTGTTTTGTCAACAGAGCGAAGAAATGAAAATAATTTAAATATAACCATTCCTTCGAGTTGGGATCGAACCTACAACGTTTATTGGACGTTGGGCCACTGTGTCACGATGGCCTGATGTTCAAATCAATCATTATCATTATATAATTCAACGATTTCAAGCAGAATTTAGTATAAATGAGTATCTTGACTATGCGGAAAAAAACGTGTAGCTGAAAAGAAACATCATTAAATCTTTCGCAATGATCACGATTGTTTGATAATTAAACTAAAAACAAACAAACCGAAACATTTATTTCTTATTTCTTTGTACGATACGCTCGCTAGTTCTATTGATGGGTAATTTGTATTAAAATGATAGATAATATGACACGCGAGCGAATAATGAATTTATTAGGGCCTTACTGATGTCAATATTGTGGTGAAGTCAGCTTAGTTTCAGGTTCAAAGTCCGTTTGGGGGACAATTTATATTTTTAAAAGGGAGTGATAAGTAAGTTCGTTCTTTTCATGCTAACATCAGTTCATTTCTAGCACGTATTTCGAAAGCGGCATTAGTTGGATCTTTTTAAATTTGGTTAACTAGAGCTCGGACAGTGGAGGCAAGCGTTAATGTGTATTTTTTTTAAATCTGTTCTTTAAGCCTAAACTTGGTCGTAAGCAACGTGATGGACCTGGCATCAGCTTGGTGAATCCATGGAATACTAAGAAGTATCCTCTCTACACTAGCCACTTTTGGATTAATACTTTTACTCTTACGATTTTTTATTCAATAACCATATATATGTTGAAGTTATTTGTATTGCTACAGTGTTGTTATTGAGTATGAAATCGTTTTTCACCTGTACTTATCTATTTATGAATCAATATATGAAATCATATTTGGCAACGTTAGTTTATCCTACGTTTTATCGTCTGATTTGCTTAAAATTTGCACTTAAACGGGTCCGAATTCGATGACAAAATAATATTTTTACAACCTAATATCCCTGTCCTTTTAAATTTAAATCTCTCTCGAAATCGATCTCGATATTATATATCGTCTTACTTACAGGGTTTTCAGAAAGAATCTAGTGTTAAGACACTCCTTGCGCCACTTTTCGTCCGAATTCCAGATAAATTCCGTGTCAAATGTCGGAATACTACGCCGCGCTTTGGTCCTCAGAGCGGAGAAACTATAATAATTAAATTATAATCATTGCTCCAAGTGGGAATCGAATCAACAACCAGTCGCTATTACAGTCACACGCTGTTACATTGCTCGATGATGGCTACCAATTATATACCATATAAATATATTTATAATAAAGGTTCAAGGTTTTGAACGGTTTTCAAGAGGCGCGGGTTCAAATCCCGCTGCGTTCAAAATTTTTATACGGTTTCTAAATATGTCTCTTTTTAAATTTCCTTAGTGATGGAATAACACTTTAAAAATGTTAACAAAATATAAAGTAGGGTAATTTTCTAATGTCATATAAATATATAAAAACAATACAGTCATAAATCGAGTGTCCCCGCAATTATAAGGTCGCGTGACGCGCTTGTAATATTACTTATTATAAATTTTCTATACAATTATAATTTATTAATTTTGTTAGTATATATATACCAAGGACATATATTGTACCTACATTATGAGCTAAGGCTACATGTTAATGAATCTTTTTATTCATGACGTATAAAGTAATGTTGTGTTTTGAAATTTAATGATTAATTATATAATTAATTAATTATTTATATTAGAATAAGCTTTTGTTAAAACTTTAAAAACGCGATCAAGTTAAACAGGCCATGGTAGCGCAGTGGGACAATGTCTGACTGTAAACGCAATTGGTTTCGCTTCGATTCCCATACGGAGGAATGTTTATAATTTATTTATTTTCATTTTTCCACTCTGGTGAATAAGACAAAGCGTGGCGTTAAGGTTGTAATGTTTCGAATTCGGGTGGAAAGTGGAGAATGGAGTTTCATGAGACTCGCCTATCCTAATATGAAGGAAAAAGTGATACTGCTGATAAAAGATTTTGTTTACATAATAGTTGAGGCTATCGTGGCGAAGTGGCGTAGCAGTTTGTGAGCGTGTTTAGTTGTGGGTTCAATCTCCACTCGGAAATATGATTATATTTAAATAATTTTCACTTCTCTGATTCGGTTAGACAAGGCACAGGGTTGAGTATCGTCATCTGACAGGTAAATCAGGCGAAAAATGGAGAGTGTAGTGTCTTGATACTAGGTTCTCTCTAACTTCCCTGCTAAACGAAAAAGCAGTTTCTTGTTTTTTGTTAATATAAGAAAGCAAAGCAAAGAAAGAAATATATTACTCAAAGAGAACCTAGTGTCAAGAGACTCAGCTCTTCACTCTCAACCCGGATTCGAGACATCGCATGTTGAGCGATTAAACTCAGCGTTTCATCTTGTTTAATAGTCCAAAGAACTAAAAATAATTTAATTGTGAACTTGTTACCGAATGGGAATTAAATCCATAACCAATAGTAATTACAGACACTGTCCCACTGCGGTACGACGGCCTTAATTAATTATTATATTTTTTTTACTATAATTAGAATTAAGACTAAAATTAATATAGCATTGAGAAGGTTTAAGATAGTACAGTCCTAGTTTAACTGTATTTTTTGTTTTTTTTTCAGTTATTGTATTATAATATTCGCAATGACTTACTAGTTTTATTTAATATAGTTAAAGTTAATAAAATTTTGTTAAGAAATAACTAAGCCACTCAGTTTAAACCTTCCACACCAATCTTTACACTACGTCTAACTTTATGGGCTAACAACACGAACGCCTTGTTTGTTCGCTGGTACACTTGTTAATTATTTCATAGTTAGCCTTTTGGTCAATTTGGTTATTTAGTTACCTCGTAACTATAATTAAACTGCGCTATGACTAATATAGTAATATTGCTATTGGGGCAATACAAAAGCGTTGAATGTAAATGAGATGGTTGTGGGTTCGATCACCACTCGGAGGATTAGAATTAAAATTTTTAAACACCAAATTGAATTCTGCCACTCAACAAGAAATGATTTGATTTCAGGCGGAAAGTGGAGTTCAGAGTGTCTCCATAATAGGTTCTTTCTATTTATCCCGCTATACGCTGCAAAGTTAAGCATGCAAGCTTAAATCGACATGTTAATGTTTCAATTGTATTCTTTCCCCATTCGAGAATTGAACTTAGAACTGTGGTATTGAGACACTGTACCACTGCGTTATAATGGAGTACATTATAATATTATAATTTTTTTCTCGCACGAGTGCTTGCCCTTGCTGTCCCTAAGGGGTATAGCGTAGGGTGCTATACCGTAAAATGCCATATTGTAGACCGTTACAACAGATGTAGGTCGGTTTTTAATTGTTTTAACGTGAATTATTAGCTTGTTTGTCGGTTAGCACCTTTTTAGTATTATTCTTTGAAACTTTCGTTCAATTTTAGTATACTATATTGATTTTGAATATTTTGATATAAAAATATACCTACTTTTTTTTATTATTGTGTAAGTTGAAAAAATGGTGCAGTAGGTCAAGCGTTGAATAGTTGTAAGGTATTTTTTTCTCAACTTCAAGATTTTTCCGTACAACAGAGTAGTCAGTGAGAGCATACTGTCAAGACACTCCGTTCTCCACTTTCCGGCCAAATGTTGCGTATTGAGTGGCAGAAGTCAATGCCGCGTTTTGTCTTGCGTAGTGGAAATCGAACTGTGAGTTCGTCGTATATACAGTCAAACTGTGCCACGACAACCTCTTTACTCTTTTATTTTAAAGTAATCGTTATAGCCTTAATTGATTGTTTGTAGGAGAATTATGTAAATATTAGGTTATAATTTATTATGTTTTTGCAAAAGTTTTAACAAATGTAGGTATGTATTGTATTCTTAAAATAACTTTTAATAGTAATTTCTTTGAAATTTTTATAGGTTTAAATTGAGAGTTCATATTTCGCATTCACAGAGAGAATAGTGTTAAGTCACTACGTTATGCGTTTTCTGCCCAGTTCCTATATATTGTATATCGATTTCTTCATAATCGTTAAAGGTGATGAAATAATAAGTGAATATATATTATATTGAGGCTATCGTTGCGCAGTGGGACAGTCTTACTGTAAACGCGATCGGTTGTGAGTTCGATTCTCACTCGCCAAAATCATAAAATTTAAAATATTTTCATTTCTAAAATAAAGTACGGCATTGTGTTTTACCCATTCAACACGCATTCTCGATTTTGGGCAAAAACTGAAGAACAGAGTGTTTTGACACTAGGTTCACTCTGGCTACCTTGCTATATGGGAAATACCGTGAAGTTGTTAATATTATAAGTTGAATAATCTGGAGTATTTTTATAATTATTTAAAATTACATCTCAGTTTTATTATTAAACGTAATTTTTCATTTCAAAAATACTAATCGAGGCAAATATTAATAAAAGTTGGTAATGTTTTTTTAATACAAATGGCAGGCAGAATAAAGTTCAACGTTTTCTTATCTATAACTTAATACAATTTAAAAATACATATCATATATCTTATTAGCATAAGGCGCTTGACTTAATATCTACAAGTTTCTTTTTGACATTTTTATTTATGTATCTTTAACCCGTAAATTCGCTATCGTGATTAAAAAGATATTAATATAATTTTCTATAGCAGGAAGAAGAGAAGAGAGTGTCAAGGCACTCCGTTCCCCACTTTTGCCTGAAATCTAGACGTTGCTTGTTCCTGGCGGAACTAAACGCCGCGCTTTGTCTTAGGTACAAAATTAAAATATTTTTTATATATATTATATTTTAAGTATTTTTTTTATATTTATATTCATAATACTTTTAGTTCAAGTTTTTTTCTTATTTTCTTTTTTTTCACATATAGCAGGATAGGTAGCGGAAGTTTAGTGTAAAGCCACTCAGCTCTCCATTCAGCTACAAACTATTTATTTATATGAGCAACGGAGGATTTAGTTTGTATATATAAAATACAACCTTGTAATTTATTACGTTATATATTTTCTTTCAAGAAATATATCTCTAAAGTAGAGAACAAAATATAAATGTAGTCTTACATAAAGCAATGTGTACCAAAATAAAAACATATTTACTACTTTAACTGGATTAACCGCGTATATCTTTATATTCGAAAACATTTTTTGGTAAGCTGACGTTCTGAACATTTTGTAGTGGTCTGTCGTCACAGATAGACTGTGACCACCTACAAGTGACCACGGACCACTAAAATTCGACTACTGTTAGTTTTTGTGTTTTCTAAAATTTATTATCTAATATCCATAAATACGTGATTAATCCGTTAAAAAAAAAATTGTAAAAATGTATATATTGTAAAAACCAAAGATCTTACTGAGTATATAATTTCTTCTTGTAGGTTGGCCTAGCAACTATTGCATTCAGATAGTTAGTTCTACGATACCGTTAATAATATTTCTACGTGAATAAAGTCTAGATTTCAATATTTTCAACTAATATAATTAAAAAAAATAACCAAAACTTTCTCTTTAAAACAATTTTTCCTTGTTACCTATAAATAATGGGAAAAGCTATCTATCACAAAGCGAACAGCACCTCTTTACTAAGCTAAAGCTTAAAACTCAATAGCTAGTCATCGTGACTACAAGCACCTCTAATCTGCATCACGACACGCGACACCGTTGTCAACAATGTATACAATCTGGTTGAAATTTGTAAAAGAGTGTACTAGATACAACTATAGTTCTTTTTACTATAGTTCTTTTAGAATCTGTATAATAATTATACACATTTTATGAAAAAAGTAACAAGAAATAGCTTCAACGTTGATAGAGAGAATTTAAGTCATGCTCCATTTTCTATTTCATTTGATACATTACGTTTTGAGCAACGGAAATGAATAGAAGTAATATAAAACCATTTTGTCAAGTGACGTTCCAATCTACAATATCGTTCCAATTTACAGTCACACGTTATGTTCTGTCACATTGTACAGTGTATTTTTTCTCAGCTTTATTCTTTTTCCCGCATAGCTGGGTAGTCATACAAAATCTGGTGTCAAGACACTCCATTCTCCATATTCTGCCCGAAATCGTTTGTCTTAGGTACCAGAACGGATAAATGAAAATAACGATGGCCTCCATCCTCCATCGTATTTTCGCTATAAACTATCATATTATATATCGTATAATGTATAATATGATAGTTGCTATTAATGCTAATCTTAATGCGTAAATATGAAAAAATATTATTGTATATTAGTATTATTCATATGACATTATAATAATATTCAAGAAATTGGTAGCATAGATACTACTTGAATTAATATAGTATTATTTCAGCATTGTAATTTTGGTGACATGACATTTCATTATTACATACATGAATTAAACTAGCTGTGTTCGCGACTTCGCCCGCATAAAATTCTAAATTAAAAGTAGCCTAAGTTACTCTTTATTATATCTGCCAGTGAAAGTAATGTTTTAATCGGTCCAGCCGTTCTAGACATTAGCCGGCACACAGACATACAGGCAAATAAAAAATGTTATTTTGGTATATGTACCGTGTATAGATCATAATTGAATGCTAATATTCAATTTGTTATTAAACTTAAACAATACATTGATCAAGGCAAAAATAATCTAAATATTTAATATATTTTTTCACTAAGGACATCATATGTTTAAATATCAACATTTCTTTAAGTGAGAATAGAACCCACGACTATCAAGTAAAGTCAGAAGTTACTCAACTGTACCATAGTGTATTATATTTTAAATATCACTATATAATCTGGGCTCGACACGCGACATAGCTCGGGTCGTGTCAACATCGGTTTAACGCTCAACGGGTTCAGACAAAGGTTTTCAACTAATTACTGGTAGAAGTGGTCACTTACGAGGGAAGTTTTGAATGCGATAAGAAAGCTTTAAGGGGTTTTTGACACCTAAGTACATTACGAATTGCGAATTAATTATATAAATAGTATATATATTATAATATGAGGCTATGGGGGTGTAGTGAGATAGCCTCTGTAAATGTGACACATCAGTTGTTGGTTCGATTCGGAGGAATGGTTACATTTAAATTGTTTTCATTTTATAGGACAAAGTGGTAGGTTCTCTCTGACTATGCTGAAAAAGCGTAACGTTGTTTTTTTAATATAGTAGTTTGATTTATAAGGAAACTAGCGATCGAAACCATAGTTGTTTCGTATTTTGGCGGCCTTCTCGTAAAACAATGAAATTTCGGAAACAACTAAAAAAATGGGACAAAACATCCTAAGACCCTCAAGTACGTCTATACAAAAAATCATCTAACAGACAGGCAGACGGACAGAGTTACTTTCGCATTTATAACATTAGTATAGATTACAACGTAATCATAATAAGAAAATTAAAATTCAAGTCTTCAGTAAAAAAAGAGAGAAGCAATGTATAAATTTTTATTGGACTTACATAAATTCTAACCAAATTCTTAATTTATGATATTCACCGGTCAATGTTCTATTTTGTTCTATATCACGTAATCCTATTAAATATATGTATGTAAGTATGAAATACAACCGATTTAAATATTGTGTTGCTACGAGTGTGTGAACTACTAATTTCTAAAGTAAACAAATCGATATTTCATAAATCACGAGTAAAAGATGTCTCAATAGAATTTTAGGGTTAACGAGACAAGGACAGGTATAGATGTTGGTTCAATTTACTTGGTGAATATAGAGACAGATGTATTTTCTCGTTTCGTATTAATTAAGGAGCGAGGATTTAAATCATTGACTGTCAGCGCTCCCTGTGGGAATCCTTAAGAGTTATAGGCACCTTTATTCTAAATTTACAATTACAATTTTGTTCACAATATTTTAAATTACGATGTATGTAGGTAGTGTCGGTATCGTATCGGTCCCTTGGGTTCGTTTGGAAATTCCAATAATATTTGGTAATACTTTGAGTCCACTCCATTGAGGCACAAATTTTAAATATTACGTGTTTGTGAGCTAAGCGGTGAGAATATATTCACTACACGTTCCACATTCCGCGTCATAAGTGATAATGCATGGTGAAGGGTTTAGTCAATCGACGCGCGTCATAACCAGACTAGAAGGACAAAAATAATTTGTATTAAACGGTAGACGGTGTTTTTTCTCACTTAAAAAAGTGTTAGAGGCCATCGTGGCGTAGTGGGGCAGCGTCTAACTCTAAAAGCGATTGATTGTGGGTTCTTTTTCCACTCAGAGGAATGATTATATTTAAAATATCAGCCACTTAACACACAATTTCCTGATTTCAGTCGGAAAATGGAGAACGGTGTGTCTTGACATTAGGTAGCCTACTATGCAGGAAAACGGTACATCAAAATTAAATTTAATAAGACTTAAATAAATAGGTGTACCACATTTTAATTAAAATTACATTTATCACTATCGTTAATTTTTTCTGTAAGGAAAATATTTTTACATTTCTAATTAAATATCTAAGATAAGGCAAAGACATTACGGTATTTGGACGCTTATGCCAAATGTCATATAATTCGTTCCACAGATAATCTATAGCGCCAACTGTCCGCGTCAGTTGCATGACGTTGAGGGACGTCACGGACGCTAATCGAGATTGTATACGATAGCCGACTGTCATGGCTTGTGGACAATTCTGGGTAAAATTGAAAATAATATTATAATTCTATGTAATATTTTTAAAATAGAAAAAAAATATTTGCATTATGTTTTTTTAAACATATATGAGCCTTATTTTTAATATTTTCTTCGGTTGTTTCTTTTGTTGAATTTATGGAATAAATTTAAGATTTGGTTAGATTAAGCGATTGTTTAATTTTTTCTTTGCAGCTGCATGGTTTTTTTCGCATAGCGGGGTAGTCAGAGAGAGCTTAGTGTCAAGTGGCATGTAACAGAAAGTGGAGAACGGAATGTCCTCCACTTTCTGTCAGAATCCGAGTTATTGCATGATGAGTTGCTGAATCAACATCGCGCTTTGTATTGTACCAGAGTGAAGAAATGAAATAAATATATAAATTCTCCGAGTGTGATCGAACCCACAAACAAACACGTTTGCAGACACTGTCGCACTGCGCCACAATGGCCTATTGTTTGTTATATTAGACTATATAAGATACTAGTAATATTAATACGTTAGAGAGATGATAATTGTTTTGTAATTTACGAGTATTTACAGCAAAATCTATGTAAAATATATACTTACATAATAACAATTCGAAATGTTGTCAACTTAAAAAAATATATTTGTACATTAATTACACAACGATACAACCTAAAGATTCGATTCCTAGGACATAACGAAACGTTTTAAAAGTCCAATATGGCCAAAAATATCGCTAAATATTATATAAAAATATTTATTATGTACAATGCTCATAAGCTCATGAAGGAGTTAATAAACTATAATATAAATATATATTATATCTCATAAACAATATTTAATTTTAAAAAGACAAACTGCCAGACAGAGTAAAATATCACAAAGCTATCTTGCAAAATACAAAATATATAAAGTATACAAAAGCCATCGTAGCGCAGTCATTGTGTTACTGTAAATGGGATGGTTGTACCTTCAAACCTTACTCTGAGGAATGATTAAATTCAGTTTTTTATTTCTCCGCTCTGGTAGAACGACATGCGACGTTGAGTTACGCCACTCAACACTCATTCAGGCTGAAAGTGAATAACCTAGTCTTGACACTAACTTTATCTGCTGCCAATATACAAGTATTAGTAATAATTTTGACGGCCATCCAAAATCTCCTTGCCATTAATTAGAGTGAAAAATATTTCTTGCGAGATTGGGTCCGCCATTTAATTGATACGCGGTGGAATCCAACTGAAGAAACGGTCGTTAGCTTATCACAATACTGATTTCACACCGCTGTTACACGCGTGACTTACATGGTGGTGACATTTTAAATTTATTTATTTTGTATACAGGCAATAATGACTTGGTTATACAGTGAGGCGTTTATGGGTTAAAATTTCATTTGCGGTAAATTTTAAATATAATAATAATTTTATATTACAAAATAACTATAATAAGATCAGTTTACAATAAAATAAGGCAGTCATGTTGCTTTTTGAGTCGGTAGTATATGGTAGCTGAACTTAAAGCTACCACCGATTTGCATATTTAAAAGTATTTACTAAAGTCTTTTTTCAATATATATTATATGAATAATTTTTATATAGGGTAATATTCGCTGATTGGTAATATTTTTAAATTACATATATTTTTCTTTAGCGATAATGTCGCTTATTGTACTGTGTAATAAAGAGTATATACTTACTTACTAATTTTCTCGCAGAATGTGGGAGCTATATCAAGGTAATATACGAGCAAATCACGATAATATGATCTAAAGTATGAGTGGAAGTATTATATTAGGAGATAGATTTATAATATACTTTGTTAGTTAATATTATTTCTTTAGATTTTTGAAACAATCATTTTATTCTTTTTTCTTAAATTATTAAATGATGAAATTAAATCAAGAAGTATGTTCATTTGTTACAAATTTTTCCGTGCAAAATGCGGATATACACTTGTATATTGTCAAATAATTAATTTTGAGTTGGATATTTTGTTTGACATTGACATTTCATAAGAATGTATGTAAACCGCCTCTTACCGCCAGAAGTCCCCGTCAGGTCACGCTTTACAAATAAAAAAAAGTTGCATTAACACAAGTAAACCCCTTCGTCTGTTTGGTTTATGTTAACGAATATAGACTGATTAGCTTTATGCCTTTTTTAATGGCTTGATTTTTGTATTCAAACGTTTTTAATATGTTATTAATACTTGTTATGTTGTCAAAAATTGTGTGTTTCTAAGTTTTATTTTATTAGATTTTGTAATAAATGTTATTTTGTGAAGACTTTATTTTTATTTTTTTATATTTTGGTTTGGTACAATTTTATTGTTACGTTTTTGTTTTTCAACTTCGCGCTTTTCCACGTATAGCATGGTAGTCAGAGAGAACATAGTGTCAAAACACTCCATTCTCCACTTTCCGCTCGACATTGAGTGACGCACAACGCCGCGATTTGTTAGGTACCAGAGCGAGCGAGCGAATGAAAATAATTTATATATTATCATTATTCCATTTGGGAATCGATCCATAACCAATCGCGTTCACAGTTAGTCTCAGTCCTAATGTGCCAAAATAGCAAAAATGTAATTTATTTAATACTTATATAAATATGATATTTAAAAAGTATTTTTTTTTGATTATTTTGTGTATCTTTGGTTTAAGAGAGAACGAGGGAGAGGGAGGAGAGAGATACAATACGAGTATATAGAAACAACCTACACTATAAATAACATTTATATTTGTAGTGTTTATATAAATAGTAATTTATTATTATACATGTAAATATAATGATGCACATTTTTTCTGAGTAGTGTTTTACTTTACATTTGGGTCGTTGGTTCAATTCCCGCTCAGGGAAATAATTACTTTCGGAATGAAAGTGGAGAACAGAGTCTATTAGCACTGAGTCCTATCTGCCTATCCAGCTATAAGCAAGACATGGAGACAATACTATATAGTCATAAAATTAAAAAAAACGGACTGACATATGTTAGTTGCTATTCGTATAACAAATTATAACAACGTCTCATCAAGTAAAACTCTAAGTGATGACATTCTATCGAGATGGAACAATATTTTAGAATCCAGTAAAGCAAAACGACCGAGACTGGGTGCCAACGCCGTATCTACTGAGAAGATCTTCAAGCGATACATACAGCTGTATAAAATAAATGAACGAATTAAAAGTATTTTTCATATATTTACTATATATTTAAAATTGTAATTTCAATTTGTCGTTGCGCTCTGGAAATAAGGTAGTTTAAATTATTTTTTTATCTCGTTCAGGTAAGAGAAAGCGCAGCGTTATGTACGCTCAACATGCATTGTTTTGGACGGAAAGTGGTGAACGAAGAGTCTTGATAGAAGGTTTTCTCTGACTTCCCTGATTTATGGAAATAATCGTAAACGATATATTCGTTTTGTTATTGCCTGGTCAAAAAAGTTTTCGTCTTTTTAGGAAATGTTTTACAAATTTTTGCAATTCAATGATTCTTTCTATGAGTGACCATTGACCATGATATTATGTTTTAAAAAGTAAATTAATAACTTGGCCATAGTTCAAAACCTGTTCGGAGGATATTTACATTTATGAAATGAGAGTAAGCGTAACTTAATGTAATCGCGATTGGTTGTGGGTTCGATTCTCACTCGGGACTATCATTATATTCAAATTTACTTCATTTATCCGCTCTGGTATCTAAGACAAAATGCGGCGTTGAATTTCGCCGAATTTGGGCCGAAAGTATAGATTTTGACCTTAGGTTCTCTCTCTGTATACCTTAATAATAAGGGTGATTCAATATTTGTACTCTATGTTAATTATTGTATAAGATTTTTAGTCAAACATTTAAAATGTATGAATATAAAAAAACAAGATTGTTATTACGCTTGCAATTCTTAAAAACACTGTGTCCCAAGTATCGGGCGCGAAATGAAAATAACTTTTGGCGGGGCGAGGTTATAAATCAGAACACGAGTGTAGCTCAATTAAAAACCTCTATCAGATGTACTTCTGTTCCAGAAGGCACCTTTATTTTTAAAGATATATCGGACCTTTTTAAATGCTTTGTCAACTGTTTATTTTGGAACGTGAATCATTGGAGTCCAAAGTTGCGTAGTTGGCACGTGTCTTATAGTAACGAGTTCAAATCCTAGTACATGTATATTGCCTTTATACATATATGTTTCTTCGGTTTAGTCAGATATGTGACTTCGAGTTCCGCAAACTAAATAACTAACACTGTCTCTAATAATACAGTTTCAATATGTTATACTCGTATATAAGTGCAGTTTTAGCTGTCTGTGCTTTATTTAGAACAGTGTGTGTAAAAATTACTTCAAAATTGCCAAGGCACTAGATTTTTTTTAACCTAGTGTAAAGAAACGCTGTATTTTGTCATACTAGAGCGGACAAGTAAAAACAATTTAAACATAATGATTGCCCCGAGATGGTATTCGATCCACAACCATCGTATTTACAGCCATCAGCATTCCCACTCCATCACGATGGCCTTAATATTTATGTTTTATATATAAATTAACATTTTATTTTACTTGATGACTTGTGAGCAATGCTGTATTTTTATTGAAGACATATAAATTGTAAAATTCCTGAACGTAAAATATTTATTTGATATTTGTCTTGCAAAATATATATCTTAATTGTCAAGTACAAGTTGTTTTTGTTTGACTAAGCGTAATGATCGTAGATTCAAATCCTACTCGTAGAAATTATATTGGAAGTTAATGATTGTTATATAAAGTACCTTAACGTACAAATGTTGCTAAATAGCCCATAAGCCAAAAGTAGGCTATCTGTTTAACAAAATAAAATAAAATAATTGGCTTAAGGTAAACAATGCTTAAAGTTGATAAATACCATTCATTATCCATAATTTTTTATTAAAAAGATTCTTAAGTTTATAACAAAACACCGTAAAATAGAAATAACGTTTAAATATAAACGATACAAAATAAATCGATTAAACTATTTCACTGCAATACGTTTCGGTTTCGGTTATAACTATTCACGATCAGTTACCAAAACTCACATTATATTGTATCGATATATCACATGGTGTTAAAAATTAATGGCTATTTAAAACCAATTGAATTTCAATCTTATTTAATTAAAATAAGGTTAGAAATTGTTTTTTTTGCATTGTTCTACTATACATTTACGAAAATTATGCACTTTATGAAGTTTTAGTATTTATTTCATTAAGTTAAAGGTTAAATTTGCGTGATTTTTGTGTTCAAAAGTAGGTTATACCGAAAAAAGGCTCGTGCGCTCAATCAATTATGATCGTATTCGATTCTTCGATTGTAATCGATAATTGTGCGCAGCTGTAATTTCTTTTTGGATAACGTCATTGTTCTGAATACTTAGAGCGGTTTTATGGTGAAATATATTTTTAGTACTATTCAATCAAATATTTTTGTAATAAATGTGTCATAGAGCTGTAATGAGTAATATTTTTTTAGTATTTTTATATTCTTTTGCTTGACTAAATTAAACGCAATATGATAGTCTTTGGTTAGGTACATGTCAAGTTATGTATCAGTGACATGTGTTAGGAACTATATTAATAATTGATATATAGTTTCGAGAGAATAGAATTTCATTAATATTTTGTGCTAAATAAAAACCATTCTTCTGGGGCAACCGTGGCGCATGGGACTTTGGGAGTGGGTCAGATTGTAAACGCTAATGGTAGTGGGTTGGACTAGCACTTGAAGGGATATAGTAAAATTATTTTCATTTCCCCACTCTGATATTACAAAGTGCGATGCGGCGTTTTGTTCGGCCACTCAACATCCAATTTTTATTTTATTTTATTTTACATTAAGTTTTCGCTAACTACCCAGATATGCGGGAAAAATAGTAAAACTATAAAAAAATCTTATCTTATTATAATAAAATGTAATCAAAATTCACCATCACAATAACGCAAAACCTACAATAAAACTGTCTAACACCTCTAAAATAGTGTACACCAGACAAACGCAGAACTTCCCCTCAGGTCCTTATCCCATAAATAATCGAGATATGAAGATGTCGAAGACCATAATGGAACGTCAAAATATACTCATTGATTGTTCAAGTAGTAAATTCTGAAGCTTTAGGCTTGAGGGTTCTTTAAATCATGCTGATTGTATGAACTTGTTGCTAGACTGGTATAGATAGTCTGTGCTCATGACAGGTTCGAAGTATTTGTAATCTGTGGTCAGTTTTGTTTATCTTTTTTTTATTTTTTTGTCTGGGCTGTTGTCTTGTCTAGTTATATTTGTTTTTTATATAGTATTTATATCGTTTTTTAAATAGCTATTTTTGCATACTAGGGCAGGCAGAGAGAACCTAGTACATTTTTAGCAATTATTATCTAAAAATGTTTGATGTTATTATGGTGGGGTTTGTTGTTGGGTTGTGGGGTTGTTCATAGAATAATCTTTGTGTAGCAGTATTTGTAAAAATTACTCTACAGAGATGCTGACAACAAATATAAATTGTAATAAGCGAGTAAGAATTTCGACGTAGCCAGGTGTAGAACACATGGCTTAGCGGTCAGAGCGCTTCGCTTCGAACGGTTTCCAACAGGCGCCGGTTTGAATACCGCTGTGTTTAAATTTTAGTACGTTTTTTTTTTAAATTATTTTTTTCGACTCAAATAATTTAAATTGCGAGTGTAAAATATTAAATTACAGTAATGTTTTATTTATCTTATAGTTTAATTTGTCACTTACATCTATTTTTCACCTCAATGCTAAAAAAAAGATAAATAAAGCTGAATTATATCCAAAAACGTAATAAACCTTGTTTTATAATATATATATATACATATTTTAATTTTCACCACCTGTTTTTTAATTTCTGACATTCGTATTTTGAAATACCATCTTGAAATGTCGTTCAGTGTCAGCTGTCTCAGTTTTATCAACATTTTTTGTATACTTGTGCGATTACACGACAATTTAACGAACTCACTTTCGGCATATTTAAACTGTTTACGCGATAGTTGCAGGTTCAATTCCCATTTGAAGTAATGACTATATTTTTATAAGTATGTATGTACTAATACATCTGTACCAATAAATAACATTGGATTGTGATAGTAATATTAAATCATTGCTTTTTACTAAATGCATATGTATGCCAAAATATCATATTTTCAAATTTTGTTTGTCTGTCTGTCTATTTGTTCCGAGTAATCTCTAGAACGGCTGGATTGATTTTGACTGGACTTCCACTGGCAATAAGCTGATGTAATAAGGAGTGACTTAGGCTTAGTAAGCAATATAAGTGAAAATATATATTGGTATGTATACACAATAATAATTTAATATCTGTTTGGTTTTAACTAGGGACAGCGTCGGACTTTTAACGCGATGGTTGTAGGTACGCACTCGGGGCAATGATTATATTAAAATTACTTTCATTTCCTTGCTAAGTAGCCAAAGAGCGAAGACCAAAGAGACGAAGCGCGGCGTTGAGTTCCGCCACTCAACACGCAATGTCTCGGATTCGGGCGGAGAGTGGAGAGCAGAGTTTCTTTATTTGGTTCTTTCTAACTACCCAGCTAAGCGGGTTAAATTGTGAAACTGTATCTTTTTTTTAGCAAAGTATGAGATGACCTTATAGACCAGAGAGCTGTTACAAAAAGAGAAAAAGTAGTGTTTGTTTTAGATCACTAATATCGTATTCACATTATATCTAACAATAAATGATTTTATATTTATTTATTTATTGTAAACTGATTATTTATAGTTGTAGTAAGCATTATCATAAGAGAAAAAACGCGTGCCTGATATGGCTAGAATATAATCGTTACTGAACGTCTGTCACTGAAGTCACAAGCTACAGTTTAGATTAATATTATTCTAATACTTTTGAAATTCTAATCACTAAGTTTAACTGAGGATTGGAGTATACCGAAATTCAGAGAGATTGATATTTTTACAACTATATGCCGTATTGTAATCCTACAATTTAGAGTACTACAGTTAGAGCGAAACTACCATCAAAACAGTAAAAGTTAAGCGGTGGAACTCAATGTCAAACTTTGTAGTATTTTGAATGCAATTTAAATATAATTATTCCCCGAGTGCGGATTTAACCGACAACTATCGCGTTTACAGCCAGACGTTGTCCCTATGCGCCACGAAGGTTCATAAAATATATGCAAAATCTATCGTCAAATTTTATAAAGTTAATTCACGATTTATTTATTTAATGTCACACACTATATAAGATTAGGTGTATGTTAAAAATATAAATGTTGTCATTTATAAGAGAAATTGTATTAATTTATATTGAAGTTAAAACTGAAATATTCGACTCTCGGTCTATTTCACATCTTCTAACTAAATAAGCCTTATTTACAATAGATTAGAGTCTATTTTCGGTATATCATTTATTTCTTTCTTCAAAGACTAACTTAGCTACTTATTGTATTATACATGAGATTTTTTATAATGAAAAGAATTATTCATATATCCATATAAACACTGATTAATTATTAATTTACACATGTATTGGTATTGTAAAAAATATATAATATTAATATTTTTCACGCTCAAAGTTTTAGCAGCTTTATACTTTTTCCGCAAAGTCAGAGAGAATCCAGTGTCAAGTCCACTCCATTCTCCTTTTATATTTTTCAAATACATTATTTGCATTCCTTACATAAAGACGATATTTCCATTTATATTGCTTACTAGCTGTGCCCGTGACATCACCCGCGTGGAATTCTAAAATAAAATTAGCCTAACTCGCGCCTTATTACATCAGTTATATGCCAGTGAAAGTCCAGTCAAAATCGGTTCAGCCGTGCCGGAGATTAGCCGGAGCAAATAGACAGGCAGACAGACAAATAAAAATTGAAAATAAGTTATTTTTATATGTAAATGAATTGAGTGTCAACTACCTTTGTCTATATAAGTTATATTTAATATCAATGCAACTACTTTTAGTTGCAAAGATGGACATGATGAAAAGAAAAAAGTATTTTTTTGTTAGTATCATTTAGAAATAAACCTTTTCATTCGATATTGAAAATAAAACTATTTTGTTCGTGAATTTAAAACAAACTTTTTGTTAGACATACAATATTTCTAACATCACGAACGTTGTTTTAAGAAAAAGTTTTTAAGCCGCAGTTCTGTGGAACTTGTCAAATGTCAGGTTCGTTCATGTTTTACAAATACGACATATTCTCTAATATTACATACTTTATTTGTATTTATATTGTAGATGCCTTTACCGGAACATGTGAGTAGCACGATAGAAATTGGTTCAAATTCACTCAAGGGAACATTTTAAATTTTATAAGAAAGTTCCTCAGTCTGATTCAACAAAGTGCTATATTCGATACATATAATCATTATATTGATAAGTGAAGGAAAAATTCTAGGCTCCTTTTTTTAAAAAAATATGTGGAACGTCAAGATTTATATTGGTAAGCATTATTTTTTTGAAATATTGCATGATGTGTCAAAAATGCTACTAGTTTATTGCAAAATTGATATAAACGCTAATATTCTGTATAAGAATGTAATGAACATTTGATGTTTTCAATAAGTTTCATGCTCCGGTAGTTTTATATTTCCAATTATCTCGTTTTTACTATTGTTTAAGTGCTCTTTACGATACGATTTAGAAAATTTATGAAGATTCTCATTTTAATTCACTATTATAAATTTTTTAGAGTATGCTCTAATGTATTGAAAAATGCATTGAAAAAAAACCTGATGGTCGTACTTTTCTAGTATTGGCATATCAGTACATATATAATAAATTTTTGAAAGCTTGGAATTAATTGAGGAGCATCAATTTGTAATTCAAAAATAATATTTTATTTTATGTTAGTTCATTTGTTAAATATTTTTATAAAACGTCTTATCGTCAACATCGAAATCATCGTAATCATAAAAACGTATAATATCGTCGATAATCTTATACGCTTCATTGCAACGATATCGACGTAGTCGGACGTAAAACGCATGGCTTAGCGGTCGGAGCGCTTGGACGGTTTCCAAGAGGCGCAGGTTCGAATTTCACTGCGTGCAAATTTTTATACTTGCAACCAGTGGGATTCAAACCTGCAAATTTCTAAAAATGTTTTTTAATTTCCTAAGTATGTGAATAACACTTTAAAGAAAGGTTAAAAATATTTTTAGAGATGCTAACAACAAAAATAATTTGTAATAAGCGTAAGTATAAGAATTTCGACGTAGCCGGATGATGAACGCGCATGGCTTAGGGGTCAGAGCGCTTGGACGGTCTCCAAGAGGCGCGGGTACGAATCCCGCAGCGTTCAAATTTTTATACGTTTCTTATATTCAATATATACTATATACGCAGATATATATTTTTATTAAGTAACTTAAGTGTATTGTGCTTACCTTTAATTATTATTAGTTAAACCAATAATTTTACAATATTTAAAAAAATATTCTATCCAAAAAATATGTCTTGTTTTTTAATTTCTTCCTATTTTCCTTTCTTTTTGCCTTATATTTTATTTCTTCATACATTAACTGTAGTCTTAATGATTGATTCAAATACCTACTAGATACCAAAATGTTACGACACATAATATTTAAATAAAAAAGCAGCTTCACGCTTTTTCTGCATAGAGCGTGCGCTGTGACGTCATATATGCATTTATGTAACAAAATTGGTTGTAAAATATGTCGATTTTAAGTAAGAAAGCGATTGTCATTACTGGACAGTTTTTTAAGTACCCATTTCTACGTTGCTCTGTAATTGTGTTCGTGTTGATACAACTTCGATCGAGTGTTAACTTTTAATTAGACTATAAGAAAGACTTATATTTGGATATCGTTACTATCTTTGAAACACAAGTGTATTGGATGATTTCAAATGAATTCTTTATAAATTTCAACTGAAATATAGTAAGTCTAACAAAAAGTTTGCTCGAAATCCACGAACACAATTGTTTTATTTTCAACATCGAATGGAAAGGTTTATTTTTAAATGATACTAACAAAAAAAAACTTCTATTTGTCATGATCACCTTTATATACAATTTTTTTTTCAAGTTCCCGTTGTATATATATTGCAGGATAGTCGGGGAGAACCTAGTGACATGACACTCCGCTTTCCGCTTTTCGGCCGAATTGATGCCCGAATTCAAATTCAACGCCACGCTTTGTCTTAGGTACCAGTAAGGAGAAATTAAAAGAATTTAAGTGTAATCATGCTCCTGAGTGGGCATTGAACTCACATACATACTAATTAAGTTTAATAATTAATTATATTCATACTGAGAACAGAAGAAACTTCTAAGCATTCTATGGATTATCCGTTTCAAAGAGCGGAACAGTGCTGGGACTTGGGACCCAAGTGTAGCCTACACTTGGAAGGACCCCCTTGAAAAGCGCATTAACGCTCGCCTCCAAGTCCGAGCTCCTCTATGTATTGCCAGATTGTACAGTGATTTTGGTTACAATTTTCATCAGGATTATTTTCTTTTATTTACTTCAATTCGTAGAGTTAAATTTCAATATCAAAACAAATGGCTATATTACAGATTGAAATTTAAGAACTGAGTACGTTACCACTAGTTTATAAAATATATCCACCAAAAAAATACAAACTAATGTTGAACCTTATTTCTACATAAATTAAATGAAAACACGTTCAAACTGTACATTTTATACGAACAAAAATGATTCGAACCCACAATCATTGGGTACAGTTAGGCACGTCAAGACTATTTTATTTATAGCTATTTCACAATTTGACTAAAATGGACAAAAAACTGACGATCAATTTCACAAACGCTATAGTGCTGTCATTAATGACACGAAAGACTAATTAAAATTTTTCATGGGGTGGACAACCTTTATTTCTACATAAGATTCTCACTATATTTCTCTCTGACATCCGATCGGTCAGATTTCAAGCGAACTCAATTAAACACCAGCGAGATAAAATTAAGGGTTAATTAAAACTCCATAATGTTTAAACAAAATTGGATAAAATAAAAATAAAGTGAGGTAGCCCAGGCGTAAAAACATTTTGTCACCAATATCGCGCTCCGTGACCGGTCTTACTCCTTTTCTCTTGTTTGATGTTTTGTTTTTGTTTTATTGTTTTTATTTTAGTGTGTTTATCAATGAGTGGTCGCTGGCGGCTCGTGATAAATATCGAATAAACACATTCCGTTAATTGCCTAAATTCTTGATTTTGTAATGAGATATCGGTTTAAATTTGAATTGTATAAATTATTATTTAGTAAAGTTAAGAACTTGTGGGATTTCTTGAAGTTACATAATTTTAAATAAGCATTTGCAAGTTTTTCTATATTTTATTGTCTACAGTAGTTGTTGGTTAGAGTTTTGCTTAAACTATTAACAATATATATTGAAATATAGGGTTTAGCTTGGTTGGATTAAACGAGTGCAGCAGTGTCTGATTGTAACGCGATTGGTGGTGGGTTCGATTTCCACTCAGAGAAATGATATGTAAAACAATTTCATTTTGTCTATATATGTCTATATAGACAGATCGATCTGGTATATAAAACAAAGCGCTGCGTCGAATTCCGCCTCTCAACATATAATGTCTCAAAATTGGGCGAAAAGTAGAAAACTGAGTGTCTTGACACTTAGTTCTCTGTGACTGCTATGCGGGAAAAATTGTGAAGCTGTATTAAGAATGAGAAATAAATTTATTTGCATACATTTCCTTTACTTCTAGTAACTAAGCCCCTAAATTTCCATTAAGCTATAATGTAATGGAGATAACAAAATGAGACTGTTAGCTTAAACTGCCGTAGATATATTCGTACTAGCGTTAAAACAAGACTCTAGTATTAAATTTAGAGCCAAATAAACATAGGAATTATAACATAACAAAATACATTTTCAAACTTTTTCTAAAAATGTTTCCAAGTTCCTATGTTTGTGAATAACACTGTAAAAATGTTAAAATAGTTTTTTTTAGCATTACACATTGCAGGGATGTAATGAAGAACCTAGTGTTAAAACACTCCGATCTCCGCTGTTCAAATAAAACTATTTTAAATTCAAAACCAGCTCAAAACCGTTACATATAATCTAGTTAAATATTTAATTGCCTTTTTGTAAACGCAGGTCATCGTGGCGCAGTGGGACAGCGTCAGTCATGTCAGTGATTATATGTTTATTTCTCCGAGTTCAATACCCAATGTCTTGATTTTGGTTGGCAATTGGAGAATGGAGTGTATTGACATTAGGTTCTCTTTAACTACCCTACTATGCGGGGAAGAGTATAAAGCTGCAAGCGATATTAAAGACATAGTTCTATTTCTCATTTAAATAAACAAAATTAATTCAACCTAAGTAAAATTAACCTACATTAATGAACTGTTTAGTTTCTTATTCATTTGAAATTTATTTGACTGTTTATTAATAAAAATTTTTTTTAAGGAAACGTATTAAAATGTAAATGCAGCGGTATGCAAACCCTCGCCTCTTGGAAACCGTCAAGCGCTCTGACCGCTAAGCCATGCGTTCTACATTCGGCTACGTCGAAATTCTTATACGCTTATTACAGTTTATTTTTGTTGTTAGATATTTTTTATAAGTTACCTTAAAATCTTTTTCAATTCCCTAAGTGTGTGAATAAGACTTAAAAAAATATTAAAAGGCTAAAGTTGTCAAGATCAGCTTACAGTAGTCAGTACAAAATTCGGTAGATTTATTACAATGATAACCAAAGCACTGTCAGTTTAGTCATTTAACTCAGCGAAATATCGATGGATCCTAAATTACGTCTCGTTCAGTTAAATATATTTATATATCCTTAAGGGCTCGAAGTAAGCTGTTAAAGTCACGCTTTCGTTAAGAAATATTATAGCTGTAAGAGCTGAGTGTGGCCCAGTGATCGGAAAACTCATTTCATTCCACCAGAAATTTTGATGTTAATATATATAACAATAATTGAAATTACGTAGACGGTGGAGAACGAAGTGTTTTAACACTAAGTAACAATATAGCGCGTATTCTCTTTAATTTTTCTTATCTTATATAATCGATTCTAGAAAAGGGAACCTTATTTGAATTTACGTGTGATTTCAATGATGCACGTTTCAACCATACATATTTAATCTAGAGTCTTTTAATATATATTTTTTAATAACTACATAAAAAAAAGATATACTCGTATACTATTACACTATAGAGAGCCAGTGCTCTCTTTATTCGAATTGAATCTAAATGCTGGAATCGAATCTAAATTTGCAACTTATTCAACATTTTTCTTTAATATCAAGTAAAGTTATTAGTTTACATATATATAAAAAAATATATAAACGTACAAAGATAACGTAAGCCTATCTATACAAATAAATAAAGTTGGAATGTCTGTTTGTAATATTAAGATAACCGCTTTATACACATACCAAAATAACATATTTTCCAATTTTTGTCTGTCTGTTCGTTTCGGTTAATTCCTGGATAATTTCGGTTACAATCGGGTCAGCCGGACCCGATTGTAACGGTATTTTCATGGGCAGATAACTTATATAGTAAAGAGTAACTTAGGCTACTTTTATGTTACAATTTCACGCGGACAAAGTTGCGGGCATAGCTATCATACATTAAACAACAAAATACTCAAAACACCTCGAAATATCTTGAAATTGAGCGGAATTGCCTCTGACTAGCTAATGTGTAAAATGAAATAATAAAAAAGCCAACTGTCTACACATTCTAAGCTCTACAAGCAATGTCTCACTCATTGGCTTTCACAGTCATAAATCCACTCGCTCATTTGAATGCGACCGATTGTGATCCTCGCAACTACGAGTAGGTACGCTTAAAACATTCTGATGGTTCCTTTTTTTATCTTATTTGAACTGCTTTATTAATGTTTGTTTAGTTATTATCTTTGTATTTCATATTGATCTAGTCGATCTTGAAAATGAATTATTTTTCATTTTTATAAATTTACTATCTAGTGGCCAATATACATTTATCGTTAAATTAGATATATTACATGCGTGGTGGAATTCAACGCATGCTTAAATATTTAATATGTATTTTTAATAGTTGTATTTCAACCTACAACCAACTAACTCTTTGTCTTTCCACTCTTTCCTTTGTAAACTAGTAAAAAAATAACGTAACGATAACTAAGTTCCATAACTCACGCTTGAATGCCATAATAAGTGAAGTATAGAAAGCTATACGAGTATTTCTAATAACTAACGAGTTGTCGCCCGCAAATTCAACTCTATGACTTTAGCCATAATATTGTTTTATTTAATTTACCGTTTTATTTTTATTTCTCCGCTAGAGCGGAGTACAAGGTGAGCCGTTGAGTACTGCCATTCAAAACGCAATGTCTCAATTTCGGGCGGAAGTGGAGAACGGAGTGTGTTAACACTAGATAGTTTAACTAATAGGTTAAGCACTGCTATACGGAAAAAGCGAGAAACTTGAAAAAAAATGTACTTTCTGTAGTTTCAACTGTAAAACTACGTTTTAGCCTTTATCTTTTATTTTACCTATAAGGTAAAAATTTTGGGAGTTTTGCGTTAGCAGTCACTCGCTCAACCAGTAAACGATGCGTGAATAAGTTGTTAGAACAAAAATCAGTTTTTCTAGGGAAGGCATTTCTAATTATTTTTTTATTGGTAAATTCTATTTCATTAAATAACTTAAAGATATTTTTACGACAAATTGTCTTATTTGAAAAAAATTCTACATAAATTACTTATTCACTCATATTACAGGTCATTAATATTAAAAAAAAGATATATATGACTAATTAATGAATGAATTGATATATGTATATTCGACTTATAAACCTATTCCTATTGCAAAATTGGTTTAATTTTTTTTACTAATGTAAAGATAATCTAGTGCCAGGTCATTGCGTGTTGAGTGGCGGAAGTCAACAATGCGCTTTGCCGGAATAGAGCAGCAAAATGAAGATTATTTAAATATAATCATTACTTCAAATGGGGATCGAACTCACAACCAATCGTGTTTGCGATGGCCCAATGATTTCTTAGTTACAAGTAAAAAAAACCAACCAAACGACATCTACGAGTAAGTCTCATATCTCCACATCGCACGCATACGTTCGTTTTCAATTAGTTTAAAAAGTGTTAAATCATGTAACGCTTCAGTTTAGACCATTTCGTTTCGACCGACCGTGTAATTCGATTTTATAAAGACTTTCCTTTTTTTTTTCATATTTTCGCAGAACCACTTGACATAGAACGCTAGTAGTCGTTATTCGTAATTGTATTGCATAGCAGTTTTTGTAATTGTAGCCTTAAGTATAATTACTTTAGTTTTGGTTGGTGGTAATAATGGCGGTTAGGCTATTTATTTATATTTTTCTCCAGTTCTTCAGTGTAGGCAGAGAGAGCCTTCGTATGACTTGTCATCAGAGCGGAGAAATGGCAGTAATTTGAATACAATCATTCCCCCGAGTGGGAATCGAACCCACAACCATCTACAACATCAAACAACGTTCATAGTCAGACCCTGTCAAATTGGCTATTTAATTATTTGTTTTCTTCTATTTTTTTTTCTATTTCTTTATTTCAGTGTAGGCAAAATGTACTTAATAAGAACGTCAATACAAATAATATTTTTTAGAAAACGTATGAACAAAAGTAAGTTGTAATAGAATTTCGACTTAAGAGAGAGACCAGAGAAAAAAAATAGTTTTTAATAAAAACTTTTAGAAAGGTAAACTTTATATTAGTTTCTAACTATTCTTACGTCGCTAGCAATATCATTTGATTAATGCTACGAATAATATATTAGTATCGGATCCAGACACGTACAAATTTTCAAGCAAATTAGATGAGAAATAGTGAATCAATACAGCATTGCAAGAATTTCTTAAATAAATTGATTGATATATAATAGATATATACTAATTAACCTATAAAAGTTAGTTCAAGTTAAGTTCTACGAAATATCTTTGTATGCCAACAAGTACTTCTGTACACTTCGAAAGTAAGACTAACACAGCCATGTGCATCTTTATAATGATTTCATTAAATTGTATACAATTTATTTCACTTTCTACATCAAGCTCAAGATAAATCTGAAGATAAATCCGATATATATTTTTCCTCTGTTTATTAGATCTATGTTAAGAGATAGGATCTGTGCTTCTACTATGTTTGCTAGTCGACATCGAACGCGTTAAACGCGTTTCCATAGATTGGAAGAATTTTTTTTTTTAAATGTTAGCTGGGAAATATTTTTGCATGGTTATTGATTCGACTTCCGTTCAGAGGATTTTGTATATATATAAATATATTTGTTTCTTTTTATACCAAAAATTGAGCCTTTAAGTTCTATCTATCAATAGGCATTTTATCTGAAATAAGCGGGAAATGGAGCGTGAAGTGAGTTGTCTCCAGATGATCGCTGTTTTGAACATATATTTTATTCTCTTATTTGTTTTCAGCTTCACGCTTTTTGCCGCATAGCAGGACAGTCAGAGAGAAGCGAGTGTCGAGACAATTCGTTATCCGCTTTCCACTCGAATTGCGTGAGATTGCGTGTTGAGTGGCGGTGTCACAGCCATTGCGAATCCAGTCAGGCGCTGCAAAACTGCGCCACAGTGGCCGCAATGTTCTTAGATGCTTTTCGATTCGATACATTTAGTATTCAAACTCTATACGCCACAGCTGTAGTAACGTATACAGTATAGTGAAGTTTTCGGTAATGTTTGTAGTAGAATTATTAAGATGTCCGTTACGCTATATGCAGTTAATGCTCTTAACAACGTGAGAGTTAGGAAAGTCTCTATGCACTTGCAGTACGCGTCTTTAATAAAGTGCTTGAATGGTAAAAGTTGATGATTTTAAGGAAATTGGGGAGAAATTTCAGTATTTTATTATTTTTTATCCAAATTACCTTCAATTACTTATTAAAACAAAAAACAGATCAGATCCAAACAAGCTTTAGTATATTTGGTATATAATATTCATATGTTATGAAATACAATTGCTTTTCTGCTTCTTAATTCACAACACTTTCAGACTATAAACTTTTTTTCTGAATTTCTGGTGAAAAATTGGCATGGTAAAGTTATTTACCATAAGAACGTCGTTTTATAAAATCAAATACAAGAAAAGAAACATATCTAATAATAAATTATTATAAACAATTGTTACCTTAAATTGCCTACACAACATTTTAACTCACAAGACTAACTTGTCGGATAAATCTGACATTTAGCATAACTAATAAATTAATCAACTATTAATAAAATTAATTCAGTTATACTTGAAGTTTATGAGTTTTAAATAAATAGGATTTGTATGTTATAATTTAGAATATTAAGAGCAACTTGCTTAGAAATAATGTTTATGTTAAGTTCTATGGGAACTGACAGTTTCAACGTTGACTTATGTGATTATTCAAATCAGACCAATGCCCTGTTATAATTTTGCCTTATTAAGTAATTAATCATATTATTTATATATTATGTATATGTTGTGTTAAAAATAGGGATTGGTTTTGTTGCAAATTTTTTTTAAATAAAATAGGTATACATTATAAAAAAAATCGTGTATTTTAATAGACACAGACGTATAGGACTTTATATTTGGATGATATTTATATTTATAATAAAGGTTTTCAACCAGCTTTGTCAGATAAAACGCGGCGTTGAGTTACGCCAATAAATTATATTTCTAAAATTTAATATTCCGGTGTAACTTGAAATTAAATTTCCATGTATATTTTATATCACATTATTGACCCGATTAAACAACATAATAAGAATTTCAGAAATTGAATAAAGGCAAAAGTCTCGTTAATTAAACTCAAAAAAGGAGCTTTGCGGTTTTTCGAGAGAACCTAGTCTCAAGACACTCCGTTCTCTACTTTCCGCCTGAATGTTCTCAACCTACGTGGAGAAATTAAGTGTGAGGTTGAAAAAGCAACGATAAAAACTTACATGAAACATATACGAGTATAGTATTTGTACCGTCCCATATATTATATTTTTTATTATAATTAACATAAGAACATTACGTATTTTTCACACAAATGAGGGTAATATAGCTAATAAAATATTATCTTGGTACCACTTTGTAGGCAGCGCCCTCTAGGGTGTGTTAACTCGTCCTTTGTTTACTGTAATACTTTTTTAAATTATAAAGCCTATATAGCTTAGTGATTGGCTGTACATTTAATTATAATGATATTCGATTCGATTCCATTATTAAAAGATTTTTCAATATATTTGTATATGTTTGTTACAAAAAATGACGCCGTTAAAATATTGTATTTTTTCTAATCCAGTGTGGGTTTTAATCTCATTTGGAGGATAATTGATATGTTTTTTTTTAGTTTCATACTTTCTGCCGCATAGTAAGAATATATTAGTAGTTAAAGAGAACCTACTACTCTCCGCTCTCCGCTATTATTTGGCACCCGAATTCATGACATTCAATTTAGACAGGCGGGATTCAACGCCGGTCTTTTTCTCCGAGTCTAGAACTCCGAGTAGTCGAGACAGATCTATAAAAAAATAGAGTTTAACTTTTCCAAATGCGGATAGAAATCACAACACTGTCATTTACTCGCTCTGGTAAGTAAAAAATTGCGGTATCGATTTCAGGCTGAAAGTAGTATTTGGAACCTTGTTTCCCTCTGACGACCCTGGATTGCGGAATAAAGAGTGGACCTATACACTAATATAGTATAGCCGAACGCTCGCTAAGAATGTTTATTCAATACGTTCAGAGGCATTGAGTTCCGTTACTCAACACGCAATCTCTTGCGGGATTCGGGCGGAAAGTGGAGAACGGAGTGTCCTGACACTAGGTCCTTTCTGCCTAACCTGGGAATCAGCGTGAAGTTAAAGTTTTATTCTTTTATTGAAAAATAATACTATACTGGAACACGCAATATTTAGGTAAATATTTTTTTTCACAAGGTATAGTGTATAATAAAATTCCACAAACAATGATGGGAAACATATTATTGAGGTAAGTATATTACTTTGTCCAAGAAAACTCCACTCTGACGTTAATGTGTCGAATTAAATGCTGTTGATGTTCGTTCACTCGGCTAATCATAGTTGCTAACTTATTGTAAAATTATATTTGAAATTAGCAGCTGTTGAGTTACTTGCTGGCTCTTCTCAACAGTACTGCCTTCCGAGCCGGTGGTAGCTTCCGATAGGATTGAAAATACTGACATTTTATGTTAACTGACGATTCGAAAGAACTTGTTATAGCGTATTTAAAAGTTCCATATTTTGAGTATGATTTTGAGTTTTGATTTAGTTACTTATATGTATATACAGATAGTGTACACTCTCTCCACTACAAAAAAAAATTGCAATAAAAAAAAAGCAAACTGCTTAGGGAACTTTCATTTGAATTTATCTCAACGCTTAAGCAATACTTCTTGAGCTTACAATGGACTTTGAATAGGTGAACTTTTATTACCACTAATCTTTGTAAGTAAATATAATTACTAATCCTTGAACATTACGTGTCTCAACTTTTACTTGACACGCAGCTTTTTATTTCATTCACTGAAAGCTACACAAACAAGTCCTGTACAAAATATTTACGAAAATATTGCTCACAATTTGGTTATAACAAAACTTACGTAGACACGGCGCGGCGCCTTCATTTGGAATTACTATGAGTAGTTTATATGGAAGTTTAAATTTAATACCTACTTTTTTTAACATTTTTTTTAAAGTGTTAATCACACGCTTTCGAAAACATAACAACAAAAATAAGTTGAAATATGCGTATAAGAATTTTGACGCAACTGGATGTAGAACGCATGCCTTAGCGGTTAGAGCGCTTAGACGGCTTCCAAGAGGCGCGGGTTCGAATGCCGCTGCGTTCAATTTTTTATTCGCTTTCCAAAAATATGTACTTATTTATTTTCAGCTTCATTCGAATTAAGAACAACTAGAGCAGAGTTAAGTTCCAATGCAAATTATTTTGCATTTGTAATGAAATGTAAAAAATAATTCAGCTATTATTAAATATTTCATTATAATAATTAATATTTGAAACTTTCATATATTTTTTTAAATAATTTATGATGTAACAGAAATTCTAAGACCAATACTGCGTAAACTAAATATAATGAGCACACAATTCTAACAAAACAAAAAGCTTTGTTTCAACAGCTCTAAATTATTATTTTCACTTTTACATAGCCACCCGGGTCACTGCCGAAATTCAGTCACGCGATACACCCATCAGCGTTGTTTCTGCCCCCTCGTAGAGTCGGCGAATTTTATAAACTACCCTCCGTTATTCTGAACCCCCTGTATATAAGCGCCCCTAAAGCTTTTTATGCCATTGGTTGTTTGTAAAAAAGGATATTTTACGATGCAATTTTATTGCTCTGATTTTTCATAATAGTATTGATATAGAGTATCACGTTGGTTGTTGTATGGAATAGAAAAGAAATTTTGTTATATGTCTCTGTCAATTTTCTTATAATAAGTTTAAAAAATGCCTATCTATTGTTAACAGTTGCTTAATTTGAAATTAATATATCATAAGTGACACCATTGTGTGTCTGATTCTATAGAATATGATTGTCAATACAAAAATAGTCCCATTTAAAAAATACAGAGCATATTGTTTACTAAGTTTAACTTAATTATGTATATTGAGTTGAATAAATATTGCAAAGTAACTAAAATTTAAATAATTCACTAAACAATGATATTTCTAACGACTTTTAATATCCGAAGGTCGTGTCGTGTGTGTTTTAATTCGGCGTTAACTTAGTATTTTTATTTGTCTATTTTCAGATAAATACGCGATTAGTTTTGGGTTAGATTCCCACTCGGAAAAATGCTCATAAATTATTTATTTTAACTTCTTCACTCTGGTAAACAAGACAAAGAGCGGCGTCGAGTTACACCATTTGTCACACAATGTGTCAAATTAAGGCCGAAAAGTCGAGAACGGAGTGTCTTGACACTAGGTTCTCTCTGACTACCTGTACGGGACTACCTGTACGGGAAAAAGCGTGAAATTGAAAACTTGCAAAATAACAAATTTATCAATAACTTATAAAATAAGTATCTTCTTTTCATATTTTTAACAATTTTCAACATTCAATGGCAGTGTCGGTTCTAATATGTTAGTAACTAAGCATTTTTATATTTTATAAGAGCCAAGCGCATGCCAGGCGGGTGGTACCGCCCCCTTTTTAGTATACAGGTTGTTCACTTACTTATTTATATATTTCAAGTATAATATATATGTAGCATGTTTTTTTAAAACGTTTAATATAATTTAGTTTTAAATATACACAAATTATTTTATCATTAAAAGAAAGTTAGATATTGAATTTTGTCACCCAATTCACTATGAATGTGAGACTTTATATTTTCTCCACGATAAGTACATAATATTTGCTACGCTACGCGGAAACAAAAAAGCAACTAACTCCTTAAACAACTATTTGCTAAATTTATCAACATTGATGAACGGAGTGTCTTGACACTAGGTTCTCTATACGTTCCATACGGGAAAACATGTGAAGCTCCTACAATAAAATAAGAATTCCCTGAATTTGAACTTACATCCATCGCTATTTGAAAATTATATGCTAGATTATATAATAGAAGTTAATAGTTAAAAATAGCTATAACAGCTTTAGTAAAAGTTGAACCCTGTATAACCAATCAATATACGTCTTAGTAAGTTTACGTTGAACTCATTAAACAATTCCAACCTGTAGTGTAATCGCCTCTTGCTTCGAAACCGTAAATATAACGTTAATTGTTATAACTCTACTTAATGAAGAAATATATTTCTAAATTCTAAACGTAACTGTGTAAGTATAGTTAAGAAATAGGAATATTTTTTCCGTTATTATATATTTTACATAGGTAAAGGTTTGCGACGTTGAATATTTTTGTCAATGATGTCAGTCAGTCATCAAGTCGATTATAAGATAGAATTAAAAAATACAGTTACACTCTTTTTACCACTTAAGAAGTTTATACACTCGGTTTACAAGTCCACTTTAAGAAATCGAAATATCTTGATCTCTGGTAAGAAATAGCGCGGTGTTGAGTTCCGCATCTCAACACGCAATGTTTCGGTTTCAGATGGAAAGTGGAGAACGGTCTTGATACTAGATTGTCACTCAGCTATGCGGGGGTAAAAACCCTGCGCTGTATTCAAACCTACGAGCACGAGCAAACAAAAATGACGCACCAAAAATTACTGAGCCCGAATCAAACCCCCTACAAAATAGTCAAATAATTCTTAATGAATATTCACCAAAGTGCGACGGAATAGAAAATCTAACTGCTTTTAAAAATGTAATCCGCTAAGGAGCATGAATAAACAGCACTGAATTCACGTTTGTAATAAAAATTCATATTAAAATATAATTTTGCGTGCGCTCGTGAGTCAGCCACGAATATAATTGATCTGATAACGGGGAACTAAAACACCTTTTAACTTTATAAGACTAGTTTTTACTTGCCGTTTCACTTATTTACTTTGTTTTTTGTTAATTTGAATTTGAAATATCACTGTTTTTTTTTTAGCTTCACGCATTTTCCTACATTTTATCCAGTAGCAAGGTAGTCAGAGGGAACGTGGAGTCAATACACTCTGCTCTCCACTTTACGCCTAAAATCGAGACATTGCAGGGCGGAACTCAACGCCGCGCTTTGTCTCAGGTACTAAAGCGGTGTAATAAAATTAATTTTAATATAATAATTCCTGTAAATGGCAATCGAAGCCACAACCCAATATTTACATTCGATGTCCCACTGCGCCACGATGGCCTCAAATGTCCGATGTGTATAGTATAAATCATTATTGACATAAAAATCGAACCTATATACTTTTTCGATAATAAGCTACTAAATTACAAGAAAAAGTATGTTTTTTGAAGCATCTATCATCTTGCATTTGCGGGTAAGAGAGAAAATAGAATCAAGACATTCTTGAATCAAACATTACTAGTTTATCGAACTCACGATCATTGCGTATATAGTCCTTCACCCACTGTGCTATAGTGGCGTTAAATATAAAAAGCTGAAAATTCGATAAAAATATAGTGGGTACAAGCGAATCGAATACATTATAATATATCGTATAGAACATTTGACTTTTCTTCTGTGCTATAAGGGATTAGAATTATTAATTTTAAAAACCATTCACCATGATGGATTGCCACGCTTTGTTTCCCATAAACTGTTAGTAATAAAAAGACTAATTTGTCACATCGATCGCGTTGGCTAATAGTTTTTGAAATCTGCCTTTCATCTGATACCTTTGAGCTACTTGCTTGTAATGGTCGTGTGGCGCTATGGTTATATGGTTGATATGTGTATGAGGCAGTAGTGAGTTCAAATGCTGTCTGAATAAATTTTATAATAAAGTTGCTAGTTATGGTTGAATTTTCTTACAATAATAGTATATTTAATATTATTTCTTATACTTTTTATGAAGTATTTGGAAATAACATTGTTTTACAATATAACAGTAACTATGACCAATTAAATGACTTCCTAAAGCTTCAAAAGAAATGTAGTATTTGATACGTCGTTACTAACAACTTCGTTTGCGTGGACTTTGTGACTCCATACTGTAAAAAAACTTCAGCATTTCAGCTATCTCCGTCTAGTAGTTTCGACTGTGCTTTGTCTGTCTTTCAGTGAGTAAGAAATGAGTTTTTTTATTATATTTATATACATACATATAATTTCTTTTAAAGTCATATAATTAATTTTAATATGACTTTAAAAGAAATAAATAACACAAAATATGCTAACTTGCATTTTCTGTCACATTTTATAGTTATTTTATACAAGTAAAGTGTATAGTAGCGTGAGCATCATTACCGCCGTTATTCTTCAGTCCGTTGTCACATAGCGTAGTCAGAGAGAACCGAGTGTCAACTCAAAGAAGCGCTTTATTTTGTCACCACAGCAGAAAAATAAAAATAATTGAATTGTAATGCTTACCCTGGGTGAGAATCGAACCCTCAAATATCACGTATACAATCAGACGCTGTCACACTGTTATTCTACTCTCAAATAAATATTTCAAAAACATAAACCATAAACCAATATTTACAATTAATTTCGACCAAATGACTCCTCCATAAATTAAAACCAAACAAAATTACTTAAAGCAATTTTTCCCTCTTACGTTTCTAACTCTAAAATAGCATGAATCGATACAACTTCCGGTCGGTGCCTTACTCGGGCAGACACGGACTTAACATTATATGCACTACGCTTCCTTATTTTTACAACCCTAGATGACGAAAACTGTATTTTATATACAAATAATTTTGATAGATCGGACGAATTTTTCCTTATATATTACAGTTTTGACGTTCGAATTGAGAATTTATGATCGTTTTATGTATACAAGCTTTTTAAGTTATTTAGTTTGCGCTTTTGATAAAGTCAACTTTTTCATAGGAGTTGTTATTGGCATGTTTATGATAGAGCTATATGCATATGCATGTAAATATGTATTTTTATTTTAACAACCCTAAATGATAAAAAATATATGTTATGTATGAATATTTTGATAGATTAAAATATCCTTATATATTACTGTTTTGACGTTCAAATTGCGAATTTATTATAGTAATTTTTCTTTTGTTTCACGAACCTCACCCATTTAGACCTAGAAAGTTTAGTATATGAGTAGCAAATCGTTACTTTTCACACATTTTGGACACACTGTCTTTTAGACACAGAACCCAACGTCGAGGTTATGAAAGGAAAAAAATATTATATGTTTTCTAAAATATTATTCGTATTCTAAGTTCGTGTAAATGATGGCTTAAATAATATTAAAATAATATAGGTTGCCTTCAACTTTTTTTATTATACCTGCCTACAAAGGCTTAGTACGTCTTTTTTCGGCTTTACGCGCTTTTCTTGTCAGCAGAGTATGGAAATGAAAATAATTTAAATGAAAGCTTTCCCCCGAGTGGGAATCGAAACCATGACCATCACATATACAGTCAGACACTATCACATTACGCCACGATGGTCTCAATGTAAAAATTTGAATTATTTATTTGCCAGAATCTACAGACATTTGTTACTTATAATACATTCAATTAAATAAAAAGATATTAAAGTATAATTTTCTATTAAGTTTGAAATATTTTAATAGGTTTTTCTTCCACTCAGGGGAATAATTGGAGATTTATGGACGCAAAAGTTATAATAATAGACGTTAATAGTTGAATTAGATATGGCGCCGCGTTGCGTACCGCATCCTACCATATTAATCTAAGTTACTCTAAAAAATCGAATATGTTGAAATTTATTCAATACTAGAATTATTCAAAAGATAAAATTCAAGTCTCTTCAAAATTATCTTACAGTAATTTTTTTTAAGCAATTTTTTCAATACAAGAATTATACAAATCTGTAACTCTTATATATGTTTAAAGTAAGTAAGTTAATATTTTGATATTGCACGTTGTGTGATATGAGTGTTAAATATTTATTAAACGTAGTTTTCCCGTTGACGCGTAAACAAGACGTTGCCTTGGTAACAGATGTTAATGTTGCTTTATATAAACGTGTATGTCTAACCCATGGGAGTGTATTACCTAAAAATGTACCATTATTTAATTAATTAAATTGATGATGGATTACTATAAAAAAGAAAAGCTGTTTGTATTTCATCTCCATACAAACTTTGACTATTTTTAACATTTTTTAAAGTATTATGGACACAATTAGGAAATTACAAAATATCACAACTTATTTTAATGCTAACAATAAAAAATCAATATAAATTCTCTTGCCAAACGATTGTCCGTAGAATAATATTTGAGTTGCAGAAATTTGTAAAAATCTCTCTAACAGAGATTGCTAAGGACAAAAATTTGTTGCAATAAGGGATATATATATAATTTAAGCCACCCGTTCTACATCCGGCTACGTGCCGGATGTAGAACGGATGGCTTAGCGGTCGGAGCGCTTGGACGCTTTCCAAACGGCGCGGCTTTGAATCCCGCTGCGTTTAAATTTGCGTTGCTGCGTTAAAAATGTTTTTTTTTTTACTTTTATTCCAAATTACATACTCCTCCATCAGCATAATTTTCTTAAAAATGGGTCCAAAGTTTTTCCTTAATGTATTAATATAATAATGTTTACTGACGTAATTTTATCAGAATAACTACAAATGAGCGGGACGTGCTTAAATGGGAAAGGAAAAAAACGACCAAGACAATTTTACTATTTTTATAAAATTATTTTTTATATTACACATTATTATATTTCTTTTTTTTCTAAATGGTTATCGTAGCGAAATCATTATCCTTTTGTGACTATTTAAATCCTTTTAATTTACTATGCTTTGATAAGGAAAAGTGCGACATTAAGTTACGCCACTTAAACCCCTATATTCGAGTTCGGACGGAAATCGGAGAGTCCTGACACTAGGTACTCTCTGCCTACCCTAATATACGGGAAAAAGCGTGGAGCTGTATATACATAAACATATCTACTTAACATATGTACGTACAATAAAATACGAAGAAATCCTCATAATTTACAGCTACCGGTACTGAATAATATATACGAGTGCATTTATATTGCACTATACCTATATAGGTACCGCGTCCCGCAGCGTGGCGAAAACCTTACGAATCGTGAGAGACCGTGTAATCGATGCTTGAACAATCATTTTAATTGGAATTATCGATATTTTTAAGTATATGTACAATCATTTAGGTAATATTTAATATATTTTTTTTATATTTTCATCAATTTCATGTATTATATGTTGCTATTTAGTTATCAAGTTTTGCTAACTTATGAGTTCAAAAACTATAATTGAATAATCACATCATATAGCATACCATAGTATATCTTTATTAATTTAAAACTAAGTTTTAAATTAATTGTATTATATACTATATTATATATATATATTGTATTACATACAAAATTTCTTTTAAATGTAAGGTCACGGCATAGTCTGGTAGTATATATGTAATTCGATCGTTCAACGGATAGATTAGTGATTTACTAATCAGTGAAAAATAGAGTGTCTCGACACTAGGCTCTATCACTCTCTCTCTCTCTATATATATCAAATATGCGTGAAGCTAAAATAATTTAAATTTAACTTTAAAATAAAGATAATTTCTCGATATCTGTACTACACGTCGTCGACCCTAAGCCTGGACCACAATAAAGCATATACCAATCGCCCCCCACTGTTTTTTATATTTGAATCTCGTTCAGAATAAAATTATAAAGGGCATTAATAACTCAGCAAATGATAAACGTTCTAGTAGCGTATGCAAAGTGGTGTTTTCTTAGGATTTACAGTTCCAATTATCGATTAATCGGTTATTGATTTGTTATCGATATCATAGAATTAAATATGTATAATTGCTTGTTTGTTTAACACCGGTTATAAAGTACTAACGACCCGCTCGCGTTTTCTATCGAAAGCTGTTTCGTATTTTCAGTGGCCTTTTCTTAAAATAATAAAGTTCCTGGAAAAACTAAAAAATAATTGGAAGAAAAAAGTAGCCTATGTTCTACCCAATACTCTCAAGTATCTCTATTTAAAATTGTATCATAATGGGTGTAGCGATGTAGGCGTGATGACTCCACATACAGGCAAAGTTACTTTGGAATTTATGATGGATTTAAGGCGTGTTGTGGTTTACAACCCCAATGGAAAAAATATTATTTTTAAAATATTTTTATTCCTCGCTCTGGTAAGCGGCGTTGAGTACTAACCCAACACTCAATGTCTTTAAAAATGGAGAACGGAGTATTTTATCACTACATTAGATACCCTCTATTTATGACAAAGTATATGGCTCCCGAATGCATGAAGCTTTTGTTAGTTGACATAGTGGGCTCAAATCTTGTATAAGACTACTGTCATTTTTGCTACGAATTGACGATTCGACCGATTTAACCATTGTACCAAAAACGAGCGTTACAGGATTCATTTACTTGTATTTGTAAAGCTTAGTGTTAACCATAATTTTATATTAAAAATTACAGTTAAAACAATGGTAGCGAGAACTGAGCAAAGTATCAATTTCCTTCCAACGAATCAGAGCTTCATTTCAATTCATTTATTAATACGCGATGCTATAAATTTCACTGACACCATTAAATACGTATCATGGTATACATTTATAAGTAATCGAATACATTCGTGTACTTTTGTAAGTTTAGTTTTGTGTTGCCACTTAGCTGGTTGAAATGATTTAATAGATTATTATATACAGCTTTGCGTAAGCTTTACTTACGCAAAGCAGAGAGAATATAGTATCAAGACACTTCATTTTCGACTTTTCGTCTGAATTTGAGACATTCTTGCACGTTTTGTGAAAGCAATATTAGTAGGATGTTTTCAAATTTGGTCAGGGAGTGAGAGAAGCTTGGATAGTTGACTACACTTATATCGCAAGTCCCAGGCAGTGCTTCGAGATCTAGGGTGCATGGTGAATCAATTAAATTCTATCGGAGTTTCTCGTCTCTTCTTGGGTAATAGAAATCTAATAATTAAAACTATTACCAGGACTAAAAAATAAACAAGCTAACGTTTTTTCCGTATAGCAGGGTAGTTAGAATGGATGATTTAAAATATTATCGAACTCACAACCAATTGCGTTTACAGTAAAACTGCAGTTCCCACAATGACTTCAAATTGAAGGATCTTCTATAAAACGTTTTTCTTTCTTTTCCAGGTAGGCAGAGATAAGATAGTGTCTTGACACTCAACACGCCATGATATTCGAAAGTGGAGTACGGAGTATCCTGATACTCCGTTCTCCACTTTCGGCCCAAATATCATGGCGTGTTGAGTAGACCTCAACGCTGCGCTTTGTATTTTCACCAGTTTTGTAATTTAAATATAATTTAAATTTGTATGAATCGAACCGACGACCATCGCGTATACAGTCAGAGGCTGTCACACTGCACCACAATGACCTCGATAGAAGGATATTAAGGCGACAATATAATGTAATTATCCTTATTTAGCAACTCTAGTAATAATAGTTAAAAGGAATTTTTCTCACACTGTTCTTTTATATAAACTAGCAATTATTAACTCATAAATTGTTGTACACATCTGAAGGTGAATAATATTTAAAATGGCTATAAAACGATTATGAAAATATTATAATTTGTAATAAGCAATAATTTGTAATATTTTTTTTCTGTAGCATGATTTCTTTTAAATATCTAGTCATTCGTCTTAGTGGGAATTGAACCAACAACTAATCGCGTTTACATTTAGACGCTGTCCCACCGTGAAATCGTATGTTTATTTGATCTAACATTTATATGAAACGAAAACACTATGTTTATTTGATCTAACATTTATATAAAGATAAGATTTTAGGGAGATTTTTTGAGAGATTTTTTACGCGTACCTTGCTAGGGATATAATACGTAGTCCGTAGTACGTATACCGTGATGCTATATAATTTTTTTACACGCATTTCATCCATTCATAGCAGTAGCGGTAGTCAAAGAGAAGACAATCCATTCTCGATACAAACTCACAACCAATCGCGTTTTTAGTCAAACATTGTACCATTGCGCCACGATGGTCCTTAAAAAAGGAGGTTGGAGGTAATAATATATAATATAATAGGCAATAATATAATAATAATAATAGTATGTTAAATGAACACGCTTATATTTTATCTACGCTATGCTTTCGTCCTGGCAAGAACATCAGATTGATGTTTAAAAATATTGTATCAACATCGTAACCATACTGAATGTATTTGTATGACAGGATTAGCTTCTTGCTACGGTTAGGCTAGGCATACTAAGAGAAAATTTGTTTCAAATTGTAAATAATTATCTTTTACTAAACAAACAGTCCATATATGGCACATATAGTCCAGTTATTTTAGATATTTTAAAGTCCAATGTATGGAAAAACTCTAGTGGGCTGAATTTTTCTTTGGGCTAAAGTAGTTTCCAAAAAATCCCTTTTTTTTGTATCTCACGTCACGTTACTTGGAGGTTAATAGAGGTTATTTCTTATACTTTACTATTGTATATACCGCATTCACGTAGATTTCAAAAAACGACTATAGCGAAAAACTGGTCAGGAAAAACTCAGTATACAATGTGTATAAACAGAAAAACATAATGAAAAGAGTGAAATTGCAATAAATTCTCATTACCAAAACAAAAAAAAAACAAAAAGAAACCTAAGCATACCTTGAAAATAGCTCTTCGTTCGCAAGTAGCTCACAGACAGTCTTAAAATGGACAGACGGTCCAACTTGCTAAGAATGTTCTGTTCGAAAGGCAGCAGCGAGGCGAGGGTGTCCAGCTCAGCATTGAGGCGTTCCCGATGCCTTTTGCTTGGGTTGCTCTTGGTGACACCGTCTTTTGATGGCGGCTTGATACTGGAAAGATAATTGATTGTTAGATATATAATTATGATAAAACGTGAAGAAAAGCTTTGTATCCTTTTTTACGACAATTATGCAAACGGAGTATTAAATTGAATATAGTTATAATTTATATGAATAAGCAATGTGGAAAAAAAATAACCAAACAAAAATTAGACACTACACCGTATGTTTGATATACACTTCTGTATAAAGTGACATAGACGCGCTTTAGTCGTCACAAGTTTAGCAGTAGTGTTTTTTGTTTATGGCATGTAAATTTCATTATAGACACTGTCATTTAAAAACATATTTAGGAAACGTATAACATTGAAACGCAGCTAAATTCGAACCCGCGCACCTTGGAAATCGTCCAAGCGCTCTGACCACTATTTCTACAGCGTTCTACACCCGGCTACGTCGAAATTCTTTTACGCTTTATATCAATTTATTTTTGTTGGTAGCATATCTGTAGAGAGATTCTTACAAATTTCTGCTACCCAAAGATTATCTCTAAATTTCAAATATATATTTTTATTATATATATTTTTATTCTACGAATAATTATTTGATAAAAAGAATGCTTTTTTAAAGATACATTGTCATTGTTACTCATATTGCAATATAGTGAGTGGTTGAATTTTCGTTCAATTTAATGGTTGCGGTTTGATTGGCGAAACCCAACGCCGCTTATCGTTTATTTATTACACAAGCATGTAGGGGTGAATTTCTGTTTTTTAAATTTTTATAAAAAAAAACCTTAATTTTAAATAAATGGCTTTCACTTATAAACTTATAATTGTATAAATTAAAAAATAACACCACCTACTTATATAATGGTTAATACCAAAAAATAGCATTCCAATAATATATAACAACAAACGGTTCACTTTCTCTATTCCATATACGTTTCCATACAAATATACAAAAAAGCTCATTCATCATACATTTGCAATACAAAAAGCTCGCTCAAGCTTACCTTTCCTTGATCGCGTGACTGTTACCTCGTTAGCTACTGTACTATGGGGGGGAGGGGGGTTGTATATGAAATAAACACTAGCCTAAGCTTATAATAATCGTATTTATTTAACTAATTTATTCCTCCGTCGATTATAAATATTAATTCATAGTGGAATAAATTAGTAAATTGCCTTTTGCTATTTGCTTTTTGAATTTATTAGATAGTGTTTGGAAATTTAGTATGGCAAGAGTGAGAATTTGAGTCACGTTTATATTCAAAGACAAATTGCTGTGATTAATATAATAATTGGTCTATATTCACATTATATAGAAGTAAGTGCCATCACCAAATCACCATCACATACCCATTGTGTGAGGGCAGTGTCTTAGTGTAAATGTGATTAGTTGTAACTTCGATTCCCATTCATGGTAATGATTATATATAAATTATTTTCAATTCTAAAATATTTTCAATATTTAGAAAACGTATGAATAATATTTTCAATATTTAGAGAACGCAGCTAAATTCGAACCCGCGCCTCTTGGAAACCGTCTAAGCGCTCTGATCGTTAAGTAATATATTTTTCGATTTCCTTAGAGTGTGAATAACACTTTAAAAATTAAAAATATTACAATATACGGGTAAATACTTCTTTCATACATATATAGTTACACAAAGTGTGGCAGACGATTAATTTAAAAATATATTAATATGAACACGCTTATTATTCTGAGCGTCTTATCAAGGACGCTATCAGTTGTATTATAACCGGAACCGGAAGGGGGCAAAATTTCAAACCAATCAGATGACAAGGAATTGTTCAAATTAAGTCGTTAAAGCTTGATTAAAAGCTCCTGTTAAATATATTAATGTAATTTTTGTTTCTACATTTCAGTGATTTAACCGCCTTATATGTAATGTTCATAAGAATTTCATACAATTTTATAACCACGATCATCATTTTAAAGCGATCTATTTTAATAATCATTCCTAATACTTAATTACGATTTATATATATAAAATATTTGCTTTTCTTAATCCACAGTTCACATCTCGATTGTGTGGATTTGTTAAGGGTTTGAAAAGGTGTAGAGTCGAAGGTCAAAATAAAAGTTAACTCTAAATAAATAATATTTGTTTATTTTAAGGTTATATTAAAATGGAAATTGTGTTTTTCCAGACAATTGCTGACAGACGAGTATGACGATTGGCATAGTTAAAGAAATGCAGACATTCAATATTTTATATAATAATGCATTAGAAAGAAGTTAAATTAGTTTCCACGTTGCTCTTAATTGTGAAATTCGTTATTTAAATACGTTTACTGCTTCAAATGATACATATAACTTTTTATACAAAACTTCTATAGTCTCTTTAAGGCTGCCTTATTAAAGTTACAACTTACATTCAAACATTACTCATTGCCGCCCGTCGTTTTTATTGATTTATTCAAAGGTATCAAACGTTAGCTCGCCTTTGATATCATTCCGATACAAATTGTATTCCCGTTATAAATTTTAAAGGAAAATATACTCTAAAATTTACGAGATAAAGTAAAAAATTTTATACCACGGTGTACTGTTAAAATAAATCAATGGCCGATTATTTCTATAAATTGTAACTCGATTAAGTTATAATCGATGTTCGATTATTTGGATACGGTATGGAAATGTCTAGTTTTTTTTATACATATTTACAAGTATACGTGATTTTTTTATGCGTAATACACAGTAGCTAGTGATTATTCTTTTCATCTCTCCTTGATCTCTCTATTTTGATATTGATATAAAATGTGTAGATTTTGAACTCCAAATTTATCCATTTTGGAAACCAAACTTGAAAATCGATTATGTAACTAATTTTATTTTCATTTTTACGTCTTTTCATTGCGCGTTGAGTGGCGGAACTCAAAACTCAGAGCGCAGAAATAAAAACAATAAAATTATAATAATTCCTTTACTGGGAATCGAACTTACACTCAATCGCCATTACAGTCAGACTGTCCCACTACGCCACGATGGCCTCGCTGCGTACGATGGCAATTATTTTTTTGACTTTTGAAGGCATTTGCCTTCATTTCAAATAATGAATTTAGATCTTCTTTTACATTTCAACTTTTAATTTTAAAATTCATCCACAATTTTCAATTTTTTGAAAGTTCAATGGGAAAATTATTTTGATCTCCCTAATCGGGTAATTAAAGCACGGCGTTTGGATCCACTACTTGAATAAACACGCAATGTCTTGAAATTGATCAGATAGTCGAGAATGGAGTGTCTTGTCACTAGGTTCTTTCTGACACCTTGGTATATGCGAAATATGTGTTGGATTTAAATAATAATAATAAACTATCGACCCGCACGCGGCTTCACCTGCGTGAGCTATAGCTGTTTCGTATATTTAGCGGCCTTTCGTAAAATAGTGAAGTTTCTGTAAAAGCTAAAAAAATGGGAAAACGAATAGCCTATGCTCATTTCAATACACTCAAGTATCTCAATATAAAATTTCATCGCAATCTGTTCAGCGATTTGGCCGTGATGACGTCACGGACAGACAGATAGACAGAGTTACTTTCGCATTTATAATATTAGTATGTGTTTGTATGGTATATGTTTTATAACGTCATTAAATATTATCAAAAGCTACACCAATACGTGTAGTACCATATAAAGTACATATAAACCACGTGATTTATTCTTATTTTTTTTTTGCCTTTTGACAAACATAAAAAAATAGTTCCTTATTCCCATAAGGAAAAAACTAATAAATTGCATCGGTCAGTGGATTACGGTTAAACAAATGTTATAATGTATCGTTTAGTAATAAAAGCGTTGAAGCGTGACACGTCTAGAGATGTCAAGAAATTGTTATACTCGTATGTATGTAAGAGAAAACAGCAATATATATATATTGATTTTGTTACATGAATAAAAAAAATATTATTTACATCCACCTTGACCACCGTGGCGTAGTGGAACAGCGTCTGACTGTAATATCGATTGGTTGTGGGTTTGATTTTCACTCGGAGTAATGATTATAATTTATTTTCATTTCTCCGCTATAACTATTTTCATTAAATTGCTCTGCTGAGCAAGACAAAGCGCGGTGTTGAGGACCACCACTCAACATAATGTTTTAAATTCGTGGGGATAATGGATGACGGAGTATCATGATATTTAGTTCTCTGACTACCCTACTATGCGGGATATAGCGTGATAGAGTCACGCTATATCCTGTATAGTACTGAAACGAATTCAGTAGAAATTGAATGCTTAAGAAGCCACTTGTCACTAGACGTATAAACTAGCAAAAATAAACAACTTTAGAGGTCAATGTACTAAAATGTTAAACGACTTTAAAATGAAACTGTTAAAGTAATTCGGGCCGGTCGAACAAAAGTTTATACTCGCATTTCTCATATTTAAGTATAATTTCTAACATCTAACGAATATATAATCGATGGTCCATCTTATCGCAACATCTTAACTGAATGCTACCTTTTTATTTGTAAACTTACTGTGACTTCGTCTGAGTGAAGTTCTAAAATAAAAAAAAATGCCTAAGCTAGTCCTTATTACACTTGATTTTATATCCAGATAATCCAGAGCCTGAAACCAACATATAGACAGAGAGAAAAGAATTGTAAAAAAATGTTATTTTAGTATATTTACCGTGTATACATACATATGCATTTAGTAAAAAGCGTTTATTAAATATTACAAACAGACACTACAATTTAATTCATTTGTGATATTCAATTATATATTAAATTTATTGTGAGTATTAGCTATTTAAATTAATGGGTTATTTGCTTTATGTTAACTACTGGTTATATACGTATATCTCAGATATATCTGCGACTGCCATATATGGCATGGTCAGCAGCAAAAGTAAAGTTGAAAATTCTAAATGAGTTATTTCTCTTTTTGTTGTCCACATATTCACTTTTCGTAGAGAATATCAAAATCCTTCGTGAATTTCTTAATCAACATTTTATCCTTTACTGGCCCTACTTTTGAACCTACAACCATCGTATTCTCACTTACGTCCAATCAGCATCACAATAAACATTTGTTTATTTAAACTGTTAAGAGACGAGAGTCCACTGTGGCGCTGTGGGACAATCAGACAGTAAACGCGATTGGTTGAGGCTTCGAATTTTGGATCTTATTCAGTGGAGCGAAAGGGAATTAATTATTTTCATTTTTCTACTCTTTTGTACAAGGAACAAAACCGCTAAACACGCAATGTTTGAATGAATTTTGGCGAAATTGGACGAAAAGTGGAGAATGGAGTGTTTTAACACTAGGTTCTCTCTGCCTACTAAGGCTAAGTAAACTGACAAGCCCATTTTACTTCATACTTTAATTGATCACATCTAATTTGCTAATTAAGAATAATTTTAGTTACCAAAGTAGATTAACAAGTAGAAGATCGATAAATATTAAATCTATAAAAAATCATGACATCTGTAAAAGGTGTTTTTACGTCAAAACAGGATTCGCGTGCCATCTCCGCAAGTGTTATCAACAGAACAATTATAGCTGCAAGAGTCATTGACCAAGACGTGAATGGGTGTCGTGCTGACATGCGAGCACGCTAACGAAAATGAATCTTACTATAGACAGGTCACGAGCCAAGGGCCTGCTTGCTAATTTTGGAATTCTAAATCTTTTGATAGCATAATATACTTTTTGGCGTCTTGGCGTATGACGGTGTTTTGTTGGTATGGGTTTTTTGGGTTGAAATGGATAAAAATATACTGAATAAAATACTTAAATCATATTGCCAGCTATATATAAATGCTGTTCAGCAGTTAGGACGGAATAGTTTTGTGATCAAATTTGACTCAGACATTCCAATATAGTTAGATAGAGTGTGGCGTTCCGCTACTTGTCACGCAATATCTATAAATGGGGGGAAAGTTGTAAACAGAGCACTGTATTACATTCTTAATGTTTGCTCCGTGAAGGATGGTACTGCAAAAATATTAGTAACTATTGCCTATAATTGATGACTTTAAAAAGTCACACTTAAAATGCTTAGAACTTGAACACTTATAATCTGTTTACTAAACTAACTTTATTATTTGTCGAAGTAGCTTATAAGTTTCATAATGATACCAAATTATTATATAATAACGAAATATGTTCTAGAGGACGTTTATGTTCCGTTCATAATTATTAGTTGAATACTTTCTAGATAAGTTGCTAAAATATTGTGACAAATATTCATTAACAATTGTTTTCCTATTTCGAGAATTGAACTCATGGCCCTTAAAGCTTAAGCTGAATACTATACTACCGATAGACTACTGGAGCTTCGTCATCAAATTACCAAAAGGATATTGTTTAGTTGTTTTTTCTAACCGACCTCTAATATGAGATGAAAACAAAAACTAGACGGTTACGTCACACACCCTATATTTACAAATCTACGCGTCATGTGTGGTATAATTATAATCGTATTAGTTAGGTCAACGAACTAAGGGTTAAGGCCGTTCGAAAAAACAATATTTTGGAATAGTAGCATTGAATCGTAAAGAACAAAGCTATGATTTATGAAGTGTCTTCCAAGGTTGTGTTTTAGGTACTATATTGTTAATTAATTATAGACTTGTTGAAAATTTGTTATTGATTATATAAAAGTCTAGATTTAACTTAGTAGTGTTAATTTTTGCTATTATTTAGATATTAGATTTTTGTATATAAAAAAAATGTTTTAATTCAACCTATAAGCATACAATACAAAGCCTGTGAAATTTTTACTTAGGTACAAAATGAATAAACAAAATACTTGAATGAAAGTGAAGTAATAGTACAAACAACGGTTATTAAATAATAAACAGACGTAATTAGTTAAGTATAATAATTTTACAATGGAAGGGAAATTTCGGACTTGTAAAGCAAAACCATGAATCATAACTAACAAAATAATTACGATTCTAAACAATAGCTGAGGAATACCAATCAGAAGCAACGGTTATAGTGATGACTCAACAGGCCATGTAAAATTACATTAATTCAATATTTATAGGTCATTATGTTTGTTGAAATTGTTAGATATTTACTAGACATAGGTACTAGTTGTGTCGTTTTTCCTCGTAACTGTAGGAATTTCAGGGAAATTTCCATCAGTTTTCCAATACATTCTCCAAGGAACACACAGACCTAATTTTAAATTTTCTCCTTCTAGTGTTTTCGGCTGTAAATTGTCTGTCAGCTACTCGGTGAGTAACGGATGAGTTGTATACATTAGATTGTGATGTTTGAATTATATGAGACCCTGATTAAAAAAAAAGGTTCTTGATTCTAATTTTGTTCAGGAAAAAAATAACATTCTTAAAAATTTACGGTCTGGTTGCATAAAATGTTTATTAAAGTGTCATTAAGACCCACCATGATGGATTAATAATCTTACAATAAGCGGAAAATAAATAACAAAGTGAGTTATTTATTTTCCGGCTTTACCAATACAAAGGAAATGTAACGACAAAAAATATACTTATACCTCATATATATGTCACTACTATATTAGGCTTTTATATAGGAAGCGAAGTGCCAGGTGTGCACAATTTCCTTTTCTGTCGATATTATTTTTATCATTAAGTAAAAGGAGCATTCTCATACAAACTAAAAGGCGTCTTCGAAAAAAAGTGGACACTAACTTATGGCTTATTGGATCAATTCATCAAATTTATTAAGTGATCCGTTTTTTGTTATATGTACGAGTTGCTAGTTCTTTTGTACGTAATTATTTATATAGCAGTGAATTTATTTCTTCTAGATATAATGATTCTAGATATAATGATTTTAGATATAATGATTCTAGATATAATGATGATCTAGATAGAAAATAATGATTTAGCAGTTCTACGCAATATACATACATTTTATTCAACATTTTTTAAAGTATTATTCACATTGATTTATTAAATAGTTAAAAAAAATACGCCAATTGTGGCATAGTGGCAATGTATTTGTGTGTATGAGATATGATTGTGAATTTGAAACCAATTAATGGTATTGTTAAAAGAACGTGCTTATAACCACAGAAGGTTAGACACAGAGCGGCGTTGGGTTCTGCCAGAAGGCGAGCCATTTTTTTAAGTAATATGACGAGGAACGTAGTGACTTATTTAATTGTTTTTTTTCTGTCTAACCAAAAATAGTAAAAATACAATAAGAAAATAGACAATGGTAAAAACCCTTTTTTCTCAGACAATATAACTTTTTTCAAGGTGTGGGTTAAATAGCTAACCTTGGAGTTCTGGGAAATCTAACTTATACAGTATTGTTATCCATATTCCTGTACATAACAAAAAATAACCTTCTGAAGCACTTAAGTAATCGAATATAAGAGTTCAGGGTGAGGAGAATAATTTGCTGCTTAATAAGAATTGAAAAGTCGCATTATATAGCTTGATATTATATATAAGTCAATACATTCACGGTGTTGAACTCCGCCACGAAATGCAATGTTTCAACTTCGGGTGGAAAGTAGAGAACGGAGTGTCTCGACACTAGGTTCCCTCACTGCTGTGCGGGAATAGGCGTGAAGTCTATATCATAAAAGTTATATTTTAGTAATGTAAAAAAATTACAATTAAAGCTATGGTTTTAAATATTCTAACATTCTACATAATTAATTAGACTTATTTAAAAATAAAGTGATTCGTTTAATAAGAACAAAAGCAAATTGAAATCTAAATACCAGCATCAGTATAGGATTCTGTGAAAACTTCTGTATAACAACCTATCTTACAAACGCACATACAAACAAAAATAAACTCAAAATCGATATTGATAAAGTCTATTTCAAATTAATTATGTAATTAATGTTCATACATCGTTGGGCATGTGTGTCAAGCAAAATTAAGTGTGCCAATATCATAAGCGTTCTCGCTTCATTGCGCTTAGCCTTCGTTTGAATAACTGTTTTCCGTCGATTTTTCTCGTATAATTTACACACATTTCTATTCTAGTCAAGGTTGTGTTTGGGGAAGCTAATTGTCAGTATGAATTTCAAAAAGTTATTTAATTGAATAGTAAATTTTCATGCTTATACGATAGTTGATTTTATTTGGAAAATATGTAGGTGGAAAATTTATATACGTATAATACTTTTTATTCATTATAGCTTCACGACTACCCGTCAGAGAGAATCTTGTGTCAAGACACTCCGTTCTCCACTTTTCAGTTACTTTTAGAAACGTTGCGTGTTGAGTGGCTAATATGGTTGTGTTCAAGTAATAACAAATAAATCTAGACCCAGGGATTTCTATCTAGTCTAGCAGAGTAAAAAAAACTAAAGTAAGCAACAAAAAACTTGGATAACAACATTCTATTAAAATTCTCCCCTAGTCCTAGGTCACAAATTACATATTGTGTAATGGCGGCTGATTGTCGCAAATCATTGCAATTTTCATCAATTGCGCAGTTTATCATTGTGAGTGAAACTAGACGTGGTCTTCACTATTATTGTTATTTTATGCGAGATTATGCTAATAGGTTAATGGTAAAACTAGAAAAATATTAGCTAAAAAATGTACAATTTTAATCTTTACCTGAATTTTGTTAAAAAGGAAGAATAGTCGTTCAGAACATATTGGAAATGTAACGTATATACACGTCATGTCATTTTTATCATTGAAAATTTAGAAGTGTTTGGTAGGCAAAAAAAAACACCTAAAATTTTATAAATGCTTTTCTCACTCTTAGTATCTGAAAACTATATAATAAATAAATCCGTCCACCGAAACCGTAAACCGCTTGGAAAGCAGCCAGAGCCCGCATTTAAACCTGATTAATCGCGTATATTTTGGTATTCGAAAATTCTAGTTTAGGAAACTGAAAGTTTCGAACACTTTGCAGTTATCCGTGATAGGCAGAGTAAGGCAACGTTCATCTGTTAGTAGATATAAAAAAAACGAACCTTTTCAAACTTTATATATATATAGATCTAAGAATAATTTGACAAACTAAAACATTAATAGGCAGTAACGTAAGGCACTTTCATACAATACATCAGTCCCCTGCCAATAAAGCAATATATGATAGTCACCCTATCCCTACACGGATAAATAGCAATTGTAACTCTCAATAGCGCGTGGCGGGGAAACAGGTATATGTCAGTCCCCTGTCAAAATACAATGTGAGGTATTTTGTTGCGAAAACGGTAGGTAATGTGTAACGATTTAGGGTGTTTTTACACGTTTTGTAGTTTAATTGTGCATATATTTTTTAACATAGTATTTAATTAGTGGTATATATTCTTATTCTTATAAATGTAATGGGCGGTTGTAGTTTAATTGCTCACAATAGGCTAGGCGAGTTTACAAATTTGTATGAAAATTGGCATAAATACATAATATAAAAAAATTATAACTTGTAACTTGGTAACTTGAATTTAAATATATGATACTTAGGTCTTGGATATACTATGAATGAACTTATAAACATCGAATTTTATATTAGTTAAGTACTGTTATTTCGTTTCGTTAAAATTATCCTTTGAAGGTTCTATTAACAAAAAGCTAGTATCGTCCGTTTAAAAATTAACTGTACGAAAAATGCATTGAAATATTATAAAAAGTGACATTATTCATAAATTTTCTTCCATTTACAAAATGCGTAGGTAGAGATATCAGTACCCTTAGGTAATGGCTCACCATTAACTCCTGTCACAACAAAGCGGGGTTGTAATGCACCTACAATTTGGGGTTGTAGATCGGATTATAGCAAATCGACCCTATAGTAGTGATATTAATTGTTATGAAGTGAAACTATTTTTAACCGGATTAATCGCGTATATTATTAGTATTCGAAAATATATTTTTGAAACCGGACGTTTCGATCGCTTTACAGTATTCTTTGCTTGCAGGTAGACTGTGGTGGCATTCGTCTAACAGTTGATACAATTATTATATCAAGCTACCGCCAACGATTTCTTAGTTTCCTCGCGTACTGCCCTGGATACTTGCAGAACAAGCTGACAGTGTCTTGTTCAGAACTATAATTTACGCGATTAATCCGGTTAAAAATAGTTTCATTTTAAAATGTGTAAAAATTACGAAAACTAAAGATCTTTTAATTGTTATTTTAGTTTATTATATTATTACTATAGATATCACTCGTTTATATATTTATATACGCTAATAAAAGTAATAAAAGCGAATCATATAGTGCCTTGACACTATGTTCCCTTGAATATACTACTGTGTGGGAAACAACACAAAGCTGTAAAAGAAAAGAATTCAGTTGGATTAGGATAAACCAGCGCAATTTAAAATTGTATTATAAATTAACAAAACATATATAACATTTTATTAATTAAGTTATTAGTAATTAAAATAATTGCGGTAAACAATTATTTTCTTATATAATATTAATATGGAACTAGGTAAAACTATAACAACTTATGACGTCACTATTGCACTTGTATAAGTCAATAAAGCAATAATTATTAATACATTTAAAAAAAATTACCTTTGTACATATTTTTCACAAAAAATTCGTAGGAAGGAAAAAAACGTAGGAAGCATTTTATAAATTGAAGTTAAGTTGACAAAACATTGAATAAGTTCGAAAATTGTAAATCGCTTTTACTAAGTTAAAACTTAGCAAATTGCAGTTTAAAAATAAAATTCACTAAATGTTCAATTATAAAAGTAGAACAAAAGAGAAGATTACTCATCCAAATCACGATACTTTATCTAACAAAATATTTAAATACCTAAAATTTATTTTACGATATATCGAAGAAAGACACTGAGGCTGTCCTTGCACAATGGTTGTGAGTTCGATCCCGACTTATGTAAATAATTATATTTAAACTATTTTCATTTTAGAGCTCTTGTAATAGAAAGCGCAGTGTTGAGTTCCGCCAGTCAACACGCATATCTTGGATTCGAGCGAAAAGCGGAGAACAGTCTCATAAAACTAAGTTCTCGCTGCTGGGAATGCTATGCGGGATAAAGCGGGAATCCTTTTCAATTTTCGACATTTCAATACCGGTTCTTAACAAAAGTTGAATTAAAAGAATAATTTTAAACTGTACAATGTATGAAACGGTAATTTATAACGAAAATCTCCTTGTTCAGAGCATCATTATGTATCATGGCCTGGAGCGGGCCTAATACTATTTTAATAGTCGGCTCCATCTGATGACTTTTATTTGAGCTAGTCAACTTTGTAAGTAACCCAAAATTTCATTGATTACGCTACTGCGTTTAAAGTTTACATAAAAAATGTTTTATTAAGCTGACTGCACACGTTATTGATTGTGGGTTCGATTCCCATTCGGGGGAAGATTATACTTAAATTATTTTCATTTCAACCCTCTGGTAGCTAAGACAAGAGCGGCGTTGAGTTGCACCACTCAACACGCAACGTTTCGATTTCGGGCGAAAACTGGTGGATGGAGTGTCCTGACACTGGGTTCTCTGTGACTATGCTACGTGGGCTATGTGGGAAAATTGTGAAGCTCGAGGATTTTCACGTAATATATTTCTAATAATTGCTTCTTAGAAGACGAAGATGTTTCTAATAATTGTTTGCAGAGAATTTAATTAACGTTTAATTGACATTAAAAAGCTATAAATACGTGTATTTGTGTTGGACAGGTTTTCATATTTTTTTATCAATTTTTTTTTTATTGTCATGAATAGAGATGATTAATTCTTCTTATTGCCATACAAAAGTAAAAGTTTAAATAACTGTTTCTTACTAAAAATGCATGGTGTATAGTACATATACACGGTACATATACTAAAATACCATTTTTCACAATTTTTGTCTGTCGATCTGTCTGTCTGTTTGTTCCGACTACTATCTAGAACGGCCTGATCGTTTTTTACGGAACTTTCATTGGCAGATAGCTGCTGTAGAACTTAGGCAACTTTTATTTTAGAATTCCACACAGATGAAATCGTGGACACAGCTAATTATAAATACAAACATTCTGTATGTTGATCGAATGAAACGATGTAGGTTCAAGCCTCACTTGAACCAAAAATATAATATATATATTTTTGGTTATATAATTGGCAACAAAGGGTGAAGTAAAATTCTGCAACTCGACTTACAATGTCTCGTTTTCTAGGGGAAAACGAAGGATGGAGTGTCCTGATACTATGTTAATCACTAAATACCTTGCGAAATGAAAATTAATGTTTAAAAACGACTTAAATAATCATTGCAATATTTAGAGATTATTGAAACCAAATAAAAATGTAACTAAAACAAAGTACAATATTCAAGAAATGTAGTTAAAATTAACTATAAAAGCAGCTATAGTTGTAGTTAAATAGCATATGGTCAAACAATTTCGCACAATGACCACTGCGGGGTATCGGTTACTGGTATTAGACTACACGCGCATGCCTAATGCGTTTAAAGTGGAGAGGGCATGTTAATGGATTGAACGGACTATGAAAATGATTAAAGTCATATGAAGATTGGCTTGAAGTTAACATTTCATAATTAAATATTTTTAAGAGACCTCTGTGGCACAGTGGGACAGCCTGTAAGGATAGACTGTAAACGCGATTGGTCATGGGTTCGGTTTCCACTTGGGGGAATGATTATGTTTAATAAAAATCATTTTTCGCTCTGGTATCTAAGACAAAGCGCGGCGGGAAGTGGAGAACGTACTGTTTTGACACTAGGTCCTCTCTAACTGCCCTGCTTTGCGGATTTAAATAAATAATAATTAACCATTTTTAATTATTTTATTATTTCATTGAAGTGGATGTTAATAGTCAAATTGTTACCATTTTTACGATCTGTTTATACAAAGAGCGGCGTTAAGTCTCAGCGTTTTGTGCGTTTTTTTAAATTATTTTTTATCTATAGACAAGGCAAACGAGCGTTCGGGTCACTTGATGGTAAATGATCACCGCCCACAACCCCGTGTAATACCAGAAGAGCTACAGGAAAGTTGCCGGCCTTTAAGGTGGAAATGGACGCGCTTTTTGAAGGTACTCATGTCGAATCGACCTGGAAGCACTACCACTGGTAGGCCATTCCACACTTGAGTGGCACGCGGTAGAAAGTTGCGTTGCTATATGATAGCTGTATATTGTATATTATCAATTATCATTGTAACGTTGCAATATGTATATGCATATTATGTGAGATACCAAGACATGCTAATGTTACATTCCTCCATAATTTAGAAATACTGCTAGTTAGGTATCGAAGCTTATATCTGCAGTTTATTTCATTTAATAGATTTATAATATTTCCACTGTTATCAACTTCTTCATTCCCTCCGAGGGCTCCCCATGAGCTTCCTCTGGAGGAAGTTCGTGAACACAACATCGATGACACTGGTTTCTCAAAAGTCGATCGAAGTATTCGAAAGTAACCGCTCGTTTTCCATTGACAATTTTTAATTAGGATCTGGAAATTGATGGATTATCTTTACTATAACATATACAGAAATGGGATCTTATCAAAAAATTTAAAGCGTAAAGCATATAGTGTTACTTCATTTTGTTTGTAATTTATTCTTATTTGTAATTAAGTATCATATTGCGTTTAAGGCAGTAATATTTTGGGTTCAATTGTAAATGACAATGGGTTGTGAGTGGAAACTGTATGGTAAGGGTTATAAAGTGCACTCAAACAAATATGCGATACATAATTTTTTTTTTAATTTACATTTTTTAAATTGGAATTTAAGCTCGCAGCTATTCTACTACAACAAAATATAACAATGTAAAGAGCTTTTAATCAATCTTTTATTTTACAAATTATTTTATGAGATGACAGAGCACGGCGTTGAGTTCTTTTACTCAACACGCAATGCCACAAAACGAACTTAGTTATTGACACTAGGGTTTCTCTGCATACCGATCTATGCTGTAAAGCGTGAAACTGAAGAAAACCAGTTCTTTTTCTCAACTACTACTTATAGACTCAATAAATCAATTTTAAACCAAAAAAATAACTTCCACCGGTTATATAATTTTTACAGCCACACAAAAACGAATTATTTCCCAGTAAACACCAGTGTCAATAAGCGCGTTGTGCTTAAATAAATCCACTTATACATTTGTAATTTTCAATTGTTCTTAGCAATTAGACGTCACATGATCATTGTTCGAAGTCATCGGTGTTTTTTTTCTAATAGTATTGTTTTTTAATTTGTTTGCAACCTTGCCCCAATATAGTGTGAGAATACTATGTAATAGTAATTGCTTGAGTTATTAACTATAATTTAATAATTTTTCATATCAAAATTGCATTACCTATAAACTATTTAAGCAAAGGTCGTGGGTTCTCGATTGAAGCAAACCTACAACTTATTTATAAGTATATGTTTAAACAAAGAGGCCATCATGGCATAGTGTGACAGCGTCTGAATGGATATGCAATGGTAGTGGGTTAGATTCCCACTCGGGTATTTAAATTATTTTCAATTCTCCACTCTGGTGAACGTAACGTCTCGGATTCGGAAGGAAAGTGGAGAACTGAGTGTTTTGACACTAGATTTTCTTTTATTACCGTGCTATACTGAAAAAGGTATGAAGCTACAAAAATAATGTAAATAAAGTTTGTGTGTAAACCATAGGCAAATTTAAAAACACGCCCTTTTTAATATTCAAATACATACAAATAAACATGTATTTATATAAATGCATTCTCCTCTATAGAGACTAAAGTTCTAATGCACTAAAGTTGCCTAATTAAACACTAAATTAAAATAAAAGAAAAAATATATATAAAAACAAAAGAATATGCTTTCGGTCGATTTAATACAAAAAGTCGAATTCACTGGAAGACGCGATCAAACAGTAGTTAAAACGACGCAACATGATATCGATTGTGAAAGACGACTTTACACTGCCCGCTTTTGTATTCGTTTAGCCTTATGTACGTACCATAACAGGTCCTCAATTCAAATCCTGGCACAAAATATTCAAATTGATTTTATTTCACATCTGTTTTAGTTTCATAATGGTGTAGGATTTTAGAGGTAAAATAGCTTACTTACGTTTATATTAAATGTTGTTGATGACTAATAAAAAATGGTTACGATATATGTGAAAAATTTGTAAGTAAGTAAAGTCTGGGCTAAACATTAGTGTGTAAATTACAATGTAGTAGCTCCCTAAGAAAAAATAGGATTCGTCGAAGTTCGAACAATTCCACGCGAGTGAACCCTTCGTTCCAAATCACAGCTGATGCAGTTTTTGATAGACCGACAAGGTGTCTGAGTTTTTGATATTCACTTTTTAATTTACACGTTACCTTAAAATAAACATCGGATTCCTTTAATTTATTTACATATTGAATGTTAAATTTAGATTTTTGCTCGTTTTATGATAGATTTGGGATTTTGATGATAAGAATGTCAAAATAAAACATATTTTTTACAATACTATGAGCTTATATCCGTTACCAGCGTTGTAATTGCCACTTTCATTCCCATAAGCTTTATCTACGAGTACACGTGGCATTAACAGCCACGAATAATTAAATGAACTCTAGGGTTTCTACGCCGTCGTATTCGTTTAACACCTTGTTTTTTTATTACTGAATACATTGCAATGTTTACTTTCCGCAATATATATATTAAGAAACGCTCATACAGCGACCGTACCTTTTGTCAACCGCTTTCCTATTGGTATTCATTTGAATATAGGAAAATCCATCGATACAAACCAGATTACGCTAATCCAGCGTTATTATATCCTGTAGGCGGAACTACTGTACCATTGTAAGTAGCTTTATCTTATTAACTCCTTATCAATATAGAACCAGGACCACGCCTTTCGACCAATCATAGCAGATTTTTATTACATTGTTCTAGCACTTAACGGTATAACAGACTTTGTATTCCACTCACAATATATAATACAAGCGATAATCAATTTTAAAACGACGTGCTACGGTTTTAAATGATTTAACGCTATCATCTTAGCATAATTCCAATTGGCTGTTTCGTATATGAATTGTACCAAACACCGCGGAATCCGCCTAACTTTAAAGAGCGACGCATACAAGGGAATAACTGTACAAAATATCTATTTGTTTTTATAATTAATTTATTTTTTCATCAAATGCAATGATTTAAAGTTCTGTCTAGTATTTTGTATGGTAGCTTTATACTAGGCTTATTTCCACTAATGAATAAAGGCCGCATAAAGCGCTTAGTATAGTATAAAACTAAATCCAAGTTAAACCAATAAAAGGGTTTTATTAAATGAAAACCTATTGGATTCTCGGTGACGACCCGGCAATGCATTTTATATCGGCGATGAGCGACGGACAGTAATGCGACGTAACGTCAACGTTGAGTACGATTATTTGAAAATTGTAGTTAGTTCTTTTTAAATTCTGTCAAAAATATAGTTAAAAGAACACGATCTTAGATATAACATATGTAATTTAATATATATATTTAAAACTCAGACAATTTTCATAATTTTATCACTTGATATATATAGAAGTATATATTGGTACGAAATTGCATTTTTTGTAAATAATACAATATTTCTAATCAATTACACCAAGGAGAAAACAATAAAAAGTAACCACACCACAAGTGAATCGTTAATTAAACTCCAAATTTCACAAAAACGTATACAATATATTACTAAATCAGTATAACAAACCCATTTATAACTACATCTAATAACAAATTATCAATTAACCTAAAAAAATTTTTTAATTAAATCAATTCAATTTGCCGCTCCCACATGACACAGCGTTTCATAGCAGCAGTGTACGGCTCCCTTATTCAGAGTTAAACGCAGCTTATTTGATTAGTAAAGAGCGTTTATTGAATTAAGGTAGACGTACGGATTTACTTTTCATACGGCTTGATTACTCGTTCGTATACTATTGGCGAGCCCTCGTTTTGTTTATTATAGAAGATTGGTTTTATTTTCAGCTTCATTATTTTACTCTTATAGCAGGGTGGGCACAGAGAGCTTAGTGTCAAAACACTCCATTTTTTACTTCCTGCCTGAATACGAGACAGTGAGTGTTGATTGGCGGAACTTTGTTTTTTATAAAGGAATTAGTGTGTGGTATTTGATATATCGTTAGAGGGTCTTGATTCTTTGGATTCTATATTTGATTATATATTTTATGGGTTTTATGGTAATAAGTATGTGTTAGAATTTTTTTATTATCAGTACATAATTTTTATAATAATTGCTATATTAATTTACGTCATATGAAGTAATAACGAGGTTATTTTCGTTTTATTGTAGAGTTGTAATAAATACAAAAAAAACACATATGAACTAAGAAGTAGTTGTTAAATCTTATCTAGAAAAACAATCATTTAAATATTATAGAATTAATTAGTGATTACAATATCGATTCTTATCTCAAATATTACTTTGTATCCAGAAAGATATTGTTTGCTCAAGTCGAACCTTATAAGCGCTGGCAAAAAACTCAATTTGTGAACTTTGCTAGTCAGAGAAAACGTTAGTTACAAATGATAATAAAAGCAGTAGCGCTATTATAAATTTATTTTCCTTCTAAATAGTTAAAACGATCTAGACATTCCATTTTGTAAAAAAAAAAACATGTTTTTAGTAAGTAGTCAAAATGTAAGGATGCAATTTTATTTTTTAATTTAAACATACGTACATATTATATGATTCTTGCAAATTTGAATTTGAAACTAGCCTCGATAAAAGTTTACAAAGTTGCATTTACAAAATCAGAATTAAAATGAAAAAAGGTTAAGCTTAAAATATATATTTTGCAAAAGTAATCCGTAAGAAGCATTTCTCTACCAACAAAAGATAACACGGTAGGATCAATTATTTTAATGAGCACCAGACGGAGCGTAGAGTATAGTTTTTTCATAAAATCGCCTCAACAACCTCTTAGTCGGCTCTACGTTTATAATTTACATAATTTATAATCGCTATAACACTTTATGTGGTTGCAGTGTTAGCGGAATTTGAACAAAACTATATTGTTATATATATTTTTTATTTTAACATAATTCATTAGTGGCCACAATAGAGTCATTAATATGGTGTACTAATGAATTATTTATAATATAGTTTTAATTTATATACGTTATTATTATTAGTTTGGTAATTTATAAACTATAAAAACATCTTTATGGAATTTCTAAAAGTTTTATTAACATTTTTTAAAGTGTTATTAGCACACTTAGGAAATTGAAATAGACATATTTAGAAAATGTGTAAAAATTTGAAATTTAAAAAAGTATTCAAACTCGTTAAGAAACTTTTAATTGAGTTTGAGGCTATTATGATGCAGTGTGCCAGCCTCTGACTGTATATTAGATGATTGTGGGTTCGATTAACACTCGGGGGGAATTATTATATTAAATTATTTTCATTTATCCACTCTGTGACAAGACAAAGGTGTTAATTTCTAGACATTAGGTTCTCTCTGTCTACCCTCATAGCAAAAAATGCGTAAAGCGTGAAGCTGACTGACAATATATGAAGACTTTTTGATTTTAAATATAATTGAAATAAATTTCATATATATACATTATAAACATTAAAATTGTAACCACCATCATAATTATCGAAATTTTGTAATTAAATTGATAATATTAATTTAAAAAAAACTAAACATGTATATTCAATTTAAAATCGCTAACAATCACACGCTACATCATCATCTAATCATTTTAATTACTGACACAGTTGCTCGCTGTACAATAAGCAGAGGTAATACCTTTGTTTAAAGCAAAAAAAAACATGTACTTACATATAAGTATTAAAACTTAGTTGTTATCGAGAATCAATAGTTAATATTGTTGAAGGACGAGAAGTCGTAAAATTATTGTTATATACGCGTTTTAATTATTTTATTTTTCAACTTTACGCTTTGTGCACTCTAAGTACTCACTTAAAAGTGCACTCGCGCTTTTAGTGCCAAGACACTCTGTTATCCACTTTCAGCCAGAATTTAGATATTTCGTTTGAGTGGCGGAACTCAACACCTCAAATGAAATTAACAATTTAAATGATTTCTATATAATCATTCCCCTGACTGGGGATCGAACCCACAATTAGCTGCGTTTACAGTCAGACGCTTTCGTGCGTGACTACGACACCATGACCTCCTTAGATATTTACATAGAAAAATTAGTTTGTTACTTTGTCTATATGTATATACGAGTATATTGCATTGCATGTATATCATACGGTTGACTAAAGCGAGAAAAATTAAACCATTTTCTTTAGAACACCATGAGATAGTCTTCGTAATATTGGATTTAAATATTTAACGAGAATATAAAATTTGTCTTCTCTTTCGTCTCCATTCTCCACTTAACATCAAGACGTTGCGTGTTGATGGACGAAGCTTAATGCCGCGCTTTGTTTTTCCAGAGCGGAGACATTAACATTCCTCTGAGAGGGGACTGAACCCACAGTCAATCACGCTTACAGCCGTTGTCCCACTGCGCCATGATGGTCTCACGATTTTGTGATTTACAGCGATTTTCTTTTATTTGATCAAATTTTCTGTGTTTCTGTTACAATAATAAAAGATTCTACATTTCTATTTTTTTGTATAGAAATTAATATAATACTAAAAACATTTTTATTAGCTAGGCTTTTCTGTATTATAAGAAGTGCAGAATAAATAATATATATATACACATATATATATTTAAATATATTACAAGACCCACAACGCCACGATGGCTTCAAAAATTGGATATAAGCAATAATAATGGTATTATCGTTAGATTAAACAAAACAATATTAATCCAAAATTAAATGTCAAAATCGACAATTAAAACGATATGGATTACAAACTGTAGGCTATAGAGTAAATACGCTATAAAATACCGCAGTGATACAGTAATTATAGACTGCAAGCTGTTTACTATTTGGAACAAATATAAGCTTTCGTATCAAAATTAAGCACTTAGTCCTTTCTAAGTCAAATAATTGTGGTTATTTATAATTTATTATTAGTTTTTGAAGGACAAAGGTAAAGGGAATAACTTTATTATTATACTAACTGTGCCCGCGACTTTGTCCACGTGGAGTTCTAAATAAAAGTAGCCTTATTATTTCAGCTATCGGCCAGTGACAGTTCCGTCAAAATCGGTCTAGCAGTTCAAAAGATTATCCGGAACAAACAGACAGACAGACAAAAATTGGTATATTACATACCGTGTACATATACATATACATACTTATGTATTAAGTAAAATTCGGCGTAAATGTTAAATAACCAGTAAAGTTACTATAACGAATGTATCATTTAAACTCTTACGTAAATATTGGTGAAAAAGGCTACTGAATTAATTAATATTACAAAAACAATAAAATTTTACTTCCAAGAAATGATCTTAATTATTGAAGATTGTCATCTAACAAATATATTTATGAAGCTTAAGTAATATACCTATATTAATACTATTTGACGTTTGAATTCAATACGTCTTGAATTTGAGTCAGTGCCATTTAGGCGGCACGATGTCTCTAAAACGGACAAGAGAGTAACTTTTCTATAGAGTATTTTATATGATAAGGCGATTAAAGACAAGCAATTATGCAGTCAGCAAATTAATTTTTACACTACATGTCTTTAACATGAAGCTCACCTGGAACGTACATGTATGAACGTTTTAGGTGCTTAGAACTGTTAAACTTTTTTCATAATTATTATTTAAAAAATTCTTAGAAAATTTAATAAAAAATATTTTTTTCAAGTTACAAGGGTGAACCCTTTTTATATAAATTAATACATATTAATATAACTTTCACAGAGCCATATAAAATTGAACAACTTATCTTTAAAACTGATCTAGATCTGATTAAACGCAACTTAGTTTACTTACTCAGCATAATTGCTATTGTTTAATTCTTTTATTATTTTCCATATTTTTATTTATCATTACCATCTAAGTAAGCATATTTAATATTAACAGACAGATACAGCTTTTTTCCATACACCAAGGTGTCAAGACTCTCCCTTAGCATCCCACCCAAAATCGACACATAATGTGTTGCCTAGAGAAACTTTTTAAATATATTATCACGAGTCGAAATCGAACCCACTGCCATCGTACATATACCAACGAATACTGCATACACCAAGTTAGCTACTTTATCTATTTTGCATAATTGCCATACATATAATTAAATTGTAACGAAAAAAAAACGATTATAATTTGTATTTCGTTCACTAGAAAGTGTATTATTCTACGATTTAAGTGACATATTTGTTAACAATTGCGTACAAATGATTTATTGTCATGATATTACCTCGATTAGTCACAATCGACTGATGGCAAGATATTATAATTACTTAGTGTATTCTTCGAAGTGCTTTCTAAAGTAACGTTTTGTTTAGATTATTAAAGATTTTAATTAAACTTCACTATTAACGGCGGTAATTTTTTAATTTACTGAGCATTATTGGATGTGGCTGCATAGCATAGCATTGGTTATGGGCTTAAAATTTATTTTTAATTATATTTATTATTAGTATATATAGATATATGTTTAAAAGGGTGTGAATTATTACTTAATTTAAAGTCTTTATTTAAAAAAAAATGCGATGTGTCTCTAACTGCGCAAGGTACATAAATATTAAAGTTGAGTGACGTTCGTTGTCGCCACTCTACACACAATGTCTTGAAAATGGGCAATAAAAGATTTCTATATATTGTTTTTAATTTCCGTACGTCACGCGGACATAGCCGCATACGAAAACAGCAAAAAAAATTGTAGATCTATATAACATTTGTTCTTATTATAACTTTTATAATAAAAATAAATAATATTTAGATCTACCATTTTTTTTAATGTTATCCCACATGCTTAAGATACGAAATACATTTTAGAAAACGTGTAAAAATGTTAACGAAGCGGGGATTCGAACTCGCGCCCTCTTGTAAACCGGACGCTGGCGACCGCTAAGCCATACGTTCTTTATCCAGTTCAGTCGAAATTCTTATACGCTTGTTACACACATATTTTTGTTATTAGCAAGTTTGTTGTAGTAGATAGTTTTTTATAAATTTCTGCAACGAAATATATTTCTGTTTGTTTGTATACATTTGTTTTTTCAAGTATAGGTTCTTCCTTATTCTGATCAGATAAAACTCGGCATTTTCTTTATTAATAAACATCTTCAAATATATAAAGAATTTCCAATTGATTGAGTTATTATTATAAGAATTAAAACATTTCCAATTAAACAAATAACATCAACATTAAAGTTGGCCGATGTTGGTTTACATCACAACACAGAAAATCTTGACATTGAGCAGAAAGTGCAGAGTGGAGACACCAAGCTCTGTTTACCTATTATATGCGTGAGACATGTATAGCTAAAAAAGTGTTAAGGTGTCGGATGAGCTTTTTATATCTAAACGTTTTCTCATAGATAATAGAGAACGTGTTCTCACCGCATTGTCTGTTAGACCGTGAACAAAGTTGACACCCGCAATAAATCCACTAATTAAGGCATATTTTTTTTAACAAGACCTAGGGAAAATGAAAGAAATGCTAAAGATTATTCAATTGATAAATGTATGAAGAAAGTCTCCGTAGAAATGATTGAGTAGAGTTTTTAGTTATATATTTTGCTTATAGTAAGTTTATGGAAGCTATAATATATAAATAATATTAAACTGTGATAAATTTTAAAGGATTTCATTTTATTGTACTTTTCATAATTCTGAAGTAAGTATAGATAGAAAGGTGTAATTAGATAACGATTTACGTATGAAACGATTTTATGTTCTCGACTATTTTCTCGTATAGTCTCCTAGTTTAGGTAGTCAGAGAGAACCCAGTGTCAGAACACTCCGTTCTCCACTTTCCGCCGATCGATTCAATTGAGATGACATATTGAGTAGCCTAACGCCGTGGTTAGTCTTAGGTACGAGAGTGGCGAAATGAAAATATTTTAAATATATATCATTCCACCAAGAGAAAATTTTACCCAAATCCAATCGCGTTTGCTATGATAGCCTTAAAGTCAGTTATTTGCAAATTTTATATAATTACTTACATTCATACATACATATACATACATACAAATACACACATAGATATAACGAAAAGAAAATACCTTGAATGTAATTTCAAAATATAATTCTATTTGGATTTTTTCCTTACCCTTTCCCCGGTCACGTGATGCTAGCCAGTAGATAATTACTCACGCAATAACCCCTCAGTGTCCATTCACATCGTGAACGGCGAATAAACAACTATTTCTTAGCCTCTACAAATTATTTTCCCATATGGTGCTTTGTTAGTGTTTGCTTAAGAAAATAAATTGTAAGTTTTTAAACCAATTTCTGGGTTGTGGGTTCAAATGACATATGGATAATCTTCCTATTCAAAATACACACTCACTCACCTCACTTGGGTGAATGATTATATTTCAATTATTTTCCTTTAACAAACAAAACAAAACAAAACGCGGCGTTGAGTTCCACCATTCAATGATTAATGTCTCAATTTCGGTGTTTTAACACTAGGTACTACGCTGTTATGCGAGAAAACGTATGAAATAAAATTTTAGTCTATACTTAAATATGTTAGAATATTATAGTACGGCATAAGTTTTAAAGTTATATTAATGGCTAATAACTGAGATCTAAGGACAACACGACATAACAATAATACAAAGTGCTCAGCGAAGGTTTATGATAGGACCCGTTTTGTTACGTTGAGGATAGCCTCAACTACTATAGAGTAGTGCAAAGTGACAGCGTCTGAATGTATATGCTTTCGTTGTAGGTCGATCCTCCCTCGGGGGAGTGGTTATATTTATATTATTAAAAACATTTCTCCACCTTGTTGACAAAACATAGCGCAGCATTGAGTTCCGCCACTCAACACGACGCCATATCTCGGATTAGAGCGAACTGAGTGTCCTGACACTGCACCCTGCTATACAAAGGCAATAATGTGAAGCTGTTTTGTTATTTCAGTTTATAAGAGCAGCTGTATGTAAATATTGTTAATACTTTATTTGAAATAATTGAATTCAAAATTATAGACTAATTGTATATGTGCCTCAAAACTTGAAGCTGACGATTGAAATATGTTTTTAAAACCATTTGTTTATATTTACCACTGCAATTTATATGACTTTGCATTTTTAAATTTGTATTATACAAATTTACGTGCAAAAGGACGATAGAACTTAAATGTAATACAAAAACTTTTTTCTTCCAGCAAGTCACGAAAGCATCAAACTGTCTAAGTTCTGAAAATTCCTATTTTCTTTCATTCCTTTCAAATAATATATGACAAATCCTCCCTTATTTTTCAAGAACCGCAAACTAACATTGATAGGGCAAACTGAATTTACAAATTGGCTCCAAAATACAAAGGAAAACCGCCAAATATGACTCTACATTGAATAACATTAAAGGTCTCTATCGCTTGCATCATCACCAAATACTCCCTAATATAATATAAGCGTAGCTATAGAAATTCCTAAAATAATTTACCCTAGAGCCGCTTAGAAGAATGGGGCGTGGCAACCGATCCTTTTCTAACTCAACCGAAAACACTGTATCTGTTTCACTTCAAGATACTCTAGCTTCGATTTTTCTTCGTTGGGCTTGAATTGATACGAAATGTACACCTTGTAGATACAAAGCTTTCTATACGATTTGTTTTAGTAATAAATTATAGGCTTTAAATATTATGTTTCGTTGAAGTCTTTTTCACTGTGAAAATATTTATGCTGCTAATCGATATAATATTTTATATATGATTATAAAAAATACATATTATTTGCATAGATATGCGTCAGTTACTGTTACTTCTTAAAATAGTAATTTGAAGAATTACTTAAAAAATATAGAAATAATGACTTTTGCTTAATTGTTACCATACAGAGCCTATTATTACAAAAAAAATATAATGATATAAATGTTGAATAGTTTTAATCATTATTATAACTTACAAGCATCTATACATTCAGTATAAAAATTTGAACGTAAGCGGTTTGAAACGCTGTTGGAAACCGTCCTCGTATCCTATGTGTGTAATTACCACATTAAACATGTTAAAAAGCAACAAACTTTGAAAGTAAACAATAAACTTTATTAACTTATATTTTAGAAAAACTTGTTATACTTATATTATAGTTCAAAGCAATATAGTTCAAGGATGCTTACAAGACATGCTTCGCGTCTTATTGATTTTTTTGGTGTTGTAGGCGTTACCAGCTTTAATAAACGGCAGTTTCAAGTTCGAGCCCTATTTTGTTATGAAAATATTTAAATTCCCCATAAAAATAGATTGTAACAAAATCCAAGTTTATTTAAACATAAAAATGTATAGTTGTGGTTATCTCAGGCGAATAATTAGATTTAAAATATTTTAATTTATTCGCTATAATAATAAGGATAATCTTGACACTAGGTTGCCTCTGACCACATCAATATATTAAATGCAACATTATAGATTCACAAAGTCAATCTTTTCAATAACGCAAAGACATTCTAATTAGCTATATAATATTTCCAATTACTCAACAAATAAACATAAAAACTGTACAATTAAAACAATTACAATACCCTCGAACGCTTTTTAAAAGCCAGATTTTATTGATACGTCGTAACTAGGACGAAATGTGCAATGCGCACGATCGTCACGGTACGGTTGGCGTCAGCTGACGGGTTTGACTCCCGAGATGGGCAGATAGCTAGGGTGTTCACCCCAGCAGACAACTTTATACGTGTCATTTAGCTTATGTTTGCTGAATACTCTTAATTATATGGCTGGTTATTGATGTAGAGCTCTAATGGCGTAGAATAGATGTGATAGAGATGTTCAAATAAGTGTGTAGTTCAGAATAAAGATTTTGTGACTCTATATTATATTGTTGAGGGGATCGTGTGTAAACCGATGCTTGTAGGTTCGATTCTCACTCGGGGGAATGAGAATATTTAAATTTCTATACCTAGAATTCAGGCGGAAAGTGTAAAATGGAGATTCTTTACACTAAGCTCTCTCTACCTACAAAAACAATATATTGTTTAGTATAGAACTTTTGAGCCTACATATTGTTTTTGTGTTCTTAATAAAATATTTCAACTTACACTTTACAGTAGTTAGATTAGTTTAAATATAGAGCTTCAATATTTTTTTTCTTGCTTAACTTTTTAGCTGAATGTTTGTAATTGTTGTAGTAATTACATAATTACAAAATTATTAGGCATAGACCTAAGGTTTTTTGTTACTCTGTAATAAATATCACTGGTTCCCTTTGACATGAATCTCCGAATTAAAACCACGTTTGCTAAAATTGTCCTTTGATTTTGAATTTCCATCAGTAATTACACTTTTTTGATCGTTTTAGTCACGTCTATTGGGTATTATGTTTATTTAATCCTATTACAAATATATTTTTTGTGACATCATGGCAACTATTATTTAACTAATTTATTATTATATCTTTTGTTTTTATTTACATAAACGTTAGTCTTTTTTATGCAGGTTATACATTTTCTCGTATATTAACAGTATGTTTGTACAGTAAACTAAGAATATTTAATTGTGAAACTTTAGTAATTACATTTTTGACTTTAGTAAACTTATGGCGGGATTCAACGCAACACAATACAATATAACTATTACGTAGATATATGAAAATAAAAGCAAGATAAGTTCTTGCTTTACAAAACTTCAAATGATTCATATCCACATTGAATCAAAATTATATTTTGATGAAAGGGATTTTTTAAAACAATGTATAAGTAAATTAAAACTTCGCCGAGGTTTTATTAGAAAGTGCCGATAATCACTAAATTCTTCTAACCTCTGATTATACGAACTTAATACAGTATAAAAGCGAAATTATTGTTCCCAACTAACAATGAGATATGCAAATGTTGTTCAGAAACCACCAGGCTACTATTACGCGGCGTTACTCTTGGGTTATTATAGATTTTGATTCGTCAAGGTCAGAATTTATTTAATGATATGAATATGTATATATATTTATATAATGAAGTGTATAAAATCGACTTTATCAAGTTTGGTTCAGTATATTTTTTCATTGTTAAAAGCGCATATACACTTTTAGGTTCAATATTTAAAGCTTGCATATGCATATATGAATCATACATACATATGCATATGCATATATAAATATATTAACATTATTAATAAAAACTTTATTGAAATAGAGAGAAGTTGTTGACGGCACTCTACTTAATTAAGACTGTGTTCCTAACTCTATCTATAATATAATTTAATTAAATATTTAAAAAATCTTTAGTGAGTTACGTAGAATCTTATAATATGTTAAACATATTTCAACATATATTTTTTTTTATGATTTCTACAAGTGTGTGTGTGTAAATAACATTTTAGAAAATGTAAAAAAATATAACATGTTTTTTAAATTGATTTAGTTAAACATAGATATGTTGGATTATATAACGACCTGATAATCTATTTAATTATTTATGCATGCTGAAGCAAAGATATCTGGTTTTTAATAACTTGTGAATAATTTGTTTCATTATTAATGTTTAATTTAGTTAAAAAAAATATTCTCATATAAAATAAAAATAGACATAATTATCCGCTCCGCTCAGGTGGACGAAGTGCGATGTTGAGTTCCACCGCTCAAAACGCAATTCGGGTGTAAAATGGAGAACGGAGTATCGTGATACTAGGTTCTCTCTGACTACCCTGTTATGCGGGAAAAAGGGTGATAGTAAAAAAAATATCAAAATAAGACAGGAGTTTAGTGCATGTAATTCATATTTATTAACCAAAAAAAAATTTCCAAAAAATAATGAATACCATACAGTTATATAAAATCAATACATATCAGACTGATAATCAATGTAGACCCTGGCTAGGCCGGGATTAATGCCAAGTAGAATAAATAATATAAAATCTATTGCATAACTCTACCTCCATCATAAATAAAAAAAGACAATATGAACTGACCACTACTGGGATTTTTATACTCAAACTGAAGTCTATAACACCAAGAAAATAAAATAAATGTATCGCAAATAAAAAATCTATATAATTCAGTACAACAATTGACTATTACTAAATAGTTCTTATAGAAAGCATTAGTAATTTTCTCACCTACTTAACACAAACACCTTGTAGAAGTTTTATTAAGTAACACGACACTAATCTGGGGATCGTCTTTTCTTTATTCAACCAATTTTACTAAACATATGGTAAAGCAAAGTGTTACACGGAATTAATTATATTGAAGAAGGTTTTAACCTATTGTGGCGCAGTTAGCAAGTATATTAGCAATTGTTATGGGTTGGAATCCTAGATTAAACAATGGTTTAATGGTTTTATTTAAGCACAGCGGCCACGTGGTCTATATCTTTTTTTAAATTCTACAGACAAGGCAAACGAGCGTTCGGGTCATCTGATGGTAAGTGATCACCACCGCCCACTCGTGTAACACTAGAAGAGCTTCAGGGATGTTGCCAGCCTTAAAGATGGAAATAGACGCACTTTTTGAAGGTTTCCATGTCGAATCGACCTGGAAACACTGCCGCTGGTAGGCCTTTTCACAGTTGAGTGGCACGCGGAAGATTCTACAAAAAAGTTCCTTCTTCTCCTTTTGGTACCTCTTTTTGAATTATTAATTTATTTTCCTGTTACTCAACTAGGCGAGTAAATACGACATAACTGTTCATAGATAAGTTCTTAACAGAGTTCAAAATATTTTAGTCACATTCATTGTTCTACTACTATACGTACATTAATATTACATAATAAGTTACTTTTTACTATGGTTAAAGAGCTTCTATCAATTACATGAACCTTAAAAACATTTGCATTTCTGCTCCTGGTGTGCTTTCTCTATATTATTTAATATTTTACGCGTTTAACAATAAATAACTCATGTGGTCTGTACATAAACATTTGGGGGAATGTCTAAATTCAAATAAGTAGTTAGTTTGCTTTGCTTAATTCAGTAGGTTCTGCTTTGCAATACATTTCGTTTCGAAAAGACAGAAAAAGAAAGATGAAAATGCCTGTTAGTTCTATATTTGCATATGCTAGATTTTTTTTAAGAAATAATCAAAATCTTGCAAACACGCTATTTGAAGACAACCATAAGTTACCTTACATACCCATACAAATATAAACAAGCATAAACATTTACTAACCATATACACACAAATGGGTTATTGTCCAGAAGAACCGTGTTTAGTCTTAAGTCCGACCGACCTTGCCCACGCCCAGCGTCACGCGAAAATTGCTATCACGCCATCCATTGACAGTGTTTGCGTGATCCGACCACGTGGTAGAGCGTTATGTATGGAGCACACGCAAACGCGACACGCAGTGGAAACCAATTTGTATAGGTATGTTAGAATTGTAGAGAAAAGCTCACCATGCGTAAAGCTTTTAAGCTTTGTAAACATGATTGTGTGAATATACTTATGTTGGTAGTATGTAGAAATATTGTGAATACAGCAATTGATCATGGATTTTTCTTTTTAGTAAAAATGTTTAAGTGTATATATGTATTTTTTCCCACTTTTTGGAAAGCACCTTGTGTTCAGATATTTCATTCTCAAATTTCTCTTAATTTTCAGATAATACATAGATTAAGTTAAAGAAAAGTACAATATAATTACTACACTAGTGTATTAAAAATTTGTATATTATTTTAAAGTGGAGAACGGAGTATCTTGACACAAGGTTTTCTCTGACTACCTATGCTATGCGAGAAAAAACGTGAAGCTGCTGCTGCTTTTAATATCTGTAAGTATGTGGAGTATAATATTTTGTGTAACTAATTGTATTTCGGGCTCTTTTCAATAGAAATTTCTGAGATGACTGCGTTCTTTTCTTAATAATTCAAGACTAGAGGTACATTTGAATAAAAATATCCTATTTTTTAAAAAAACGATCAAGTCAAGCATGACCAGTTGTTGATATTTCAATTAAAGATAGTAAGAATTCAATATTAGAGAAAGTTCAATGATATCGCGTCCTAAGTGTATTTAAATGAATTTCTTAGTACAAAATTATTAATATCTTTAAGAAAAAAAAAGCCGGCTACAGACGTGCAGACAGACAGCATAATACTAGAACTATATTGGCACTTTTTTAGTAAGCAACTCCAAAAAAAGGGTACATATTACAATTTAAATATACATACTAAGTACTTACAGAACTTTCATCTAACACAGCACGCTCAAAGCAAGACTATAAACTTTCTTCATACAAGGCATCATTAGGTCCTCGTACGTACTTTATTATCTATTTATAAATATCTCGTTATTTACAACCTTTGTGCAGATCTCAATTTGAAGGCGATGTGTGTATTAACTCAATACAGTATGAAGCAAAGATGTATACCTAAAAATGTTATATTTTTTAAATGACTTTTAAACATTGAATTGAGTCTCAATGTAATGTGACATGCGTCAAATGGCGATGTTTCTAAACATGAAAATCCTCATTCCATAAGTGTAGTGTCAAAGCCCAAAAGTTCACGCTAGAACTAGAAGCATTTCTTTGTAATTTCAAGACAACTTCAAGCTTGGGTTAGCGTTATATATATAGTTTTATAAAAAAAGCAACTTTACGCTTTTTCTTGCAGAGCACCCTGCAAAATGCGGGAAAGCGTGCAGTCAGAGAGAACCTAGTCTAGTCTAGGTACCGATTAACGGTACCGAGTAATATTTATTTTACTTATTTGTTTGATTTCTTTTATTAACATTACCAACGGTTGTTACATTAATATATATCTAGTAAATTTATCTTAAAACTAATAGAACTAATGTAATATCACTTAAAGGTAAACATCACATGCAAAATAGATATAAAAAGGCGAAGTTAACACAATAATAGCACAATACAATATAACTGTAACAATACTAATGAAATCATAGTTTGAGTTTTGTTTTCCATCGAGGCGGTGCAAAGAGAGATAGATGTTTTTTTTTCAAAATATTTCAATGTAAAAATAAGTATAAATAAACCAGACACCTATGTGTTGTCATGTAAAATAAAATTATTTTAGATATTTTTCTTACTCTTGGATTCAAAACGTTGATTAAGTGAGCTTCAGAACATTTTGCCTTAAGTATGAGTTTTTTTAGTATTTTTAATATATCTATAAATTTGAAACATAAGTTTATACTCCAAATTGAACTTGTTTCACATTACATAGTCATCAATTAAGATTGACTTTAGTCTTCTATTCTCGAATGTAAAGACAAAAGTATAAATACAAAAAATCGGTAAATAATTACGTATACCATTTTATTACCGATCTAAGACTGTGGTCGGATCGTGGACGCAAGCGCTGATATATGTCTCAATTACCGTACTGGGCTTCTCTGTGGGATATTGCATTCAATGTGGTGGCTGCACCATAAAATCTAGTGTGGCTTATAATTATTTTCCTCATTTACTTTTAACGGTCCGGGTTAAAGGGGTTTTTTTTATATATATCTATGGAAGTTTGTTAAGTGGAAAAAGAGAAAAAAATATATAGTCACGGCTATACTCTTAGATAAACTGAACTTTGCTGAAAGTCCATCAAAGAATCAGTTTTTTAGGTATATCTTTTTAGTTTCATACAAGAACTGTGCAATAAAACACTTTTATAATAAAAAAATGGCGACGGGTGGAGTACAAACATACCCATTTTAATGCTCTTTACCAACACTGTGAGATAAGTATATTCGGATAGAAAAAAAAAATCATCCCTTCACACGAAACTTTGTAAAATGACACCAAAATCTAATCACGGAGTTGCAGCTCAGTCAGTCGGATTTGACCAATGTCCGGTCAACGTTCTTAGCACCAGTCAATATTGATACTAACGTATTCCCCGAAACCAGGAGCTATTCGTTTCGGACATGGACTCTTAATGTAAGCCGATATTAGCAGTGGCTTGAAACTTATCAAATAACCAAAATTTGCTATACAATACGCATCCTTATTGTCCGAATAATAGAGCCTATCAAAATTGAAATTATACCATTATTATATTAAAGAAATTTGATTCTTATTACCAAGTAATTAAGACGAGTGTTCCGCAGAGTGGTATACGCCATATAGGATTACTAAACCAAAGAATTTTCCATACCATTAAACATTTAACATCTGTACGTCAAACGCGCTTAAGCGTCGTATGAGGCGTTTTGGTGGAGGTTTTACACTTTAATGTTGTGGGATTGGAGTCAATTGATTATAATTATCTCATTAACTGATTTTTGTAGATCACTAGTGTTGGTTAATTGAGACTTAAATGTAGATTATCTCAGTTCTCGCTGTGTAGAGCTAACATATATAAATATATTTGTGTTATATTTCATCTATCTTTATGAAGGTTTGGTGTAAAACTGAATTACCGATATATTAATAATAATAATAATTAAACATTAATAACAGTTCTTAATTACTTGAACTTGTAATTTATTCTTAATATTAAGGTAGAAGTACAAAAAGAAATCATAAATAAGATTCATAACTCTAGAGCAGTACTTATTAATTTACTCTATTGACACACAGATGACCATTTGGAAAGGCAAAGTTTAAGATACATAGGGTCAAAACAAGTCTCACCAGAATAGTTTTCCCAAATCTACAGCTACACCCCCCCCCCTGCCCTTGAAGTTTCTCCAATAATAAATAAATCACAACCATTGCATTTAATTTTTTCCGTCAGGACAGAGTATAAAATATAATTTATTAACTAAATATATAAGAGATACCCATGTTTTAACCGGATTTACCTAATTATAGGCAGAGTGTCATCTACGCTGAAGTAGATAATTACCGTTTGAAGTAAAACGTAAACTTCCTTTGACAAAATGGAATCCATAGATTATAACATTAAACGACTATGATAGTTACCGCTATAACAGTTAATTTAAAAAAAAAATGTATTTGTCCTTAATACAGGCTGTATATTCCTAGGCAAAAAAGTATTAATCAAAATGTTAATAACTTATGGCGCAAGCTATGAACTTATGTATATCAAAAATCAAAAAATATTTTAGACCTAGCCTGAGCTGACCACTTAAACTTCTTAAAGTTTGATTAGAAACATTTTCATGTGAAATCAAATTAACTCTTTAGCGTTACATGGATTCACCGTGCACGTGCCAATCTCGGAGAGTGAAAATGAAATGCTGTTGATGTTTAATCTGGAAGCTGATTGCTATAAATTTATTGTAAAATTATAATTTAAAAAAACAACTATGGAGGTTCTCTTTGCCTCTTCTTAACTGATGGCAGCTTCCTATATAACTAACAATACTGTTGTTCCTATATAACTAACAATACTATTGCTACATGTTTATGTTGATTGACGATTATTAATATAAATATTTATATATAAGTATACATATAAATCATGACGTTATTAAGCGAATCGTCTTTTTGTGAATGCAAAAAATGAAATGATTTTATTGGTTGTTACAATTCCTCGAAGCGGCGCCCTTTAAACAATGAACGCTTTCCTTTGAATTGATTAAACGAATTAATGATTGTAGAATAAACGAAATATATTAAAGATACATAAGAAAATATAAAATAAGCTTAATTTCAATATTTGTTTATTTATTTCCATTTCACACTTTTTCCCGCATAGCAGGATAGTCAGAGAGAACCTAGTGTCAAGACCCACTCCATACCCAACTTCCATCTCATTCATTGCTTGGAGGAGACAAAACTCAATATAGCGTTTTGTCTTAATATACTAGATAAATAAAAATATTATAATAATTTACCCCTAGTGGAGATTAAGCCCACGATCCTATTTACAACAGCCGTATGGCCACGATGACGTCATGCCATTTCAACAAACTAATCTCTGTTACTTCAGGTACCCAACCAAATCAAAAGACCACTTATTTGAACCTGTAGCCATCATGTACAATTATGCACTGCTCTACTCCGCCACAAAACTACTAAAACCTTGCCAATATTTTTACTGTCAGTCCTTCATAATAAATCAAAGTATATATACCTACAAAAATACAGTTAAAACAATATCTGTAACAATCAAAACACTCTACATCTACAGAAATGCTCTTAATTCAGTAAGAAATTAGATTTTTATTCCCACATCCACACCACATGCGAGTGTGCGTAACAATGATAGTAATTACATAATGATAAGCTATTTAAACGTTGCCCGCGGTGCGGGTGTAAGGTATGGTGGGCAAAAAAAATTTAACAACATTTTTTTGGTGCAATTTGTAATATAAGCTTTATAAGGGATATTTGACTTAATGTATTAATTAAAAATACAGCTAAGGTTCTACGTAAAATATAACACCCCTTCGTGATGAGTTTTGTCACTAAATTTGAATCATTTAAAGTTAACAGTTAAAAGATTTCTTAAACGAATGGGTGAACTACATTGATTTAGAAAAGAAATGTATATATATGAATACAATTATTACTTTGCAATCCATTTAACTTTTGAAATAGTACCGACAACAACAAAAAAATGTAAAGCATTTAGGAATAATCATAAATAATAGCTGTAATTACCAAAACGTGGAATAGGATAATTTTGCCGACGCTACCCATATATATTTCGTGGAATGAATTCCAAAACATTTGTTTGATGTTGTGTAATAAGGATCAATTATAAAATATACATATACATAAATATTTCTTTTTTTTCAGCTCCACGCTGTATCCCGCATAGCAGGGTCTAGTGTCAAAGCACTCTGTTCTTCGCTTTCCGTCTGAATTCGAGACATTGCTCTTTTAGTGGCGGAACTCTACGCCAGGTTTTGTCTTACTAATATCTTACTAAAGCTTCCTAATGGCAGGACAATAAATCTAATTTTAATATTTAAAATAATTCCACATAATGAGGATTTTGATAGTTATGGGTTCAAAACATAACCATCGCATTTGGTCAGATCGATCGGACACTGTCCCACTGCGGTACAATGGCTCATAGATAAATATATTGTGTATCATATATAAGCTATGTCCCGCTCTGTACTTCGCCTGCGGAACTATAGCGGCTTCATTTTCGGCGGCCTTTTCGTAAAACAATTGAATTCCTGGAAAAACATCCCTCATCTTGTCTCATCCCAAAACCTCTATATAAAAGTTCATTGCAATCGGCACAGCGGTTTGGCCGCGATGACGTCACAGACAGACAGTACATTAGCATTTATAATATTAGTATGGATTACGTCTGCACTATTTGCAGAAAAGTGTTCCAAAGTTATTGCTTCAGGTATTAATATGGCAATTATTTCTTACACGTCTACTTTTACGTAATATAAAACTAAACTTCCTTAAATCGATGACTAAGATGAAATAATCACAACCAACTGTAAATGGAAGTGATTCATACAACTATTATACTGAAATTGAAAATATATGTGTGTATTTATAAAAAAATATATTTTCATTGTTTTACAAAGACTTACTCTTGTAGGTTCAAAATGAATTGTATTTTACAACTGAATGATGTATCCTAAAATTCTAGGCCTCTTTTGAGAAATTTAGAGAGAAATTACATACGAGGCTTTAAAATCGCTTTCTGTAGCTTTCATTCATCTTTTGTTTATCTCACATACTAGCATTTTTGTGTCCGTTCTTTTGTCTTTTGAGCATGATATCACTATGTATCTGAATAAATCGTAAGTGTAAGAGTAAGGTAAGGTAAAAGGGTAAAAGGTGATAAGAACTCAGTGACGTACCTAGTACAAAGTTCACTTAACAAAATGTAAAATATCACAACAATATATATTTTTAATAATAAATTGAGAATTTTAGTGTAAATGCGATTGGTTGTTTGTTTAATTGTCAAGTCAATTATTATATTTAAATTATATATACATTTCACTGATCTGCTTAAACAAAGCGTGGCGTTGAGTTCTACCACTCTTCAGGCTCTCGAATTTGAAACTGAAAAAAGTTGAAAACGAAATATATTGACACTATATTCTCTCTGTCAACCTCATATACGAGAAAAGTGTGAAAGTAGTAAATATAAAAAAAAAGTTTTTTGTTTTTAGTAAAAAAAACACATAACTGCGTTTAATTAATGTAGTAACGTTGTCGTTGAAATTGAAAATTGAATTGATACTCATATAAATTTAGTTTCATTCTAATCTAATAAAAGACCGCCCACGATAATACTCTAAATAATTACAAGCAGATGCATTTTTATAAAATGTCATTTATAATATTTTATAATTTCCTTAAGCAATACTCATCTTTAAGTGTAAAAATAGGAATTAATTAGAAAAAAAAAACAAGTAACCTTTAAACTTGACGCTTTGATGCAACCGCTTTTATTTTTACGGTTTTTAAGTACGTGCATATACATTTCTACGTTTTAAAAATGCTATTATGGAATGATTAAAGTATTTTTTTATTTATTCGTTTAATAACGTTTTATATAGTCTTGTGTTACTGACTGACTGACAGTACTGACAGTCAGTGCAACTACTAAGTTCTTTGGGTCGTGTAGGGGAACAGAAAGAGAGGATTTCTTAAAATTACGATGGGAACGAGAAATAACGAGATTATACGATTTATAATCCACGGCAATGAAACTGCGGGCCACAACTAGTTTAGTATAAAACTGTTCTGGTACTCATTTAGTCTTAAACACACAGATATAACTAGAAATTACTATATAGTGAAAAGCTGAGTCTTGTAATTCCTTACAAGAGGCACCTCCTTCTTTTTGAAATCGAAATTTCTATGTAAAGTAATAAGATTTTACGTTACGATAGAAAATTTTTTTACATTTCCATATGTAAAAAGTATCGATCCACGTTGGAAAAAAGAGAATCCACATTGATGAACATATCATGGGTTTTTTCCGATTATTAAGGTTCGGTGCGTTTGTGCTTCTATGAGAGGATGACTCGGACTAGTAGGAAAGGTAAAAAAATTTTAAGATTTTATAAAAAGTTAAAGATTTTATAATTTACAAGAGTTCAAGAGGCTATCATAGAGTGCAGTGGGATAGCATGTGACTGTAAACGCAATGGTCGTGGGTTCGATCCCTTCGGAAAATTATTTTATCTTAATTATTTTAATTTCCTTGCTTTGGTAAGACAAAGTAAAAAAAATGAAAGAGAAAAAAAAGATAGATACCAAAGATAACAATGGAAATATAATGCAAGGAAGCAGATTTCAACTCGTTGGAAATAATATATAAAAATGTTTAGATTCATTCATGAGTGAGCAACGTCGCTTCACGGATGTTCCAGTCGAGGGATAATTGTTGTAAGAAAAAGTGCGCTACTACCGTGTTTCATAGTATGTGGTCTAAACTTGTAAGCAGCTATTAATACAAAGAATCTTACGTTCCATAGAAATAACAAGTGTTTTTTACAATAAAAAATCTACAATATTTTGAATAGTTTTTTTTTGTATGAAGAAGCCACAAGTTGGCACTTTCTACTATTAAAAATCGATCTGTGTGTAAAAATTCGCTATTTTTCAGAGTGTAAATTTACTATCACTATTTTAACATTTTCAGTGTCAATCATAAGCTTAGGGAAACCCATATTTAGCAATAAGTTTTCTTCATTATAGCGTCTGATTGTAAACGGTCGGAGATGCAATTATATTTACAACAAATTATTAGGTTTCGTCATTCAACACGCATAATTCAATTTTAGGCGGAAAATAGAGAGTGGACTGTCTTGATACTAGGTTCAGATAAGGTTCAGCCTAGTGGCAAAAAAGCGTGAAGCTGAAAAAAAAGATAGAAATTATCATATGCTACATTATAACTGTAATATACCACTTTTACTATAATCACTGTTCTATGGTTATTACGGCTATTTTTATCTACAGTTATTATTACTTTTTAATTAATGGAAACACACGGTTGAGTGAAGCGAGAAGAAAATTAAAAACATTTTCTTTAGATCACCCTAAGATAGTCTTCGTAATATTGGATTTATAAAATTTGTCTACTTTTTCGTCTCCATTCTCCACTTTGCGCTGAACATCAAGACGTTGCGTGTTGATGGGCGGAACTGAATGCCGCGCTTTGTTTTTCCAGAGCGGAGACATTAACATTCCTCCGAGAGGGGACTGAATCCACAACCAATCACGCTTACAGCCAGACGCTGTCTCACTGCGCCATGATGGCCTCATGATTATGTGATTTTCAGCGATTTTCTTTTATTTGACCAAATTTTCTGTGTTAGAATAATAAAATACTCTACATTTCTATTTTTTTGTATAGAAATTAATATAATACTAAAAAGATTATTGTAAGTTAGGCTTTTCTATATTTGATATTATTGTGGAATAATAAAGAAGTGCAGAATAAATATATACATATATATGGGCAATGGGACAATGTCTGACTGTAAGCCTGATGGTAGGGGGTTCGATCCCCATCAGGGATTGAAATTTAAATAATTGTTTTTTTTGATCTAGTGAGTTAAGTTGGGCGTTGCGCGGGGTTTAGTTTTGCATTGCATTGTTTCGAATTCAGTCGGAAGGAGGAGAATGGAGTATCATGACACCAGTTTCTCTTGGCCTATGCGGGGTAAAGCGTGAAGGTAAAAAATAAAAATAAATATATTAGAACGAGGGCATTCAGTTCACACAATTGCAACAAAATATTTGTAAAACAAAAAAATAAAGCAACGATTACGAACACTGAACTCGTGGGAGACGCAATTATTTTCCAATTTTAATCAAAAATATCACCTTTCACTTCCACTTAACCATTTAAATGTCAATCTTAAACGTATTCTTCACCTTAAGAAGACGATATTGACAACCAATTCGATACTTTATTACAAAGCAGTAAAGTACAAAATGATTTACAAAATAATATTTTGTTAAACAATTTGGTTTCCTATGATTAATGTATGGTAGCTCTACGGGTCTATACTCTAGTTTTTACTTAACATTGTATTTTAAGCTCTGTTATGCAGAAATAAGATTTAAATTAGTTTTATTAAAGTAATAATCCTTTAGGTGGAAATTAGAAAGCATTTGTAAGAAATTGATAAAAATAATATAAGATTGCATTCATGTGTATAATCTAGATAGAGCATGTAGTAATAAGTAACTTTGTTTCGTTCCGTGCGAAGATGATTATAGATAATCAGTCAATGTCAGTTACAATTGTTTATTAAAAGGTCAAATACAGTTAGTTAAATTAATATTTGTTTTTCAAGTTGTAGAGTTGAGTAGAGCTTCATGTGTAATGGCAATCGCTGAAAAGATTTTGAACTGATATGGCTATAGTATTTGGCTTAAGTGATATAATTTTTATTACGTTTTTCATGAGAATTGTCACTGTACGCATTGGTGGAATCAGATCTCGCTACATATTTATATTATTTTAATTTATTATGACTCTACATATACTTTTCTTTCTTTTGTTTATTTGGTCTAGCTAGATAAAGTGCAGTGTTAGACTCTGTATGTTTTGTCTCTATATGAATCGTAAGTATATAGACGATTGATATATCTACTGCTAAGATTTTTTTGACTATTTTGTAAAATGCATGAGAGGTGAACTTAAGAAAATAAACTAAAATGTTAAAATAGAGCTAACCTATGCTTTTTTCTAACATTGGATTATATGAGGCAAAATATTTATCTTTTAACAAAAAAATTATATATATAACATATATAAATTAATATAGATAAAATACATTTCTTCCACTATACTTTTCAACGAATTACTAATTCAAATCCTTATATGTTACTCTTTACATAACTGTCAATTCTGTCAGTTAAGGGCTGGTTGTCCAGAATTATTAATAATATCTAAAATTCAAAGTGTGGGATTATTTTTATAATACCAAAGTTCTGGAAGGTAGAGTTCATACTGTCTTATAACTATGGCTTATTTACTAACAGGTACACTGGGCTCTTCTATGCGTAAATACGATTTGATGGAATTGTTGTAATCAAATCGAAAATTACTTTTAACTAAATTACTTTAGCTATTAATATGAAAAACCAATAGAGCCCATCGTTATTAAAATGTACAATTATTAATTACACTCGGAAGCTATATAGCAAGAATAAAATAAATCAGTTTAAAAAAATTGCGCATAACATCGCTGTAATTGTGTACAGTAATTAATAAAAGTACCGATGAAGTTTCAAAAAAATGAAACTTAGAACTTCACGCAACAGAAAAAACGTTTTAGAAATGTTTTATGCAAATTATTTGATTTCTATTTGCCCGTTTGACAAGACTGTGTGGTAAATAAGCAATAAGTTCGCTGAAACGTATGAGATGGCTTATCAATTATAAATCGCTTAGACGTTTTTTTTATTTAACATGTCTAGGTCTAATAAAAACCGTAAAACGGTAGATAAGTTATGTGTCTACCAGACATGTCTAATGACATGTTTGGACGGTATAACGATGCCATATTCAGCATGAGTAAATAAGTATGAAAGATTTTCTCCTCTTTCTGTATTCGTCAATATTTTTATAATTTTTAGCCATTATTGTCGTTTAGCTTTCTTTAACGATTAATATGAGATTTTTTACTAATAGTGTCGCTTCGAATTGTGAAACTCTAATTAATAAAACTGAATTGCTAAGTTTGTCTTTATTATATATTACTCAACTGTACGTGCTGATTAGATGTGGATGAATATGTAGAAAAAATTAAACTATAGTAATAAAAAAACATGTGCTATATGTAAAAAATAATATATGTTTGAAATTATCATGACTTGCTTTTAACTTCCCTTTTTATTAATATAAATCGAATTTTAAATTCTTTAAAGAATATAAATAGTAATATTCACTTTTGTTACTAAGCGGAAAAAGAGGAAAGGATAACCTTGGAGGAACGTCGTGTAAAAACATGAGGAACCCGGCGTGTATGCAGAAGTCGATGCCAGAGTGCCAGTGTCGATGAGTAAGTATGCAGGGACCGTAGCGTTTGGCGCTCCATTCTCTGTGACTACCCCGCTAGGGAAGTTTTTTAGACTTTATCTGCTTTTAAGCTAAAAAAAATTAAAGTTAATTCCCAGATGAAATAACATTATTTATTTTACAAATAAACGCAATATTTTAATATAAATAAAAATATAGAAATTATATTAAATATGATTATTTCTCCTATTAGTGATAACCCACCATTGCCTATCAATAATTAGCAAATAAAGCAAACTTTTAAACAAAAGTAAACCTTTAAAATTATTGATTCCGTTAAGAAAATATTTTATTCGATATAGGAGATTATCTATTAAGATAATGCCAGACTCTGCGTAGGAAGGATATTTATCGAAGGACTTTAATCCTAATTAAATTCCTTTCAATTTAAAACTACTTGTAAATGTAAAAACGTAAAGAACTAGAATTAAATGAATATTTTTATCTTAAATTTGTAAATAGGCCTTTAAGTAAAAGTGGCCTTAAGCAATCGTGTCGCAGTGAGACGGCGTCCGTCTTTAAACGATGGTTGTGAGTTCAATCGCTATTCAGGTAAGCTATTATATTTAAAACAGTTTAATTTCCCCGCTTTAGTAGAATTACTCTACACACAGTGTCTCGAATTCGGACGGTGTATCTTGATACTAGGATGACAAAAAAATCATAATATCGAAACACACTATTTCCTAATTTCCACGTTGCCATAGCAACATGTTTGTCAAATTGTATGGTATCACATAGTAGTGTGTGTAATGTAAGTTTATTAATTTATTATTATAAGCAATATTGTGAAGTGAACTTCTTCTCCATATGAACTACCTAAAACTATCAACATATGACTCATGGAGGCCATTGTGCCGCATTGTTAAATTATTTTCATTCCTCAGTTCCGCTAAGATAAAGGGCGGTGTTGAGTTCCGACGCTCAATATGCAATGTCTTGATTTTTAGGAGGAGAACGGAGTGTCTAAGTCAAGCGTGAATCTATTTTTGTTACTTTTTATTTGACTTAGAAGAGATTCTCTTCTATGATTCGACACTTACTAAATTGCAAAATTGTATTTTCAATAGATTTGCAAAGGTAATAGATTTGCAATTTAAATAATTATCGTAGCAAACACAAACAAACTAAAATTAGATAGGAATTCATGAATCACACTTTTGCATTGATAGTGCCTGCTCTAATCAGTACACAACACAAATTTTATAAAATAAGTAAAATGTAAAGTAACAGAGTGTAGAGAAATTTGCATTTTTTTGTTATCTCACAACTTATCTTTTGTAACTTAACTTAAAGGTTATTAGAAAAACTGATAAACATAAATATATATTTTTTAACATTTTTTAAAGTGTTATTCGCACACTTAGGAAATTGAAAAAGACATATTTAGAAAACGTTTAAAAATTTGAACGCAGTAGGATTCGAACCCGCGGTGCACAAATTTTTATACGTTTTTTAAATATGTCTTTTTATATAAGTTTCTCGAGTATTTCTTTGTAAGTTTTAAATAGTATCGTAAGGAATGTGAAATTTCATAAAAATGCAAGAGTTAACACAAAGTACTAAAAATGTGATCATGTTAAAATAGTATTCAAACTTGTTAAGAAATTTTTAATTGAATTTGAGGCCATTGTGACGCAGTGTGTCAGCGTCTGACTGTATATTAAATGGTTGTGGGTTCGATTAACACTCGGGGAGAATAATTATATTAAAATTATTTTCATTTTTCCACTCTGGTGACAAGACAAAGGTGTTAAGTTCTTGACATTAGGTTCTTTCTGTCTACCCTTATAGTAAAAAATGCGTAAAGCGTGAAGCTGACTGACAATATATCAAGACTTTTTGGTTTTAAATATATTATTGGTTTATTTTCCATATTTTAACCGGTTATAAATGAGATGAGATTTTATATGATATGATAAATCTTTTTTAACGATTTTAAATAAAATGAGGCTATCGTATCACAGTGTGATAGCATCGGATTATATGTGCAATGGTTGTGGGTTCGATTAACAGTGAGGCATAACTAAGGGAAATAACTATATTTATATTATTTAAATTTTTCGCTCTGGACAAACAACTGCTTACATTGCTATGCGGGAAAAAGCATAAAGCTGTTAAATATAATATTAAATACAGTTATGGCACAACTAATAAATACTATTACTTCAAGCTGCGTTTGAGGAATTAGTTAAGAAAGGGAGGTGACAAATATTAAAAAAACAAAACTTTCTTTACAAAATACAAAAGTAAAGACAAAATAAAATAATTATAACTGCAAGCACACCATATAGCACTATAAAAGATTAGGTACAAAATCATTAAGCGCATTCTTGCATTGATCGCACTAGCGGACGCGGTCACCGTGACGCCCATAGCTGTGGTGAAACGCGAATTATTCATTTACTCACATCTAAGTAACTAAGTCTGGCTGAATATTAGAATTCTGTGTTTTTGCCTAGATATTTCCCTGTTTTTTTTTATTTTATAATACTAGAAGTTAATAAAAACTCTACAACATACAAAATACAGCTGTTTTTATAAAGCAAGTACGTAAAATATTAGAAATAACTTTTTCGTTTTTGTACTGCACTATTCTGTAGTTGGGATTATAGGTAAAGCTATTTTAATATATACTATACTTAGATTTAATTGCTAACAATATAATTTAAATTCTCCGATTGTGAATGTTATTAATAAAAATAACATAATTTCTTAGTAATTGGTATATAAATTTTTAATTCTAATCATTTTTTATTTCATTAACGTTTAAATATAACCGTTCTCTATTCTGGTTAAACAAAATGCATTTTCCGACATTAGAATTCAACACGCACCGTGATAGCGCAGGAAGTTAAAAGTCAGTCATCACTAAATTCAAAAATTACAATTAAAAAAACCTTTGGAATATAGTAAGATCACGCCACATTTGGTTGTGGGTTCTATCCCTTGGTGGATAAATGATATTTAAATTATTTTTTATATTATTTCCCCGTTAGTCTAGACTCTAGACAGAGCGTGTCATTGAATTTCGCCACTGAATACAGAATGTCTCGAATTCAGACGTAAAGACTCTCGACTCTTACTACCCTGAAAATTGTGACGACAAATTAAATTACTTTTTGGTATAAGCAAATGCTAAAATGAACCTCAATATAATATAACTACCAGTGCCAGCAACTTCGTCCGCGTAGAATTCTAATTAAAAGTAGCTATCTGCCGTCCGGAAATAAAACCATTACAATCAGTCCAGCCGTTCCAGAGATTAGCCGGACAGACAAAAGTTGTAAAAAATGTTATTTTGATATATGTACCGTGTATACATACATATGCATATAGTAAAAAGCGGTTATTTTAATGTCACAAATAGACAAGTCAATTTTATTTATTTGTATAGATAATAAGCTTACAACAAGTATTCAATTAAAAATATGTGACAAATAATTATAATGGAAGCGTTAGTAGTCTTTATTTTTAATAAGAAAAGTGTCAATTGGTTAGAATGTATGTATACTAACAGTTTTATATAACAGAAAAACTACACGACGGACTGCAACTGAGTTGCCATTTTGCAATTTGACGGCTTGAATTCTAAGCGGTTTGAATTTTTTTACATTCAATTATAAATGCCGATGAGCATATCATTGCTATCAAAGTTTTATCTTTATATTTATATTATGCATTATTATATATTTATTGCATTACATAAATAATGTACTGACATTCGACACGCTGTGGAAATTTAGTGTGCATTTAAAATATCGTGTTAATTTAAAAAAAAACTAAAAGGAACGTCTTCTTAAAGCAAGAACATCACGTTGATACTAGGGTTCTCTCTAATACAAGTTTGATTCTATCAAAATTTTGTATCATCATTGAATTGACACGTCTGCAAATTTTTAATCGATTCAGACGGGATTGTCTCAGTCTAGTAAAACAAAGGTCGGTGTGAAGTAACGCCAGGTAAAACGCTATATATCTAAATATTGCAGAGAGTCCAGAACGAAGTGTGACATTCTCTTTTTCAAACATGTAAAGTATGGCAGATATATTAAAGAAATACATTAGTATAGTGAATCTATTAATACACTCTATTTTCCATATACTTTGCGCCCATTTAAAGTTTTAATTTAATGACGCATTGTACCTTTTTTATTCCCATATAAGTCTGTAGCAACTTATGCGTATACCGTGCTAAAAATATCTACACTACACCGCATAAATCTTAAGCCACAATTTTAAGCATTGTAGCAAAAAAAAAAAATTACTTATTCGAACACTTTGCAGTAGTCCTTGGTCGACTGAGGTGGCATTTGTCTGTCAGTTGATATAATTATTATATGAAACTACCGCTAACCATTTCTTAGTTGCCTCGCGTTCTTGCTCTCTGGTGTGGAAGGTTTGCGACTTCAAAGTTTTCAGGATTATTCGAAACGTCGAATTTCTAAAATGTATTTTCGAATACAAACAATATACGCGAATGATCCGGTTAAAAATAGTTTAATTTCAAAATGTGTAAACATTGCGAAAACCAAAGATCTTATTATTAAAAACTTTTTATGCTTTCTTTTATATCACTTAAACTTCTTTGCTCAAGTACTGATCACGGTCTGGAGCTTTATTTAATTACCATTGCACTGGCTCATAAGCTTTTACAACAACATTGTTTGAATTGTCTGGTGAAAGCTTAAAATAAGATATAATGAAGTTGTGTTATGTTTTATACTAAGAAAATAAACTCTCTTGTATTCTATGGATTCATCGTGCCCATTGAGTTGCAGAGAGAGAAGCTCGGAGCAATGCTTGGGACTTGCGATACAAGTGTAAGATAAAGAGCCTTTTAACAAGGCACCATAACGCTCGCCTCTACTGTGTGAGCTCATTTCTGCGTAACCAATTTTATTCATACTAAAATACTGTATAAATGTTTCCATTATAATTATTATAAAGACCCTCTCTTAAGCATTGCAACCTGCATCTTGGTTCATTAATTTTAAGCTTATCAAGGACACGGTAAATTCATAGTGAAAAATGCTTATTTAGTTTACTTATTAAAAATGCTTATTTAGTAACTTATTACTTATTAAAAATGCTTATTTAGTTTACTATACGTAAAAATACATATCTTAATTTTTTTTTGTTATTCACACACTTAGGGAACTGAAACCCATTTTTAGCCAAGCGGCTTGGTGGTCAGAGCACTTGGACGGTTACCAAGAGGCGCAGGTTTGAATCCAGCTGCGTTCAAATATTTATACGTTTTCTAAAAATGTTTTTATAAAAAATAATGAGGTAAAAAATTGTGAGTAATGTTTGAGCTCAACGCCGCGTAATTTTTATACTATAATATGAATTGTGCAAACCTAAATAAGCCAAACCCTGAGCTTCAATATACTACTTGTTTTTATATTTTCATGACTATCTGTAGATAATCCTAAAAAAATTATTAGTGTTCTGTAGAACTTGGCATCAAATTATATATCACAATTATTTCATAGGCTAAGTTGGCAACCGCGCATTCTTAATATTGAACCTATGAACCTATATTGTCCACTTTCACATTTATGATTTTAATGGAATTATGTTATTAAATTCATATAATTGTATTACTTTTTACACCTTAAAGTGAACACATAATATTTGCAACTACAGTATTTTTTTTAAAAGCTTTATCATATAGCTGAACCTACTATTAATTTCAAGTGCCTTATCACTTTTTATGTGTGGTATTAGAGGATTACTTACTTACACTTTTATAAGACAGTGGGAAGAACTTAGTAGAAGCTAGTAGAAATAGATATTGTCTGGAAGTATTAAAATCTTACACTTGAAATAATAGAAGTACCTGTAGTGACTCTTCAATTGTTTAATTGAACAATCGCATTTACAGACATTGTGTGATGAATAGCGAAATTCACTGATAGATTTGAGATTTGGTCCAAATATTAAATATAAAATACAATGCAAATTTAAATAAAACTTCTCTTACTTACTTAAAACTAGATATTTTTTATGCCTCTAACGGCACTAGGTTCCAGACTGCAATACATAAAGAATGCCGCGATTAATTACCGATAACTAGACTATTTTTTGAGGCCATCATGGCGTATGCGACAGAAGCTGACTAACGCGTTTGGTTGTGGGTTTCAAACTCAAACCCCAACTGGAGAAATCATGATATTTTAATTATTTTCGTATTCCAGCTCTGGTGAGGCAAAACGTGCGTTGTATTACGCCTCAATTACACACAAAGTAAGTTCTCTTTCACTACCCTGCTAGGTGGCAAAAAGAGTGTAGCTGAAAAAAAAGAAGAATGCGGCAGCTAATTTATTATCTATGCAAATTACTATCTTTATCACTAATTGGAAACGATTAGTAGCATTAGAAAAACATAGAAAAAATTAATTAATTAAGCCTATTAATACCTTTGAATATAAATATGCGTTTACAATATTTACGATGTTTAACAAGACGACCATATGAATACTGATATACTAAGTTCATATATATTTATTAAACAAATAATACACAGTTTCTGACTATAAACGAGACAGACTGCCACTCCACGGGCAAAGTCTCTGATTCATAATTATCGATTTCGATAAATAAAATAGCTAATTTAATTATTTTTTTGAACCTTTTTTTAACTGGAAAAACAAAACCATTTTTAGAAAACACAAAAAAAAATTACCTAGCGAGATTCAATATAACTGGACATAGAACGTGTGGCTTAGCGATCAGAGCGCTTGGCCAGTTACTAAGAGCCGCGGGTTCCACTTCCGCTACGTTCAAACTTTTATACGTACAAAGGCAACTAAGAAATCGTTGACGGTAGTTTGATATAATAATTGTATCAACTGACAGACGAACGCCACCTCACCATTATCTTTAAACTAGCAGGTTCAACTACAGAAGTATTTGGTACACTAACTGAACATTATAATACCTAAAATATTAAAAGAAGAAACCATAAAGGTAATTAGTACGCAAAAAATAGACAAATCAGATACAATTACAAACTAAATTGTAAAAAGGTATATCAAGTGATAACCCCAAAGCTTAAAGATTTATTTAACCAAATTATAAATTCAGAAAATTTTCCGGAAGATTAAACCAACAATTATATTGCTTCATAGGTGATAAGGAGATATTAACAATTCCAGACCTATTGTTTAGTGTAAACCCTATAGACTAGACATATCTAGAAGGTATTTTCAAAAATTATAGTCTCTAGGATCACAAATACAATTGAAGAAAATCTACATAAAGAACAGGCTGGATTCCGTACAAATTTTATAACTATAGACCATATACACGCCGTTACGCAAATACTAGAAAAATTAAAAGAATATAATTTAATATATTACCTTTGCTTTGTAGATTTTAATAAGGCATTCGATACACTGGAACGAAATTTATCTGGGCTGCACTAAAAACACAAGGCGTACAAACAAAATGTATACGAATTCTACATAACTTATACACAAAGAGTACTGCACAAACAAGTTAGAATACATAGGCAAAGAGTTTCATATTGAAAGGGGCGTACGCCAGGGAGATAATTTCTCACCTAATATTCGGAAACCTGGTCATCGTCATATTCGGAAACCTGGAATCGACGAATAAAGGTCTTAATATAAATGGCGACATTGACCACCTAGGTTTCGCAAACGACTTAGTATTATTTTCAAACAGCCCAAAAACTCTACAAATAATGTTACAGTGGCTAGCAAATGAAAGCAACTAAGCAGGTCTGTCAATAAATTTATCAAAAACAAAACTAATGTCAAATTCTTCTGTAATAAAAATATTTAGAACAAACAATGAATAAAAAGAATACGTAAAAGAATATGTTTAGTTCGGGCAACTAATAGCTCCTAAAGGTTTGTGAAAAGAAACAGACAGAAGTATTACCAATACCTAAAAACGGTACATGATAAACGGTCGCGAACAGAAGTCCTTAGGAATGCCTACGAAAGATCTTTTCTTTCGTATACGATATGTGTATTCCGCCATGTTTGCTATACGGGTGCCAAACCTAGGCACTGACAAAACATCTAGCTAACAAAATAAACATTTGTCAGAACGGAATAGAACTAAGCACCATATGAGTTAAAAGAATGGAGAGAGTAAAAATAAAAGATATCAAACGCAAAACAAAATTTAAAATTGCAAACACGACTTACAAACAACTGAAGTGGAGATGGACAGTGCATGTATTAAGAGATAATAAGAAAAATAACAGAATGACACCCACGTGACAGCAAAAGGAAAAGAGGCAGACGGATGAATATACGGGAAGATGACAGGGATATAGCGGGCCAATATGAGCCCGTACAGCGAAGGATAGACAAATATGGTATGCTTTAGAGGAGGCCTTTGTCGGAAGACAAGTTGTAACTGTTTAACGGCTGTTAGCCGACAAATATACATAAATCAATATCTAGAACTAAATAATAATATTAAAATAAATTAAGCACTTTCATATTTATATAGCACACAAGCAAACTAGAGTAACAATAAAGACTTTTATATATATTTATTTTGCAAAAATATAACTTCAATAATAATAAGGATATTTAGATTCGTGTAATAGGTAAACTTCTTGGGTGGCTAAGATAGAGATGGCAGGATGCCTACCTATAATGATGGGCTGTAAGCTAGTAATTATAGAATAAACTAGCGACCCGCTCGCTACTTCAACTATGTAAACTACAATTTTTAATTATAATTTAAATGGTTGTAACTTATTAACTTATGACGCGATGTGGTGACATTGGCGAATTTGCTAGTGCTCAATTGGCACTCTCAAAACGCTATAACTACAGACTGACAATCAACAGAAGAATGAGAAATGGAAATTAATATTTAGTTACTTAGATAAAACTATCTTATAAAGAAAAAAAAACAATTTCAGAAGTTAGATAATTATAATCACAGTTGAATACAATAAGCTCTACGTGGTTGTCTCAGGCGTCATTGAAAATTTATAACCAAATTGTTTGTGGAAAAAAAATAAAAGCATAGAGCAGAGAGAGAGAGAGAGAGAGAGATGGAGAGAGAGAGAGAGAGGGAGAGAGAGAGAGGGAGAGAGAGAGAGGGAGAGAGATCTTTCAGTTGTTTAATTTTTAAATATGAATAATAACATAAAGAAATTGGTTTGGTAGCGGAAGGAGCTCGGACAGTGGAGGCGAGCGTTACTGGATATTTTAAAGGACGCCCCCGCTAAGAAGGCCCCTTACGCCTACACTTTTGTTGCAATCTTGGGTCAATCCATGAAATGCTATGTATGAAGATTCCTCTCTCTAGTTATTTTTTTTTCTAAGCTTTGTAAAGATTATGTCATAAATTAATTTTATCGTTTATATTAAATTTTAAAACATTAAATATGATTTTTTAATAAACTTCTATATACCTGGTAATCATTAAATTAAGAAAATTAAGTAATTATAGTCTAATAGTTATTCAATAAACAAACAGGTCACGTCTCACGCGCCAATGCAACTCATACCTTATTTGGCCAAAGGAAGCTTTCAAGTTTTTATTCGAACACGTGAGTTTTTATAACGTTATTATAGCACAGCGTGAAAGTGTAAGTAAACAAAATACGTACGGGTTAAAATCCCAGAAGTGAATAATTGCCATGTTAGGTTTTGCGATACAAAGTTTCAATAGTTTCAAATTAGACACTAGGTATATATTTCAAAATCGACTATTTAAGAAATTTACACACAAGCGTTTGATTTCTTGGTCGCATATGCTGTACCTAATGACTCTAGAGCGTCGCGTTATTTTGCGAACTAGAAAAGCTTTTAAAAAAGCTTCGCTTGACAATTTAAAGTTAATAATTTAGTAAGTTATATTAAAATAAATACATTTCTATGCATTTCTCGTTACTTGTCGGGTTGGACAGAAAGAATTTAAACACATCTTTTCTCCCTTTTCAACCATTTAGACTAACTAACTTGGGAGGCGATACTTAACGCCGCATATAATTTATAAAACTACATTAAATAAAGAAATGAACCAGTAGCCATTGTATACTACAAGATACTTATTATAACTACGCCACTATGTTGTTCCAATCAAATTGATCTTTGCAATTATTGCAAGCCGGTGTCCACGCGCCACTGCAGACCTCATGCCTTGTTTAGTATGAGGAAGCTTATTTTTTTGTTCCATCGCACTATGGAGTAACAATGTATGGTAATTGTATGTGTGTAATATATATAAGTATAAAAAGCCATAGTGGCGCAGTGTGACGTGTTACTGTAAACGGGAATAGTTGTGGGTTCGATCTTAATTTGGGGGCGTGATTATATTTAAAGTTATTTGCTTTCTTATGATTATATACTAAATTATGTTTTATATAATAATATAATTGATATATGATTTACATTTTATATTATGATATATTTTTTTAGATTACATTTAAAATTATTTGCTTTCTGCTATAGGAAGACATAGCGCAGCGTTTAAATTTGCCATTCACCATACTTTGAATTCGGGCAAAAAGCGGAGAACGGAGTGTTTTGATACTATACATATTTTGATACTGTTTAGATAATAGGTTCTCTGTATGTGGGTCCGGCAATTTGTTATGCGGCTAAAGCGTGAAGTTGTGATATAGAAGTAGTAGTATGCGATTATTTTATACTGTTGTCAATGGCACTGAAATTACATGTCATTAGTGGTTATGTCTTTTAAATGGCCTGTAAACAGCGTGCCAGGTTCATTTTTTATATGAGTTAATAAAGAAAGATAAAATTATCACTAATTCTAAATATGTGAAAAGAAATTTAATATATCATCAAAATTACTTTTTTTCAGATAGTATAGTATAGGCAGAGAGAGATATAAATATATTACATGTTATTGAATACTTCATTATGTTCTACTACTACTTCTACTTGATTATCTATTATGTGAAATAGATAGAAATAGATAGAGTCATTGCTTGATAGTATTATTAATTAAAAAAAAAACAGTCAGAGGGCGAGTCAGAAACTGTTCCTAGTATTAATCAATAGATTGTGTATACATAAATAAAATGCAAAAAAAATTAGCGCACATGCAAATTAAATTAATGAGGCGTGGTAGTTTCTGCTGCTAGCTTTCTGACTAGAATGTTATTTTGTTGGCATATTTATTTATTACAATGCATATTTGTTTTTCGACTTTTACATGTAATTGTGGTACGGATTATGATAGAGTATGAAAGCTAGGTTGGTTTTTTCTGAATGTAGAAAGATCTATGTTCTACTTTCATTTTCATTCACCAGCCGCTTCTCAGAGAGAAACTAGTAATAAGTCACTACGCTCACCGATTTCAGGCCATTTTTAAGATCGCATCTCATTGTTAATAGCAATAGTTATAAAAAAACACGTTTATTGCCATAATATAATAAATACAGCATGAGAATAAAAATGATGTAACTTAGTCAATGATGGTTGAGACTAACATCCCAAAATTCGCTGGTTTTCAGTTACACCTTTAAAACCTTATCCCTATATTCTTTCTATGATATTATTATTTACTTTATAGACGCCTATATACATATACTTGATTATATAACACAAGACATATATTTTTAAAATTTATCAACAAATTCAAAGTAGTTGTTGGCAACATAAAAATATGCAATATTTTATATATTCTTTATCACATATATAATTGTAATCTAAGTGCTTAAACAAAACCCACATTGTGACTTTCATGATTTTTTCCATAGATCAGGGCAGAGAGAACCTAGTGTCAAGACACTCCGTTCTCCACTTTCAAACAGAATTCAAAGTATTGAATGAATTCGAAAAAAGTATTTTATATTTTATTATTTCAAAAAGGGGGCAAATCTGAAGGACCACATGAGGGTAAGTGGTTATCTTCGCCTATGGATGTCTATAACATCAGAGGTGTTGTGGACGCGTTGCCGGCCTTTAGGGTAAAGGTGTATGTAACGGCACCCGTTGCGTGGTGATTGAAAAACTTGGTTTTACCAGAACGGAGAAATAAAAATCATTTCTGCAAGTGGGAATCCAACCTGCCACCAATCCTGTTTACAGTCAGCTGCTGTCCCACTCCGCCACTATGACTCCTAATAAAGCGTTTGTTATAGTTACTGTCATACCAGCTACTCGCCCTTTCAAACGCAACACAAAATTGCATCTGCCTGATATTAAACCAACGTCGTTACAGCCTTAAAATCTTTAAACGCTCGTTTTTCGTTAAACTTTATAAACTTCTGTATTTAATTATTCTGTAATCAAAAGTACTTGCTTATACGAAACACCTTGAGACAAGAATGCGTCAGGAACATACTTTCCTTGTATTTAGTTACAACAATGTTTGCAATTTTGACCATTTTTTTTATTTAGCTTTAAATATATCCCGTAAGTAGCAGTGGACGCAGAGAACTTAGTGAAACCTTATTTTTAGAAAATGTATAAAAAATTGAACGCAGCAGGATTTGAACCTGCGCCTCTTGGGAACCGTACAAGCGCTCTGACCGCTAAGCCATGCGTTCTTTTTGTGAACGCACCGGGATGATGGGAATGGGAATACATTTTTTAAAAATAAATATATGTTTTTATATGAAAATTTGAATGAAAGTTTTCTAAATATATGTTTTTCAATTTCCTAAGTGTGTGAATAACACTTGAAAATGTATAAACATATTTAGTGAAACCTTTGCGGTGCAGTGGGAGTTTCTGACAGCAAACGCGATTGGTTGTGCGTTCGATTCCCACTAGGAGTAATGACTATATTTATATTATTTTCATTTCTTCACTGTAGTACTAGACAAAGCGCAGCGTTAGGGTTCGCCACTCAATACGCAATGTCTTGATTTCGGGCGGAAAGTGGAGAACGGAGTGTCTTGACGCTAGGTTCTCTCTGAGTACCCTACTATGAGAAAAAAACATGCAACTTTCAGTTTTTAACACTCCGTCTATTTAAGAGTCATTGATCTCTATTTTCTACCCAAGTCTAGAACATGTGTTAAGTGGCGTCATCTTACTCGTAAGTTAATTTTAATTAAGAACTGTTCATTTTATATTTATATTATATACTAGCAACCTGCGGCTTCTTCGCCCGCCTTTGCACTTAAAACACAAACTCAGCTTAAATTTATAATTAAAATTGTTGTACCTTTTTTCATTTATGTACAGATTGACATAAAATAAATGTTAAAGAAAGTTTACCAAAATACAATAGTCAAAACTGCATTTAAATCGGTTAAGCAATTTCTGAGATTAGCGTGCATAAATACAGAGATAAACAGACATACATACAAACAGAAATGAAAATTAAATGTAATTATTTTGAGTTCTATTACATTGATAAATGCCCCTAACCATATTTTCTTTCATATATCTTCCATGCGATCAGTTACATTTTTATTATATGCATAGATAAAAATAATGAGTAGTGATTGCACCATCACAATGAAAGTGAGCTAGCTCAAAAATCATAATTTATGGGAAATCTGTATTTATACAGAATCTTAGAATAAGCCTTTCATAGTTTAGAAATGAAGTTATCATTGTTCTGAATTCAACCGGAAATAGAGAAAACAGTGTCTTGACCTTAGGTTGGTCTCTGCTATGTTGGCTAAAATTAATTTAGAAAAAAAATCTCATTTAGTATTTTTTTGTAAAATTTTACATACTTTTGTATTTAATTACTCTTGTAATCAAAAGCACTAGAGTAGTATTACAGTACACCTTGCGAAATTAATGCATCACAAACATTGTTAATAGCTACATTATAAATATCCACGTCTCACTAACAATGTTTCAACAATTAGCTTTAAATTGCACTGTATATTTTTACTTTGATCAAACTATTTTAGTTATGTAGGGGTTTTAAAAAAAATAATGTATATTGTCTAGTTCTTGCCCATAGCTTCGCTTGCGTTAAATTCAGTGTATTCCCATTTTCATAGCAATTTCAGGAAATCCTTTAATGTTTTCCTACACTGGTTCAAGGTACATGCCAAATTTCAGCGGCCCAGTAGTTTTAGGTATGCAGTTTCTGCCAGTCACTGAGTGAGCGAATGATTTATATATCTGTATCGCTTTATGAAATTATAGCTATTTTTTACACCTATATATAGTTTTAAAAATATAGCTATAAGTTTTTTAAGGCGTTATCTTGATATTTCTAGAATGAAATCTTAGTATTTTAACACTAGACCTTCTCTACTTAAAAAAGAAGGATATTTGTAATAAAATTAAATTAAATTAATATATTGTAGGTACTCAATGCAATTATTGTAATTACTTTATATTATATGTATTTTAAAAAATGTTATCAACATAAGAAATAAAATACAATTACAGTGAAAATATATAAGATATCTTAATAGACGAACAAAACGAAGTTAAGCGACCGTTACCATAAGTGGGATCTATTAAAATTTGAAATTTAAGTTAATTAAAGCTCGTTTCTATAATTAATAATTAATTGTAGTACCAATTCATATATGCTTCCGCCTGCGGTTTCACCCACGTAGTGTGCTTATATGGCAGATTATTTTCTAACTTACTTGATATTTATCGTTATATTATAGCTAAGTTACATAAAATGTACAATGTTTCTATAATTACTGTGTGAATTACACTTTAAGAAATACTGCACTGTACTGTAAAGTTTAAACTATATCTGTTAAATGGCTTTTACGTGAAAGAGTTACACCATCCATATTACCAACCTTTCCCATTTCAATTTGTATTCACACTTGAGCTTGAGCTTCGAGCACTTGAGCTTAGTGACAAAACACTACGTTCTCTACCTTCCGTTTATTTAGAAATGGTGTGTCTCCGGCGTTGTTTCGTCAGTCCCAATATTAAGTTCTTTGATTTTCACGATTATTACACATTTCGAATATTGGTATTCAAAAATACATTTTAGAACAAGACGTTTCGAACACTTTACAGTAGTCCGTGGTCACAGGTAGACTGAGGTGGCTTTGTCTGTCATTTGATACAATTATTATATCAAACAAACGCCAACCATTTCTTAGTTGCCTCGCGTACTGCCCTGGATTCTTGCAAAATGAGCTGACTGTATCTTGCTCTCTGGTGTGATCGGATTGACACTTCAAAGTTTTCAGTATGGGTCCCAGGTGGTATTCATTTCAAAATTATTATTCTATTCATTTCAAAATATTCATTTCAAAATATGTATTATTTTATACCCATTCTAATCTTAATGATTAGATTTGGACAGTTTAATTTAAATATTATTATTAATTAGTAAAACTTGTACCTACAGCCAATTGTATTTAAAACAAAATTGTATTTTTTTTTTGACTTCGGCTGAAATTTGACTCTTAGCAAATTGTACAGACTCAGATCATATGCCTATCAACGGAGTCGTTTTTATATTAGTTACAAGAATATTATTTTTGTAACTAATATAAAAAGGACTCCATTATTTGATGATACTTCTCCAATTCTATATTCCGTAATTTCAACTATAAAATGTAAAATTTCAATATTTCCAATTCCAGTAGGAATGTACTTTACCTAGTACTATCGGCTTCGCGTCCTCTGTCAGTTACTAAGTAACGCAAGAATTTGATATATGTATGTAGATATTTGTAATTAAAATATTAATAATTAAGGATAATTAGTTTAATTTAAGCAGATGCAATTATAATATGTAAATTTACAACAATTATTTGCCAAATTAAAATTTAAATATTTTTAACAGCGACCTCTGGCGCACCCCAGGGGAGGCCTACGCCCAGCAGTGGACAAAAAAGGCTAAACTGCCTTTCAAGCTTTAGCCCAAATAGCAGGGTAGGCAGAGAGAACCTGTGTCAAGGCACAGCATTCTCCGTTTTTTGCTAGATTTCTAGACATTGCGTGTTGAATGGTGTAAATGAACACCGTCGTTAATATCAAATCATAAGCTGTTTTCATATATAATTTACAATAAATAGTTTCTTTATAATGTACAAAATATCTAATTTCTTTAGATTAAACACCGGAAGAAGGCAAAATATCAATTTAAATTCCATAAAAAATTTACAATACTTACTTGAGTTGAAATTTAAATAATGATAATCGTTGGAATAAACCTGTCCATTTGGTATTTTAACTTGTGCAATATATCAACGCTTGGAAGCTAATAATCTTATATCAATAATAATTAAATATAGAGAAAATGTAGAGTTCAAATGGCAAAGTATCGCGGGCATCTGCAGCAGGTGTTTACAATTGTAAAGTTAAAATAAAACTTATAAGGCTATGTTTGTATTAAAGAATTTATTGAGAACTAGTTTAAAGATTTGCTGATAAGTTTGATAGATGTTTGTTTGCGGTAATACTTTTTAGTTATGTTTAATGTGTTTCTCTTTTTTATTTGGCAATTTTACGCATATGGGGCCAAAGAGATTTAAGTGAAAAAACACTTTGTTCTTTAGTTCCCACACAAATTCGAGGCGTTGCGTGCTTTTTTTTTTCTAGTTAAAATACTACAGGCCTTAATAATAGAAATAATCTCTAGAGCTTATGCCAAACCCATCGTATCACAATTTAACTTATATTCTATCTACATAGCACTTATTGTACACTTACTGTGCCCGTGACTTCGTCGGCGTGGAATTCTAAAACAAAAGTAGCCGTAGTGACTCCTTATTACATCAGCAATCTGCCAGTGAATATTCCATCAAAATTGGTACAGCCGTTCCAGAAATTAACCGGCACAAACAGACAGATCAAAACAGACAGAACCAGTCAAAAACTGTAAAAAAAATTAATTTTGTATATGTAATAATCATTTTGTACAAAGCGCTTTATTTAATTGTATAGATTGCGTTTTTTTTTATCTTAGCAATACAAATAATTTAAATATTACCATTTCAATGAATGGGAATCGAACTGTTAACTAATAACGTTTACAGAAGCTGTTCCACTGAACTGCGAGAGCCTTTTAAAGGCTATGTTTATTAAAAGGCTTTTTATATCAATATAAACCTAATAGTTTATCGATTTGCTGATAAATTTTACATATGTTTCTTTGTGATTATACTTCTGTTTTAATGTATTTCTATTATTTCATGACGGTAAAAACTTTTGACTTGATAATATATTGAGAGCTTTATATTGAATTCAGATTTTTTCATATACGAGTATATCTTGGGATGTTATTACAGAGTGGAAATCAAAAGAATTTCTACTGAATTTCTTTATTTCTTTGAGTTTCGTGTTATGAATCACCGTAACCTAACGCCGCGTTTAGTACCATTAGACTGGGAAACTGCGATATGCTTAGTTATATAAAATTATAAATTTAAATATTAATGTGATGTTTATATAAATAAGTTTTCTAAATTTTAATTAAGGAAACGCAACTCAGATGGCATGTAAAAAGTGCGAATTTGAAATTCGCTACTGTATTTTTTTTATATGAATCGAGGACTTTTAGATACTAACTACACTGACGAAGAAATTGCATTAACTAATCTATACAAATAAATAAAATTGAAGTCTCTGTTTGTAATATTTAAATAACCGGTTTTTACTAAATGCATATGTATGTATACCCTGTACATATACAAAAATATATATTTTTTCAAATTTTGTCTGTCTGTTTTTACTTTGTGTTGGCTAATCTCTGGAACAGCTGGAGCGATTTTGACAGGACTTTTACTGACAGATAACTAATGTAATAAAGAGGAACTTAGGTCACTTTTATTTAGAATTCCAAGCGGACAGATATGGATGTAAGACGGTAACTAAGTACCGTGTGACAGTATCTGACAATGAACGCGATGGTTGTGAGTTCGATTCCCACTCAGTGGAATGATTATATTTATTCCACTTTCATTTTCACAGGCTATTAATACACGGCGTATGGACAGTGGAGAACAGAGTGTTTTAACACTAGGTTTTCTTTTGTTGCTTATAATACACATTACTACAATATATCTACTATAAATTGATGATATAAATTACAGTATTATTTTTTTTATCATTTGTAAACAATCGTTACAGTACTTCACTGAGTAACTAGGCTCTAAGACATGTGCTTATAGCTTATTACTATGGGATTATATTTCATAACAATCATCTATCATCATCAACTATCATCATCATCATCAACCGAAAGACGTTCACTGGACTGGACACTGGATATAGGCCTCCCCCAGAGAACGCCATTTGAGCGACCATTGGCCTCACTCATCCAGCGGTTTCCCGCAGTTCTGACGAGGTCATCAGCTATACAATAATAACAATCACTACTATGAAATGAGAGTGTCATGTCAATGAGATTCGAACCCGCGCCTAGTGGATACCGTCCAGCCGTCCGAAAGAAAGGAAGCACAAATTTATAAAACTGTCTCTACAAACACGCTTTTACGCACGGCTTAGCGGTCAGAACGCAGGGTCGAATCTCGCTGCGTTCAATTTTCTTATATGTTTGCGAAAAAAATGTTTCGTTAATAAATGTGTGTATAACACTTAAAAAAATATTAAAGTACAAAATATTTGATTATTGCTTTTATGATTAAGTCAAGAAAAATTGCTATCATCATCATCTTAGAAGCGTGTACTGTTATTGAGTCCTATGTCTGTTCGATTTCTAATACTAAAAAAGTATATATAAAGCCCCAACTATCATTTTCAATATAAAACACTTACGTTTTTTTTTTAATTTTTTTTAAAAGTCTTGATATTTTCTTAGTTAGTAATAGAAGAAGCTTAGCATTCCATCGATTTAAAGGGCACGTTGCAGAGAGAGGATCTCGGAGCATAGCCTGTGACTTGCGACCTAAGTGCCCTTAAGGCCCTTTAAAATGCACATTAACGCTCCCCTCCGTAGTCCGAGCTCCTCTCTCTACCTAACCTTAATAATAAACTAAGTACAAGTTATCAATAACAGTATATTAAGTTTTCATTTCATTCATTTCGGTAATTATATGTAATTGTGAACACACGGACTAAAGCTTCAAGTATATTCAAGCCGGTTAGGCCAAGAGTTACCGATGCTAAGCACCGTATTCTCAACTTATTGCTTTAAAATTGACATTGCGTGTTGAATGGCGGAGCTTAACGCCGCACTTACAAGATAATGTAAATATAATCGTTCCTCTGAGTGGAGTCGACCCCACAACCATCTCGTGTACACTGTTCGACTGCGCCATAATGGCCTAATTAAAGCTTTAAAGTTATTTCAGATTAGAATACAAATTTGTATATGTTCCCACATAGTTTTTTATTTTAAAGTTCGGTATAAACGAAGTTGTTAAATTTTATTTTAGTTGTTAAGTTTATTATGTTTCAAAGAAAATCGTCTCCGAATGAAGAAAGTGATAAGCGAGTGACTTGTCAATAAGTCTCCAAAAAATAGGGAAAAATTTCTCTTTGTAGTTGAATTGAACTCGATTAAATTATTGTAAAAAAATCTTGAACTATGCCAAATTTTATACACATGATTTTCTTTAAAGTTATTAGAAATCATTTCATTCAGTTATAAATATACCGAGGCAACCGTGACGCAGTGTGACAGCGTCTAACTGTATGCTCGATGGCTGTAGGTTCGATTCTCACTCGGTGGAATGATTATATTTAAATTATAGTCTCTTCTCCGCTCTGGTAACAAATGTGCCAACACGCAATATCTTGAATTCAGGCGAAAAGTGGAGAATGATTTTTGTTTGGTTTGAAGAAGTATTTTCTGAGTACCCTGCTACGTGGGAAAAAGCGTGATACTTAATAAATATTTACGTACATAGATTTAGACACACGGTTTTCTCGCAAAGTATGTGCTTACGAATATTTTAACACCCGTTACTCATATAACCGTCACAATTCACGGCCGCAATCGATTCAATTCCACCGGCACAAGTATTATTCACCCCATAAATTGCTAATCAAATCTATTTAATAGGCCGAAACTAATTTTTGAACGCAACTTTCGATATGCTCTTTGATTTAATGGTTGAAATCATTTAAATGGAACTAGTTTTGAAGTTTTAGTTTAAATTTGGCAATGCTGTGTAATATGTAGAGATTTTATTGGATGTAGAAGTGTTGTGACAGTAGGTATATTGATAATATAAGAAGATATAGTACCTATGAAATGAAATGTATAAAAATTTGTTAGTTTAAATATATTTAGTATAAAAATATTATGAAAATCCTAAAATTAACTAAGTTTCTTTACAGATTTACTAGAATTTGTTTTATCTTAGTTAATTCACAATCATTTTAATGGTATTATATATACTAAACATGTATAATAACCTAATATGATACTCTAAAATGTAGGCTAATTATATTTATGATTAAATAAGTGTATTTGTAATGAAATAAGAGAAATATTTTTTGGCATTCATTATAATATAATAGAAATAGATTGTTTGAGAGAAACTGTCCTGAAATAAAAGAATATGTGAGTACAAGAAAACAATGCAGAATAGCCGTTCTTATCGTGTAAATAACAATTTCATCCAGGTAACCTTAAATTATAGAAACTCTGAAAAAAAATAGTTCCTTTTTTACCTGAGTCCACTTGGATAGGATATGGTATCCAATTGGATAGGATATGATATCCAATTGGATAGGATATTGGATAGGAAGAATTTAATATTAAATTACAACACAGTTAAATTACAACACACAAGTCTCTACATATTGCATAACTTCATATGACACTAACTGTTAAAAATACGTACTAGAAACATCACCTCGAATGGAATTTGAATCACCAGCCATTGTGATAAATCAAATAAGTAAATAATACTATAAATCTCTCTCCACTTTGCGCACGAATCCGTGACATTGAGTGTTGAGTGGCAAAACTCAATTCCGTGTCTTATTTTGCCACCAGAGCAGAGAAAAATAATTTAAATATATATCATCATTCCTCATTGGGGTTCGAACCCACCACCGTCGCGTAAGGCCGGCAACATCCCTGTAGCTCTTCTGTACATGTAGATCACCTACGAATAGGTGACCCGAACACTCGTTTGCCTTGTTAATAAAAAAACAAAAAAGAAGTATACGACCATTGCGCCTAAACGGCCTAAATTTTTTTTATTTTTCTTATAAAAAAAAATTGAAAAATATCTAATTAATTATGAAAAGAGCATGAGAAAATTAACAAAATTGGATGTCAATGTTAATGTCTCAATGTACACATACAAAGGTTTTTTTATACTTTCTTGTATATTTAAAAGCTTGTACTTAACTTGGAATGAATGGATCTAGTTTTTATGACAATCATAGCTTAATACCCAAAACTTAAATTCCATTCACCACTTATTGTCTGAATCCGAGATATTGCATGTGGATTGGCAGAACGCAATGCCAATGTCTTTCCAGAACAGCTAAATGAAAATAATTAAAAATAATTATTCCCAGAGCGGAAATCGAATCCGCACCATCGCGTTTTATTTAACTTTTCCTAGAATTTATTATTATTATTACTTTATTTGTACAACACATTCAATTAACGAAAATAATAGGTACGCAACATATAAAAAAGGAATGTACAAAAGGCGGTCCTATGGCTATATAGCCATCTCTTCCAGACAAACTTTAGTCCGAAGAGAAGCTGTTATAATAATGATAAAACTATTCCAAAAGAGTCAACAAAAATTAAAGCTTTTTAAAAGCTTGTACTAATAATAAAAATACCAAAAATAACCGAATATTTATTATTAATTTATTTCCAAATACATTGAAATTAAAAATCTAATGACTCTACATTTAAAAATGTCAAAAGCTAAATAAAAAAATGGCGTTATAATAGAATAAATAAAGTGGTTTTGAATAAAAATCTTCTTTAAGCGTTTTCAATGAATCGCGTTAAATTTTTAAACATTTTCATATTATTATTGTAATGAATCGATTTGTCACGTTTCTATATCTCTCGAGTTTACAGTTTTAATTGTTTGAATTTTTGTTTATAGCTTATACCTATATGATTTTAAAATAAGAATTTTATTAATAAAATAAAAAATTAAATTGTAATATGATGTCATGTCTGAAAGTTAAATGATATTTAACATTTTTTTGAAAATTATGTAAATACTTTTGTTTTATTTTCAATTTGTTACAATATCGTGTTTGCGGAAGGTTTAGGCTCAATTTCAACTCCGTTCTTTACTTTGTTTATACTGAACTATTATTCTATTCTAGTCCAGTCCAGGACTGGACTAAATTGTATGGTGAGTGAGATCAGAGTTATATTAGGTTAGACATTAGGTTCTATCTATTTTTTACTAAAAAGACAGATAAGCCCAAAAAAAGACTTATGAATGATATAATAAAATAAATGTTTTAAAAAATACTAATAGTCGTACAATTAGAGCATCAAAAATAACCACTATTTTTTTTTATTCAGTGTACACTGCAATATTTAGTAATGAAATAATTTTATATAGATACATTATATCTTCTATGTATATATATGTCATAATAACCTTTTACTATTTAAGTCAAATTATAGTATATAAAAATAGATAAAAGGTAGATTTTAAAGTTACTTTACTTATAAATTATGCTTTATTTTTGTGTTTCTTGTTTAAAAAAGCATATCACATATATATTTAAGTTTAAACTCATAATCGTAATGTGTAAGATGCACATGTTTTTAAGCAATTTGGTATAAAATTAAATTGAAGTGAGTTTTTAAATAATAATAGGTAGGTACCTATTATTATTTTTTTTATTATTAAATAAAACCTATACACATTTTGTAATAATAATTTAAAGCTTGTTTTAGCCATAGCACGGTAGACAGGGAGAACTCAGTGGCAAAACACTACGTTCTCCGCTTTCCGCCCGTGAAGAGCTTCAATTAAGTACTATACCTAATATAAATTTATTATGCAATTTCTATGAAAAACATATAAATAATTTATAATGTATATCAATGTAGAAAAATGTTGCGCGCACGCGTTTTTTACGTGTATTTATGTATATTTATTGAGACTACTAATTTATTAATCAACACATTAACGTAGTGTATAATTATCTTGTTAAATTTAATTAAAATAATTACTACGTCATTAATTCTTTATAATCTTACAAAGGTAAAAATAGTTGTCACTAATTTTTGATTAAATTTAATTTGAACTTAAAATTTTACCTGAATTTTCAAAAAAAAAATCAACTGAATGGTTCCTGAATAGGTCCTCAAAGACTAAGCAATTATTAATTAATACTAGGTGCTTTCAGCCAATTTTATTACAATGGAGATGATGTATGAAAATAAAAGAAAGTCTCTAACCTTAACCGTACTCTATATAATAATAAAGAGGATTGTTACAAGTTCCTACTGCTTACAATTACAATTATTACTTAAATACATATATCTAAATTAAAAGTAGAGACCAGAATTCCGCAAAAACATAATTTCCGCAAAATCCATAGGAGGTTCTCGAAATATCATTTAAGCCTTTTAATCTTTTTTCATTACCTACTCTATCTAACACATTCACTTTTTACAATAATGATAAAATTCATAAGCTTAAAATAGTATGTGTACCTATACAAAGAAAAAGAATTCAAAATTCCGCAAAACCACAAAAAATTCCGCATTCTATACAGTAATGGTTCAATATCTCACCTTTTCCCATTTCTCCGTCGTCGTTTCGTCGCATAAACTGTTCCCAGCTGGCTTGTATGGGGTTGTGGCGGCCGAAGCAGGCCAGTGTCCACGCAACCCTCAAGTGCGTAGCCACCCTGCCCGCCCCAGCCGCACATTTGTAACTTCGAATCAGCGGCTATCTTGCCGGTTGCCACCCCCCGCGAAGAATCCACTTGGTTAGGCGGCAGGGCTATAGCTTTATGTGTTTAATATGTAAACACGGAGAGTTTAAACACTATGCTATGTTCTTTTGAACCAGCGAATTGAGGTGTCATAATAGCACTATTCACTGTTTAATTTAACTATATCTGTGTTTAAACATAAGTATATGCTTGTGGAATGATCATTTTTTGTGGAATGATCGATTTTTAAAAAAAATATTGGTAATTTTAAACTTTTTTATAGTTTTTACAGTACTTTTTTTCAAACTTTAGCTTCTGTTTTTGAAATAAATTGAACACACTTATGTAAACACAATATCTATGAGACTAGGTTAAGGATTGTATACATAATTGCAATAAATTCGGATATTAGATACGATCTGACCTCGATTTTGATTTCGCGCTATAGAGTTATTGATCCGTTTATAAATGTATCCGTCGGTGTTTCTTTTTTAAACTGTTTGCTTAAATATTAAATTTTCACTTTATTTTGACTAAACACTTAAAAAGTTGAATATTTTTTCTAATAATATTAAAAAAAACACTATTCAAATTGACAGTTAATGGAAGATTTTGCTATTCTGGAAGTACCTATTTTGTTTTTATTTTAATAAACACATCACATCACACGTCTATGTCACATGCACATATTGTTGATCACTATTTTACTATACAGTAGTATTAAGTTCGATTTCTTTTTAAATTAACGTAATTTTTATTTGACGTCAACGCGTGGCGCGTCCGCCAAGCGCCTGGCTCGATGTGGCCGGTTATCTTCAAAGACCCTAACCCTGGTGGGCGTGGCTTAACCTAGCCCCGCCCACCTATCTCAAGCCACCAATAGCAAGAGCCCAACCAAAGCGTATACTGGGACGTACTAGCCGTTTATTTTTAAAGGAATTGTATGATTTCTTTTGCACTTTTTTATATAGTTTTTTTTTGTTTATGGAAAGTAAATTTTAGCTTTACTTATTAATTGTTATATGTGAGTATAGTTTTTTTATATAGAATCTAAATCTACTTCTATACAATACTATATTAAACAATAGCTTGTTTACAGAAAAAAATATAAAATATATATTAAATTAAAAACGCTAAAAAAATATAATATAGTAACAAGGGCGAGGTCATAGTTAAAAAAATTCAAATACGTCCCCAGTGAAGCGCAGTGACGTCACAAAATGGCTGCCTTGTAGGGGAGCATTTTCGCATTTTCCCCTCAGCCGTCGGCGTGGATGGACACGAAATAACGTTCCTAATATAATTTAAAAGAAACAGTGAATTCAAGCTTATCTTAAATATAAAGAAATACAAAATAAATGAAAATTCAATAGTGGCACAGTTAAAATAAGTCTGACCGTCCACGCGATAGTTGTGGGTACTATTATCACTCGGAGGACTGTTTTGATTCTTAATATGTTCATTTCCCCAGGCTAGTTAGTCAGACGCGGCGTTTAGTTCCGCCACACATTAGATATATATTTTTATCCATATGTTGTGTTAACATAAAAAGTATTAATAATAAGTGATTATTGACTGCACAAAGTAGATTGCATTGATATTATATTACAATCTATACCTACATATATTTAAAATTTAGTATATACTCTTTGTCTTTCTGTATACAGACTGTTAAATAAAGAAAACAAGAATCTTCCAATTAATAAAATTATTTATTTTTTATGTTTTAAATATTCTTCACACAATACATGACAAAAAACATGTTTAGAAAATGTATAAAAAATGCTCCTCTTGGAAGCTGTCCAAAATAATTTATTGATTAAAACTCAATACTAATTACCTAAGTATAAAAATAAATTATGTTTATTTAATATCAATAGGTATATTTATTTATATGTACCTAATTAGAATTAAAGTCAACAAGAACTTTTCTTCTGAACAAGTATAGTTTCAATTTACCATTATTTACCTATAGGATGGACAAATAATGATAAATTATATCGTAACATATTTCATATGATTACTTTCGACTTACAACTTTTCTAAAGAAAATATTTTTTTTCGCTTCACGCCTTTTCTACAGAAGAGTCTTTCTACAGCCAGAAGGAATCTAGTGTCAAGACACTCCGTTCTCCACTTTCGTCCGAAATCGAGACATTGCTTGTTGAGTTGCGGAATTCCTCGTAAATAATAATATAATTACAGTATACTTTATTATACACCACAAGTTTATTGATCAATCAGAAAAAAATAAAATGTACAGCAGGCGGCCTTTTCGCTATAAGCGATCTCTACCAGGCAACCTTAAGGTGTAGGAGTAGTACCAGAGCACAGAAATGAAAATAATCTAAATATCGAACCCACTACCAATTGTCATTATAGTCAGACGTCCCACTTCCCCACGATGGCGTCCATTTAGTTCATTTTAATTTATAACCTCATTTTCTAGGTACCAATTAAATTACTTACTAAAATAAGATTTTGTCTAAGATTTTATCTTAAAAACCCGTTCTTGTACAAGTTTACATTGTCGTAACAACATTGCTTTTATTTTATAATACTAATGGCCGTTAATAAATAAATCGATTTAATATTATTACTTATATCATTTTTGGTGGTTTTTAATTGGTTAGTGTCTCGAATTTCTTGCTTCAGTGCCTGAAAGAGAATTTAGTGTCAAATCACTCTGATTGACTGATGACGCCTTAGAAAAATAGCAGTCTGTAAAAACTAATATACCCATATACTCGCATCGTTTATAGTCTGATTCTTCCCAAGTGCAATATTATGCACCACTTTAAAATAAGCATTTTTATATTCAACTTAATTGTAATATAAACAAAGGTTACTTACTTCAATAAAGTCGCAATCTAGACTATATTTACGTAACTACAATAGTATAACAATTGTACAACAAACTTAAACTTAAAGCAAAACTTAACGACATCGATCAAGTAATAAACGAACTATAAAGTAAAAACGGAGTCGCGGGCGCTACTAGTAAAGATTTGATTTATACGACGCTGGGTGTACCCACCACCCTCGCTAGTGACATCGCGTAAATCATACAAGAATTGCCGAAAATCACGCATTCATGAATATCTACTTTGATTATAGATGTGGTACAAGTTATAGGCGGGAAGATTTTATATTTTTGACACCTTTATTTTATTTCTCCAGTCTGATATGACAGAGCGCGGAGTTGCGTTCCACTATGCAACACGCAATGACCCGTAAATATACGAAAGGTAACGAAGTATTTAACAATAGTATGCCTCCTCTGCGCTGCCTACACGTTAATGTAAAAAACATTTTTAATTCTCTTTTATTCTGAATTTTGGAGTTAAAGTAGTATTGAATTATATTTAATTAATGAATTTAAAATTATAACGAGTTTTATAAGAAGTGCCTTACTGCGCTCACTTTTATCATTGCCTTTGAATCAGTTTTTACTTGTTTACGCTTTTTCGACGCATATCATTGCCCCTAGTGGAAATCGAATCCTCAACATTACAATGCCTCTTTATTATTACTAAACAAAATAAGCTTTTTTTAATTAGGCATAAAATTTAATTAATAAAATATAACTAAACGCACTCTCTTGTAACTCAATACAAGCACCACATAATAAATTTTTGGGCAAAAGTGTTCATAAAAACAGTTTTATTTTTGTTTTACGGTTTAAATGTGGCATAAAAATTATTTCTAATATAGTTAGCGTATAAAACTCTATAAAGTAGAAAGTTATGGTAAACAAAGATAATGATTTATTTACATATGAATAACATTTTCAAGAAGTTCTTTTAACATAAAAAATATGTATACGCTGTAACTGTGCTACACGGTTTGTCCGTATAAAGGAGCAGACAGAGAGATCCTAATGTCAAGACACTCCGTTCTTCATTTCTCTTAGTGAATTAGTGATTTGACACTACAAAACAGTTCTTTCTCCACTTAGTATATGTGCATCTAACTAGCTAACTATCTAACAAACTTAAGACTAACTTGATGTTATAATCGCGACGCACTTAGGTAGAGTTTGACGGTACATAATTATGTTTTCTCAATAATCATTAGTATATATATAATATATTATTTTGATTTCTACTAGACAACCCACTTTGATCTCCATTCACTGTCCGTATTCGAGACATTGCGTGTTGAGTGGCGGAATTTAAAACCACACTGTCTTACCGGAGTATAGAAACGAAAATAAATAAGAGCTTTATGCTTTTACCCGCATATATTGTAGTCAGAGCCTACCTAGACAGAAACCTAGTGTCAAAACATTGTATGTTGGGTAGCGAAAAACATAACGTCACGCTCTGTCTTAGATACCAGAGCAGAGAAATGAAAATATTTTAAATACATTCCCCCGAATGGGAGTCGAACACACGACCAAAACACTGTGCCACTGCGCCACGATAGCCTTTCAAATCCAATCTTATATGGATAGTACATAACTATAACAGGACCTACAATTAGTTTAGTATGTTCTACATTTCCTTAAATCCACTCAGCCTTTACTAAGATTAAGCAACATTCTTGCAAAATTACATGGTTTCTAGATTTCACATAAAAGTCATGTCTCGTTTACTTTATAGATGCGTAGGTCTTCTTTGTTTAATTAAATTTATATTAGAATATACTACAAATGGCAACTTTTTTTTGATGACAACTTTGTTTTTCTGCACGACAAGGTAGGCACTAAACACTGAACACTCAGTTTCACACTTTTATAGTAAATGCGTCTTGAGTCTCAAAATTCAACACCGTACTTTGTCTTGCCAAAACGAGGAAATGAAAATAATTTAATTTAAATATAATCCCAAAAGGTCCACAAATTTAATTTAGAAAATATTTTTTAAATTAAAAAGCCTAATTATGTATATTTAGAAACCACAGAGAGAACTAGAGGAACTGCATAATGCTCCTTCCCGAAACTAAAGTTAGGTGAAAGTTAAATTAGGTAATTATTATTTAGGTAGCCTAAAATTTGGCATATTGGCTCCATTGTAAATTTGTGTAAGCACTAAGATTTCTCAAAATTCCTAAGAAAATATAAGAAAATACAGGGTTTTATCTCGACATAACTCGACATTACGAAGTTAAAAATGGTAATAAAATGGCAAAACTGTACAATCAACACAAACGAAGCTGTGAGCCACAATTATTATATAAATAAAACTAGGAAAATAAATAATATTACAAAATATAGCATATGAAGAATCATTATACAGATATGAGATGTGAAAGAAATGTAGAAATTTCAAACTTACAGCGACATCTATGTAAGCAAGGCTGAACTTTTTGTTATAAGTTTCGCTGTAAGCTCGCATATGCTGTTCGGTAGAAATCAATAGCTTTTAAGTTTCAAGTATATTTGTATACAAAGGAAATATAATAATAGTTTTACGTTTTTTTCTCCATAGCCAGTCCGAGAGTACCTAGTGTCAAGACACTGCGTTCTTTACTTTATTTTTTAAACTAGAGTAGTTATTATCGAACTGTATTTAGTGTTATTTTCTTAAGTTCCAATAAAGTATTTTTTCGCCGGAAATTAAGACATTGGGTGATGAGTGGTGGAACTGAACGCCGCGCGTTATCTACATTTGAGTCGTTATCGGCGTTGAGTTCCGCCTATTGAGACTCCCACTGCTATGCGGATTGAACCTGCTTACTTTATTTTTTTAATACAATTTATTTTTTATACTATTGATTTTATAATAACTGGCTCATTAGCTTAATAGCTTGATAATAAAGCTTTGAAAATTGTACTTAGAATACAAATCGGTTCGATAAAAAGATTTGGTATTAATTTGTTATATGGGGCATTTTATTTTAGAGTAAAAAAGTATTTTAAGTGCTTTGAGGCAATCGTGTGATGGCGTCTGACTGTACTGTTGTGGGTTCGATTTCCACTCGGGATAATGATAATATTTAAATTATTTTCATTTCTCCACTCTGGTGAGAAGACAAGGCGAACGTAGAGTTCCGCTATTTAACACGCAATATTTCAGATACGGGCGGAAAGTATAAGACGAAAAATGCGTGAAGCTGAAAAATTCCATCGATCTGTCTATTTAACTCCTATGGTAAAATTAATACATATTGCTATTTAGGTTATTACATGGATCCACATCATTACAATTATTATTAATATAATTGCGCAATCTTATGAATATAATAATCGATTTCCACCAAAAATTATCTCAAATTTATTTCTCCGAACAAACCCTAACATATGCCACGAATTTCTCGATAATCGTCGCCTAATTTGAATCGAATTTTAATCGAAATCGGTCCGAATTTTTTTCTACGGCGCCGCGACCGCTTACAACAGAGAACTGTCAATCAAGCACAGTGCATATTATTATTTGGGCTTTTGTAATCGCTACAAGCATTTCGACATCGACAGGTTGATTTTAGGATTGTAGAGCAAGAAATTTTTAATTTTTTTCCCTTATTATTAAATATATGTGAAGGCGGCATTTTCTGACTTTTATGAACCTAATATTGTAAGACCCCCCGCAAATTTTACTTACTTGTCGGCAAATTTGAAATCTGTATCCGGATTTTTTTTTAAGTTTTACACTTTATTCCTAGCGGGGTTGTTAGAGAGAGCCGAGCGTCAAACGCAACGGTCCCTGCATACTTATTTCGATTCGTCCATTGTCATCAACCTCTTGATAAACGCACTCCGGGCATCCTCATGCTTTTTATGTGACCTTCTAGTATCATCGATGCTGTGATCTCAAAGGTCGTCTTTCTTACAATTTAGTGTATCATACGGTTTTTACATGTTTTTTTTTACTTTGTTTCACCATTCATTCAACATGCCCAAATTAATTGTGAATAACGGTTTTTAAAATGAACTATTTATTTCCTTTTTAATATCCTTTTCTTATAAGCTTTTTTTACTTGTATTTTTTTTTAATTGAATGAAAAAATGTTGAGAAACTTATATGGTTTTAAAGAAAGCAATTTAACTTGTGATTTTGCTAAGTAAAGCCTCTTCTTAGATTCTATGTGAAACTTAGGCATATTTAGAATAAGTCAAACTATATACATACAAGACAAATAAGAAAAATACATTAGTATAAAAAGTACGAACTAAGTGCCTGTTATGTTTTGTATAAGTAAAAAATATAAAGTCATTGGATAGGCCATAAAACGCACTTTATTGAGTTAAACTACTTTCATTAAGAGGAAGATATGTAAATATATATTATTTATTATATTTACTAATATTAAGACATTCTTTTTAATATATAACGCACCATTTTATAATTTAAATCGGTGTATCGAATTCAAACTTAAGTAAGAAAAATCGATTTTCATTTTATTTTCACTATTCGTAAAATGAGAAATTTGTCAATTATATATGTAGCTTAGATAATATCTTTATTATTTTCTCTTGCCCTACTATTCAGTCTGTCTGTCTGTGACGTCATCACGGCCAAACCACTGAACCGATTGTGATGTGCTGTGGTGTGATGTTTAATGAAAAGGCCGCTGAAAATATGCAAATATAGTTCACGCGAGCGAAGTCGTGAGGGTGTCGCTAGGGGTGTATTATATATACCTATAGAGGGCAATTATATCAAAACACATTAACCGTTGCTTGAGGAGGGATATTTGCTTTGCTCAACTCAACACGCAATGTTTAACTAGCGCAATGTGAAACGAGCGGAAAGCTACACAGAGAGCTTTAACACTAAAAGTGTGAGAAATTTTTCTTAGTTAGAGATATAAAGATTTCATCAATGTACTGTCTAGACTGGAATGGCGGAAATGCTGTAAATATGAATTTTGAAGCAGCAAATTTTAGCGGTAAGCGAGGTAGGGGAGATCTCGGTCGGATATTGGAGCTTTCAAAATATAGTATCGATGATACTGACCTTTTGAGAACACAGTGTTCCTGACACTGATGATAGTGGACGAGGTGAAAGAACCGTATGAAGGGACCGTAGCATTTTTCACTCTGTCTCCGACTACCCTACTAGAGATAAAGCTAAAGTTAAAAAAAAACTTTCAACCTAAGGCGAAATTAAATCCATACTCATTTAAATACTGATATACCTTTAAACGATATAAAATATAATAATCACAAAATAGTTTAAAAAAAACACTAAATACAGTGTGTTTTCGTTGTCGTCTTGTCAAGAACATCAGGTTTGTTCTATTGTCATTAGATCCGGACACGTGCGCAAACTTTCAAGCAAATGACGGCAAGATGTATGTCAAAATAGCTTTACCTGATTTTTTGGCACTGAAGGTGGATACTAAGCGAAGCGTGTTTAAGTAATAGATTTCTATGTATTTTTCCTTTGAATAATTTAAAATATTGTTGAATAGGTATAGCAACATTAATAGTATAATGACATTAAAAAAAATCCGTCCGAATTCAATACATTGTGTGCAACGTGGCGGATCTCATATATGTTACTAAAAAGCTTCACATTTTTTCCTACATAGCACGGTAGTCAGAGAGAACTTATTGTCAAGACACTCCGTTCTCAACTGTCCACCCGAATACGAGACATTGCAGGTTGTGTGGCGGAACTCATCGCCATTCTTGGTCGTATCAATAGAGATGCATGAAAATTATTAAATTATAATCAGTCCATCTAGAGTGAAATCACAACCAATCACGATGTCCACAAGTTGTAACATATCAATAAATATAAGTTTATTATATTATATGCACTATATATCTGTAGAGTAAAATCATACCTATACTTGATTTTCTTTTTTTTTTCATCGTATAAAAAAATTAACACAGCGGGTTTCGAACACGCGCCTCTTGAAAACCGTCTAAAAACCTTTTTCAATTTTCGAAGTTACACAAGTTTAAAAATATATATACTTTACTTATTAGGAAAATTATCTAAAAAAGTTATTAAAAATCTATACGGAACACTCTTTATAGCAAAGAGCTCTTACTTAACAACATATCCTAATTGTATTATGTCTTGCGGCAGTAATTGTATAGTAATATAAAAAAAACGTATACAAAAATGGCCTTTTTAGTTTTTCTTTGTTTCGGATTTATCCCTAATCTTCCATTGACACAGTAATGAGACCGAAATATTGTACGGATGATAATATACCAATGAAAACTATGGAGAATCCTTCAGATATATTTAAATTATTGCCATTTCCGCTCTTGTAAGGCAAGCGCGGGATTGAGCTCCGTTACTCAACACGCTATGTTTCGATTTGCACAAAGTGGAGAACCGAGTGTCTTGTGCGCTCATTACTAGTAACTACTTGAATAAACTAGTAAAATTAGTTAATATTTCATCGATCAAATGAATTAATATTTCAAAAGATCAATGTGGCGTAGCAGGACAGAGTCTTTCTGTAAACGCGAGTGGTTGTGGGTTCGATTCCAACTTAATACTAGTTTCTCTCTGCCTACTCTTCTATATGCCGGAGAAAAGCCTGAAGCTACAAAAATACATAACATAAAAAGAGCTCTACGGATGTTTTTTGTTATTTTTAAAGTGTTATTTACACACTTACTACCATGGATGGTTTAGAAAAGGCGCGGGTCGAATCCAGCCCCGTTAAAAAAATTATGCGTTTTCTAAACATGTATTTCTTAGGCCAAGTGTTGCTCTACAGATTTCGATAGAGTTATATCGCCACCGGATGAATTTGATTCTTTGAAACTAATCAGCTAAATAAGTAAATTGATGAAACGACACGCAACCAGACTATATTATAAAGTAAGGATTATAGAAGTATAATTTTATGTTATTTTTTTCTCCTTTTTACATATTAGAGGCAGGCAATATATATATATATATATATATATATATCAGTTATTTATGTAGAAAGACAAAACGTCTTGGTCTATTTTATATAACAATAAAATCCCGCTATTCGTCGTTCCCGTTGGAATTTCTTAACATACTGTGTTAGTGTTGATAATTTAATTGAGTTACTGAGCCAGGTAGGTTAGAAGAGTAAAGAGAAGAGCAAAGCACGAGGTTTTGTTATTCTATATAAAATGCAAACTGATATATGCATAGATTATCTATACTTGCTAAATTTTGTATAATTTACCCTTTTTTTAGCTTCACATACGCTTTTTCCCGCATAGCAGGGTAGTCAGAGAGAACCTATTGTCAAGTAGTTTGGAACCCACAACCAATCGAGTTTACAGACAGATTCTCAGACAGAAATTGAAATATATATAAGAAACAAACTTGTAGAAAGTTATATTAGGCCATATTTTTATTTTATTAATTATTTTGGAAAACATACAGCTTTTTATATAAATAACCAACACAAATTAATATCTCAAATTCAAAACATTACACATATATATGCACATACACACACATACACATATATATATACAGACACTTACATACATAGGTACATGTATATGCGCATCGATAATGATTTTTTAATAGGCGAACAAATTTATTGAACTCATTGTTAAACAGGTCGATATTATAATATATCCTACTATAGTTGTTACAACTTTTTGTTATAAAGGAATTTGACGATATTTTGTTTTGCAAACAGAAGTCTAAAACATTACCTGATAAGAGAAGAGCCACGTAAATGAAAATGCGTGTAACAATTATTATATTTACCATAAGTAAGTAATATTCATTTAAGCTTTAATTTTTTATCCGACTCACGCTTTTTCTTGCATTGCTTGATAGGCGGAGAGAACCTAAAAAAGCACTCAATAGAAATTGAAACATTGCGTGTTCAATGGCTGATCCCAACGCCGCGCTTTGTCTTAGGTACCAGAGCGGAGAAATGGAGAAATGAAAGTATGTAAAATATTATCATTCCTCCGAGTGTTAATCGAACCCATAATTAATCGCCTTTACAGTCAGACGCTGTACTACTGCGCCACTATGGCCTGATTTTTTTTATTTACAATTTTCATATTTCACAATATTTCAATGGTCCCACTAATATAAGTGATTCTAACTTTTCAAGCAGTAATAAGTTATATACTCATTATTGTAAATAACATTTCAAAACAAATTAGGTAAAAAAAAACAATAGGTAAAAATTTTTTTTTTATTACCCCAGGTAGTTAGTAGACTTATAAGAACATCATTGCTTATGTCATTGAATCTAGACAAATGCGCAAATTTCTAAAGTCAAGTCTCCTCTGATGGCAAGAAATGGGCCAGAATACTTCCTTCCTTCCTTCCTTCATAGATTGACTAGTAAATAGATAAGGGAAGCTAATGAAACTGTTTTCATAAGTGCTTATAATTTTTGAGTTTCTGATCAGTTCTTCACAGCAAAACTTCCTTTCCTGAGTGAGCATCTTATCTGACTGACAGTACTGACATTTCTATGTTCATTAAGTTGAAAGTACTAGTTATATTTTTTTTAAAGATTGGATATCTAATTGCTGTCTTGTTTAAATATGAAAAACAACGATATATTTATCAATGACAGTGGTAAAATACGATGTTCATGCAATTAGAAAAATTAAAATATTTTAAATATTACCAATTCGCTCACGCGTCTAATTACATACTTTCTTTAAAATCATTCTGGATGGGGTACAATTGTATATTAAAGAAGTCGTTTTGTAAAATGGCCAGTTATTTATTTTTCCTTAAAAGTGTTAAAGTATGCCTACTTAATATATTTATAAAATTGACACTAGTCTGTCTGTTAGTGAGGAAGACAAAAGTTGACATATTTTTCTACATAGGCGGTAATATTAATACTCGTATATTATATTAATACTGAAAACACTAATAATTCAATAAAAGGTTAGAATTTTTATACGCGTAAAGAAGCGTAGCCCTAGCAACGTGTATGTCACTTTGTACAGACGTGTATGTCAAACATATGGTAGTGTGTTACATTTATTTTATTAATGAAATGTATTTTTAATGTACTATTCTTTAAAAAATATTAGCATTCTGCTTTATTCAACTTTGTCAAATTTAATATTTTTTGTCCACGTAATTTTATATAGGGCATCATGGCGTAACGCGACAGTGTTTAGCTGTAATAGTGATTAGTAGCGGGTTCAAATACCACTCGAAATGAACATAATTTAATTGTGTTCACTATGCCGCTCTGGTAAGCAAGGCAAAGCTCTAGTAGGTATTGATATTAGATTCTCCCATACTAGCCTGCTAGGTAGCGCGTGATTGTATATTTGTTTATGCAGTTTAATTAATAGAGGTTTATTATACCAGTTTTATTGTATTAGAAACAGAATCAATACACGAACTGCAACACACAGAGAGCACAAAACGCGCAATTAATAATTGTGTATTCCAACCGATAGGTAGTATGACAAGTACACGAGCATAAGATGATTTATGGCGGGCTTGTAAGTTTATACATATTTACGAGGAATTTCTGTTTTTACTATAAATATTTATGTTAGACCATCTTGGAGCAGTGGAACAGTGTTTCACTGTTAACGCAATTTGTTGTGGGTACGATCTCAGTCTCAGGGGGAATGATTATATTGAAAATATTTTCATTTCTCTGCTGTGGTACCTAAGACAAAGCGCGTCGAAATTTCATTGTCGTCGTCGAACGTCGATTTCCGGCGGAAGGCGTTGATCGGACACTAGGACACTAGGTTCTCTCTGACTGCTATGCCGAAAAGCGGTGATACAGCTTCACGATTTTTCCCGAAAGTTAAATTTATTTTAGGTGAGTTACCTTTACTATACTAATTGCTGCTTGTAATTTTGTTTGCTTTTTAAAGCTTTATTCTATAAACTTCTTTCTAGCTATGACATTAAATTACGTGATATGTTAAACAAAATAAGTTTGTAGAATAGTCTTACTAACAAACACGTATATATAACTATACATATTATTTTTACATATAATAAAAATGAAACTGACTGTCTGTACATGAAACATATATGAAAATATATATTATTGGGGGCATTTATCTATGTTATAAAGCCGTCTGTAAGAGTAAAGTTTGTCTGTGTGTCTGTTTGTTTGTGCACGCTAATCTCAGAAACGGCTTTTCGATTATTATTTTGTGGTAAGCGTCCCTTAACATTTAGTGTTTATTTCATTTCAATCGGTGTATAAATAAAACAGTTACAGCAATTTAAATTATAAACTTAAGCAAAGCTTTATGATTTACATGAGAACGCGGACGTAAAAGCTAAATAGTATAATCATGTAGGTTACGCAGGCAAAGCTGCGAGCGGGTCGCTACTAATAAATATAGGGTAAAATATGTCATCGTGGCACAGTAGACTGTGCACGACTGTAAGAGTATGTTCAGGGTTCAATTCGCACACGATAAATTGATTAAGAAGGTAAAAATTATTTCGCCAATGGTACTAACAACAGGTTTGGTTATGTTTTCTCTGGCTTTTCTTGTTGGCCAAATGCAATCTAACATTAAAACACTCCGTTCTTACAGAGACTTTACGTATTGAGTTGTGTACAAGGAGAAACTAAAAATGAAAAAAAATGTATATATAAGCTTTGTAGTTGAAATCTAAACTAAAACCATCAAAAATACAATAAAAACCAACTGGACAATTGTATCAAAAATTGCCACATAATTTTGATTAATTAAAAAACGCAGGTGCATATCCGTAATACGAATAAACAGTACATAAATATACCAAATTGATACAACTAATAATTATTTATTATTGCTCACGTCATACATTCGATAATAACGTTTAAAAATATTCAATACGTTTAAAATTCACTTGCTGCTTGCAAGTTGCAAGAGGAAAAAATGCACTTGCAATTTTTTTTAAATTCGCACAGAGCGTTCTAGTCACCTGCACGCCCAATCAATATCGTAATGTATTCATTTTTATCAAAATGCAGAAACTTGAGCTTTTGTGTTGTGTAAATTTAAAGCGCTATTATATAATTACCATTTTAGGCAATCGCGGCGCAGTGTGACAGCTTCTGTATATGCGATGGGTGTGGGTTCGATTCCCAGTCGGGGAATGTATGTATATAAAATAATTACATATCCCTGCTCTAATGACAAGACAATGAGCGGCGTTGAGTTTCGCCAATCAAAACGCACTATCTCGAATTCAGGCGGAAGTTTTTTGACACAAGGTTCTTTCTGACTACTACGCGGATATAAGCGTGAAGCCGCAATACAGAACAAAAATAATATATAATTACAGATATGACTAATCGAGCTTTTTAGCTTTTATATTTTGATATATTTAAGTAATTCAGAAATATATTTAGTTTCAGCGGGATTCAAACCCACGCCTTTTGTACACCGTCCAAGTGTCTTTGTACGTTGTCTATAAATAGTTTTTAATTTCCTTAGTCTGTAAACAACACTTTAAAATGTTAAAAAGGTATTGACTTACCTAATGCATGCGGAGAACACTCGAAAAAGCGGAGAACGGGGTTTTTGAGCACTAGGTTTTCTCTCCCTACCTTGCTCGGGACGTTGATTGTACGGGAGATCAGTGTATTATTTATAGAATAAAATATAATTTTGTATAAAAATCATAAAAAGCGTATTGAGAGTTATACTTTCGCGGTTTTTTTATTTTAACCAGCTTCAAACCTGGTAAAGGGCAAAATGATGCTTTACTTATTATGCACTTGCTCAGACTATAGAAACATATTATCAAATATTTTGAAATGAACTTTTTTTTAACCGGATTAATCGCGTATATTATTGATGTTTAAAAATACATCTTAGAAACCCGACATTTCGAACACTTTACAATCCTGAAAACTTTGAAAGCTCAAACATACCAGACCAGAGAGCAAGATTCAGTCACCTCATTCTGCAAGAATCGAGGGCAGTATGCGAGGCAACTAAGAAATCGTTGGCGGTAGTTTGATATAATAATTTGATAATAGTTTGATATATAATATAATTTGATATAATAATTCAATTGACAGACGAATGCCCCAGTCTACATGTGACAACGGACTACTGTTAAGTGTTCGAAACATCGGGTTTCTAAAATGTATTTTTAATACTAATTATATACGCAATTAATCCGGTTAAAAATAATTTAATTTCAAATTGTGTAAAAATCGCTAAAACCAAAGATTTTATTATAGTATTAAATATTTTTTTTCTATATAAGCGTCAAATCTATTTAAAACTCTCCCGTTACTCACTGAATGACTGATAGGCACAGTCGAAAACTAGTTGACGTAAAAAGCTGATATTTAGCATGTAAGTTCTTTTTAAAGTGTGAGGAGCAGTAAAAGAGGAGTTACCGATATTCCTACAGTAAAAATATTATTACTTTTTACTGTAGAAATTACGGACGATAGAAATGATAATGATGTAGCCAAAGTCATAAAATCCTAGCAACCGAAGTCGTGAGCAACAGCTGGTAAATAGATAAAGATGATATACAAATATAAGAATGCTAAAATACTGTAATTACAACTGGTTGAAGGTTCGATTCCCACAAGGAGGAATAATATTAAAACTTGCTAACAACAAATATAAGTTGTAATAAAGCGTATTTGAATTTCGACGTAGCTGGATGCAGAATGCATGGCTTAGCGGTCAGAGCTTTTAAACGGTTTTCCAGGGGAGCGGGTTCAAATCCCGCTGCGTTTAAATTTTTATACGTTTTCTGAATATGTCTTTTTTAATATTAAAATTATTTTCTAATCTTCGTTCTGGTGAACAAGACAAAGACCAGACAAGCGATAGGGACGACAAACAAAGATAGGCTTGTAACACCAAGTTGTCACCTCCAAGAAGTAAATAAGTTATTTATGAAAAACTATATTGTTCTGTTATCTAATGAGTTAAGCTTATTATGCTGTAGAAGATTATTTAAAAGATAAAAATGTGTGGAAGTAATATGATTGCAGTTTGATGCAGGGAAGCTACCACTGTATTAAATGATAAATTTTGAAACTTGTATTTGAAAAGAGCAACTGTGGAGTTTCTTACCGGCTCTTCTCAGCAGAACTGGCTTTCGAGCCGGTGGTAGTTTTATGTTCCTTCGACGATACCAAAGTGCTTGCAAAAAATCGGAAAATGGACAACAGAGTTTTTGGACACTAGCTCTACGACTATGCTATGGGAAAAAGGCGCGACGCTTTAAGCAAATTTACCTTTTTAGGAAAGGATAAATCGTTAGAATTAGTCAATGAACGACGATTAACTCGCAATGTCTGGAAATTAGACGGAAAATTAAAAGCGGAGTTTATTCACACTACGTTTTGATGCTTCTGTATAAGAGCAAAAACTTTAAGCTGCCTTTTTTGTATATTGTTAGTTCTTGAATGGGAATTCCTATACCGCACTTCCTGTAACTTAACTCACGAAATATCTACTAAGAATAAATTACAATTAATTATTTTTAAATTATATTTGCATTAATTAATGTAAAATTAATAAGATATGATCCGTTCTTGAGAAAAGTGAAAAGTAAAATTCCTTTGCAGTGTGCTGGTACCTATATACAATCTATATTGTGACTGTGGGTTATCTTACATTGGTCAAACAAAGAGGAGCATCGGTATAAGGGTGAAGGACACATCTCCGATGTCAAGAATGGACGTGTATCGAAGTTAGCTGTGTGTGAACATACAACGGATAAACCCAACTATTATGTCAGGTTTGATAAACCTCATATTCTCGCTAGGGAAAACAGATATATCCCAAGAATGATCCGCGAGGCTATTGAAATGCAAAAACACCCTAATTTCAATAGAGAAGACGCTTGGAAACTTTCTACCACCTGGGACTTAATAATGAAAACTTTGTAAAGTGTTCAAAACTGTCAGGTTCTAAAATTTATTTTATTTATTTTTTTTATTTATTTTTATTTTAATATAATACGCGATTAATCCGGTTAAAAATAGTGTAATTTCAAAAAGGTAAGGTCCCCCTAGACGTATTTGAGTCTGCCATCGTGTTCTGTCTGGCCCACTACAACTAAGCTAATGATGTGAAAGTTAGAGTACTTACGATAGATTAATGTAAAACTAAGGTTTTAAATACTATATATTTATATTGTCCGACCTTACAAGGAGTAAAATTATTAATAGTCGTTTTTTTCATACATAATGTTACCAGTTTACTAAAATATTACCTCGATTTTACATTTGACCTTAACATTTACAATTTTACATTTGTTTCCATAATACACAATATTAATATAACTTAGGCATGACTTTTCACGCCCAAAATCGAGACATTACGTGTTGAGTGTTGAAGCTTAACGCCGCGTTTTGTAGACACCGGAGCGGAGAAAATGAAAATATTTTAAACATAAAACGTTTCCCTCAGTGGGAATCAAACCCAAAACCAATCGCATTTACAGCCAGACGCTGTACCACTACGCTAAGATTTTATTATTACTTGAAATCTTTGGATTCATTTTTGTGAAAATTATGCGGACGGTGGTATAAAATAGAAGTGCATTTTTTTTATAATAATATATAAAATTTATACAACAAATATTTCACACACCTCCATGTGTTAGATACATTTTTGTATAAAGAAGCGTTGCATTAAAATGTCACTATAGCCTAGTTCCAGTTGTGGGTTCGATTACTGCGTGGAGGAACGATTATATTTGATATATTTTAATTTCTTCGCTCTGTAATCTGAGAAAAAGCGCCCTATTGAATTCCGCCACTTAACACCCAATGTCTTGATGGCTGGCGAAAAGTGGATTATATTCAAATTATTCTCATTTATCCGCTCTAGTAAAACAAAGTGTTACATTAAGAACCGTCCAGTAAAGATTATGTTTAAAATATTTTCATTCCCTCTGGTACGCTCTGGTACCTAAAAAAAACGGAGTATCTCGACAGGTTCTCTTTAACTATCTAACTATGTGGGAAAGAGCGTGAAGCTGCAAAAAAGTCACACTAATAAAAGCGTGCTAAAGAAATACAACTTACCATTTCTTTGTGTCCCTGACAAAATGTGGGTGGTATGTAAATTAAGCAAGAAAGAAAATAATATAAATAATTTAATAAGTTGATAATTATTGTAATGCTTCGTAGTTATCGTTGCAAAAGCTCATTAAAAGTGTTTTAACCTACTTGATACATAAACATAAAACCGTTCTACCATGCATCTGTATACAAGCAACCAACTACTTGTTTTTTTATTATATATTTAATTGTAATTGACTTTTTCCTCATAGTAGAGACTAGTGTCAATACACTCCGTTCATCACTTTCTAGCCGAAATCGAGATATCGTGTTGAGAAGCGTGATTCAAAGCCACGCTTTTCAAAGCCACGATTATATTAAATTTCTATATTAATAGAAAATATAGAAATTATATTTATATAAATTTCTATATTTCTAGATTATAGAAATTTAATATAATCATCCCCTTGAGTGGGAATCGAACCCACAACCCTGTAACAGTCAGACGCCACTGCGCCACGATGACTCCAATCTTAAGTGTTAATTTAATGTTTAATTACAGTTTAATTAAACTATAATTACTTTCTCATATAAATGTAAAGTTCATTTAAATGACAAATGAATGTTGTTATTCAAAAGATATCCAATTAATACAGATACGAAGAAATATGGTATATTTAATTATCTTTTGATATTAAATAAAAAAAAATAGAACGGCATATTTCAAATGCATCTTACTATACACGGTAAGTGCAGGTTCAATTTTAAGTGAATACAATATTTGTATTATGTCGCAGTTGGACCATACATTTATGATAGAACTTCATAGTCCATATTTAAACTAGTTATAGCGCGCAGCTACGTTTCAAACGTTCTTCTCGTTGCCAAAAAAAACATTTTTTTTTTCGATTTTCTAAAAATTGGTCGCAGTTTGTCAAATAATGTTATTCTTATTATAAATCTTCGGTGAGTTATTAGACAACTTTAAAAACAATATATATACGGGCACTAAATCGTTAACAAGTTATGGCGTGATATTTTTATATGGATTCACATTTTTTTTTAATTGTTATTTACACACTTAGTGAATCAAAAAAAAATTTTAAGCGACAGAAACAGAAAAATTTGGACGCAGCGGGATTCGAACCCGTTTAACGTTCAACGCACGGCTTACAGAGCGCTTGAACGGCTTCCAAGAGCTGCGTTCAAAATTTTTTTTATGTTTTTTATACGTTTTCTAAAAATATTTTTGAAATAGGAATTAATTTTTATAAAGAAGTACAGAGATAAATGTATATTTCCTCTCAAGAGGTACCTATATAAGTTTCCTCTGTCAAAGCTCAATCGGAATAGACTCAGCACTTACTAAGATAATCTAATAACTCTCAAGCTAATACTTAAAAAAATAATCTACTTTAATTTTATAATTCCACGCAAACGAAGTCGCAGGCACAGTTAGTACGAGTATTTTACATATAATCATAAAATGAATAACATAATTCCTGGAATGCATATCGAATCCACAACCATTTACAACTATAAATAAAGGGATGTCACACTGTGCCACTATAACTTTAAAGCAAATAACTCTAATATCAACATATACAATGACTATTTATTTTCTACATAACGTCATCCAAACAAGAATCGTTCATTGTCAGTACCTTCAGGAGTACTGTCAGTACAACATACAGACATACCAATTATTATTTTAAATATAAACAGTATAAACTTAATCTCATAATAAAATGACATTGCGACATTTAGCTATATATTTGTATGTGTAAATGACATTTAGAATGAACACATTTATAAAAACAGAAGTACGGACATGCTATTTTAACTAATTAAAAAAAATGTGAGGCCATCTTGGCTCAGTGGGACAGCCTCTGACTGTAATTGCGATTGGTAGTGGTTTCGATCCCACTTGGTGAAATGATTATAATTTAATTATTTTCATCTCGCTCTGTTGCTGGTGCACAATATTAAAATTCAAATGACAATTTCTGTTCTTTGATTACAGGGTAAACGGATGGAGGTTCATTGTTAAGGCACTGTCTTGTTCACTTTTCGCCTAATTTTGACTCATTATGATAGGCGCAACTACAACACCGGGATTGGTTTGAAATGAATGAAAAATATTTAAATATAATCATTCCTCCGAATGGAAATCGAACCTGAACCGCGTTTCTAGTCACACTTTCACTACGCCACTATAGCGTCATAAAACTATTTATGCCTAACTACCGTTAAGCTCGCTCTATTTAAAGCAACAGACCATATCGTTATATATTTGTTATTGTTAGGTTTGTAAATTTTTTTTTTTTTTATTTTAAAACGCATTTGCAAATTGCAAGTCATATATCTGACTCGACTTTCCGTACCTTTTCATCATAGTTTGCTTTATCAAATAGAAAATGTGCATATAAACATTTGTCAGAGTGGTATTTGAACCCACAACCGTTACGCTTAAAGAAACACACCAATTGCAACATTAAGGTTCCAGCAACTTTTTGGTTTGGTGGTTCACGCTTTTTCCCACTTGGTATGATGAAGGTGTGGAGCTAACTAATTAATAAAAATAATTTAAATCTTATATTCGTACCCTCGCGTGCTAATCAAACTCACAACCAATCAAGTTTTAAGTCGGTCGCTGCCCCACTACGCCCCCATGGATATTTTAATTTTGTTTTGAACTTTTATAAGGTATTTATTCGTTTTAATTAATTGTGTACAAGTAATTACGAATCGTTTCTTTCAAATTACCGTAAAACAGGGTCTAAATAGTGTAATAAAATATGAAATACCTATTATTATTAGTCTTTACTGTCTTTATAAGTGAAGTGTATAATCCATCAAAATAATTTTAAAATCGTACTCTTTACTGGTTAGGCTTTGACCAGACTATTTAAATTATAATTTATCAAAAAACTTAAATAATTTCGTGGAAGTTAAAAAAACACTTGATTATAATATTTTTGGTCTATCATTAGGTCGAAATTACGGTTCGGACACGTAAACAAATTTTCAGGCAAATCGGATTTCAGGAAGCTGGAAAAATTAACAACGTTGATGACGTTACGATAGATGTTTTCGAATTTAAGGCATGCATGAATTATGGTAATAAATATGTCGCAAAATTCGATTCTCATGAAATATAAGTTCAATAATTAAGAAAAAAAGAGTCTAGTATTTTGACATTTTTAGTCTTATTCACAACCGATCTTTGACAGTTTCCATAACATTTTCCTATTTCATTTGTTGACAGTAACGCAACAAAATTATACATTCCCCTTTTTATTATTTCTTTCGAGTAAACGCTGGGAAGATAACAAAACTTTAAATAATATCAAGATATAATTTTTCAAAACAAAAACAATTTACTGTAGCATAAATTAATTATATATTCATTACTAGGTAATTAAATATGTATGCAATTATGATCGCCGTTGTGACTCAGTTGTTAATTGTCTTTTTGTAGACGTCATAATTGTAGATTTGATGCCAGCTATTTTGATGTTCAGGGGGGAGGCAGTATTTAGAAATATTTTATATACTTGACTAAATGATAAATAGATAAAACGCGCCATTAAACACTGCAATCAACGTGCAATGTGAAAGACCACGACGTTAAGCTCCGCCAGTAGATATCGAACGTATCTTAAATACTAATACTACCCGCTATATTCTAATAAGTTTAATAAAAATATGGTAAGCAGCTCTCTGCTATATTGCGAAAAGACTTCAAATGAAAATGTATGCAATTTGTTTTACATCTTTATGTTTTTTCCCACATAGTAAGGTAGTCAGAGAGAACAAGACACTCCGTTCGCCATTTTCGTTAGACATTGCGTGTTAAGTGGCGGAACTCAACGCCGTGCTCTATCTTAGGTATCAGAACGGAGGACATATAAACATATATTTAAATATAATAATTTCCCCGCGTGTGCGAGTGCGCCACAGTAGAATCATGTATGTTATGTATGTATGTAAATATATTATTATATAAAAAAACAATAGTTTGTATATATCCTTATTGCGAAAACGGTTTATAAATTCCTACCGCGTCGCCACGCGCCGCATCTGCGCTTGCGCAGTCATTTTGACACTTCAATACAAAATGCTATACTGCCGCTATTTTTTTTATATTTTTTGTTTTATTTTATCTGCATAGGTGGCACCTGGCTTCGTTTGATATAAGCTATGGCTGCGAAGCAAAATGCTGTATATATTAAATTAATACATATTATAAATATCATAGTAAATATATATATAGCACATAGGTAAAACTTTTCTAAGCCTCAAATACAGCTTTGTAAAAAATCCATTCGAAAAGGGCTCAATAAAAATAGCACACAATTAAATTTAATTAGAACAATATTTAATTAACTTGATTTATTATTTTACTATGAATGTTTTAATAACAACAGTTATAGTTCGGAACGGAAATACTTAATTGTTAAATTGAATACATTGTTTGTACCTCGTGAAAACTTTAAGATACTTGAAGATGAGCATGATATAATTTACTAAGATGAAGAGCAGTGTTAAACCCCGGATCCAATAGCCAAAACAAATCTAAAGTAAGAGAAAGTTTTTAAACCGTATATATCGGAAGACAGGTGATGATAAAATAAAAAGAAAAAAAGGTTGTATATTTCTATAAGTTCCTTATAAAAGAACCGGTAGTTAAAGAGCAAACGTATTTTAAAACACCACAAATCATTCAGCAATTTGTCGTAGAACGTCCGCATTTTACATTGAGTGGAATAATTGAAATATTTCGAAATTCAAATATTCATGAGGCCGTCAATCAAAAATCACGGTGTTGGATTGTCATGCTGGCGTCACTGGGCACAATGATTCAGGTTGAGAGGGGTCTGGTTCGTTTCCATTTGGTCAAAGACGTCGATCTGTTTTCCGTGTTTCATATATCAACTGTGGGGAATAGCCGAAGCTGCGCGTTTGTTGAGTCCGCCGCTCCAGCGAGAGCAACGTTTCGATTGGCGGGCGGCAAGTTGAGAATGGAGTGTCTTGACACTAGGTTCTCTCTGAAGCATATTGTGTCTGAGAGGAAAGAAGCGTGAGTTGTAAAAAAATGTAAGCTCATCAAAATTTTGATTAAATCAAATATATCCTTAGGTTCCAGTTGGCAATGTCTCAAGCTCAAGCAAGTAAATTTTGTATTAGACAAAAGGAGCTACACATATTATTTTTATGTATTACTTCAATTTTAAAATCTCCGTACAAAGATTTAGAGCTCAGTATGCCCTCAACAAGCAATATGTTTAAAGTGGACTTACAATTATTTAGTCAATCACTTTATCCAAACTCAAGAAATTAGTCAAAAACTGTTTTAACAAAGGGTTAAAGGCAAGTTGGATTACACAGTACTTTTTAAATGAAAGCCTTATCGCTGTCGTACAGTGAATTAGTGCTAAAACATTGCAAACTTACTGCGAAATGATACCGCCTAAGTTAATAAGCACTTTTATATCGACTGTTCGCAAAAAACATGTTACGGTTTGTAAATATGGTTGTATTAATTTTTATTGGAGGTATTAGATATTTTTTTAACTTACGTAGAAATTTAAATTATTTTAAATATTTTTTACATAAATCACACACTTGGGATAAGAAAAAGATTTTTAGAAACGTATAAAAGAAATTAACGTAGCGGGACTCGAACCTGCGGCTCATGGCAACCGTCGCGATTTAGCTACATTCCAGCTACTTCGAAATTCTTATACCCATGTAACAACATATGTTTTTTGTTGACATCTCTCTAGATTTTTTCATGTATAGAAAAATCTCCGATTTGCAGAAATTTAAACAGCCAAAACTACTGCACGTTGAAGTCTTAAATGGCATTTAAGATCCAATAAGGAAATTGGGACACTAAGAAGCTACTTCTAGAAATGCCAACGGGAACGGGGATTAATAAGGCTTAACGTTTTATAGTCCAACAAACGAAGTTGCGAGCTACGATCGTATTTCTATAAAATAATAAAAATTGAAAATTTTAACCGTTTTTTTTGTCAACAGTCCCCAATAACCCGAAGAATTGTTACAAAACCGGACCGATTTCCTGCGGCACTCTGCAGATAGTGTAATGCAACATTGTAACATGCTCTTTATTCATTCAATATCACAATTAACATTACTCTTATCGCTAACAAGCATAAAAGCTTATTATTTTTATTTATTTCTTATAACTTATAAAAATGATAATAAAACTTAATTGCATTTAAATATGAACAGACTTTGAAAAGAGTATATTTTATTTGAGATAAAGAAATGATAAGGAAAAGTAAATTATATATCCTATAGACATTTATATAGGTATTTTGAAATTCATAGTTTTTTATTTTTCGTTACTCAGTATGAGTTATTATTACAATATATTATTGTATCATATAAGTTGAGGCCTTCGTGGCACAGTGAGACAGCATCCGACTGTAAGTTCGATCGTTGTGTGTTCAATTCCCACGCAGGGAAGTGATTATATTCTGTATTATCTATATTTTTCCGCTCTTATGACAAGACAAAGCAGGGTGTTTCGCCTCTCAATACACAATGTCTCGGTTTCGGGTGGAAAGTGGAGAATTGAGTGTCTTGACACTAGGTTCTCTCTGCGTACCTTGCTATACGGGAAAAACTGTGTAAAAAATCTATCGTTAATATAAACTAATAAAAATTGAATAACAGTAAAATGACAGATATCTTTATGGGCTTTCAATATAATATTTTTTGTATATAATTACTTAATTTAATTGAATAACATGTATATAATTGTTTATCTTATTTTTACAAATAGGTAAGTGAATTCATACAACTCTAGTTGAGTTGTATGAATTAACTTATTTTTTTTATTCTATCTATTTTTTTTATGAACGAAAACGAAACGAACGAAATCATACGGACAGAGGATTATGAAGTACATAATAAAAAAATCTATATAAATATAAAAGTTTTTGTTAATAGGTGACTGATAGACAACGTACTGTGGAAACTATTACTTATGATTATTTAGAAAGTTGAAATTTTGCATGTAGGTTCCTTGGGTGGTACACGGGGGCATAAAGAGAGGATTTCTTGAAATTCAAACGAGGAAATTTGTCGTCCACGGAAGCATAGTTGCGGGCTAAAACTAGTCTATACAAATAAATAAAATGGGAGTGTCTGTTTGTAATACTAAAATCACCATTTTTTACTAAATGCATACCAAAATAACGTTTTTTTGTTATAAAATAGTATAAATATGTACACTTTAACCACCTCTCGCATAAGACAGTCAAATTAAAAGAATAATACCAATATTAAGACTTGTTCATTTAATAACAGCAGTTGTTTGATATCAATCTTCATCAAACGATTCCGCGAAGCAAGCTTGTATACACGCGACCATTTTGCACCTTTGTACGTAAAAAAATTACAAATTTTGGAAACTTTAAAAGATTTCAATCGGGCGTATAGTTGATTTATTTAGTAAGTGCTATCTCCTTCCGAACTGCCTTCCGAGCCGACGGTGACAGCTTTACGTTTATTCCTTGATTTAAAATTGCTTGTCAAAGTTCACCTAGATAAAAAAATGTGTAAAATTTTAATTAAAATTGGTATCTAGTTAAAAATTGTGAGTGTTATTTACTATTTTTTATTTAAAATAAAAAGAAAACAGCATTCTTTTTTTTGATAAATTTCGAACACTATCTCAGGCTATCGTGGCGCAGTGGTGCCTGAATGTAATTGCAATTGGTTGTGGATTCATATCCCACTTCGTGAAATGATCACAATATTATTATTTTCATTTCTCCGCTCAGGTGACGCAATTACAGAACGGAGTGTCTTGACACTAGATTCTCTCTGACTACCCTGGTATGAGTCGTAAGAAGAGCCTAGTGGCAAAAGTTTTAAAATAAAACTTAACTGAAAAAACTACATTATTATGTTCACAATTTATATAGACTTGTATAGCGCTATAATTTCTATTCAATTACTATAGGCACACCTTTTTACATTCCACAATTAAAATTGCCAAGCTATCTACTTCATTAAAAGAAAGGACCTACAAGAGTTAGTATCTTTTTCAATATTTATAACTCATTAACACTGTGTTATTAATTAAAATTATATATTTTTTTGCTTTTATAATGGGTGGAAAATGAAAATGAAACGTTGTATCCAGTGCCATCTTATTATGTGTTAGAAAGTAAAATAAAATATAGATATTGTATTGTCATTTACATGTTATTCAAGGAAGTCCCAGGCACAGGGTCTGCTTTTCCACACGTTTAGGTAAAAGATGGAAACTATTAATTTTAATATATTTTAATTTAAATGACCTAAATTATATTTTAAATTATTTTTTAAATTTGTAAGATTTTATACCGAAAATTTGTTGTTGAGTTCCAAGCAAGAAACATACTCGACCACAACTACGGCACGCTTGCTTAAACCATACTTGCATATTATAAAATTCAAAAACGGTTGAAACACATTAAATTACGTTTAAACTACTTTCAAACTACCTTTTTCCGTTATTAATTTTTATTGCCGCATTAAATACAAGAATAAGTTGCTATTTGCTTACATATAATATGTTAAGTCAATTGAAATATTTCATGTGCATTTATAAAAAAAAGTAAATTGAAACGAACCTGGCGCAGTGGGACAGCGTTTGTACATATGATGGTCGTGAGTTCGATCTCGGCGAAACACTTTCTTAAACAGAGTAGGTACCTATAGTACAGGACCTAGTGGCTTTCCTTGCTAGAACTTTAAAATGACAATAAATTTGAACAACTGCTTTAATATGTTTTAACATTTTTTTAAGTGTTATTCACACATTTTACCACTTTTGAAGTGCTACAAAAATGAGTTGTAATATGTGTATAAGAATTTCGACGTAGCCGTATGTAAAACGCATGACTTAAATTGACAAGAGACTAAAATCCCACAATTTTATATAAAGTGTGTCAGTAACAAAAAAAAATGTTTTTAAAAAGGTAAAAATTTGAATGCAGTGGGATTCGAACCCGCGCCTCTAGGTAACAGTCGCGCGCTGATCGCTAATCTATGCGTTCTAAACGCAAATATCCGCTGCGAATTTTATTCGTTTTCTATAAATGTATTTCTTATATTTAAAATAATTCCATTTTACAGCTTTAAGGAGAAAAAAGCACGCCGCCATACAATATGCAGTCTAAGATAAGGTGGACAGTTGAGAACCTCATCATCATTTATTATGTTATAACAACAGGTTCTCTCTGTGAACGAAATACGTGAAGCTGAAAAGAACAATACATATATTCCACTATAATACTATTAAAAGCTATTGGTACATACATATATATTTATAGGACACATATATACTATTGTATTAAATGAATAAAAAATGAAAATTTATATTTGAAAAGAGCAACTGTTGAGTTTCTTAAACTGGCTTTCGAGCCGGTGGTATTTTTATGTTCATTCAATAATTTTAAAGTACTTGCAAAAATGTATTTGTATACCTTTGAGTTTGAATTTACAACGTAACCGTCGACCATATTTTTAGTGTCAAGTACTGAAATTGTTAAAAAAAAGAACATTTCAAGAAATAAATAATATTAAAAATAATATTAAATTTATGTATGTTCAAAAAAAAATAAAGTGATGATCAATTTTATAATGTCAATACAAATAATAGTTCAAACTTTACTTGCACTTTATCTTCTTAGTTATGGCTTAATTAAAATGAACATTAACTGATCTAGAATAAATTAAGTTCAATACTAAAATTAATTCACTAGTTCTAATTCAAATTCAATTATATGCTATTTATGTACCTATTTGTAAATGGAGTTAGAAACTAACTGTGTTTGTAGTGGGTTTGATCCCTTACATTGATTGAGGTGCAACTAAAAAAAGCGTGTTAAAAATATTACAGTTTCACGGTTTTCCCGCATAGCAACGTCAAAGAGAACTGTACAAGATTGTCTTAGGTATCAAAGTTGGGAAATGCATATAATTCTAAATGTAATTACTCGCCTGAGTGGGAACCCACAACAAAATGCGTTTACAGTCTGCTGACCCACTGTGCCACGATAGCTGATTTATTTATTTAAAATAAACACCCCCACATATTTAATATTAACATTAACACACATTATAAGGCATCATAAAAAAGTTTTAATTTAAATAGAAGTTAAATTTTTTTTTTCTAATACAAAAAAAAACAATATATCCAGTCAACTGAACACTTATAGAATTTGCTCGTATTCCCGGTACTGATCAAAGCCGCCGCTTGGACGATTTGTCTCGGCTATTAGTAGGAAGGAACCGACCACTTTAAAATGAACTTATATATTGTGTATGTGTTTTGGTTAAAACATATTTTTCCTTTACTGGCCGTGCGCGCCACTTTGTCCGCGTGGAATTAAAAAATAAAAGTAGCCGAAGTAAAAATAATTTAAGTGTTTCCCCGAGTCTAGATAAATGGCCCGGCTTAAAACTCAAACTATGCAAACTTTTCTATTCTTTATTATTATTCTATTTACTATTTATTCTTAAACAAATAAAATATACTAAACTTTATAAGAATCTCTAATGTTTATACATCATAATATATAATTATAAAATGTACTTAAAAAATATAAACTACTATGTATAGTAGTTAAGGCCCGAGTTCACACAAAATGGTTGGCCTCTCATACACAGCCAGTGTAATGTCAAATACACAAAGATGTGCCGGCTCATTATCTCATTAATGCGGTTCATGACCATTCCTTTGAGGTCTCTATAAAGTAGAAGTTCTCTTTGGTACTACTTAGTACTTATATCTATACATATAATAAAATTATAACTGACCGCTGTCTGTTATGGAAGATATATGAAAAATATACTATTAGGGGCATTTATCAATGTAATGGAACCCATTATATTGTTTTTTTTTCTGATTGTCTGTTTGTTTATGCACGCTAATCTCAAAAACGGCTTAACCGATTTAAACGCAATTTAAACTATATGTATTGTGGTAAAATTCCTTTAATATTATTTCATTTCATTCGGTTAAAAAACAAAAGGAAGTTTGTGACATAATAATAAGAAAAACGAAATAGTTAAGTTAATGAAGGTAAAGCCGCGAGCGGGCGGTTAACAAATTTTATGGACGTTTATTGACTATGGACTTACACTTATATTTTGTTACTTTAAATTGTATACAAAGAAATCTTATTATTTATAACGTCGTGGTGTAGTGGAACGGCATTGGACTGTAAAAGCGATGGTTATGGATTCGATTTCCACTCAAGGAAATTATTGTTTTAAGTTATTTTTATTTAATTGCTCTGATAAAACAAAAAACAGCGTTGAGTTCCGCAACTCAACACGCAATGCAATGCAAAACACGCAAAACGAAAAACTTGCATAGCTATTCTAAACTACTCCTTGCCACCCATTTTGCACAAGAGTTATACGATGACTATACAATATTTTCATAACGAAATTAATGAAATTAGTATTTTGTGATTTTAAGCGTGTTTGTTTTATTTTTGTAATTATATAATTAACGACATACTAGCTGTAAGAGATATACCTCAGTTGACCTTCGAGAACACAGTTTCAGTGATACTGGAGGACGGTGTCGTACTAATCACCAGGAGCCCCTGGGGAGTGTGTATAAAAGGTTGATAACAGAGGACGCGGCGAAAGAAGTATGGAGGGACCGGAGTGTTTGGCCCTCCGTTCTCCCTGACTACCTCGCTGGGGATAAAACGTAAAAGAATATATAATTAGAAATTATAAAGCATTAAAAAAATAATAACTTATCACTGCGTTCTCTGTACCATTAGAACAAAAACAAAATAAAAACGCCTCAAAACGAACAAATTAATTGAAACGCATACAGCAATAACAATTTAAAAATGAACAGTTCTTGCTCTAATCAATAACAAACAGTAATTGTTTGGAGCCACGTTATAGGTATGTAAAGTAATTTACATTCCTAGAATAATGTACCTACATATGTATGTAACGAGGAGAAAATCCGAATCGATCGATTGTGACGTTCATTTCAGAGATCAATAGAGGATGGGCTTGACTTAGTTGGATTTGAAAATAATTTTTAGAAAATCTCTTAAAATTTGAATTTGTAGCGAGATTCGAATCTATTAGAACAAAAATAAATTGAACGCATGGCTTAGCGGTCAGAGCACTTGGACGGTGTCCAAGATGGGTTCAAATATCAATTCAAATTTTTACACGTTTTCTAAAAATGTTTTTAATAAATTTAAGTGTGTGGATAGTACTTTGAAAATGTTAAATACTTCGTTGGTGCTTTTTTTTAAGAGCTACTAACTAATATTTTATTAAGGTTGGTAAAATTTTGAGAAATTAAAAGTTACTTATATGCTTAATTATTTGGTTTAATTTGTTTTCTTAAATTATTTTTAATAGTAAATTTTTATTTATTATTTGTTTATTTACTGTCTTATTTTATATTGCTTCCTAATATTTTATTGCATATTTAAGGTATGGCATCTAGATATGGCTGAAGATAATATGAAGAAAGTTAGATATATAGAAAATGGTGTTAAGCTGGAAAGTCGGAGTGTCTTGACACTAGGTTCTCTTGACTACGCTGCTATGTGGGAAAAAAAAGAAGCTGCTGGAATTCTCACATTAAAAAGATGTCATATAGAGAAATTAAAAGATTATTTTTTTAATCATACTTCCTTTCCAATTCGTTACTACCTACACAATAATGAGACGTATATTTTAAATATTTTATTGTTTTTCAACAGTTTTAGTGAGTAGTATCGTATTATATAATGGAAATTATTTCTATTAGCTAAATGTTATAACCGATAACAATTGTAACCGTATTTAACTACATATATAGGTAACAGTCGCATAAAATGAAAATTTTATTTATTTTCTTATGTTTTTTTTAAATCAATATTCTTACGCATACCTATAGCTAAGTAAAAAAAACTTTTACGTTTTTACACTCCGTTTTCCACTTTTATCCTCTTTTCAATACGAGTAGTATTCATTGACGTAACGTATAAATATTCCTCTGACTGGGAATCGACAACCATCGTGATTAAAGTTAGACACTGTCCCACTACGACTATCTAACGTCCAATATTTTGAAGTATTATTTAATAGTATCGACGGAACCCTCTTATATATTAAACCAGCTTCATCTTGTCACGATTTCTAACTGGCCACTGTTTAAAGCGTACACTAATGCTAATCACGCATACCATCCGGTAATTTGCTTTTCTTATATCATGTTCATTATGAATATATAAATGTATGTATGTGTGTGTGTGCAACACAATATACATTTTTGTATATGGGGACATTTACGTTGTCATGGCAACGCGTATTTTACGCGTATGCAATATTAACTTCGTACTGTATAAAATGCAACAGATGGAATATATTACATTGAAATATTACACGAAACTAAAAAACTAATAACAAAAGAAAAACCTATATAGATGCTTATAACAGACGTTGTGACAGTCGTATAAGAATTTCAGATTCACGCTTTTTCACTCAGTGTCTTCACATTAGGTTCTCTCTGACTACACTGCTATGCGGGAAAAAACGTGAAGCTGTATCTGTTCCCCTGAATGGAGATCGAATCCACGACCTTCGCGTCTACAATCACACATTCACTGCGCCACTACGGCATTTATTTATTTATAGCTCACATTATTCATAGCTATTATGCGATACTGCATATGTTATGACACATTGATGGAATTGTTATTACTGTTGCATTTTAAAAAGGTTTTAGAAAACCTTATGCATATTCTATCATAGCTTCAAATTACTTCAAATTATTATTTATTAACAGAAAAAGTATGTGTTTGTTCCATAATTACTTATATATATGAATATATTTGTGTCGGTACTAAGTTAAACGAAATGGTTAGCCTTTTTTTGTACGCCATTGTAGTGCAGTGGAAAAATTTGTAACTGTCAACACAAGTTCTAGGTTCGACTTTGAATTAAAAAAAATTAGAGAATTGTTTTTTTTAATTTACCTGTAATTTATGTAGGAAAATTTTATAATGTTTTTATGACCCTCTTGAAGTCGGATTGGCTTAAAATTTACACATGTAGGTACTTAAACTTTAACAATACAAAATTTCTACAGCGTACACATAATATTCTTCCCTGATCCAGTACAACTCAGATAGCTAGAAAATAATTTAACTAATCGGTTATCTTATATTTCTCTTATCCTGTTTCTTCCCGTTTTTCCCGTTAAATAATTTAAATACCTATAATCAGTCCCACGTCTGAGAATCGAACTCACAACCATTGCGTTTGGTTGTATCGCGTTTGTCGCTCCTTCACCACTTACTTCAAACCAATTTATAATTTACAATACACTATAGAAGTTGGTTTAAAAGTATACAAATATTGCTTGACACTTATATTTTGTGCTCTAAGTCGGTTACTAATAAAATAATATTAAGAAAACTATATTAAATTACTAGCTACCCTTTCGCGGCTTTGCTTGTATTAACTCTATGACTAAACTATTTCGTGTTTTCGCCCGCCAGCGTTGCCACTTAAACCACACATTGTTTAAATCTATAATTTAAATTGTTGTAACATTTTTATTTATGAACCGATTAAATTTAAAAAAACATTGAATGGTAAGGGAATGGTTTATCTAAATACAATAGACATAACTGCATTGTAATCGGTGAAGCCGTTTTTGATATTAGCGTGCACAATAGCACTGACAAACAGACAGGCAAATAGACAAACAGAAATAAAAAAATTGGGTTCTATCGCATTGACAAATGCCCCCAAAAATATTTTTCTCATATAGGTACTATCTTCCATGTACAAACAGCGATCAGTTACATTGTAGGTCATCATAGCCCACAAGCTGAACAGATTGAGATGAAATTTTATATAGAGATACTTGTGGGTCTATGAATGACCATAGGCTAGGCTTTTTTCGCTAGTAAAATAATAAATGGGTGCATACATCATTACGTAAATTAAGTCTATATACATGCCACATAAATACATACATAACAGGCACTTTATATGAAAAAACTTAATATGAAATTCTGCTGATCATTCATTTTACCTGCCTACTCGTTATACAATATACTTACAACACACATTTTATTTATTTATTGACCCTTTTAAATAAAAATAACGATTTTTCATACAATTCCCTTAATACTTAAACTTGAAACACACATAAATATAGTTTTTATCCTTATAAAGAGAATAGTAAATTAGATACTAAGTACCGATATAGAAACAAAACTCGTGTTAGGTGGCGTGCGTGTGATTAAGGTATATATGAAAAGGTCGTCAGTTCGATTCCGTGTGAACGAAGATTTGTAACATATAAAATTCAATGCATATTTAATTATATAATAATACCTGCAATATAATTTATTATTATGATACCTATACATAATAATTATATTATTCTAATTCCATTGTTTATCAAAAGCTTAAGCTTTTCATAAACAATGGAATCAAAAAAATACTAAATTTTAATATTAATAATATTAGTATTTTTTTGATTATACAGCAACCAATACCAAATACAGCAACTTCAGCTTTAGCGCATTGCATGGCAGAGAGAACCTAGTGTCAATATACTCCGTTTTCCATTTTCAACTTTTTGTCAAAAAAGAAGGTTATCATGTCTTTTTGTTTTTCTTACTTACATAGCTACCTAATTAAGTAATTTAATGTTTGACGTAAGTAGGTATTTTACCTATAGGTAGGATTATAATACCTATTAGTCAAATTTCATATTAAATATATACCTATAGGTATATTTTTAAATTGAAATACAAAAAAGGACAAACAGATAAATATACTTTATCAATAATCTTGATAACGATGTAATAACTAACACCAGGCAATTGCAATGTTCAGAATTTTTAAAAGTTAAAAATATTATGACGCCATATTTCTATGGTGATTATGGCATATGGCAAAAACCCCATATTAAATATTATAATTCTGACTAAAAAGTATTAAGTCTCACACACCTTTAAACTATATTCAACTTTATTTGTAGGTTAATAAAGCTGGAATTCACAAAACTCACAAAAACATTGAAATCTAGAAAAATTATGAACTAAAATACTTAGAAAAAGCGCGTTAACAATAACTTTCTATAATCTCTAATAATCCGTACGTGCGAGTGAGATGGGTGATTGATATAACATTATTCAATAGGTGTGAAAAAGATAGATATGTTTTCGTTGTTTTCATAATGCATAACACCGGTAGCCAATCGGGCAGTGGGCGGGGCAATAGGAATTCGAACTTTGAAAATGGTTCAAACGTTTTGATGCTATCGAAAAAGTAAATTGGAAATTATAATGGAGGGTTTCGTTTGCTGCGAATTTTACTTAAATTACTTAATTTTGTATAGAAAATTATAGAAATAAATGAAATAGGTCAACTATTAATGGGAATAGCGAGTTTTGTAGAGCTTAACGCCGCACTTTGCCTCATCAGGGCGACTAAATTAAAATCATATACCTAAGCAATCATTAGAAATATTAATTTAAACAGCGCCACTACGCTACGCTACCTATCGGTACTTACACAAAATGTGAAATAAGCTTAAAAGAAACAAATAAATAAAGGGTATAGGCAGGTACCTACAGTAGAAAAATATATATTAGGTATAACCTAATACAATTATTATCAATGGTTCGAATCTCATTATTTTATACGTGAAAAAACTAAGTAGCCAAGTTAAACAAGTAAAATTAAAACGAAATAATGAGAGATAATGAGACCTACCCAATTATCACAACACACAACTAGCCAATTTTTTTTTTTTTCGTATTTTACCTTCTCATAGAACATTAAAAGAAATACAATCTTCTCATTAATTTCTTTAGAATAACCTATACTTCTTACGTAACTTTTTCTAAGAATGTGTCCATTGACTAGACTCTGACACTTGACATTCTTAGTGTTTTTTTAAAGAGAAATCACTTGTTCGCGTGTCTTGAATGTCACTAATTTTACACTAACACTACACTACACTAACTCAAAAACCTATTTTGGTGATAGAATCAAACAGTCGTTTATAACAGGAGCCACGGGTCACATGATTCCGCTTCCTTGAAGAAAAGTAAAGCTGTGTGCCCTTAGGATAAAGCAAATGAATGCTATATAGATAACAGTTCCAACAAATCTATATCTATACAAGTAAATAACATTTGAACGTTTGTTTGTTATATCAAAATAACCGCTTTTTACCAAATGTAGGTATGTAGGTATACTTAGCATATCCTATATTAAAATATTTTTTTTTACAATGTTTGGCTGCCTGTCTGTTTGTTCCGGATAATCTCTAAAACGGCTTCACCGATTTTGACAGGACTTTCACTAGCAGGTAGCTGGTTTAATAAGGAGTTACTTAGGCTACTTAAAATAAAAGTATTCTACGCAGACGAAGTCACGGGCACATCTAGTAAAGTTTAAAAATAGTATAATATATGTTATTAAACTATGCTATTACACTTAAATGTAGGAAAGCTTTATTAATAAAATAAAATAAATGTATGCATCCTTTGGAGTGGAGTGAAGCAGTAAGAGAAGATTAGTCAAAATTTCTAAGGAAACAATAAATAACGCGATTTTACGGTGTAGAATCAACCAAAGTTGGGAACTACCAATCGTTATCTATAAGTGATTGTAATTGTTGCAGGCCATCCATGCAAGAGTGTTAAAAGAGCTTTATGTGCCTCATTACCCCTTTTTTTTAAAGAAATCCGTCACGGATTGCCTCTCGCCTTATTGGACTATTATTGGATATGTGGGACTCGGGACTAGCCGATGTATTCCATCTGTATACCCACTAAAACCTCACGGTGCTCCACCTCAAGCGCCACTGGCTCTGTGCCACAGGGACTACAGCAGCTAAATCAGCAGTCCAGAGCAGAGTCCCATGACCATACTTCCGTTTACATATCTAGGTATATTTCATAGGATTCGAACCCACCAACACCTAGATATCTGTCGCTTATTTACGGCACAATGACGGTGTTTTTAATGATCTAGCTGGCTATACAAATAATTATTCTTATGTAGTAGATATAAAATAGTCGCAAATCAGTCATTTCCTACTAATGACAACACATTAGTACTGCTTAAATGCAAAACAGGTATAAGTAGCAAAGTGCTTTTTTTTCAAATTGTATGAAAATATAGATGTGTGTAATTAATCATTTTTAAAATGAGGTCATTGTGGTGCAGCGAGGCTGTGGGCAGTCTGACCGAAACGTAATAGTTGCAGGTTCAATATCCGTTTAAGGGAATGCTTCAATTATTTAAATTTCTCCGCATTGATACAATACGTTATACGAGTAGTACTTTTATATCCGCTACTCACCACGAAATCTCTAGTTTTGTTGAAAATTAATAATGGAGTGTATTTTGACTAGCTGGTCCAAAAAACAAGACACCAGGTTTTTCAGTAATTTTAATGATTATCAAATTTTATTACTAAAATAACATTTCTTTTATCTCCATACATACCTACGCCCTACATATATCTACGAAGAACCTGATATATCTAGAATCTGATAACTTTCCACTGGACCAGATGACGACTGTTAAGATACTGTGTATCTATTAAAAATACTTACCTATATATAAGCATTTTAAAAAGCTAGATTCTAATCAATGCCAATCTATGCCAAGCAACTAAAATATCACCTTTATTTAATTATACTAATAAGTATTTTAAAACGTTATTCACACAGAAAAAACACTCTTCTCCACTTTCCGCCTAAATTACATAAATTGTTTGCTGAGTATCGGAACTCAACACCGCGCTTTCTCTTGTCTAAGCCGAAGAAATGAAAATTATTGAGATATTATAATAATTGCTCCTAGCGGCAATTGAACCCACAGCCAATAGCATTTGCAACTGCGTTTGCTTTAGTAGCAGTTGTTGGCCCATTACGCCACGAGCACATGTGGGCCGTCCACCGAGGCGTTGTAGTAGTATGCGCGAGCGTTCCTGCAATGTCTCGCCGGGTTGGAATGGTTTACCGCTGGGTTTTAGTGGGTATACTTGGCGGTGCGTCCCACAGTACCGTCCGTCCCCGCATGTGTCTGCAGACGGGTGGTCTGCGCAAAAACATTTCCCAGGCTCACAATAAAAATCCGTCACGATAGCCTCATATGGAACAGAGTGATATAACAAAATTACGTAGCGCACGTTAATGCACGCTTCCTAAAAACACTTTCTTTTTTTCTAACAAAAATCACAAATAAAATTATAGGTACACCATTTTTGCAGTAAAAAAAAACCCACATTTTATAACAATATATTAAAATATACCTCCGCGTACCTACATACCTATAGGTTCAATCATACATACCTATATAGGTCGGTACAATTAGGTAGCTATCCTATCTTTTTTACAATCTACACGGTCATTTAAACGAAGAGCATTTATGGCCACTATGTAGCTTTAAACATGTTCTATTCTATTGATATGGAACTTTAAAATTGTTTGATTTTATGAAACTTGTGATTTCATTTGACTTTACTTGTGTATATATAGCTTTAATTTTTAAGAAAGCTTCACTTTCAGGGTAGACGGAGAAAACTTAGAGTCAAGACACTTCGTTCCCCACTTTCAACGGTCTCTAATGTCTCGGACATTGCATGTTAATTACGCCGCGTTTTTTCTTGTCACTAGAGCAGAGAAAATAAACTAATTTAAATATAATCATTGCTCCTAGTGGGAATCGAACCCAAAACCATGGAAAAATAGTCAGACGGTATCACTCTCACTGCGCTGCAATGGCCTTGGTGGTTTAGTAATAGACGTAAAAAAATATAGTAACCATTTTATTATCCTCTAAGATTTTATTATGGCTTAATATAGCAAAAGAAAAGTATGTAAATAAAAATACTTAAATGTACTTCAGTAGGCATTAAATATAAATTGTTGTAGAGTTCATAGTTACGTTGAAATTAGTAAAGATAAGCTGATTGTAGGCCTTTATAATTGGAGTATGTTACCATATCTACCATAGTACCTACCTCTATGATTAGAAAAGCACAGAGCTTAAAGTACATTTCTCTTGGAAAATTCGCAATATTTGGATGTATGAATCACATAGAAATTATAAATAAATATTTACGTATTTGCCTATGAATATTACCTTATAAGTCAATATCTTTCCACTTATCACTTTGTAAAATGCAGGAGATTTGTAATGAAATGAAAACCTAATTTTTGAACAGTCAAATGCTATTCCTTCATGATTTCACGCAAATCAATATTGAATCTTAGACCAATATCACATTTAATACATATTCTTATTTTCACAGCTTCACGCTTCTTTACGCATCGCCGAAACACCAGAGAGAATCCAGTGGCAAGACTATCTAATCTCAAAATTTTTCCTTTCTCCACTTTCGACCCAAATTCGAGACATTGCGTGTGGAAAAGCAAACGCAATAAATAAGTACAATAATCCACACACAATGACTCAATATCTGGCGGAAGGTGGAGGACGAAGTGTCTTGACACTAGGCTCTCATTGACTACTCTGCTATGTAAGAATAAGCGTGACGTGCCTATATTTCCGTATTGGGAATGGAACCCACAAGCCTCGTTAGCAGACGCTGTCCCACTGCGCCACAATGGACTAAAACATTACCTGCAAATTAATTTAGCAGTATTTCATGGAGTCGTCACATTCAAGGTGGTCGTAAGTTATTCATACATGTTGGTAAGTATCTATATTAAATTTCACTTTAACGATTCTTTGATGCATTTGCGAATATTTATTCAAATGTAACGGTTCCGAGCAATTAAAGGCTATATCAATTTTATACCTAACTATTATAATATATTAGTTAAATGATGCGTAATCAAAAGTCAATTATGAGTTTATTTAAGTACCTACTTTATTTAATTTTAATAATCGGCTTGGGTAAGTGAAGACAGTAATCGTAGGTCTTTTATTATAACAACTAGAAAATAAATGACGTTTTTTTTATATTTATTATCTATATTCATGAGGCCATAGTGGCACAGTGACACAGTATTTCACAAAAACTAAAACGCGCTGATTGTGGGTTCAATCTCCACTCGAAAGAATGCATGTTATTATTTAAATTGTATTCCGCGACTCATCACAAAAACGTGAATAGCGCAGAACGGAGTGTCATGACGTTAGTTTCCGCTTATCTAAATATTTTCAGACAAATTTTCAAGAATTATCTAATTGCGGCATTTGGTTTCGCCGCTTAAACACTCGATATCTCGAAATTGGATTGAAACCCAAATCAATAATCAAGTTCATGATGATGACTTGATGTCCAAGTCGAGAATAGTATTTTGACACTATTTTCTCTCTGTCTCTTTTGTAGTAAGACTCTTTTGTAAATATTCAAAATTCAAATAATGAATTGAAATCGAATAAGTCCTAATCTCTGCTATTAAAATAGGTGTAATATAAGTAATTACGCCATCTGTTACTAATTTACTTAACTAAATAAAGCCTTTTAATCTTCGTAGTTTGCAAAATACTCAATAGATGGCGTAACATTATTTTCGTTTCCTTACTACGTAACTTATTTCGCTATCGAAAGATGGCGCTAAATCAAAAATATTTTAAATATAATTATTGAAACTTGTGATGTTTAACTCGGGATGTGTGACTTTAAAAACGATAGTTGTGGGTTCGATCCCTACTCGGGGATTATATTTAAAAAGAAATTATACCCTTGTTTTGGTACGAGAAAGCGCGCCGTTGAGTTATGTCACTCAACGAACGAATTTGGGTGGAAAACGGAGAACGGAGGTATGCGGGATATAAAACGTGAACTTAAAAGTATAATACGTATATAGCTTGGATTTTATTATGTTATTGCAAGTGCATCAAAAAAAAAGTGTTTTTTTTCACTAAAAGTTCTACCTATTTTCAATTTGTAGAAAGCGAATAAGAATAAAATCGAATCGTAAAATAAAAAATAAACTTTATTTAATAATCTAAATATTCTATATTTTATAAAAACTTTAATCTACTGCATAATAATTTTAAATTTTATTAGCTATTTTGGAATATTTAGGTTCATTCACCCTGAAGCAACTTAGGTAGTTCCAAGCGGTGTCCACTGGAAGTTGACGCTTCTTGTTCAAGCATTTATTTATAAGTTTTTCGATTTTGGTTTTATCTGAAATTCATATAAAATATACTCACTATAATTATTACAGTTGGCATATATATATACACTACACTTCATTGAGGTCAACGTGGACCAGTGGGACAGCGTCTGACTGAAATGGCGATGGGTTGTGGGTTCAAATTCTACTCGGTGGAATGACCATAGTTTAATTATGTCCACTTGTCCGCTGGTGACCGCGACATGCGGGTGACTACTTCGCCGGGTGTGGTGGGATTGCAATGGGTGGGCGTGTTGTGGAGAACAGAGTGTCTCGACACAAGGTTCTCTCTGACTATCCCGCTACGTAGGAAAAAGCGTGAAACTGAAAAAAAAACATACTCATAAGGACTTTTCCGAGATTTTCGCTCCGTTTTGAACTTCCGCTCACATTTGAACCACTGTACATTGAACATTGGAACCTAATCTCTCTTTTTCATATTTCGATTAATCTAAGCAATATAAACTTGTTGACTTGTTGAACAAGTCTATAATACGAATTTCTTAGAAAATCATATTTTTTTTATTAATTGAAAATAAATCAATTAATTCAACAAATCATATATAACATTATATCTTCATTGAGGTTTTTTCTAGCTCACCCAATCTTACCGTTATCTGGTATATCTTTTAAAACCACATCCTGTCTTAATACAGCGTCAGGCGACATTACACCATTCTTCACCAAGTAACAAAGCACCCATTTCTTTAATTTCTTATCAGATGACTGCAAATAATGATAAATACCGTGAAAATCCAGCTTCTTCTCTTCTTATGATAAGATACTCATCTCCACTTTCCATTTCAAAACGAGACATTGCGTTTTGTGTAACGCAGGAACCGCAGGAAAGCGGCGAAATACAAATAAGTTGAATATAATAATTTAAAAAAATATATATCAAGTGTTATTTCACACCCTTAAGAAAGTAGCGGGATTTTAAATAGCGCCTCTTGAACGCATGGCTTAACGGTCAGAGCGCTTGAACGGTTTTCAAGAGGCCCGAGTTCAAATCCCACTGCATTATACGTTTTCTAAAAATATGTTTGTTTAATATAATCACTTGCTTGCGTGAGCCTTGAACCCACAATTTGCGTTTACAGACATGCGCAGTCCCACTGGGGCATGACAAGTCAAACATGCTAAGATTTGTAATAACGCTATAAAAATAGAATGGTTATGGGTTTATCAGTGCACTGGCAAATGTCTGAAGACTCATCAGGGAAAAGAATATTTTAAAATATTTAATTTTCCTGGTCTGTAAGTAAACACAAATGCAACTCAACAAGCTATATCGAAGGAGATCATTGTGGCGCATTGTCGACACCTTGCTACTGCGAGCGCACAGGAACGCGTGTTGTGGGTTCAATCCTCATCATCATAATCATATTTAAATTAAATTATTTTCATTTTAATTTTCCTGTTCCAGTAGGAAAAATTGCGCCTTTGAGTTCCAGAGATCAGAGAACTGTTACCCTACTTGGCGGAATAAAACCTAAAAATACTTATCATATTAGTAATGGATGAAAGTTCGCATAGCCATTATTTAGACTTACTTCAATATGAAGGAATAAATAACTATATTGTTAAAAACATTTCACAAAATTAAAAAGTAAATCAATTAGCATAAAAATGTTTAGTGAACGGAAAGTGCTTGGTGAATGATGATTATTTAATCTAAGCTTAGAAGCTAAAGATATTAGAAATCTAGCTCACTTTTAAATTACCAGCCTGCAACTTTTCGACAAGAGCTCGGTTCACTTTAGAATCTTCAATGCAATCTTCAACGAGATCCACTCTCGGACGAACACTTGTAGTTACGTCATTATTGCATTCAGCGCTTCCTGTAAATAAAAAATATTTTCAGGGCTTATATGAAAATTGATTAAGGAGAATCTGTCCACGAATGGAGTGTTTTGACACTAAGTTCTCATTGCCTGCCCTGGTATTCGAGAAAAAGCGTGAAGGTGTATTTAAAAGAATCTTATCACTAAGTTTTTTATCACTTGTCTTTTTATCATTGATATTTAAATTACATAAAAATAAATCATAAATAAAATTAATATTACAAAAAGTTAATATTATACAAATTTAAATATTGTAGAGACTTCTATGTAATAACTCTTATATGTTAATATAATTGTGATAGAGTGGCAGTAAACAAAGCCTAATTTTATATCTATACTATATAAATATATTTGCCATAACTATAAAATAAATTTAATTACTAAAATAAATATTACAAACACTTATATGTGTTTGACACACACTTTTGTATAAAATAACATACACGTTGCTAAGGCAACGGATATATCAATAATAATAATAATCATAACAATCTAAAATATATCAGCAATTATACATATATGAACTCATTATAATAACTATTCTTATAATGAAAAACATTTTTAGAAAACGTATAAAAAAAATCAATTCTAAAAATGTTTTTCAATTTCCTAATTGTGTAAATAAACTTTAAAATAATAAAAATAATCTTATAATCTTACCTTCACGCATAGTATTGTAGTAATTATTAAAATATATGACAAATATGACATTTTCAATGAATAGAGGTACAAATATAGAATGGAAGTAAACTGGTGGAAGTGAATGCATCAAGGCATTTTATACTAATGCACCAGTTGCAATACAAATAACAGGTGACTAATATCGTATGATAGTTTAAATAGATGAGTAATGTAATGTTTTTTAAATATGTAATAGCAATGGTAGTGCAGTGATAGTGACTAATTAAGCACCAGATGGTTTCGGTTCGATCATAATTTGGAGAATATTTATATTTCAAATATATCGCAGCGTTAGCTTTCGTTATCATAATACGCAATGTTTTTAAAATTGGCGGATAATGTTTCTATATATAGGTGCTCTGACTCATCTTGTGGTAGTTTAAATTATTGAACATTTTCAGAAAAATACGAAGTTCTTTATTATAAAAGTAATGGTAAATACCGTGAAGATTAATTTTCTTTAGCTTCACTTCGCTTTTAAAGTCAGAGAGAACCTAGTGTCAAGACACTCTGTTCTCCACACACCACCCACCATTAAACATTGCGTGTTGAATGACGGAACTCAACTTTCGTAGTTCCGATTTTAAAATGTAAAATTCCATATTTCCCGTTCCCGCCGAAACTTCGAGAAACCTTCTCCGAATCAGAATGGGGCATTCTGACATTACTCATCCTACATTCATCTAAGTGGTAGTTGCTGGTAGTTGTCTTTATATACGAATATATTCATTAAAATGTACCTATTATCGAATGCATTACTCGTTATATATACTATATCGGGATTGTCAAGATGAATCGGAACAATCTGGGTATCTGGGAATCTGGGTAGATGTCGTTAGGAGAGACATGAACGCCTGCAACGTTTCCAGTCACGATGTCTAATCTTATAGCAGACTCCACAATTACATAGAACACACCGCTTACAAAACATTGATTAATAAAATACAAAGAATAAATTGAGCCTCATGAATGGATGGTATCGATTTTTTTTTACCCACGACAACGATCAAAATGTAATTGAAAAAGGGATAAAATAATTGAAAACGTAAAGAATGATGGTGTTTTAACGAAATGACTTGGACGAATCCGTCGGGGGCTGCCATCACTATTTCAATTTTTAACAAACATCTACATAAAATTTAAACGATACTGTCTAAAATATCTAAATTTATTTACTTTAGCTAAAAAAGTTAAGATATTAAAATACATTCAGAGTTTTAATACCGGTAAGATAGTCCTTTTGTGGGTTTGTGGTCAACATTTATGCTAAAATCTTCAGTTTTAGATTTAGTTCCCGTTCCAGTTCCAGTTACATGAGATAACGTCTCAGTCACATTGCAAATTTTAAGATTTTTATTATCATTTCTATAATAAAATCAATAACTTCTTAGTTTGTTTTGTTTAAACAGACAGCGTCTGACTAAACACGATGATTGTGGATTCCATTTTCACATGACCCTCAGGAAATAACTATATTAAAATGATTTTCATTTTGCATACTATCGTAAGATAAAGCACGGCGTTAAACTACACCAATCAACACACAATTCCTCGAATATTAATAATAGATAGAAGTGTCTTGACACTAGGTCCTCCTTGCCAATCTGCTGTGTACAGAAAAAAGCGTGAAAGCTTATGTCTATATAACATTTAAACCCTTTCATCGTGTTAATTTAGACCCACACCAATGACGCCATTTGGCTTATTGACACTGTCGTCAATTACTGTTAATTCAATATTTTTTCTTATTTATTTATTTAGACACGCAGACCTCGCATTCGGCTTATTTAATATGACTATTTAAAAAAATAATAATATTTGTTTATTTATTACTGGCTGGCAATGTATCTGCCTTGTGTATTTTTATAAAAAACTATATTCTATTTATGTTAAAGGTGAAATTCGTCATCCAAATCTCGTAGCTTTGCAGAAACAAATGCTAAGCGCCCGCTGGTGAGTTACTACGGTAACACATACCTAAGAACATGCATCGTTCAAAGCCAAACCTACCACTGAAAACCACATCAAAATCAGACTTGTAGTTTTGGAGATAAATGGCAACATATACCGTGTCCATACCGTCACGGGTAAAATAAAAAAAAGGGAGACCCTGAAACATAGGAAATTACCTTAGAGATTAGATGAACATTGCCAAAGGAAGAGATAAATGCAGTTCTTTGAGGAAAGCCCTGAAGGGTTCCTCTTTTAAAGCATTACATATGAATGTATTAAAATAAAATAAAAGATAAAGAAATTAAAATTAAAAAAAATAAGTTAACAGTGCATGTTCAAATATAATGAAACTAGCATTTTTGTATTTTGGTTGTGGAGCAAATTCATTGTTATAATGCATAGGAGAGTTTGTGTGTGTGTATGCAGGAGAGAGGTAGAGCGAGAGAGAGAGTATAGATTTAATATACGGAAATCTAATAAACTAATGACTAAAGGAACCCCCCGACATAAAGATACTTACATTCATAGACCTTCTATTTATAATTACGTATGATTCGTTGTCAATTATAACAATTGTTTTGTTAGAACAATGCCACCTATGTTTGTTTATAATATTCGATTACACAACTCTATTGAATATTATCGATGTTTATAGCTGCCTATGAATAATTATTCAAAATACTTTGATATAAAGCATATGTTAATATAATATAAGGACCTATTAAAGTCCGTCCATCGACGATCGATGCTATCGTGCTGCAGTGGAACAACGTTTGGCTGTATACGTTTATTATATTTTAAAGTGCTATAAGTATCTATAATATTATAAAGATATAAGAAAAATATTATTTGAGTTAGATTGTTCTTTTTTAACATTTTTTATAGTGTGCAAGACTTAGGCAATTGAAAAAGACATATTTGTGAAAACGTTTAAAAATTTGAAAGCAGCGGGATATGAAAACCGTTCAAGCGCACTGACCGCTAAGCCATTCGTTCTACATCCAGCTACTAAATATGTTTTCTAAATATGTATTTTTTTTAGATTGTTCCTTTTAAACAAAGGAATAACATTATAAAGTTTTGTAACAAAGGAGCTAAAATGTACCGAAGCATTGTAAAAAGTTTAAAAATTATGGAATACATATACCATAGGTATGTACAGAACGCATAGCTTAACTGATTATAACTTTTGAGTAGATTCCAAAAGGCGCACGTTCAAATCCTGCTAAGATCGTTATTCCATTTACTATTCCAGTATTCTTTTCTATTTTTACTGATATATACTAATAATAGTAAGATTATCACTACTAGGCCATTGTGCCACAGTGACACAGCGTTCCACTGTAAACGGGATAGTTGAGGGTTCAATTCCCACTTGGGAAAATGATAATATTTAACACTCACTCTTTTTTTCATATAGCAGGGATAAAGAAAGAACCTAGTGGTTACGACACTCCTTTGTCAACTTTGGCGGAAATCAAAAGCCGCGTTTTGTCTGATGACCAGACCGAAGTAATGAAAACAATTTAAATATAATCATTTCTTCGAGTGAGAATTGAACCCACAACGCTGTGTCTGTCACACTGCGCCACAAAGGTGATTTTTATTCCCAATTTACCCGGTTATATAAAATAATATAAAACGAAAACTGATATCGGTGTATCTCGACACAATCTTCCATCTGTCTACTTTAATATGTGGGAAAAAACTGAAACCTGTATAGTTATTCTAAAGTTATAAGATTCAATCACGCCAGCAATTAGCTATCGTTGGAATCACATTACAGAAGTTGCACATATTATTATAATTGTCCTATTGTTTACAAAAGTGTAATTTAAATGATGTTATAATGAAAAATAAATTGGTCCTTGGGTTAAAATAAAACGTTATATGAACTAAATTGATGAAAATATAAGATTTTAACTTTGTTTAAAGAGAACTACGAAACGCTTATGACAGTGTACGTATTAGAAATACATAATTATTTCTTTAGTTTCACGCATAGCAGGGTAGTGAGTGAGAAGCTAGTGTCACGACACTACGTTCTCCAATTTTTTACCTGCATTCAAGACAAAGTGTGATTATGGTGGAAATTTACGCCGCGCTTTATCTCCGGTACCAGATCGGAAAAATTAAAAGAATTTAAATGTAATAATTCCCTCGATTGGATATTGCATCTACAAGCAATAGCGTTCACAATAAGACGCTGCTCTACCGCGCCATGATGACCTTAATTCATCAACATATATTTAGACCCAAGACCTTTGTTTTTGTATTGCATTCTGTAAATTCTTCGAAGTATAATATACCGTCAATGTAAATGAAACAAAGAATGCAAACAAACCACTATGAAAATGTTAATAAATATATATAATACATTAATTATTATTTGGCCATCGTGGTTTCGCTGTAGGGCAGCATTTTACTGTAAACACTATAAGTTACGGGTTCAAATCTAATTCTGGGAAATAATTGTGTTTTAAATATTTTCATTTCTTTGCTCTGGAACTTAAGACAAAGCGTAGCACAACAGGCAAAGTCATGATTTTGGGCGGAAAGTAGAGAAGGGAGTGTTTTCACACTAATTTGTCTCTGCCTGCCCTGCTGTACGAGAAAAAAAAAGTTTTTTTAGAAATAGATAAGCTGTCTATACACATATATATATAATAAAAATAAGTAAAAAGCAATATTTTCAAATGAAATTTTTAATTGCAATTAAATTCGTGTAGGCAGTATCCGTTTATTTTAAGTTAACAAATATGAATTTTATATCGAAATGGCACATGGTAACTACTTTTTCTAGTGTAAACGACGAAAAAAATATATAAATGCAATTTTAAAAAGCAAACCTAACATTTTTTATTGAGTTTTGCGACTTATTGGAAAATGGAGTGTTTTGGGTCCTTCTCGTGGTAGCACTTGGCGTAGTTCCAAGCGGTCTGGTGGGGAGAGTTGCCTTTGTTAGCCAAGCAGGCATCGATCAGCTTTTCTACTGCTGGCTTGTCCGCTGTTGAAATAAAGAAATAAAATTAATTATGAAATATTATTTTTGAGGGAAACGTAGCGCAGTGGTGATAGCCTCTGACTGTAATGGCGAAGGTTGTGGGTTCTATTCTTACTCGGGATAAAGATTAAATTTAGAGCTGCCTGATTATTATGTGAAATACTTTACATAGTATATAAATAGTTTTTAGCTTATATTAATAAAATCTTCTTTATTGAATTGCGTGGTGAGTGGCAGAACTCAACGCCGCGTTTTATCGTGCCACAAATAATAAAAATGATCGGAGAAGTATTTATTTTAATTGAAGATTAATTAAAATAAATACTTCTCCGATCATATTAAAATACTTTTGAACTATATTCTTGTTTCTACATACCTGCATTAGGTACTTTGGCGAGAGCGACGTCCTTCTTGAATTTGCCATCCTTAGTCATCAACTCGGACTTGATCAGCATGCACATCACGTACTTCTTTATAAGCTCATTTTCAGTCTACATTAAAAAATTTTTTTCCATATTTTAACTGTTATTCACACACTTAAAAATATTTATATTATTTTCAAGGATAATTTATTATAACAGTATTCATGTGTATTTTTTTGTGTGTAATTAATTTGTGAAAACTTAATTGTTTTTTTTGGATCACCTAATATGTTGCAAATGTAATATTTTATAAAACTGCACTTATATATCTTGTATAAAACTGTTTTGCTCGAAAATAAATAAAGAAATATAAAATAAAAGATTTTTTTATAAAATGGACGTTTTTGAACTCGAATTACAATTGTCATTAATAAATAAATGTTATTGAATATTGAAATAAAAGTTACGGAACATATGTCCGTAAAGTATTAATAATAATAATAATAAGAATTTAAACAAGAACTAAAATGACAACAATATCCTCTGATGTAAGCCAACACACGTTTTCTTAATATACTGTATTATGTACTAATTATATTGAAACTACTTAGTAAAAGTATTTGTAGTAAAATGATCTCGACCTGTCTAGAACTATCATTAGTTCATTTCTAGCAAGTATATGAAAAATTCAAATTCCTCTTCCCTCTTGGGTGGGAATCGAACCCGAATCAACCACGTTTACGTTTACGTCTCTGAATAATTGAATACTAAATGTATGTGTTACTTGGATGGACTTTTCATTTTGATTTTTAAGGAACAAATAAAAAAATATTTGGTTACCTTAAAATCACCAGTTTTCAGCTTGTTGACCAACTGCTCATCAGCTTTGGATTCGGCGAGGCATTCCAATCTGTGCTTTTTGAGCTTCTCTTTCTGTTCGTCAGTTAACGCCTGTGAAATATACGAAAAGTTAGAAATATATATTTTAAATTTTACACGTTTTTACTGCAAGGTAGTTTAAGAGAACCTAGTTTCAAGACATATATTGATAATAACAGGAGAAATATGAATATTGTTTGTAAAGTTAAAAGATCACCTGTTAAACAAATATAATTGCTTATTAAATACAACAAAGAGTATATCCAAACGAGTTTCAAGTGGAACAGTTAATGATATTGAATAAATTGGTATATTTAAAGAAAGAACTTGTTTTTAAAAGATTTTAACTGCTTTGTCTATTTAATTTACATTTAAGACGGTCTGGATTTATGTATGGTAACACTTACTAGTGAATACAGTGGTACCACAATGGTATTATTTCAATAAAATAGTAAAATAATAAAGGCAAAATTAATTAATCAAACTTAGGTAATCTATAGTCATAATATATAGTCTAGCCATAAAGTATTTAAGGCCAGGCTATATATTATGTTATAATTATAAATAAACAAAATATTACTTTTGAATTTAAAATGTGTCATTTTTATATGATTGTTAATTTCGCGCCAATATATTGTAAAATATGTTGTGATATTAAAATGGAGAAATGAAAAAGAGAACTGAGAGATTATACAAAATTGTATGTGAGACACATACAATACAAACTTTGTATGAAGTGTTATAAATATAAATTACCACAAGTTATATTAATAAATTAAAATTGTAACTTTACCTGAGCGGCGACAAAGCAGATAGCTAGTACAATCAATGTCTTCATGATGCGAGTCAGTACACTACTGTGATATTGTTGAGAGAACACTCCTTTTATAGTCAATCGGTTGATCCTTATTACAGGATAACAAGATATATCGTGGATCGTCAACATTTTATTTATTTGTATTTATTTATTTTTTGTTTTTTTTTTAAATAGAATTCACTCATCTTAGAGGTCATCGTGGCGCAGTGGGAAAGCGTCGGACTGTAAACGAAAACACTTTCATTTCTCCACTTTGGTATATAAGACAGTATTTTAACACAATATCTCGATTTCGGGTTGGAAGTAGAGAACAGAGTGTCTTGGCACTAGGTTCTCTCTGACTGCTCTCGCTCTGCTATAGGAGCCTGCTATACGGGAAAAAGAGGAAAGCGGCAAGAAAAATGTAAGAATTATTCTTACTAGGTGGGTTCAGGAGCACAGTGTATATGAAACTTATAAACTTGGAACTTGGAGTTAGAGGATCCTCTTATATATTCATGTATGAAGAGTAATGATAGTAAACACATTGAAATTATTATATTTTTCCACATATATGTATAATAATAATAACTTTTGTATGTATTAGAAATGAAAATAATTTAAATATAATCATTCCCCCGAGTGGGAATCGAACCCACAACCATTGCATTTACAGTCAGACTCTGTCATAATGCGCCACGACGGCTTTTTTGTATTATTCGGTGATTCTTTGTGTTTTTCAAGCTGTAGTTTTATTCAAAACCCAGTATCAAGTAAACTTTCTTTGAAACGAGACTAATATCTGTATATTAAAGCTCATCTTTGGGATTGTAGCTCACAACTACCGAGGTTTTTACACATTTGCGCTAACAAGGATCTATAAAAGGAGTAAAAAATTACGTAATATTTTTGTTCTTGTTAAATATTTCTTAATATATATATTTAAAGACATATTTATTTAGTGCCTTTTAAAAAGCTAAGGCAAAAAAGGCACCTGTCTTCCGAAAAATATAAATAGAGGACCTTTTATCTTTTTTAATTTCTTAGTATATTCTCATGTATCAAGATAAACATTTGACTTGAAACGTACATTTGCACTGTGATGGCAAAAAACAAACACAGACAGAGTGTGGTATTGAATTTTATATATTATTTGCAATTTAGATATTCTGATTAGTAATGGTTGTTAGTTCTTGAAAGTGTGTCATTCTTTTTATTGTAATATTATAAGATTGTATTAAAGTAAGGTATTTTGTAATGCATTTAAATTTACTTTAAAGGAACATGAATAATGCCCACTAAGATCATAAAGTCACAAACAATAAAATATCAAGTTAAGAATCGTGTTTAAACACTCATATTTACGACTAAAAGCAGTCGATTTGTATTAGATCCATCTTCATGGTATCTTCCGCATAGTGTCAGGTCCGTTTTCCACTTTTCGCCCGAATCTAAGACATTGCGTGATGAGTGCGGAAAACGTTATAAAGTCTTAGGTACCAGACACTGGAGTGACAATGGAACCCTCAGATACTGTGTTACTATACCACAATGGCCTCAAATGGCATAAAACATAAACAATAGAAAAAAACTCAATAAGTTATTGAATAGCTATAACACATATGCCATAAACCTATATTTACCATCTAGATCTAAATTAATAACAAAGAATGTAAAGTAATTTTTTGTTACCATGTTTATATTAAAATACGATATATGTGTTCGCTTTAGACAGATCATTCAACCCAAGATAGAAACTTGTTTAGACAATTTGTTTTTTTTACTTATATGTTTTTTTTTTGTTACTTCTTATAATTTCTTATTAAGCAAACTATATAAAAGTTCTTTAGTAGCGTATCCCAAAGTATCTAAAGCACATAATCTTTTTATATATATTTTATTTATATACATCTCACCATTTTTTAGTAAACTCTTTAAAAAGCGTGAAAACGAATAATTCGGAATGTGTAGCTGAAGACGTGATGTGTTACCATTAAAATCAAATCGGTTCAATTCAGATTATAGAATATTTTTCGGGTATTACAATAGTATAAACAAAGTACATGAGGTTCCTCTATACAGTAGCAGTTGCTCGTTTGCTTCGACTTTTACTTTTCCATATTTTTTCCAAATGTATCGTTACTTAGTAGCCCCATCCTCTTTTTTTGACGTGAAGATATCCTTTTCGTTCGGACTCGTTTGATTGGGGACACGGCCGCGGTTATGTGGGACTCCGGACCGGCAGATGTAGGCCGTCCGTTTACCCACTATAACCTCATGGTGCTCCTCCTCAACCGCCACTGACTATAATCTTCAGTGATCCCCGGCGGCACTTATTAGCCCCTGACAATTTTCAAATACTAGCAATTTTTTAATTTTCGTTCTATAATATTGTAGTATTGATATTGATTGATAATTATACACTTACCTTGTAATGTACGAACATAACTTACTTAATATATTGTATTTGCTGTTTTACTCCACATAGCAACCCTGCTAGTCAGAGAGAACCTAGTGCAAAACATTTCGTTCTGCACTTTCTACCTAAAATTAAACCATTGCATGTTGAGTGTGGAACTCAACGAACGCGCTTTGTCTTAGATACCAGAGTGAGAAATGAAAATATTAAAAATATTAACATATAGTTTGATATACTAAATGTATCAACTGAAAGACGAATGCCACCTCAGTCTATTTGTGACCACGGACTACTGTAAAATATTCGAAACGTCGGGTTTAAAAAATGTATTTTCGAATACTAAAAATATACGCGATTAATCCGGTAAAAAAATCGGTTTCATTTCAAAAACATAGTCCTTCCCCAAGTGGGGGAATCCACAACTAATTGCTTTTAAAGGACCTCATAATAAAATAGCAAAAAACAACTGTGTACCGCCAATTATTAGATAAAATTAAACAAAACCAGCTTTGATACTTAAATGTACGTTATAAATCACAAATAAGCTTAAAAACAATCATCAATTTATAATATGATTAATATAGCTTACTCCTAAGGCCCATGTAAAAAACAGCACCTTGTTATGAAGACGTTCACCTTACTTATTTATTCTTCTTTAAGTATGAAAGATTGTTAATGAATAATAATGTTTTTTTGGTGATTATTAAATATATATGTATGGTAGCTTTACTTTTTTGAGTTCAATACACAAGAAATAGTTCAAGTGGATTTTGAAATTGCCTAATAATTTTTTTATTTACTAATTTATTGTACAATAATAAATAAAATTAAAAAAAAAGAAAATGTTGTTGTCCAACATGTTATACTTTGGTTGTTGGTGGTTGGAGTTGGAATCTCAGTATGTAAGAAAGAAATGAAGTTAAAAATATATATGTGTATAGGAATTATAAAAAATCTAAAAATGTTCGTAGCACGTGAAGCACACTCTAGAAAGATCTGGGCTGCGCTTGTATTAATCGTTTTTTATGCATTTTATATACACACTACGTGTTTTAAAAAAAAATATAATTTTTAAAAAATATATAATTTAAAAATAGTTGAATTGAGACTATTAAGAAGACTAAAACCCACTAAAACCTAGCGGAAGTCTTCTTCAATGCGATAACTGATTCGCCGAAGCAGACGATGCTTTGCTTCACTATCCAGCATGGCCCACCACACTGGTTAGTGAAAGGACCCTAATCATTACAGCCATCAAGGCGTGGCGTTATGGGACCCAAGCGGAGCATTTGGCCATAGTGTGATGCGCCGAATAATTGGGCGCATTACACTTGTGGCACGCCCGCGACATCTTCCTACGTGCAATCTGGTGCAGGTATTTGCCAAAGTAACCATACCCCGTTAGTACCTGCACCATTCTAAACGTCTGGACCCCGAAACCCCTCTTGAATCAGTGCTCTAGGTGGCGGCGGCCCGCCTCTATCGTAACTAGGCCTGCCGGGGACCCTTTATCCTTCTTCCATCGCCGGAACATGGCTTCATCCGCAAGTCACCTAATGCGCATGATATTCTCCTCGATGCGCAGAATATTATAAAAGGTGAGAGCATTCCACCACACGGACGCACCGTACCGGAAGAAACCGGCTCTCCGACATTTGCTAGCAACCTACCGAACGCCCCGGTGGCATTCACAAGCTTCGGCGTAAGCTGAGCGAAGTGCGAAGCGAACGACCATCATCCCTCCAAGATCAGATCCAGATACTTCAACTGGGCCCGTACCTCCACCTCCTGCCCTTGGATGCGCAGAGTAGCCCTACGAGGGGTCCACTGCACGGGTCATGGAATGGAATTTGGCATGGAGACCCTCAAACCAAGCGCTTTGAAGTGGTCTACGACTAGGCGTTAGTCGATTAACGGGCTGTGTCGACAAAAGACAATAACGTAGGATCCAATCATACCCGAGGTTCCACAGTATCAGAGCCAACACTGACCCTTGTGGAACCCCGCAACCGACACATCGCCAACCGATCTGACGGCCTTCCCGAATGCTGTGTCCTGGAGGTATTTGTCGAACAGCCGCTTTGCCGCTTTCGCTTGTTCGCGTGTCTATCAGTTACTCAGTGAGTAATGGAAAAATATTCATTGATTTCAGGATGTTTTTTTAACAAGATACTTAATACTTTTAGTTTAAGATCCAATTTTATACGTCTTGACCACTTTATTTTTTTTACAAAAACAAGTATAGACAGACTCTGCAACTCTACAACTCTGTCGTTCATATAACAGAATGTTCGTTCTTAGGTTTGACGAAAATCAAATATTTTGTTATATATTTGAATGTTATGCTTTTGTAAGCACACCTCTTACCACATGAGCCTTAGAAAAATCCCCACTTTTTCAAATATTATATCTGAGTATTATTTTTAAGAGTATTATTAAAATACAAATTCTAGATAAGACAATCCTAAAAATGTTAATAGCTTTAAAATGTAAATAAATATCTTTAGTAAACTAGTTTGATTTTATTTTTGCACTTATATTTAGTTATTTATAATATTTGTATGCATCGATACATGATATAGTTGACGTAATCAATCTGAGGTCATCGTGGTGCAATAGGATAGTAGCTGGCTGTGAACACGATTGGTAGTGGGTTCGATCCCTAGTCGGAACAATAATGTTTAAATTATTTTTAAGCCAGTCAACACGCCATTTTGGAAGTGCTTTCTCTCTTTACCCTGTACTATAGGATAGAAAATTTGAAGCTGCAACATATTAAGTATATTTATAGTCTAGATTTTGGTCGTAGTTACAAATATTATTCCGAGAAATATTTTTATTAAAATGTAGCTAACTTTATAATGGATATACAATGTACATCTGTCCCACAATAACGAAACGAAATGAAATTAAGTTGAAAGGATTTATCATTAGGATTTTCTATACCACCAAAATGGTAGTTAAGAAAAGATGCAAACATAAAAAAAAAACTAAACAAACTTATGGCTTAGCGGACAGAGCGCTTGGACGATTTACAACAGGCGCGGGTTCTTGACTTTTTGAATGTTTTCTAATAATATTTTTCGTATCCTATATGTGGGAATAATACTACACTTTAAAAATGATAAAATATTTCATACCCAACCTAGACGGATCTAAACATCATTGCGGATTATATCTTAATTATTTTTATTTCACCGCTGTGGTACCTAACTTCCACCACTTAAGCAGTAGTGTTTCGAAATCGGGCAGAAAGTGGAGAACGAAGTGTTATGACACTAGGTTATCTTTAACCCTACTATGCGGGAAAAAGGGTGAAGCTGAAGAAAAATGAAAATAATAAAATCAGGTGTACTATTACACCTATCCCAATTCAGACAGTGTAGCGTTTCATAAGCTTAAATATTACTGTACAGAAAAAAATGTAATTTAATAAAATTTTATCGAACGCTAACAAAAATCACATCATGTAGAATGTTCCAGCGTACCTAAATGATAAATTGCCGGCAATCATCACAAGTGTATAACACAATAACAGTCCGCAACTCCCACCTTCATTGATTTATTGTTGTCCGTTGACCCTTGTGGCCTCTAGGTCCCTAGATATGTATCTACATTGGCTATTATATTCATATATTTTTTTGTAACTTTCCTAGATTTTCCCCGATAGTGCCAAATGTAGAAGTACTTATTAAACAGAGTGAGGGATTTTTTAAATTATTATATATATATAAGATTGAGGCTAACGTGGCGCAGTGTTTGGTTGTAATTGCGATTGGTTGTAGGTTTGATTCCCATTCGGTGGAATGATCATAATTTTTCATTTTCATTGCTCTGGTGAACAATACAAAGGGCATCGCACAGCTCCACCACTCAACATACAATGTCTTAAATTCGGGTGGGACGCTGAGAACGGAGTGTCTTGTCTCAAGATTCTCTCTGACGACCTTGCTATGCGAGAAAAAGCGTGAAGCTAGAAAAATTACTATGTAAAACTGGTTTAAAGAGTCCTATTTGTTCAATTCTTTCACGATTTGAATTACAAGAGTTAAAATTGTACCAATTCCAAATATGATTTCCTTTTGAAAGTGGACAGTCATTGACTTAGAAATAATTTCTTTAGTTACAGTATACGTCAACACTTCAGAGTAAATTCATTACAAATATAGATTATGTTCCGTGGGGCAGATGGAGGGCAGACTTACAAAAGAGGATACTGTTCCCCATTTTCTGTCAAAACAAAGAGAAATTTGTTAATACAATTATGTTATTATGAGAAGACAGTATTTTAAAATCTTTTTAACGGATATTATGCGGACGGAGTAGTATGAAATGAAGATAGTAAAAAAGTATATAGAAGTTATTTAATTACTACAATAAATATTACACATACTGCCATGTATTTTACATATACTTTTATTTAAACTGACTATATATATCGATATATGTACAATCTGACAATTTGCAAGAAACTCTATAAAAATGAGACGATAATTCGATATTAAAGAAGGGAATAAAGGCAGGAAGGAAAAGGATTTTTTTTATTTACGCTTTTGACTCAAAGACCATTAGTCAAAAACGTCAAGTAAAAAAAAAACTTCGCCCGACTTTAAAAACCATATGAGAATAGTTAATTATGGTCCTTCTAGATTTTTTTACTTTATATGCCTAGGAACAGCAGAAGTACTTTTCCATCCAGTTGTCATATTTGATTCACACAGAATAAAAGGGTAATGATTGGTTAACAAATTTGGTTAAAAAATATGGAATTAAATGGCTTGCAGAATTGGAACTAAAACATTAACAATCTCTACCAGTTTGAAACTTTAAGTCCCTCTATATTTTTGAGTTTTCTACTAATATGTTAATGCAATTTGAAGAAAAAAGCTAGTAATCTATTTGCTTGTGTCATATTTTTTACCTCTAGAAATATGTAGAGGGTTCCGTTACTCAACACACTATTGTGTGCACAACTCCATGCTTTGTTTTACCAAAATATTTTTTTTTAGTTTCACACTTTATCCCTTGCGAGGTAGTCCTAGAGAATGAACAGCAGAGAAAATAAACATTATGGTACCTATATATTTTGATCTTCCTCCAGTATCATGAACATTGTGTTCTAAAAGTTCAACCGAGATCAACCTTACGTTTTTTTTACAGCTCACCTTTGCGTCTTATAACTATTATATAGGTCATAAAATATATGACGTATTAACCAAAGCTCGAAATGGTAATAATAAAAATAATTTCAACATAAGCCTTTTCTAGAATGAGAATTGAAATTACAAGCATCTGCTTCTATAGTAATCTTGTAACTTTCAATAGAGTTCCAATTATTTAAACAATATAATGAGAATCACCAATAAAAATCTCAATAGATCCTGCGTGAGACCAGTTTGAAGGGAAAATAACTGCATTTCATAAGAATAATAGTTTTATTACGAGATTGAGGATATCTCGGAAGAACCTTAGCTATTACTTGATTTAATAACCGAGTGACCTTAGACGGGTATTACATATAGAGCAAACAGGACTCAATTATATGTAACTGACACTAGACGCCATGGTAGTACCATTGGACAGTACCTGAAATAATTTACACGCGATGTTCTTTGGTTTGATTCTCACTTACGTAATATTTTATTTGCAGTATATTTTACTAGTTTTGTCACCAGTTGTTTTGTAAATAGAGCGAGGAATTAATATATTTCTTATGGACTGGTCAAACAAAACGCGGCGTTGGGTTATTTGATTATAATGAGCGGAAATAGCTGATTCACGATGTGTTTTTTTTTTATTACATAGGCAAGGCAAACGAGAGTTCGGGTCAGCTGATGGTAAGTGATCACCGCCGCCCACAACCCCGTGCAACACCAGAGAATATTGCTCGCGATGTTGCCGGCCTTTAAGGTGAAAATAGTCACGCTTTTTGAAGGTACCTATGTCGAATCGACCTGGAAACACTGCCGCTGATAGGCCATACACAGTTGAGTGGCATGTGGAAGGAAGTTCCTAGGAAACCGCACACTTGTAGAGTGCCACGTACCCAGAACTTCTTACACGCTTGATATTTTTGTTGATTGTCGTTTCATTTCAGTAGTATCTATTTATTATTCTCAGTTCCTAGTGGAAGAATTAAAAAATAAATAAGTAAATAATCATGGCCAATAGCTCCTTTACGTTTTTGTATGTACAACTAAACAAGTATTTAAATCAAAATTCGTAGTCGTGATAATTAATTAAGTCTTGATATTATTGATTCTTATCTAAATCATAGAATCTAGATGTTTAAGATAAATCATATAAATACATGTGAAATGTCTCTAAGAACAGGAGTACCACAAGGACGTATATTTGACCCCACGTTATTTTTACTTAAAAAAAAGAATGCTATATTACATATTTCGAATTTTGAGGTTTAAGTGTCTTTAAAATAGAGGAAGCTTAATTTAATTTCAAGTGAAACCGCCGGATGCTACTTGTTAGAGCAGAATTAGTCGAATTTGCGCAGTAATCTCTTGTACAAGTACCAAGGATATACGTGTTGTTTTTCTTCATCTATTCTTAAAGATATTTTAATTTCTTATTGTTTCTTTTATCTCCTTATTAGTAAAAATCATTAATATCTGTCTTAACTATTATTACTTTTTAATTATTATTAACTTAACATTTTAATTGTCTGGTTTCAAGCTTTTCTATTTGGAATCGTTTCGGGCTTTAAAGCTTTCTAGTGTTTAAAACAAGTGAAATTTCGCAACAAAGGTCGATGAAAACGCTGCAGACCGAAGTAAATATTAAAGAAATTTGGCACTTTCACGGGCATGCGCAGTATTGTATAAAAAGTAAACAGAGTCACGTCAAAATGTTGGGAGTAGACACGTGTGTGAAGTATCCAAAGTGAAGTGTTTTTACAATGCTTTCTATATTATTCATTGAAAATCAAACTTGGTTAGTGAAACTTTCCGTCGGTTGAACTGTTTTTTTTTCTATTTAGTTTTACCTAAGCTTGGTTTTAATTTTTATAGATTGTTCAGTTATTATTTAATTTTTTGAGTTCTATTTGTGAATGTTAATTTATTTTAATATATAGATATTATATTGTTATGTATAATAAAGCGTGAAGATGCATATTAAATTTACTGTAGATTAAGATCTTGTCAAAACAACAAGTGTTGTAAAAGTTATATACAAGATTTAGGCTTAAATTTGTTTATAATATACATATGCATATATTTCAGTTTAAAAACATTTATTTTACGTAATATCTTCATTCTATTCAGTTACAAATAATACATATACATACAGCAGATAAAAAAATTATGACAGTGTCCTTGGAGCTATGTTCAGAATGGTACAGATTCTCCGCATTGCGCAGACCTCAAACATTGCTAACTTCACTCAAGTCCAAACAAAACACTAGAATTTCGTATGCAAGTATTCAAGAAACAATATTTTATAAATAGTGTAAAAAACTAAAAGAAACTTTCTTATTTTTCTTTAGTGCTGTAAGTGTTACAGTTAAGTTTGTATTTTGACGTGTAATACAGAGAGAGTGATTTGGAAGGTAAGTTGTTTAGTGATTGGAAAAATGTAATGTTGTAATTTAGTTTAATATGTATGAATATACGAAACAAATATCATTATATAATTCATAAAGACAAAAGTATGATATGTGTTATCTTATAATACCAATTGTTAAAAACTATACAATTTTAATAACCTTGTTGGTAGTTCTGGATAATGAGTGACAATTTTTTATATAAAGGACGCTTATTTAGATTATTACTCATCTCATACAAAATTATTTAGATGAACTTTACTTCATTACTTCATTTTTGTAATTTGTAAACACGACTTACACAAATACGACTTATACAGTCATTAAACATTTTATTGTAAACACAAAAGATATATTCCTAATTGTTATAAAAAAATTGTAAGAATTATCGGTGTTTAGTTCCAATGTTATGATTATTAGAATAACGTATATATATATTATTCATAATCGTGACGCCAGCGAACATTGACATCAATTAGAAAAATAGCGCACTTATGGTTGTCTGCACTGCGCTCAATCGATCGTGTCACCGCGCATGCGTGCCACCCCCTCACACGTCAGTGGTGCTAGATCGCGAGAGGTAGCTGGTCTCCGCCATGCCGAAACCTACCCCTGTTGAGGATCTGATAATACCACCGCAGGACCAAAAAATATGTGGGACAATATGTGTTTGCCAAATGACAGCCGTTCTTAGCTGCGTAGCCATTGTGTATCTAACAGTAGCTATATACATGCCTTACACTCGAGCGATCGCATCAGGAATCGATCCTACACCCATTATGTGTACAACAACAAGGGCTGTGAACAAAGACAATTGCGATTGGGGCTCGTGTGGTGAGTGGTGTTTGAGCAAGACATCCGGAGCCTGCATTCAAATCTATGTAAACGTTAGAAAGAATGGCTCTTCTTTACTATTATCTGAGTGCGGTAGTGCTGCTAATAAAACTTGCTACGGAATCGACCAAGAAAACGCAAAGAAATATCATTGTATCCGAGACGAGTGTAGAAACTTGACAGGCACTTTCAATTGTACTGAAGGGAAGTGTATAAACATAACCGATGCTTTTGAATGTGCTTTTAGTGACACAGATCCACCACTCAAATGTTCTGGAAGAAGAGGAAAGATAACTTGCATAGATGTCCATGGATTATTTTCTTGCAGTCGAGGCACTTGTAGGAAAATAAGAACACCATATAACTGTGATCGTCGTTGTGTAGATATTCCCACTCGTAATAAGAACGTAATAGTGTTAAGTGGCGACAGAGTTTTTCTAGCAAAATGCGCGAAATTAGCTCAAGAAGAGGGAGGCAGTGTGGTTTGGACAGATTCGGGTGAAGAAGTCCTTATGCTGTCATGTCACACCGTACATAATGGCACTTCAGGGGTAGTTGCCGTCGACTGTATTAATGCAGCTTCGTTGCCACGTAATGAAATTGCTGATTTAACCAACTTTACGTATTTACAATATTTATACACTATGAGAGCTGTACCTAATAAATCAATAGCACCATCTGAACTGGATTTGACATTAGCCAACGATAGTAGATTAATGATTAACCTTGAAGGATGCGTGAACACACTTGCTGACGAATGCAAAGACTTTTTAAAAACATATGGTCGAGATGGCACAGATCATAATGCTAAAGCCAGATTTCCCTGTTTCTATACAGAAAATAATCCAGATACAGTTGTTGCTAGATTTGATTTAGACGCCACCTATCGGCAATTTATTGTAGCTTTGCTGCTTCCAACAGTTCTAGTGGTAGTGTCGTGTATTACTTTGATGCTGTGTCAAACGACAGTGGAAGTGGGTGAAGATGCAAAAATGAGGTTTAAAGTATGTGGCAGTGCATCATCAGAGAAGCAAACTACACCGAACGACCCTGTCTCTCCCCTCTGAGACCAGTCACGTGAGATATTGAATAAATAATACATATAGGACTATCTACTAATAATACTATTGCACGTCGTTAATAAAACGAAAGTAAATGTACTTTTAATTGCTCCAATTAATATAATATTTACAGTTTTAAACCTAAAAACTCCTTATAAAGTAATACTGCATTTGGACAAAAATGTCACAACATGCTTTTAAATTATTATGAATGCATCCATAATCATATTAAAAATGAAATATTTCGTTTTAAGAACCTGCGAGCGAAAGCTACGTTTTGACCTTGACACGAATACGTTGTAAATGAAAAGAATTTATGTCAGACGTATTTATTATACGCTGAACACGAATACTAAAACTTAATATGATGTGTAAACTATTTTCATATATACATACTATATTTCATCAGTTTTAACATTGCATAATATTGATTTATAATACTTTATTTAATTTTTTGTTTTATACTATATATGGTTATGATTTATTTATTATTCATTTGCATAACGATATTAATATAGAATTTTCTTTCTTTATAGGCGTTCCCCTCCTTTGCGAGGGCCCGGCTAGTTCACTAAGAGACGACTAATTGCTTCCTGCGTTGCTTATAAAAAAATCCCTAAATGTCAACGATGAGTAGATCTCGGACGAGTCTCTCGCCTGCAACATCAGAGAGGTCGACTCTACCTATGGGTGCATCTGCCGAACCTGGTAGTCCAGAGTTCCAGCCCCTAGAACCGACAAGGGAGCAGCTGCTTACACATTTCTTCGAAAGATTTAAATTTTACACTTCGCTGTGCCTTGGCACTTCAGCTATACTCGCTGTATTTGCATTTCTATTTTTAATACCATTCGTGGTAGAGCCTGCGATACAAACTATCTTAGCGGAATTTGCCCCAGAAGCTGGTATATGTGCCGTTTCTGAACACGTTTACGCTCAAACTTTAACTAATTGCACATGGGCGTCTTGTCGAGAAGGATGTACTACTACACCTACAAAATGTCACAAAATCCGAGTCAACCTTTTACGACAACCATTCACTGAAGATGCTCCTGTCCCAAAAGAATGGGATGCAACGGATTTAAAATTCCTGATCAACCCAGAAGGATGTGGCTATCCTCCACGAGTTAATTGTTCAGAGTTTGCAAGTGATTACGCTGGGAAGAAAGCTCCTAAGATGTTCCCTTGCTACTACAGCATGACTCGTCCAGAACTAGTTGTGGCGAGATACTCTTGGGAATCAACAATCCGTGGTCTGATACTAGCTCTGGTGCTACCCACAACGGTCTTCATCTTCAGCCTCAGTGTGCTTGCATATTGGCATTGTCACTGTTGCGACAGAGCCTGTAATAGACGAGTGCACGCTGAATCCTTTACGAGCAAAGAAGAGTAAGTAGTCCCTAGATTTTGAAACTTTAATGTAGATAGTACTTAAACAATAATATTTTATTCTTAATCTTAGTAATGGAACTGATAAACTGTTCAAATGGGCTTACAGGACGAATATCTGTTTCAAGTTTGGTGATGGAACTTCATAGCATTGCTGTAGTTAAATTGGATCTAGTAATTATTTGCAAGTACGTTTATGTTGAACACATGCAGTGTGTAACGTCCGTTTCTAGAAAGTCACATTTCAAAGTCTTTGCCACAAATACATCTGATAGTAATGTTTTTCATTCATGGCTTACTAGTGCATATTACTTATATAATATAATAAATAAAACAATAATTATTTCACGGCAGGTATTTCAAGTAATAAAACAAAAAGAAACCGATTTTTTAATAAAAAAACTGGGTTTAATCACAATGTATAAAACGAGAATATGTGTTCAATATATTTTTGAAAAGACAGTATTATCAATGTATAAATTGAAGTTGAATTGTATATATTAACTTCTATTACAGTAGCAAATTGCTATGTGAGCTGGATGAGGACCCGAGTGACGACGTGTTCTGACGCCGAGCGACTACCACCGCCCGCCGTCGTGCCTCACCTCGATCTGAAGGGTACACGCAACTATGAATCATCTTAACATACCTATCAAACAAGCGAATCAGGAACAAATGCAGTTAACCAATTAAAAAAAAGCCGTCGTCCTACATAGATCGCTTTAAAAATACATATCTAAAGAATTAATATATTTCCCATTTGAAATAATCATAACTTTTCAAATAAAATAAAAAACGTCTTCCTTCTTCAGATCTAGATATCTGCAGTAGTTTGAGCTAGGGCAAAAATAACTTGAACTATTTCTTATTTAATATTTTTCAACTTGAAAAGTGATTTAATCTTTAATCTACTTAAAGACCTATTGAATCAATGAGAATAATTATAATGAAACTTATTACACCTTCATTGAATTTTGAGAGGAAAATTATTGCAGTATACAGCGAAGCTTTGCTAAATAATAAAAAATGTGTAAAAATATATAAAAATAGCGTCTCTTTATTCTAAATTGGAGCTAGGCCGGGTAGGTTAAGATCATTAATTTATCATTTGCCATTTATTTATATATATATAATAATTATAATCTTAATTATGTTTAAATGTTAACGGACTTGTTAGTGTATGCATCGTACATATAATATAAATTCAATATAAAAAATATTTAATACAAAATAATAAAAATTATTAATAAAAATATTGTACAGTTTCTTCAATAACATTTTCAATAATAGACTTTTGCTACTTTTAAAGCTCAAAAACTTTCTAACTTTATTTATTTAAAATTACTAGGTGTATGTTATTTTTTTTATAATATTAATAATAACTTTATTTAATAATAGCCGTTACTTTGCATGTTTCTCTATTAATATAGTTATGGAAGTAATTTTTCAAATGCCTCTCAATAAAATGATTAAAGAATCTATCTTATTTTTCAAGCTTAGCGTTTTAATTAAATTTTGCAATATTATAAGTAGACTATGAATTAGTTTACTTCAATAACTATTTAGAAATAAGATAAATTTATAATTAAATTGCACTGATGTAATGTAAAACTTTTAAATCAATAATTATCATTTTGTGTATAGTAATATTGTTGATTTTGCTTTTCAAAGGTATAACTTTATTAATAACTAAAAAACCTATTATAACTCTTTATGTTACTTATTAATTTATTTATTTTCATTATGTATTTATTCAAATTAATAAGTAAAATAATGACTAGATTAGTTAAGTTAATGATTTATTATAGTTGATGAATGAACTTAGTCATTATTAGTTATAAATCACTAATGATATAGAAATTTGATGTACAATTTCGATCTTGTAACTTTGCCTTTACATCATCTGCCATACTCGTGTGATATTAATGCTTAAAAGTATTTAATATGGTAAATGTATTATTTTTGAGTCTCAATCGTACCCAATAATTGTAAGCTTGTTATAGAATTAAATGTCTTATTGTTGATTCTATAAAGAACCTTTTATTAAATGGACTAGGTTATATAATGTTAAGAAAACCAACAATATAAATAAACTATTGACTTTATGTCATTTTGCAAAATGATGTAATTTTTATATAATTAAGAATATTACAGAAAAAAATATATAATTCGTGTATTAATATTTAATTGAATGTAATAAAATAGGCGCGAATCGTTTACTATGTGCTATATTTTCTCTCAATGAACGAAAATGTCTTGATAGTTTACAAAAAAGAATTTTGAATTATGAAAAGACCTACCTAGCCTGTATAATATTCGTTTAGTTTACTTTAAATTTCGGTTAGTTTCTCATTTAATAAATGTATACATAAGGGGTTATTCCAGAAAGGATTTTTTTATTACATTTATTTATACATTAGAGGTGAAAGTACAATAAAATCACCTTACGCAGAAATAATCTCGAATGTCAGAAAGAAATGTCATTTGATCCTACATTAATTTTTGTCAAATATTTTTTATTTTATAAAGAACATGTTTAGTTTACACAATTACAATTACCTAATAAGCTGTTATTAAATATTCCTTATCGACTGTTTAGTTGATTTTGTGCAAAAAATTATATATTTGTACAAATTCACAGAGAATTAAAAATGAATTAATAAATAATAGAGTGGCGTGGTATTTCTTAGTGATTGAAGTAAATACTGGTACACTGCTTTATAATTTAAACTCTTTGGGACGCATTTGGAAGGACGCAATAGTTTTAATTTTGAATTCAACTTATGGAAGTGCTAACATTTAAATTATGTATGTTCCAATGGTGTGATTAAACGAACTTAGGCTTTGAATTTGGTCATAAAAAGAGGGAAGAATGGGGAGTTAAACACACATCACTAGATTTTTTTGTGTATCATTAGCCAAATGCGTAATGGACGAAATTGCACACGTGTCCGACGTTAAAATCGATTGTTTTCATTTTATTTAATTTAACAGCAAAACAAATTGTGTTACATATTGTAAAATTCTATTCAGGCTTAGTTATTTGTATGGAAATCTTAATTTTAAAAGATTGTATTATAAAAGAAAATAGATATATAGTATTAAAATAGTAGATTACTAACTTTATTTATTGTAGATAAATAAATTTCCTTATTTATTGATAATTGTATTTCAAAATATCAATCTGTATAAATAAAAATATATATAAGTTCATAAAATTGTCTATTATACAGGATAGTCTGAGAGCTGGTATGGTTTAGCCACGAGCATTTATCTGACATTAAGACGATTTAATGTCTGCCATAAATGCAACGGATTTCTTAAGATGCAATTTTGCTTGTATATTTCAATTGACATTACACATTTATTATTAGCTCTCAGACTTTCATTACTTAGAAAAAAACCCTAAATTTTTTAACATTTCAAATCTTCTTATATTAGCTAAGCAAGTTAAAATTACCAAAATGCCTAATTAAACAATATTTGTAAATATTATAATACAGTGTACGTAATTATTTTATTATTTGTAAATAAAAAAAATATGTATATTTAGTTTATTTCCATGGATTGTTATTCAATTTGCAAATTGGCATCGAGCAAACACAAAGTGTTATGACAAATAAAGCTTTTTTTTATAGAGTGTTTTATTATTTATACTAAAATTTACTTTTAATTCATATACAACATGATTATCTATATAGGTATAGAAAATAATTTAAGTCAAAAAAAATCTTAATTTAAGCTGCAATATTTATTTTATACATCCATTGTAGCACAGTGGGACAGTGTCGGATTGGAAATACAATGGCTGTGAGTTCGATCTCCATTCGGAGAAATGCATTGACAATATATTAATTTCTCCTAAAAAGCTGAGGCATCTCCAATTATGTGTCACGCAATGTCTCGAAATCGGGGGAAATTAGAGAACGTCTTGGCACTTTTCAGGTTATTTATGACCATGCCAAATAGCCTTATAATTCACGATTGGGAAAAGCGTGAATCTCAAAAAAATATATAAATCTAAAAAATTGTATTATAGTTTAAAACTCAATTTACTTTAATAATATTAAAATATTTTGAATTTTATAAGAGTCGCACAGTCAGAGTCAGAGAAGTCCTTCAGCTCTTGATGTCTCTATAGAAGAATATTTTAAAGATAAAAATGTGTGGAAGTAATATGATTTGAATTTGGTGCAGATTAGCTACCACTGTATTAAATAATAAAATTGTAACTTTTATATTTGAAAAGAGCAACTGTTGAGTTTCTCGCTGGCTCTTCTCAGTAGAACTGGCATCCCAGCCGGTGGTAGCTTTATGTTCCTTCGACGATTCAAAAGTGCTTGCAAAATTCTATTTGATATCTATTTCTATTTGAATGAAGGATATTTTGAATTTCAATGTTGTACTTTCTTGAGTGCTCTTTTATACTCAATACTATTAAATGAAATAGGGAAAATTATTCCTGTTCTTCGAAATCATCTAATAGTTCTTTTAGCTTATCTTATTCTTCTGCAGGCTGGTGCGGTCTATATTTGAAATATGTACCATGAAAGCATACCTACTCATACTTATAGGCTTATTGTAAAAGGTATTATTTTGTCAAGACTTTGTTTCATTGTTAAACTTACTGAATTTGGACTGAAAAAAAATTTACTAAAGTAAATTATTTTTTATTTTAACTAAAGCAAGTGTAGTTTCTAGCAATGTACTTTTTTTAAATATATTTTATTTCTAATATTTGATCGATGAGGTTTATTTTAGAATTATATTTATTTATATATTTAATATAATTAATATTGGCTTAAGAAAATTCAGTAGAAGTGTCGCGGATCGAGGTTAGATCTGAACTGAGGTAACTTGGTGGTCTTTTCTGTGGGATCTTTAGAAAAGTGGACATGGCATAAGGATTAGAATGATATTCTATGAAAGTAAAATGATTTTTCTTGTAAGGGACTTGAGTAAGCAAAAAGACTTGCAAGCTACTGTTGCAATAGTTCGAAGTTAATCAGTAAGTCTAAGAGCAATAATAAATTATTTGTATTAAAACTATATTGATAAATATTTTGAATCACATGGTGGCGACTATTAAGGCCATTAGTAGGACGCACAACGAAAACGGGATTTCTTTTTATAATCGAAAAAAACGCAACCCAATTTCTAAAAATATTTATTTTTCATTTCATGCACAAAAAATCTACATACAAAATTTTAGATTCACTCGTAATTTAGTGACAGACAGGCAACGCATGGCCAAGCCTACTGGCTAGTGAGGTGGAGGAGAGTATATATATTGATGACTAGCGTCCCACTCGCGGCTTCGTCTGTGTAAACTACACGCCCGTGTTTTCACTTAAATCATAAATTATGCTTAAATTTACAATTTAAATGGCTATAACTTTTTTATTTGTGAACAGATTGAAATTAAATAAAGACTAAATGTTAAGGGACGCCGGTTTTGCCGTTTCTGAGATTAGCGTGCACAAACAAACAGATACACAGACAAAAAGAAAAGAAAATTTTATATAAATATTTTAAGTTCTATTACATTGACAAATACCTCTAATAATATTTTTTTTCATATCTCCATGTACCGACAGCGATCAGTTACATTTTTATTGATTGATTGATATTATTTAATTACTCGTACATATTTCTTTTAGCTTTACACATTCTTTTAGCGATAAAACGCTCTACACTCTCAGCCTAAGCTTAAGATATTGTATGTTATATATTACTAGAGTGGGTGAATAAAAGCTATTTACTGTTTATAATTGTTTCCCCGAGTGATATCAAAACCACAAACATCGCTTATACAGTCAATAAATAAAGAAAATATAACTAAATCGGTACCTTAACAATCAAGTTTATTTTTAAAATTAGTGTGGTCTTATAATTGGTAGTAAGGTAATATGGAAGTTAATTTACAGCAATGCAGTGGAACGCAATATTTCGTGTGGCAGGTCGTTCAACCCTTTTATAGGTCTAAAGTTTGTTCATATTATATTTTCAATTGTTTTTTTTTATTCTTATACTTTTTGCTTTGGGTTTTATTTATATTTATAACTAACGACTGCTTACGGCTTCGCCCGCGTGGACTATAGTTGTTTCGTATTTTCAGCGGCCCTTTCGTGAGACAATAAAATTCCTGGAAAGGCCAAAAAAATTATGAGACAAATAATTAGCCTATATTAATGCCAAGATCCCCCTGAAGTATCACTATATATTATCAGTATGGATATAAGTATAACTTTTATTGCTTCGTCCGCTGTCTGCCAAATGCTGAATCAATTATACAATTTAATAAAAAATACATTGTATGTAATATATATTTTATAATCAACTAAATCTTAAAGAGATTTTTTTTATTTCGTTATATTTAGTTATTACCGTAATTGTTTTTCACACACCCAGAAACAATAATTTGTACCGATGTCTTAGCGGCTCTCACTAATACATGATGAAACATCTAAGCTTTGATGTATCTGGGACTGCTCTAAAACCTCTCAATTCCTATGAGATGCGTGACGCTCTGCATCTTGAATTCATCGTTCTTGAGACCCCTCAAGAGGTTCTTGGAGCCGAGCTACTTTCACATCTCGAACGCGATAAATTAGACTAGCGCTAGCAGTTGAAATTTTGTTAAACTTATTTAAAAATCAAGCTAAGAAAAGAATATCTCAGTATTTATTTGTAAGTTAGACATACTTGAAAAAAAAAAGAAGTAAATATTTCTAATGTTTGCAATAGCACACAATTTAATACCTACCTGAATAATCAAAATTGACAAAAGATTATGTACCAAGATAAAAAACCATACACTGAAATATTATGATAAATCGATAAACTAATAACATATTTTTTTAACATTTTTTAAAGTGTTATTCCCACACTAAGGAAAATGAAAAATACATATTTAGAAAACGTATAAAAATTTCAACGCAGCGGGATTTGAACCCGCGCCTCTTGAAAACCATTCAAGCGCTCTGACCGCCAAGCCATGCGTTCTACATCCAGCTACGTTGAAATTCTTATACGCTCATTACAACTTATATTTGTTGTTAGCATCAGCGTTAGCATCTAGATTTTTACAAATTTCTACTACCCAAAGATTATTGAACTAATAACATTAACAAAAGTAGACTCGTACAATACTTCAACTTACTCTTTTTCCTTAAATTTATATTAAGTTGCTCCTTGTAAAATATAACTATGAAATTATTTTCAACTTTCTATAGGAATAGCACGAAAATAAAAACCTAAATAATTAAAATAAAACCAAAAAATATAAGTAGACCTTAACTCTACAGAAGTAGAAACGTCTAATAACATTCTTAATATTAGAAAAAATACCTAAGTAATTAAAATGAACTAAAGGTAATTATTAATATTTGAATAATAGAATTGACTGAATTGAAAAGCTCAACAAAATCAGCTATTCAATCAACCTAAAGTAAATAAAATAAAAAGTAACACAAAATACCTACCGATTAATTTAAAAAAATATGTGTTTGTTATAATTTAAAAAAATAATAAAAAAATACTGTGTAGAGAACCAAAAAAAAATGAACTAATAACATATACCAAATAATCACATAAACATTTGTAACCAATTTTATAATGTATTTCTTTATAGTGACAATTTTATCGTCTCTGAGTCTTTCACATCGGACGATTGTAATTTTTTACAGCTTCACGCTCTTTCAAAACGGACCTAGCACCGGAAAGAAAAATAAAAACAATACAAATATAACCATTCTCTGAAGTAGGAATCGAACACACAACAATTATGTTTACTGTCAGACGTATCCCACTGTGCCACGATGGCCGCAAAGTTCAATTATTTTATTTCTTAACGAAAACTGCCCACCATACTGAACAACTTTTACTAATGAAGCATTTACTTATTTCTTATAGTTTAGTTACTTATTTCTTTATTTATTTACATTTACTTATTTCTTTATTTATTTACTTATTTCTTATAGTTTTATGGTTCATCTTTTTTTCCGAATCGCAGGGCAATCAAAAGTTATTTAGTGTTAAGACACTCCGCTCTCCACGTTCTCAAAGCTGCGTCTTGTCTCACCAGAACAGAGAAATAAACATAATTTAAATATAATACTTATTTTTAGAAAATGTATATATATGAAGCTGCGCCTCTTGTAACCGTCCACGGTACTTCAATTTTTTATACGTTTTTTAAAAGTGTGTTTTATTTAATAAGAACGACACTCTAAAAATGTTAAAAATAAATATAATACTTGTCCGAGTGGTGATCGACCTATCACGTTTACAAAAGGACGCTGTCACACTTCGCATGATAGCCTCGATATATATATATGAGTCGTGATTGAATTGTAAATCCTTATTTAATCTAAAAATAGTCTGATAAAGAGGTAGAATTATTCTAAACTGTAATAAAAAAAAATTTAATACATATTTTCTTTTCGCATTTGGTTAGAATTCAGATGAAATGCCAGTATAGCTTAGAACTCCACTATCAAGTATAGATTGTTCTTTGAATGGTCTTAAAATGAAATAATGAATCTAACTCTTTTACTGCCTAGTTCTTCATACAAGACATACATTAATTTTAACAAAAAAATTTAACTGCGACACAGTTTTATACTAATATAGTTATTATTGTAACAAGATGGTATAATTAATTGTATAAAAATATTATTATTAATAAGAAAACAACTATAAACAAATATAATCCTACCTAATAATTTTTAAATCGCCAAACCGCTAAGCTCCTGCATGCAACGACCCCTAGGTTTTCACTCTAAATTATTGCTACATATCGATCGTACTTTGTTTTCTACTGCTATTAGAATTACCTACTTCATGGCATTAGGTCAAATGTTCGTCCTCCACTCTATTGTTAGAACCCATTTGTAGCTTCCACCGTTAATGTTTCGAAGTATCGATTTCTATTGAGGTTATGCAATTTCACCATTACACCAGAAATTCTGTAGTGTTATATAATGAATATAAATTTTTAGGTCTTTTTTTCAACTGCACTCTATATCCTGGAAAACTGAGTAAACACAGAGATGGCATGACACTCCGTTCTCACCTTCTACCTGAATTTGTTATATTGTCATTTGATTAGCGGGAGCGGAAATAATTGATATATTTTTTAGCTTTTCATTCATTCGCTTGACGAAGGGGTCGAGCCCCGAACCTCGATTCTACGCTCAGACAGACCTACTGTGCCATGATTACCTCTTTATATTTAATAATAAAAATCTTGTACGCTAATACTATATATGGAAATATCGCGAAACATTCTACTACTTTATAATTGTCCTGGACACAAGCAGTGTTGGCTTGTGACCACGTTCTTTCGAACACCAAAATATACGCGATTAATCTGGCTGTAGCTTGAATTTGGGTGACTTAAAGGTTGTAGGTTATAGGTTTAAATGAAGGTTTTCTCAGGAGTGTGAAAAAAATACTTTTTTGATCCCTTAGACTAGAGATATAACTTGTGAGTAACGGGACTAAATTAACATATATATGTACGCATATGTCTAAGTTTGTAATACCATTTGTAACAGATGTTCAGTTTCAATTGTGAGTATGAAACATTTTGGGTATTAGGGAAGCAATGGAGTGTAAAATATTATATAATATCGACTATTATTAATGTATTATAAATATCCAAAAGGCTTATTAGCCAAACGGTACGATCCCTGATTTATTCTTACGCCTCGTCCACTGTCATCAGCCTGTTCATAAACGCCCTCCGGGGTCCTTATACTTAAACCTGACCTGCCCCAGTACCATCGATACTTATTAAGCTTATATAAAATGTTCAACGCTATACTTATTACAACATGCTTTCTTTGATTAGGAACCTAAGAGGACGCTGGTTCAAATTCAAAATGACTAAAGCTTTGAGACAGTAGATAAAATATCACCGTATGAAATGTGTGAATAACATTTAAAATGGTTAAAAATATAAAAACACATGTTTATTATTATTTACAAGGAGTTTATAAATTTTATTGTTAGCAAAATACATTGCATGTAAGTAGATTGACGCCATTGAAGATCGTTTGGGAAATTTCTGTACTTGCGGTGGTCGGATCAAACTGTCACTTAGAGGACTATTTATATTTAAAATATTATCATATTCATACTCTAGTATAAGGCGAAGTGTGAAGTTCCGTCACCTAACACAAAAATAATAACTCATTTTTAGAACAAGTATATAAATCTGAACGCAGCAGGATTCAAACCCGTACCTATTGCAAAACCGCCCAAGCGCTCTAACTACTAAGCCATGACATAAACGCCTACTTACGATTTTTAAAAACCTGAAATCTTTTCATAACTGTAAAAATTATCTTCACTTGAAGGTAAACCAGCTTTTCTTAGTTCACTACCACGACTGTTATATGCGTACAAGGAAAGAATGTATGAAAGAAAATTCAAGGCTTTCATCTCAATAGTGCAGGAGACAATAAAACCGAGTGGTTTGTCCCAATTTACACCAACAAAGCGTTGACGATGCCCATTGTACCTGAAAATAGTGGAGACAATTATAATTAACATTTTAACTGTTCTTGGAGCCTAAGCTTTTGAGCTTTTCGTAGTTCAGACAAAGCTTTGGGAGTTTGAATTGAAAATATATTTTTTTTAAACATTTTTTATAGTGTTATTCGCACACTTAGAAAATTGAAAAAGATATGTTTAGAAAACCTATAAAAGTTTGAACGCAGCGGGATTTGAACCCGCACCTCTTGAAAACGGTTTTCAAGAGGTGCTTTTCAACGGAAAACTTGAACGGTTTTCAAGTGGCACTTGTCAACAATTTTTCATTTTTACAGGCTTTGTCCAGTTGTTACATTTAGTATATGAAATTACAACCACTGATTTCTTATTTACCTCGCGTACTGTCCAGGGTTCTTGCAGAATGAGCTGGCTGTATCTTGCTCAGAGAGCGAGTGAGAGTGAGAGAGTGTGGTGGGTGGAAACTTCTAAGTTATTAGTTGTGTCTCACGTGGCAGAAAGCTTTATATATAATTTCATCTAAAATCGCGAGAATCAAAGATGTTACTATGAACCAGTTTGACTTTGAAGATATAATTATATATAACAGAAAACATATTAAAAATTCAATTACAAAATATATATAAAAAACAATTTTTTAACACAACATTTTATAAGGGAGCTTATTCATTTTCAAATTTAATAACGTCTAACCTAACCTAGCCTAGGATGAAGGGTCAAAACTAATTGTGATGAAATAAATAATTAGTTCGACTGACTATTTCTACAATACCTTCCTTTTACACGTGTCCTAATTGAGTTCAGCGTTCTATACTATGATTTTCTATACGACATTATAGTAATTGTATATACTTTCAAAGCTTCATACATTTCGGAGAATAATAATAATAAAAAATAATAAGTATTCATTCGATATGCAATTTACAAATAAAATGTACTTAATTATATTAATAAATTTTCTTATATTAATATTAATAGTAATTCTAATATTTAGTAGGTTAAGTAATATTTTGTACTTTTCTTGAATATGGAGTCTCCTTTTGGGTATCAATAAATCAATTCAGCCTTTTATTGGACGTAGGCCTCCCATAGGGTGCACCAAGAAGGCCCGGTCTTTTTCTTCGTTCCGGTATGACAAAACGCGACCTTGAGTTCCCCCAGTGAACAATCTATAATATATCGAATGCAGGCAAATAGTGGAGAATGAAGTATCTTGTCACTAGGTTCTCTCTGTCTAATATTCTTCTCCATATATCCCTATCCTTGCCCAATTGTAGACAATCAATTTTACAATTCTGATAAACTATACAAACGAAGCTACAATAATTACAAAGCCGCGCAAAATATTCACTCGTGATGTATTTTCCAGTCAAATTAATATTCTGTTTTTAGGTCAGTTAAAATTGTAGTTCAACTACTAGAAAATAATAAAATAAAGCGTTCAATAGGACGTCAAACATAGCGTAGCTTCAATACATTATATTGTATTGTTTTTATTCACATGTCGTATAGTAACGTGTTTCCATTGTCGATTTAAAGAAAACATTTTTTTTAACTTTACGCTTTATCTCGCATAACAAGCTAAATAGAGAGAACCTAGTGACAAGATACTCCGTTCTAGACTTTCTGCCTGCGTTTGATGATGGCGGAACTCACCGTCGCAATTTTATCATATCAAAGCGGAAAATCGATGATTTAAATGTATCCATTTCTCTTTGCGTTATTTATATATTCTTATTAGTAATGCATTGTCTTCAATATATTTCGAAGCGTAGTTAAGGCGAGTCTGCGTGTTAACGGTTGGTTGTAGGTTCTAACCTACAATCACTGTTATCTATTCAGATAAATATTAATTATCATAATAAAAAATAATTTAAATATTACACATATAAAAAAATGTTTTCACAGTCTGTTTAGACTGAGTTCAGCTTGTCTTACCACAGGAAAGTTTAATTCAAATAATAATCTCATTCGTGAGATTCATGAAGATATAAAAAGTGTCTAAGAACCTTGAATTATTGTATTAACGTAGAAAAATAAATAGAATTCATAATATTGCTTAATTATTTTTGATATTTTTAAATCTATATTGCCTTTATAATAAAAGTCAGCGAGGCAGTGTCTGACTGTAAATGGGATGGTTATGGGTTCAATTTCCATTCGGAGGAATAATAATAATTAAATTATTTTAATTTCTCCGCTCTGGTACCTAAAACAAAGCACGTCGTTGAGTTCTGCCACTCAACACGCACGTACCTTGCTATGCGGGAAAAACCGAGAAGCTTTTCTCCATATACATATATATATATATATATATTGTTGAATATCTCTTGTATATATATATATACTATATATCTATACTATATATCTATACTTAATACTATAAATGCGAAAGTAAGCCTGTCAGTCTTACGTAATATGACCTTCACCGTTGCCTTATGGATAGTCAAAATTTCTTTCAATATGCTAAACTTTTTATGCAATTAGTTCGGACGCTATCAGTTGGCAAATAATAAATGTTTTAATAATTCTACTAACATTTGTGTGTGATATTTTTAAAAGCAAAAACAATCTGTGAATTTTACCTTTAGCTCTGTAATATAGGGATATATATTTTTTTTATTCTATATTAATATTAAATAAAATAATATTGATAAATTTAGCCTATATCCTTCCCCAGGTTTTAGACAAATAGCTTTTGGAACAAGTGTCAAGACAATCCATTTTTTGCCTGAAATTGAGATATACGCCGCGTTTTGTCTTAAGTACCAGAGCATATTTTACACAGATAAATATACGGAAAGTTGCTTAACTTTTTTAATGTTCTCTTAGGACTTCTACTTCTTTTTTTTCTAGTTTTTCTTCTTTAGGTCAGTAATAAAATAATTTACTTGGTACTAATATGTACTTAATAATAATGGTTTGAGGTAATCCTCTTTTATTTGACCTCTTAAAAAACGGATATTCGAATACTGTGGCGGACAGTTGGATAACTTTGCATGGTGTGAGGATATACGCATCACAATGTTTTTTTAGAACTAAATAGTATTAATTTTTAATCCAATATTTATTAAATAATTTTGATACTTGAACTTGACCTTGACTCCGTTTTCAATTGATAAACCTTCAGCTTCTCTAAAAACTATTTAGGAATATTTCTCAAAAAACCATTGTGCTTCAACCAACTGATACTTCTTTCAGTACCCTGCATTTCCATGATTCAATACATGCATAACTTTTCTTTTTCATTTTTTCAGTGTATTTTTCTAATTATTTAATATTAAACTAATTCTGTCTCAGTGTACCAACACGAAGAGCCATAGTTATATATATAAACAGCAATAATATTGACAAACACTGCCTAACTTATGGCGTGCACTAACACCATTCTGTTGGTGTGGTTTTATTTAGGAGGCATTTTGTGCAACTAAAATTTTGAGCATTTTATTTTAAAATTAATTTTATTTTAAAATTAAAAGCATTTTGAAACAGTTAAGCATCGTGATCTATAAAATTATCGCTTTATAAAGATATTTACGTAGGATTTGATTTTTTCACATTAATATTTTTCTAATTTATGTAACAATACAAAAATGTATATGCTAATAAACTAGAATCTAGAATTATAGAATGGTGTTGCTTCTAGGGTAACTATCTGAAAAAGCAAATGGGGCATCTATTATTTTTTAATACGGATACTTGACTCTTTTATTTGCTTCAAAATAAATAAAAAGCATGCAACTCTAAAACGTAATAAATACTGTCATTTAAACTATAATACATACGAGGAAAATACATTGTAATGAAACTACAATCAGTAATACGAATATTCAATAAAAATTACTTTCCAATATCAGATCAATGTCGAAGTTTCACTGCGGTACATTTTCGCTTTCACTGACGCAACGTCTATACTGACAATTTCAATGATACCATTTACATTTACGAATAAAGTAGAGTACTTAGAGAAAATAGTGTATACGCTATATATTATATATACATAAATATGAAAGTATATATAATGGTGCGATTAGTTGTGGGTTCGAGTACCAGTAGGACGGATATTGATATTTAAATAGTTTCTATTTCTCTGCTCTGGTACCTAATGCAAAGCGCGGCGTTGAGTTCCGCCACTTAACATGCAATGTCTCTCATTCAGGCGGAAAACGGAGTGTCTTGTCACTTGATTATCTCTGACTATCCGAATAGTAATTCGGGAGAAAGTGTGAATTGTTGCTCACGCTAACACGTAAACTTTTCAAAATTAATTAAAAAAACTGTTACAACACAGTTAAAACCAATCTCTGTAAGAGTTTAAAGTTTTGGGTCCACAGCTCTAATAGTTAAGAAGGAAATAGCGGTCGAAGTTTTATTAAGTTGACCAGTAAGCTTTGTCACTCGGATCAAAAAGAATCTGATATTAAATTGTACAATGGGTATATATTTTTCATTTTACTGATGAATATTAAATAGATACGTACAATATACTTATATTTGTTACTTATAAGACTTCCAAGCACAATCATATGTATAAAAATTTTCTCTCAACTGACCGACTGACAGACATCGTCAAGGCAAAACTACTATATGTAGAAACCTGCGATTCTTTCTTAAGAAGTGTTCTTCTTAAGAAAGATACATTCCTACTTAATCTAGTAATGGTTAAATCGTTTTTAAATTTAAAATTTTAAAGAATAAAAATACGTTACAATATTACGTTTTACAAAAATTACAAAATATAGCAGAGGTAATGGAGGTGCAGTAAAAACTGTGTCTAACTATGATCACGATTGGTTGTGGGTTTGATTGCCACTCTGGGTAATGACTATTTTTAAAATATTTTTATTTTCCCCGCTCCGGTACTTATAATAAAGCGTGGCGTTGAGTTACGCTACGCAACACGCAATGTCTTCATTTCGGGCGGAAAGTGAAAAACGGTATGTCTAAGCGGGAAAAAACGTGAAACTGCGTGAATATAGCCATGCCATTAGTATGACAAGTGTTATTAAGTACACAAACACAATATTGCGGGCAACAACTAGTATAACATAAAAGTCATATCGAATTAAAGATAATTTTGATTATAATCTATAATAATGAAATAATTATTATTCTTAGATATTATTATATATAGTAAATGCTGACAACATCCCTGTAGCTCTTCTGTTGACCCGAACGCTCGTTTACCCTATGCTCTATAGACATATTGAAAAAAAAAAACAAAAATAAATATATGTAGATAGAAAAAATATATATAAGGTTATTATTACCAAGTAATAGCCTCTACAGCTTGCATGTATAATCACTGGCTGAAAGCCAACCAGCTTTTTGGCCTCAAAGTAAAAAGCAAAACATTGATTTATTAAAAATAAAAATCAAGTTCTTTGTATTTCACAATATTTTGGTTACAAAGAAAAGTGCATACATATTTCTTTGGCAAATACAAAAAATAACGGAACTAGTGACGTAGTATGTCGCACTCTCAGTATGGAAGTTACTAAAATAAAAAAAAATGTGATTTGTTCGAAATCACCAAAAAATTCTAAATCTTCGTTTTCTAAAAGTGTGAATTACACTTTAAAAACGTTAGAATATTTAATAAATGGCATCTCTTGCCACATGATTGTTCGTAGAATAATCTTTGGGCAACAGAAATTTGTAAAAATCTCTCTGCAGAGATGCTAACAACAAAAATAAGTTGTAATAAGCGTATTAGACTTGATTTCGACGTAGTCGGATGAAGAACGCATGGCTTAGCGGTCAGATCGCTTGGACGGATTTCAGGCGCGGGTTCAAATACCGCTGCGTTCAAATTTTATACGTCTTCTTAAAATGATGTTTTACCAAACAAAATATTTTTGTCTGTCGCTGTCCGCTATTGAACGTAGGCATCCCTCATAGAGCGGCAACCATCCCAGTCCTGGGCATCTGGCATCGGTCCACTCCTGCAGGGTGCACTACACATGACTAAGCGCGGTCTCCACTCTAACACGTAAAAATCTTAAATTAGTCATTAGTCAATCTAAGTTTTTAACAATTTACTAAATCGTAATCGGAGCTTCAATCCCAGACACACAATGGCACTAGTACGTACATCTTTGTATAGAAAATATAATTAGACAGCGATACTAAATACTATAACATAGGACTACATTGTATAGTCTATTTATTTTGTGCGTTATTATTTATTTAAAAAAAAAATTAATGAATAGCAAATATATCCTTTTTTAGGGATGCATTATTACGCACTTAGTGACGCAACACTAAGTCCTCTAAGTTCACATATGATGCGTGACAGTAAAAAAAGAATACTATACTGGAAACTAAAAATCAATGTGACCGCCTTTTTCAATAGAATATATTATTAGTAAAAGCTTTCTAAAGAGGTAGGTTCTTTTTATAAAATGAAAGAATTGTAATCGTGTTTTCGAATAATACGCTTCGATGTTACTCAAGTGTACATAAAATTGTTTATTAACCCACAAAAAAGGGGGGATTTTAACCCACAAAAAAGGGGGGATTTTAATTGGATACATATTTTTATGTGACACCCACGCATAAATTTGAATTTTTTTTTGTATATGAATAATGGGTACTCCGAAGTTGGTCCCATAATTTCTTTTAAATAAAGTTCTATAGTTCTTAGTAGACAAATAAGTCGACAAATGATCGCGATCACTCACTGATTTCACAGTGTTAGTCGTTTATTCTTTTTATTAAAAGTTATCATATTTTAAAATGTCATTAGTTCTTATAAGTATTTACAATACGTTTTATTTAAAAAGTCCAATAAATAGTTATTTCATAATAATATTGTATTTTTTAGGCATTTTCATAAACAATAAGCTAAATATTTTATTTAATTTTTTCTAAGTAAAAGGTTGTTTTGTCGCCATTTTTATGTTTTTATTTTGAAATCTTTGCAATAGTGTATGAACAATGTGTATTTTATAGTATTATATATGAAGTAAGGCACTAAGGTGTCTAATCCGACAAAGCTTTAAAGAATCGTAGAATAAGTCAGGCCGCCATACAGTCGGGCACGACAAGGCTGTATCGACCGCGATAAGCGACGCGCGCAGACAAATTTGCTAATATTTTTTATATAAAATTGAAAATAAATATAATTTGAAATTGAAATTTCAAATAAATTATAATATGTTTATATAAAATTGAATTCATAATTCAATATTTCTCCTTAACCCTACAGTTTTGACGTAAAACTTTATTTATTATTATTATTTTTTTAAATATGTGACGAACAATTATCTAAATTTATTTTGTTATTTTATATGTATGTAAAAATGAATATATTTATTTGTTTTCAGTTTCAATGACATTTTGAAGTGCCATTTGGTTCTACACAGCGCCCAGTAGGCACTCAGCCGCGGTAGCGCGTTGACGTCGCAACGACGCCGTTGTAAAACTATTTATACGTTCAAAAAAACAATGCTTCAGTGCTAAAATAGAAGTGTAGTGTGAAACAACATTTTCTTTGTGCTAGAAAATACTGAAAGAGGCTGGTTCTTATTTTTCAACACATTTCAATATTGAAATATTGTAAATTATAACAATTTTACACACAAATTTTCATTTATATTGGTATTTTTGATATTACTGCATTATGTCGACATGCGTGATGAAAACAAGTTGTAGTCATATCCTTTTCAGGAAAGAATGATGAATAATAAATCTGTGTGATCCATATATCTGTTTCCAGTATAGTATGTTATTAACACAAAAGTATGTAGTCTTACAGTTATATTCGTAAAGGATATATAAGGATTTTTCACTTGTGACGTCACTGGGTCGAGGTTGGTCGGGTTATATAATAAAGTAATGTAAAACTAGGTAAGAAAATCCACCTAAACTGTTTTTTTTAAAACGTTATGTAAATATAGAAAAATATATATGTATATGTAGGTATGAGTTGCATATACTATGCATATATAAAAAGCTCTTCTGTGTCAATTATCAAGGACGTAGAAGGTTCAATTACATTTTCATTGGTTTAGCAGCTTTTTACTATTATACTTTCATACTAATAAGCTTCGACCAAGCTTTCATGACATACGTACTAAAAGCATACACATACAAAATAATATTTATATTTCAAATATTATTTTTAAAAAACTAAATTGGTCTATGAAATTCCTCAAAATGAAATCGTATATATTAATAATAGTTTATTAGTAAACTATATTGAAATTTGTACGTGTACTTTTGTAATTACTTAACTAAATCGATAGTTGATATAGTAAAAATAGTATTCTACAATTATGTAACTATAGACTCTATAGTAGCGACGATACGTCATACTGTATACGAGGATGTATGAAAAAGCTTTTTTTATATTTATATAAACTTCTTTTTACAATTTACAGCCTTAAAGTCTGTATTGGTAGTTTTTAGTTTATATATATACATACATATTTGTACACAAACATTAATAGGCTTATAGTTATCAAAGTTTTTATGTTACGTAAAACAAAAATATTTGATAAGGTAACGGGATATTAAAATGAACATGTGTTTTACAGCTGTAACTTTTCTTCTTTTAGTCAGAGAGGACCTAGTGTTAAAATACTCCGTACTCCACTTTCCATCAGAATTCGAGATGTTGCGTGTTGAGTGGACATCGAATCCACAACCAACCGCGCTTGTAGTTAAACGCTGTACCACTGCGCCGAGACGGATGAGATGATAGAAGGCAATTTTTTTTGTAATTGTAGAAATATTTTTAAGGCAATTATTATTTATTTCTAATAATATCCGAGAAAACATACAGACGTAGCAAATATGTTGTTGTTTTTATAAAAACTATGGTTTGTATGTACTAAATATAACAATAAAATGCTATAATTACACTTTGAGACGATAGTAGTATCAAATGCCAATTTTACAAATACAGCTTCACTTTTCCCGCAAAGCAAGGTAATTAGAGGGAACCTAGTGTCATGACACTCCGTTCTCCATTTTCCACCCGAAATCTGTTATCTTTTTACTAGAGCGAATGAATAAAAATACTTTTAATATAATCATTCCTCCGAGTGGGAATCGAACCCGCAACCAATCGCGTTGTCCCCACTACGCCACCATGGGCTCATCAAAAACTTATGTTTCAAAACATATTCAAATTCGGTACGCCCGTACTGTGTTAAGTTACGCCACTTTTCACATTATATGAGGAATGACCAAATTTGTACATTGCTTAAAATACGGGAGTTTTACGAATAATACTAAAATAAAAAATATACATTTATTATTTCTGTACAATTAAAACTATTTGATAGTCAATGGATCTTTTGAAAGAAGCTCCGTTATTGTGTTGCTTTCAAAGAACGCTTATGCAACACTATCGTTGGAATTTAACAAATGTTTTTCTTTAAGGCGGTGTTTCTGAACCTTTTGTAATACTGAATGCATCAAATAACCTTTTATAAAATTATTTATTAAAATGATATGTATAGCTTTAGGTTTAAAGTTATTTCTCTTTTAGAATATTTAATGTAATAGATTTTTTTAATATAATAGAATAATAAAATTATTGACAGTCTAAAGGTTATTTATGCATAAATTAAATAGTATTTATTTATTTCTTAGTTTTTGGCATTAATAAAGATAATTGATGATTTATTTGTCGGTTGTTGCTAGCATATTAGCAGCAGCTTCATGCTTTTTTTAGAGCACGTATAAAAATGTTAACGCAGCGGATTTGAATTCGCACCTCTTGGAAACCGACCAAGCCCTCTGACTGCTTAGCTGGCTACGTTTAAATTCTTATACGTTTATTACAATTATTTTTTCTTATTAGCACCGTATAGACTATTACAAATTTCGGCTACCGAAGATTACCTATTACGAACAATCGTTTGGCAAGAGAGAATGCTATTTTAACATTTTAAGGCTATGTAAGTGTTATCCACTTATTTAGGAAAAAACTTTTTTCTAATATAAAACGTACAAAAGTTTGAACGCAGCGGGATTCGAATACTATTTGATATTTTTTTTTTCTATACAATCCAAAATATTGTTATAGTTTTAGTTTCATTAGTCACGTAAAAATATTACCGTTCAATTTTGTATAGCAAGAATATAATGGTTTTGATAGGTTATCATTAAATGTTTTATGCCTGACATACATAATATTATATAAAGGCAAGTTACCAAATACAGTTCTTTTGTACTATACATATTTAATCTACTAATACCTTTAATTAACTGAATAGTGTATAAAAATTGACACAGTGTATATAAACTTGACCCGTATATTCAATTTCTATTAATAATTTTATTGAATATAATGAAATTTTTCTAAGATGCTATCTTGGCGCAGTAGGACAGCTACTGACTGAACACGCGATGGCTGTGTCAATCCTAACTCGTGGGAATAATTAAATTTAAATTATTTCAAACAAAATTATTCCTATTTTAGTTTTATAATTGAATTATTTTATTTCATTAGTATTTAAATTATTATAACCAAAATTACTCCTATTTTTAATTTTATATTTGAATTATTTTAAATATAAATATTTAGACAAATCGGGGCTGTAGCGTTCAGCCGTTCAACATTCAATGTTTCGGGAGTAAAGCGGAGAAATTAGTGTTAAGTCACTTGGTTCTTTCTAAAAACATATTGGCATACCATCAATGTTTGAAATTGATGTAACGTGGAAAACTAAGTGATATATTAATTAATGGCTTACCATTCTTTCTGCGCACTATGATAACTACAGACTGTAAATGCATGCATGCATGCATGTAGGTAAGGAGATATTTATAAACGGAGATACACATGTTTAGTCGTGTAGCAGCGAAGTTAAAGATCATAGTGTCAAAACACTCTTCTTCACTTACTGTCCGAAATCGAGACATTGCGTATTCAGTGGCTGAAATCAACGCTAATACAATTATTTCTATAAGTAGGATTGAACTCACAACCAATCGTGTATACAGTCGTTGTCCCATTGCATCACGATGGTCTTTATATTACATGAAAAGTGTTATATAAGATTAAAAAAAACACTTTAAACAACTTGTGCAATGTATCGTAAAATATTTTTTTGTTCTGTAGCAAACAGACGCCGTGCTTAGAATATACGTCGACTATCTACATATGTCGCTTCTACAATTAAAGCAAATGTAACGTGCCTCAGTTAATGAAAAACCACCGAGGTTCTTAGCCTATGGAGCGAGCAAAATAAAAGATTTACCTGGATACGTTTGAAAAAATCTGGAGCTACTTTATTTAAAAAAACAAGCTTCACGCTTCGTCAAGACAATCCGTTGTTCACTTTCCGCACGTATTGGAAACATTGCGTGTTGAGTAGCGGAACTAAACGCCGTGCTCATCTATGTCATGGCACTGAATGTAACTTATCTTCTGAAATTTTATGTAGAGATAATTGGGGGTCTTGAGATGAACATAGGCTTCTTATTTCTCCCATTTTTTTAGTTTCCTGGAATTTAATTGCTTTACTTAAATGAAACTGAAAATACAAACCAGCTTTAATTCACGCGGGCGAAGCCGAGAGTGGGTCGCTAGTATTTAATATAAACAAAGTAGCAATATAGTACATATATTTGTAATTATAATAAATTAGTTTAAAAAAAAAGAAATGGAACTCGTTTAAAATTGTCCTGGCAAGATCAGGATCATTCTATGAAAATATATTAATGACAAATTTCCAATTTGACTGATTTCCTCTTATTTCCCTACATCCATTATCAACATGTATAATTATTTGAAATCAATCAGAAATCAGAAATTCCTTTTGGACCCTTGCCTGACTGGATATTTATCATATCATTTCCATTAATGTTCATTTGGGTCCGACACGATATACACACCGTTTTCAAAACGATCAGAAAGTATGACAGAGCGATATATCACTATATTTGTTATATAACCAGGAGCAGGCCGGAGATGATTAAAACACAAAAAACAAAAGAATTAGACCAATTTTAGACCAACTACCAACATTTACCTCATCAAAATTATGATAAAATTGCTTAAATTAGTATATCCTTTTACATTATGGTATAGTCAAGTATCTGTTTATTTCACCACTAGTTGTCGCCCGTAACTTCGCTTTCATGGACTTTATCACAATTCCCATGCTATTTCTATCTTATGTAATTTCGCAGGCATTTCCGTGCTTCTTTAAAGTGTATGAGGAGTCTATGTTAAATATTAAATTTCTCTGTCCAGTAATTTAATCTGTGCTAACTTTACATCTGCCAGCCACTCAGTAACGAAAGAGTACACTTTAAAAAATATTGTATTTATTTACTCTTTCTTCATACGATAACTATACAAATGTAATACTTATATATAGTTCGGTTGGTCATACTAAATAATCAGTACTATAGGTCTAGTGTCAAATATTACGCTTTTTATCCACGATTTGATTCACTGTAAGTGAAATAGTATTCAATATTATTATTTGCACTGTTTTCTAAATTGTGAATAAATAATTGAGACCATCGAGGTGCAGTGGGACACGTTCTGTATTGATTGTTGATTTGATTCCCGCTCGGCGGAATGATAAAATTTAAAAATATTTTCATTTCTGTCCCTGGTATCTAAGACAATGTCTTAAATTCGAAGAAGGTGGACAACGGACTGTCTTTATTCTGAAGTTTCGGAGTGTTTTCTCTGACTGCTCTGCTATACTTAAAAAGCGTGAAGCTGATAAAAAACATAAAAAAAAATATTTTTGTTATTTTAAAACGAAATTTTCATACTGTCCCATATAGTTCTGTGATGTCATAGAAAAAAATTACATAGACCACATTTCACATTTTAGTTTACTTAGCCACAAATCGAAATAAGTATCAAGCTTTTAAACTTGCAAGAGAATTTATAAGTTTTCTTATATAAAAAAAACACGCTTAACATTACTTTGATATCCGGTCGTTCTGAAACGCACATTAGTATGAAAATAGTGTATAATTGTAATCGGATTCGGACACGTGCAATTTTTCAAGCATATCAAACGGCATGAAATGGGTCAAAATAGCGACCCAAGATTTTCTTTTATTGATAGACAGATATAGGTCAAGCTAATAAAAGCGTAATAAAAAGAATTCATTTTAGATACTTGCTACTATTGGTCCGCATATCATGACATCCCGGAATCCGAGACATTGCATGTGTAGTGGCGGAACTCAACGCCACGCATTGTTTTATTCACCAAAGCGAAGAAATAAAAATAGTTTAAATATAAACCTCCGGGTGGGGATCGAACCCATTTAAATTATTAGATATGGGAAATAATTTTCCTAATAATATTGTGTTGAAAAATATTTTTAGAAATCGTCAAAAATTTTTAACGCAGCGGGATTCGTACCCGCGCTTCTTGGAAACCGTCCAAGTACTTTGACCGCTAAACCATGCGTTTTGCAATTTCTTAAATGTGTGTGTAACATATTAAAAATGCTTAAAACAATGTGTTGATTATAATATCATTCTCATTCTATTTGCATATAAAACATTAAAAACATATATCAAATATATGCTTTCGTTTTATTGAATATAGATTACAGTATCATTATATTAATTCGTAAAGGAAAACTTTTCGATCTCTTTTCACTAAATCTATCCTGATGGAGGAGTAGAAATTTGGCTGAGCTACAGTATATATGTACAAGATATTTTTTTTTGTAATAAACACACACTTTTTTATTATTTGACATTCACCTCTGTATAAGGTGACATACACTTTGCGTTCTTAACGCGCCAAGGAACTTCTAGTAGAGTAGTTCAAGTAATTTAATTAAACAATTATAAAACAATCAATATTTTTATAAAAATTATCGCATTTCGATTATTATTAGTTGCTTGCATAGTTGCATGCATTGTAGAGCTTGCATAGTATGGGGATTATAAATTTTTTTTTCACTATTACGCATACGTTGCATTTTGCCGCTCAATAAAGAATATGGCTTGAGAAATCAACTGTTTAAATATAAATAAAAGCTTCATGTTCTTTTACACATATCATGTAAACGGAGAGAACCTAGTTTAATAAGTATATAATAATACGTATTGTATTATTCTTCCCATATGAATAACTGGATAAAAATATTAAATATACAAACAACCGCTTGGATCTCGTCTCTACAAACATCGGGGGTAAAGAAAATATTTTCTTTTAAAACACTCGTCCTCGTTTGTTACTTTATTTTTACAAGTAAGACAGGTTTATTTTTTTGCTCATGTATAATAAATGGTTTGTAGAATATTATTTTTTTTACATTTTATGTAGAGTACGCGATGATTATATTATATTATATATATATTATATATATATTATATTGTATATATATGATTATATTATATATATACAAAAAAAAATATTTAAAAGATAAAGCGCGGCATTTAGTTCCTCCACTTATACAATACAATGTCTCTTATCAAATACAATGTCTCAAATTCGAAGGGAAAGTGGAGAATGGAGTGTCTTGACAGTAGGTTCTCTCTAACTATCCTGGGTGAACCCTAATCTACCTGCTGGGTTTTATTAGTAGAGGTGTTATTTTTTTTTTATTCAAGCAAAATGTGGCAAAATCTAAATAATTTCTATATATTAAAACTTCAAAAGAAACAGACACATATTCAAAAGTAACGTGGTAAGTGTATATACATACAGTTTGATGGTTCTAACTGTCGAAGCACATTCTGAGCGATCCACATAACTTCAGTTGCCAGCGCTTAGATATACAAGGCTCTATATCTAGAGAATCAATAGTTTAAATATCTTAGCTAGACAGTCCGGTGACGTAGAAAATATAGGTTAACTTTGTTATCATTTTATATCATAATAATTAATACGCTGTCGTAGCGCAGTGCTTGTGTGTTGAATTTCCCTTGGGGTATTAAATTATATTTAAAATTATTTCTCCGCTCAAATAAGAAAAAAAATTGAGTGGCGGCGCTGAGTTCCGCCACTCAATACGAAATATCTTGATTTTTGGCGGATTTTTTAAGGGTGTATTTTAATAGGTTCTTTATGTATACTCTTATGCGAGAAAAAGTTGATGAAGCTGCAATGGCGATGGTCGTGGGCTAAGTGTAGGCGTCTCTAGGGTGGCTAATTATTATTATTATTATGTTTAGTATGTTGATTGGTAAGATAGAATGTGGTGTTTAGCTCCGCCATTCAAGATGAAGTTTCTTTAAAATTGGCTGAAAATGGATGGTGAGGAGTCTGCGGAAACGAGACTTGGTTCCCTGTACCTACCATAAAAAATAGACACATCGATATAATATTAATTTTAAAAAATAGTAGAATGTTTTACTTTGCAACCTTTTATTTGTTACTGCGTGAATGATTTCAATCTTTTTATAGAGCGACCGTGTAATTCAGTTGAAAGCTTTACTGATACTTAAATGTATTTTGTATAAATTATACTGTTTTTCTTTTTTTTTGTAACACGCTTGGATTTAGTACTATAGAAGTTTCTGCTTAAAATTCCATCAAATAATGTGCTTTTGTTGAATTCCCCATAGGTGATCGCTGTACATTGTTTAACTGGACTGAATTTTAATATAAGCGGAACCTCAAAAGAGAACTGAACTCAAAACTATCTCGCGTACAGTCAGACACTAACCAAATGCGATAGCTTCAGTTTTACGACAGCTTCACCTTCACGACTTTACAAAAATTATTTATTGGAACTTAAGAAAATAACACTAAATACAGTTCGATAATAACAACTCTAGCTTAAAACTGTGTTCTAGTCATTAAAGCCTTTCTCCAGGAATTATTGAACAAATTCCAAAATATATATATACTAAATAATAAATTTACATAGAAAATATATATATATATAGAGAGAGAGAGAATCTAGTTTCCAGACATTCCACTTTCCACCCGAAATAAAGTCAATACGAGTGGCAAAACTCAACTCGTTTTGTCTTAAGTAACAGAACGGTCACGTGAAAATATTTAGTTGTACTCTGAGTGGAAATCGAACCCACAACCAATTGTGTACAGACAAATGCTGACCCACTGTGCCACAATGGCCTCAAACCACAATGGCGTTTATATTAAACTGTTTTATAAAACAGAAAAACTTTCGTAATTAATTTTTAAAAAGCGTAACTCGTACTCATTGCCACCATTCATAATTACGAAACTCTTTCACTGATTTCTGTGGAACACAATGTTAAGTTAAACTTTAAAAATAAAAAATGGAGCTTGATAAAAACTTACCTTAATAAAGCTCTCACAGCACATTGAGAAGTAGTTAACTGCAAGCGAAAGTTGTTTGTTATAATACCAATCGAGAAAACATATTTATATATTGAGAATTTTAAACATATATATATATATGTTTAAAATTCTTTCGTTTTTGAGTGACTGACAGAGAACGCATAACCAAACCTATTGGGCAAAGGAAGCAGAAATAAGCATGTAGGTTCCTTAACATACGTAGTAACAAGCGTTAGGAAATTTTCCGTTAATTTTAGAAGGTAAAAAAATTTTTTGGAATCATACCTATGGATGATAGAAATGCATATAGGTAAATGTTAACATGAGTAATAAGGCTTGGCGGTCAGAGCGCATGGACGGTTTCCAAGAGACGCGATTTCGAATCCCGCTGCATTTTTCATATAGATGAGTTTGGTGTTTAGGTAGAGAGAGAGAGAACAATGGAGGCAAACCTTAATGCATTTCAAAGGGGCACCTTAGGCCTGCACTTTGGTCACAAATCCCATACATTGCTTTAAGCTCCTCTTTCTATAACGTAATGAGTGAATCCATGGCATGCTAAGGAGCTTATTCTGTGGTCATAAAATACTTTTTTCATATCGCTATACCAGTAGTTATGTCTAATTATATATATACATATAAACATATATATAAATAGCAACGGGTCACTCATCATGAAATCTCGAACATTGCTACATAAAATATTTTGTGATATTGAAATAGAGTGGGGTGATAAAGAGAACCGAATTGCTGTGATTGCATTACATAAAGTAAGTATGGTGTCAAATACAATTTTTAAAATTCTCTATACTCTTGGTATTAGTTAAATGTTAGTGTTCCACAGGAACACGAGATAAAATCTTTTGCTTTCGGACCAGACATCTTTTCCCTCACTGTTTTGATCGCATTTTTCGTACGCACACTACTTGGACGGCCTGAATTTTGATATGTCACAAACAGAGGAGGTTTCATTATACGTATCAATATACAGATATTTTGCTATATTGCTCTGAACGCAATCATAATTTGGAGTCTTTAAAACAATCCATAACATTGAAAGTGAAAAATTTTCCTAATGGAGATCACTTCGAATAATCTTTATATATTTTTAATGGTTTAATATTAATGAATTAAACTAACACACTGTAATAGTAATAAAGGTTACGTACAATAAAAAAAATGTTTTTATTTCTTACAATATTTATGGCAAAACTATGACAAGTTCAATAAGTAGATGTCAGCTAACAACGGATTTGCAATCTTCATTTTTTTGCTACTAACTTGAAATTTGACAGAGAGCTTCTTATTACTACGCGGACGAAGTTGCGGGCAACAGCAAGTAAATATATAATTACTATATACATATACTTACAAGGAAAATAATTATAACCCGATCCAGAATCGTGCCACAAATTATAGTCTTCCATGCAATTACACGGGATAATTGAATAAAGTGGCCGGAGGCACATAATTTTATTTCAAAGAAGATTTTTCCTCAGTACTGAGAGCGTTTCAATTAAACGTAAACGAATACCTTGCTTTTGAGTAAATAAAACTCGTTTGGCGGAAAAATTGTATGTTTGTTTTGTTGTGGTAGTATGTGAAGGAGACGTCCCAAATTTCGTATTTCGAGAAATTAAGTTTAAATTTAATGTGTTAAACTAGTTAAACAGTTAAATATTGCAATAATATAAAGTTATTTTAATTATTATAATGTAGTTACTTTTAGTATTCTATACCAAAATATAACTTGTTATTTCGTGATAAAATTCGGATCAAAGCTTTTTAAAGAAAATTGAAATGAGAAAATTTATTAATAACAAAGATAGGTTTCAAAGTCTATAATTATTTAAATGTTCACTTCAATTGCGTGAGTGGTGACATCATGGCGACGTGCGAAAGCGTCTGACTATTAACGGTTTTGTAATTGGTTTTGGGTTCAATTCTAACTAGGAGTAGAATTTATTTTTATTACCCCACTCTTGGATGACAAAGCGCAGCGTTAAGTTCCGCCTCTTAATTCAACACGCAATATCACGAATCTCGAGGCGGAAAAGGAAGAACGGAGTGACTTGACACTATATATTCTCTGTGACTACCCACCATATGGAAGCATGGAGCTGTCTGTATTGATGAATTATTGTATTACAATGTTACTTAGATATAACTTATTTAAAATATTTTAATTTATTTTAAAAAAAGAACCAGCCTTGTACAAATCAGCATATAAATGAAAATGTGAATAATCGGTGGCAACAAACATAAACTTGGTAATCTTGGATACAGTTAAATGCAAAAGACTGACACAACTTAAAATGACCCAGCCAAGCTGAAACAAGCGCTATGGTCGCTAATAGCGAGTTCACGCCAACATGGCCGACGAGGAAAAACTGCCGATACCCCCTACATTTCTCGAAAAAGTACTATTTTACACAACAGCCTCATTCGTTCTTCTCGGAATTTTCAGTCTCTTCGCGTTTCTCTTTTTAGTCCCGTTTGTAATCGAACCTGCTTTCACAACTATATTCATGCAATTCGATCCGATACCAGCGTTATGTGTCACCGCCCAAGTGAAACATTTAGTAGGTGCCAGCAATTGCACCTGGGCCTCCTGTAGGGAAGGTTGCACCAAAGATTTATACGAATGCACTCAGATACGAGTTAATTACAAGCTAGGATACGCGCCTAATATAACGGCGACTGAGTATGAGAATTTAATTAGAGCTGAACGGTCTTTAAGAAAAGATTATGACTACGAAAATTATGAGTCACCGTTAGAACCACCAGATTCTGATATGGAGGATCAGGAGTTATCGGAAGCGATGCCGACTGGCTTGCAGGGAAACGACTCGGAATGGTACTTCACGGGGGCTAGATTGTTCCCTAACGTCAAGGGGTGCGGTTACCCGCCCATACTTAATTGCACCATTTTCTACGGCAAGTATAAGCCGTTAGGTAACAATTACACTTGCTATCATAGCCGGGTGGACCCTGGCCTAGTTATAACGGAGTTGGATATGTGGCAGAATACTTTGAATTTGGTGTACGCTATGGCTATACCTATACCATCGTTTATTATATCGGTAATTTACTTGACGTTTGCATATTTTAAAATCTACAATACTGAAGACGAATCAGAACAAGCCCCTTTGCAAAGTGATGCTGAGGCAATGGCGACAGGGGACGATGGGAAACCCACTACACCAGGATCAGACACATTTAGGGAAGACCTTGCATGCTTTGGGCATCAATTGAAGATGCAGTTGGCTAATGAAAAACCCAAAGAGGGCTTCGAGTCTAATAGCCCACCAATCTCAAATTCCGCTTCACTATCTGGGTAAGATATTTATTGTTTTATTTTTGATGAGTGGTTTGCTAGAATTATGTAGATTAATAGTGAATATTGTTATGTGTTGAAAGTTTATAAATTTTTTAATGTAAATTTAAAGAAAATCATCTAAGCTTTATGTTTAAATAAAATGTATAGTATATATAAATAATTTAACTTAAATATATAATTTGAAATAGTAAAATATATAGAATGTATCTTCATACTTATACTTCAAAATATTTTAAGATTATTTACTTAATTTACCTAGTGTTAGATAATTGCATGTTTGACTGTGTGCAATGGTTGTCTTAAAAATGCTTCATTTCAATTGTATAATTAAATAGATTACTGAAAATGAAAACAATAAAAAATTATAAAAAGTATAATTGTTTTTTGATAATCTAAACTATTTTTTGATAATCTAAACTTGCAACTCGACAGGACCAAGTCATCTTTCGTGAACGCCTAAAGAAACTCACCCAGAGGTACGTGAGCTTTTGAAAGCTCTATCATTTGGAATAGCGCACTTTTATAAAATTAAACGTAAAAACGATATACGACACCCGATTAATTTAATATAACATTAAAACACATAAGTTCTGAGCATGCTTTTTTGCTTTTAGTTTATTGAAAATAAATTGAAGTGGCCGTTATTTTAGTAGTTTATAGTTTTTTTATTTTAATTATAGGCATGCTATCTAGCTTGAAGATAGGTTAGGTTGAGGGCTTAAATTACAGTCGAGATGTTGAATTCCTTCATCCTGTTCTATAAAATGTGATATAGAGTTCCGACACCGTGCTTTCCTTATTTATATACTACAAAATGACAGATTTATTTCTATTATTTTATTAACGCTTTGCTGGTAATTACAAATTATGACATAATTTTGCACACAAACGCAAAAATACTTTTGTATAAGCATAAAATTGAAAAACCCCTTACATACTTTCCTAAACCCGCTTTATCTGTTACCCTTTTTAAAATTATTTACTTATTTCCATATTGTAAATAAATGTATTTTAAGAAAGTTGTTTAAATTTTATTTAAATTAAATTAAAATAGAAAAACAACAAAGAAAGAAATTTAACAAACTTAAAATCATTATTATAATTATTAATAAATGAATAAAGGGAAAAAATCTTTTAAGTTGAACAGCAAGTCTAGACTCTACTGTAGTTGTAACCATTTTATTTTTCAGATGACAGGGCTCCTGAAGAGGCGTTGGTTACAGAGTGCATACAATGAGATGAAATGAACATTTTTGAATAAGCTCGAGCCAATCACAGGCTTCGCTTCGATCGTATGAAAAGCTCAGAAGCTATTTGTATAAGCGTTGTGAATTATAACGTTACAAGGTGTTTTCGTGACAACATAATATATAAATATTATATATTAATTATTTTCGAAATTTCTAAGCTCTAAGATTTAAAGTTTTGCCTTTTAAAAGCTCTTCGGTTTAAGTTACTCTTTTTACTTATTTATAAGATATATTTATACGTACCTATATATTTAAAATTTCCTATAAAATAATAAGCGAGATACCTTAAAAATTCTAAATGAAATTCGTCCACTGTTATTGATATATTATGGTTGCATTAGTGGAGAAAAAGTTGAGTGTGTTATATTAAAGATCCCTTTGGAATTGCTCAAAAGTACATACATATGTAACATAGATTGATACGCAGTGTTGTCACGAAAATTTCAATAGTAGTTGTAAACAAAATAAATTTTACCTTCTAGTAATATGAAAATTATGGTTTAGCGCTCCCATGCTAATTGTGTCAAATGCACGCGTCGCGTCGTATCGAAAATATCGATGGTACCAAGCGATAATATCATGTGTATTATAAAAAATAACGAAAAGAGAAAAATATATACAATTTTGACACTTTACGTAAGAACTTTGCGTAATAGAAAATCTGCAAAACGAATTTCTTCGATTTTATAAATTTGCAATTACGAATTTATTGCTTGGTGGCGTCAATATGGCTAAATTTACGAAATATGTATTAAAATATCTAAAATTGAGACATAATTTAGGACAAAACAAATAAATATTGTACATGTATAAGAATATGTTGGTAGGACCCATTGAATAAGTAATAGACACTCATCACTGCAAAAAAACATTAGAGCAGATTACCTTATGTAAAGCATAAATAAATAATATATATTATAAATATTCTAGATCAAAGCAAATATATAACATATATTACCTACATATGTGTATTATACAAACGTTTTGAGAATAATTCATTATTACTTAGCTAGATTATCAAAATTATTTTGCATTCCAAACTACAATATGTAAATTGATAAGATTTATACAGAAAGTTTTAAATAGAGTGTAATATGGTAAATGTGTTACGATCCATCAATTATATCGTCCCTGCCGTACTATAGAATATTGATTCTTCCGTCCCGCGCCTCAGATTTTAAAAATTCATCGGTAAATGTCCACAGCAACCCTTACAGTGACCAAATATAGAAAATTGTCATTTTCAAGGAATCTAATTAATTCCAGCTATAATTACTTGAATTTGACATACTTCGTATGACAAGGTTGTATTGAACTGATAGTACATGTGCTAGAGTTCGGTCATCAGCTCGTATCAGCTCGTATACAGCATGCTCCTAAATCGCAATATATCTTTTTCTTCTTATTGAGATATACTACTTTTACAACTATAGCGATTTTCTAAAGCTATGATAACACAAACCATGTATCTTACGATAATCATCCGTACAAGAAATTGTATTGAGCTTCGATTGTCATATACAAGGGCAGTCCTTAAAAACTTGTACCTAAATTAAATTTATTTTTTCATATTCAAAAAAGAATTGAATGTGAGAAAGCTTTCATGGTTGTAATTGAACGCTTCAAATAAATGTTTCTGTAATATTTTAACAAGGCTTGTGAATAATGCCTATACTAGAGTAAATGGCGATGCGAAATATACGTAGCTATGATTTACTAAGCTTTTCTATGCTTTTGAGCGTTTCTTTTTAAACATTTTATTATGCCTATTTAATGCTGTAAGATTCTATTTAAATGTATGAAAAAAATCTATTTACTTTCATATTTTCGATTTAATTTTATCGAACTCGTATATTTTCTATTTAGCGTAAGTGATTAATTAAGTGACGGCTTAGACTGTGGCTTAGATATTGCAATGCCCACGCACATTTAACGTTTAAGTAAAACATCAATTAGCCGTACGTTATAACATAGAGCCGTTAAGAAATTTGCTTATTTTTATTACATGGAGTTGAAAAGATTTTTAAATCGGCATTTTTGTTTCAGTAATATGTTATTGATACAGTAGATTCATTTTTTGTTGTATAAGATATTTTTTATTAGTTATTGGTATTTGCAAAAGATAATTATATGATTTTCAATTATATTATGGTCTCCAAAGAAATATATTTTTTTCACATCATTAACATGATAAGACACAATTAAAATGGCAGTCTTTTCGACTCCAATCTTTGGTGTGATCTTACCTGTACTGTAAATATAAAGCAGCATTTTAGATAAATATTAGTTACTAGAAACACAAGGGATAAAGTAACAGTTAGGTGTCTTCATTCATTTATCGTCCAAATCACAATTTTACATCGCTATGAAATTCAGCGGAATTATGCGAAAAGTAGAGAAGCTGCCAAGTTGTATATAATTTAATTTTATTAATTTAGAACCAAATTTTAATAATTGACAAATACGTTTCGTTGATCGATGATTCGTTTAGTTAAAGCAATTTTTAAATAATTTCCCTGAATTTCTTAATTTAAATGCTTAACGTAAATTTTAATACATTGTTATAATTAAATTAGGATATCGAAAAGCAATTTATTAATATCATTCTGTAATCAAGTCAAATTATTTTAAATTTTCTATTTTTAATTTTAAACAGTATGGGTGATGAAAATTTTTCATTATAGTCTATGTTCTTATAATATAAATTCTTTTCTAAATATATTTTTTACGTAAAGCTTAAATTTTGTGCATAATATATTTAATATTTATTAGGAGTAATCAAAGTTATTTCCAATTTATGAAGTCTCGAATATTCGCTTCAATGTGATGACTGCTGTAATCGCGATGTGATAAAAATGTATAGTGTGAAACAAATGTTCATCGTTTAAATGTAAATTATGGGTTAGTGTGGATGCCACCGGACAGTGCTTTTTAAATAAATAACTAAAACATTTTTTTGGAAATTATATTTATATACTTTTCAGTAGTACTCACTAAGTAAAAAAATCGTTTGAAAACTATACTGACAAAATAATTTTAAATTTATAAATGTTCTTGTTATTTATTAATCACAATAATGTGACGAGAATAGCAAGTGATTATAAATAATAACATCGCATCAGATCGGCACATAAAGTAGAAAAAGAAACTATAATTAAAATTATAAATCTAAGAAAACCAATTTGCAATGTCCGATAACGTATTACAATTTATTTAATATTTCTTAAATTATTCGTATTGCTATCGTCGATTCTAGCTAGGAGCTTTATGTACATAAAATTTATATGATACTGTATATTTATTTAAAAGCAAATGGTTGTACTCATGAGTTTTTTATCAATTTCATTTGTATACGTAATTTATCCTATAAAACAACCTGCAATGAAACTTAATTGCATTTTAAATAAAAGCTTCTAAACAATCATTTTGGTTTTGATGAACAAGAAGTTAATAAATTAGATACACGTCACTGCCAATAAATGTGGTCACATTCACTTTACACTTTCTCTGAAACCTGTCCAATATCCTTAAAATAAAAAAAGAATATTCACCCTCTAATCTCCGCTTTACGCATCAAAGTAAGCCTAAGACTATGTTAGTTTGTGTGTAGACACGTTTAAACAAATTGATTAAATAATGAAATTTAACTTCTTCTTTTAACTCAATATTTTTCTTTAACTTTATGCCTGATTGTTGCCTATTTTAAATGCAAATATATAGTTTGTGAACATATTGAAATACTTATAAATTTCAATACACGGAATGTTTCTAATCCATAGGGATTAGAAACATTCTGTTTATTCCATTCAAAAATGCTATAATACGAGTCATATTCTAATAATAGTATAAGTGTAAGACCGTGGTGAGATGTGAACATATAGCATAAAGTGCAGGTACCAGAGTACAGTATCTAACAGACGCCAGTTTAAATCTTGCTACATTTAAGAGTTTGTACGTAAATTCAATATGGTTGCATTCTTTTAAATGACACTTGAGATATTATATAAGTAAATTATTTTCTTTCGTTCTTTTTTTTTGAAAGGACAAAGTCCAGTTTTGTCTTAAGTCTTTGTCTTAAGTTGTCATGATAGTGCAACAGACTTTGCGCCAGACTGTAGAAACTGGATATTATTTTGTAAATATACGGTAGAGGGCACAAAATAATTGTTTTAATAAATAATATTTGCATTCTGTAATGGGATGAAAAAGAAAAGGAATATTTGAGAGAAAAGTAATATTTGAGAGAAAATTTAAAATTTTAGCTTTCGTTATTTTTGTTCACTTTCTACTTAATTCAACTCTACTATAGTGTTGGTTTAAACATTGATATTTCCAAATTAAAACTAGACGTTTATGCTATTTTTTTTTATTTCTTAACATTTCGAAACATTAATTATGCTTTTCTTAGACTACAGTTGTCTTCGCTAACTTGGTAAAGGCGCTACCGTGCACTTAATTTCAATAAATATACTCTCATATAGGTACATATTAGGAAATAAATGTTTAAGCCTTATTAAATTTGAATGCATTTTCATATTATTTTCAGTAATCATTTTAAATTAAAATATAATATTAGAGAACGAAAATTATTTATTATATCTTATTAATTGAAACCGAAATGTATTTATCAAAGTAGCTGAAGAACACAAAGATTTCTATGACAGACCAGAAATTATATGAGTGATCTTAATATATTAAATAACACATTATTATTTATTTTATTATTATTATTTATTATTTTATAATCTAAACTAATTCAAAAAACTATTATTTAAAATATAAATTGCAATATTGGCATTTTTATTATTACCTTTTTAAATATTACCAAGTAATATAAAAAATGACATTATGTTCTGTGGTAAATGAGACGCACAACGTCCCATTACAATAGTCGTCATGTCGATTCTCACTTATGTAAATTAAATATTGTGTGTGGCATTAAGAAGCTGCGCGAATTTATCTTCATCGTATAGCATTCATTCATTTCGAACTGTTGCCTTATGACCGTTTTGTATTTAAAAATGTAAATGGAGGTTAGTAGTAAATAAAACATTTATTGGCTTCAATGTGGACTTTTATTTCTTCACTTGTCATTTGTTGTTAGTTTTATTGAATTCTGGCCAGTCTGATATTTACTATTTAATAAAAAAAAATCCCGCATATCAGGGTGGTCAGAGAGAACCTAGTTTTAAGACATTCGAGATTCCGAACGAAATAAAGAAAGCGCTGCGGTTTCTCTCTTAGGTACAAAAGCGGAGAAATGAAAATATTTAAAATGTAATCATTCCCCGAGTGAGAACAGAAACCACAACCAATCGCGTTTAAAGTCAGACGCTATCCCACTCCACCACGATGGCATCTAATTGGAAATAATTTTATTTAAATTATTTTCATTTCCCTGATTCCATAACAAAGTGCGGCGTTGAATTACGCCACTCAACACACAATCTCTCTGATTCAGACAGGAAGCGAAGAACGGTGTGTCATAACACTGCATTATACCTGAACAAAATTGCTATTTGATGAGCTGCAGATGATTTCTTAAAGTTGTCTATAAAGACTTTTTGGTAGAAATATTTGTATATGATCCAAATTTTACCATAAACACTATACAAAAATATATATATATAAAAATTGTAATTAATTGATATTTTATATAGTAAATAGTTTGACGTTACACCGCTCTTAATCAAATCTACACAATAAAACATATTTACATAATAACCATAGATGTGTGTACCGAAAATATAAGGTAAGAATGGTGAAACAAAGCGCGGCGTTGAGTCACCACTCAACACGCCATGTCTCAAGCAAATATTGGAGCACTAATTGTCTTGACACTAAGTTCTCTATGTCTGCTCTGCTATGCGGAGTAAAAGCGTGAAGCGTGAAGAAAATAATAATAATAATAGTTGTTTTAAATGTCAAAAAAAAACAAAAAGCAACTACCCAATCTAGTGTTATAGTAATACTCAGTAAAACGGAAATACTCGCTTACGATGTGATAGATTATAACGTAACCTAACCTTAGTTTTAAGTAACCATTTATATTAATATAGAAACAACTAAGAAAAAAGATGGACCAAGTGTCTTTGAGTGTGACCAAGTTTGAAATGAAACTATTTTTAAGCGGATTAATCGCGTATATAATTAGTATTCGAAAATATATTTTAGAAACCCGACGTTTCAAACACTTTACAGTAGTCTGTGATCACAGGTATATTGGGTGGCATTTGTCTGTCATTTGATACAATTATTATATCAAACTACCGCCAAAGATTTCTTAGTTGCCTCGAGTACTGTCCTGGATTCTTGCAGCGTGAGCTAACTGTATCTTTCTCTTTGGTGTGATAGGATTGAGACTTCAAAGTTTTCAGTATTGGGTTAGTAGAACGTATAATATCCGAGATTAAAACAGTTAAAAATGGTTTCATATCAAAATGTGTTATTACACATTTTGATATGAATCGCGAAAATCAACAAACAGTCTGTAGTGTGTTAAATAAAAAACGTACAAATGAAAAACTAAAAAATTCTTAAACCAAATTTGAACCTTTAACTATATTACATTCTAATTAAATATTTTTTCAACATTCAGATGCCTTTACTTTAATTACAACTAAAGTTATTGAAAGCTCCTTTAATTAAAATGTGGATACTAACAATCTGTCACCGACTGAGGTAAAATTAATTGCGAGTCGTTAGATATTAATATACATGACACAAATTTATATATTACTAGTGACACAACCTGATTTAGATTAAGAAAAACATTTAAAAGCTTATTTGCACCATTTTGGGAAATTACTATATAACAAGTATAGTATATTATAAGTAATTATTATATTATAAATAACTATATACATACTTGTTTTAACGCAAATTGTGCGATATATAAATAAAAGTGCAAAAAGCTAAAAGTATTAGAAATACTTTTTTAAGATTCACACTTTTTCGCGCATAACAGGGTGGTCAGAGAGAAACTAGTGTCAAGATACTCTGTCCTTCACTTTCTGCTCATATTAGCAACAATGCGTGTTGAGTGGTGGAACTCATCGTCGCTTCGTCTTATTCTCCAGAACTAAATCGGAACAGTTCCCAAGTGGGAATCGAATCCGATGTCCTACTGCGGCACAATGGCCTCATTCGATGGCGCTAGCACACTACCATATATTTGATATACAATACAATATTCGTGCAAATATACTAAAAAATATAAAGTGATATACATATTGCAAGGCAACGTGTATTTTTCGCGTCAGCGGATCTACTTGATTTTTATATTATAGACATATGTATAGTGTTTTTATTATAGACATATATTTTATATAATATAGATATATCTGTCATAGTAATATTAATAACAAAATTTGGTAAAATCTCACAGAGTACAAATGATAGCAAAAGGGATTTTAAAAGAAAGTTCTTTCTCAAAGCTTTGTCACGCAAGATTGTCTTAAAATTATTTTTATTGAAAATTAAATTGTATAAGATCCAAACTTTACTTCAAACACTATACAAAAATATAAATATAAAAGTTGAAGTATATTATAATATTTTACATAGAAATTAGTTGATAGTCCCTCTACGGTTCTTGAAGAGAACAGATTTAAAAAAAATCTTTCCTTTAATTCAGTTTTTTAATTATGGCGCTTCGAACGTAGAGCACCAAGTCATTTCGCCATTTTCTTTCTTATTATACAGGCTCTTTAGTGAGGAGACCAGCAGGTCCTTGTCCAATGACTGGTGACAAGCCAGCTACTGCAACTGCTTTTAATGGTCTGAAATAAAATGAAGATGAAGATAATCAATATATAAAATACAAAAAAAATACATTACTTGGAAGTTTAAATATTTAATAGCTAATTTTACGTCGTATAAATTTTCATTACAGACAAATATATAAAACAAATAAGCGCCATCTAGTAGTAGCCTTTGTGAAGAACTTAGTGTTCATAACACGGCGTTCTCAGTATTGTTCAATTTATTGGTTAAAAAAAATATGATATTAATATTATCGTAATATATGTATTACGATTCAAATCATATTAATAGCAAATTTTTCTTGACGCCATCTAGTAACAAGTTAAGTAACGAGACTATTTCATTCTTAATCTCGATAATAGATGCTGTTGTATACTTTTTCATTTTGTGCTGTAAATATATAATTATTATTTTGTCAACTTCACTTAGCAGACCCTTTGTCGAGACACTTTCAGTGAACAGTGAAGTCACTTCACTTTTTTTCACAATCCGAGACGTTACATAAAAACTTAACAAAAATCATAACTATTAAATATGAAACAAATATATTAATTGTATGAACAAGATAAAAATATGTATTACTGCTACGACTTCCTATAAATGCTTATTTAGTATCTACTTTGGAAACTAGATGGCGTTACTACCTTTAGAGTACCTCCTACGGTACAGTACTACATGCCAGTTAAGGCAAAAACGTCTAGATGGTGTTTGAAAAAGAAAAGTGAATTAAATTTTGCCATGTTACGCAATTTACATCCGAAAATACTAAAATGTTATATATAAAAAATATATATTATCACAGAAGTAATTTAATTATGTAATGGTACAACTTACTTAAATCCTAATTCCTCAGCGGGTACACCTAATTTAGCTAACTTCGCTTCGTAAGTAGCCAATAAATCATCATGAGCTTTCCTCAACCTTGCCGCTTCATATCTCAAGTCCTCAACATGAGTGTCTTTCAATTTGAGAAGATCCTGAAAATGTAAATATTGGACCAATGAACGTTGTACTTTTTTATTCTTTTATACATTTGTATATCGTGTCGAAATAAACACAAAAAAAATAAGCGAGACCTCCTCCACGACTTGTTATCCGGTTCAGGGTGGAAATGCATTTCGCAATTCCATGGAAGCGGGGTCATTGTAACACACTACCTTAAAATACAACCAGTAGGTATATGTCGATATCCATTTCTTGAAACGGTGTTACCCTTCGTGCAAACACCGCTTTGACCTCTAGCTTCGACCCTGACCCGCACTTTCTGCCACACAATGGATGTGTCTAACAGTTCTTCAACACTCTACCAGTTTCAAAATGGAATACAAGTATAAAAAATACTAATAAATTATATAATGACTACTAATACTGATAGTTTAACTTACATGCATTTCTCTAGGACCCAAATCTCGTCCTTCCATTTTCTTCAATTTTACCTCTAACAGTGCAGTTTTTAAAGATGCTTTTTGCTGTACCTCCATTACCGCTCTTGAAAATCTTTAAATAAAACATAACAAAATTATTAGCTCCTATTAATTTTTATAAAACATAGACATTTTCTTGCTATCGTTAAAACTTCACCTTCAGGCAGAATAACTAATCACTAAACAATTATTGATTATTCGCTACTTACTATTAGTATTTTTAATACTTGCCTAGATTTTAATTCATCTCGCTCTTTTTCAACACGATCAAATCTAACTTGTAGGACTTCATATTCCCATTTTAGAACACCAAATTGCTCTTCTAAAATCGCTAATTGTTTGGTTTTGGACTGTAAAAATTGTATGACTATAAAAATAATATATCATTAAATAATTCATTACTAGCTGTGACCGAAAATCAGTTTACTTGAAGGCAAATAAGCTATTAAAATATAAATTATTTTTTGATTACGAATAAAAACAAAACAAAAGCACGGTTTTGGCCTAATAAGGGTAGGCAGAGAGAACCTAGTATGAAGACAATCCGCTGTACACTTGCCGGCCGAAATCGCGACATTGTCTATAAAAAATACCCTTTTATATATTTGTGTAATTGATCGTTATTTTAGTTGAAAATGAAAACTGAAATGACTGTTTTATAATAAGAATTTAAAATACTTACGGCTAGCGCTGCCTTATCACGGTCATAGTTAGACATTTGTCGTTTCAGTTCTTTGTTATCAACGATAGCGGCTTCCAGAGGACCTCGAAGAGTCTTTGCCTCAGCTACAGCATCCCTGGCTATCTTCGCCGCCCTCTCTTTTACCTTTTGCATGTCCTCCATTTGTATCTTTAAACTGCTTATAAGGCCTTAAAGATATTAACTACATTATTTTTTGCACTTTCCCCGTCTGTCTGCATTTAGGACATGCGTCATTGCGTGTTAAGTGATGGAACTCAACGTCGAGCTTCGTGATACCAGAGCGGAGAAATGAAAATAATTTAAAGGTGATTATTCCTCCGAATGGGAATTCAACCCACAACCACTTGTGCCTACAGTTAGACACTGTCCCACTGCACCTGTATCCTCAAATAAGTACATTATTTTAAGTTATATTAATTATATAACATCATATTATATATCATCATATTATATATTTATAATATGATGAAGAAATTTTGAGGCAAATATTGTCATATCAAGAGTTATACATTCATTAAAAATTTAATGTACTAAATAGTACAAAGACGTTTTTGCTAAGAAATATAGGTTTAAATATATAACATTAGAACACTACCTGTGCACATTATTGAATTTTACGTACTTAGCTATTTAAGATTTGTTATATGTCACGTCTGGTTTAAAAAAAATAATTCAAATAACTGATTAAATAAAATTCTATTTCTAAGTGTGTAAATCAGATTTTTAATAAACACATATTTAAAAACAGTCTTACCCAAGTTATTCAAAGTTATATCATTGTAGTAGTTCTTCAAATCAAAGAAAGCTTTATCGTGATGAGCAATTAACTCGGACAACATTTTATTTTTCCTCTCTTCTACTTCAGTGATTTCTGTTCGATGCTTAACAGTTACTTCAACTATTGTTTCATGCAATTTCTTTTCAGCTTTGTCCTCAATTTGTCGAGCTTGTTCTTCAAAATCCGCTCTAACTTTTGACAATTCTTCGGCATGAATAAGCTTGGCTCTTCGAAGTTCATCTTGAGATGCTAGAGCCTTTTCTCTCATCTCCTGCCTTAGAGCTCTCTTGTCGTTTAAAAGCTCTAACTCTTGCTCAGTATGCTCTTCTTTAGCAGCTTTTAAAGCTACTAAATTTTCTGCTCTTAAAGCAGCTGCTGCAGCTTGCTGTTCATATTTTAAATGCTTAATCTTTTGTTTCTCTGTTTCTAAGAGTGCTTCGTTTTCTTCTTGAGCTTCTTCAGTAGCACGTTCTCTATTTCTCAGCTCAGCTTTTGCCTCCTCCAGTTGTTGACGTGTTATTTCCCAAAATGTTCGAATTTTATCTCTTTCCAATTGAAAGTAATTGCGTTCTTCTCTCTCTTTATCTAATTCTTCTTTAATTCTTAATGTGAATTGTTCTAGTTTTTCTCGAGTCATTTCAGATGTATCTACGCCATCTATGACGATAGCTAAAAAGAAATTACGTTAATTAGAGTAATATGATTCTCAGCTAACCCAAATTGATAGAGAAAATGATAGGTAGTTCTAGCTTTTTGACCAAGTCACAAATGTAAATTTAGAAATTAATTATATGGAATGCACATTGTTATGAAGAACTTACGATATATACTGTAAAACTTTGAATTTAGTATTTATATTAATATAAATTTACTGTACGTACCTGGTGCTTTTTTACCTGCACCCTTTCCTCCCTTTGGCGCCTGAAAAAATGTTTACGGTTGAGCATATACATATAAAAAAGCAGTTTTAGGCTTTTTACCGCAAGTCAGTTTAGCCAGAGAAAACCTAATGTCGAGATTCTCCGCTCTTCAATATCCGTCTGAATTCAAGACATGGCGTGTTGGTTGATATTATTTTAGAGATTATTCGGTTAATAGCGGAATTTAAGACCAAAGAAATGGAAATAATTTTAAATATAAACAACTAGTGTATACAACAAACATATATCTCTCGCTCATTCTTACGTTGTAGAGACCTACATGCATATAAAAGCAAAATACTAGAAGAGAATCTTACCATTTTCTTTAAAATTTAATTACAAAACTAATTATAAATATATGAGACCCAAATACTGCGTTATCAAAACAAGAAAGACAGCGTTGTCAAGAGTCTACAGCATATTTGGTAACTATAGCAACCGTAGTTATTTATACTTAAAGATAAGTTAAGTAAAAATCGATTCATAGCTTGGGTTCTAAATGTCTTTATGCGATTATTCTAAAGTTATTTAATAAATAGTTATGTAAAATAAGTTTAATATCGTATTTATAAAGCTGAGCGAATTATTTAATTTGTATGTTTATTAAAAAATTTCTCAATTCAAATTTAGTTTCAATGTTGTGCAATTGTGTCTATTCGGTGCTCATTCGTGGCAATAAATATATTTTAATCAATCTATTTTTTTCTCTAATCTGAAGAGACAAAACGCGGCTTTCAAGGTACATTGTAAACAATTTTTTTCAAAACGATTCAAATATTAAACAATAAACAGTAAAAACTTATCCATTAAGAAAATATTAGTCTTTTGCTTTGAACAAGAGTAAAAAAAATGCAAATAATCTTATGTAATCTTTTTTACAATATTTTTTTAACATTTTTTAAGTGTTATTTACACACATAGAAAATTTAATTTTTTTTTTAAATTTAGCAAATGTATAAAATATTTAACGCAGAGCAGGATTTGAATCCGCGCCTCTTCGAAAAATGTATGTTATGAAATCATTAACTTGTCTAGATTTTTCCTATCAAAATTAATATTGTAATAATCGATATTCCCATAGACTAAACTTCAAATAACTCAATATAAAGTCACTCAAATTCGACAAATTTTAGAACTCACGAACTAAAATGTAAATTATTATGTTTATTTAATTTTAATATACATGGTTTAGATTGTTCAATCAAAATGCTAGCAGAAGTTTGTAACATTTTTCTTTATACCTTATCGTTTCTAAGCTTAATTTTCATCGACTACCTCCTCGGAAACGGCTTTGTCGACGCCTGTCAGAAAGTATTATGTAAAATTGTGTGTTTCGTAAGAAAATCTTTAAAAGAAGAGCAGAAGTTACAAGATAACGGCAATGATGTTAACTTATCGCTTCTGGTGGTAGAAATTATTGTTCTAGGATTGACGATATCGGTATTATTAGTATTTTTTACTTTTTATTAATTATTCGTGGCGCAGTGGGACGGCGCGTCTGACTGTAATCTAGATTGGTTGTGGGTTCGATTTCCCGAAGTGTCTCCTCTCTGACTAACTTAGTATGCGGGAAAAGGCATGAAGATGCTTTTTATGTTATTTCATTAATAGTCGAAAATGGGTTCAAATACGTCTCTCAGAATATTTGTGTATAAAGTATCGACCGTTAATGAGATGAAAAAAAATCCGTTAATGCAGGTTTCCTTTGTATTGAAAATTTGACTTGAAACGTATAGTTTAGCCGTCAGAGCACTTGGATGGTTTCCGAGAGACGCGGGTTCGAGTCCCGCTACGTTCAAATTTTGATACGTTTTCATATCATAAGAGTGTTAATAACAAAAGATGACAAAATACACTTATAAGATTTTGAATTCTAGCTCGAATTTTTCAAATAGTACAAAGAAAACAACATTTTTATAAGCTTCACGCTTTCTTTCGCACTGCAAACAGTGAGAAACTAGTGTAAATATTCTCCAATTTCCACCTGAATAAGCGGCATTACGTTTTCAACGTGGCACTCAATGCCGCACATGCCAGCGCGGTGAAATTAAAATGATTTAAAGGTAATCTTTCCCCCGAATGGGAAACAGACCCATGACCAATTGCATTCACAACCAAACGCTGTTAGATTGTGACACAATGACAGGTAATATTTTAGTGCTAGCCATAATATAAAAAGTCTGTGCTATAAAAAGATACATTATATAACTGATTGCTATATGTACATAGAAGATATCGAATAAAAAATATTATTGGTGTCATTTATCAATGTATTTAGAATATATAGAAGCCAAAATAATGGTTTCTTTTTCTGTTTGGATGTGTGTTTGTTGTGCACTCTTATCTCAAAAATAGCTAAACCAATTTAAATTTAGTTTTGACTATTATATTTTTACAACTATATGTACACATTATTGCATATTTAAGCCTGAAAATATAATAGCTGAAACGATTGAAAATAACGCCTGTATCACAGCGGTACACAAAATGGTACCTTATTTTCATCACACACACACATAAGCTCACAAGCTAAGCTTAATAAAAGCTTATAATATAAAAGTACCATAATATTACAGTTTCTGAACAAATACAAAAAGTTTCGTGGGAAAGACAAAATTGATGTGCTTCTACAACAGAGCAGGGAGGTGTTACAGCAGACCAACGAGTTTCTTGAGAAATGGCGACTGAGACGTGTAAAAAGTTTAATATACATACATTATTCATTTTCAAACTATGTAAAAAGTTTTAAGTCACATAAAATATTGTTGAAAACTCTTATTGTGAAATAAGTAAGATTATTTATTTTATAAGCTTGTAGTATAATTTGTTTTCTAGATTTAAATAGCAATTTTTTATTATTTTTATTTTTCATTTTTTATCATTTTTTTTCATCCTTTATCCCTTATAGCAGGGTTATGCAGGCACAAATAGCGTAGTGTCAAGAAATCAAGATTGCGCGTTGATTCGTGGAAGTCAATGTCAAGTAGACATCAAAAAATATGATCACGTATCAGTACGCTCAGAGAGCGTATAACCCACAACCGTAGTAACAATGGCGTCAATAAGAAGAAAAGGATTTATTTAAAAATATTTTATACGTTTTCTAAATATATGTTTTTCAATTTCCTTAGTGTGCAAAAATTACTTTAAAAGAATGTTAATAAAGAAGAAAAGGATTTGCTTGGTCTAGGTAGACAAAACACCTCGTAAGGTTCCATAACACAATACGTATTTTCCGTATTGAAAAACGGGAATCGATACATTGTCCAAAGCATCCCCATTGTTAAAGAGAGTGGTACAGCGTTTGACTGTAACCGTAATAATTGTCACATCGATCCCCACTCGGGGTAAAAATATATAAATTATATAATTTTCACAGCTCTGATAAGAGAGAGCGTTGCGTTGAGTTTCGCCATTCAACACATAATGCCGCGTTTAGATAGGAAAGCGTAGCTGGAACATTCATTTCCGTTTGTTTATTCCTCTGCAAAAAAACTGCAATAATAAAATATTGTCAAGCCAACACAGCGAACCAATTCTCCGTTCTAACGAAGTTCCGATAACCTACTTCATACGACTATTCACAAACTTGAACAGCTTATTTTAATGTTACAGATAAACTGGCAGGTGCCAAGTGAATATTCTTATTTGGACGAAGAGCCGCAGGAAATAAAGCCGCTGAAGCTCGACTTGCCAGTATTGCATTTAGCTATTATTGATGTAAATACACATAACTTATTATTCTTAAAAAAAAAATCTGGAGAGTGATTCTGGGGCTTGAGGTTCGATTTCCACACGGGGGAAATGGTTATATTTCAATTATTTTTGTTTCTCTGCTCTGAGGATAAGACTAAACGGTGTATTAAGATATGTCACTCAACTCGCAATGTCTCGGATTCGGGTGGAAAGTAGAGAACGGAGTGTACTTAGCCTGCTATATGGCAAATTTAAATATATTTTTCTATAATTTATCTAAAACATATCCGATTTATTAATGTCACGTTGTGTCGTATATTCTAGTCTCTAGGTGCCTCTAGGAATCAATTGGAGAGAGGCGATGCAGGTGATTCAATAAACTTCACAGATTCCACTCTCCTATCGATGACGTCACTACTCGATGACCTACAATCTATATCAGAAGTGCCGAGTGACGACAAATTTGATATATAGTGTTGATTTGTGAAGATGTTTGATTTTTTTTTATCTTTATGTTAAATGTAATAAAATGTTGTGTCAGCATGTATGTGTGATATTTTATACGTCGTTCAATTAATTTCTAGTTACTTAGGAAATACTTCTACTTAATTTTTCTTTACAATTTAATTGATTTCAAACAACACCTGCGTATAGAAAAGGTAGACAGAGAAAATGTAGTGTCAAGACACTTCAATCTCCACTGCATTTTCTCCCCAACTTTAAAACTTTAATATTTTAAATGGGGCGCAGTGGGACAGTACATGACTGTAAACGCAAATAGCTATATGTTTGATTCCCAATCGGGGACATGGTTAATATTTAAGCTATTTTCATTTTCCCGCTCTGGTATCTAAGACAAAACGCGGCGTTGAGTTCCACCACTTAACACACGAGATCATATTTTTACAAATTTCTGCTACACAATGATTATTCTACGAACAATCTTTTTACGAGAGAGAATGCTATTTATCAAATATTTTAGATAAATACCTACTTATTTAGTGAAACAGTACTCTAATATTCGTAATAAGTACTACAAAGGCTTACTAAATAGCTATAAGAACCGTATATCCGACAGATATTAATTTAATACCACACCTAATCTGGCGTTTGGAAGATTACTCTGACCTCTATTGCTTAGAAAATAAAGGTTTTTAAATAAATTTTCCACGTTCAGTGGCTTAGGATAGCTTTGATCTCGGTCACAGCGGGGTGTTTGTGGTTTAGTGAAACACAAGAGAGAATTTAATAACACACAGTGTTTTTATTAAACATATATGTATGTATTGATATGGTATATATTTGAGTTAAAATTGGTAGTGATTAGTTACTTTTTATTAAGCCATAACCAGCATTCAGTTTACGACTGTATAAATTAGTGTAACGACACTCTATTCTCCACCCTTATTTAAATCAATGCCACATTTTATATGACCAAATAGATATTGAATTTATTTCCCAGCTTCAAGCTTTTTGAATTGATCGTTAGTTGAATGTGAAGTAACAATCGATTATAAAATAAATTTCAAAACTTAATTAAATCAATTTCATAAAGAATCGCAAAACATTATTAAATCATATTTTGTTAACATTTTTTAAAGTGATATTCCCTCACTTAGGAAATTGAAAAAGACATATTTAGAAAACGTATAAAAATTTTAACGCAGCGGGATAACTCTGACCGCTAAGCCATGCGTCCAGGACGCATGGCTTAGCGGTCAGAGCGCTTGAACGGTTTTCAAGAGGCGCGGGTTCAAATCCCGCTGCGTTAAAATTTCTATACGTTTTCTAAATATGTCTTTTTCAATTATTAAATCAATTTTTAAACTTTTTTAAATCAATTTTAAAATTAATTTTAAACTTTATTAAATGAATTTCAAAATGTATTTCCACACTTTATTAAATCAATTTGAAAATAAATGACAAAACTTTATTTAAAATGATTACAGTCCATTACTATTATTTACAGCGTCTTTTTCCTGCAAAGCAGGGTACTGAAAGAGAACCTAGTGTCCGTTCTCCATTTTCCGTCCGATTTTAACGCTGCGTGTTTAATGGTGGTCAACGTGTCGCTTAAAGTCGCTTTAAGACTTTTCCGCAAGTACGAATCGAACTAAAAGCTAATCGCGATTACAATCAGACTCTGTCCCACTGCGCCACGATGGCCTCGTTTTTCTTATTATCTCGTTTTTAAACTTTATCACAATCGGTTTAGCGGTTTGGCTGACACTACGTCACAGACGGAGAAACAGACAGACAGAGTTACTTTCGCATTTATAATATTAAGTATGCATAAAAACATAAGAGTAATTATGAAAAAATCTTTTTAAATTAAATTTTAAATTGTGGTTGTATAAAACTAATTAACTTGTTTACACGCGAAATAATTTTTTTTTTATTTTTTTATTAATTATCAATTTTGGTCAGTTTGTAACTACACAGTACAGTAGAGTTTGTACCTATTAACTTAGTTCAACCATCGAGTGCGGAGTGCCTAGTCACTGCTTATCCCACAAGGAACAAGAATTTGAAATGAAAATATAAACGGACAACTACTATAGTTCTACATTATTAAAAAAACGTATATTCATTCACGGCCTCGAACCCGACTTAGACGATTCCCAAGAGGCGCGGGTTCGAATCCCGCTACATTCAAATTTTTATACGTGTTCTAAAAATGTTTTCCTCGTCCTTTCCATAGCTTTATAGTCGATGCAACATCACAAACTTTAATCTTCAAATACGGCATATAACTCACAAATTGAGTATACATTTTTTAAAACCCTTCGTCTCCAATATATAATTTGGTAGAAAAACCAAACAAAAGGCACGTGTATGCTCCGATCGTAATTACACTATAATACACAACTTATGATAGATGACCGCACGCCCATGTGTTTTGTGTAATCGCTTGAGGAACGTCTTTTACGATTTATTGAAATTGCGATTTTTTTAATATTATTATTATATGATTATTAATTAAATATGCTTTTATAATATAGATTCTTCTCCAGCTTGGTTTAGTAAAACACACTACTGACACATTAGTAAAACACAGAATTGAGTGGAAATTCGAAAAATAGAATTACTTAGCTAGGTACTAGCTTGTTTCGGATGTTTAAAAATTGGTACACTTAAAGAAAAAAATATTTTTTAGTATTAAAACATAGTATATAACAAGCGTTGTTATATTATACAAGTTCTCCAGCTTGGTTACGTCGAGACGATACGAGGGTAAGGCTGTGGTAAGGCGGTGTGCGTGCTGGTCGGTTGGAGTCCTACCATGGAACCTGAAGAATTATTATATTTAAGATAGTGTTATTCCTCCGCGTTGTCCTATGGTAAAATGCGGTACCACTCAACACGTAATGTATCGATTTGAGCGGAAAGTGGAGAACGGAATGTCTTGACACTAAGTTCTCTCTGACTCTGGCCCTACGATGCGGGACAAAGCGTGGAGCTACAAAATTTCTAGTATTAATATAAAATTTAATCTGGTTTCTGGTTCAGAGGGCGTGTTAAATTTCAATCCAGACGATATTGACAACTTCATCATTTATCACTATAGTCTAGATGGATACCTATCTATACCCAATGTTTAACGAGATAGGCAAAGAGCCAAATTTTGTAGGGCTTTACTTACTTTAGCAGAGGTTACGGGTTCAAAAGCAAACAATACTTTTATATTAACTTTAAGCACTATATAATGTAAATTTTTGATGCTATTGTGGTACAGTGGGGCATCGATTTACTGCAATAAAAATGGAGTTGAATTGTGAGTGACTGAGTGAACGACGCCTTCTCTGGAGAATGATTAAATTTAACTTATTATCGTTTATTGCTCTGGTAAGACAAACATTTAACACGCAATGACTCAAATTCGGGAAGAATGTAGCGATTGGCGTGACGTAACTCTACATTCTCTCTACTTACTTTGGTATGCGGGCGAAATTGAGCTGACAAAAAACAAGTGTTTCTAAAGTATTCAATGAATTTTATATATTTTATGTAGAGAATATTATAGTAATTACATTTTATTAGTTAGAGCTTTCAACAAATTTCGAAAAGACTTTAAAAGGCATATTTAGAAAATGAATAAAAAATTAACGCAGCTGGATTTGAACCCCCGCTTCTTGAAAAGTTTTTGAACGGTTTTCAAGAGACACAGGTTCAAATTCCGCTGCGTTTAAATTTTTATATGTTTTCTAAATATGCCTTTTACAATTTCCTAAGTGTGCGAATAACAGTTGAAAAAGTCTTAAAAATAAAGAAAAATATAATTAATTAAAAACATCTGAACAGTGCCATAACTGTTTCAAATGTTATATGACTCAGAAAGCTCATACCAAAACAAGAAACCATCTAATACCATCTTAAGTTTTATTTTTACATCAAGATGCAAGGACCTAGGTATCCAAGATGACCTGAAACGTCCATTTATCACTCGCCCCTTTTTGTGTCCGATTCAAAACTTTTTGCGTGAAAGATTAAATTTCGAGCCACAATCATTAATCACGGCCAGTATAAAAAGACCTACCAATCTTCTGTTAAAGAAAAGGTAGGTTTGAGAACATGGATCCCTTTTCATAGTTCTTTTTACATTTGACGCTGTCCCCATTCTATTTTTTTTTTATTCTTTAACACGTCTGGTCGCTACGCTGATTTTGATTTTTGTATGAATGCTGGGCGAATTGATATTTGATGATATTATACAAATATGTATAAGAGTATGTATTAAAAGTTTGTTTTTATCTGTGTAGATGTAAGCTTTATTTTGTTCCAATATGGATTCATATCCTTATGATGGTATCGTTTGACTGAACATGATTTGGTTGAATATTTTTATTTATAACCCAAGTCTTGTGTTATGTATGGTTATAAAAGTTATTTGATATTTTAGATATATCCGCAATTTGCTTTTTCCTTCCCGTAAAAAAATAGGAAACTTATCTATTAATGTTCTCAACACTTAAAAAATATAAATGATGAATTTTTGCCTTTTTTCGTTCAGTGATTTAGGATGTGCGTTGCCTGTCACTCACTCAGTAACTAAGGGGCTTTGTATATTGACTGATATATGTTTTTGTTATTTTTTATGTAACCCATACTAATATTCATGCACATGTAGTTAAGTAATACTCTATTATCAGCAAATACATAACTATCAGATAATATTCAAATAAAAAAAAATATATTGTTTTTCACACACTTGGGAAATGGAAACCGTACAAGATTTTTTCCCAAGAGGTTTCCTCGGAAACCGGGTTCAAATCCCGCTGCGTTCAAATTTTTAAAAAAAAAACACCTACTAAACACAGTCATATCAACTTCAAATTATAATAAAAAATAAGCTTTTGTTTAACAAACACAATTTCGTCTACATAATTGTAGACTATTAAAGATTTTGACAGCTCAGTGATTACCCCACTATTTGTTCACATAAGACCATTGTCATCGACACCCTATGAAATGGTTAGCTAGAGACGCCTTTAAACATTGACAATGCAAGAAATTACTATTCGAAATCAACTGTTGTTTGAAATTGTTGGATATAAAACGGAATATCTCAAATTAAAAAAAAAATTAAGCATTTTATTTGACTTAGAATGAGTAACTTGTGAGACACAGTGACGAGTATCACGCCGTAAGACCGTGTTGAAAAGCGTGTAGTCGCAAGCGATGGTTGCAGGTTCGATTTCTCCGTGAGCCAATGTTATTATTAAAATTTTTTTAATTTTCCTATCTACTAAGACATAGTGCGGCGTTAAGTTCAAAAGCTTGAAACACTCGAAACGTTATTTCTTTTAAAAATTTACCAAAATGTTAAAAAAGACTTTAGAGATTATTTGTCACTAAGTTTCTTTTGATATATGAAATAAAAAATATTTTATATATTGGATACATAACGAGTTTTAATATGTTGCAAATTAAATAGTGTCTCGGTTTCGGGCGGAAAGTGAAGAACGGAGTGTCTGATACTAGGTTCTCTCTGATATAGTATGCGGGAAAAGCTTTAATCTAATTTATTTATCGAGTTTCAAATAGACGTTAGTCTAAACGAATTCTCATATTGTTAAGTGCAAACAAATCATCAATTTCCTACAATATTATTTACAATACTTTAACCTTTACTAACAATGCAATAGGGATGCTTTTAGCATATTTGAAATTCAAATTATTTAAATAATGACCTTTAAGTCGACCATATTGCCTTGACCTCTTTTCATATTCAAATGTAACTATACAGATATATCAAATTATACTTGTCAAGTAAACCTAGTTTTCTTTTTCTTCGACACGTGTACGTCACGTGGCATTAGTGAAAAGCAAAAGCGGTTGGTTTGTAATATTACCTAAATATCGTCATTAGGGTGTGATTATTTTTCATAGATTGCTTGTCCAAATTGGATTTGTAATAGATAGGGGTATGACAAGTAAGTTTGTTAGGTTGGCTGTATATATATATATATATATATATATATATACCTAGGCTTCGCCTCCAACTACACAACCATTACATACCATTTAGATTTTTCGCCCGCCCGCCCGCGTCACTTAAATCACAAACTCTCTTTAATTTATAATATATATTGTTGTTACTTATTTATTTATGAACCGATTGAAATTAAATAAACACTAAATTTTAAAAGAACTTTACCGAAATACAATAGCCAAAAGAGTACACAAACGCACAGACTAACAGACATACAGAAAATAAAATAAAAGTCATTGTTTGGTTCTATTATATTGATAAATGCCCCCAATAATATTTTTTGTTGTCATAGACAGCGATTGGTTACATTTTTATTATATGTACAGATAAAATTATTCCTGTAGCTGTTATTCTATACAATTTTGGAGCTCATGTTGATGAGCCGCAGTTGAATGAGTACTTGTGGGTTTTGTTTCATTTTTGATCCTTTTTGAGGCCTTCGTCTGACTGTAAACGTATTGGCTTTTGCGATTTTAAAGTCAGGGAACGATTATATTTTAATTATTTTTATTTCCTCCCTCTATTAAGACAAAGCGATTCATTGATTTTCGCCACTCAATATGCTAAGGCAGACATCGTAGAACTGACCAATTTTTTTATAGTATCTTGGAAATTAAGAGGAATCGTCTGAAAGACACATTCTTTTGTGTCTATTTCATTCAGTACTTACGAAATAATCTCTTTTTATAACATTTCTATACCCCTTTCATACAAGATATTAATATTAAATACTAATATTCAATTAATATTACAGTACGACCAAAATTATTAATAAGCCACCTTTATACCACATTAGCTTGCACACGCCACCCTCCTCTACGTAAGTTCATCAAAAAGGCCCAATTACACGACACGCGTCGAAAACATAGTGATTTTTTTACACATTTCACTAAACACTGATTGTGGGAAGATTTTGATGGGATTACGTTAATAGTTTTATGATGTAATAAATATTTTAGATTTGTGATTATTAATATAAAAAATTGAAAAAATATCAAGGTGACCTTGTTAGTATGATAGTTGTGGGTTCGATTCCTATTTTGTATTGTTCCTTATGAAGATGCTAATAACAAAGATACGATTGCTATAAGAATTTCGACACTCGACTAGGACGTGTAGTTTAATTGGCTAGAGATATGGACGATTTTCAAGAAGCGCGGGTTCGATTTTTATACTAAATATTATTTTCTAAATTTGATAACGCATTTTAAAAATCTTGTATTTAAACTTTTTATAAAGTAATGAAGTAGCGCACCAGAAGTAGTCACTAGATTATAGTGACAATTCACTCTTTCCCCCAATCCATGTTAATTTATAAACTTTTCTTGCTTGATGTAACCAAAATACAGGAACAATATTAATAATTACATAAATGACCAATGATCGGTATGAAAGCCCCCTACCAGACATTTGCATCGATATTGAATGTCCACTGTACTCTACTACAATCCAGAGATGGGTTTACATGTCAAAGAGTAATGTTAGAGTTAGATATGCATCACAAATTTTCGCGGCGTTGAGCTCCACTATTTAATATGAATGACCTTAATAAAGCCGCCACTAAATACTGCAAGCTGAAGCCATTACAAATATACCAGTGCTAATATGCTGATAAGTACAACAGTGGTTGTAGGTTTAAATAAAATGGAGTATTGATTTAAAAAAAATAATGTTGGACAGAGTGTATTATTATTAATTAGGTCGCCAGTTACGAAAGCATTTATGGTAAGATACTTTACTATTTTTACAGCATTTTCACGCTTTTTCCCGCTTATAGGGAAGCCGGAGAAAACCCAGTGTCCCGTTGACAGACACTCCTTTACCATTATGAAAATCGGCTAATTCATTTGTTGTAAGTATCAATACAAGCGACGTATAATTACACACCTCAAGTGCTAGAATCAAAAATAATATCAATAAAGAATATTTTAATTAAAATATTTTACGATTCCCTGTGTGTTTCGAATATTTTTTTTTATTTTCATGCATTTTCTATACATTACAGAGCGGACAAAGTGCTTAGTAAGTTACTTAGGTACTTCTTAATTGTATTGTTTTTTTTGTGTCGCTGGTAAATGCAGTTTACGCAGACCTACCTTACGCAAGGCAGGCAGCTGTCCTACGGCCGGATGAAGCTGTAGGATTCACTAGTGAGGCCTATATTACCTACTAAAACCCAGCGGCAACTCTCTCCACGCTAAGGCGTATACTACTAATCGGACCAATCCATGTCTAAAAAACGGTCATCCTGAATATGGATATATTGATATAACTTGTCATAATTTATACTTATCTAATCTTTGTTCCCCTACGAATATCATTAAGGCTTTCCATTTAAAGCCGAGTAGCGTGTTTAAGTGATATTAGAAGCGAATGTACGCACGTCATGATTGATTTCGGCAATTTAGGTTCGCTGACGTGTTGAATTAGAGTTTTGGTTAGGTGTAGAGCTAAGGCATGTATAAGGTTTCCTAGGTATAAGCTATATCTATAAAATGTGACTGATCGCTGTCTGTGTATTGAATTTGAATAGTACTCAATATGATAGAACCCAAAACAATAATATTTCATTATAATTTTTTTTTAATTATTATTCTTTGTTTGTCGGTGCGTTTGTGGATTAATCGGTTTAAATACAGTTGTGACTGTTTTTTGCATTTTGGTGAAAAAATTGTGTTTATTTCATTTCAATCGGTTCATAAATAAGAAAGTTACAACCATTTAAATTATAAATTTAAGCTAAGTTTGCGAATTTAAAATTAAATAGTTAAGTCGTGTAATTTACGCAGACGAAACCGCGAACGAGGCGCTAGTTGACACATTTATTCGTTCATATATTTATAAAATAACAGCGTCGTTAATATTATGTATGTATGTATATAAATAATAGGGCAAATTGTTAACAGTTCAAATTTAATAGCGTATAGCTTTTTCGTGCATAGCAGGGCGGGCAGAATCATTTGTCAAGACACTTTGTTCTCCACTTTCCGCCCGATATGAAGAATTGCTTGTTGAGAAACGGAACTCAACGCCGTGCTATGTCTTAGGTACCAGACCGGACATATTTTAAATATAATCATTCCTCCAAGTTGAAATCGAACCCAATAGCGTGTACAATAATACGCTGTTCCACTGCGCCACGATGGCCTCAAAAAGTAAGTTAATTTTAAAAAGAAAATTATAAAACTTTTATATAATCGTTTCGATAGAAACGTAAATCCGTCCGAGTGTACACTACTGAGGTAAATATATAAGATTCTGAGAACCAATAAACTATTTAGACTAAACTTTAATTAAGTTTTATATTGTATTCGTAACTTTGTACCGCTTCAGAACCAAATAAGGTGTCAAAATTTAATAAGAAATAACATAATAAAATAATAATAGCCAAATAAAATATGCAACCATTTTCTAGAAATAAATATAGAAACTTATCATTTTTATACTTATTGGAACATCACAGAGAAATTTGATTGCCAATCAACATGTCATTTTACTTTTAATTGTAAATTGTGAGTTGAAGTCCAGGAATCTTACTGAATTAAAAAACTCTGTGGTGAGGCTAACCACATCATCCTGGCTTGTAACTTTGTCAACTGATAATGAAAAATAACTATCCTGGGACCCGGTGTTATTTTCCTAATATAATTATGAAATAAAAGTAATGCTATGTTTCCTTATAGCGCGTTTAGAAATCACCTTAGAAAGAAATATGAATCTATCACCTTAGAAATAAATATTAATATATAGATCGAATAACCGCCCTAACTAATGAATGCATAAATTATATATTGTTAAATCATGCGGCCGAAATTTACTTATGCTAGCTCGTCGAATATTCCACAGTTTTATAGACACGCACAGCTCGTATGAGAAAATAAAATTAGTTTTTACTATTCTCCGTGTAATTTCTATAAGTAACCTTCCTTAGACTTTTAAAATGTCAAGTTTTAAATGTAAAGTTGGTGGAACTCTAACTGTGCTTTTGCTCCACCATTACGGTCAAGAGAACCTAGTGATATGACACTGCCCGCCCAGTTACGTCATTTATAACGCCTCACTTGATTTTATTAAATAACTTATGTACTATTTGAAAATGCAACCAACGTGTACAACCAAATATATAACAACTGCGCCACAATGACTTTAAAATATCGTATTATGTAGAATATTAAGGAAATATGATCACAAATCCTATAAGAAAAAAGTAAAGTAAACCGTAAAACAAGAATATGATGCCCATTGTAACGTACCGCCCGGTAATGAAGTAACACAACGCATGGTGTGGCAACCCCTTTCAATGAAATATGCGGGATATTCTGAAATATTTTGCCATTGGCTTAGAATTTATTTTCATTTTATATTTGTTAAAACGGGAAATATGAAACGGTTGTCTGCAATAAGTTTTGGTTTCTTTTTAAGGTTCGATTTTGTCGGTGCTTAAGGAGAGTGACTGAAACGTATAAAAATTTAAGGCCAGAATCTTCTTGCCACCTTGTGTGACCAATCTTGTGATAGCTGGTTTGGTAGTTACTTGGAATGTTATCTCTGAGAAATTTCCACCTTTTCCTCGTCCTGTCATATCGGCGGTGTCCTCAGTATTGAGGTCATCGCGGCGCAGCAGGACAGGCTCTGAATGTACACATGTTTGGTTGTGGGTTCTAATCCCACCCGGTTGGATGATTTATTTAAATTATTTTTATTTTTAGCTGTGGTACCTAAGACTATTAAGCTCCGCTACTCAACCGCAATGTCTCGATTTCTGGAGAAAATAGATTGTCTTGATTAGTTTTGTATAGTCAGAAAGAACCAAGTGCTAAAAAAGAAGTTCTCTTTCTATAGAATTAGTGTGATTTTAATTGGCGAAACTAAACGCCGCGCTTAATCCTATAAATACTTATACACATAATAAATCAGTTTTAGAATAACGCACCAAACCGATCTAACCCACCCCGAATCAAAAAAGCAATATGTAAAAAATGTGTTTTTCAATTTCATACCAATTTTGCATACACCCGTCACGTTGACGCGGCCAAATAAAACGTTGTTTTGCGGTTTTATTATTTGAAAACACTCTTTTTATTGTCATGAAGGGTTTTTATGGGTATGACACGGTTGTAGCGCAGTAGTTACATTCCAGTCGAAATCGTATGTATGGGGGGAACTGGGTGTTCAAATCATGTTCTTTTATTCATATTAGGGTCATCGTGGCGTAGTGTGGTAGTATTTGACTGCAAACGTGACTGATTGTAGGTACGATTCCCACGTAGTGTAATAGTCTTATTTTAAATATTTTAAATTCTCCGCCATGGTTAGAAACGCGGCTTTGAGTTCCGTCCTAATAACATGCAATGTATAGAATACGGGTGAAAAGTAAAGAACGTCTGTATGTGTAACGTAACGAAGTTACGGATACGAATGTTGTATCTAATATATCCGTTTTTTTACACAAATCGCAGTGTTAAGTTTCGCACAAACAAACACAGTGTACCCCACAAAATGTACGAAAATACAAAAAAATAAAACTGTTATTCATTTAAACTACAAGTAAAGCACATGGCTCTGACCACTAAGCTATGCGTTCTTGGACGGTTTTCAAGACTTGCGGGTTGGAATCCTTTTCTAAAAGATTTTCCTTTACGTATTAATATAATGATTAAATTAGGTACATACCTAAGTCATAAAAAGTATTCCAAACGATTTTCCCAGAAAGAACGAACTAGCTCTCACAAATCGACATAAGAATAAAATATTTAAGGAGAATAGGGTTTACGGTATAAAAGTTTTGTAAATACCTTAATAAATGATGAATTGCTTCTATTCAATTCAGTCAAATTAGTCATCGTCTTCACACGTCATATTAACTTAGGTAACACTATTTTATTCTATTCTAGCGATGACAAAATAATCCCTCTTGCCTAATCGGGGTAGAAAAGTCGTATAGTATTTGATCGATCACTTTGTCTATATGCAAATACCTTGTTCCCACATTTGAATTTAAAATTTACATATATTTTTTTTATTTACAATTTCATACGAAATGTTTCATATGCAAAAATATTTATTTGTAGGGTTATTACTTTTTGCTTTAGGCTGTCCAATTTTTGTTCGTCAATTGGATTTTTGATGGATGCCAGATTTTTGAGATGCGATTGTTGATTGATCTGTGCAATATTTTAATATGGACTTTATTGGCTATTTAAAGGTAGTTTTACTAATGTACGGTAGATAAAGATAATTTTCAATTCATACTCAAATTTAAATTATGATATACATATTTAGTATAGTAAAAATTATATATATTTGAATACAGCAAGAGCGCGGGAGAGAGGCTATTGTGGCAGTTGAAAGTGGTTGAAAGTTCGATTCCCACTCGGACGAATGACCATAATTTAATTATTTAAATTTCCCCGCTCTGGTGAAAATGATAAAACAAGGCGTTTAGGTCCGCTAATAGACACTCAATGTCTCGAATTCGGGCAGTAAGTGTACGAAGTGTTTTGACACTAGGTTCTCTTTGACTTACTTAGAACACATCGGACTTTTTATACGTTGCCTCTGACTACTCTACTATTAGGGAAAAGGGGGCAGAACAAGCAATTCTAAATAAATATTCCATAATTTTCCTATATTTTAAAGTAATGTTGTCACGCTCAAAATAATAAAATTGTTGTCAGTCGCTGTTTTTTTCTTCTCAAATTTTAATTATGGGCTGGATAAATCGTAGTGTTGAATTCCACCTAGGCGCTGAAACAAGTCGAAAGCTGAGAACGATTTTATTTAAATTAAATGAATGCCCTAGCTTGATATACAAAGCCGTGTGTAAAGTACCTGGCACTAGTACCAATTTATTAATATTATCTTTAAGTATTTATGCTACACCATTAACCTTTATTTATTTACGTCTCACAAATATAAGGAAAAATAGAATTTAAATTGTAAAGCTAAAACTTTTTAAAAATTTACTTTAGTTTCAGTTTTCAAGCACTTCTAAGCTCGTTCGTAGAATTTTGAGTAAACTACCCGTTACAGTTAAATCGTCTTTGTAATGGGAGCATTATAAACTTTCATATGAAGCGTTCGGTGATGTATCTGGATCTAACGTGACTTTGATAGTTTTACGACTGACAGAAAGTGTTCTTTCTTTACTTTACTTTAGTTTTGATAGTAAAAATAAATTATTATTAGAAATTTTGTAGGGAAAAGCTGTTTTTTTGATTCTCTTATGCTTTTCTTACAGTGTTTGTGTTATGTATCTACTTGTAAGTATAATGCACAGTTATATAAAAAGTAATTTTATAAAAATAAAATATTTTTTTTTCTTTCATATTTCTCATTTTTTGTGTTTTCAACTTCAAGTATTTTTACAGGATATCCATAAAGAAGCTTGTTAAAACACTCCGCTCTACATCTTCTATCAAATTACGAATCGTTGCGAGTTTTCAAAAGACTTACCAAGCCGAGAAAAATAAAATAATTTCAATAAAATCATACCTTCATTGGAAATTGTATACAACTCTTCTTGTAGATTTAAACACTTTTTCACTGTGCCACGGGAACTTCATATTGTTTTTGTTCAAATATCTAACTAGACAGATTATTTCTGACCCATATAGTTAATTAAATGTTAAAAAAAAAAAAAAAAAAAAAAAAAAAAAAAAAAAAAAAAAAAAAAAAAAAAAAAAAAAAAAAAAAAAAAAAAAAAAAAAAAAAAAAAAAAAAAAAAAAAAAAAAAAAAAAAAAAAAAAAAAAAAAAAAAAAAAAAAAAAAAAAAAAAAAAAAAAAAAAAAAAAAAAAAAAAAAAAAAAAAAAAAAAAAAAAAAAAAAAAAAAAAAAAAAAAAAAAAAAAAAAAAAAAAAAAAAAAAAAAAAAAAAAAAAAAAAAAAAAAAAAAAAAAAAAAAAAAAAAAAAAAAAAAAAAAAAAAAAAAAAAAAAAAAAAAAAAAAAAAAAAAAAAAAAAAAAAAAAAAAAAAAAAAAAAAAAAAAAAAAAAAAAAAAAAAAAAAAAAAAAAAAAAAAAAAAAAAAAAAATTTTCCTCGTCCTGTCATATCGGCGGTGTCCTCAGTATTGAGGTCATCGCGGCGCAGCAGGACAGGCTCTGAATGTACACATGTTTGGTTGTGGGTTCTAATCCCACCCGGTTGGATGATTTATTTAAATTATTTTTATTTTTAGCTGTGGTACCTAAGACTATTAAGCTCCGCTACTCAACCGCAATGTCTCGATTTCTGGAGAAAATAGATTGTCTTGATTAGTTTTGTATAGTCAGAAAGAACCAAGTGCTAAAAAAGAAGTTCTCTTTCTATAGAATTAGTGTGATTTTAATTGGCGAAACTAAACGCCGCGCTTAATCCTATAAATACTTATACACATAATAAATCAGTTTTAGAATAACGCACCAAACCGATCTAACCCACCCCGAATCAAAAAAGCAATATGTAAAAAATGTGTTTTTCAATTTCATACCAATTTTGCATACACCCGTCACGTTGACGCGGCCAAATAAAACGTTGTTTTGCGGTTTTATTATTTGAAAACACTCTTTTTATTGTCATGAAGGGTTTTTATGGGTATGACACTGTTGTAGCGCAGTAGTTACATTCCAGTCGAAATCGTATGTATGGGGGGAACTGGGTGTTCAAATCATGTTCTTTTATTCATATTAGGGTCATCGTGGCGTAGTGTGGTAGTATTTGACAGCAAACGTGATTGGTTGTAGGTACGATTCCCACGTAGTGTAATAGTCTTATTTTAAATATTTTGAATTCTCCGCCATGGTTAGAAACGCGGCTTTGAGTTCCGTCCTGATAACACGCAATGTATAGAATACGGGTGAAAAGTAAAGAACGTCTGTATGTGTAACGTAACGAAGTTACGGATACGAATGTTGTATCTAATATATCCGTTTTTTTACACAAATCGCAGTGTTAAGTTTCGCACAAACAAACACAGTGTACCCCACAAAATGTACGAAAATACAAAAAAATAAAACTGTTATTCATTTAAACTACAAGTAAAGCACATGGCTCTGACCACTAAGCTATGCGTTCTTGGACGGTTTTCAAGACTTGCGGGTTGGAATCCTTTTCTAAAAGATTTTCCTTTACGTATTAATATAATGATTAAATTAGGTACATACCTAAGTCATAAAAAGTATTCCAAACGATTTTCCCAGAAAGAACGAACTAGCTCTCACAAATCGACATAAGAATAAAATATTTAAGGAGAATAGGGTTTACGGTATAAAAGTTTTGTAAATACCTTAATAAATGATGAATTGCTTCTATTCAATTCAGTCAAATTAGTCATCGTCTTCACACGTCATATTAACTTAGGTAACACTATTTTATTCTATTCTAGCGATGACAAAATAATCCCTCTTGCCTAATCGGGGTAGAAAAGTCGTATAGTATTTGATCGATCACTTTGTCTATATGCAAATACCTTGTTCCCACATTTGAATTTAAAATTTACATATATTTTTTTTATTTACAATTTCATACGAAATGTTTCATATGCAAAAATATTTATTTGTAGGGTTATTACTTTTTGCTTTAGGCTGTCCAATTTTTGTTCGTCAATTGGATTTTTGATGGATGCCAGATTTTTGAGATGCGATTGTTGATTGATCTGTGCAATATTTTAATATGGAATTTATTGGCTATTTAAAGGTAGTTTTACTAATGTACGGTAGATAAAGATAATTTTCAATTCATACTCAAATTTAAATTATGATATACATATTTAGTATAGTAAAAATTATATATATTTGAATACAGCAAGAGCGCGGGAGAGAGGCTATTGTGGCAGTTGAATGTGGTTGTAAGTTCGATTCCCACTCGGACGAATGACCATAATTTAATTATTTAAATTTCCCCGCTCTGGTGAAAATGATAAAACAAGGCGTTTAGATCCGCTAATAGACACTCAATGTCTCGAATTCGGGCGGTAAGTGTACGAAGTGTTTTGACACTAGGTTCTCTTTGACTTACTTAGAACACATCGGACTTTTTATACGTTGCCTCTGATTACTCTACTATTAGGGAAAAGGGGGCAGAACAAGCAATTCTAAATAAATATTTCATAATTTTCCTATATTTTAAAGTAATGTTGTCACGCTCAAAATAATAAAATTGTTGTCAGTCGCTGTTTTTTTCTTCTCAAATTTTAATTATGGGCTGGATAAATCGTAGTGTTGAATTCCACCTAGGCGCTGAAACAAGTCGAAAGCTGAGATCGATTTTATTTAAATTAAATGAATGCCCTAGCTTGATATACAAAGCCATGTGTAAAGTACCTGGCACTAGTACCAATTTATTAATATTATCTATAAGTATTTATGCTACACCATTAACCTTTATTTATTTACGTCTCACAAATATAAGGAAAAATAGAATTTAATTTGTAAAGCTAAAACTTTTTAAAAATTTACTTTAGTTTCAGTTTTCAAGCACTTCTAAGCTCGTTCGTAGAATTTTGAGTAAACTACCCGTTACAGTTAAATCGTCTTTGTAATGGGAGCATTATAAACTTTCATATGAAGCGTTCGGTGATGTATCTGGATCTAACGTGACTTTGATAGTTTTACGACTGACAGAAAGTGTTCTTTCTTTACTTTACTTTAGTTTTGATAGTAAAAATAAATTATTATTAGAAATTTTGTTGGGAAAAGCTGTTTTTTTGATTCTCTTATGCTTTTCTTACAGTGTTCGTGTTATGTATCTACTTGTAAGTATAATGCACAGTTATATAAAAAGTAATTTTATAAAAATAAAATATTTTTTTTTCTTTCATATTTCTCATTTTTTGTGTTTTCAACTTCAAGTATTTTTACAGGATATCCATAAAGAAGCTTGTTAAAACACTCCGCTCTACATCTTCTATCAAATTACGAATCGTTGCGAGTTTTCAAAAGACTTACCAAGCCGAGAAAAATAAAATAATTTCAATAAAATCATACCTTCATTGGAAATTGTATACAACTCTTCTTGTACATTTAAACACTTTTTCACTGCGCCACGGGAACTTCATATTGTTTTTGTTCAAATATCTAACTAGACAGATTATTTCTGACCCATATAGTTAATTAAATGTTATAGAGAGTAATATTAGGTAATACGGGTGCTTTATTGGTTAGGTAACCAATACGTTAATTCATTAACAAATTTTGTTGAGGTAATAATAGAAAATCAAAATTTGTGTAAAACACAAATTCATTAAAAAAAAAAAAAACAACTGAACGAGATGTCAGTTCATGTCTATTTTTGTCATATTTGCAGTCTGAACTATAACAGCGGGGGCTTTAAAAAAAACATAATCAATATAACCAAATTAGACTATAAGATTATTTTCAAAAACGTAAAATTTTGAATGTGTACACGAAATAAATTGTCCTAATGGCTGTTTGGAATGAGACATTATTTTTAGAATAGTGATTTGTCACTTAATTAGAGTTTATTTCTTAAATTTTAAAGTGTTATTCATTTACATTTTTAGAAAACGTATAAAAATTTGAACGCAGCGGGATTCAAACCCGCGCCTTTTGGACACCATCCAAGTGCTCTGACCACTAACCCGCATAAGAACACATGGATTTCTTTTAATTGGTATTTATTTAAATATTCTTAAGATATATTGGAGATGAAGATGGCATCGTGGCGCAGTGTCTTACTATATATATGTATGATGGTTGTGGGTTCGGATCTCATTTGAGGGTAGAAATGTATTTAAATTATTTTCATTTGCTTGAATTGGTAAGACAAAGGCTTTAGCTTCCGCCACCTAAAGCAAGGGACGTGTGATGCCAAATGAAAAAAAACTATTGAATAAACGCAATGATTTTGTGTCTTTCATTCTTATAGTAGAGAGTTTACATTAATATATAATCTTATTTAAAAAAAATGGGATTTAGTCTAAATATATTTTATAACTTAAATTTATACACATTCTAGCGTACTTCTTCTTAAGACATACGCGTCACGAATATTTTCAAAGTAATAAATTGGAAATTGGATTTTTCTACATTTATATTTTAATTTGACTCTCGATTTCTAAAACAATAGTCAAATATTTCATAAAATTAGGTACTCTTTTTGATATTTTATTTGTTACTAGTAAATGAATGCAAGTTCGTCATTTTATGATAAACTACTTCGATTTACCACCTATATATCTATAATAATTTTCACAGTGAACGACACACACAGTTTGAAGAGTCACTTTATTCTTTTCTCCGGTTTCTACCTGAATTCTATACATTGCGTCTTGAATGCCGGAACTTAACGCCCCGTTTTATATTGCCAGAGAAAAAAAAATTAAAACAATTTAAATATAACCATTGTGTCGAGTAGGAATCGAACCCACAACGATAAATGTTTAGTCCGACGTTGCCCCACTGCACCACCATAGCTTCAATGTTTAATGATTTTTATTTGCCTACGAAAACAGCCAACTTCGTCAATTTTGATTTTTCATCAGACTTTCCTGATAAATATCTGAAATTGTTATATGTCAATGGAAAATGCTCATTACGCTGAACAACTTTCATTAAATATTTTAAACCATTTTTAAAGTGTTATTTGCACACTTAGGAAATTGAAAAAAACATATTTCGAAAACGCATGGCCAGAGCGCTTGAACGGTTTTCAAGAGGCGCGGGTTCAAATCTCGCTGCGGGCAAATTTTTATACGTTTTCTAAATATGTAACTTTGATTAAAGTTTTATTGCTTTATTTCTTTAGTTTAGCCGGTCATATGATTATGCATCAAATAGCCGATCTTTGAAATCAGTTATTCCTTAAAAGCAAGCAAAGGTGAAGCAAACAAAACAAGTTTTATTCAAATCTATCAATTAGTGTCAAAGATGTCCGCGTACAAACAGACAAAAATAATGTTTTAAATAATAGACTCATAATCTAATCTTTTCATTTTCTTAAAATATTTGATTCGTAAACATATTTAATGTACAGACCCAATTTTTTACTGTTATGTTATACAGAACAGAAAATATAATACAGAAGCACAAATCTAATGGAGAAAAATAAATAAAACCCATTTTTTATTTATAAAATTATAATTATTTAAATAAAGAATATAAAACAGATATAGTAACCAAATTATAAGTTGATTAAAATAGTATAATCTAAATGAATACACAGAATAAAAAAATGGTACGAAATAATTAATACTAACTATAATCTATATTACTCTAAAATTTACAGGCCAGGAAATTATTCTAAACAATAATACTTCTTTATAATATTTATGGAAAAAAACGTTTTTTTTATACGAAAGAAAACTTTTATATTTTCTTTATAATAGAATTATAAAAAAGTAGTTTTTTTCTTATAAACTATGAGTACAGTTATATTGCTTAATTTTGAATTATTAGGAGTAACAATATCTATAGTATGGCGTAAGCATTTATTGGTATTATTTGGAGGAGATGGAAATATTATTTAAAAAAACTAAAACGTTTACGTATTGATAGTAAAATTTCATAAAATTATATATAAAATTCTAATTATAAAATTACGATTATTATTTGAAATAAGCTATAATCACAAAATAATTATAATATAATTTTTCTATTTCCATATTCTCCCAATGGCAAGTAGTAGTAAATTTGAAGCATTAATATGAAAATTTAGATTTTTGCACAGTTATATACTAATTAAAGAGCGTAAGCATACCAATTTGAATTTATATACAAAACTCTTCTGCCTTTTTACAACTTCAAAGCTAATTGCTAGCAAATACAACATTTTTAATTCAGCATATACCATAACTTCGAAATCGTTATTGTTAGTGGGATCTTCTTCAATTTGAATATGTAGAGACGAGGAGCTCGGATACTGGTTTGGCGCGCAAGTTCCAGGCACTGCTCCGAGCTCCTCTGCACAGCAATGGGCACCCATATGGTGAATCAGTCTAATGGTCCATGACTTGATATTAAAAATAATATTTACTAGCACTTAGCGACAAAAGCATGAAGAGTTTTTAAGAGATCATTAGGAAAACTTCATTTTTTTTTCTTTCTATTTAATCGTCTCCTTAAATAAATACATATCACATTTGAACACATCCTTCTGTATACTTATTTCCGTACCTAAAATAAAATATTAAATAATAACTACATTGTGAAAAAACAGATTTTGTTCCCTATTTTCTTTGATCCCATAAAATTTGAGTAAAAAAAAACACCATTTATACATGGTTTTTAAACATATTATCCAGTTTAGAATCTAATTATTCTAATAAAGGACGAAGTTGATTTCAACTAATTGAATTTCAATAATCTCTTTTATATGTATAGGTTTCAGCTATAGAATTTGCAAAATTTTGAAATTGAAATTTTATCTAGTGGGATTTTTGGAAAGATATTAGTGTCTTATTATTTTGTTTTGTTTTTTATATTAGGTGGGTAAAAGAGAACAAATGGTCTAATTAAAAACAAATCTAAATGTGTCTGATTAAAAACAAACATATGTAATGATAGTTGCATTCTTGTTAAAGAATTTCAACGTAAAAGATTTAATAAAAGTTGAATATAAAAAAATATAAAATTTCAACCTGAAAGCTTCAATATTTGCAGTTGAATGATGACAGTTGATAACCTTCAAAATTTTTGCAAATTTTATAACCTTTTTGTCTAAACAAGCCGTCGTTAGCCTTCGTTTCATCAATGTAACTTATAAATATAGTGTATTTACATTATATAATTACTTAACTTTTATGCTATTAAGTAATGTTTTAATTAAAAACTTAATATAAAAATGAAATTCAAGGTATTAAATATTTTATTTTGTATATCACATCTTTTTAATAAAAGTGACTTTACACAAAATATTTGTAACATCTGATTTTACTAAAAACTGTAAAGAACTATAAAGAATATCCTAAGGTTGATTTCCCAAAAAATATTTTACTTCCATTATTAGGGAGCAATATATTTACGTAAAACGCCCGTAGGAACCACAATTATATGATTTAATAAGTGTTTTCTAAATGTTAATCAGAAGATTTTTAAGTAATAATATATATATTTTTAAATTATTATGACATTTGTGTTTATTTTATTCTGGCAAATTTTAATCTATTTTCAATTTTTAAACACTTCGAGCTTTCACGTTTAAATAGAAGCTAAAATATTTGACGATCTTAACTTTAAAAGCAATATAAGTATATGTACCGTTTTTGTATATAATTAGACAATACGATTATATACGATATAATGTACTAAAGAGTATAAAATAGTAATAAAAATTATTATTAAAATAATAATGAGATCAAACAATGACAGATTTTAGGCAGATCTTTGGAACAATTTCATGGGTAGATAACGTTAACTTCTATATCTTTGTTTTAAATAATTTCTGGTTTTCTAGTTTTTTTTTTATATAACGCCTCTACCTGGTCAATTTTTTAAACATTTATCCAACTTCTGTATAAAAACTTGGTTATATTATGAAGTAACTCAATTATTAATTCAAATATAAATTTAAATTGTGAAATAATTCGTTTTTAAGATTTATCATATTGGCAGTACAATTCGATATTTTTAAGACGGTTACAATTAAACTAAGTACCTAAATTTAATTGGCAGTAAGTATAATATATGACACAGGTGTTTAAAGTATCCTAAAAGTAAAAAAGAGAGATGATTTTCTCTGTGTTATATGTATACTTCTTGCTTTGATTACTTCGAAGCTATATAATATATTTTGTTTAAATATTTACTTATAAAATATCCAAAGCGGAATGTAAAATGACAATATAAAATGTTTAAGTTTTTCAAGTCTTACATAAGTCTACATGGGATTAATATTTTGTGCGTACTTTTCAATATTAGTCTCATTTTCAATAGAATTCATGTAAACATACATTGCTTAGCGCTGGTTCTTTTAATAAGAAAAAAACATTTGATTTTATTTTAAGAACTTTAGTATTATTAGAAAAGTTCTACAATATGCCTTGCCTAATATATTAAAATATAACATAGTATATTCACTAATAATATTTAATTCATTTTTAAAGATTCGTAACGCATTATCTCAAAACCAAGTTATATCCATTGAAACTAAAGATGGCGTTACATGTGTATGTAGGTATATGAGATCGTTATATATTTACAATATTATCAAACACTGTGTAATACTAGAGTAAAAATGTACGTATAGCTAAATCCATAACCGTTTTTAAGGTAAAAAATAAATATCCCACTTTATAGTTTGTAGGAGTTTTTTACAACTAGCGTTCTAATTAATGAAAATTCATATTAAAAAGACGCCAGTATTTTTATATACATATATATTGACAATTGTTAATGTTGGCCGGTTTATTTAAATTGTAAGTTCACCGTTTATTAGAAAGCAGCTTCCAGCCAAGCATGAATATGACGGCTGTACAAATTGAACCAGAAAGCTTGTCGGGTAGAATTGAGAAGATGGAACTTTCGGATGATGTCGCCTCCTTATCTGTTAACGCTGGAGTCACTGCATCAGTCTGAAATAAGAAATGAAATAGGTTTATATACTGTTGTATATGTGTGTTTAGTGTATAATATATAATTATGGCGCAGTGGAACAGCGTTAAACTGTAAACGATTACAGGTTCAACTCTCGCTTGGGGCATGATTCAAATATAATTGCATTTATTATAATTTATTTTGCACACAACCATTCGTGTTTACAGTCAGATATTGTCCACTGCGCCACATTGGATTTATATAAAAGTAAATAAACGATTCCATTAAATTATATGAAGTAAATATAGATCATAATAATAATAAAATTAGCAAGTCTATAAACCTCCTCAATACTGAAAGCTATACGATTAACAAGTAAAGTAAAGTGCTTTATATAGATATTCATAAAACAATGATCTCGTAAAATATATGAATTATTAAATGGAAATAGGTATATAATTTTGTAACAATTTAACTCTAAAGATGATGATATATACCAAAACATATGGCTTTACATGCAATGTATGTAAGCTCAATTTCCACCCGGCAATAGATTATATTCAAATCAATTTATTTACACGCCTGTTCTGTTAAGACAAATTACAGCGTTTAGTTCCGCCACTTAATACGCAAAGCCACATTCGGCAGAAAATATAAAACGGTTTGACACTATGGTCACTTTGTTGGCCTTTCTAAACACGTGAAGATGGATTAAATATACGATTGTATACATCTGGACCACATAGTATGTACGCACTTAAATAAAATCCAAGTGAGTCATATGGTTTATTTTTATTCTAGAATAGACGTAATTAGAATAGGTCTTTTACTGCCAAAGAAGAATAAAGTAGGTACATTTTACAATTTATAAAACACACAACATATAAAAGTGTATTTCAAAAACATGTTAGTGTGTAATATTTATTTTATGATCGGGGAAATGATATCTACTCAACAAGCAATGATTCTTATTCGGGCTACTGAAGAAAGTAGAGTCTGAATTCTGTGATATCTCTGGCTATGTGTCTGTATGGACCAAGCGATAAAAGCTTTAAATAATAAAACCTGGCAAAGATCAAAACAACAAAATTTAAATACCAACTATTAAACTACCGTTCAAATAACATAATAAACCATTGATTCCTTTAATAAAATCTAATTCGCGTTTCTATCGTTTTATCCCACTGTAAAAGAGCACTTTGTGGACGCTATAATGGCATTAATTTATACTATTTAGGTACACTGTGAATGTGAAAACGCTTGGCTTGATAATAAAAGTTTGTTTATACATTGGTTGATATTCGCTTAAGTGGTTGTGGGTTCGATTCCCATTTGTTGGATTTATATTTTCTTTTGTCAGGTCTTTTGTGACAAACTCTATCACTAAACTAGTAATGTCATTAAAGTAAATGTGAACGCAGACGGAAGTGAGGACGGAGTGATTTATCATTAGGAATAATAACATATGCGAATAATATGTTGTAGAAAATGGTAACGGAATTTCTAATTTCATACGAAAGGTCCTATGAATACCGCATTAGGGAAGCTTCAAGCTTTACCATTAGTTTTTACATCATCTTTATACGCTACTAAAAAAAAAATTGAAAAAAAAATTCTAAGTGATATCAGAATCAAACCTGTTTGCAGTAAATTTAATTATAATATTATTTTATTGACAAAAAAAAATATTGCAGTATTTTATTTTATTGCAACTAAAAACAAACCTACATTAAATATATACATACATGTATGTTAGAATGTAAGACGACTGACTTTAAGCATGTGCGTGTGTAAGTTAGAACTTCATTCGATAACACTATATTTATATTATTTTTATTTCCAATCGCTAGTAAAATCAAAACGCGGCGTTTAGTTCCGCCACTCTCAATGAAGAGAACAAAGTGTCTTGAGACTAGGTTCTTAGAGTATCTATTCACGCAGGATAGGCCCCAGCGTGAAAAAGCATGAAAGTTTCTAATATAATAACTTAACGCCATTATAACTATCATGAATTAATTTTACTTAACTAATTTTGCCCCAAGATTTATCGACAGATGTCACTTATACAATACTATGCTTTCACAGATTACAAGCCGCAGGTACAAAGCACCCTTCAAATTAGAAAAATAAAATCCTCTTACAAATTTTGATGTGATCTGTATAATTTTATTATACTTGCGTAAGTAAGTAAGTAAATTGAATACCAGACTGGTAAATTACTGTTTGGGGTAAGAGATAAGGTTAAAAATATTCAAGGAGCTTAATTAATATGTGTTGTTTTTTTAGAAGCTTTAAGCTTGAAAATGAGATACTGATATATTTAAATTATTATAGTTATAATCTATAATTAATTATGGTGAACATTTTATTAAATACTTATATTTAACTTAGAATTATAGGACAGCGTCAGACACTGTAAGCGCGATAGGTTGTGGGTATATACTAACGACCAGCTCGCGGCTTCATCTGCGTAAACTACATGACTAAACTATTTCGTTATTTCGCCCGCCCGCTTTCTTACTTAAATAACAACTTTGCTTACATTTATGATTTAAATGATTGTTACTTTTTTGTTTATGAACAGTTTCGCGTATAGTAGTATACTTGGAAAAAACCTAGCGTCAAGACCCTGCGTCCCGCGCTAATTCAAGACATTGTGAGTTGAGCGACGCAACTCATCGCCACGCATTGTCTTGTTCACCAGAGCGAAAAATAAAGATAATTAAATCATGATCTCACCGAGTGGAAATCGAACCCACAACCAAAAATGGCCTAATTTTCATGAAACCTCAATACAGTAGATAACGAACCCACTTGCATACATTTCGTGGAGTAAATAAAAAGCAAAATTAGAATCTCGGTACAGGGAGCCAATTTGGAGATCAATTCCATAAAAGATAAAATGTAAATTTTAACAGCATATATTTAAGGGTCTATTTGTATGCGAATTCAAATTTAACTTTTATTTAAATAAGGTGTATTAGTAAAGGTGGTGGAGACAAAGTGGCTAGAATTTATACCTTAGTAGGTTCTAAGTCATTAAGTGAAACACGTGTATCTATATATTAATACTTGAAGGAAAAGCTTCGACTTTATGAAGAAGTTTTAAGAAAACAGCTTTTGACTCTTTTAAGAAAATTATGCGAATAGAGGAATATTAAATGTGATAATTTACCTTTATATCGAGAAAGAGAGCAGAAAGTTTTTTACATGATAGTGAAAGTTTTTTACATGAAATACACACACACACACACAATGTATTTTACATACACGTTGCTGAAGCAACACGTATTCTACTTTTCAAAGGTACATCAAGTGTTAATATTAATTATCCTAGAATATAAAGCTCCAGTGGAATGACGATTCAAAAGTGCTTGCTAAAGTATAGACTTTGATATGATCCTTATAGTAAAATAAAGGATATTTTTAATTTTAATTTGAATATATATTCATTGCGGAATTGCTCTAGAGTAGAGTACTTTGCAGCAGTATCTTTTCGCTAATTTTTAAGTTATTTTTAACTCCACTGACATGGCGTGTTGGGTGCCAGTACCTAAAATCACATAGTATATATTGATCGAATTAAATCTTGTATTGTGTGAGCCGAATCTCAAATAATCACCAACGACTTAGCTTGGACCTCGACCACACTATCACAACTGTGTTACCATAGTGATATAAAAATTAAAGATAGAAAAAAAACCTTGCCTTAGAGGTCAGAGTGCTTGGACGGTTTCAAAGACGCGCTGGTTCGAATCCCGCTGCATTAAAAATTTTATACGTTTTCTAAAAATGATTTTAATTTTCCTAAGTGTGTGAATAACACTTTAAAATGTTAAAAACACAATAATCAAAAACAAAAAACCACTAAACGCTATCCCTATTACTTTGTCAATCAATAAAAAAATCCACCAAAATCCCAATTAATAATTAAAACCACAACATACCTAAAATGTAATCCAATTTGTCGATATTCAAATACAAGCAATCGCATCGAAACGAAGCGAGCAAGCGTAATAATAAAGTACACAAAAAATACCTTTGAAGCTAACAAAAGGACTTACGACAAATCGGTTCAAAGAGATAGGGGATGGATAATTTTCACGATATCTACCCTGCTACTTATAAATAAAATAATCAAAGTAAACCCTATGTCGTACAATTACAGTATATTTTTCTTTGTAAATTGTAGAGCTGCGAATATAAGATGTAGAGTAGGAGATTTGAGAAAGCTAAGCCATTTTCAATTGAATTTCAACTTTATGTCTAAGACAGTTGAGTTTATATTACATAAGCAATACAATAGGTTATTTACAGTGTCGCTGTAAAAAAGATTTTATAAAGGAGACGCGAAATGAGTTATATTTAATTTTTCAATACTTTTTTCCGCTGAGTAAAGAATGTTTGTTCGGATGTGATTGGGTCCCGATATTAATTTTTAGTATCAAAGGTACAGTGTATTAGATAAATTATTTATTAATATGTACGAAATGAAGGAGCTCTTGTGATGCCTTTTAAAGGCTTGGGTGATTTGATGGATGTAAATTATTTGGGTCGTTTCAAAATACTTTTTAGGCAATTCTCTTGATAGTTGAGTTCCTATAAAGAAGTATAGACGTTATTTTTTTTATCAATTTGCAACTTCACGCTTTTTGCCGCTTAGCATGATGGGCAGAGAGAACCTAGGCGCAAGACACTTCCTTCTTCACTTTTCGCCTGAAATCGAGGTTTTGTTATTTTGGTGGCGGAAATTAAGTACCAGAGTGGAGTGATTAATTTATTTTTAATTTAACCAGTCCAAAAATTATACCTTTGGCCTTTGCGCACCTACACTTTTATATCCCACATAACAAGGTTGGCTGGTAGAGAATGCTTCTTAGCGTTAATCCTGCCTTCTGTTCATTTTTCATTTTGTTATCAATTGTGTGCAATAAATAATATATAAATAAATAAATAATTGCCCTGAGTGGGAGTCGAATCCGCAACGATGGCTTCAATCAAACATGTTCTTATATTTTTACTCAAGCAATATAAACTGTCTGCCTCAATAAAATTCACGTATGAGTCAGGAGAAATAAATATAATCATAAGAAAAATATAAATCAGTGACGTAAAACTGCGATATCGATATGACGATTGCGAGGAGATGACGGTCGTATACGTTTATCTTTGATCGCGGTAAATTGAATTTTACAATGTTGCTTATATTTTGTTGTGTACTCTATTTATGCCTTGATAAGGCTTTAATGTTAAGAAATAAAATAATTTGTTAAATTACAAAATTTGTGAATTAAAGCTGGGAGAGCACAACTAAAGTTATACAGAATATTTTAACAATAATGTAAACTAAAATCGTTTTTAGAAAACCAATCTTGGAAAGAGGGAATGCTGTTTATTAAATATATAAGAATAATCTTTATCAGAAATTTGTAAAACATCTCTCTACAGAGAAGCAACAAAAATAAGTTGTAACAAGTGTATTAGGATTTGGACGTAGATAAAAAAGTGAAGCAATGGAGGTCAGATAGGTTCCATAAATCAATATGAAATAATTCTGTTTTGGCAGAAAGTTTAGAATAGATCGTTCTGTCATAATAATTTGCTACTAAAACGCAAACTGTCGCATAAGGAAATTTAAAAAAAGTGACCAGTGATAGTTGAAGAGGTACGGGATGCCATAGGGTTGTGTATTTCAAACATGTACAATATTTATTTGATTTATTATATATATTTCTAAGAAATATTCATTCATTCTAAAATGAATAGGCTTCATGTACTTCTTCTCCTAATATCAGTCTCCTAATTCAGTATTACAAGTTTACCCGTAAATTTTCGTACAATTATTTTTACTTATATCGAATGCTTTTTCTTCATATATTAATATATCTTTAAGAATTAACATGCAAATAACTATAGATAAAGAACCATTGTTTCGAACATTTACAATGAGATTTTACAATGAAATGACAAAACGTCTTCAAGATTTAATCCGAAGCGCATCAGTTTTACCGCTTGAACTATGAATTCTAAATGAATTTAAAAGTAAACGTTTTAAGTTTATATTTATTGGTTATTTTATTTATCTTGAACGGTTTTCAAGAGGCGCGGGTACAAATCCCGCTGCGTTCAATTTTTTATACGTTTTTTATACTTTAAAAAATTTAAAAAAAATGTATCTGTAGTTCATTATAAGTATACACATGTATACGTTTGTATGTATCTATATATTTTTTTGTAAGGTTGATTTTGGATAACATAAATTATTTTTACATAACTTAAATTATAAATTTAATGTTCACCAAATTTACACGCTGAGAGTTTCGAAAAGCCATAGTCTTGACTAGTGTCAAGACTATGGCTTTACAAAACTTAGGTAGGTCACAACCAACCCATTATACGCAGAACAAAGCGGGAAGCTGCAATATTTTTTTAATCTATTAAATATAATTAGACGCAGCATTTCCAAACGCTCTCACAAACAACAATCTTGTAATGCATCGTTAAAAATCGCGTGGGTCAATAATAATATCAAAAAAGCACAAGCACCGATGCCTTACATTGACGTTTACGATCATATAAATTAAATGCGATCGTAAAAATATCGAGTCGTATCGACGCGTGTCGCATCACTATAAATAAATGTCTGTCACTATAAAAAGTTGAGTTATTTTGTTTCGCTGTTTTTTTTTTTTATAATTTTGCAGTGTATTTGATTTGGTAATCTAAAACTTTCTATTTGTTTCTTTGAAGAAAAAACGAAATGATTATTGAACATTGTTTATTGATAAAGAATTTCATTTTTTCTTTGGAGTTAAAAATAAAGTCTTCTTTGTTACTGAACTTTTTAGTCATTTTTTTTTATACATTAACTATTTCACGCTAAAATCCAAGATCATATATTTTTGTTTTCTTCATTTAAGCCCAAATAGTTCTGAACGTACTGATTTAGTATAAGCTACACATAAGTTACACGACAATGTTATGTGTAAAATACCATCACACATATTGAATTTATTAATTATTCATAATTTATAGTCTTCTTAAGCCTGAACATATAATGCTACTTGATTTATTAACAAAATTTTTTGTTTTTGATACAGACTGATATCTAGACTAGACTCCTTTCTAACCATTGCTTAAATATGATAGAAAGAATTGTTTAATCGCTTAGTCATATACTGCGATTCCATTCATCGTAAATATATCGTAAAGAAATCTGTTATGACGCAGTTTGATGTGCCATTTGCAATATTCTTAGTTTATATTATGTACTACCGATCCACTCGCGGCTTCGCCTGCGTAAACTTTATGACTTAACTATTTAAATTTTTTTGCGCATATATTTTAACGTACAGACAGCAATTAGTTACATTTTTATTATATGCATAGATATATTTTGAACCAAAATAGTATAGCACGTACAGTAGTTTTTTTTATTTTTTTATTTTTTGTATTTTAAACACATTTATATTAATTATGGTGTTTCATGAAACTGTAAATAACACATTACTTATAAACTGTAAATAACACATTATTTGATTTTCACTGAAGTTTTATTTTTTAATTATGTCTATGTACGTATCACGTACTTATAATAAACAGAAGATTCATTGATATGTAAAAGCATCTCGTAGATGCTTTAGAAACGTGTGTATCCCTTTAGACAAAAGTGTATGTCAAACACATAGAAGTGTGTGTAATATTTATTTCATTATTTTAATATATTTCTAATAAAAACTTTGACTTATAATAAGTTATAATTATTTTTAATTTTCTTACAAATAAGTTATACAAATTATTATTAATTAAGATTATACAGAAATACTCTCATTTTGTCCATTTTACTAAAAATTATATTCTTATTTGAATATGCGAAAAAAAGAAAGAGAAAATAATTATGTATAATTTTCTTCTCATCTGCGGCGTTGAGTTCCGCCACTCAGCAGGCAATGTCTCGAAGTCGAGTAGAAAGTGGAGAACGGTGTATCTTGACACTAGCTTCAGTCTGACTACCCTGCTATGCGGGAAAATGCGTGAAGCTGGAGGTGCCCTCCGTTGTCTCACTTACAGAACGTAAAAACACAATATATCTAATAAAACTAAACACCTTAAAATATTCTCCATACTAAGGGTTCGAACCTACCGCGTTCAATCAATCTCAAAAGCTGTAGCATCTAATAAACATATAAGCTATAAGCTATTGAAATAAAACTGCAATTGTTACATACATATAAAGTTAACAATAACAATATTTTTTATTATATAGTAAAAGATATAATTTGCACTAAATACTGGTAATGGGCGGATCTTATTCGTTTCATTTTAATACGCTCGTAAAAACGAGTCTCGGTTTATTATTATTTTTAGATGCGCACGCGTCGCCCGTAAAATAACAAATTAAATAATCTTCATTTTTTTTTTGATTTTCCATTTCTGTTAGATGTATGAAATAAGTGATATGTCAATCTGCCTAATTAAGTAATTTAGTTTTTTTTTTACAGCTTCACGCTTATTCCCGCATAGCAGGATAGTCAAAGAGAACCACGGATTCAATAAATTGCGTGCCGAGCTTTCCATTGTTCACCCGAACGGAGAAATGATAATTCCTTCGAGTGGGCATCGAACCCACGATCAATCGTGATTATAGTCAGACACTGTCCCATGAAAAATGTTTAAAAAAACCTTCTCGATTCAGCTAAATAAAATTCTCGCAATGAGACTTGACTAAGTGAATAGTGCGTAATGGAGTACATCATTATTAGGTTCATATTACGTCATTATTAGGCATGTGAAAAGTTACAAAGTTGTTTTTTAAGCTACACGCCGTATTTCACAAAGCACGACTTTCTGCCCGAGTCCAAGACATTGCGTGTTTAATGGCGAAACTCAACGCCGCGCTGTATTTTGTCACCAGAGGGGAGAAACGACTAAGCATTTTTAAAGTATCATAAAATAAAATGCTTTTACAAAGCTTTTAAACAAGTTTTTTTAACATGATTCGTTCCGTCTCGTTTAAATGCGTTTATTGACAATTAAATTGTTAAATAACTACAAATGAGGTTCTTAAATTTCGAACGCGTTAATCTTTATGACGTATACAGTCTTATTAGTTCCGGTACTTTACATTACAAAGGGATCGAAATTAGTTTTGAAGGTTAAATTGTTTTATATTTTTTCAGATATATACGTATTGTTTCAGTTTCGTATATTTCTTATGTATATCAGGACAGGAAGAGAGAACTCAGTGTTTAAATATATATAAAAAAAAATTAAAAATAGTATATAGTATATTTAGAAATGTGTAAATATCGCGAAAACCAAAGATCTTATAAAATATTTACGCATTTGTTTAAAAGTTTGAATTATTGACTGTCTGTTCGTTTAAAACAGTTCGTACAAAAGCAATTAAAAATATTAATAAAGCAAATAAAAATAAATTATATAATAATTCATAATAAATAATTAATAATCCATAATAAATAATTTCGAAGACATTTTAACATTTTTATAGTTTGTTATTCTCGCATTTAGGCATACCCTAAACAACATTGAAATATGTATAAAAATTTTAACGTGTTAAAATATTTAATAAATAGCGTTCTTTCTAGTCAAACGTTTGTTCATATAAATAATCTTTAAGTAACGAAATTTGTGAAAATCTCGCTACAGAGATGCTAACAACAAAAATAAGTTGTAATAAGCGTATAAGAATTTCGATGTAGTCGGATCTAGAACGTATGGCTTAGCGGTTAAAGCGCTTGGACGGTTTCCAAGAGGTGCGGTACATTAGCGTATGTAAAATCTGAAATAAAAGCTTATTATTATTCACTTTTTTATTATAATACTTCAGCTCTAAGCTGGTGCATATCTGTAACTATGGGCTTGCGCCAAGTAATTACAAAAGGTTTGGTTATTATTATTATAATTCTTTATGTAATCTCGGTTTCAGAATATCCGGTTCGAGTTAATAAATTACATAACTTGAACCATCTTCAGAGATTCTGAGTTATTAAACTCAGGTAACCATAAATAACCCAGAAATGGTCATGGTCAATGGTCGCCTAATACGGAACTATGGAAAATATTGAAAACTATACTAGGACTATATAATTAATGGAGTCGTAATAGACTGACTGACTGACTGAGAATTATTATTATTATTACCTATATTAATAAGACGTAAGCAAGTATGTCAAGATATTACCATTAACTTTTTTCTATTTATTTCAAAATAATATAACGGAAGTAATGGATTTTTGAGATAAGTGTTTGAAAAAACCTTATCTCCGCCCTTTAAATAAAAGGCGGCTATTACGATTTTCTTGTTGTTCCTCCGAGATGATCGCATAGAAATACGTTATCGCGCGAAATTTAAAAAGCAAGGAATAAAAATAAAATGAACGTTAAATGTTTGAAAGTTTTTTTATTGCAAAAGACGAGATATTAGAATTGTTTTTTTTTAGAATAAAAATGTAGAAACAGATGATGTTATTACTATGGAAATCATTAAATTTATAATCTAAGGTTATTTATGTTATTTTGCTTAGAAAAGAATTGTAACTGGTTATAGAATGAATTGTGATTGTTGAGGGGTTGAGTCTTACTTATAGAATAATAAATTGGTTTTTCTCACCTAGATAGTCATCACTATGATAATAGATGACGATGATGTAGGTTTTTAATTAATTAACACTGTTTTACTAGTAAAATTAAAGAGAAATATATATATATATATATATATTTATATATATTAGTTAATTAATCGCTAGCTAGCATTTGGCTAGCATTTGCTAAGAAAAAACTAAAATTTAAATTGAAATAACGAAAAAAAAATAGAAAAATAGAGCTTGACCATTGGCGTTCTCTACTTTTGGTCCGTATATACAGACGTAGCGTGGCGAAACTCAGTGCCGCGCTTTAGTTTGTCACCAGAGCGGAGAAATAAAACTAATTTAAATATAATCATTGTCCTGACTCTGATCGTACCCACAACCATCGCTTATACAGTCAGACGCTGTCACATTGCGTCATAATTTCCTCCACATACAATATTTCTTAATTCATATAGAAGTAAATAACAATAGATCTACCAAATAGTATTAATTATCGTTTTTTAATACATCACGACATAACTTGGAATATACCAATGGAAATCACATAACTACTATTGATGTAAAATTCCTTACAAAGTCGGTAAAATTTATACCTTCTCTATATGTTACAGTCTAAACCCACCGTTTTTTTAACAACTGATATAAAACGCATTTTTCACCCGCAGTTATAAAGAAACGTAGTAATTTTAATATCGCTTTTTATTGCACAGATTACAATAACTCCGGTGGGGTGTGTGGGGGCTTTATTTTATTTTACGTGTATGGGGGTCTTTAAACTAAGCTGCAATAACTTACATATGTATGTCGTATATAACAAATATATATAAGACTTCGGAAAAAAAAAATTAACGGAGCTTCAAGACACCAGGTTCTCTCTGACGTAAGTAGCATAATATATTTCAATATTTTAGATTACAAAGCACTAGGTTGGTTAGTAGATTGTTGTCGTGATTTTTATCTCGATTGATGGATAATTTAATTATGTGAGTACTAGAAATGTTACAGCGCTGAGTTTTGTAATTAAATATAAAATTAAAATGAAAAGTAAAGAGAGTTATAACATCAGTAACTAACAATACATATTTATTTTCATTTTAATTTCGACACTTCGTACTCCACTTTCACGAATTTACAGACGCTGCATATAGAATAGCCAAATTCAACGCCACCTTTTGTATTACATTTATTTCTAACAACAAAGTATTAAAGGCTAAAAAATTTAAATCCATACAAATATCTAAGCGTGAGTTTTACGAGCATCCTCGTACGTGTTGATTCGCTGATGTACGCGTGCAATTTATTGTTAATAATATTTGATGTTCCATATTTGTTATCCAAATGTTTTACGAAGTCAACGGCGTTAAACGTTTTATATGAGGGTAAAAATGTAATTTAATTTTTTATACATATATTTCTATCTAATGTATCAACAATTCTACATACACTTTATATGTAGAATTGTTTGTAGTAATTTTCCAAACGCGATTAGGGGCCCTGACATCCGTTCTGTGTAAAGCAGTTTTACTTTATTTCGTCTATTTCTTAAAGATACAAAATCCCTAGATCATACATTTTCCATGAAATGTCGCGATTGCGAATTGAGTGACACAAAATGCGCTTGTTTTAGGAGCTGGCAAAAAACTAAAAATTGAATTTAGGTAATCATATCGAGGAAGCCATCATGGCGTAGTGTGATGGCTTCTGATTACAAATATACGTTAGTTGTGGCTTCGATTCCCACACAGTGAAAGATTATATTTAAAATATTTTCATTTCTCCGCCCCGAAAACACGACAAAGCATGGCGCTAAGATCCGCCACACAACACGTAATGTCAGATTCAGATAAAAATTGGCAAACTTGACTCTAGGTTCTCTCTGCCTACACCGCTATGCGGGAAAAAGCGCGGAGGTGAAATAAAATCATACCGAGTGGAGATCGAATCTACAACCGTATTTCATCGCACTACAATAGCTCCAATATATCTATATACAATAAATGTATAAAAATTTACAAATAATTAAAAATATATATATATTAATGAATATTAAGAAATGAATTTTAATACATTTATTGTAAACAAAGGACTTTTATGTAAAATCCAATAATACTTAATATTTTCTATTAAATTGAAACGAAAAATGATTCAAAATTATCCGTCCAATGTACAGAACATCTTCATGAACTACAAAGAGCAAGCCCCTGTAATATTTTAAATATATCTTAATGAAATCGGGTGGAAGAATACAATCTTTGATATTACATCTTTTGTCATTTCTTTGTAAATATAAGTACATCCCTATTCTTGTATTTTTTCGATTCATAATAATTGAGAAATATAATATAAGGAATTTAATACTTAGTCTCGCCATAAATACTGTTATAATTAAAAATAAACACAATATTGCTTTTGAATTTGGAATCTGTGATTTTTATATGATTTTTCATTGGGTTTATATATTATTTTTTCTATATATATAAAATATTAGGAAATATTTTACAATTAAGTATTATTTTAACAAACAAAATAACCGTATTTATGCTGAAAACTCTAATTCCCAATTACCAACAAAGCACAACATGGGCATTATCCAACATCAGTGATAGTTTGTGTGTAGTGTTAACTATGAAGGAGTGACTGAGAAATATTTTGTGAAAAAGGTCTCAAAACATCGGTACAAATGTATCAAGATACTATTCTTAAGAATGTAGATGAGCCCCTTAACAACACCACGACTCGGCGCTGGGTCATAAAACTCGACCCACCCAATCTTGGTTAGAAACAAACGTACCGGACTTCATCGGAGATGAAGAATGGTCAGCTAGTCCTCATATTAATTAACTGGATTATGGATTTATGGTCAGTTTTAGAGAATTAGGCTTGCTCTAATCATAACGCCATGATAATTTGGAGTCTCTAAAACAATCCATACGATTGTCAGTAAGGAATTTTCCCATAGAAAGCGTGTGTGCTGCTAATGACAACTGACCTCAACGTTAAAAGGACTGTATTGCAGCCAATGGATACCACTTAAAATAGGCTTTATATATTTTAATGACTTTATATTAATGTATTAACTAAAACTGTAAACGTAATAAATGTTACGTACAATAAAAAAAAAATTCTTTGTAATAATATTTATGGCGAGAATCAGTATTTTATTTAAATAATAATTAAAAATGTATGTCAAACAAATAGTAGTGTGTGTAACATGTGTCATTCATTAAATATATCTAAAGCATTATTATAAACTAGTCAATGCCCGCAGTTTCGTTTGCGTGGACTTAATAACGCTGGACAGCTTTTGTTAAACCGCAATTGCCTTATATCTTACAGTACATATAACACTAGCTAATCTACTTTTTAAAATCAATTATAGCCTAAGCTTAAAAGCTTATACAAATAAAAAGTTTTATTCAAATATGTCCAGTATTTCCGAAGATGTCACGTACAAGCATTTTATTTTTTTATTGTATAGATAATACTGGACAATCATTCCTCGTCGATATAAACATTAGCTGTGTTGAATTTCTTTCTCCGCACAATTTTTTTTAAATCAGAGACTAAATTTACGTACGGTACTAATACCGATTTACGATGACATATCTCATTGTTAAATCACTATTGTTAAGTAAGAGACGTATAATTTATTTTTTGTACATACAAAAAATTAAAATTCAACTTCAAAAAAAAAAAAATACTTATTGATATACATGTATATAAAATTTGAAGTTTTTAAAAGTCGAATTTTACAAATCTTTTTGATTTTTTTTCACATAAAAATTTGTGACACGCTTTGAAATAACTTTCCTTATTTTCCCATTGAAACATACGCTTTGTGTGGAATAAACACTTTCCCTGCAATAAGTAAAACATATGCTTTAATAAACTATTTTTTTACACTAAACTTTTTTAATTCTCTGAATAAGATCTAATTACAAGTTATCAACATTCATAATTACGAAAAAAAACATTTCATTCATCCATTCATTCATTTCTTTTTATACCATTATTTCACAAAATAAATTAAGGCAATTACATCAAAACAGACTATGTTCTTGAAAAATTCAAAGGCTTCTAATTAATATCGCAATCAAGGTACATTATCGTCCGCGCGCGCGAAACCCCTTGATGTCTCAAAGACGGATGACACCAACTTAAAAAATTAAAAATAAAATACGGATTAATGTTAAAAAGTGAAAAAAGTCTCATCCACTTCGAGTTAATGATACGGTATGGCGAGAGAGACGTGAAACAAAGGTTTGTCTGTTTGTCACACCGTTTTTATTTATATTTATTATAATTACTTATGATTTAAATCTGAATGTGAATAAGAGTAATATTTTTTTCCCGCATAGTACCAAAACACTCCGTTCGGTACTTTCAGTAAGAATTCGGAAGACGCACTTCTTTGTCTTGTTGATCAGAGTGGAGAAGTGAAAAAAATTTAAATTAAGATCATCGAACCCATAACCAATCGCAAAGCTATTAGTCAAACGCTGTACCATGTATCACGATGGCCTTGATATAAAATAACATATAACTATATAAGGTACAGTAAGAAAAATACACGTGCTTGTGTGAAAGATTCATAATACATTAAAAATAAACATTTGCAAATAAAAATATAGAATCACTTCAAACGTAAATAAAATAAACCCAAGGCCTAATTTAGGCTATATTAATGTGACAAATGAAAATCAGAGAGTCTTGAAACAAAAATAAAAAAACAATTGTAAAAGTGGGATTGTCTTAATAAGAAACATACTATATAATAAAAAAAGTATTTTTCATAAATATAAATAAATGAATATCCACGTAACGGTGTAAAACAAAGCCACCTAAAACTTCAAGGTTCAAGCTTGAAACCTCTTGTAGGGATGTCTCGATTCTTTCTACTTTATTTTCGATCCGTTGCTGTAGTCCGTAAAAACGTCTAGCTCAGCTTCTTCATCGGCGAGAGCTTTGTGAAGTATTTTTGTTTTAATGCTCTTTATAGAGCATTCTTAAAGTCAAATACAAAGCGCTGAAATATACCATATAGTAATATAAGAAACTCCTAACTTGAAAACATTTTCAAACGTTTGAATGTAAAACGGGAAACAATCAAGATCTTTGTTAAATTTTAGCTAGAATTTGAAGTATAATTATCCTCTCTAAGAGACGGCTTCTGTCTTAAAATATTATGTTCACTGTTAAGTTTTTAAGTTAAACTCCAACCAATTGGTTTTTAAGAATTTTTTGTAAGTCTTTGAAACTTTCGTAAGTCTTTGAAACTTTTGTAAGAAGAAATTTTTGAAAGTCTTTGAAACTTTCGTAACTCTTAGGCATATGAACAAAAGAAAATTGGCAAAAAACTAATAGATGAATAAAATAATTACTATACACTTGATTATAATAAATATTACTAAATCAAAGCATACAGACTGTTTATATTTTGATACTGAATTTAAATATCTAATATGAATCAACCTAAGTACTATATGCTAGTCATATATACAAAACTAGTTGCCGAGAGAAGACTGTCATCACTTAGTAAATCAAATTGCACAGCAGTTAAATTTAACCCACAAATCTGAGATGCAATAACATAAATATATTTTGAAACATGCTCATTTTATCTAAAATTTGGCGTTTAGTTATTCTCAAGTTACGAGTTAAATAAATATTAAGGTACAAATCAAAAGTCTTGAGTTATATGATTATATGAAAAATCCTTCATTAGTGAATACCGATCTAACACAGAGGTTCTTGGTCTAACATAGTGGTTCCTGGTCAAACAATAAAAAAGTTGTGTGTAAGTCGGATACATAACACGAACTGCTTTTATAAACGTTAAGTTATAACGGTGAGAATCGAGGATTAGTAACGTATTAGATTGTTTTATTCTTAATTTAATGGAGAAGATCCGAAAAACTATATATATGCATGCCATTGTAATGAATTACAAATAAAAATTAAAAATTCATACACAGATTTTAAATACTTTTTATCACAATCCGCACCTGTGCATATCGTGATCTAAGAACCGCACTGGCGAATCTCTTAATGTTCTTACGAAAAGAAATTTAAATTACTTTAAACATAAAATTTTATGTTACAACCAAAAAATGAGAAGTTACGTCTCGAGACCTGTCACCAGGCACTTCAGTGATCAAATAATCTAGAAATTCTCCATTTGCTTTCCCACCCTCCTTGATTTTGTCTTGTTTTTCTTTTACTGTTTTCCATTTTTTGCCAACGTCTCGGCTGATTGCTTCGCGTTCAAGTGGTCTGGTGGTGCCATGCTCTTTTTAAACCCTAACTCAACGGTGGATATTTAAATGAGTCAGCTTACCTGTCTTGAGATTGTATCAAACGTGTCTGAAGATTTAGTGAAGAGATAGTGCTCTAAAATAATGTTTACTTTAGAATTTGTTTATGTAAGGAACTGTATCTGTAAATAACATAAAATTATCATATTCCTAAGATAGTAATAGTTCCTTACTAGAGAAGTGTTAGTCGTTATAGTTAGAACTTGATAAAATTTCAGGATTAAAGCTTTCAAAATGAACATATTAACAAAAACTGATAAATAAAGGTTAGAGATGAAACTATTTCTATATATATATATATATATATATATATATGGTTTAACAACAGAACTTTCGAATTTTAGTCTATAGTTAAAGATGGTATATTAAATTTATTTATATATCTGCAAATAGACCAATCTAGCTGTTTAATAAATACTACTCTATTGGAATACATCTTCATGTCCTGGAAAATATAATTACTGAGTGTTGGCATCAACATATTTCCTAAAAAAGCGTGAAAATATAAATAAATACGGCATTCATACGAACACTTTTGATTTCAAAGTTTCAAAATTTTTCAGAACACCAACAAAGGTGCAAAAAGGAAGTAAGACCAAAAGAAAGGATATCTCCGAAATGACTAAAAAGTCGAATGCGATGCAGACGCCCTATTAAAGTAGGTGAAAATAAATAAAAAATTCCAAGTATCTATGTCGGATCATCCCACCAATTTACTTATGAATATTAAAAGAGTAAGAAATACGACGTTGGGGAGAAACACGGTTAACAAAAAGACCCTTCAGTGATCCTTGAAACGCGAAATACATTTTGGTGGATGAGAAAACAGAAAAAATGAAAGCGATTTTGCATTTAATATTTGAGAGTGTCCTCAAGATTTTCAATTTTAATGTGCCCTTTTGTCCGACAGGTGAATGGACAATGTGGATGGGCTTTAATACGCTAGATTCAGTTACAGTGACTTTGTGAATTACACACTGTTGTGCTTGTTTTGTATGTATCTTGTATATATATATATATATATCTATATCCTTATACATATATATCCTTTTAATTGCAGCTGTCTTATCACCACAACTTTTAGAAGACATGCTGAAATTTACAATGTGACTCATTTTACTAATTTAAATGACTTTCTTACTGAACAATAGTAATATGGACAATCTCTAATGCTCTTGAATAGATTTTTGGTATGATGACGAGTCAGAGGCGTTTCTTCGTAAAGAAAAGACTACCACCCTTAAAATCCCTAGGACTGGACTGGGCCTTAATGTAAATACACATTTATATATTCACATTCAAAGTCTTAGAATATGCTTGACTTTAAGTAATATGTTAGCTATATCGTTTTCGAGTCTCAATTCTATAATACTTAATGGGCGCTTGGTAATCTACATGTACATCCTCCTTTAACCAATTTCCATATTAGCTCTTAGTATTTTATTTATGTTATTTTATGACGATCCAACAATAAATCATCGCTTTACGACACGACCAAAGTAAATAAGTTTTTTTTTAATTAACTATATTTTACCTAACTGTACTATTATTTATATCTACGTATATCAAATTAATATCTTAGACGCCTTTGGAGAAGCGCGTTTGGTCGTGGGTTCGTTTCCAATTCCACACGGTGGAATGATCATAATTTTATTGTGTTCATTTCTCCGCTCTGGTGAACAAGACAAAGGCACAAGGCATTGAGGTCCGCCACGCCTTCACGTCCGAACGAGGTGGAGTGGGACAATGCCTGACTGCAAGTGATACAATATAGCTATAGTACTTTTAATTAACATTTCTACTAATCCTGTTTAATACGTAATCTTGTTCCGGGCGCCCAATGAGACAGATGATTCTTGACAAAAAATATAAGCTTTTATTGATTACAGTCAAATACATTTTATCTGCATTGAAGCTACAGCCGTGAGTTCGATCCACACTCGGATGAAGATTATTTATAAATTACTTTCATTTCTTCGATCTTAAGACAAAAGGCGACGTTAGGTGACGCTACTCAACAATGGCAACGTCTCGGAATATGAAAAACCCTGCTATATGAGGAAAATAAATTGTATCTCAATACAAATCTTAGTTAAACAAAGACAAATAACAAAACTAGGCTAAGTCATAACAAGACAAACGTTTCAAAATAGCGTTTCATACTATCACAATATACCTACTATATGTAAACAAAAATGACTAATAAAACATGGGACTTTGTCTAAATACACAAATCAACTGAAATGTATTGAAAATTGCATACAAATTATTTAGACAAAGTTGCATTTGTAATTGCGTTTTACGATTTTAACGGACTCCCGCAATGATTCAGTTCAGACAAAAATAGCGCGTAAGATACTTCAATAAGGTATATTTATGTACTATACAGGGTGTAGTAAGAATTGAATGTTAGTATATTTTTGTACTCAGCCTTGAATATAACAATATGTGCATTGGCTGCATGCAAATCTGTTATTAGGCTTTGATTTATACTGTTTAATAATGATAGTTGAACTGTTTAAAGGTCTTTTTTTGAGAGAAATTAAAATAAAATTGTGTCTTTTTTCAGCGTCAATCTTTTTCCCGTATAGCAGGGTAGTCAGAGAGAACCTAGTGTCAAGACGCTCCATTCTCCTTTTTTCGCCCAAAATCGATACATTTTGCGTGTTGAGTGGCGGAACTCAACGCCGGGGCTTGTCTTAGGTAGCAGAGGTATTTTAAATATAACCTTTCCCCCGAATGGAAACCGAACCCACGACTAATCGTGTTTACAGTCAGATGCTGTCACCGCCACGGTGGCATATTTAAATAAATAGTAGTAGTCGTAAATAGTATTTTATTTAAAAATAATGAACACAAAGTTAAAATAAAGACTAGTTTATTAGCAAATTAGCGAAATGAATGGCTTTTTATTGTTTATGTGAACTTAAAAACTGACATTATGTATGGAATTGTGAATATTTGAATATGTGCCATACCAGCTTCATTCATGTATTAATGGTTCATAATTATTCAGTGAAATTTTACTGTTTTGTATATATTTAGTTGCTATTTATTAAATTATTGATGAGAGATATTTCTGTCAGCAGTTCTTTAAAACAAACACACTTTTTGTCAAATAAGATTGACAAAAAAAATATTATATATATATACATATATAATATTTTTTATATTTTCTGTACAGAACAGGAGTGCCGGCAATCCTTGATAGCGAGATATTGTTTTTAATTTTAAATATGACACAAGACGCAATAAATGCTTATTTAAAAGCTACGCAACAAAGGCATCAAATTGTGTTTTTTTTATTTAAAATACAATAACAATATAATGAAATGTGAAATCCGGTACATTTATCGAGAGTCATGAATAATCCTTCAAAAGCCGCAAAAGTCTCGCTAGCTGCAGCTTGGCTCACTGCTATAAAATATTCTAGTAATTTGAACATATAGCTACTGTGGTTAGTCATACAGGTCGTTATTTCCCTGTCTCGTAGCACAAAACGCGGATTTAAGTTCCGCTGTTTAGCACATAACATGATTTCTCTGCCCAAGAAAAATGAAAAAAAAAACATACAAACAGCCATTTCTAAACGTGCCGCCTACAAACAAGTCGGTCATTAACGTGGTATGGATATTATGACAGTTGCGTTTGTTGCCGCTTTATTAGGTACCATTCGCTCTACAAATATACAGACATTTACTATATTTTATGAATCTTTTTGCATAATTTTATTGATTTTATATAAAAATATAATATTCCCAAGATGTCTTGGGAATATTATATCCTATTCATGTATATTTTTTAATATAAAACAGCCGCTTCGTGCTTTTTCTTGTAAATTATATTCTATACATATAATAAAAGTGTAACAAATCGCTGTCTGTACATGGGAGATATATACATTTTTTTATTGGCATTAGCAATGATAATATATATTTTTTTTTCTGTTTGTCTGTGCGTTTGTGCACGGTAATCTCAGAATAATGAACAATCGGTACATAAATAAAAAAGCTATAACAATATAAATCATAAATTTATATACACAACAAATTTATATAAACAAATTATTAATAAACTCAGTTAATAATCTAAAAAAACCCACTAGAAAAAAAAAATTAATTGTTTTAATTGATACAAGACCAAAAATAAAATTAATTTCATTATACATAGTGTTTTTTTACATACAAGCCGTCTTACAACCGTCCTACAAATTTGATTTGATAGATGTCACTATATCAAAATCAAATATAAGATACTAAGAGTATATAATTGCTTTGGAGATTAACAAATTACCGTATATACTTAACACTTTGCCTGAGAACATACGCCGTGTACCAGTTTTCAAAATATTAAAAATAAAAGAAAAACAATATTTGCTATCGACTGTTTAAAATGTTAAAGTAAGAGAATCAACTGATGCTACAGTCAAACTGTATAAGGACTCTGAAATATTCATTTGGAATTTTATTAAAGTATTTAATAAATAATTAAATAAATATAATAAAAAATCATAATTTTTTTACTAAGTTTGATTAACTAAACGAAATAGTGATGAAAAGATTTTTTCCACTTTATTTAACGCCAGCTCTACAAAAATTTCGCACTTCGCCAATGCTGGGTGGTAAGTAATATTCTGCAAGTACATACATATCGAGTCTAGTTAGTTCGACCATTAACTGAATAACGATGTTTTGACAGTTGCGCGTGCGCTTTATTACTGCACAAATACACATACAGATATAAACCTTAGAAGGTTAGGAATACTTTACATTGATGAGACATAATGTTTTGGTTGAAAATATCTCAATTAATGTATTAGTATTCGATGAAATTTTGAAAATTATGGGAATTTCTGTAGGATAATTCAGTTGTTTGTAGAAGGATTTGCGCAGCTTTTGTACTTTATAGGGCAAACGGTATGTAATGAAAAATGTATATATTATCTAATATAGAAATTTGACAAATCTCCTAAGTTTCTTATGATTCTATAAGTTTATTTTAAAGCGTGGCAAAGCATCTTAAATGACAATATTTTTGTGAGTTTTAGTAAGGTGTCAACAAAACCAAACTATTCTAAAAAGAAACCCATTTTTTTTTATTATTATATTAATTTGATTAAACAGCTTCACTCACTTTTCAAGACATTGAATGTTGAGTGACAGAATACATTTCGTCGCCTCGCATTGTCTTCGATACCAAAACGCAGAAATGAAAAAAATATTTTAAATATAATAAATACTCCGAGTGGGGTTCGATCCCACAAACTCGATCGATCATCAAATAAGCGAAATAAATAATATTTTTAAAACACTCAATAAAGTTTTTCAAAAACCACCCAGCACCCATTCATCTCGTACAGATCTAAAACAATTCATTACAGTAGCTGTAACATTTTATTAAACATTACAACCGAATGACTCACTATGATCCCAGATCCCATCCAATAATGCGTAAATCCCCTAATGTTTTGTGTGGCAATTAATTCTATACTAAATACTAAAATAAGTTTATTTCACTCTTAAATTTGAAGTGCAAGCGCTAGCAAAAATCATTGTAGGTAAAAAGATTATTAGTATGGAATTGGCTTTTGCGATTTGTTTTTACAGCTCCAGTACCAAAGGGGTAGAGTGTAGAAATGGAAGTTATTAAAATAAATTAATTTCCCACGGGGGATTCGAACTCCTAGTCATCGCCTATTCATATAGACGCTGTCACACTGCGCCACGATGGCCTCATTAGTAAAAGATAATTAAATTATGATTATAAATTTTTATTTAATTTATAATTTTAATTTTTAGGCATTTTTCACATATGAGGTAGCAAAATATATTGGGTGTGCGTTGGAGGAACTGAACAGCATATATTATAATACAACCACACGGGAGCAAAGAAAACAATTATACTAGCTGTGCCCGCGACCTCGTCCGAGTCGAATTTCAAAATAAAACTAATAGCTTAAGTTATTCCTTATAATATCAGTGAAAATTCCGTCAAAATCAGTCCAGTCGTTCTAGAGATTCGCCGGAACAATCAGACAGACAAACAGACACGAATTATAAATAAGTTACTTTAGTATATCTACCGTATATACATACATATGAATTTAGTTAAAAACGGTTATTTTTATATTAATAAACAGATGCTCCTATTTTATTTATTTGAATAGTTATAAATATTCAATCATATTTAGATCGACCCCACAATCACCTCGTGTCACTGTCCAACTGAGCCTCGTTGGAGTCAACACAAATGTAGTACAGACAATTGTTGTAAATACCTTTATTACTATGCTAATATAAGCTGTTATTTAAGAATTATAGTAGATTGCCTGTAACAATCTTACATCATCTTGAAATATCCAATTTGCATAATTTGTGGTGTAGTTAGTTATAAAATATTTAAATGATAGTGTACGATATACACGATGGTTGTTAATACAAATGAATGTATTAATATAGAGGCAAAATTTAAAATTAAATACTTGTGATCCAATCCGACCCAATTAATTATTGACAAAAAATTATTATTTCTTAACATTTGTTTTTAAAGTGTTATTCACACACTTAGGAAATTTAAAAATATATATTTAGAAAAAGTATAAAAATTTGAATCGCTTTCAAATTTTTATACGTTTTATAAATATGTTTTTTTTTAATATTATTTAAAAAATAATTCATGAAATAATTAATATTGTCGTAAAATTCAGTCAAGTGGTGGTATAAAATTGTGTTCAAAATCAATTAATATCTATCATATATAATCAATCAATCAATTTTTTCATACTTATTCAATTAAAATCATAAGAATAAAAAAATCATATGAAAATTATTATATTTGAACCGACACATACAGTTATATATACAGTGACACATAAATATGCGTAAACATTTCATAGCTGACCTATTTACATTTAAACAAAACAAATTAATATACTTCAGTACAGTGTTCACGAGTTATTACACATGCGCTATATAGGTTTATAAATTGCATAGAACTTATATGTGTAAGAAATCTAGTGGCTTATATTTTAGATTACTATGAACCTTAAGATATACAAATATCACTGCTTTGAAAGGCTGAATTAGGGGAGATGTTTTTAAATTATATACCTACCTTAATCTAATACCTTAATCTTGTGTAATACAAAAGTTATGTGTTTGGGATACCACGTTTTCATAAGTGTTTTTTGTCTAAAAACTTACTTTCTACCTAATTCCATGAAATAAAGGCGATTATAGTTGGTTGTGGGTTAAATTCCCACACAGCGGAACAACTATATTTAAAATAGTTTGAAATTAAATTATTTTTAACCGGATTAATCGCGTATATTATTAGTAGCAGGTAGTCTACCTGTACCACGGACTAGTCCAAAAAGTTCGAAACGTCGGGTTTTATAAATTGTATTTTCGAATACTACTCTAGTGCCTAAAGCATGGCACTGAGTTTCGCTACTCAACACACAGTGTCTCGAATGCGGAAAATGAGAAGTTGTTTTTCTTTCTGACTACCTATTCCATAAATATATACACTGTTTGTTACATATGTATATAATATATGACGTGGATATTTTTACAGTTTATAAAACAAATACATTTCTATATTTGGTAAATAAAATTTCAACACTGACACACAGTCCTAGTTGTAGCAATATAAGAATAAACACTTGATGGCAAGTTGCCAAGTTGCGCCTGCTCATCTGCCAAGTCGCGAGTATAAATTTTAGTATTACACGATATGAGAATAATAAGTGGGTTGACAATTGATATAAGCTTCCGTGTTGTTATAAGATTTAGGTTTTCTAAAATTATGGTATTTTAAATATCTGTATAATAATTAGTTATATATGTCTAATATAAACTAAGAATAAGTGGAAGTTATGAACACATGGTTTATATACATTTCATAACTCAAATATTTAAAAAATCTTCTTGCAAATATGTAACCGTCTCAATTTTGTGGGATCTTAACAATAAAAATCATGTCGAGAAGGTATAAATCTTTTTGCATATCTAAAGATAATAATTTTAAAAATGTTATTTTTTTTTATTTTGCAGCTAGGAAATAATAATGAGTTGTCATTCCATTATAAAATCCTTTAAAGTTACTTCTACTTTTAACATTAACCTATGTTTTTAAAGAAGTATATATATTGAATAGTAACTATTTAATTTTTACATTGAGAATAAAAATAATCGTAGATAAAATAATATTTTAATTGAATGAACAAGAAACAATATCGAAAAAGAAAAGCCTCCTCCATCAAAGTGTAGCAATAACAAAAACACTCCCACTAAATTTTATTTGCACTTAAATTCGTTAGTATTGGAAAGATTTAATTCTCTTAGAGTCAGCGCTTTTTTTATTTTACTACGACATTAACTGTATAATATTGTACCTTTCTATTTATTCTATGTAACTCCATTTAAAAATATTATTGCTTAGCGCCTGATCATTTTGAATTGCAATTTACTCTTACACTATAAATTGCTTTATTAAATATATAGTTAGTGCAGAGAACATTGTGGCGCAGTTTGACAGCGTTTCATCTTGAATGATAATCTTTAAATTAGCTGCTTTGTTATAATAGAGTAGGTTCGGTGGGCAATACTGTTTGATTTATATTGGTTGTGGGTTTGAATTTATCTCTCGGGAATATTTTTTTATTGTACAATGGTATATTTTTGATTCTCAAATCCGTATAAAAAAGAAATGTGTGTCCCTATAATTTTATTAAACGTGTAAAATTAAAAACTATGTATATTAAACAAAATAATATAATAGAAGTACATAAATTAAAAAGTTAGAACAAATAAACAATATTATATAATTAAAAATTTACAACATATTGTGAGTATATTTGTATGTTACTTCCGTCTATATCAGGGTAGAGACAATCTAGTGTCAAAACACTCCGTTTTCCTTTCTACATATATTTATATAATATATTCACTTAGTTTATTAATTTGGCTGCAACAAAAAAAATCTTAAAATATGTATATTTCTAGACGTATTTTACAACCAATGGCTCCTCATAACAAGTGATACACGGTTCATCGACTGACGTGATGATTCATTTCGAGTACGAACAAAGGATACACGTGTGACTTTTTAGAAAAGCCGCATTTAATATATTTGCACATTAACACGAACAGCTACGTTTGTGATAAAATTGTTTAAAATATTTTAATGCTGTCTTATAATTTATATACAAAATAAGATATAGATTAAGTATACTAATTTATAGTAATAGAGCCCATCGTGGCGCAGTGGGACAAAGTCTGATTGAAGATGTTAGCACGATTGGCTGTGGGTTCGATTCCAACTCGGAGCAATAATTATATTTGAAATATCTCCGCTCTGGTACCTAGGACAAAGCGCGGCGTTGAGTTCCGCCACTCTACACGCAATGTCTTGATTGCGGGTGGAAAATAGAGAACGGAGTGTTTTGACACTATGTTCTCTCTGACTGCCCTGCTACGCGACAAAAAGAAAAATTTATTTAAAATTTGAAATTTATTTTGAAATTAATTTAATAAAGTTTTGAAATTAATTATTACTTCCCATTCAATTAATGACATCAAATTCAATGAATGCAAGGTAGAGAAGTTAATGTCAACGCACTCCGTTCTCCACTTTTCGCCCGAAATCGAAACATTGATGATGAAATAATTTCATAAGTTATATTCCTGTTATAATTACTACAGTATTGGATAAATGTGTATTTGATAACAAAATATATGTTAAATAATCAGTCAGATGAGTTTATTACAAGATTTATTAGTTACGATCTATCTCGTATTAATAGTAAAACTATAAATATGAAATATGTATGTTTTGTATGTCTATTCACTAAAACCTAGTTTTAACATAAAACAAAAAATATTTGGGTAAACTTCTTATAAAATTCAAAACCACGTGTATCACAAATTAATATTGAAAATAAAATCATGAAAAAAAAAACAAGACTGTTAAATGTTGTAAATGTTACTTACTTAATAATTATTAAAAAATATATATATTTCTAAATTTTAATACGTATTCGCAGATAAAAGCAGATATATTGATATCTAGATATTTATATATATTTACTTACGAGTACAAGTATTTATATATACTTATATGCACTTACCACATCCGCGTCAATCACACCATCTGCAACATCTGTCCCGCCCTTATCCCGCCAATGTTTCTCGCTAGTCACCGAAAAGTTGAAACATCTTTCGCGCCAAAATGGACTTAAAAGCACCCCAGCTGGTGATCTCCCATATCTAAATATTTCAAGATTTGTAGTAGAGAATCTATCATTGCCACTTTCACTTCTAGTGAACACATCATCTTCTAGGTCACTATCGAAGTTTAGTGCCAAGGGTGGTGATGACGCAGAGAGTCTACATTGCTGGGGTGGTGGTGATGGCCTTGGAATGTCCGATTCGGAGTATGGACGGTCTGAAAGTGAAATAATTTAATTAGTTTCAAGGTATTACCGTATATAAAATTTATTTATATACTTTATATAATGTGTTTTAAAATATTTTATATTTAATTGTTGTATTTTTTTTAATTCCATTGTTTATGTAATTAATTTTATGAATTTGCCAATTTTCTACGAAAATTTATCTGTTGTATGAATTTGGATGAAAAGTTGCGTACAACGTTATTTATTTTATACATTATTTACCTATATTACATATTTCTTGACGTCATTAGATTTACTTGAAAATTTGTACAAGTACATCTTTAAATAGCATGTACCTGATGTCACAATGAGAAAATAATTTTAAACTTATTCCTTTTGGAGCGAGTCCTTTTTAAAAGAATTTAACAAATAATGCTAAAGTTTCACTTATAACTATTAAAATTTAATATATTTATATCTACTAATGTACTTGTAATGTGTACTGTAAAACCAAAAGCTAACTAAGACAGTACTTTTTATTAACCATTAAGAAGTACACTTGAAATGAATTTCTTTAAGTAAGATTAATGATGTGAGAACAAAGCATTCGTAGTATTGTAGTGTCAACTCTGATGAATAAGTAGGTAGCTGTAACGTGCTATATTTACATAAAGCGGCTATGTATTTGTTGGTCTTATCGCATTTTCTACGTTTTGCAGGTTAAAGAGAGTGTCTGGTGGTACGTTAAAGTAAGTACGCTATACATTTTTTTACATTCAGAGATTTTGCTGTGTTGCTGAGCCTAGGCTCAGCACTAGTGTTAACACTAGTGTTATACATAGGTTAACTAAGAAAAGCAATTCTATTTGTATTTTAAACTAGTGACTGCCCGCCCGCAACTTCATTTGCGTGGACTTAATTACCCCTACCAAAATACCCATTACGCTGAATAACTTACAGCTACATTTCTTTAAAGCTTATAGTATAGCTGGTCTTATATAATTATATAGTTATAAGGTTACCACTTTTTAAAATCAATTATAGCCTATCGCTTAGGCTAAGCCTAGGTACAAAAAAGGCTTCATTCAAATCCGTCCAATAGTTCCTAAGATGTTCACGTACAAACATATTGTTTTTACTGTAATGGGCATAGAAGATAAATAAATATATGAGTTTTATAATTTTCTACCAATTTTACTTATAGTATTCAATTTAAAATTCATTAACTTAGTGACAGATCACTTAGTTCTCCGTTTTCACTCATAGAGCATACGTGTTGGAATGTGTGCAGCCGCATTCAGTCTGGTATAGACTAAAGAAATAACAAGGTATGCCTTACAGTCTGTTCAGTGGTAATTAATTCGTTTCATTCATCATTCTTTTCTACTGTGCCACAATGGTCTTTTACTTTCTAATATACATTTATATTTTCTTATTATTTATTGTCAAAAACTAAACAAAATCGCGTGCTTTAACTATATAAAAATAAGCTAAACTAAACACCTATTTTATGTATGTATATTACAAGAGCTCCACAGTGGAGCTGCGAAACCCGTTTTGTCATGAGTCCAACACGTGCACGGACCGGTCAGAGATGTGTTTAATGTCGTGCTATTGTGGATATTATATAAATATATTTATATTTATTTACTATAGTTGCGTCTTCTTGTTGTTACTACTAGAGTCCTACTACAGTTTATATATCGAATTTGAACTTTAAATTCAATATTAACATATTATGTTCATGGATTCATTTTTTTAGGTCGTCGTCGTCGTGGGGTAGTAGGGCAGCGTCTTTAATGGGGTTGGTTGTGAGTTTGGTTTCCACTCGGAGAATGATTATATTCAAATTATTTTCATTAATTCGCTCTGGTGAACATGAAAAAAAAAATAGTTAAGTTTTTAAAAAATATACATGTTTTTGATATTTCATCATTTAGAAATGATGAAATGACATAAACACTACAAATAAAAAGTCGAGAAAAGTGAATTTGAAGTTAAACAGGAACTTGAGTTGAATAAATGTCAATAATACTTATTTGATATATAAAGAATATATATATTTAATAGTTGCCATTTTATATTTATTTGTACCAGATATTATGTTTTGTGGTGAATTAGGTACGTAATGTTTTTTGTCTTCTTAGATATACGAGAAGAAGCTAGACTAGTAAGAAATATTATATACTCCGCTTTTCGCCTATTACAATGATACTTTGTCTTTCATTGTTTATCAATCCTGTGAGTATGGTTCAATCCTATTATCCTTACAAGTACAGACTCTTTAGAACTGAGCCACAATGGCGTTAACATAATATATTTTGCATCATATATAATTTATCATATAAACTCTAAATACCTATTTTAATAAATGAAGTAACTAAATTTTTTTTTGTTAACATTGAATTTAAATAAACTCATTATATACAATTAAACATAACTTGGAATCGTATTACAAAATTACTAGAAATTATTAAAGAGCTGCACATTATGACGTGATAGATACAATAAATAAAAGTATGTAACGTATATATGTTGCAGTTAAAATTCTTAATTAGTTAAACAGGTTAATAGCTTGTTTCAAAGAATACTTGATTAACAGTGAATTGAGTCAAAAGTTTTTCTGTTATTCAACAAACAACTTTTACTTTAAAAGTATATTTATATGACGCTCTTTGAGAAAATCTCATTTAAGGGCTAGATTATTAGTCTTAATAAATCTAGAATGTAAATAAGCTTTTTCTAGTTAAAAATACTTTTGCCGGGTTAAGAGATTAAGCTGCAACGTATACATGCAAGTGCATAATTGCGTCATATGTATATACACGTGATACAATAGATGCTCTATTGTTTATATTTAATACTTGTTTTACGTCAAAGTACTTCTTACGACGTACGCCTTATATCTGTTATCAGTAAACTTGAAGCGACTTCACATAATCTAAGAAAATGCTATAATACTACAAGTTTTATAACACTGTATAATATAATAACTAGTCTAAATATAATACTAACTGAACCATGAAGCAATCTAACAGAATGACCTAGGATTTCCTTACAATTGTAACAAGAGATGTATAATTTATTGGCATTCGAAGATATGTCGGCTTTCAAAGGTGCATTGGTACTATTATTAAAAGGTCGTATTAAGTAGTGTAATAGATAATGTTAGGTTTTTAGATATCAGAATGAGCATGTATAAGTCTTAGGTATTTTATGAGGATGATTGTTTGATTGTCTGTGCCTTTTATTTATATAGGTAGATGAAAAAGAAATATTTAAAATAAACAACGTGGTTTTTATTAATTAATTAATGTTTTTTTTTTAATATAAAGTAAACGTATTATTGATGAAATGTTTCTTAAATAAACTACTATAAGTAATTTCAAATGTCAGTAGCTAATATTTTCAGAAATATTATTAATATATTTCATCAGCAAAAGAATATTTTTTTCAATATCTACGAGTACATAATCATAAAATATTTAATGAAATAATTATTTTTATATTTACCTACAATATGAATGTAAAAATCACGTACAGAATTACCTACGTTACCTACAAATTACATTTAAACCTACACAAATTATTAAAATTGTGCCACTAAACTGAGAGAAAGCGCAACAAAAGAAATTCAAATATGATAAAATAAACAAAGGTGAACTAACATTAAGCTCACAACTATAAATGGTTAGTTTATGGTCCTCATAAATCATTATCGATCGGAGATAGGCACGTCGAGTAGAATGCGCGGTGTGTAAATAAAAATGATATGCTACTTGGGAATCTGTAGTTAAGTTACTTAAGTATGCTAATGATTGCAAAACTTATTTTCAACACGTATAAAAATTTGAACACAGCGGGATTCGAACCTGCGCCTCTTGGAAACCGTCCAAGCGGTCTGACCGCTAAGCCATGCGTTCTACATCTAGCTTTAATTTTCCATAGTGTAAGCTAATTTCCTTGCTTAATGTTTAATTTCCGAACGCATCCTGTTTGACAGGTATGAGGTTTAGCCAAATCGGCTCAAAAATTTAGAAAGAAGAGACGGTTTTAGCGAGGTTAAGAAACGTATATAGAATATAGATTATACTATGGATTTTCATACAATAATAAAAATAAATATTTAAACCTAAGCCATTTTCTTTTCTACGTACATACACCGTCAAAGTATTTGTATATAAACTTTTGATGTAATCTAATCCTTAATCTAAACACTTCCTACGTGTTCAGCCCTTCATGTGAATACATTAATTTAACTTATAATTTAAGTAACTATTACTATTTACCTACATTTTGCTTATTGAAGCCAATACAATTTTGAGAAACGGTCAGTCACAATTCCCACAGATCACATAAGCACAACTCACCGCATCTCTATAGAATTAATCACAAAATGATTTGTGTCATTCCACCATTTGTCCTTTACATTGCCAGTGACTCGACATAATTAAATCACGCCAACTGGATAATTGAACCTGTATCTATAACAATAAAGATAGTAGGTTCGAACCATCCGGAAGTTTTTCATAAATCACAGCTTTAGCTGTATAGCGTAAGGCAAACCTGGCATAAGAATCAACACAAAAACTGGTTTCATTTATATTTCACGCTTTTCTGAGTTAATACATAGGTCCTCGAAATCTTTCCTTTTCTATGCATATTTGTAGGGTTGTAACGTGTAACCCTTTACGTACGTAAACGCATTTTTACAGAACGTTAAACGATATTCAAATAATTATTAATGCCACTTGATTGTCTACAAACTTTTTTTACATATTATAATTTTTGTTTTTTCGTGTCAATAAGTCAAACGTTTAAATTATATTTTATTAATGCGGCCCTGAGAAGGGGGCCTACATTTAAAATTATATTACTTTGAGATTTATTTTTTTATTTTCTAGTAAAAACCATATTTTGATACGTTTTTAATTAGCAACATTCTGAAGGGCGTTGTCAAAATATTGGTTTCATTCTAAGACGTAAGCGAAATACTTATATAAATATTTATGTTCCTTCGATTGGTTCAACAGTCCATAATCATCACCATTTCAGGCTCATCCCAAATGAGTTATGATGTTGTCGATCAAATGATATATATAATAAAAATTCTGAAATATGTAAATATCTTTACAGTTTCACGTTTTTTCCACATATCAGGGTAGTCAGAGAGAACCTGGTGTAAAGATACTCCGTTCTCCATTTTTCGCTCGAAATCGAATGTCCGCCACTTAGCTCAACGACGTGCTTTGTCTTCGGTACCAGAGTGGAGAAATGAAAATGTTTTAAAATTTCCAAGTGGAAATTTAATGCACAAACAATTGCGTTTACAGTCCCACTGCGCCGCGATGGCCTCAAATCTATGTCAATCTTGAAAAAGTTAAAACTGTGTATTTTACCACAACGCCTATAAATTCACTACTGCTTTAATTTATGAACTAGATATAAAATAAAATATTTAATTACAACATACCTACAATAAGCTCAAATTTAAACACTTTAAAGTAAAGTTCTACCGCAACGGTAGCTTTCAAACAACACGAGTAATTATTGTAACCGATTTCTCAGTGCATTTCGAAACGCGGTCGCGTTCAGACGTCTATTGTATGCAAATACTCGAGACCCAAACTTATTAATTATTGTCGTTACACATTATGAATAATGGTTTACTGCACAGAAATGAGCATAGCAAGTGTTGAAAATTATGCTTGGAATTGTATGTTTATTATGTAGTTACAAGCTCTTAATAATAAGCTCTAATTATTTCATAGAACTACTTTGTATGTATTGTCACTTATACTTAAAAGTAAATAGAGAGAAATATAAAAATAAATAGAAGAAAATATTAAAGAATTTATTTTTTTATAGAAAAAATACAGTAAACTAGTCATACATTTTCATTTTATGTTACAACGATAGAAAGGTTCAACAAGGATCTACTTTAGTTCCCATAATATTCCTAATATATAATGACAGGTCAGTTTAAACATTCATAGCTTAAACTTACAGATACGTTATCTGTTTTTTAAGTGGTTCCTAATGCCACTTTGAAAAAAGTAAAAGAAAACCAGTATGATTACCTTAACGGTATAAAACAAAAGTCCCTCGGCTACCGTACTACGCGTCTTTCAAATGATAATTGCTCAAGAACTTCTCAACACATCAGTGAATACTAGTTACATTGTATTGAAGAGTTTCTTTGCTTTGGATTTGTTTTAAGTAGTCGTAAATACTGGACCTTTTTTTGTAGTGCCAGGTGTGACTGAGATAATCATCTATGTTGAGAAGATAATATATTGAGGTTTTAGTGTTATGTGTTTAAAAAAATATTTTGTTAAATGAAAAAATCTGCTTGTACATGACATGTTTTTAAAGAACTAATAAGAAATAAACAGTAACTTTGATTATTGGAAAGGTTAACTAAATTTCGAGAATACTAAACATATTTAACTAGATCAATTATGAAAAATAAATGAAAATCGATATTTTAAAATAATATATATGAATTGTTTAATTGATAAATTTGAAAATAGAAATAACAAAATAAGTCTTGTAATATATTTTTTACTGTCTTTACAATTTACTATATAATTAAGAACTACATCATATTTACCTTGACTTCTATATATACCTCAAGTATCATACGAAACTTCTGCAGTGATTTTGTGGAAGCTTTTACAAGTTTAAAATGTTTTATTTGCAAAATTTTCAGCCCGTATCTTTAAGTTTAATTTATTGTTATTAACCACGCTCGCCACAAGTCAGCTTCCGAATTTTGCCATTTTACTACCTTTTTACAATTTAAAATATTTCGGGGCCCGTATTTATACTTAATTCCAGTGATTGTGGTTTCTGACCTCCATCTCCATCAATTTTTAGTACACTTAGAAAATTGAGATAAAAATAATATAACATACATTTTAACTTAAATACAAAAAATAAATAGCTAATAGTTACAAGGTTACGACCTTTCGGGGCCTAACTTGTAGCTGAAGATGAAGACATTTAAAGCAGATAACGTAAACAAAAAATTGATCTTAAGCGTTACATATAAAAGTGAAACTGTATACTTGAAAATCAATATTTAAATCACGGAGTATCACAAGTCACAATTCTAAACCCACTTTTATTTAACTAATATAAAATGGCCTACATGTTATCCAGTCATCATTACTATCAATGTTATAAATTTGCTGCAATTTAAATCTATTCACCTGAAATATTTTAAAGCAATTGAATTATTAATTTAGATAGTTATCGGTTCGGTGGCGTTTTATGATGGTTATAAAATACAAAAGCAAGAGCCTATGTTGTGATTTGTAACGTGTGTCAGCTCATGGACGGAGCTACCGTAATAGTGATTTTTGTACTGTCGATAGATTTTTATTATATAGTTATATATTTGTTACACTATGAATCTAATTTGTTCTTTTCGTAGACATTTTCTACTAAACTAGATAAATAATATTCTTTATATGAAATGAAAATTAATTGTACTCACAATTTCACGGTAAACCAGTCTAATTTTACCATTTTTTCTATTATGCACATTTCAACTGACTCAGGATATTAAATTTTCTTTTTTTTTTTCAGTCAGCGCCAGTTTTTTTTTTACAGTTAAGCAACATTCCATTTGATAGGAAAAAGTAGAACCTTTGTTTTTTTCAACAAAATACAGTAAATATGCATGAGTCAGACAGATTTTTTTTTCCTTTTTTATATATTTTATTTTAATTATTATTATTACTAGATACTTTTTAATCGATATAATATCTCTCGACAATTTAAGGGCAACACTAGGGGCCAGTGACCCAAAAAAGAATAAGATGATATTTTATTTTCGAGATACAAGTACTATCGTGGCATAAATTAAAGAGTTGTGTTTTCTCTCTTTCTTGTACCACGTGTTCGAGACGCTAGCAAGACTTGGTGAGGCGGTAGAGACAGCAAAAAAATTGTATATATATGTACTATATTATTTAGAGACCATTGCGGCACAATGGGACAGCGTTTCACTGCAAATGCGTTTGGTCGATTCCCACTGTGGGTAATTAAAACATTTCGGTTATGTATAGCTTAAAATATTAGGTTTATATGAATGTATTATATATGTGTATAATATAATGTGTATATGCCGTAAACTTTAGTCTCTAGATATACTATACTTATCGAGTTTTCTAGTCAAAAGGAATTTAAAGAAAATTAGAGAGAGATTATTATAAAAAAATTTGGTGTCATAAATTATTATCAAAAAATACAGGATTATTCGTGTCGAAGTAAAAATCACAAATTTCTCATATAGCTTGCTTTCTTAACCTTATGACTAACATATTTTCATTTTTTACTCTGTATCGTACACAGAGAGAACTTTCAGTGTTTTTAAAACTATTTTATTTCAAATTAAAAATCTATACAAATTTACAATATTTTGCTGTCTCTACCCAACAATGCCACGATTATTACCGTTCGGTTACGTATAAGCTGGTCGACTGCTGGTCTTACGCGTTGCTTCTGTGTGCATTTAAATATATATCTTTATGTATGTTTGTATGTATGTATGTATGGGTATAATGTAACATGATTTGATACTAAGATTATAAAAAGTTAGTATGAAATTATAGCCATAGTGTGGAGAGAATTGTGAATTGATGTTTAGGCAACTATTTTTGGTGATAATTTTTCTGTTGTATGAGTTTATGTATAGATAAAATAGTTTTAAAGTAATTTAGTTTGGTTTTCATTAATTCGTGATATGAAAAATGATATATTCTATATTTTTTTTTAGGTATGTCCGTATTTTGTCTGTGTATTACGATCATGTACAATATGTATAGTATATTCTTACAGCACCCACACTGTATAAATTTCTAAATATCCTAACCTTAAGATTGTCTGGGAGAAATCGCTGTTTAGCGATAAGACCGCCTTTTGTGCATATCTGTAATTTTTTTCTTTCGTATTGTTTTATTTTTAATATTTACTGTGGTGTATATAGTATAAAGTGTAAATAAAATAAATAGACAAATAAAACCATAAATGGATTATATATATTTTTTTTATAATAAAATGTTTATAAAAATTGTTATTTATTGATGATGATAGATTAGTCTCAAAACTATACTAATAAGTTTGTTCTTAAATAAGTATTACTAAATTAGTAAGTACTAACTATTGAGAATGAGTAATTAGTTTTGTATTTTGCAAATATTAATTTTGTAAATAAAGAATGAGTGAAACATTTTCTAACAACAAAAATAAAATTTAATAAGCGTATAAGAAATTCGACGTAGCCAGGTGTAGAACGCATGGCTTAGCAGTCAGAGCAACGGCAGAGTTGGACGGTTTCCATCAGGTGCGGGTTCGAATCCTGCTGCATTAAAAGTTTTAACACGTTGTCTAGCTATAGCTATATAAAAAGGCATAGCAGGATAGTCATAGAGAACCTTGAGTCAAGACACTTCATTCACAATTCTTTACCCGAAATCGAGACATTGCGTGTTGAGCACTCAACGCAGCACTTTATCCTACCAGTGTGAAAAAAAATGTAAACAGCTTAAGTATAACCATTTCCTTGAATGCGAATCGAACCTGCAACTATCGTGTTTACAAAAGACGCCTACTAGAAATCAAAAATATAATATTTTATATATAAACAAACAAATGTATAAAAAAAAACACTGTAATATTATTCTAATTACATACCAAGCTACTTGATACCGCTCCAATGATAATACGACTTATCACGGGACGAGCATAAAATAATCTGCTATAATGCGATTGTATTAGAAACGTCATTAGGGTGACAAAAACTCGGCTTATCCTTAAGTAATAAGCATAATTCTTGTTCAAACGGAAATTATTAGGTTTTTTATTGTTATAATAGAAATAATGATTTATTTTTCTTTAAATGTATGTACTATATGCTCAGTGGCGTTATTGTATGTGGATTCGAACTTCAACCCAATCGTGCGTATCACAACGCTCGGCGTTGAGTTATGTCACTATGTCACTATGAAACGCATTATCTCGATTTTGAATGTAAAGTGGATAGTAATCATGTCACTAGTTTCTCTTTGACTGAAATTGATGAGCTGAAATTCGTTTTGTTTATATGAATAAGCGTGTGTATGTGTGTGTAGAAGAGAATTTCAGTAATAAATTTCACCGTTTTCCAATTTTCGTCTTCCAAAGCTTGGGTCAAAGTAAATGTACGATTCGAATCCAGTTATTTGAACTTATTTTATATAAATATATATGTATGTGAAATAATAAGATTTACGGTAAAATGTTTAACCCTTACTAACATAAACGTTTTGCGTGATCAGTAGATATTATGAATATATTGATAATTATATTACATTACACATGTACAATTTATGTTCTACATATATTACGTATATTTCAACAGTTGTAGGTACGTATGGCCACGCCTTACCGTAACCTTTTAGCGCGCTTTATAAACGTGTAGTATTATGTGCAATGTCTCAAAATTAAAAGAAAGTTAAGATAAATTAGAATTAATAACAACTTTATTTTATATTTAACCATTTATTTTATATATTTCTATATATTAATAGGCAAAGCTAAAACTTTGTAAACATTCCTACGAAAATTATGCTGACAAAGGGGTATGAAGTTTGGCATAGTTATAGTTTTTAAATATTTTTATAAGAGTGCAGAATGCATTTTTTTTAGAAAACATGCATTAAAATATATTCAAGTAGTAAAATAAATGCAATTAATTGCAATAAATGCAACACACCTTTATACACGTTTATATAAAGTGACATACACGTTGCTAAGCAACGCGTTGTTTCCGCGTCAACGGGGGCATTGGTGCATATAGATTGTGCTAACATACTGCAATTTTATCAATAACAATATTCCAACAAATGGTTTAAAAAATAAGAATAAAAAAGAAAATCATCAAAAAATATAGCTAAATGCATAAGATTAATCCAAAAAAGGCGAAGTAACAAAACAAAATAAAAAAAACCGTCACGAACATAGGCTAGGGAGAGGAAAAAGAAAAAAATCTGTAAACAAGTTTAACGTTTATTTTGGTTGCGTCTCTTTCAATCTTATACGATTTTACTATATCCATCCTTTCCTTGGAGCGAACGCTGGACACCTGTGCCTTAGCTTCCCCAAGTACCATCGACCTCAGAGTCACTCAGAGCTAAAATACCGTATATGTGATTATAGAGATTATCAATTTTCGACTCTATGATACAGTGTTAAAACTTAAATTTGTTAGTAATCGTAATAATTATAGATGCGTTATTCTTCAACGTGAAGCAATCATTGTCGTACCCAGATTTGATTCGAAGGTTTTTTTTAGGGTATACCTATATAAACTAATGTTTTGTAATAATAATGAAAATGAACACCTGTTCAGTAATCCTATTGTTGGAAAGGAAATTAGGACCCCAAATTTGCTTGTTTTTTTTTTCTACATACGAAGCGACGTGTTTTTTGTGCGATTATAGATTTTTCTCTAAAATTGGTACAAAAGTCCAGTGGGGAAGTTGTTGGTAATTGTCAATTGTTATAATAATACCAGTATGTTCTATTTACCCCAAAATAGAGCTTGTTGGTCATCATATTAATATTTAATCAGAAGCTCGGTTTTGCAAAATATAAATACAATTTATTATATTTGCAGGATGGAAATCGTGGCGTAGTGGTACAGCGTCTGTTTGTAAACGCCATTGGTTGTTGGTTCGATTTCCAATTGGGTGAATTATTATATAAAATGAATATTATTATAAAAATACATATTTAGAAAACGTATAAAAATTGAACGCAGTGGGATTTGAAGCCGCGCCTCTTGAAAACCGTTCAAAGTTTTGAACGGTTTAATTTCCTAAGTATGCTAATGATAATGATAATAATAACACTTAAAAAATGTAAAAAAGAAAGATTATTTTCACTCTGGTACCTGAGATCGATTGTGGAGAACGGAGTGTTTGGACACTAGGTTCTGTCTGATTTCCCTGCTATGTAGGATAAAATGTGAGGCTATAATATATATTTGCACACAGATTTTTGAAATGTAATGAAAGTCTCAGTATCTAATGTTTTTAGCTCTTAATTTTTCCGATAACGGATAAAAAGTTGATTTGCAGTTTTCAGATTTTTTCTTTTGTAAATGTAAGTTTATTGTAGGTTCTAGATTCACTAGGTTCTCTATGACCCTACTAAGAAGGAAAGTGACCTAACTTTAAAAATGCACTTTGTGGAATATTACCTTAGAATTTTATGATAAATAGACTTCTTACAGACAATATTTAGCATAATTTTAGTTACATAATTTTAAAAAACATATACATATTTATAAATGTATTTATGTTAAGTAGATTTTAATTTCAAGAGGTTATAGCAAGGTGCGTGTAATATTAATACTTTTAATATACAAGTCGTTCCGTATCATTAAACACGTGAAAGTTATTGAATGTCTATTGAAGATCAAATTTCGTACCGCGCATGTAATACTTCGAATCGACAAGATAAGAATAGAAATGAATCTTTAAATAAAATTGTTTTATTTACTTTTTTTATGAGAAGATATGAAAATATTTTTAGAATAATTTATCCACCGTTATAGGTTTTAAGTCCAACTGCATTTTGTCAGACTAAGTTAATTATCATTTTTTTTATTTACCAAAATATCAAAAACAAACAAACGAACGAAGCATATTAAATGAGTTCTCACTAAAATCACAAACTTTGCTTAAATTTATAATTTAAAAGGTTCTAGTTTTTTCATTTACAAATCGATTTAAATGTAGAATTTTTAGGGCACTTTACCAAGACACAATAACTAAAAATGCATTTAAATCGGTTAAGCCGTTTCTGAGATTAGCGTGCACAAGCACACAGACAAACATAAAAAAAATTAAAAGTAATTGTTTTGGGTTTTATTATGTTAATAAATGTGCCCAATAATATTTATTTTAATATCCAAGAACTGACAGAGATCATTTACATTTTTATTATATGTATGTAATTAATTGTTTAAGCACATTTAGTAAAAATACAATTTGCATATAAATATTAAAATCATCTCTTTATTTTTCTACTCTTAGGGTTACTATTTTCGTGTTTGGGATTCACTTCGGAATGTTCTCTATTCATTAAAAAATTACAAAATTTATCTAAAATAAAGGAAAATATACATTTAAGAACCTAATTAGTTTATTCGTCGGTCAAAATATTAAAGTAAAATAAAATAAAAATAACCTTTTTCTACAAAATCGGTTAACACATCCGTCCTATCATTTCGTATCATATTCACTATGTAATGTACCTCGTAACTATACAATAATTATTGATACTCGTATTTCTTTACTGTGTATGTAATTTGAATACGTTTTAAAGTTTATTATGGTAGTGTCGATGCGATATAAGTTGAAAAAAACAAAAGAAATATGTTTTAAATAGAGAACGGAGTGTTTTGACACTAGATTCTCACTGTTTATCCAGCTATGAGAGTTAAGCTGTCTTTTTTATAAATATTATGAAGAAAAATCTCGCTTAGGTATTATTTAGAATTTGAAGAATATTTATGTAAAATAATAAGAAAAGTTTTATTTTCATTGTGTCAGCATATTAACTGAGAATAATCACGTACATGCCCTTTAAATTACAAATAAAATATCATAATAATTGGAGGTCCTAACCCATAATCATGTTTGAATTTGTACCCACCATTTCAATTACAATGAATTCTAACCGTTATAGCATCGTTACAAACAATGTATGAGTATCGACTATATTAAGTACTTCTGTATACAAAATTACTTTTTACAAATTACAAGGCATTTTTTAAAGTGTTAAACTGTGTGTATTAAAATTTGAACGCATAGATTAGCGGTCAGAGTGTTTGGATGTTTTTCAAGAGGTGCGGGTTCGATTCCCGCTGCGTTAAATTTTTTATACGTCTTCCAAAAAAATATTTTCAATTACGAGGTTACAATAGCTTTGAGTGTTATTTTTTCTAATAATAATACACTTCGTTCTCCACTTTGTTATTTTATTTGTAGTATATAATTTCCTTTCCTTTGCATTTCAACTTAGTACTACTCACTTTTATTATAGAACGTCCACGCAGACGAAGTCGCGGGCACAGCTAGTGATTCTTTAAAAAATTACAATCAGAAGCGGTTTAACGTACATTTATATAAACGTAACGCTATTATTATCTCGACTCACCCTTTAGAAAACATTTTCATCGCACTCGTATCGTATAATATTACACAATTATCATAGTTGCATCTATCTAACACTTGTATATCATTCATATTTAAATAAGATAAAAAATCTTAATCGTTTTAGAAAACAATCAATTAGTTTTAAACCTTTGGTTAGTGATATTCGGTTAATTCGATTATATTAGAGTGTTATTTATGAAATATTTTTAACATTTTACAGTGTTAATCACACATTTACGTAATTGAAAAACATATTTCCGAATCTCGCACCGTTAAATTTTTTATACGTTTTTCAATGTTTAGGATATGCATGTGATTAACACTATATAGTAAAAATGATATTTTTTAACTAGAAGGTAGTGTCAAGAAACTTCATTCTTTATTTCCGGCCGAAATCGGTAATGGCGTATGGGAAGTGGCGGAACTCAATTTCGCTCTTTATCTCACTGAAGCAGGGAAATAAATATTATTATTACCCTGAGTAAGAATGAAACCCACGACCAATGCATTTATCGTCAGAAAAAATATATAAAAACGGAGTGACGAGTCACTTACTTTCTTTTCAAGAAAAGAAATATAAGACATTTCTGTTCTTTTTAAAGTCGGTTAAAAGATTTGATAAGTATTCACAACTGTATAAGTTGCTCTCTATAAAAAATCCATCTATCATTCACACTTTAATAATAGTATCTATATAAAATTATAAAAACAGCAAAAAAATTCATTTGAATTCGGTAGCTAAGGGTCATTTTTTTAGTCGTAACAGGTCTTTAAAGTATGTGTGTTTTTTACACATTTGAATAATTCATGGCGACTGCTGGGATAATTTTCTCACACGGCTCATATTTAAAATACTATGTGATTTTAGAAGAGTGTTGTCTTTTTTCTATATTCAACGTATTGGTTAGTTTATATTTATTATTAACTCAAATACAGCTTCACCCTTTTTCGCAAAGCAAAAGTCAGAGAGAACCTAGTGTCAAAACACTCCATTCTCCATTTTCCACCAGCATTCAAGACATTGTCTGTTGACTGGACCTGAACCTGAACCGCTGCGTCCTGGCGGGTAGTTACAGCGCATTTAATTTCAATCATTTACTACTTTCTAGAAAAAATGGCAAAAATAATAAATATTGTTTTTTTACAAAATAACAATAATTTAGGACCGTTTTGTTGAACTCTTACGAAACTAATATCTATTGACTGAAATTAACACCGTAGAGAAGCTTGTGGTTTTGCGATTTCAACTAGCAAGAATCCAAGTATAGCTAGCACGGCGCTAAGTTCCGCTACCAAACAAGCTTCTTAAACGGTGATATGAACACTGTCTACGCCGCAAAAAGCTCTGAATTGTAAAGCTAAATGTAAGAGATTAAAATAAGTTACTGCAGTTGTTAAGTTGATTGACCTCGGTCACTGTGGACGAGCGCTTTTTGTTATAGATATCTATAGTTGAGCGTATGTTTCAATGAAATATGACATGAATGATTTTCACATAAAATTATGTTGTGTACTAGAATTATTCTATAGTAGTATTTGTTTAACAATGCTTAAATATGGTTAATAAAGGTTATATAAAAAGTTAATTGATTTAAAATATAGTTATAGGATACCAATATTAGTTTGAACGCAACGGGATTTGAACCCACGTTTCTCGGAAAACGTCCTAATGAATGACTTGGCGGTTTGAGCTCTTGGACAGTTTCCGGTAATTTTTATGCATCTTTTAACATTTTAAAGTGTTATTTACACACTTATGAAATTAAAAACCATTTTTGGAAAACGTATAAAAAATTTAACGTAGCGAGATTCGAACTCGCGCCTCTTGGAAACCGTCCAAGTGCCGCTATGACCGCTAAGCCATGCGTTCCACATATTGAACGCAGCGGGAATCGAACGACTAGAAAAAATATGCTTTTCCTCAAAACGTTTCCATACCTAAGTGTGTGGTAAACACTGTAAAATATTGAAAATAATTAAAAATACGTGTTTAAAATATATGTAGGTACTTATCCGTTTTAATAAAATAAAAATCTGTCACTCAACACGCAATGCCTCGATTTCGGGCAGAGAGTGGAGAACGAAGTGTCTTGACATTAGTTTCGCCCTGACTACTCCGCTGAGTATGAAACTGCATGACTTGTGTATATTCTAATCATCTATTGCGATATATACTAATTTGAATTTTACCTTAGATATTCCTATATTAATTGTACATTATTACCAAAATGTAATATTTTTGTCCGAATAATGAAATGTACGCGTAAATTTTGTTTTAATTAATTATAATTTACTGCGCGCAGTGAGACAGCACTTTACTGTAAACAAGATTAGTTGTGGGTTCGATGTTCACTCTGGTATAATGCGAAACGATTGTATTCAAAATATTTTCGTTTCCCAGCTGTGGTAAGGGAAAGTGCGGCCTAGAGTTCCGCCACTCAACACATAATGTATCGATTTGACACATTCTCTCTACCTGACACCGTTACGCAAAAAAGGTATTAATAATATATTTAAATTATTAATATTTTTTTTATATTATAATACAACTAGGATCTCAATTTTACACAAAACCATTTAATCGTCAGCCAATAACTTATTAAAAAAATAAAAAGCAATTCTAACACAAGACCAGAATATTATTTATTATTAAACTAAACTTTTTCAATACAGCGAAATGAAACGTTCCAATTTGCGGCAAACCAAAGGCAAAGAAACACAAAACAATAACACAAAAGAACAGCAAGAAATTATTTACTATTTCTGTTACTTACACAATTCTTACTAGTGACTAAACGATACTCGATATCGAGCGCGTAAAGAACTTTATACAGAACTCTTATTGTTCTCGTATTCATTGTTCTCAGTATTTTATACGGTACGTAAAACGTAGTGAGGGATCACTACGGGTGAGTTAAATAAGCTTATATAAGCATCTACTTTAAATAGCTCATCTAAAACTTATCGTGGCCAGGTATCTGCAGCAAGGGTTGGTTCTGAAAGATTCAACTCTTTAATATTTTAAAGTGTTATTCACACACTTAGGAAATTGAAAAATATTTTTAGTAAACGTATAAAAATTTTTAATATTTAAATTTATTTTAAAATATTTAATACAGAGCAATCTTCCTTGCCTAACGTTTATTCGTAAAATAATCTTTGGATAGCAGAAAACTGTAGAAATCTCCCTACAGAGATCTCTAATAAGCGTGTAAGGTTCGCTGCGGGATTTAGACCACGTGGCCTTGCGGTTGGCGAGCTTGGACGGTTTCTAAGAGGCGTGGGTTCAAATCCCGCTTCGTTCAAATTGTTTATATGTTTTATAAAATAGTTTTCAACTCTTCAATATTTAATGTAATTTTTACAACAACTCTGTATTATATAAAAATATTGTAAATGAATGTTAATGAGGCCATTATAGCTATTGTAGAGTATCTGACTTTAAAACGTGATGGTTTGAGTTCCGCAGTTCTCAACAAATCATTTCTCCAATTTAGATGGAACGCGGAGAACGAAATATGTGGGAAAAAGTGTGAAGCTGTTATATCAATAATATCAATTTTCATTATATTACTATAAATAAATTAGTACATTTAAATTATACAAGTAAAAACAAATGGTAGCGAAGTATTATTAATAGACTTACGGCGCTAAGTTGTTTCTAAAGAGTTAGTACACATATAGAAAAAAAATAATTTAATCTATAACTTTTACGCATTTAAATATATTTTTTAGACTTGAGAATAATCTTCGTGTATATAATATACAAGAATATATTTCTCAAATTAGGCTAGCCTAAATTGACAAATCAAAAAGCTATCTCTATCGATATAAATCTGAGTATGAGTAAAAAATATTACCCACCGCGCAAAATAATGATATAATAATTCAATATTTTAATTTAACTCACTGTGCACTAGGCTTTACACTCACATTGTGCAGGTCAGGAACATCTGGCGAACTGTTTGTATTAATTTTTTGTACGTTAAGTTTCTTGCTTCATTTTGAAGGAAAACAGAAAACTTTTACATCTGCTTTTTGAATATTAAATGTACTTAGAATAAAATGTTGTGTAAATTTGTCATTTGTGTAGTTGAATTGTAACAATGATGTTACTGTGACACAGTAGTATTTTGTATGCGATAATCAAGTGAGGGTAGCGGGTTGAAATCTTAAAATATATAGGATTCCTTTTATAATCTTATTTTAAATCTTAAAATATTATTTTTATAATTTATCTATACATATAATAAAAATGTAACTGATCGCGTTCTGTGCTTGAAATATATAGGAAAAAAAAATGTTATTCGGTGGTTACATTCATCAATGTAATAGAACCGGAAATGATGTTTTTTTTTCTGTTTGTCTGTGCGTTTGTGCACGCTAATTTCTAAAAACGGATTAACAAATTTAAATGCAGTTTTGACTATTGTATATTGGTAAACTTCCCTTAACATTATTTTTATTTTATTTCAATCGGTACATAAATAAAAAAGTTACAACAATTTTAATTTAAGCGAAGTTTTTGATGTAAGTGAGAATGCTGGCTGGAGAAAAAACAAAAAGCTTAGTCGTGTAGCTTACACAGGCGAAGCCGCGAGCTGGTCTCTAGTATATTGTATGTAGTATTTTTTTGCCTACCCTTATTTATTTGACTTAGATATGTGTAGGTCGAAAATGTAGAAGGAAATACGCTACGCTACTTAATTTAATTTCGCTCAGTTTAATTATCACTATATTTTTTATATAATACTATACTAGAAGATGCAAAGAAATGTAAAATACGCGTTGCCATAGCAACGTGCTGCACATCTTATTCGTAAGTGTATTTCAAACACAATAGTGTATATTTTGTATTTTATTAATTTTATGTATCCGTATGCCAAACTACACACTCTATCGTCTGCATATTGTTTTTTTTTAAAATAACTCGTTTTATTCTTAGTCTATTAATATCATAATTGTAAGCATTTAATTTATGTTACGTAACTCTTCCCATTATATAAATATTTTTTCTAGTTTTGAGATATAAAGTATAATACTTTTAATTAGCTATGACTATTGAGTAGCAATTTAATTAATGAATATATTTATTATAAATGTTACGATCAATATCGCATTGAAGACATATGTCCAATTAACTTATTTGCTAACTTTAATATAAACAAATAAATAAAATTAAAGTGTCTGTTGGTAATATTAAAAACGACCGCTTTTTACTAAATGCATATGGATACGCATGCTTTCCATTTAGTAAAAAGTGTTTTTTTTAATATTACCTGATATACACGCTACATATACAAAAATATAATAAAAAAATTAAAAATTCTGTCTGTTTGTTCTAGCTAATCTCTGGAACGGCTGGACCGATTTTGACAGGACTTTCACTGGCTTATGTAATAAGAAGTAAGTTAGGCTATTTTAATTTTCTAATACCACGCGGTCGAAGTCGCGGGCACAGCTAGTACATATTAAGAATGAGAGAAAGTGATCTGGCTATCATAGTTCAGTAGGACCGCGTCTGACTGTCATCGCGATGGGTTTGGGTTCGATTCCGAAACGTGGGAAGGATTAAATTTACATTTCTTCACTGTGGTAAAACAAAATCCGGCGGTGAGTTTCACCACTCAAAATATACACATCAGACATTTATATAAAAAAATATATTATGGAAGAAGAGCGAGAAGCTGTTTTTTATAGTTCCGTTCCTCAAAACATAGTGTTTCGAAATTGGAAGAAAAATTTAGAACGGAGTGACTTAACACTAAGATCTCTCTTTACCGTAATATGCGAGAAAAAAGAGTAAATCTAAAAGTATAATATAAAACAGGTCTCGTAAATCACGATTTGCATACATATTGACACGTTTTAGTTCAATATTTGTTAGTAGCAATTCTTTTCTCATGCACATTTGTATGCTAGAGCATGAGTTTCCATTTACGGTCAGAGCGATTGACCGGTGACGGTTACGTGGTAGAAATCTATAACTTTATGTGAAGATCGAAAAACAATAATAATTATATAATCGTGGCGCTGAGAGAGACGTTGTGGTTTTAATATCCACTGGAATGCTTATATATAGATTATTTTCATCTTCTCCACCTTACTTACAAGACAAAGCACGGCGTTTAGTTCAGCCACTTAACACGCAATGTCCTGAATTCAGGCGGAAACTGAAGAACGGCTTGATTTGACACTAAGTTATATCTGACTGATGACTCTGATATGCAGAGAAGCGTAAATCGTTCCACCGAATGGGGATTCAACCCACAATCGCGTTTACATTCACACTTTGTCCCATTGCGTGATAATGGTCTCATAAATCTTAACATTCCATACAATAAAATTTAAAAATTATATTCTTTCGATATGAAATGATTTTTGTACTAACAATATAATTAGTAAATAGCAAAGCTAAAAATACAATGCAAACAAATTGTAAAGACTACGATCGATGCGAACCAGTGCGTGATATTTTGGTTCAAGTTATAAAGGATAAGAGAAAATAAACAGCCTGACTACACGTGACGATTGTGTATTGAAATATTACTGAGAAATACTTGTATACATATAAAATAAATTTGATTTGTCGGTCTAGTTAAAAAAAATGTAACGATAAGCTCAAGGATATTTTAGGTATTGTTATAAAAGGGAGTAGAATGTAGAAAAAATATTCTTACTTGATAAGATGGCTTTCGACACATAGTAAAAGTGTCGAGTAAGGAAATTATAAAATAAATGATATACAGGCAAATTTGTAAGTCTATATATATATACAGCTGGTATTATACAGTGATTATTTTTAAATTAACATATGTATAATAAAATTGTAATACAAAATTGAACATAAGATCGCATTTCAAAACAGTAACAAAAGGTCTTTTTTTACATCAAATCATACTAACATCAAAATTAACTAAAAAATTCATTTTTAAAATTTCAAAATTACCTAATATGGTCTATAATTGTATCGAAATCCTTTTAAAGACTTTGAGTATTTTTTTTTGTTTAAGCTATTAATTAACAGAACCAAAATAATAAAAAAGGATCGCTCTTTACATGTGAACTTGATACTACCTCCAATTCCGTTAATTTCATACTAAGTGTCATTAGGATTCTACTTGAGTAACTCTATTCGATTGGGCCTTAAATGGTAACATCGATGCACATGCAATATCAAGTGTTTTTGATTGCAATTGCTTGTATGACAAATACACTTCCTGTTGTTTGTGTGAAATTTTATATTATATTTTGATAAAATAACACATTGCACCTTTACGTCTGCCTTCTAAAAATATTAGACTTCAATGGTTATTAGCCTGGTAAATTAAAAAAAATTGTAATCGTGAAGACGTAAACTTAGTCTGTATATTGTAAATGTATATGCAGGTATATCATATTATTATGTGAAAGAATACTTTTATAAAATCAAAAAACTGTCACAAATATGAAATTAATATATAATTTGGCATAGTTAATTTTTGTAAAGAAGAAATAGAGAAAGCCAATTTTCATAGTAATGCTTTAGAAATCTATTAAATAAACGAAATTGAAATTACTACTACCAAGTGCTCGACTTACACTTTTGTATAAAGTGACATACACGTTCCTAAGGCAACGCGTAATTTACACCTAAACGAGTCTACCAGTAGATATAGTTTGGTATAACCCAAGTCAAAAAATATACTTATTTAATTTAGTAACAAGCATACTTTTTGTTTCTCCGTCTTGGTATGTCTTTATCTTGCAAGTAAATAAAGAACTAAAAACTACAAATATATCGCCACATTAGTCTAATGTTTTTTAGATTCGCGCGTCAACCAGGGTCGACAGAGGGTCAGTTCCTGTGGCTCCAGCTAGTGGTGGTTGATGAGGAGCACTGTGAGGATTTAGTCTATATCTGCTTCCACTGTCATACAACCATACATAATACCTAACCAGAAAAATGAATTATGACCAGACCGAGCCGGAATAAGGATGTCTAAAATTTACGTAGCAAGTTCATAACCTAAGAACGAATTTAGTGACAGGGCTGAACTAAGGGCTCTCGCAAGTTTGTACTGTCTTCATTACTACGCGAACAATGCCGCTTGCCAAAGCTAGTCAACTATATATGGATTTATTAATTAATGCATAGCCCAAGTAATGTCAAGGGCATTCGGCTAAGCGATTTTCCAGTTTCCCTTTTCAGTAAGAACACGTTTCGATATGAGCATCATATGTGTACTTGTTCTGATAAGGTAATAAAATTATTTCTAACTTAATGCCATAATTCAAAATGAACTCTATAACAAATAGTTAAAGTTATATTTTCTCTGACTTTTTTGTCATTTTAAGTCGTTTTGGAACTAAATTTTATATAGTTCTCGTAACCAAGGTCTTCAAGTCGGATCTGAGTATTAACATTTGTTTACATATCTATATATACATATATATATAAAAAAAATACCATTAATAACGCATTATCGGTTATTATGTTTTTGCGTGTTTCAATTAATAAATAAGAATTGTCGTGACGCAGTGGGACAGCGTCAGCATCAGGTTGCGGGTTTGGGTGGATGTGTGATTTTTAACTTTATGCTTTTTCCCCCATAGCAGGGTGGGTAGTCAGAGAGAACCTGGTGTCAAAACATTCCGTTCCCCACTTTGTCTTGTTCTTTGTTATTAAATAATGTTAATTTTTTGGCTCTAATAACACAAAACGTGGCAATGATTGCTGTCTCAACTCAATGTCATGCAATGTCTTAAATTCTATTATATAGATATTTTAGCTAAATTGAGACAATGACTTAGCTTTGAACTGACTGATATATGAGTGTGTAAGGCAACTATTAAGAAAGTCGTTCTAGTTTTAAATTAAATCACTTTTCAATTTTCAAGCTCCTATTATCGCTGACTTCCGGCTTAATGACCTTATATTAATGTGCATTTGAAAGGGGGCTCTTAAGCCTTCACTTCATTTGGATCGGAAGTTTCAGGCACTGCTTAGAGTTCCTCTCTCTGCAACCTGATGGGCACCTGCATGGTGAATCAATGAAAAGCAACGGAGAATCTTCTCTTTTATTTTAGAATTAAATCTCTATTGTCTCCAATTTGCACTTTCTATATAGCAAATTTGGCTGAATTAAAATAAGCAATTTATCAAACCAAACCGTTAAAAACCCCAACAGTTATGTTTGAGGCCGCAACCACCGATTATAAGCCTCATTATTTGCATCGCTATTGCAACTAATCCATAATAATATTGTAATAAGTTCATAAATTGTTTGTAATCTACCTTATGTTAGATTTATATATGAACATACAGTTTATATGTTTTTTTATATTATAGTACGTATTATAATTATGCATGTAATTAAACTGAGATACATATTGTATTTTCTTTATATAGTAGTAGAATTCATATTGGCATAACATTATTTGAATGCGTATAAACGTAGCGGGATTCGAACCCGCACTTTCGCTTTCTTTATAATTTCGACGTAGCCGGATTCAGAACGTGTGGCTTAGAGAACAGAGCGCTTGAACGGCTTCTAAAATGCGCGAGGCGGTTCAATTTTTTTGCATATTGTCTAAAAATTATTTTCATACCGTAAGTGTGTAAATAATAATAAAAATGGTAAAATAATCCTTTAGCAGCATATCATAATAGAGAGAAATAGTGAGTTAAATTTTGCAACGAAATCGATTTTATTAGCAGCTGTATCTATATTTTAATGTATGTAAGAATGTTTTAGAAAGTAATTTTAATTAATATCCACATCTAGCTGTCAAATTTGCTTGAAAAATTACAAACACATATAAAGACATTACCAAATTTTCATAGCATGATAGCAAAATACCTGTCGAAGTACAAGGAAAGTTTAAAAGGCCAGCAAATGTACAATTGAATTTTATTTTGTCATACAAGCTGTACGTGCAGAAATTAAATATTAAGCAAGGAAAATAGATTAGAATAGTGATATTATTTTTAATATAGGTATATGCCTAGCATACGTAAAATTTGGCATGATTTAATGATATATAATTAATGCTTTCAATAAAATGGCTGGTCAATTGATCTTGAGATTCATGTTTGAATTATTATTTGATTTCTTTGTAAGAAAACTTCTGAACGTGCTATAAATATTTCAACAAATGTGTAATTAATTTTTAACAAATTTGCAAATTTTAAGGAAGTGAGACAGGGACCCGGATGGTTCCACAGAATACATTATATATAAATATATATATATATATATATACATAACTATATTTATATATATATTTGGTTAATAACAAAATAAAAAATACATATACTAGAATTCTTTTTAGCTTTACACTTTATCCCGCATAGCAGGTAGGCACAGAGGACCTAGAGGACCTATCATGTCACTCAGGTCTTTTTCCGCCCGAATACAACACATTACGTGTGCAGTAGCGGATGAAAATAATTTAAATTTGATCATTTCCCCGGGTGGGGACCGAACCCACAATCGTCAGCCAGAGCCACTGCGCTACCATGACCTCTACATACAAAATAAGAATAAAATATGCCACGGAATAGTTAAATAAGCGTGGAGTTATATTTCTTTGTTTTAATTGTACCCATCTGTCGTATATATGTATACGGAGAGAATCTATAGTCAAAACACGCCGTTCTTCATTTATTGCCCAATTTCGAGGCCGGCACCTAGTCTTACCAGAGCAAGCTTATTAAAATATTTCATATTTAACAATTCTTTCTAGTAGAGTTAGAACCCGCGACCATTGTATTAAAGTTTAATACAGTCACTGCGCCATCATAGCCTTTGTTTACTTATTCACGTATTCTTTTGTACTAAGCCTCAAGGACTATGTCGGCCTTTGCAAATATTGTTATGAAGCGCTTTGTTTGAATAAGAATGTAACTGAAATTTATTGTTAATATTTTTATATGATTGTAAATTATTTGTATTTGGGTATTCTGTATCATGTTTTGATTGTCGAGTTCTGGGTTCGAATTCCGTGTTGAGCTAAATACTATTGCTGTTTTATAGTGCGACTATTTCTCATAGTGAATAGATTTTTATAAAGACATATTTAGAAAAGTGTTAAAATTTTCTAAATATGTCTTTTTCAATTTCCCTAGTGTGCAAATAACAATTAAAAAAAATAAATGAGTTTTATATTTAAATTTCTATAAATTCCCATTGATTTAGTTATGTTTAAAAATTATTAATTTGTACAGTTTATTCTATAAGCTAAGAAGAGGATAAAAACGAAATCGAGATTAAAACGAAAGATATTAAAATTTTATAAGGATTTCGTAATATGACCTACAATATTGATAAAAAGCATCTTAAATAAACGGAAAATAGCTGATTTATGCTTTTTCCGCATCGGAACAGCCAGAGACAACATAGTGTTAAAACACTCCGTTTTCTACTTTTCGCGTGAAATCTAGACTTTGCTTTTTAGTGGCGGAACTCAACGCAACTCATTGCGTACATTGAACTCTTAATAAGCCGCGTTTACAATCGCACTCAGTTCTACTACGCCACAGGGACTCTTTTTTAATGGTATTACCATTATACCAATTAATATGTAGTTAAAGTAATCGGGATGATGACGTTTAGTGTTTAAGGTCAGGCCAAGGCTTAAAACACATTATTAGAAATGAAGTTGTAAAAAAAGTTTACTATAACATATATTTAGAAAACGTATAAAAATTTTAACGCAGCGAGATTTAATACTGCGCCTCGCGAACAATTTTCAAGAGGTTTTCTAAATATATATTTTTCAATTTCGTAAGTGTGTGAATAACACTTCAAAAACAAATGTTAAAAAAATAGGTTACTATAGTTTATTTAGGTATTTCTAAATCTATTTCTAAGGTATTATTAAGCTATTTCACAGTCTAAAAATATAACATTATGGCACAGTGGGTCTGTCTGTGATGGTTGTGAATTCAATATCCCACTAGAGGAAGGTATTATATATTTTTTTTTCGTGAGGAAATCCAGTACGGATAAACGCCCAAATGGAGACTTGGACGTGGTTATTTGGGACTCCGGATTGGCAGATAGGCCGTCCGTATACCCACTAAAACCTCACGGTGCTCTTCCTCATTCTCATTTTCTACACTAAATCGTGTTATAAACAACTTTAATACTGTATCCATAATAATTTTCTGTGACAAAAGGCACCAACTTTACCTTTCAATATTAATGTCCCTGAGATCTAAGTAACCATGCACGTTAATTGTTTATATCAAATTGTACACTTTAATATTTATTTTCTTTTTACCATTTCTATATTGTCACGCCAGTATTTATTTTTTAGTTTATTAAGTTTCTGAATTAATGTTTTTTATTCCATTACTAATATTTATATTGTAGGTGTAAGTCTGGCATGTCGTCATCACCTGTAACTGCTGCTGCGCTTTGTTTTTAATTTAAAGCTTTTGTTATTTTTGGTTTTGCTAGTCTTGACTGAGTTAGAATTTATAATAAATAAATAAATAATCGTCTCAAATTCGTAATTTTAGTAAAAAGTGGAACAAAGTTTTTACTTCACATATTATTAATAATTATTGTCCATATACATATACTGTATCGATATCGGTTGGAAATTTCAAATAAAAACTTAAAATTACAAATAAATTGTAAAATATTAGAAAAATTTAACGTTCATTTAAGAGCATCTGCGCGTAGTAACCCCATAACTTTTTATGTAACGACAGCTATTCAACTAAATTGACATCAATATGACTAAAGTTTGTTCAAAAGCAGCTTAGCAAAGCCACTGGAGTTGCGATAGACTAAAGTTCTTTTAAACGTCATTAATTCCTAGTGTTCCGTTCGAACGGTTATTGCGACCTTATCACGGGGAAACGGTTGAATTTTTAATATAATTAAATCTTATCTGGTATATAATATATTTGTGATACGCCAGTAGCATTTTAATTTTGCTGTACTGTTCTCAAATATTAACCACTCGTTGTAATAGAAAATCTTGTATACATATGTTTTATATTTCAAGCGACAACATTTATACTCATGAATTTATTTTAGTTAAAGCCTGTTTTTCACAATTTTTTATAATAAAACTTATCTCTTAAAGTTCCACATTAGACGTTCCATATCTTCTTCCATAGATCTTTGATGTCAAAGGAATTTACATAACTTGGGTTAAGTGCTTTTTACGTCTGCCCTGAACATTGCCACCGAAACTAAACTAATACTTATTAGTTGACCTTGTAAGTTTCCAGATCTCGTCTATAGACACGCTTTTTTTTCGCACAGTAATTTTTTTCTAATACTTACAATTTATTTGTAATTTTATGTTTTTATTTGAAGTCAGAACCTAGTTTCAAGACACACCGTTCGCCACTTTCCGCTCCAAATACCGACATTGTGTTTTGAGTGCCGCAACTCAACGCCGCGTTCCTACCAAAGTACTACTAGTGGAGATTTAAACTTCATTCATACATATAACAATACTATCACATAAACCTTACTAAAGTCGTAACTTAGACACACAGCGTAGAAACTTATCACAACTAATCCCCAAATCTACCAAAATGACTGTAACGTATTGTTTTTCAAATAAATCTAATCTGTGGCTTTTAACTCAAATTACCTTTCAACAAAACGCTGTTAAATAATTATACCTAAATATATATATAAAATGTAGGGGACTACATAAAAACCGTCATTAATTTCCTACTGACGACTTATGGCGGCTTACGTCTTGACGTAACTAACTTTCTTAAATTAGATCTTTTTATCCTTGTTAGTTTATTGTTGATTTTAAAGAAGTTACTGTGGAAAAAAATGACTTTTAAACCATTTTTTATTATTTTAAAAGTTATTTATTTTTTTATTATTTACATTATATATTTATTAATTTAATTAAAACTTGCGGCGGAACTCAACTTTGCGCAACGATTACCTCTGAATTTAGGTACTCTTCTTATTAAATCAATAAACGGGAATCGCAGTTATGAATATATTATACATTGATTTTAAAGGATTACTGCATTTTTTAATTTTTTTAAATATTTAGAGAAAATATTGCAAGTTTAACCCAATAGAGAAATAACCAAATTCACATTATTGATCTTCAATTAATGACTGGTTAGAAACGTGATTGGTCAATGTGTGAAGTGTTGCAATGTATGTGAGTGAAGGTACAATCCTCACTTGGGGGAAATTAAATACTTCCATTTCCCTCGCTGTAGGAAGATAAATTTCCAATTCGGGTAGATATTGAAGAAACTCTCTGACTACCTTAGTATGTGTGAATAAGTGTAAAGGTGCATAAAAAAAATCAAAAACATACACATTGTCTTGCCATTTAAAAACCAAAGAAAAAACAGTTTTTTTTGTTACCAAACCTGAAGTACACAGTCTATTGTACTATTTTTGGGTACACTTCAACTTCAACTTCAACTATTCATCATAGAAACACTGTTTTTTTTTGTTGTTTTCAAAACGTATTTGAAATATTGTTACTATTAATTTCTGTTTCGTAATAGGGTTAGAAATATTTGAATCACTCAACAGTTTTTATATTTTGACTTAACAAGCTATACAAATGACAATGTTTTTTATATATATACAATAATATGTTTAAGTCACAAATTAATTTGAATTCAAAATAGGGTAGTCTTGAAATTTTGTTTGGTGGTTAATTTTTAGTTCGCTTTGTACTCTGTAGGTAGAGAGATGTAGTCATGTTTGACTAATTCAATATTTTTAGTGCAGTGTTATTCATGTTTTGTATTAAAAATATAGAATATTAAAAATACAAAGGGTGGCGTTAAGTTACGCCTTTTAACACGGCTAATATATAGAAGTATGGAAAATTTATATCGAAGAGATGGAACTAAATTCTTTATTACAATAATAACTAACGAATCTTGTAAAGTGGTATTTATTTGACTGTAAAAGAAAGCGATTGGTTTCTGGTTCGCTACCTATTCAAGGGATTATCATAAAATTATTTTCATATCTCCGTTCTGGACTGGTAAAACAGACACGGCGTTTACTTATACCACTCTACACGTAATGTTTCAATCTCAGGCGGAAATTGGAGACCGGAGTGTCTTGATAATAGGCTCTCTTCTGAATACGCCTAAACGTAAATTAAAAAAAAACAACTAACAAAAATATATCCCATACAAAATTAGAAAGCAATTAACCATTGAACTGTCAATTGCCATGCTATTTAAAGATTTCCTTTAAAATGCGATTCGAAAAATGTTTCATGCCAACTAGATGTATGCAACTTCCGTCTACCAGTGACGTTGACATGAACTTCGATTTTGGACATTTTAATTTCAATACTAACTCCCCCTAATACTGTGCTGCGTAAAATCTAAATAACTTGTCATGTTACAGAGAAATGTAAGGAATTTGTAACAAGACAAAGTGGCAGGGAAACGTATAGGTTAATGGATATATTTGAAATAGTTTCGGATTTTTAAAATGGACAAAAATATCTTAGTTTATTAAAGCCATTATAGCACAGTGGTTTACACTGTATAAGAAATGGTTGTGATTTCTATTCCCTCTTAGAGAATCGATTATATATAAGTTATAATCCATTTTCCACTCTGTTAAGACAAAGTGTGGCGTTGAGTTCCGCTTTTTAAAATTAGGCAAAAATTGGGGTATAGAGTTAGAATTTTGTTAACATTTTTTTAAAGTGTTATTCCCACACTAAGGAACTATTGTGATTTAATACTAAGTTATCTATGCCTTACCTGATCTTCTATAAACATACGTGTGAAATGCTTTTTTAAAATTTTCAGTATAAATATAGTTATTTCAAGCTTTCTAGAACAAATTGTGTTCAAATCAAAAGCTTCCCATAAAGTCTATTTCTATCAACGTGAGAAAGCCCACTCAATATGTTATTGTATACCACTTAAATAAAATTAAATCTAATTAAAGAATCTCTTACTATTACATCTTGACAAAACCCTCACGTGGATTTTATTATTATTAATATATACACACGATTGAAGCCTTTGTGCTATAGTATAAAAGTCGATATCGGCTTGCACTAATTTTGTATTTGACCAAGACTTGAGTTGTAGATAAAAGCGATTTATTTTTACACGGTGGGAAAGTTTTTGATAAGTTGTAAGCAAATGTTCTATGGAGCATTTTATTGTTCAGTTCAATTGACAGGTCTAACAGTGGGTTATTAAGAAATTAAGGAGTCGCAGGTTCGATTATGGCTGACATAAAGCAATTGTTATCAATTTGAACCTATATTTAGAAACTTTCGTTCGTATGATGCAATTTTAGGCTACCTTTTCAGATATAGTAAAAGCTTTGTACGCCTTTAAATCCAAAATAACGCGGACACAGTTGTATGAAATTTGGCATAGTTATAGTTTATATAGAGAAAGAGTACAAAATGATCATAAATTTTTGAAAAAGAAAATGTAATATGAAATATATATTAATTAAATAAATGTACAACACACTACCATATTTAACATATATTTTTAAAGAAAGTGACATGCACGTTGCTATGGCAACGCGTTGTTTACACATCTACAGGACATTATTTTACCTTTATATGTAAATCTTTATAATATAGAGAAAAAATTCTTTAGCGTTCCGTGGTTCCACCGAGCGGATTCCCATCACGTTGCAAAAGTGTAGCTCGGAGCCTGAGATATGCGATCCAGGTGTAGGGCTTTGTAACTTTTCTCGCATAGCAGGGTAGTCAGAGATAACCTAGTGTCAAGACACTCCATTCTCCACTTTCAATGAATGAGAATCTAGTGTCTAGACAATTGAATATTAAAGATCCGCCTAAAATCCACTGCCTGAGCTCCTCTATCTACCTATATTTTTCTCATGCGTGAAAAGGAGAACAGAATTACTAGTCACTAAATTCTCTCCACTTTTCAAGAGATATGTGAATATAAATTAAAAAAAAGCTATAAGTATACACTAAAAGTTACACCAGTGAATACTCAAAACAAATATACCTACCTTAAAATATATTTTCTTATATAAACACAGGCATTAAAACTTTTTTCCCTGTTAATAACTTGATAATATCTTAGAATCGATTACTACAATTTACAACATTACATACATAATATGTATAAGCATCTACGCCAAAGCTCCTGTATATGAGTATATATATATAATTGAAATAATTATTTTAATTGACTCGACCTTGTAAGTTATTAGCTTTGTATATACTAGTAGGTAACTTTATGTATGTATTAGTTAGTATAAATATATTATTATACGATATCCATAATAATATTATAAATGCGAAAGTAACTCTGTCAGTCTGTCTGTAACGTATCACGGACAAACTGCTGAACCTACTTTTTGCCCATTTTTTTTCTAGCAATTTCATTATTTTACCTAAAAATTTTACCTAAAAAGCCGAAAATACGAAACAGCTATAATTTACGCGCGCGCAGCCGCGAGCGGGTCGCTAGGATTAATGTTTTATATAAAAATTTTATAGAAAATGAGGCCATCTCTGTAGAGAGATTTTTACAAATTTCTGCTAGCCAAAGATTATTTTACGAACAATTGTTTTGGGAAGAGAGAATGCTATTTATTAAATATCTTTTACATATATTTAGCGTTTTCTAAATATATGTTTTACATTTTTATAGGTTTTCTAAATATGTGTTGTAAATAACACTTTAAAAATAATGTTAAAGATATATTTAAATTATTTTTATTTCTTAGTACGTAAGACAAAACGCGGCGTTTAGTTCCGCCACTCGAAACGCAATGACTTAAGGACTCTCTGACTACCCAGCTATACTAAAGAAATTGAATAAATACATAAGAATGAAAATGTTATAATAAATATAGGTATAAATTTAGTAAAATCTAGGTATAAATTTTAGGTTTACAAACAACACCTATTTGCGACAGCCATTATAAGACCTTATTTAGACGACCCAATTACAGACTACGGTAGTGGCTTACTTTGAGTTGTATTTCTCTTTGATTGAGTAACAATAGGCTTGGAATTTTTTATTCTTAATGTATTTTTAGTGAACTTTGTGATTAATTTCTAAGCTTTTTTTTTTTTTGTTTTTATATGAATTACGTAGTGACTTAATTATAGATACTCTATTTTTGGTCAAAAGTAATATTCGTATTTTCAATACATATATTCTTTTATAGAGGAATAAGAGCTGATGGCATATCATGTATATAGAAAATAAGTCATGAAGTAGAGCTTATTATAAAAATTAATATACTATTTTAATTAAAATATTTTCTCTTATATCAACTACAAAAGTGGGAGTCGAACCCACAACCAATCGAATTTATAGTCAGATGCTATCCCTCAATTAAAATTTCTATAATATCAGTTACCATTTTTATAATACAATAACAATTTCTATAATATCAAGATTTGATTAAAATGTACTCCATATAAAGACATTGTCAGCTGCAAGTCGTCATAAATATAGGTACCTCCATATTTAGACGGCTCTATTACTGTGTACGAAATAATAATCAAAGTTCAAACGCCAATCAATTTATCACGAGGCTGGAACTATATCAATATATATAGTGTTTTAGATAATATCATTTTAGTATAGTTGAAATATATTTAAGAAATGTATAAAAATCTGAACGTAGCCGTATTCTAAACCCGTCCTTACACTGTAGCCAATTGAACTATACGTTCTTATCGAGCTATCGCTAAATTTCAAGGGGCGCGGGTTTGAATTCTGATATCTACGATCAAATTTATGTACTTTTCTACTGTATTCTGGGCCTAAATATGTAAATGGCATTTTAAAAATATGAAAAAAATAATCACATATAGCATTCTCTCCTGCCAAATAATTAATTATTTATAAAAATAAGATGTGAGCAGTGGAGAACTTTCGCAACCATTTCATTATTTTTTTATATAGCTTCACACTTTGCCCTACATAAACAGAGGGAGAGAGCCCAGTGTTACTCTCAGAGTGATGTATGAATTTTCTTGAAAAGGGGTCGAAAGTTATCCTTCACCAATTAATATATACATATAATTTTCTTTAAATAGATATATTTATAACACTGTGGAACAAAGGTCACGGGTTACGTAAATAAGTTTTTGTATAGCTCGTTGTGTGGCACACTTTGAAGATGATTTGTTTATATAAGAAATTCTTTGTTGTCGTAAAAGATTTTTAATGAATCCGTATATGCATGAACATGTGTATGAAATTAGTCAATGAAATGAATTAGGAATAGTTTGTAAGTTTGGTATTTTTTTATTTTAGTAATAAGACAATGAGCTAATATTACATATTAGGTTAGTGTGTTTACAAATACAAAAATTTTAACCGTTTTTTAATTTGAAATTTTGTCTAAAATTTCTAAATTACGCCTTAAAATCGAGATATTGCGTGTAGCGATCGCTAAATTTTAAAAACCATTTTACATGCAAGCATAAAATTCGGCAAGGAGTTACTTTATAGTTCGTAGATATCACACGACAGGCCCAAATGAAGGAGACCTAAGAACTCTCGCAAGTTTTAACACAAGTACGACTTTTCTTTTGCATCACACTTGAAATTTGAGAGATCTATGCGGATCAAGTCGCTGGCAACAGCTAGTATATTATACATACCTATATCTAAAACCAAGCATTGTTTACAACCCATAAGGTCCAAATATATTTATTTATGCTTACATAATGCATTTGGTGGCACGTGTTGGCTATGACGCTATAAAAGTTGCTGAACATCTGGTGCGGTTAGTTTTAAATAAGGTAATAGTTTCATACCGTTTTGTTTGTTTATCCATTTTTTTTGGAATGACGAGGATTTTATGTTCAGTGATATATATGGATGAACTATTTTTAATTTTAAAGTCGCAAGATTTTGTTTTGGAGCTGATAATTGAGCTTAGGGACGTGTTGTTGGAGAGGCCGATGTCCAGCAATAGATAAAGGCAGGCTTATGATAATGATGGTAAGATTTTGGGAGACGATAATCGTCAATATCATGTTTATTTTCATCAGTCAGAGAGTTTTGCATAGAGAAAACCTAATGTCAAAACACTCTGTTCCATCAGAAATTGTATAAATAGTTTAGAAATCGGTAATCGTTTAGTAAGAGGAACTTCTAAGGCTGTGTGTTCGATTTCCCCACAAGGAAATTACGGTTTATATTTCAATTATTTTCATATAGCTCTGATACCTAAATGTTCCGTCATACGCCGCCGCGCAAAACACTCGTATTGGCGAAGAACGGAGTGTCTTGACTCTAAGGTCTCTCTACATATCCTTTCCTGAACAAAAATGTTGCCTAAACCTCCATTAAGTATACTTCAAGGCTTATATATTTAAACGAAGTTATTTCCTAAAGGATATTTAAAAGGGATATGTCCTTGACAAGTCGTAATTTAGACACAAATGTTTAAGAACACCTGTGGTGACTTGAGTAATGAAGTTGGTCTTACAGTCTAATGTTACTATTGTTCCTTATACCTAATTACGTGCAGCCTGAGGCTGTTACAATTGGCTTCTATAGCTATTTACATTGAATATTGTATAGCGCTTTGTTTCAAGTAATGGGCTACATTATGCCTATTCATTTTGGTACCTAGAAGTGAAATAGGAAAAGATATATGTCTAATTTTGAAATGCTTGAAAGTCTTACCCACCAGGAACAATAAGAATTTCGACAAAGCATGTAGAACGCATGGTTTAGCGGTCAGAGCGAGCGGTTTTCAAGAGACGCGGGTTCGAATCCCGCTGCATTCAAATTTTTATACGTTTTCTAATTATATGTAGCGTTTGACTGCAAATACGATTGATTATAGGCTCGAACTCTACTCAGGGGAGATTATATATAAAATATTTTCATATTACTGCTCTGATAAAGTGAACCAAAGTGAATTTTGCCCCTCAACACGAAACAGAGAGGAAAGCGAGAAGAAGAGAGTGTCTTGAAGGAAAAATCTGAAGCCACTAAGACATTTAAAAAAATAAAAGATTGATTAGTCACTAGATTTAGTTCAATTACCCTAAATTAAGCAGGCGATGTATTTAAAAAAAATATCGTAGTTTTTATATTAATATATTCACTTACACTATTAATAAAACGTAACAAATGTTTAACAACCATCAAAGAAGATTTTCACCAGTAGCGGTTATCATTTCAGTCTAAAAGTTCAGTCAGTTCACGAACCGGTGTCAGATTCCAGGGGTGCTATCAAAGAGAGCGTCTGTTTTAACAGCAATATTATGTGGCGCAATATATGAGAGTTAGCGAGTGATATCAGCGAGGATAGTGTAGACATTTCTATGTATCTATGTATGTATGTACACAGAATTTGTTTATATTCTTTATTTCTATATGAAACCATGTTGGTGACAGTTGGCCAAATTGTGATACCAAATGGCACAGTACCGGAGGTAAAAGACAGCAAGGCAGACCAAGCGCTCAATGGAACGACGAAATAGTAAAATTTGCAGGAAGAAAATGGATCCCGAAGAACATTAGCAAATGGAGGCACCTGGAGGAGACCTATTCCTGAAAGGGGCCTTTACATATTTATATATTTCAATAGTATTTTTTAACTGTGTATAATTTATATATGTGGTTAAAGTATCATGTAAGTTATTAAAGGCAACTCGTTTGCAAAATGCATATGTTATATGTAAAAAAACTTGTCCTTTTCATTATTATGGTGTTTTTATTATTTAACTTTTTTTACTACTCATGTATTAAAATACTTATGAATGTTTACCTAGGGTAACATTATAAGTTTTCATACCTATATGTAAAATGCATTCTCTTAATGTTTGGTTACAATAAATTGAATCTATCTATCTATTTGATTTATTTAGGACAGACACAACCAATACTCAAAAGAAATTTAACGAAGAATAATTAACACTTGGAAAAGGTACCGGTCATTAAAAAATGGCATTAGAATGGTATCCTAAAAACGAAAAAGAGCAAAAAGAGCGTTAAATAAAAAGATGGGGGAATGATTTTCCAAAAGGCTGGAGAAGATAAACTTGGAACAGAGAACAATGGAAGGCGATGGGGGAAGCCTATCTCAAGCGATTCAAATACCTGTTCAAAAATAACTGGTTGCTGCAGACAAATTGGTTACTTTTTAATGCATGTAAAATTCTATATATAATTTAATATATTTTATCATAAAAAAATTATTGTACGTTAAAACATTGGTCAGAGAAAAAAGGCTTTATTAGTGTTATTATATCTATTTGATTTAAAATATTGTAAACTTCTGCTACAATACTAAATACTTCTGTAACAAGTACTTAAATTTCTACTTAATATGAATAACCTAATTCATGATATTTATTTGTTGTCACATCGTGACTACGCAGTTGATACAAATCTGATTGTACGCAAAAGATTTGGGTTCAAACTTCTTCTTTCAGAAAATATGAAAAATTCTAATATATTTGCCAGTGAAGGCCGCATCCATTGACTTTCTCTTTCTGACCCATGGCTAGTAATGTTTATACTATATACAGTACTAACACTATAATGGTTTTTTATTATTTTAATTAACGTTATATAAATAATTCAATATTCTTGAATATTTATAAGAATTATTGAATTTATCATCCCTAAATTCACGCCTTTCTTAAAAAAACGTGACAGCGGCGTTGAGCTCCACCACTAAGCTAGCAATGTCTTGCTTGGATTAAAGCGGAACGTGGAGAAGAAAATTTACAATCTTCATTTTTATAAATAAAAAATCCTAATGATTGATCCCAAAATAAATTTTCTATACAAAAAAATAATAATAATGCAATTAGGACAAATCGCTAAAGTTTACAATTTAAGACATTTCACACGAGCGTTGGCTGTAAACGTTCAATTTGTCCCTAATTAACCAAAGAAACCCCAGGTTTGTTTCGAAGATGTTATCTGTAATACGATATTACATCGTATTGAAATATAATTAGTTTGTGTATTTGTTATTGTCATTGGATTAAAAATAGTTTAATATGATCATAATTACATTTCAAATTTAATACAGTTTAAGAGTTGGTAATTCAAAACAATTTGAAGCACGAAAATTTAAGTGTTTCATATGCCATAAAATGCCATCGTTGTCAATCCGACTATAATCATATGTTAAAACGAAAGACTAGCGATCTTATACACAATATATTTTTTTATAGATTAGACGACCTGCTAGAGTTCGATATTATGTATTCAGATATTTCAAATAAATTATAGCCTGTAAGTAGCAGAAGATTAGTATCCATATAACAATAAAGCTTAATCAAAATCTGTCTAGTAGTTTTTACGTGCAAGGCGAACAAATAATTTCGAAAACCATAATTTTGGCTTCTTGTACACACTTGTTGTGTTGTTTGGCTTTTTCTGTGACTTACACAATACCCCTCCCCTAGAGGTTATTTTGTCCATTATATTCAATTTACAGAATTGTACATATTATGTAATATATGTAACAGAGGAGGACTATTATTGAATTTTTTTACTTATTTTCGCATTGAGTGCGAAAGTCAACGCCGCTCATTGTGTTACCAGAGTGGTGAAATTAAAACAATTTAAATATAATCAAATATAAATTGCCTAGATTGGGAATCGAACCCACAACGAATCACGTATACAGTGACGCGCTGATCTAAAATTTTATATATCGCCCCAATTATCATTTAAAACAAAAAAAAGCTAGAAGGCAAACCGCGGGCTATACATAACAATAATTTAAACTACGTTCGTTATTAGTTATTTCTTAAGTCGTGACTTGCTTTACCGCACAGTAGCTAGCCTACTTGATTAGGGCTACTACTGTATGTTATTAATATAGTAGTATTTTAATATTCTCGTTCGTATACTTCAGTTTTAAATTTCGTAGAAAGTGACTTTGAGAGACATTAGTCTCTACATTCTCCGTCTCTGTATATATATATATTCTTTGAAGTTAACTGTTTCAACTGCTACTGCTTTGGATAACCAACTGCTTCAAAAAATTTATATACATAAAAGAGTTGTAAGGCCATCGTCGTGTTGTGGAATAACTGACAAGTGGTCTAAGGTAATTAGGTGTGGGTTCGATTCCCACTTGGAATAATGATTATATTTTAGTTATTTTCAGTTCTCCGCTCTAATAAGACAAAGTCGATCAATATTTCATAAATATAAAATTATTAAAGCAGTTTCACTATTTTTCACGTGCACAAATGTATTCAAAGATAACCTAGTGTCAAGACACTCCGTTCTCTATTTTCCTTTAGAAATCGAGATCACGTGTGGCAGTGACCTAACTCGACGCCGTTTGGTATCTCATTCAAATAAATCACCATAAAAAATAATTTAAAACCTTTTTTTTTTATCTTAGAAATAATATACAGTTATCCTTTAGCGACAACCCTAACATTAACACTTTTTGCTTCCAAAGTTTAATGACAAAGGTTATTATCTAATCACAGTATCTCGATTTTTTTAAACTATCGAATAAAAATCTAAAAGAAAATTGGATGGACTGTGCTTATAAGTCACAGGTATAGTTAAAAATAACAGTATTTATTGTAAGTTGTAACTAGTAGCCACGTTGATGCGTAGTTTACTCGTTGCCTAGTTCACTAAGGCAAAGCGCGGTGTTGAGTTCCGCCTTGATACTAGGTTCTCTTTGACTACTAGCTAATATATTTCCAATGCACAAATTATAACTATTCTGTTATATATATATATAAATTCTGTTTTTTTTCATACAGATTTTGAATATACTAAATTTGAAACACGTCCTTCCGCACAATTGTACTGAATTGTAGTATTGAGTAAATTATTCTTAATGAATCTCGTAATTAGAAGCTCTTGTATTTTTGTCTAGTATATCCCAAGTGTGCCACAATTTTGCTATTCACTTCTTAAACTAAAAAAAAAAAAATATTATTTACAGTATTGTGTCTTTAATCTAGTACTACTATAGAATTCTGCTCGTCACTGTTATATGGTTTTAGAGATTCAATAAATTTGTTGGCGGAATCCAAAACTTTCTTTACAAACAAACCAAAAAACATCTATTTATCTATTAGAAATAGCAAATTAGTTTAAAAACAAATAATATTTATATATCTCGTTATCTTGATCATCTTAGCTAAGATATAAAATCATGCAATTAAAATAACGTGTGCAAGTTTTGAAGCAAATCTGACAGCTAGTAGTCAGAATAGCATTTTTTTTTACATGATTTAGATATACTAGGGCAATCAATTTGAAGTCTTTAAGAATAATATAAAAAATACAGATTACTGCACTTCCTCTCCAAAAAACTATAACTGCCAAATTTCATACGCATCTGTCCGCATAATTTTCTTAAAAAATGTCCAAAGTGTTTCCTTTATGTATACGAATCGTATTTGAATTGATAACCATTCCGTACAAATACATGGCATGGCATCCACTGAGCCCAAATGGTTTCAATTACTTGTAATACACAAGCAAAACTGATTGAACATTTAGTATTGAAACTACGATCACGATTCGTGACAGCATCAATAGCACTTTGCTATAGAACAATTATCTGTCAATTTCTGTAATGATACCTGCATTTAATGTTTATAGTTCGTTAAATCATAATACACTTTGATTATTTTCAACAGGTGTTCTAAAACTCTTTATCTTTCGATGATATTGACATTTTCTATGAAAACTCGTTGTAAGTTAAGTGACGGGATTCGTACCTGCACTTAATTTATTATATCAAATATAACATGATATTTTATCTTAGCCTTATCCTTAGCCTTATCAATTCAGAAAAATACTAATATTTTTGAGTAATCACTAACCGAGTGGGGACAACATGGGTGTAATACAATAAAACAATGTATACTTCAATTAGAAATAACCTTTCCAGTAAAATTTGAACCCACAACCATAGTGTCCGTAACAAAAACAAAACGCATTCATAAATAATACATATTGCACAGACACATTACATAATAGACGTAAGTATTGATTATGATGAAGCGCTATATAGGTCAGTTATTTTCCCATAGATCGTGACTTTATAAGTGATTCCCGCTTAGGCAATCTAGACATGTTTGAACCTAGGCTGTGTTTTAGGCTCGAAGCTAGTGTCGAACATTGAATATCAAAGTGAACCGTTAGATTTCGTGACGTTGATGATGTAAAGAGTTAACGGCTTCAGTAGATACATACAAATGTATGTATAATATACATACAAATGTATGTATAATATACATACATATTAATAGGTTGGTTAGGTCTCTGGAGGAGCTTGGCCAGCATAGGTTTGCGCGATGTACATTTTAAAGGCTACACTGGGGATTTCCCTCTCTATATCAGGTCAATTTATGGCATGATAAGGAGTTTCTTCTCAGATAAATCACACTGAGTGACAGATAGATAACGCATGTCCGAAATTAGACTGAAATTTGGCGTGAAGGTTGATTCTTGGTAAGTGTAAGTGTATTAAAAAGATGTCCCAAAATTAATATGGGAACTACAGAAATTAGATTATTCGAGGTCACACCAACGAAATTGCAGGCGACAACTTGTATACATTTATTTAAAATCCCCGGGTAAAACAAAGCGGCGTTGAGTACCGTCACTCACTACTCAATATCTAAGGCCGTGGTGGTAAAGTGGGGAAGCTGTAGCCAAAGAACAAATTAGTTGGAACAACATCATGCTCTTGACTAAATTTAGTATAAATAACAATGAAAATGAAAGCCACAGTTTATAAATACACCTACTGACATGAAAAAGTTGCAGTTTTTAAATAAACAAAGTTTTGTATTACAAGATAAATTGATACTGGCCTTAATCACGCAACTATCGAACGCCAAAGAAAATTGAAACTTATATACTGGCTGTTAAAATTGAATTTTCTATGAGAAAATCTACGGTCATTGCCAGACACCCCGACCTGGGACAATAATTGCGTCTTTTTTTTTAAAGAACAACGGTAAAAAGTTGTAAGGACTGGTCATACAAGTATTTCATTTCATGAAATACTTGCGACTTCTTTTACAGATTCTCAATTTTTTTATACTATTTCATCTGGACCTAAAATGGGCGTAGAATGTCGAACTTCATTCTGTTATATCTGTCGTAGAATTTTTCTTTGTTATTTTTTTTAATTAATAGTAATTATATTTTGACTTGAAAAATACAAAAATATATATTTGTAAGTAATCTGTGGTCCATTTCGTTATTGTATCTTTTGGATTTATTGGCGCAGTGGAAGAACGCTTGCCTGTAAATACGTTGATTAGGGGTGCGATTTTCACTCAGAGGAATAGAAGAAGAAATTAATAGCGTTTTGCACTTCGTTACTTGAACCTGCTACTATCAACTACTACTTTTGACTTACTGTACTAACCCACACGGAACACATATCATTAAAAAACATACTTTAATCTAAAGATATAAGAGTGATTATTGCTAAGCTAAAATTGAAAATTATTTTGCGTGTCTACATTTAGGTCAAGAACAAGCGAATTGCGCTTAATTTTTTTCTGTAAAACTACTATGCTATTACTTTGTACAAGGAAATATCGTCTACTTAAATCAGATATGCGTTTCAATCTTCAAAATTTATGTAATAACATCATTTAAAGTTAATATTCTGTTTTGTATGTGCGCTTAATTTATGGAGCTAGTAATAAATTGAAGGTAAGTACTAAGTTTGATGCAATAACCATTTAAATGTAGTAGTAGTATATATATATATATATATATATATAGTAACGTTTATATATATATATATAAACGTTACTTCATATTATATTTAAATAACTTTTTCCTCCACTCTCCGTTTATGGACACTTGTGCCCATCGTGGCGAAGTGATTCAGCTTCTGACTGTAAGCGTGATTGGTTGTGGCTTCGACTTCCACTCGAGGTAATGGTTATATTTAAAATATTTTAATTTCTCTCGCAATACACGCAATGTTTGGCGGGACGAACGCAGTGTTTTGACACTATGTTCTCACTAACGGCATTGCTATGCGGAAAAAGATTATATGAATGTATTTACTATTTAAATACATAACATTTCCGAACAATGAAATACAATTTCCATATAAAGTTACCCTAATTATGTCAATTGATCTATTAAATATGCATGATCCGGTAGAATTGAACTTGTTAATACCTCCTACACATAAAAGTAGGTGTAAATAAACAGCTGTGTAACAGTTAATTAATTATTACGCCAAGTCTAGAAGCAAATCTGAAAGTAATTTGCGGTTATAAGCTAATTTTGTATATATTGCTAACAAAAAAATATATTGGTCGTTGAAATATCTTAAGATTATTCACGTGGATGAAACGTGCAGAATCAATTCAGTGTTATTATAAATCCTATATATTTCTTTTGACGTATTTCCTTGACAAAACAAAACTTTTTTTAAGGAACCTTTACTTTTGAAATTATTTTCTCGTTATAATAGTAGTCCCGGCAGTTTAGTATTAGTTTCATTTTTAAAAAATATTATAACGTCATTAAATCTGGACCCGAGTATAAATTTCAAATAAATGAATCAGCAAAGAACTCGGCCAAAATAGAGTCCAGGAATATCTTACAAAAGTTCATCGATAACCATCTGTACTCTAACCATATATCAACTGTTGAATAAAGGCGTTTTATTATAACATTTTTTTTAAAAGCTTTTTCTCGCAAATAATCTAGTGTCAGACACTCCGTTGTACACTTTCAATATTGAGACATGGCACGTGAGAGGTGTAACTCAACGCCTTTTGTTATAAGCACCAGAGCAGAGGAATGAAAATAAATATAGCAAAAACCATGAATTGTTCCTCTGAGTGGAAATTGAACCCACCACCAATTGCATTAACCCACGATAATCTCTTAATTATATTCTATTAATATAGATATTTATATATATTTATCTGCAAATTAGTAAAGAATTAAGAAATTATGAAATAAGTTACCTGCAGAATATAATAAAGGCTACGTTTCTAGGTCTCTAAAGAGGCGGAAAGTATAAAACGGAGTGATTTGACATTAGCTTTAATATGTGTGTTTATATTTCGATCACTATTTTGTTCCATAATAATATACAAGTTTATTAAGCGCGGCAAATCTGTAGACAAGGCGTTGGTCTAAATTTATGCTGGAATTATACGATTGTAATAAATGTGAATTCAAATCAATCTAATATATGCTGATTATGACTTGCGAAATGTTTCTAAATATAAATGGGTCATGATATGCTTAACTAACGAGTGTAAATTTTGTTTTCGATTTCACACTTTGCATCATAATGAGAGAGGACCTAGTGGCAAAACACTCCGTTCTCCACTTTCCACCCGATGCCTGATTTGAGACATTGCACGTTGAGGTGCGAAACTAGAGCAGAGCAATAACTATAAAATTATAGTCATTACTCTGCTTACTTACTCTGCAGTACTTAATTGTTATTTTTAAATATAATATAATAAAATATAATAACAATAAAATTGTTATATTTAAATAAATATAACAATTTCTCCGAGTCGTCATAGTACCCACAATCAATCTTGTTTGCAGACTTGTTTGAGAGGTAGCGGGGAGTTTTTATTTTCACGGATAATTACTTATAAATTGATACATTAAACGACAAATACAAAAAATATAGGCTTTGATCATTAAAGAAAATAGCTAGATTCAGTCAACATTTATTTTCTTAAATTATAAGACATACTAATGTCCTATGATTATCCTAGGACGTACTAATGCCCTATAAGTTTGTATCACTAGATACTTCATGAACTATATTTACACATTTATTGCGTGTTTGATATCGAAACTTTTTTGTTTAGCTCCCCGCATATTGCTTTTTTGCGCCATGGTGGCATAGTGTGACTGTATATGCGATGGTTGTGGGTTCGATTCCCACTCGGAGGGATGATTATTTTTAAATTATTTGAGTTTCTTCGGTCAGGTGGTTGACTTCCACCACTCAACACGCAATGCCTTTTTCTCTATATTTTATTTTTCTGAGGCCATCATGACTTAGTAGGACAACGTCTACTATAAACGCAATAGTTGTGAGTTCGATCTCCACTGCAGAAATATTACATTTAAATTATTTTCATTTCTCCGTTTTGATAAGACAAAACGTGAAACTGTAAACACGCAATATCTTAAATTTGGATGGAAAACGGAAAACGGAGTGTCTTGATACTAGATTCTTTCTTGTTACCTTTATGTCTGTGACTTCTCCCGTGAAATGAAAAGTGCCATTGAACTAGTGACTTTTTAGTTTTGTTTTAGCTACCTTCGTCTGTCACATTGACAGAAAAAGTAACTGTACACTGAACACTTCAACATTTTGGAACATTGCATGTAAGTCAGTGGACTTTAACCCTAAATTGTGTCTAAACGGATGGTTGGTTTTGAGAATCAGAGAGCTTTGCGAGTGAAAATTAAACCTGCACATTGGCTATTTACATTAAAGAAATATAATTATGTTAGCTTCACGCTTTTTCCCGCATAGGAGGGTTAGTCAGAGAACGAATTGCCAAGATACCCCGTTCTCCAGTTTCCGCTAGAAACAAATATATTGCATATTCAGTAGCGGAACTCAACACCGCACTTTGTTTTGCCACATTGAAAAATAAAAATAATATAAATAAAATCATTCCCCCTCGGATATCCATCCCAAAACCATTGGTTTGCAGTCAGACGCTGTCCTCACTAGGCATCGATTGCCGCATCTATTTAATATTTCTATAATTTGAACCCAGGATTACCGTTTTATCATATTTTATACAACAACTGCGCTACAATAGTTTAATATACGAAATAGGATCCAGCTCGTGCCATTGCGCAAGACCTACGACGAGCTTAGATAGGCCATGTAATTTTCTACCTTAATCTGACATATTTAAAGTCTAAATTGATGATAAACATGGCTTTATAACTACAATTTTAACCAAATACAAGAACTTTACTTGATATTTAACGACTACCATATAATTTATGTATAGAGAATTAAAACTTATAGGCTATTATGTTATGTTGAAAGAGAAAAATTTTGTTTGTCTTGTTGCACATATCTTATTTTGTTTAATGATTCAACTTACTTATGTAGATAAAGTTATACCACTCAACACACAAGGTAACGAATTCGGGCGGAAAGCTGAGAACGGAGTATCTGGACACAAGAATCTATTTTTAACGTAATTAAAAAAGTATATGTTTTATTTTTAATTATTCTAATTTTCTTTATTTAATTATAAAATAAGAAGCCTCTCTCCACAGTAGTTTTGAATTCAAATCCCGCTTGGGTAATAAAATGGTAAAACTCTATCGTAACTCAGTTATGTCACTATATAAGAATGGTTGTGGGTTCCCAACCAAGAATAACATTTGAAATTATAGCTATAGAAAATTCGACAAAGTATGATTAGCTCTCTTCTATGATATCAAGGTAATATATAATGCGTTGCCTGAACACATTGCTAGTCAACGCCGTGCCTGTGGTGGGTAGGAACCTCTAACTAACCAATGTGGTGGGGGTCATGCTGGATAGTGAGAGGAATTGGTGTGCGAAGGTCTCCTTCTGCGAATCAGTTGTCGCATTGAAGTTGAGAAAAAGCATTAAACTGATTTTTTAGTTTTTTCTAATATTTGTTCTAATATAAAATCACATCATCTAACTAATCTCGATAAGATAGAATCGACAAGTTGACAAGCAATAGTCATTGTTAGCTTAACTCTCTGCCCATTTTACATATAGTTATGTAAGTTACAATACATCCATGATTATGAACGAACTGTAACTTACATGATTATCCATGTAAGTTACAGTTACAGTTCTCAAATGAACGGAAAGTGCCTCTACCTATTTTAGTAAAGAAATCGTGGCGCAGTGGGATATCATCTGGCTACGCGATGGTTGTGGATTCGATTTCCTCTCGGGAGGATGATTATATTTAATTAATTTTCAAATACCTGCTCTGGGAAGCGCCACTAAACACGCAATATCTCGATTTCAGATGGAAACTTGAGAACGGAGTGTCTTGACACTAGGTTGTAACTAACCTAATATGAGGAAAAAAGAATGAAGCTGAAAAAAAACAGATCCTTTGTATCGATGTATATGACCAATATAGATAACATAGAATCGATTACTTCACCAAGGTTTATGCATTGCCTGAAGCCATCTCTATTTGGCATGGCAATAGCGATTGCTAGCTCCTGCATGGCCTTCCGGCGATAGTACCTAAATGTGCCTAGTATTTGCTAACGTAAGTTACAATAGATTTTATAACGATTTTTTATTTATTTTTATTATGATTATGATGACAAATATTATAGCTAATTTACAAATCGTAAACAAGTGAATTTATAACAAAATTCTAATATATAACATAATAAACATACAAATAAAATAGGAGGCATTGTGGCGCAGTGCAACAGTGTCTCATTGTAAGCGCGATTGGTTATGGGTTCGATAATCACTCAGAGGAAATATTATATTTAAATTATTATCATTGCTCCGATCTTGTAATAAGACAAGGGGCAATAAGTTCTGCCATTCCGCACACGAAGTCTCGAATTCGGAAAGTCAATTACGGAGTGTTTTGACACTCAGTTCTTCCAGACTAATCTGCTATGCGGGGAAAAGCGTGAAAATGAAAATACGTAATACAATTTAGTAAAAAAACGTGTTAAAAATATATAAATAAAGTATAAACTATTCATAGTATATTATTTTAGCTGACGTAGAATACGACGAATAGTAATAGGAACTATACATCAGTCAAAGTTACTAACCAATTATCTATCGAACTTTAATGCATTATATCTATAAAATTATGTTGGAAATGTATGACACCATCGTGGCGCAATGGTAAGACTGGATGATACGCGTTGGTTCAGAGTTTGATCCTGGTAGAAAAGATTTTTTATTTCTTACTCAGCGTTTACTGAAAAATTTAAATAACACCAAAAGCAGCAAATAAAGCCAGTTAATGAATTATATTACTATACTTACCGAACGACGACACTACCTATACGTCGTATATCCTACTAATATTGTAAATGCGAAAGTAGCTGTATGTCTGTTTGTGACGTCATCACAGCCAAACCCCTGAACCGATTGAGATCATTTACGAAAAAGCCGCCGAAAATACGAAACAGCCTTAGTTCAGGCGGGCAAAGCCAGCAAAGTAAGTTTATACATTACTCAATCACATTGTCACGCTTTAGTACAGTTTGCCTTAAGGCATCGTCCTGGTTACAATATACACTATATATTTAAAATATATCCAATTTATTTGTTGTAGAAAATAAGCTAGTTAAACGCTTATTATTTTTTAATATTAGTAAAGAAAGTACTATGTCATACTATTTAATTTTCAATAATCTTGAAAGAAACCAAACGATACTCAGCCAGTTACAAAACTGTCTGACAAATCGTCGAAATTTATCAAATTTATGTACTCTTGCAGTCGAATCGCATTAAAAGACTCAAGAGAGCTGATGTGCTGGCTTATTGAGTGAAGTTAGAGCAATGGCACCTTGCTAAAATCACAACTATAAAAAACTATTTTCTCACGTATTGTAGTATATAATTTAGAGTAGCTAAAAGGAAATAACATAGCACTCTTTTTTATATTAATTATTTTCATTTCCCCGATCTACAGACAATTAAAGTGAGACAAAGTGTGGCGTTAAGTACCACCACACATGATGCAGTATCTCAAATTGGGGTGAAAAGCGAAGAAAAATTGTAAAGCTACGAGTACTTTGTTTCCTAATATTTCATTAATATGTTAATCATCAATGATAAAAACTTACTAAACAAAACAATATTACAATATACTACTACTATAAATGAAACATTAATACTATATATTACAATCGAGTATGCGTCTTTACAATTAACTTCTGACTAACCTGATACAACTGATCTGAGATAAAGGTCATGGGTTCGATTTGCAGAACAGATATCTATACATCAACACCAGTTGGTTAACGTGTTTATTGTATAGCTGCGCGCTTTATCACGTATAACAAGGTAGTCAGAGAGAACCTAGTGTCAAGACACTCGGCAAAGCCCTGACTAAGTCACGATGACGGCCTTATTATATCTGTTTTCACCTTTGTTTTAGGTACCAGAGCATTTTTATTAAATATAGTAATTTCCCCTCGTGGGAAGCGAACCCACAACCAATAGCGTTTACAGTTAGATGCTGTCCTACTGCGCCACTATAGCGTTATAAAACATAATTATCAAAAATGAGATAAATTTATACCATTTAGCTATATAAAATTTTAAAGCTTAATAATATTATTTCCAAACAATAACCCCTTTGAAATGAATAGCAAATGACCAATAACTATCGAAGCAACTTTGTTCCGATTCAACGTGCACTATTCGTGAAACCGGTTGGAAACCGCTTCTCCTTTTCTCCGCCTGCAAAAGTTCATATGTCTAGATATACTATATTATAGTATATTGTAGTTTGTAATACTATAGTTGAAGTTTGGTTTAAGTCACAAGCGTTATATCTTATATTTTCGAAATATTAAATAATAAAAATTGTATATCAAAATATACCTACTATTTAATACTCAATTGTATTAAAACTGTTAAATAAAATTTATAATCTGCATTAACTTATTTATTAAGTATAATACATATTATTTAACATTCAGAGTACGCTTGGTTGCGGGAATCGAACCCACTGGGGTAATGATCGATGAACACGGCGTTGAGTTCTGCCACTTGACACTCAATGTCTTGATTTCGGACGGAAAGTGGAGAACTCGGAGAACACTTGACACTCAATGTCTTGATTTCGGACGGAAAGTGGAGAACGGAGTATGTTAGGTAGCAGGGTTGCTATGCGGAAAAAAACGTCAAACTGTAAAAAACTTGTTTAAAATCAAGTTTTTCATTTCTCACCGAACTTATTTACTTTTTATTACATCGTGCCATGCAGTTGCAATATTATAATTCGTATACATTTTCAAAAAATCCAATCAAACAATAGCAAAAAAATATATATTTCAATACAAATCGCAACCTCCACTGATTGAGACCATCCCAAAGACAGTAGCTGTCCTCCTCAAGCGAGATATTTCTTAAGTTTCCTGGTCCCTAAGAATTGCGCTTATTTCTGTTAGCTTAGCGTAACATAGCTGGGGTTTTTAGTATAAATTATGAACAACAGCATAATCTAAATAGTGCTAGCAAAAGCTAGATTTAAAAGTTTTAAGGTATATAAAACTTGATACAAGATTCCGGCATTTATAAGAAAATTATATTTTATGCCTAGATTAAATATACATATATATAATAGGAAATATTTATGTACGTAGATTAGGACATGACTCAGCCCGAATTATACAATTTAAAAACCTCTTTTACTGCGCCATCATCAGCAGATTGAAAGAGTGTAACTGTATATGCGATGGTTGTTTCGATTCCCAGTCGAAGGAATGAATATATTTAAATTATTTTCATTTCTCCGCTCTGGGGACAAGACAAAGTTCCGCCAGGCAACACGCTATGTCTCCGATTCGGGTGGAAAATGAAGAACAGAGACCGTGCTATGCGGATAAAAGGGTGAAGCTTTCGTACACTCGCTTATCGACCATACAAGCCAAATTTCTTCAAAAGCTTCAAATTTTTCAATTGTGCGTTACCTATTAGTCATTCATTAAGTAGCGTAAGTGTTTTATATATAGATAATACAAATTGGCTATTATTCATAAAGATTGCAGGTTCACACACCATATAGATTTATAAAAACAATATATAAAAACAATTTTATTTTAGGCATTAAGCTTCATGCTCTTTTTTCGCTTAGTATGGTAAGAGAAACTAGTATCAATACAAGACATGAAAAGACGCTCCTTTCTCCAAAGTTCTTAGGCATTAATTGAGTACTAATTACGTTGTTTTTTACATTATTTTAAAAGCAGGAAAAAATAGTTACTAACTAGTAATATTAATAATCCTAGTTTAATTAATATTTTCCACTCATTAGAGGCGTATTGTATGCCAAGTGGTGGAACTCAACGCCGTTATTTTTATCACCGGAGCGGGAATACGAAAATTTCTTAAGTGCTCGTTTAATCATTCCCCTGAGGCTGAATACCACCTCCAACTCCACCCTCACGATAGTCTATAGTGATAAGAAGATATAATAAGTGTATAATATAATCCATCTAATAAGATCTTAGATTTTCGCGATTACTAAACATTTTGAAATGAAACTATTTTAACCGGATTAATTAGACAGGTAGACAGAATAGTCTACCTGTGACCACGGACTACTGTAAAGTATTCGAAACGTCGGGTTTCTAAAATGTATTTTCGAATACCAGTAATATACGCGATTAATCTGCTTAAAAATAGTTTCATTTCATAATAATCCATCTATTTTCAACAAACATGTAAAATAATGACAAATAATTCAAGAGGAAAACGTTATAAAATGTTATAATTGCATTATTACGACTTAATTGCGTTGTAATTCTATTCAATGTTTGTGTCTTATATGGTATTTTATATAACAGCAACCATAATGGCTTAGTCTATATATGGCAAAAGATTCGAATTAAATATAAAATTAAATAGCAAAATCTAAATATTCTTTATTTAAACAGGCTATTAGAAGTACTTTTAAATTGTTAATTAAAATAAGAGTGTCAGTCTTCTCAGTCCTACTGGAAGCTACAACTCTCTCGGAAGGCAGTTTTGCTGAGAGAAGGAGAACTCATATGATTTAATGATTGATCTTTTTAATAAATATTAAACTATGATTAGCTTTACGTAGCATTCAACCTATCATCATGAAAAGTGGATCATCTAGCCTTGTTTTTCGATGATATAAAATTCAAATCCCACTTGCGAGACATTTGTATATAAAATATAAGCGTTTTTATCGATAAGTTCAACAAAAGTTGCAGCGTTTAGTTCCGCCATTTAACTTTCAGCTAAAACTAGTTCTTTAAAACTCCTCGCAAAAATGTTTTCAAAACAAAATGATTCATTTGAATACATGAATAAATACTCACACACACATACTCATATATATTTATTATTGGAATATACTATAAGAGATAAATATTACAAACGCGTGTATTGTCCACAAACATTGTTACAACGTGCAACGGTGATAACTTAGAACGAGATAAGTATAGTACTACGCTTTATTGAATATTGTTAAGAGGAAGTTTGTTATATTTTAGATGATTTCTTTAGGTCTATAGAAATTTACGTATTTGTACATATCGAGGTCATCGCAGTGGGACAGCGCCTGACTGTAAACGCGATTGGTTGTTGGTTCAATTCCCACTTGGAGGAACGAGTACATTAAAATTATTGTCATATTTCCGCTCTGGTATACCTGAGACAAAGCGTGGCGTTGAGGTCCGCCACTCAACACACAATGTTTCGTATTTGGGGTTAAAGGAACCGTCTTGACATTACGTTGTTTCTTGCTGGCACCCGCAGCCCGGAAGTGGGTACCCACGCTTAGTGTAACTTCTGATTTTGTTAAAAACTGACCAAAAATTTTATAAAGACTATCTACAAGTGAAAGCGAAGTACTTATATAATATAATAGCAATAAATTTATGATATGTATGTATTTCAAATTTAAACATCGTGGCGCTGTTAGAGGTTTATGGGTTTGATCCTCAAATCGAAGAAATTATTAAATTTAAATTATTTTGAATATTCCGTTCTCATAACTAAGTGGGGCGTTGAGTGCCTCTCAACACGAAATGTCTCGAATTCGAGTGGAAAGCGGAGAACAGAGTATCTTGACACTTAATTCCAGAACTTTGATAAGCGAGAAAATCCTTAAAGCTGCTAGATATAAATATTTTCTAATTGCAAGTTCAGATCGAATATAAAACCATCGTCCTATAAGGTACTTCCCATTTAGATACTTTCAGCGATGGCTATTAGATACAGTCAAAAAGAAACAGATAAAAAACATGTATGTGCCTTAAATTTAAAATTAAATACAAACAAAATGTAAATTGAAATTGCGTTATCAGAGGAAACCACACAAAGGCGTGTACGACGGCTCATATAGCCTATACAATTCATCAGCTACATCACTCGACCTTATTTCCACGTTCGCATTTATTTTTACTGAGTATCACTTAATATTTGATCACGAAAAATGTGATCTATTTTCAGTTAATGGCTTAAAGGCAAATATTTTTTTGGAAAAAAGTGTTTTGTTAAAATTTTATGTGATTATTTTATAGATATTAAATGTAACTCAATGTAAAATAAAGATTTGAACATGTTACCTAGCTCTAATATCCTATAATATCCAATGTATCCTAGAAGTCATTGAAGCTTTTTCACTCTTACTATAAATACCATACCCTTCTATCTTCATATATCTTTAAGATTATTTCATTGAATTCCAACACCACATGTGGACCGTCTTGTAATCATTGAATATTGAGTATCGAGAAATCCGTGTTTACAAGTTACAAAAGCACTTGATGGTGAAATTACAAATAATTTACAGATTTTTACGATGGGAAAAATAATACTCAAGTAAAATAATAATAATACTCCTTTAGTTCTTTTTATGCGAAGTAACCAAACCTACAAATAATATATAAACATATGTATGTGTGTGTGAGTGTGTGTAAATAGGTTAAGTTATCATAACTACATACTACATACTACTATTTTATACTTATTTGCCCGGAGCAAGTATCAAACAGACAGCGTATAATAATATTTTTATTCAGATTATTTTAAACAAGCTGCCTGTGTGCTGTAACAGTAAATAAGAACGTCAAGTACAGATAGGGCACTTTATTAGTCTTTCAAGTGGTTTTCTATTGAAGGAACTATAATATAATATAATTTGTCAGCTACACTTTATACTGAACTGATTTGTAAATTAAAAGCTTATCCTCGATAACTATATTTATAGTAATGTTGAAATCGATAGGTCAGTTTCGCTTTGTTTATTATTGTGCAAAGTTTGTTTACGGGTATTTATTGACGCTTAACTTTAGCTTCAATTTCATTAAAGGGATATATTATTTACATTTCTCAGGTCTTATTATACAAAACACGGCGTTAGGTTACGCTATTCAACACGCAATATATCTATGATATGAAAAATTGGTGAACAGAATCTCCTTATATTATGGCTTAAAATCTAACCTAACCAGAAGATACGTGAAAAATTAAGCAAAAATATATGTAGTACTTAATGTATAAGTCAATACTATTTAGTCTTTTCGAATTTTCATATTTTTACTAATTTCCTTGATATTTGAGAATTTTCACGATTTTTACATTTTTCTACTAACTTTTAACATGCTTAATTCGAATATACAGTACCTTATACGTTTTGAAACCGAGTTTAGATCAGTAATTGCCATTAAACCCGATGCTACTGTTCGAAGTACATTATAGACTATAGTAATAGCAGTATAGTAATAGTATTATATAAAGCTATTTCAATGTTATATTAACTTTCCTCACCGCGATCCAGTTGCGTCTGTGTGACCGCATAATATTATGTTTTACAGCCGCGAGACCGTTGTTGAGACAACTTTGTAGTGCTGTGAAGTATATCGATATTTAAATAATATTTCTATTTAAATATCGATATATATATATGATATATTTTTAGCTTTGCTTCACTTATTTTGTAACTAGTATTTGTGTGAAATGTATACCAAGGTAGATAGAAAGAAAGTTAAAATATTCCGTTCTCCATTACATCGGTTCTCAATTGTAAGATCACATCGTGAAATATATAAAAGTGTTTAGAACTAAAACATAACTTATGTACACGAAATAAAAATATTTTCTTTTATTATATTAGATTAGAGTTCTTGTATAATTTTATTGTATAATAACAAAAATTTGCTTCAAGCCTTTTCCCGGAGCAAGGTACTCCACTCTCCAATTACTGTCCAAATTGGAATCATTGCGTGTTGAGTGCAGAGCCTCAATACTGCGCTTTATCTGGATATTATATAACGATTCTTCTGACTGGAAATCCAACTCACAACTAATCGTGATTAAAGCCAGATGCTATGCCACTAAGCCACGATGGCCAAGACTAAAGTTAATTGTCACTTATTGAGAAAATATTATAAATGATAAAAACAATAATAAATAGAATGAAGTGCGGTGCTTGGTTACGCCACGCAATTAAGCCCTTCAATGAAATGGAGATGGAAAAAGTGGAAAACAAAGTAAATGTCAGTTTTAAAAAGGCCATATTAGCTGTACCCTAAGTGTGCGAATAACACTTTAAAAATGTCAGTTCTTTTTTTAATTTTACCAAATTAATGAATTTATTGCATCAATATTTATAGATTAATTATAAATATTAGCAATTCAATATATTTCTAAAAACACCGATATATTTTTGTCGATAGAGTAAGCCCTTTTACCTTTGAATTATAAGAGATGTTAGATTAGACCAGCGCACGCGCCAATGCGGTAACACTAGTTGTAATTCAATATTATTGTATTTATTGCCTTACCTATCTATGTGTATGTAGAAAGATCTTAGTATATATATATATATATATATAAGATAGCTTCGTATTTTAGTTTTTTTTGGTTAATTTTTGTAGAAGTCTCTGCCTAGAGAGAATTTAGTGATTTGACACTGAGTTTTTTACTATTGACTCATCGTACACTGTACTGGAGTATTGGATGGCTGAACCTACATCGACAATCTCCCCAAACAGATCGTTCTACAGAATTAGATTTATAGATGTAGATATTCGAATTGAGTTCAAAATTAATTTATAATTAATTTATATGTAAGCAAAGTTGTCGCAGTTGAATATGTAACAGGTTATTTTTGCCTACCCTAAAAGCTTTTCTTAAATTAAATTTAAACTCACGATTGCCATATAAAAGGCATCGTGACACAGTGACTCTAAATGTGATTAGTTGCGGGTTCGATTTACACTCGGGGTAATGATTGTATTTAAAATATTTTCATGTCTCTGCTCACTGCATACCTAAGATAAAACGCTTCGTTAAGTTTTACCACTCCACGTGCAATGTTTTCAGGCGAAAAGTGGAGAACGGAATATTTTGACACTAGGTTTACTCTGACTACCCTGCTATGCGGGAAAAAGTGAACTTGTAAAAACACAAATGTGATATTAACATATATGTATATGCTTCATCGCGATATAACTGTGTAAATATTAACATAAATGTAGGCGTTTAGAGTTTTCCAAAACACTTGCATCATTCTTTTCACAATGCATTACAAAAAGCACATTTAAAGTTCTCTTACTGTTTGTTATCTCTTTACTAATGGCTACATAAATCATAACTTAAACGATGGTTAACTTTATTCGTTAAGTAACGGTTAAATTTAACTGTTATAGCTCGTAGTGAGACATGTGATATATTGTGTAGGACTTGTATATTTGATTTGCCTATTTCAAGTAGTAAGCAGGTTCAAATTTTTAACGAGAAATTTTCAATTATAAAAAGAAAATCTAGATTTTTCATTTATATTTAATTACCAATCAAGACGATCTTATATTAACATATTAAAATCTTTAATTTTCGTCCATTTATTGGACACGTGCGAGCGTGTTGGTAAAACTCAAGGCTTTACCTTTTGTAAGATCGGGGATACAAATATTATTTAACTGAAAATAATAGGTCATAGTGGCGCAGTGGACAGCGTCTGACTGTAAATGGTTTCAGGTTTCATTCCCATTTGGAGAAACAATTATATTTCAATTATTTTTATTTCGAAGCTCTGGTACCTAAGACAAAGTTGACTTCCACCACTCAACACACATTGACTCGATTTCGGGTGTAAACTGGTGAACGGAGCTGAAATTATTTCGCATTTATTATATGTCCTCCTTTCTTTTCCAATATTATCTACATTAAATATAATACATTTACTAAACATAATAATTACATATAGGCAAACGTTGAAAAAATTTCCCAACACCACTAAAATTATATTAACTCTAGGTATTAGCACTTAGACCAGCTATTAGAAGGAATTAAGTCTAGATTATTGATAATCATAGTCTACGAGTGCACGTGTAAGGAAAACAAATTTAAGAAGAGCTTTGTCTCTTTATAATGCTATATGAGTTAGATATCTTTTTATTTTGGTTTACATTGGGTAGACTTATTATTGATGTACATGTAATGTTTTGTACAAGTAATTTTAAATTGTTTAAAATTGCTTAATGCTTATAATCACTGACAAGTTCAAGTGTTAAGTTGTGATATATGACAAGGAATGTGTGGTGGAGAGCAATGTTTTTTTTGTGAGGTATTCTCCATTTTTGAATAGCTACGTTGTATATTTTTAATAATAGGGTACTGAAAGGTCTGCTTGAATCAAACCCAGTTCGTAAACGCAGGATTGAAACATCTAAGCTGAGGTGGCTTGACGGAGTTAGACTCCTAGAGGCTTCAAAAATTGGAAATAAGCGATGCTACACAATTAGGATTGGAGTAAAAAGTTGGAGGGTAGGACCCACACCTATTATAATGTATTTGCAATGTTTTTTTTAAATATTAAATGTAAATCACATAATTGATAAATAATATCACATGAATCTTTATACCTAAAACCTTGAAATTACTTTTTTAATATAACCTTACCAGTAAATAAATAGTACTACAATTTAGTATTATAATTTAATTTAAAAAAAATGCTAAATTTTGCCTAGCGTAAGCGGACAGCGTAAACAAAAATGTTTGATATAAAACAGTAGAGTTAAAATCTAACACACAACTACCTTGTACAGCCAGACAAAGTGACACTGAGCAACGATGGCTATAAAATGGTTATTCCTTTTATTATCAAGTGCCATCACCATTACATTAGCGGCCGTCACGATGACGATGCGCAGGCGCAACGTCGCGTGTGTTATTAGATTCTGTGGACATTTTGTAAAAACGTTATGAATATTTTGGTTCTGTATATAGTATTTTTTATACAGCTTCACTCTTTTTTCTTTATAGCAAAGATTGCAAAAAGAATCTAGTGTCAAGACACTCCGTATAAGTTTAGTCAAGTATCAATTAGTATATTTATTTATTCTTTTGAATAGGTAATTTATAAATATGAAGTCACTCTTTTCTTTATTTTCAAAGTATTCAAAGACAATGTCAGGAGTCATAAAAAGTACTGAAACTCGATTATTATAAAAAACCTATACTCTACAGCTTCGCGCCATAACCTTTCCTCTACAGCTTCACGCATTGTACCGTAAAGCAGTGTAGCTAAAGAAAACCTAGTGTCAAAACATTACGTTTTTGATTTTCCAGCGAAAATTTCAGACATTGCGTGTTGAGTGGCTGAACTTAGTTCTGCGCTTTGTCTACTAGAGTGGGTAAGTGAAAAAATAATATATAATAATTTCGACGAGTGAGAATTGAATCAGTAACGCTGACGCCGTCCCATTGCGCCACAATGGTCTATGTGGATACAGTTTACTATATTAGAATTTTTTTTTAAATAAAGTTTAGTGATAAATCAGTTATATACTAGTAATCTAAAGCTAAATAATTTTTATTCTCAGTAATGATTAAGAGATCCGAGAACGTGTCATGTATCAAAGGATAGAGTTAATATATTTTTATATACATATTTTTTACTACAATATTATTTTCACATTTTACGGCATTGAGATTTATTTCCCACAAATGTATTTGTGTAAGCGAAAATTAAATTAAAGCTCTGTTCACAAATCACAAATAAGTAGCTACTAGACTAGTTTTTAAATCACAAAAACACATAAATAACAAAAATTAATATTAAAGTAACACCGAAGACAAATTTAATAGTAAAAAAATTTTTATGTTTGCCATAGAAGCTTTTTAACCATGGATGATTTACAAACGTTAGAACTTACTTATTACGATATAATGTCAGAACTAATGGTTATGTAATAATATGGTTGTCTTAATGGCTTTGTGTACGGCGCTAGCTTATCCAGGATACGGTTTTAGAGTAGATTTAGTTTATTATTTGGTTTATGATGTTTAGTATACAGTTCATGTCTGTAGAGAGTAATAAGAGGCATGGGTTCTAGTCCCGCTACGTTGTAATTTTTGTACGCGACCTAAATATTGTTATTTTAACCTAACTTTACCTATTTTAACGAATACTTTTTTTTTTCACAATTATGCATTAGAAACACATTATTACACACAAAATAAATATTACTCTACTACTTAAGTGTTTTTTAAGCTTCAACGAGGTCACTAGTATATAAGAAATCGTATAATGCTACTCCGTAGTTTACTTATTTAAACAAAGTCATGACGTAATGCCGCATTTTCTTTAATTAGATTAGAAAATTGTATTAGAACCTGCACTATTACTGCGGCGTACTTCTCACACATAAAAGGAACCATCGTGGCGCAGTGTGACAGCAGCTGACTGTAATTGTGATTGGTTGTGGGTTCAATTCGATACTGGGGAGAATGGTTCCATTATAATTATTTTCATTTCTCGTAAACAAGACAAAATGCTTGATTACCGCCACTCAACGCTCAATTCTTAAAATTTCCCTGCTTATATAATTTCTGGATATGCGTGTAGTAAAAAAACTTTACGTGAAAAAGCGTGAAGCCGAAAAAAATGTAATAAAGATGATAGTATCAAAATATATCAATTACACACTAAATGTACGGAGTGGACAGAACATTTGCAAATAGTCACGACTTAGACAGTGGCATCCGTTTTTATCTTACAGTGACTTAAGTTGAGCTTTTATTTGAGCTTGATGAACTATCACGAGTTTGTATGCGTGGCTCATATTTTACATTACCTTTTTATTGTTTTGTATGACAATTGAAGTGACACGTTTTATTGAACTTAGAAATTATGCTTAAAAGCTCTCCTTTTTGATTGATGTCATCGTGCGCGCGTAACCGCGATGATTGTGGGTTCGATGCCTAATATGGGGAATTATAATTTTTTTATTATTTTCATAACTCGCTTTGGTAAGTCAAACTACGTTAGGCACCGCCACACATCACCAAATATCTCAGTCAGATTTGGAAAGTGAATAACGGAGTCTCTTGACACTAAGTTATCTCTGGCTCGCTCTATGTGAGAAAAAAACGTGAAAATGTCATAAGTTTTGATTGACGCCTGGATATAAATGTGACGGTAGTGGATTCGGTTCCTAACCTGGTGAGCGAGTATATTTAAATTATTTTTATTTCTTATTTTGACAAGATAAGGTGGCGTTGAGTTTAGCTAATAAATTAGCAATATCTCAAAATATATTCCCTGCCTACCCTATTTAATTTTTGGATATGCGTGAAGTTAGAAATATAAAAAATCTTTTACTTTCTTGAATGCTGTATTAACTTACATAATGTTGTCAATAAACCATAAGAAGCGTACCCAAATACTAATTTCTGAACACATCAACTTTCCCATTAAATTCCAGTACGATTTAGTAAAAACGTAGCTATAGAAGATGAATTCGATATACGTTTGCTAAATGAAGCGTGGCTTTGTAGAGCTAAGGTGAACTATTTCTATACATTTTATTTTAACTGGCAAGGAAAACGTGGTTTAAATTTGAACCTTATTTTTACTCAATAGAGCTTCAGTTAAAATTTAACTAATAATACTTTTTTATTTAATATGTTAATGGTAGCAATATTGGATGGACATGATTTATGAACTCATTATGAATATTTACTTATGTATTGGCTCATTTGAGTGCAAACGCGATTGGTTGTGGGTTCGATTCCCACTCAGAGGAATGGTTATATTTAAATTACTTTCATTTCTCGGCTGTGGTTATATTCAGATTTAGATTTCGGGCGGAACTCACTTAGTATGAAACATATTGAATTATTTCAAGTGTTATGTAAGTTAACTGAAAACATTTTGTGTATTTTTTTATTTTACTAGACTATGCATTTTGGTTTGATTACAATTATCATGTTAGGGTTTATGTATAGATTGATATAAATAACTTCATATTTCATTTTCTGCACATAGACAAGGCTTATTAACAATTGCTCTTTATTTTTATCTTTCAAAAAGAAACAAGTGTTGGCAGAGAGCACCTATAAGTCTATGACAAGCTATTCTCCTTTACTTGTAATCTAACTATATATATATTACCGAAATTAGTATTTGAACCCTAAACCATTGCGTTTTAATTATTTAATATCAACAAAACCTTCATTAAAGTGTCATATCTCAAAAAAACCGTAGACGAAAGTTAATCTGACATTGTACATACTTTATGTGATCGATTGTCCTAATCGATAGGACATTTATATTATAGTATAAAATAGTATATCAAAACTTATTACATTAGAGTCTTTATTGCTGTGTTATAAGGTTTGAAATTAAAATTGACAATTTTGATCTTATTACAGTTACAATGGTTGGATTAGAAAAAGTGATTGAACTTTATGGTTGACTTATTTTTACTTTACACGTTTTATTTTAAATAGTCGTGTTACTATTGTTTATAAATAGATAATTATATTTTAGAGATTGTGTGTGCATATTAGTAGACCTATCGACCACTAGAATACACATAGCTTTCGCAACGTGGCTACAGGTAAAGTGTGTATAAAGACAAAACACATAGTATATTGTGTGTGTGTGTCGTGTGTGTGTGTCGTGTGTGTGTGTGTGTGCGCACATGTGCGCGTGAACGTAAAAGTGCGAATGTGTATCGTTGATGTGTAAAAGAATTGTCTTTTTATATATATAGTTTTTTTTGCACACATTTTCTCAATGCAAAGCTTCGTTCTCGCAACTTTACGTAATAATAATACATTATTATCATTTTATCTTGAGATCCTCTTTTCTTGATTACGTATTTCAAAGAAAACATTGTAAAGATCTTTCGCACATTACAGTTTTTTGCCCGAATTCAATATTTAAAATATTACCATACTCTCGGGACAATTAAATAAAACATTAAAGACATAATATAGTCAATATAACTAATAAAGCTTAAAAAATATAATTTCCTTTCCAAAATTGGGAAAATATTTAATATTCAAACCAAATGTCGAAATGTAGTAAGTAACAGAATCCAGTTTAAACATACCCATATGATACAATACATTTTCAGGACACTTACCATCATCTCTTGGGAATGACACATCAAAATTCAGACTCATTCCTGAAACAGATAAACAAATGTTAAGAAGTTATTTAATATTAATTATAATAAAACTATAAACTTTGATCGCGTATATTTTGTTATTCAAAATACCTTTCAGAAAACTATTAAAAACTTTTTGTATGTACTTGTATGGTAGAATAGAAGTATGGAAGAATGAGCTCAGTTGTGGTAGTCAAATTTTAGTACAAGACCTTCTGTATAAATTTTAAATAACTTATCATTAAAATTTTAGTAATAATTATACTCATACATAATATTGTTGAATATAAAAATTTTCTAATGTTTTTTTTGTATAGAATATATAATATAATTTATATATATATATATATATATATATAATTTGAATAAACTGAAATAAGGTTACCGTTTTTACTAACATTTTATAACGCGAATTCTTTCAGAAAAAAATCATTCAGAATATCTATCTAAAAGTCAGAAATAATTTGGCGTGTACTTATTATCCAAGTAGGCTTCAAAACTAAATATTCAAAAAAATATGATTAAGTTGAAGAACCTTTCCAAATTATCTTAGTAATAATAATGACTTAGTTTTTAAAAACATGTAATAAATACATTCGTAATACATATAAATGATCTAACGTAAATATAATATATATAAATTAAATCGATTTTTGAATCGAGATCGCTTAAAACCTAACTCTAAGAAACGACCTAATGATTCTCAGAAGGACTGGAGGAAAACCAAACGCGTTACTTAGAAAACATCGAAAATTACACTTTACATTTACGTATTAAATATTTCAAGTTTTATAACATAATTAAGCGATAGGTTTTTTTTATCATTTTTTTATATAATAATTTAAAATATATACTATACAATAATTTTATTACAACTATTGTATATTTTAGCATTCCATATTGTGCATTTTCGACATTTTTATTTAAAATATCTTTCACAATTTTGGGGATATTCAAAGAAATTCTATTAAAACTAAAATAGACATATTTAGAAAACCTTGAAAAACCCGCGCCTCGGGTTTAAATCCTTCCAAATAACAAAAATCCATCCAAATTTTTTCCTTAGTGTGCGAATAACACTTGGGAAAATGTTATGATAGATGTTTGCGCCTTCCACGTAGTGTGCACGACACTAAAACCTCATAATTTTTAATTGATTGGAGTATGCCTACATATGTATATTATAGTAATGCATATATATATAATAGATATCTGATTTTTTTTATCATCAAAAGAATGGATTTGTATACGTACATATGATGCTAAAAGAAACAAGTTAGAAAAAAAATTCATATCTTTTTATATAGGTGATCATATATCACGATCTTTTGAAATATTTCTATATCACGATTTTGGCCGTAGTACCCCACTACCAAAATCGTGATATATTATATAGGCAGAGATAACTTAGTGTCAAGACACTCCGTTCTCCATTATAGAAATTTATAAAAAAGCAAAATACCTACACATATGTTTATTTGTAACTGTGATAACAAAGAAAAAAATACCAATACAACAGCGCCAGACGGTCGCTTGTAGCCAACCAAATTGCGAATTTAAAGAAAAAAAAAACAATCGTTTAATCTCAAAGAATCAGAACACCTAAATTAAGTTCATCAAGAAATGTATAATAAAAAATTACTTCAAGACCGGTTTCTGATTACACCAAACGGTCGATGAGTGGATTATTTACAAGAAATCGTATTAAAAGATATAATATAGAAGTAACAACTTTCGTTTTAAATTTTTGTTTGTTATCTCCATGCATCTCCCGTTTTACACACCGATCGCCATTTTCGATATATTTTAGGGATTGCGGTATTAAACGCCGCTCCATTAAGCAAAGTGGAAAAACGACAATATTTCTAATCTTTTCCTCTATTTCTAGTCTATATACGTGGTGGCTATATACCAGTGGCGAAATGTCCATATAACACAATTCCCACCGGCTGACCTTTTGTAAATTTTAATATGCTATTGTCCTGAGCAAACCTATTAAAATTCTTAAATTTTTAATATCATTTTTCAACGTCGGTGTTTCCCTACAAATGTCTCACACTTTGCCACTGCTTATACGAGGTTCTGGGTTTGATCCCACTCGGGGGCATAACCCTGGTGACAAGACAAAGCGAGGCGTTGAGTACCGCTATTCAACACGCAACGTCTTGGATTCTGGCGGAAAGGGGAGATTGGAGTTTCTTGACACTAGGTTCTCTCTAACTAAAAAATAAACTTTTCCCTGAATTAGGATCGAACCTAGAATTATTATAAAAAACTTCAAACACTTTAAAACAACACCAACATTATTTATTTATATGCGTATCAAACTACAACTGCTGAATTAATTTGGAAAGTTGATAAAATATAAATAAATATATTTTAAATTAAAATTCTTAAACTAAAGACTAGTTGAATATAATTGAAAAACTTTTAGCTTTTAACATGGTATAATTTGAATATACCGTTTCACACAAAAATCTTATTGTTAAGCACCATAATTCACGCGAACGAACTCGCGGGCACAATTTGTATATTATATTATAAGAAACGTCTGCGTAACCTTAACCAGTGATTTTCTCTACGACTGACGTAAATAAGTTTTTTATACAATGAGTCTCCGTCTCCCAAAACGACGAATTTCCTAAAACTAGGACGTTGACGCCTTGCCCTAGCAATTTCTATCAAAATCTCTATACGAAAGTCTAACTCATGGTACACACTACCATGTTACATTTATTTCATAAATTTAATATATTTCTAGTGCATGAATTTGAGAAATATTAGCTTTTTGCACTTCTTCATAGAAAATGTAACTATGCCAAACTTTTATACTTCTCTAAATCATTTTCGTAAAAAGGGATCTAACAATTTTCGTTTACATATTAATACCGATTGTTTAAATTTTTTATAGTCTTTTATTTCTTGCTAAAAGTAAACAAAAAATAGGAGAAAAAAGAAGCCTATGTTCATCCCAAGACCCTCAAAAATGTTTATATAAAATTTCAACAGAATTAGTTCAGCGGTTTGGCCGTGATGACGCCACAGACAGACAGACAGTTATTACGTATTTATAATATTAAATATGAATTTGAAAAGAGCAACTGTTGAGATTTACGCCGGTTTCCGCAGCACAACTACTTACTTTTTTTGACAATTCAAAAATGTTTACAAAACCCTATTTGTATAAAACATATTTTAAATTTATATCATTAAATACCCTAAGCCCACCAAATAATTCCAAAGAAAGAGAGAGAGTGACTAAAAATGAGAGAGCTTCATTTTTTATGGTCTAAGTAACGAAAATAACACTACAAACATACATGCGTGTTCTTGGTAACGATAAGATTTGACTTAATTGTCAATAAAACAAAGGGCTATAATGAAAAGATTTGGAACTTAAATACTTTTTAACATTTGTTTCTCATGCAATGATGCATGTCTGTTTTTCCCACATAATTTAGAACAATATTGATGTAATAAAATGAGATATTATAATTTGATTATACATGCTTTATTACATGATGTAAGAATAGTGTAGCTTATTAAGTAATTTCAACGTTTGAATGCGTAATGGCTGGACAATGATGCACTTTTCAAGGGAATTCTAAGTATTTGTACCGCTTTATGAAGAGCGGTACAAATACTTAGAGTATGAAATTTAGCATAATTCATATTTTTTTAAAATAAGAAGTTTCTAGTTGCTTTAGTTCCTGTATACTGAATAGCAAGGTAGCAAGGACAAAAAAGGACCTAGTTTCATGACACTCATTTCTCCGATTTCCGGCCTAAATTGAGATTTTAGAAGTGGAGTGGCGGAAGTTATCGCCGCACCTGAACTTACTAGAGCAGAAAAATGAAAATAATTGAAGTATAATATTAATTTAGTAGGAATTGAAACCACAACCATCGTGCCCACTGCACCACGATAGCCTCTAATTGTATTGAAAATATATGTAATGCACTAAGACAAATGCAATAAAACGGAACGACAGGTTATTTTTAATTATTTTTAATTGCGTGCCTATTGTTATATTACTGGGACTGAGATAAATATAATGAGACTGAGATAAATATAAACAAAACATATAGAAAATATGGCAATTTCAAATCTATTTTATATATATAAGGAACTTGAAAATTCCCAAAATCACACTGAAAATCTCCCACCCACCCACTTCTAACTCAACAAAGTTCTGGCTTAACCAACCACTGTGTTATAATATAAGTATAGTAGCATCACTGAGCTATGACCTCCTCATAATATAATCATAATTATCCAAGCCCAGCGAAGTTTCTTGGTAATATCTTGTAATGGCTGCGTGAGCGACACTAAAGCCTTTGTCTCATAATTGCTTACACGTGCTAAGCTTATATGCATCTGGTAGAAATGCGTAATCGTCTAGTAATATTGAGTAATCAAGACAAAGCGCGGCGTTGAGTTTCGCCTTTAAATACGCAGTGTCTAAGATTTAGGCGTATCGTGGGGAAACTCATGTATATTAGGATGTAAGGACAAAACTTTCGGAGTTTTGCTTATTTTTGTTGTTATAGTTCTAGTTTTTTTTTTAAAAAGAAGCTTTGGTTATTAAATGAATTATTAAATTTAAGATTAGAAAAATAATAATTGCCACTTCATACATACTTTAAAGGTTACATTATTTCACCTCATGCAGAAATGTATAACTACCTATATGTAAATATTTTATTCAAATAACCCTTTTTACAGCTTCACGCATTTTCCATACAGAATAGTCATTGAGAACCGAATGTCAAAACACTTTAATATAAAATATTTGCCCAAAATCGAGACTGCGTGTCCAGTAGCGGAACTCAACGCCGCACTTTGTCTCAGGTACCAGACCGGAGAAATAAAAATATTTTAAATATAATCGAATGATTATATTTAAAATATATTCATTTCATTTTCGGGGGAATCCCCCGACTGGGAATCGAACCCACAACCAATCACGATTACAGTCAAACGCTATCCTACTGCGCCACGATAACCTTAGCTTTCTAATAGCAATTTAATGGAGCTTATTTTTTTAAGCTTAAATCTTTCGTGAGTTTAAAATGGGATAAAGAGACAACATAGTGTTAAAATACTTCATTCTACACTTGTCTAATAAATTAAAATTGAAATTCACAGTTTGAAGTTTTTTCTATATTTTATTACATATAATATGTTAGAAGAAGTTATGAGAATGCCAACCATCATATCAAGTCAATAACAATTATTATGGGATGGGTTTCCTTTATGGCTACTACTATGGGCTGATTAAAGTAATTTGTAGATAATGTTATATCGCAACGCAGTTGTTATTATTAAATGTGATGGTATTGGCTTCAACTTCATCTTTGGGGAATTTAAATTTATATAAAATAAGATTTTCTTCGTCTGGTTAAAATATATATTAATTAGGTTTTGCATAAGAAGTATCCCGCAAAAATGGATATATGAATTATAATTAGTTTTCAAATACAGATCGTTATAATTATTTCAAAGTGTTATATCCTACTGTCATACTCATGAATTTCTCTATTTTTTTCTGCCTTATAGCCTAATGGTTATATTAGGCACAAAAATTGGCATAATATGAATATATCAAATTATAATCTTTCGAGGTGTGGGTTCGAATCCCGCTAAGTTCAATTTTTTTTTATTATTTTTATATTTAGTGTATTTCATTGTTTATCATTATCTATTGATTTGTATTAGAACTTCAAATATATAGTAATTACAAATTTTGTATAACCTAACTAAACACGACGTTTGTAAATTAAAAAAAATCCTTAAATTTAATTTTCTGTATACCTCTATATAAAGTCGTGTAAATTTCGCTCTATGTAATAAAAAATATATAAGTTTATTTACATACAATTTTATAAATATTATTAAGCGCCATATAATATTATAATACTATTAAAACGTCGTCAAACGTGAAATATCAAATGGCATACTAACCTATTAAAAAGTCTTATATGCCCTACAGAGTTTGTTGACCTTTTGGTGTAAGATCGTTGATTCGTATTTATAGCTCACTTAGTGTTACAGTAGATTTTATTTATTCGTAAACATGTTTTTTTTAAGCTTTTCCTGCATATCAGGGTAGTCCGAGAGAACCTAGTGTCAAAACACTCCGTTCACCGCTTCTCACTCCAATACAATGCACAGTATGTTTAGTGGCGGAACTCAACACTGCGCTTTATTTCACCAGAGCGGAAAAACTTAAATAACTTATATATTTTTTATTTTTTTTTTACCATTGGTTTTACAGGCTGCCGCTGACGCTGTCCCATTGCCGACGACGGCCTTGGCAAAAAGTTAAGTCAATTTTTCTATAGTAATTTAAACATCTTAAACGGCATGTCTGAACAGTTGATTCTCTTTGCCTACCCTGCTATATACATAGGATAGTTCATTGTTACAAGCTATTGCGAAGCTTTATAAGTTTGCCTACGGAGGTGTTAACATCGAAAGTTGCTTCGAAAGCTTAGTAGCTTCGACGTGGTGTTCGTACACATAGTTGATTGCGCTCGTATATGTTATATGAGAAAAGGAATTTAAGATTAGCTTACTTTAAGTTAAAAAAAATATTAGTCAATATTTCATTGTAGTCAGTAATTTTTCCTCTTGACCACTCCACTTTCCGCTTGAATTTAAATTCGGGGCATTGCGTATTAAGTGGCGGAACTCAACGCCGTGCTTTGTCTTTACAGAGTAGAAATTTCGAGAAATTTTCACTTAGTATTTCCCTACACTCACCAAAGTACCTACATGCCAATTTTTTTTTAACTTTGTACGCTCTGTAGCTTTGGTTGTGCGTTTTCTGTCACTCAATCAGTAACACGAGTTTTATATATGTAGATAGATAGCCTAGAATAAGTACATTTTATATATTTTTATAAATAAGTAAAAAAAATATTGCATCCTATAATATATATATATATATTTTAAAGACTCGCTTTAACATTCAACACTAAATATTCTTACTAACAAGCACTTAAAATAAATATACTATACCATATTTCACACCAAAATCTAAACCAGTTAAGTTTAAGACCTAGGACATAAAGTAGTTAAAACCTGTTCTCAACAGGCGTACTAACTATCTTAGTACATTTTGTAATACCGTTACTCGCTCAGTAATTTATTATGGAGCTTTGGAATACATCCCTGTTATTTTATGATGCTTTAGGACTAAATTACTATGCTTACAGCTTCACGCCTTTTCCCCCATAGCAGATTAGCAGAGAGAATCTGGTGTCAAGACACTCCGTTTTTCACTTTCCGCCCGATTTCAAGACATGGTGGAACTCAACAAGTGGAGAAATGAAAATAACATGAGATCTACCGACTGGGTAATTCAAACGTTGTTCCTCTGCACCATGACGGCCTCTTGAGACGGTTATGTATACGATACGTGTAAAATACATGCATTGTATTGAATTAAATGCTGATAATAATATTGATAATAACGGTATTTTAAATAATAAATCGGTAAGCTAGTGATTATTTTGAACTTATTGCTTTATAATTTTAAAGTGGTATTAATTAAACATACACTTTAGATAAAAAATTCAAGAAAAAAATTTACTGTTAAAAATAATTAGTAAATATCCAACTCCATCAGATATTCTTCATAATAAATCTCAATATATATTTAAAAGTCGTGTAAATAATTAATTACACCTTTCCTTGCAATTATATTATATCGTTCTTATGTACCATACAAGTGTATTTATTATTTAATTATATATTTATGTATAAATATTTAAGAATTTTAATATTTATATGTTACATTTACTGTATTATGTATTATTATTTATTTAAATAATTGAGTACTAGTTCAGTAAGCATAGAATAGTCTTTTAATAATAATTATTTTTTTTTACTTGCTAGTGCAAGTGCACGGGTTATTACCCGTACGAGTTAAGACCATGCTCCTCTCACCAAAGATTGTCTGGCAGACATTGCTACCAGCAATAAGACCGCCTTTGCACACTCTTTACTACGTATCAACGTATCAAATATTGTGTACTGTTTGTCCCTTGTATTGTCTTTGTGTGCAATAAAGTTTTTTCTATATATCTATCTAAATAGCAACCTTCCCCGCCAAAAGATTGTTCGTTAAATAATCTATGGGTAGCAGAAATTAGTAAAAATCTCTCTATAGAAATGCTAACAACAAAAATAATAATTGTAATAAGCGTATAAGAATTTCGACGCAGACGGGTGTAGAACGCATGGCTTAGTAGTCAGATCACTTGTAGGGTTTCCAAGAGGCACGGTTTGGAATCCCACTGAGTCAATTTTTTATACGTATACTAAAAATGTTATTGAAATTTAACGAAATATCCAATCGTCCAAGCCCTTTGGCCACTAAGCCATAGGTTCTATCATTATATTTGACTTTTTTTTATAATATTATTTAAAAAGAGCAACTGATGAGTTCGCCGGTTGTTCTCAGCAGAACTGCCTACCGAACCGTACCCTGTTGCAAGACTGACAAAACTGACATTTTTATTATTATTGCCTATTTAAATCGATAAAACTTCGATTTTTATTGGTCTCATAATTTTTCTTTTGTGATTCAGAATGGCAGGTTACTTGACAGAAGGGAATACCCCTCTTTTTAATTTTTATACTACATATGATATATTAATTTATTTGGCTCAATATTTATATTGCATACGCATACCTATAAAAAAACATAAATAATAAACAAAAAAATATTTAGTGTGCAAACGACAGTCAATTCATAATATGTATTGTATAGCTTCACATATCTGTCACATCTGCCAAAGAGGAATCTAGGCAGATCAAACCAATTTTAAAACACTCCGTTCTTCACTTTCTGTCTGTTTTTAAGACGTTGAATCACTGAACCTAACACCGCTTACAGAAAATATTGATTTTACAATAATTTATGGTATTTACAGTAGCTAACCTAACCTACTTGTTTCTTGACCATAAAGTAAACATGTTTAAACATGCTCATGAAAGTGTTACTATCATTGGTTATTTTTTTTAGCTATTAGGTGAGTTGAATAATAATAATCGAATACGTGATAAGAATCAAAAGGGCTTGTGAAAGCGTTTTTTATTCTTTTGAATTTAAAGTGTTTGAGATAGAGTATATGTTTCCAAAAAACTGAAATCTGCGTCCAATTATAACTTCTGATATTGTTTGTCAGTATTTATAATCAAAGGCCAATCGCTTAAAAATTAACATAGAAGGGTGGTCAAAGGGAACTCACTCCGTTTTCCACTTTCTCCGATCGAGATATTGATGTTATGAGTGTTGGAACTCAACGCCAGCTTTGTTATAACAAATATTTAAATATAGTAATTTCTTTGAGTAGGGATCGAACCCACAACCAATTAATGGTAAAGTCACTGCACAACGGCTCCACTTCTTTATACTGTGAATGACCTCATGGTAGGTGAACCTCCAAATCCAAACACTCTGACCGCTAGGACATAGGTCCAACGGTTCCAAGTTCACGTTTTATATCTATATTTTCTAAAATACCTATATCCTAATTGCTTGAATAAATACTTTAGAAACGTTAAATAAAACAGTTATTGTTATTAAATGATTATAGCATAAACACCTGTTTAAAGCAACACCTGTGCTAAAATATTTTATCCCCTCACATCACGCATGTAGAGCTTTTTTGTACAAAAAACAGTCAAGTGACTCAGGCTTGGGACGAAGGATTTCGTACCCTATTTAAGAATTAATTATCGATGATATAAATACTTATGGACTAGTTTTTTTCCATTTTCTTGAAAAGTTTCATAAGCTACATTTTTTTTAGCCACGCGCTTATTTACCATAGATGGGTAGTCAAAACTTAGTGTCAAAACACCCGTGCTTGACACTGTCTGAAATCATAACATTGCTTGTTGATAAGCGGAACGAAATACTGCAGTTTGTCTTATCTGAGCAGGAAAATTAAAATAATTAAAATATTAACATTTCCCCAAACGAAAATCGAATCCACAACGCCAATATGGCGGCTTCATTAGTTAGAAACAATGCTACATTTTAGAACTATTTTTCTACATATAAGCACATCCATAACAAATTATCGTTTACCAGGATTATGAGTTACTTTAAAAGTATATTTTTAGCAATTTTTTATATATAGGTAAAGATTTAGCTCCTAAAAATGAAGAAGCATTTTAAATAACTATTCATATCCTCAGGATGGGCACAGTGAACTTAGTGTAAGTAACAAAACGTCGCTCGATTCTTCTTCACCTCCCATTCGTTAAGATCCCGGTTTTAGATGACAACTTAATGTCATACTTTGTCTGAATCGAAAAGTGAAAATATTCTAATTCTTAATTTATTCTTTAATTGGGAATCGAACCCACAGCCATTGTATGTGAAATCAGATATTTGATAAAAATATCTCGATAGAGTATATTTGTATATTTTACATAATATATACGTTTTAATGAATCGTTGAATGATGAAACTCTATTTAACACTTCGTGACCTTTTAAGCTCTATCATTGAAAAATTGTCCCAATAACAACAACAAAAGCATCCAAAAATTGAATGTTGAACAAAAAATATTATGCCCATTGGATTTATTGAAGCGTCTCTTTCCACTTGAACTTTAATTATTCTATTCTAACCGTGACTTACTTTTAAGCTCAAACTTACCTTCAAAAGCTCACCTTATTGTCTAAGTATAAAATGTTATAGTACTTTATATTTTGTATGAAAAAAAAGCTTTTTTCAAACAGACCACACAGCTTTATGATGAACTTTGCTTTCGATTGTCATTGTGAAGTTCGTTTGGAAATATAAAGATACAGTAATAGTAATTCTCTTATTTAAAAGTTGTAAAAAATTAGTTTAGTTGTTCGTTATTTAAATGATTTTTATTCATTATTTAATTGACTTTTATTCACTATATTTCTGATATAAATTTATACTATGTAACTTGTGTTGTAGATCAGTCGTATTTTTATAAAAAAAATAATAAAATGCTGGCTATTATGCTTTTTAAACAGTTTAATTAAATACTATACTTAAATTAGTAATTTCAAAATTAATTTAGACTAGAATTGAACTTTTAACCTTTATAATAAAACAAGTTATGCTACTAATGTACCATATGGCCATTTATACTTATTGTAAGGCGTAGTAAGTGAAATTCAACGTTTTCGATTTCTTTGTCCAAGTAACATTGAATAATATCGATTTTCCTTTCGAAGTCAACTTGTTTTACACTACAAAGCTGAGGTTGGTTTTAAGTTAAAAGATTACTCATATAGCCGACGGTCGATACCTAATCGATTTTGCTATCGTGTCGTTTTAGTATTTTATGTATATATATATATATTTAATTTTTGTATCTATATAGTATATGTCAATGAAAATAATTTATATTACTTTAAATATATATTATAAAAATGTACCTAAATCAGAATTACAACCTACATAAATCACAAATATGTTAATAATTATATTAGTTTGTTTTCTTGCATCACAGTTATGTAGAGTAAAACATATCAAAATTTAGGTAAAGACAAATAAAGTATCCGCTGTAATATTGAACTTGGGCTGCCTCGTTCGTGACTTGAAACAGAGCAAGTTTAGATTCAAGCTTGAACTAGTTTACGTTAGTCCTTTGAAAAGGAGTTACACTATTGGGTTGGAAGAGATTCTATTATTATAAATGTAATATATATATATAAATATATATATATTACATTTATAATATACATACAGTTTATTTATAAGATATTTGTCAGTTATATTTTAGTTTAATATAAAATAAGATATTTTTGTTTCTTTTTATTTTGTGTATATAATATTATATTTAATTACTAAATGTTTATTATATAACACTTCTATAATAAAGTCTCAGTACTTTTATGTAAAAAAATATAAAGATAAGCTTATTTTCACTATTTACCGCAATTGATATTGATTTACTAAATAATTATTATATTAGTTTTAGTTTTAGAACAATGTAGAGTCGCATTTAGCATTTTATTGTCAATAGAATTTTATTAAAGGCTTACTACACAGACAATATGCTTTGTATTTAAAACAATAATTATTGCAGCGTGCATGTTTGAACAAGTTGAGACTCTCGCGTAAACAAGATATTTTCGTCTCGATTGACGAACCGACCAACCGCCTGACAGTTTATGTTAGTTTTCATACGCACTAATAAAGGGTATATGGTAATTTTGTTTACCAAGAAATGAACTTTTGTGTAATTCTCCTAAGAATATAATATGTGAAATTTGTATGTATCTGCTTAGTTTCAGAAAAATAGTAGAGCAAATTTTGATATAAGTCTTGTTATTTTTTGGTTATTGCCAAGTTATTTTATAAAGTTTTGAACACATAAATTTAAATGTTGTCTTAAAAAGTAACTTGACAAATTTAATCACTTTTCTTTTGAAAAAATGTGTTTATAATTTAATTCTCACTTCTTTCTTTGAAAATAACTAGAAATCATATTTCTACATACTTTATACGATTGATTAGTATACTTTTAAATTAAATGATTCCAAAATGCAATTTAGTTTTAACGTAGGAAATATTAAGCGTGTATGATAAGGCGAAGGCGTACAATGAAAAATCTCATTGCTTTGAAAAATAATAAATTTATTTCACAAGTACCTCAAGGGACATAGCAGTTTAACACAATTCATTTATGTATAAATGGTTACATGCGGCTTAACTATACGGGTAGAGTAAAAATTGCTTACAAAAAGCATCACAAATTTAAATGCTATATTTACAAAATAATATTAAAAAACTACATACTTCATTTTTACATGAAAATTAATTGTCTACATTTTTATAATTAAAACAGAACATAATTGAACAAATTTATGATTCTAACAAAATTGTCAGATATTTATTTACAATTCAGTTAAGTTAGCGCTACAGCAGCAGCAAATGTGTCGAGATCCGTAAAAGCTTTTAACGATTTCATACAACTAATATTTGGCGTCTAATCGAATTGAAATAATAGCACAAATAAAAACCTTATATTATATAGATATGACTATGAATATTTGGAACTAATATGAAATTAGAGATCCTTGGATGTCAATTTTCTTAATAAACTTAGTATTTAAAATTAAATGCTTTATGAATAATTTTTCACTTGAACTAAACTTGAAATAAATTAAACTAGTAGTAATTACGCTAGTAAAAATCAATAAAACAAAATAAAGAGATCAAATTGAAATAACTAAATACAAAACTTAACAACACTAAATGATCATGAAAATATTCGAAACAAGAATAAATTTTATTTGAATGTGAATTTTTAAAATGGATAAGATATATTCAAAAATAAAACTTAAGCACATTTCCAAATATGATAAAAGACAATTGTTAAATGCATAGTATTACTTACGATACGAATATGATTACATTATCCATATAAATAATTGTAGAGTCGTTTTGTCGAACTTCACTCAAATTTGGAATCGAGAAGCAAAGTCATCAAAAGCGCGATTATGTATTAAAAAATGCGGAAACAAATAAAAAATGAAGGGATTGATACCATTCATTTTTAATTAATTTCAAACCACCAGTTACAATTTAAGTGCAGTTTGACACAACATCTCAGATATAAAAAAAATACAAAAGAACTTTTCGATGGACTTAAAAATACGCAACAACTGTCCAGATCTGCTTTGCAGTATCACCGTTAACAATACTTATCTAATTGTCTTCTTTTTATCTGACCGCATTGAAGAGAGACGAGGCGAGAGACACTTTAAGGATGGCGACTACCATAACCAAATTCACGATGTAGGTCGAATTGCATCTTAAGTGGTAAGGTGGTATATAAGGCTCTCGAGGGCACTCACCTCGCCGGTTCTCCTGAACTTCTTGGCCAGGTTGCCGTGAAACCAAGATGTGGCATAAAACCTCGTACAGCTCGGCGAGGAGCCGGTTCAATCGTGAAAAGTTCTCCTCGGCTGCCTCTCTCTCGCTCGGCAAGTTGAATGCTATAGCCATCTTTGTTTCTCACAACGCCTTTTTCTACGAAAGAAGCGTGGACAGATTGCGGTTTGTTTTGTATGCATAAATGCTTGCGAGCGTTTGAATTTCGACTCCCTTCTGTTATTTATGTGCCACTTTTAATGTTAGAATTTTTTACTGGATTAGTTGTTGTCGAATTTACGTCTCGTCTGGTTTTTTCAAAGAGTAGGGTCAAGCGACACAGAAATTATTTTTTCTTCAAGATATAAAAGACCGGAGAAAGTTTAAGAAAATATTTTCTCTACATAGAGTTCTATTACAGCAGATAATAACACTTATACAGCGTAAAAATATGTAATAAACTTCACAGTTCAATTTGGCTAGCAAAATGCACTTTGCAATAAAAATTCTGTTCACAATTTCACAAATAGTTTCAGTCAAAAAGAACACAGTACGGAATATAGTCCGTGAATCACTCGCAATTTAACGATAATCGACGCTCGGTCGATGACACAATCGCGCTAACTAACGCACTATGCATCGCCCCAGCTCTCCGATGTAAACAAGCTGACACCTCGACTGCACAACAGAGGTCGGACAACTGTACGTGCGGCCTCCACGGATGCGGATCGTGTAATAAGGGATAATACTTCGTACACATCATTGCCTCGGCGAACTCTACATGTGTGTGTGCATAATGTAAGCACTAATAGTTGAACGCACGGTAGCACGTTCCCTTCGCACTCTACCACTACAATAAACTGCGACACCGATATTTTGTCTCACTTACTCTCACATTTTATTGCATCTTGCATCTCCTTCCAAGCCGGTTACATCATTTCGACAACAGAATGACTTTAAATATTCTTTCTCCGTCTGTTGTTTGGTTGAAATCCCTTAACAAGAGGGATGGAGAGTGCATAGAGGGTTTTGTTTTCGTTTCTAGAAAGCGCGCCAAAGCGAATCGACCAATGGTGTTAGTTATTTTGTATGGGGTGAGGTGACGTGAGGCCCGAATGCTCGGGGCACGGGGTTGGTATACGAGAGCCGTTCACTCGGCTATGAGCTTGCGAGTGTGACTCTACTATTGCGATTTGCGTGACGTAATTTAACAGCTCTTTGTTCTCGTAAGCCGATCTAATGTGAGTTTAGGATTGCAATACTGGGACAAGATTACGCGTGCGTTTTATCGTAGTAATTTGGTAATGTTTGTAGTAGAGCTCTCGTATAAACTGTTTTACGGTTGCGGTTTTGCCATGGATAGGTTTGTGCGAAGGTGTTTTTGGGTTTATTAGCGTTTAGAACCGAGTGGAAACCTTTGTTTAGACTTACTCAATACGGGTAATAAAAATGATAACTGCTTTCGAGATGTAAACGACTTAGTAAAAATATACGTTATGTATGTATGTGATTTCGTAACTGTGTTGATTTTTAAAATTCTGTGACGGTATGAGTGACTAACATTTTGCTAAAAGTGTAATTTCAATTCGTACTGTTTTTTTTTTTTTAATGACAGATTTTGTGGCTAAAATCGCGAAGTAAATTTTTTATCTAAATTTGAATAATTAAAATAACACATTTAATCTTATTAATTTTTAATGTGTATTTTAATATACTAAATAAAATTATTATATATTCGTAAATTTCGTGAAAACAAATTAAATTATAAATTCACGTATTCGAAAATAAATTAAAACAAATAAAATGTATTATTTATATTGAATTCGCTAGATAGTAATAGTTATAGTAGACAAAAGATGACTGGTACAAATAAAAACGCTGTTATACAATTTATGAAAACGTATGCAAAACAAAAATGTTTCATGTTTTTCAGGTACAACGTTACATAGATACCTATGTATTGAATACAGAAAAATGCACATTCACATAAGTAATATGAAAATAGGTACATTTACAGCTTACATTTTACACAAAAAACACACCACACATAATTCCAATATCAAAAATAATACATGACCTGTAATGACTAAATCAGAAATAGAGTCCTTATATAAATACTTAATTTAAAGTAACTTTAATTTTTATTTGATGATTGATTTAATTAATTTTAGTATAATTAAAAAATACACAATATGTAGTATATACACATACGGGATTTAATCATACACACGAATGGCATATTTCAGTAAAACCAACATATGCTTTTTAAATTTTATACAATAACAGTACTGTCGGCTGTTAGTTACACTACTTAATGAAATTATCAATACTTATACTTAATATAAATATTTGTTTTAGTAATAATATAATAATTATTCAAATAACATTACTAGTAATAAAAAAATACAAGTACAATATCGGCATCGCTCACGTTACTCATCGTTCCACTTTCAACAAAGCGAATTTACCTGAGTGCAAGTCCCGTTGTACCGGACACCGGTGTATGTAAGATGTAATGTTGCGTCATATTGATTTGTTTTAATGTAGAGATGTAGAATCTGACATTCTATGTTTAAAATTAATTTTTGTTTTATGTAATTATGTGAGGCTACCGTGATGCAGTCAGTAGTATAAGTATAAACGCGGTTGGTTATTGATTCGATTTCCATTCGGGAGGATTATATTTAAATTATTTTCATATCTCCGCTTTGGTAAGGAAAATGACGGACGCTGTTCCAGATTATATCACTGATTCTGGTATTTAATATACCAGAATAATATATAAATATGAAAATTTACTAAGTTTTATGAAATATATAAAAACACCTATAGAGGCATACAAACTTAGTACTCCAAGTTTCGCTTTAAGGTGGAATTCGATTATAACTTATTATTAAAATATTATATTAATATTTAATATTAGGATACATAATGTAGGATACGCATTTTTGAAAAAATTGATATACTTTATGTTCATAGAACTTTTAAAACATGAACTTTAGCTAATTTAAAAAACATCAAAGACTTATATAATAGACACAATGATTTGTTTTAAATTTCTCTGTACGTAATTAAAAGTTATTCATATCTAAAATTACTAAAAATACTTTTACCAGTATTATATATACGTTCAAGCAAAAAACGAAAGTAGCAGTGTCAATAGATGGCGTTACTATGAAACATTTCAATTAAACAGTGGCACATTTACTTGAATAGTATATAGAACGTTTAGTAATAGATTATAATACTTACAACATTATTTTATTTCGTTATTGATATCTTAAATGATAGTGGCCATCATGGCACCGTATAACTGACTGATTAATACAATTGGTTGTGGATTAGATTTCTACTCAGAGGAATGATATATATTTAAATTATTTTAATTTCTTCGGTTTACGGTAATACAAAGTGCAAGGATGAGTTCCGCCAGTCAACACACAAAGTCTCAGTTTCGGGCGGAAAGTGGAGAAAAGAGTTTCCTGACACTAGGTTCTCTCTGGCTACCCTGTTATGCTAGAAAATCAAAGAGTGAAACTGTTTTTTTTATTTCGTCTATATTCAATAATTATTTTTTACTAAAATAATATATTATACATATCATATTATATATTTGAAGACAAGCAGATACTACCTAGTAATATTCATTCCCCAATATCAGTTGATTTAGAGTCACTATGTGCTGAGTACGGAATCCAACGCCGAATTACACTAATTCAGCTCGTCAATGGAGGTATCAGTACGGCATAAAATATATACTTATTAATAAGATATGGGTAAAAGTCATTCTGTCATAGTGGGGATCGACCCCACTTGGAAGGATGATGATCTTAAAAAAAAAAAATATCGTAAACACGCGAGAGTGTCTTCACACTCGGTTTTCTGACTACCTCGTATGCAGGAAAACAGCTAGAAGCCGTATATAACTATTGAATCACTACAATCCAGTAGAGTTCAATCCACACATTTGTGAGTGTTAAACAAAATTTAAAATTCCAATACTAATATTAGCACTTTAAAATTATTATAATAGGCGAAATTTGATTTATACCCTGTTAAAACATCTCATTTGACGTCAGTGTTTGCAGTAATTAATTTATGAGGCTTTCATTACCATAATATTCGTTTTCAATTCCACATTACAAGCGGATATGGATATATGCAAATGATTCTACATTTGTACGCCAATTAAAATTTTGTATAAAATTGTTAATATATTAACAAATTTAAAAGGATTTTAAATATTTTGGTTAGCGGTTCGTGGTATTGTATAGGAAAGTGTCCAGTAATAGGTTCTCATTTAGAAAAGGCATCGTAAAAACCAAAGATTATGTTAAAATAACATTTTGTACAATTTTTGTCCGTCTGTCTGTTTGCTCTGAATAATCACTAAAACAGCTGTACTGATTTTGACGGGGATTTCACTGGCAAATAGTTGAGGTTAACTTAGGCTACTTATGGCTAAGAATTCCACGCGGATATATTTTAATATATATATATTTATTTTCTCTCAGTGAAAAAAACGGGATTCTCTAAAGGAACACTTAGAGATCGTTATAAACCTAGGCTTAAGTAATGGCTTAAATAATATAAATAATAATATATAAAATAAAAGAAAAAAAAATATCACTACCAAACGAATTTTTTTTTCGCATATCAGTTAAAGAGTACCAAGTATCAAGACACTCCGTTCTCCACAACGACATCGAGACATTGCGAGTTGAGTGGCGAAAGTAAACGCCACGTTTTATCTTACTAGAGCAGAACACCACAATTCCATAGGGCCTCAATCAATTTGTACTTTATATGATTAAATGTTTTTATCATTTATATTATACAGTCCAGTATATACCTTTTAAAAAAACTTTCTTTTCAGTTTTTTATTCTTCTTTGAACCCACATCCATAAAATTTCAAAAATCTAGAGTCTCCATACGTATTATTGAAATATTTGTGTTTTGGCATATACCAGGCTGTCTAGTTGTTTTAACAATTTTTTTAACATATTAATTTATTACCATTTAACGTATTCCGTTGTTTATGGCTTACATTAACAAAATGAAAAATGCTTTTAAAATCATAAATTCATCGTATCGTCGATTTTCCGCGCGACTGCTGAGTTAAATAGATTGTATGGGCCACTATGCATTTTCAGCGAATATGATAAACACATTAAAAGGAAAATACTATAGTGACGCATTTTGCATTGGTAACTCTACTATGGTTGTGGGTTCAATTTGTACTCGAGGGAATATTTGTGTTTAAAATATGTCCATTCTTATGGTTTTCTATATTCAACGTACATACATTGATTAAAAGTCCACACACGATCGATGTGATTACTTAGAACTATTGCTTAATATTCTGTTTTTGAAACTGGAATGACTTATCACTGACTCCTTTCTGCTTCCTTACAATAACCAAAACAATAACAAAAAAAATAAATAAGTATATAAATTATGACAGTTACAATTTATTCACTCGGACACAGATGCGCCTTAACACTTGTCAACTAGTCTGTATGTGATTTATGAAAAATTTAAATTTTCCATCACTGAATTGAAGCTGGCTTAAAAACTATTAAAACTGGCAATATATGAAGAGGGGACGCAATCGTTCGGATGCTTTCCAATATAGCGACTGAAATGAACAGGTTTTAATAGTTTACATATTAAATACTGACAAATATTGATGAAAATACTTATATTTTATACACAAAAAGTGGTCTCTTTCGCTTTGATTACTCATTTGAATCGTAATTGTGTAATTTTGAAGGTAAGTTTTAAATAACTAGAATGAGGCTATCGTAGCGTAGTTGGACAGCGTCGGACCTCAAATGCGATTGGTTGTGAGTTCGAATTCCACTCGGGGGAATGATCATAATTTAATTATTTTCTTATCTCCGCTCTGGCGAACAAGATTGGGCGCGGCGTTTAACAAGCCATTCAACACGCAATGTCTCAAATTTGGGCAGAAAAACTATTTTTTAATTACCTGCTACTTACTTACTTACCTGCTTTGACTAATTAACCCTTCTATGCAGGAAAAAGGGAAATATTAAAAAATAAATCGGAATTGAACATTAACAAGTTCCGGGTATGCCGCTTTTCTATGTAGTCGGTTAAAACGGTATTTTACATTTGCATCTCGTGCATAAATGCTACTACCCAGCGGGGGCTTACGATGTGCAATTCGTTGCCAGATTAGTGACAGATTCGAACTTTTTGTTGGAAAACCCAAGTTTCTATAGAGTTGTGAATATTGTATTAGGTCATTTTAGAATAGTAAGCAATTAAACAATAAATTTGTTATCTATATCTTTCATATTTGTAAGCTTAGTATAACAATTTGAATATATTACACTAAATACTTTAATATATACAAAAACCTCTATTGACACACTAATGGAGTAATTAAGGAATGTCTTGTATACACATTACTTGTTTTAATCCTCACTAAGAGGTAATACTTCTCTAAATATTTAAATAAATAAATACTTTTGTCCTTCCAAATAAACTTGTTTATAACAAAAACATAGAGTTAAAAAAAAGTTAAGGTTGTCTGCCAGTATTAAAAGTATCGGCATAAAACTAGTGATGTGTTCAAAACACTATAAAAATATTTTAAAAATCTATTTTTAACATCTCCATATATGTTCGTACTACGTAATCCACTGTGCGCTAGAGTTATGAAGGCAGATTGTCATACAACACCTGTTATTTCAAATTCATATTATTTACTCGGACTTTCATTAGCAGCGTCGCTGGCTGTGGGAAATGTAATGTAAAAGTTTTGTTTTTTAAATGAAAGTTTTGTTTGTTTCTTCGTATGTGTTAATTATTAATGTTAACCTAATACATATAAATATATATTATTATTGGAGTTAGTAGGGTATTACTTCCTAATATAGTAGCTTACTTGTAGCGCACGTAATTAAATAAAACGACAAAGTCTTCTAGAAAATGACGTTCTTGTTATCATAGAAGTCCATAATATAATATGTAACAACACACTTATCAAATTTCATAGATTTTATCGTATTTTTATTAATATCAAATTGAATTTTAATTAAATTATTATCATTTAGGAAGAATTGGGATTTAAGTATATAATTATGGATAGAGCCGCTGTATTTTGTATCATCCTGAAATAATATTCCCTTATTAAGGTTGCAGCTTCACCTTTTATAGCGCAAAGCAGGTAGTGCAGAGAGAACCAAGTGTCATAATATTCTGAACACTCTTTTACTCCCGATTTCGAGTCTGTATGGCGGAACTTAACACCGCACTTTGTTCTACCAGAGCAGGAAAAAAGAAAATAATAATAATGAATCCCCTGATGATGAAGTAAACGATGGCTTTAAAATTGCCTTATAAAGGGAAACATGAAATTATGGTATATCTATTTGTCGATTTTATAACTCTAGATTTATTTTCAAATTAATAAAATATTATATACGAATATAAAGTAATAGCTTAAGTAAAATTTATTTAAATAAAAGTTTTAATTTATACTTTAAATGCTTTGACTACTTTAAATTAGAGTGTGAACGCGGATAGCATTTCTGTTTTCAGTTTGGGTGAAGAAAAAAGAACAGAAAAAGTAAACCTTTTGTTCGAGCCCCACAAAAAAGGCAAACATTTGTCACGAATGGACAAGCTCGGACAAGATTTAAATGGTTTTAAACTAAATGAAGTTAGACAATAGTCTAATATTGACCACGTTACTTGCAGGTATAAAATTAAATACTGAAACTACAAAGTATTTATCACTTTTAAGTATTTATATATTAGGTAATACTTGAAGAATAAATTTCTTAAATACAGTTTTATATGGAAAAAAATGCAGAAAGCTTATATTTTTCATAATAAAGTCTTTAAACGATAAAAATGTGTAGAAGTAATGTCATATGAGCTTAGTACAAGTTAGATACCATTATATTAAATAATAAAATTTTTACTTTCATTCTTTTGTAGTGGAAAGCGGAGTGTCTTGACACTAGGCTCTCCCTTAAGTATAATCATTTTTATATTCCAAAAGAGCAACTGTTGAGTTTCTCGCCGGCTCTTAGCACTCACTGCCTTCTGATCCGATGGTAGCTATATACTCATTCGACGACTCAAATTTTTCTTACAAAAGTACATTTGAATAAAGGATAATTTGAAGTGAAATTTTAAATTAGGAATGGATTGAAATAATAATATTTATTACACATTCACTAACATGTATTTGACACATTTGTGTAACGAGAAGTATACGTTCTAAAAGCAATTCATGTCTTACGCGACCTGTTCTCCTTTTCAATTCAAGATATTATGTAATAATTGAAGTTAAAATTATATATGACTTTTGTATTTGGCAATCTTCTAAACTTCACAAAGTGGGCAAGAGAATGTACACCTACTCACTTCTATTAGCTCTAATTAACTAACCTTAGGAGATAGAGTGCTCGACGCTACTAATACTATATTTAATTCAGCCACGTTGACTGCGCCACGACAAGGTTGACTGTTAGTTGAAGAAGCTTTGTAAAACTTTTAATATGGAGTAATTTAAATTAACTATATCAAAAGGTACGTAAATGAATCGAAATAAAATCCTATTTAAATCGATTTTGATTTAATTACGTAAGCAATATGTTTGACAACTAAGTGATTTTGGACTTATTTATTTTTTTACCCTGCATAATTCGAAATGCGTGAAGAGAAAAATATATAGTTTTTTCCGCATATAAGGGAAGTCAAAGGGTTCTTCTATTTAAATTCATATAATATTTTTAACTAATGAATTTATAACTACTAAAATTGAAACGAAAATAATTTAAATACGTATGATGTTTTCAACTACTGTAATAACACTCTACTGCCACTTATTATTTTAGGAAAACTCTGGCTACTATTTTATTCAATTTGATAAGCTTATGTTTACAAATAGCACTTCTTGCCTTTAAGGGTCGGGTATAAAGAGCAACCAATGGTTAATCTTCGCAGCTGAGTATTATAAAAAATGTAAACACTTTTTTACCCGAGTTCAGGTTTGGACAAACCGTGGACAAAATTAAGGGTAAGTGGGGCTATTTGTTTCAACTTAAAAACTTTAACAGTATTCATAAAAATTAACAATTATATACGTTTTAACAGAGTACAGAGAATTATATGAGTCCAACATAAATAAAATTGGTTATTATTATTGTACAGGTGATAAATTTGTGTATTCGATAACATAGCTTGGTTTATATATTATATCTACTTAGCCTACTCTACACGAAGGCCGTAATTTAATGCCTTAAATCATCAGAAATATAAGAGATATAATAAATGAAAAATATGAAACCTATACAGTAAACGTTCAATAATAGGTCCCCTCTACCCTTAAAATATTTCCTACTGCGTAAATAGCAATATAAAAAAAACTGACCTGTGTCGAGGATTTTGTATAAAAAAATGTTAGAAAAAATATTAGTAACTTTGTAAAGCTATTAACAGATAAAGGCAGCCCCTATTAGAGGCGAGATAAGTTTCTATTATTAAAAAAAATATGTACCTATTTCCTTATATGGTAGTTTATGATAGTGGCTAATGAAGATTTCACTTTTACTTTCAATTTATGTTTTGTAAAATATATAAGATTATATTTAGTACTAGAAAATGTAATAATAATAATAATAAAAAATATTGAAACACTTCATACGCGTTTATCTAACTCCAAACTATGCAGAGCCTATAGTATGTGGATTACTGAATAAATATCTTTCAACTTACTTCATTCATACTTATATAATCCATTTTCTTTTCGAAATCTTTCAATCCTCTATACAAGATTTGATTAAGCTTAGGAAAAATAAATTTTGAAAATATATATAGAAAACAGTAACTAGAAAAAGTCAAAAATATAATTACTTTTTTATATATATTAAAGTTCAAATTGATTATTTATTTATATAGTCTGTCATAGTACATTTATAATTTTATAAAAGTAATTAGGTGTATTGTTGCCCAAAAACATATACTACCTGTGGTTTAGTAATCAAATTTATCAACTATTGCCTACCAGTTAAAAAAGACATACACATATATCTATGGTATTAGCAGCTCAACTACATTTTTTGAATATTGTTCTTAGATAATTTTGTTACTATAAATCAGTTAATATTAGATACAGAACAAAGGAATAATACACTCTAGAATCGAGGCTGATTGGAGAGCCTTAATCTAGATTTTAGATTGTTTACATCATTTGGGTAATAAAATTTGTAATGGTTTTTGTAGGGAATTTGCTTGGATGCCCTAATTTTGTTGTTTTGATTTAGTTCTCTTATGCAAGGAATGATTCATGTACGTATTTATTTATATTTATTTATGACTATTTATAGTAGAGCTTAGAAATAACTAAAAGCTATAAAAGCTTATAAAAATATTTATATATTAAAAAAAACCTCGTTTCCTTAGCAACGTGTGTGTCAAACACATATATTTTATTGATTTAATGTACTTTTTATGCATTATTTAAAATAATATTAGCATTCTGCACTTTTTCTTTATATAAAATACAGTATATGTATAATTTCAGACACCATCGTCCGCGTAACTTTCGTTAAAAAGGATTACTTACAAAGTTTTGCTTCACGTATTAATAGATGATTTTCAAAACATTTAAGGCAAATCCAAAAGTTTCATCATAGAAGGTCGTATAATATTATATACTTATATTATATTAAGTAATATTGAGTAAAATGTGAGTGGTGGAGTGTAACGTCACTCTTTGTTCATGTCGAAAAAATCTTTGTATTATAAATTAAAATCATCCCACAAGTTGAATTTGAACTCAAAACTTCACGATCGTCGAGGCAGTTGAACAAACTTTTGTTATATTATATATTCAATGACTACTTATAACTAATAAATTCATTGTATTTCTTCGTTTTGGTGCAAGACAACACCCTTCCCCACCCTTATTTGCGGGTAAAACAAAAAAAAACTAAATACATTAATACTATTTTCTTCAACCTTTCTAAATCATCAGTTTTATGAAAATCGTTGGAATTCAAATTTTGTACGCTTTGCCGAAACGAAAGTTACTTTAAATTCGAATATAAAAATTATAGATTATAATCAAACCAAAATATTCCCTCAAATTGCACAATATGTGACGATTAGTAGGAAGATATCTGTTAGGCTGTAGGGGTTAAACGACATTTGTATTTGTTCTACAGGCTTATTGCACAATTTTAACAGGAATTTAATTTTTTACTTCAAGCATATTTATCCTCATAGTGAAATAGTCAGAGAGAACTAAGTGGCACTCCCTTCTCCGCATTCCGCCATAATTAGCTCTTTGTCTTAGGTAGGTACTAGAGTGGAAAAATAAAAATATAATCTTGTTTTTATATTTTATTCTACAGGCAAGGCAAACAAGCGCTCGGTACACCTGGTGGTAAGTGATCACACCCGCCCACAACCCCGTGTTACATCAGAAGAGCTACAGGGATGTTGCCGGCCTTTAAGGTAGAAATAGACACGCAGTAGAAAATATAATCATTCCCCCGAGTGGGAATCGAACCCACAACCAATCGCGTTTACGGTTTGACGCTATCGCACTGCGCCACCATGGGTTCAACTATACGATTAGTAAATAAATTTTATTATTTATTGATGCTTGTGGTAAAAAACCAAATGGGCCAGGATTGGGCAGTGCGTTAAAGTGAACGTGTAAAATGCCCATTAATGTGAATTTTGCGTGTTTTAATCAAAGTTTTGTAAACACAAAACGTGTGTAGGTTTTGTGAAATTGAAATTTAGATTCTAAGTATCTATTAAAATTAGTCATGTAAGTGATTTGTCGTACTCCTTCAAACAGTGGCGCTTAAGAATATTCGAGAGACATTCATTCATTAATTTATACAGAATTTAAACTATAATTAAATAATAGCTTGTTTTGAGTTCGACTCGTAACTAGGCAAATTTAATTAAAAATCAAATATTTTTATCAAATATTTGTTAGACAAATCACGGCGTTGTCAATACATTCTGTTCTGTCTGTCCTGTGGTGGGATAAAATGAAAAGATGATATTTATGGAAAATAAAAAAAATTACATATAATCAATCATTCTCCTGGAGAGTAAATCGAACCCACAAGTAATCGCGTTTACAGTAGGACGCTGTCCCACTGCACCACGATAGCCTTGAGACATAATTAAAACTAAAAATAATCAATAAACGGTCAAAATAACAAATCATTCGTAAAATCTTAATAAACTAATATCGTCATTACTATTTACGTACAAATCTTAAGAACTCTAATAAATAAAAAGGACATGGTGTAGTGTCATGGTATTTGAATATATACGCGATGGTTGAAGGTTCGATCCCCACTTGGGTGAATAATTACATCTAAACTTCTCTTATATATGGGAGATATGTGAAACTATATAATCAATAACCTGTTAAAATAACAAATCATTCTAATACAAACCACAATGCAGTTCTCAACTTTCTCCACAGGATATGAGGACGCATTTAGCTAATGACTCATTAGATACAATGTGCAACTGAAATTTATTTTATCGTCAAAGTTATTATTATATCCGGTGTGTTTTGTTGCTATTGTTAAACATTTGACCAGTTTTACTGGCCATCTGGCTATATTGGAAAGTAAAAAATATATATATATATAGAGTTAAATCAGCATTGCCATTTCTCCATACAGTTCAACACGTAATATGTCGGATTCAGACGGAAAGTGGAGAACGAATTGTTTTGACACTAGTTTCTATTTGACTACCCTGCTATGTGGGACAAAGCGTGAAGACCTCAGTTGAGCTCTGAGAACATGATACCCGAGAAAGGTAATTTTAAAAATAAAGCTTTCAGAGGACATGTATGACGTTGATAAGATTGGACGTGGCGAAAAAAATATGCAGAGATTGTAGCGATTGGCGATCTGTTTGTGATAAAGCGAAGAAAGCTTACAAAGATATGAAAAATATTACTATATCATTCTCTATTTGTTCTTAATTATATTTTAGATATCATAGTCAATACACTGTTTAACTTATGTCTAAAATATAACGGTAATAGCATAATCTATTTATCTTGTATTATAATAATAAATGAAAAAATCAATGTTTAAAAGAGTAAAACAATTAAGTACATTCGGTCAATAATTTGAAAAAAAAATATACAACTATGAACATAGCAGGATTCGAACCCGCGCCTCTTAGAAACCGTCCAAAGTGTTCAAGAAACCTTTAACGGTTCCAAGAGGCAAAATGTTTTACATTAGGTTAATGTTGATAATATTGTGTTGTCATCGGATGCGGAAACACCAAGCCATACTATAAATTTTCCCCGATTTATAAATTTTCTAATAATTTGTAAAAATGTCTCTACAGAGATGCTAACCACAATAATAAGTTGTAATAATTGTATAAGTTTTCGACGTAGCCGGATATAGAACGCATAGTTTAGCGGTCAGAGCGCTTAGACGGTTTCCAAGAAGGTTCAAAACCCGCTGCGTGCATATTTTATACGTTTTCCAAAAATGTTACTCAATTTCCTAAGTGTGTGAACAACAGTTTAAAAATCTTTTTCAGCCTAACTGTAAATGATGATTGTCGGTTTTCGATCTCTACTCGGGAAAATAATTATACATAAATATACTTTTTATCTGTTTTGTTGTTTGTTTCAATGCCTCGAATCCGGACGGAAAGCGGAAAACGGTGTCATTTTACAAGGTTTTTACTTCTGAAATTGAAAAACATTATTAGAAAACGTATAAAAATTTAAACACTTAGACGGTTTCCAAGAGGCGCAGGTTCGAATCCCTCTGCGTTCAAAGCACTCAAACGACAATCAACTAACACTGGCAGTTAGGAAATCAGGATTTATGGCTAACGAGTAAAAAAAATTAAAAGCATAATTTTAACAAACGACAGGACACAGTTAATAATTACATTGCGTGGAACATTCGATTATGGGACATCGTTTATCTAACGATCCATGGTTTTGTTATGGAATCATTTAGGTTTTCCCATGAAGGTTCCCATCAATAGATATGTATATGCATTTGTATAATATTACATATATATTTTTATTGAGGCCATCATGACTCAGTGGGACAGCGTCTGATTGTAATGTAACTGGCATATCTAATGATATATGTTTTTTTTGTATATAAAAGTGCATGAAGGTATAGTCCAAAACACAATACAGTACAAAATATATGACAAATGCATTTAGACACCCAATTTACATTCAAAATAACAATATTATTCCATACTCCATACAGTTTTTAACGCGTTGTTTATGTGTTAACTTATTTTTAGTTTTATGTGTTTGGTTAGCAATAAAGGGATCAAGTTGGCTCTAAGTATGACATAGTGTCGGTATACGTGCTTAAGCTTTTGGTTTTTTTTCCAAACTGTGCTTTGCTTTAAGTCTATCTTCATAAGTATTTAAAATCTTACAATGGTCTAGGAATTATGCACCATTTTTAAGCAATATTTTTTTTGTTAATTGTACTAAATATCAATTAACTAATTATTCTAACCCGAATGGAACAAAGGAAATATAACGGCAAATAGGACAGTTTTTTAATGTAATGTAACTTAGGGAAGTGAGTCAGAGAGCATATAGTGTCATGACTCTCAATTCTCTATCTCTATTGAGTGGAAGAAATCAACGCTGCGCTTTGTATTAGGTAATTCTAATATTAGGTATAGTATAATTTTAATATTCATATTCTTATTTCATTTATATATTTGAATTAGGTAAATATTCCTTATTTTATATATTGTAATCATTTAAAGATTGTTTTTATATATATTTCTCCAAATATATGACGTGCTATGGAAGAGTGGGGAAGCATCCTGAAAACAAGTAAGTGAAACTGAAAAATATTTATTTTATTTAATCTTTTATTTTTATAATACATTATCGATAAATGCGTTTATTATTTTATATATTTCTTGAAGTAATATTTGAATCTACGACCTCATCATTTCTCACATTCAATTCAACTAATCAATGCATAAACTACTAGGCCTAAAACGCTGGAATTTAGCTTTGGGGATTATAACTCGAGTATATTATAACTAGATTATAACTTTTGAAAAATTCTTATGGAAACAGAAATAGAAATAATTTTACTTCTTACAGTTAAATGTACGGAAGATAGAACTAAAATTAGTATGGCTCGCATTATAAACTTGCGAGCAAACCCTTGAGATCAACGTGGCGCATTATGACAACTTGTTGCTGTATTCGCGATGGTTGCTGGTTTAATTTTCAATTGGGGGACTGATTATATTTAAAAAATATTTATTTTTCTGTTCTCGTTACAAGACAAACGCGCAGCGTAGAGTTCCGCCAATCAACACACAGTGTCTGAAAATGGCGGAAAGTGGAGAGGAGTGTTTTGATACTAGATGCTGATTCTGCCGATTTTCCAAAAAATTGTGAAGCTGGAAATAACACACAATCCATCTCTCTAAATAATATATAGAAAGTGAAAAACATAAAAATCAATCACTCGATCACTTAGTTCCATTGACAAGAAAATAGGAAAACACATAAAAATATATAGTTAATATTTATATGCAAACAAGTTATAATCTAACATAATTAAACCATTGTCTCAAGCGAAATACGGTTACTTCATAAATTGTAGGTCGTCGCTTCAAGACATATTAGAAATAGTGACATAAAAACATTCTATGTATTTCACCTAGAACGTTGACCTGTCAAAGCTGGTTGGCACAGACTAAAGACAGACGAAGGACTTTTAATATTAATAAATACTAGAAGATATTTTTAACATTTTTTAAAGTGCTATTCACACACTTAGGAAATCTCTACAGAGATGCTAATAACAAATATAAATTGTAATAACCGTATAAGAATTTCGACGTAGCCGGATGTAGAATACATGATTTAGCGGCCAGAGCGCTTGGACAGTTTTTAAGAGGGGCGGGTTCAAATCCTGCTGCGTTCAAAGTTTTTATACGTTTTCTAAATATGTTTTTCAAAATACTAGAAAACCCGCTGACGCGTTAAATATAAGTCGCCTTATTAATGTGTATGTCACTTTATACATAAGTGTTTATCAAACACAATAAATATACATGCACTATAATAAGTGTGAGTAATATTTATTTTCAGGTTCCCTCTATATTCATGGTAGGGTAGAGAGAAAGAGACACTCCGTTCTCCACTTTATAGAGTCCAAAATCTGGGACATTGCATTTTAAGTGGCTCACGTAATCGTTGTCTCTTATGTATTTATTTTATTACTTTTATATATTTCCAACTACTATACTTTATAGTCTATATAAACTCTAACGAAGCCATATTTATTAATCTCTTATTGGCACAATTCCACCAAAAAGGCAGAAAGAACCTATTGTCATGATAGAAAAGAGAGAAAGAAAATAATTATTATCATTTCTTCGAATAATTAAATAATTAATTAATAATTCAATAATTAACTAATAATTCAATAATTAATTAATAATCAATAATTAATTAATAATTCAATAAAATTAATTTTTATGTTTGCACTCACCTTACAGGGAATTCAACATCTGTGGGATCAATTTATAATGGTAGTAGAGGTATCAAAAAACAGAGTATCATTGATCTAGCTACTTGAACGTGACGGTATTAAACATTTTATCGGCAATTAAAGTCGGTTTATTCGAGACTTAAGATAATAGGAAGCTTTACGGTGTGACATTTAACACAGTTTTTTATTATTATTACCGGTTTCCTATAAAAGCACATATGTGAGTTATTGTATACAACAGATTCATAGACGGAACAGGCTAGTTCTTATACTAGACTAGGCACTTTCTATCGATAGCACCTCATATAGTACCTAAAACTATACTATCATCTTAAAATAAAAGTGACGTGTCACTCTAATGTGTACCTAGTGACGAAATAACAAATATATAATCTTGTATATTTCTTGTTTTGTTTTCAGCTTCACGCTTTTCCCTTTTGCTAGAGAGAACCTAGTGTCAAGGCATGCTGTTCAATACTTTCCACCTGAATCTAAGATATTGCGTGTTAAGTAGCGGAACTCAACACCGCGCTTTGTGTTGTCATCAAAGCAAAGAAATTGAAATATAATCATTCCTTCGAGTGGGAATCGAACCCACAGGCATCACGTATAAAGTCAGAAGCTGCCACACTACACTACGATGATTTCTGGTTGAAATGAGTACAGAGCTTGCTAATTATTTATACATAATTTATTTATTTTACATTTGTATTTTGGAGCGAAATGTGAAAAATTAGGTAAATTTATCACTACATTGATTATATCTATTGTATAGAAGTTAGATGTACCGCAAAATAAGCTAAACGAGGAAAAACTTCTTCATGCTACTCCGGAATGCCTATAAGATTTAATGTGGTCGTAATATTCCTTAATTTGTCCGTATTTATATTGCCACTAGTGATTGATTTTAAAGCTCCCACAATTTACTATGTATAAAGTTCAAATGAAGACAATAGCATTCTTATTTTGGTACTTTATGTTCTTAAATTTCAACTATGGGAGGAAACTGTTTAGTTTTATCACAATCGTTAATTTAGTTAGATTTATTTGTTGTGACAGCTAATTTACAATCCAGATTATTATAGCAAGTATTTAAATAATGATCAGTTATCGTTGCTAAATTAAAGGGAGTTGAAATAGTTAAGACCAAAATGTGATATTTTATTGGCTTTTTTGTTGTATTTGGGAAATAATATAATAAAAAGACATATTTAGAAAACGTATAACGCATAGATTAGCGGTTAGAGCGCTTGAACGGTTTTCAAGAGTGTGGGTTCAAATCCCGCTGCGTTCAAATTTTTATACGATTTCTAAAAATGTATTTTTCAATTTTCAAAGTGTGCGAATAACACTTTAAAATATGATAAAAACTAAATAAGTTTTGATCCATATCAATATACCGTAGTTATTAGAAATAAAAGTTGTTGTAGAAGTTGGTCTTAAACTCTATTATGATATAAAATTTTTTTATTATAAAATATAAAACATTACAGCTTCACGCTTTTTCCCGCAAAGTAGTGTATTCAGAAAGTATCTAGAATCAAGACATTCCGTTCTGCAGGTTCCACCCGAATTCGAGATATTTAATAATGGATGCAAATAAAAGTATTAAAATTAGTTAACAAATTGAAACATCTGATTTGAACTCACTATTACTACATTCTAAGTATCTTAACATAGCACTCATGTAGAATATAATTTAACATAATAGAATAGCAGCTTTACCAATTTTCCAGCATAACAAGATAGTCAGAAAGAAGCCAAATATGTTTGAAATCGAAACATTGTGTAATGTTAAAAGGTATTTTTTCCTTGTTAGAGTAAAAAATTTTCAGTCCCGCGATTGGATATCGAACTCACAATCGTGTTTACAATCAGACTGTCCCACTGCACTATTAAGATGGTATGAACCTATATTAGTCATTACTATAGTTATACCGAAGGTGATCTATACAATTATTTCGCAATACACAAACAAAATATTTCAACTGAACTGAACCAAAACAAGCCATAACAGCGTTCTAATCTGTATTGGATTTTGATATGCAATAAACCCAATTAGTTAAACGATTTCGTAAGACAATTAATCCAGCGATTACAAAGACAAACTAGTTGGGAACAAAGACTTTAAAGTACTGCTTATACCAAACTATATAGAATGATAATTATTTTATATAATAGAAGGAACCCCTGATTTTTAGGATACGTATTGAATGAAAACGTATATTGAGTGTAGCGGGACTCGAACCCCGATCTTGGAACTGTCCAAGCGCTCTATCCTCTATCTAGCTACATCGAAATTCTTATATGCCTTATCTTATTTTGTTTCTACAAATGTTTTTCATATTCTAAGTGTGTAAATAAAAAATATAATAAAATAGTCCTAGTTATTTTTATTGTAAATATTATTTTGATATAGAGTCGAGGGATAAAATCTGTCAACAGTATTATAAAATTAGCCAAACAAAATATATTCGTAAAATAATTTATCTAGGCTTAGCCATTTGATAGCAGCTTCATGCTCTTTCCCGCATAGCAGGGTAGTCAGAGAGAACATTGTGCCAAGACACTTCGTTCTCTAATCGAGAAAATGCGTGTTGAATGGCTGAACTCTACGCCTCCCGAGCGGACAAATGAAAATAATTAAAATATAATTCGGCATATGATGTTTCTAAGAAAGTTTTCTTTTAGATATCCGATTTTAAAGAATTATTTTATATTTTAAAAATTAGCGAATTGTATGATAAAAAAAACATAAGAAAATGTAGCAAGTAGGTACTAGGTACCGAGTAAAGGTAAAACAATAAGAGAAGATTGTTCAAAATTCCTGCGAGAACCGATAAAAACGGAATGTTACATTAAAAACGCCAAATGAAATAGCAGACTCGTGTATTATAAAACATTTAATCAAACTATTCATAACATCAGAAGTCATATTAAAACCTAATTTTCTTACAACATCTGCATAATTTGCGAAAACCACTTAAATCAGACAAAAAATTAGTCAATTATGCGTTTTTGTAAAAAGTAATATCTAATATATGTACAGATTATTAGAATTTGAAATCTATTGTTAAACTTATAAGGTTGGTTTTATAATAATTTCATTAAAGAGCTGCAGTGTTTAGTTTTTTCGTAAGTTCTTAAGTCGGGTCAAGTTCATATTTGTAGTTAATTCAAGCATGAAGTTCAACACACATATAAAAGAGTAACGGTTATTAGGAATCATTAGCGAATTGTATGATAAAAAATACAGTAAGTGTATTTTTTATATTTTGTGAAATAGTCGTCGAAAATATTGCTTGAATTGATTTTTTTTTCTTTTTGTTTGTACCTTAGACTATCCCGTTTTATCCCATTCCTCTAGGATTAAAAAATATATTCTCTTAGTGTGTGAACGGATTATATTAACACTAGGTTCTTTCCCATGATCCCGCTATGTCAGAAAAAGCATGAAGCTGTAAAAATACGAGTATAGTAAAAGATTTTTTTTTATCTTTTTACCTAATGTCAATGCCACATTCTATTCCTTGGTTTCCGCCTGTATTAGAGACATTATGTGTTCAGAGGGGCGTATTTCAACGCCGCGGCTTTACATATCAGAGCGGGGACGTGAAAATAATTTGAATATAATAGAATCAACTGCCAATTACTCTTACAGAGACACTGTGGCACATTGCGACGATATCCATTAATACTTTATATTGATATATACAAAATAATTTCATATTTTCCTTGTGTATTCAGAAAAAAATAAGAATTTCTCAAAAAAATGTCATATCCTTATTTCATTCCAAAGTACCGATTGTCTCATCCCACCGATAGGTGGTCTATTATGTTCTTTGCCACAATCGTTCATTATAACGGATATTATGCAACAGTACTTGGTTAAAGGAAGTTACTTGCCGATAGATAAACTTCCGGCTATTAGTAAGGTAATTACCATTGTTTTAGTGGAAGACTAGATTATAATATAATAAGGTTTAAATATAAAAATATTAAACTAAATTTTTGGTTATTTCTGTCATTTTTACGAATAATAAATATATATTTGAGGTCATCATGGCGTAGTGGGACAGCGTCATAAACACGATTAGTTTTAGAGTTTTTTTTAAATACTATAAACAAGGCAAACGAGCGTTCGGGTCACCTGATGGTAAGTGAACACTGCCGCCCAGTACCCCGTGTAACACCAGAGGAGCTACAGGTGCGTTGCTGACCTTTGAAGTGGAAATACACTAGCTTTTTGAAGGTACCAAATCGCACACTGCCGCTGGTAGACCATTCCACAGTTGCATGACACGTGGAAGGACGTCACTACAAAATGTCCCAAAAGCTCAATGTCCTCAGGGAAATGGTTGTATTTTAATTATTTTCGTGTCTGTGGCCGTCCTATGGTAAGATATAACGCGGCGGTGGGTTTCGCTATTCAACACGCAAAGTCTCGATTTTGAGCAGAAAGTAGAGGACGGACTCAACAAAGTTCTATAAAATCTATATAAAATAAATAAAATAGGAGTGTCTGCTTGTAATATTAAAATAACAGCTTTTTGCTAAATTCATATGTACGTATACACTTTACATATACCAAAATAAAGTATTGTTACAATTTTCGTCTGTCTGTCTATATATATTTTTGTTTCAGCTAATCTTTGGAACGGCTGAACCGATTTTAACAGGACTTCCACTAGCACATAGCTGATGTGATAAAAAGTAATTTATGCTACTTTTATCTTAGAATTCGCATAAAGCGTCGCGGGCACGACTAGTGTTTGATAAAAAACAGAAAATGGCATTAATATTACAGTATACATTTTTGCGATCATGAAAGCGGCACGCTACATACTTAGGTAGCTACAAGCCTTATGATTCATAATACAATTACTTCTTGCTTTCCCCCGTACAGTTACTTATAGAAGAATTTTCCCACGCTTATTGTTTCCAATAAAAACTTCGTACACACCGTTTCTTCTAATTACAATGTTAACTTCTACAGTTTTATACTACAGTAGTATAGAATTATAATTCTTAATACTCAGTATGTATGGTTCATCAGTGTTTTCTTATAAGACTGCTATTATGGCAATGTGTAAATGAATGTTACATATATTAATCACGACACGCGCTACATCCGTACCGTTTTAGACAAAGTATCTATTGTTGAATCACTTCAATTTTTTTTATTTTTTTTATATTATAACTACTAAAGTAAGCTACAGCAAGTTTTTGTACTTCGAGCTTAAAGCGTATATATATACACCTGTTATCATCTAAATGATGGTATATCATTCCGAACGAGACCGTATCTTATACCTTGACGATGTATAGCGTATATTGCGAGTATTTGTTGACAGAAATTAGATATATTTTTACAAATGAAATCAGTTTAATAACTTAAGATTTTATGATCGTTATCTTCTTGATTTTTGTTCGAATTTGATAGTAAAAAAAAAAAAAAATTATTTCCATTTTCCGATATCTTGGAAATATTATGTGTTGGCAGTACCTAGTGCCTGAACTTACTGGTTTTTTTTTAAATACACATTTTGTCAAACGTGAACAAACCAATCAACCAAGAGCCAACGTGGACAGTCAATTTTTTTTAAATAAATGTAATATTTTGTATGTATCAAATTAACTAGATTCATTTAGCATTTTATAAACGCGATTGGCTGTGGGTTCGATTCCCATTTAGAGGATGATTTGAAACATTTTCATATTTCCGCTCTGGTACCTAAGATACCAGAATAATCGAGACATTATCTCTATTTTTGGAAAGTGGAGAACGGAATGTCTTGACACTAGGTTCTCTCTGACTACATTGCTATGCGGGAAAAAGAGTAAAGCTGCAAAAACAATGGCATTTTTTCGCACTCACTAACATTTCCATTCAAATACAGGAGAAGGCATATTGCATCAAATAATTCTTGAAAAACCATCTTAATGTCAAATTGTGCACAAAATTCCACTGAAAGAATTACAATTACTGTTCCCTTTATTGCTGAATGAGAATTTTTGTATACATTTTTATGGCAACACTCGAATAGGCCTTTTTAGCGTCCCCTTAAAAGTGTAAAAGCTTAAGGCTTTATCGTTAAAATTAATGTAACGATATACGGTATCGTTTGAACGCCGTTATTGGGATGTATACGTTATAGGGAATTGTAGCTAGTATAATTTAGGGATGGCGGTTTAATTGTGGACAAATTTTGTAGTAAAAAAAAACATTAATCTTTAAAAGTTGATTTTAAAATATATTTATTGGCATAAAGAAAAAGTACAAGAAGTTAAATTACACAATAACATACTAACATTTACATAAAAATGGGCTACAACGCTTCTAAAACATAGCTACTATGCAAATTAATTTTATTTCAAATAAATATGAATATTAATTAAAAACATACTACTGATTGACGTTGACATGTCGAAGAAGTGAAAAATACTTACATAATTTTGAGATTAAATATAGCAAGGGTAGGTTCAAATTTAATTTATGGGACTTATACAACCTGTAGGTTGTAGGATACATCCTGATCCATATTTTCAAAAAAATACATTGATAGTTAATATCGAGATATTGATGCAATAATATATGATTAAAAAAGTTTTATATTTCCCAAATAGCAATGTAGTTAGAAAGAGCCTAGACTCTTAGTGTCAAGATACTGCATTCTCCACTTTCCGTCTGAAGACATTTGACTTGATTACCAGAGCGGAGTCATAAAAATTATGATAGTCCCTTCTAGTGGGGACCGAATCTACAACCATTACATATACATTTAAACGCCCTCACAATTGTCTCACTTAATCATAATAATTATGAATAAAAAGAAAATATATTCATAATCTTTTTTTCATTTACATATATACTACACTTGGTGATAAAACTCTCCGCTCACCGCTTCTTTATATACAATAAAATATAAACATTTGACCGTGATACACAACACGTGCAAACAAACGTGACAAAATATAAATCACTATTTACAATCAAACTCACAGGTCCCCCTACAAATGACCGGGTATAATGACCTAACTATTGTATTCTCCCTTTTTTTCTCCCTACGCCAAGTCTCATTTATTTTTACAACTCTATGGTTTTTTAACAGGACAGTGAAATTATGGACATTGACTATGGTGAAATGTCCCGTAAATATGGGGATGATTCATTTTTTTACTAGTTTTTTTTAGTTTTTAAATGCCATCGTAGTGTAGCAGTACAGTGTGTGAGTGTTAACGTGATTGATCGTGGGTTCCCAAATATTTTTTGCCTTATTAATATTATTAACAATGTACGAAGCATGGAGACATTAGTCGCAAAGTTGACCTTATCTATAACACAAATATATATAAATTAATATAATATAATATATATATATAAATAACTTTTAATAAAGTTGATACTAACTTATAAATAAAACAAAAAATGAGTAAAATATAATACTTGAAGAACGACAAAAACTCGAGAGGCCCCTACCCAATTACCCCGGTGTTTGAGCTGATATTCTGCAGCAGACTTGGATGGCCTCTCAAATTTTGCATAACCAATTAGTTATTTCAGAGTAAACTAAAACAGACATGTTATGTTTATAAAATGTATACTTGTATATATTTTGCTTTTTTTAAAATAAAATTTTGATAACAATATATAAATATGAGGCCACCTTGGCGCAGTGAGACACTGTCTCACTGCGCCAATACTATTATATACAAAACTAATATATAAGCTACTGAGCTTAACTGTAAATGCGATTGGTTGTGGGTTTGATCCTTGCTTGGGTAAGCTATTATATATTAAATATTTTCATTTCTCTGCTCTGGTAAGATAAAGCGCATCCGCCATTAAGCACGCAAAGTTTAAATTGGAGCGAAAGGTGAAGAACGGAGTGTCATGGCATTAAGATCCCTCAGACTACCCTGCTATGCGGGAAAAGATGTGGAGCTATAATATATACAAATATATTATTTTAACATTATTTTAATGTTAGAAAATTATAATTTTCCATTGAAAATGTTTTTTTCTTTATACATTAGAATTCAATAAATAAAGAGACTGGAATTACCAAATCATGGATAATAAGGACTGCCGATGGACATAAACCCTATATTGTTAGTAAGTTCTTACACATTCTAATTCAATATGATCATAATATATATTTTCTTATAATAATTAATCATAAGTTTAAAAAAAATACATAAAAACACTTATTTTTCAAATTGTGATTAACACATTAGAGGTACCAGGATTAGCATTTAAGAAATTCAAAGCTAAGTTCAATTCTAATGCTTGTTGAAAAGATTCATTTTCCTTTGACCATTCCAACATTGAAAGATAATACCAGCCGCATATTGTTTGCATATGCAAAGTGGAGTAAGTGTTTTTACTATTGATTAAACGGTGGTAGCACGTTCGCGCAGACAAGTGTTAAATATTAATTGAAGGTGAGTTCAAAGTAACGTTATATTAACTTAAGAAGTATAGCCATTATTTTTTACCTTCTTTATTTATGTATTTACTTAGTACTAATAACTGAGTAGGCCGAGATAGCCTAGTGTCAAAACACTCCGTTCTCCGCCTTCATCTTGAATTCGAGTGTAGTATGTATTAAGTTTAATTTACATTTTATAAATTAATTTCAAATAATTATTACATACCTATCAACCTAACCAAATTTTATTTGTTTTTTATACTTAATTTTTTAGCTTCACGTTTTTTTCCGTTAAGGAATCGCACCCACATAAAATTTACAAATATGGGAAAAACGTAGAGTGGTGCACCTTTATCTCTCCCACTGTCACTGTTAAAAACAAAACAAGAATTAAACTATTAATTCTCTACACAACTGCCAGCTTTATTTAATTCAACCTTTGCTTATACAAGCCGAACGTATTGCCCAATAAGCTTAGCATGTTACCAACTTTACAGAAGGGTCTTTTCGCTGTCAATTATGCAGTTATATCTGTAAATTGTTTTTACAATAAATATTATTATTGAAATGTAATATTTTGGGTTACTTAAGTAAATTATATTAGTTTTGGAACACGTGTACGTATATGTTAAAAATATACTATTTATTTTATAACTTATTTTTTGATATTACGTATAAATTATAATATATTGAGCATCAAATAACACTCAGGGGAAAAATTATAATCAAAATATTTTCATTTCTACGCTCTGGTACCTAAACAAAGCCTGGCGTCGAGTTCCGCCACTTAACACGCAATGTCTGGTTTTCGGGTGGAAAGTGGAGAACGGAAACGCTATGCGGTAAAAAGCGTAAAGCTGTACATTAAATAATACATTTACTTACTTATTATTTTTTATATACTATATAAATAAATAAATTTAGAGTGTATGCTTGTTATATTAAAATAACTAGTTATTTTACTAAATACCAAAACAATTTTCACTAGCAGATAGCTAATGTAACAAGGAGTTAGGCTACCTTTATAATAGCATTCCACGCAAACGAATTCGCGGCCAAAGCCATAGCTAGTTAATAATATAACAACCAATGTGAATGTCATCCATAGACAGATTTCACTATAAAAACCAATAAGCAAAATTTAAAAAATCATCATGACTGAAGTCATCAAGACAAAATTGACTGAAGTCACGATTAATACTAAACTAAATTTGCCATTAAACAACATAAATCGAATGCGTAGAAAACACATAAAGCAAGTTAAGGCACAATATTTTCAATCATAACCAATAAATTTGGCGTGTAATCCTGAGTTTAGAAATAAGTTATAAGCTAAAGCGATTTGTAGACTTGCTTAAATCTTTGTGATTTTACAGAGATTGGTATCGATACGGACCTCGTTTATTATTTACAAGAGTATCGTATAAAGTGGTAGTTAGTGATGACACACCAGATTTTGTCCATATTTTTTTAAATTAAAGAATATTATTCTAATATACCTTCATAGGTTGCTTCAATAATTAGGTTCAGATAATAGCTAAAACTTCAAATTAATTGAAAAATTTTAAGCATCATCGTGCTCTAGTTAAGCATTGGGTATGCAACTGACTACAAGATGGATGCCAGTGCTATACTTACAAAGGAAACTATTTTTTTTTTTACAATATTGTGGTAGGGAACTGGAACCATGATTTTGTTTTCCGCCACTCAACAAACAATGTCTTTCAAATAGATCAGAACGGAGTGTTTTGACTCTAGATTCTCTCTGCCTACTCGTCTATAAGCGAAAGATACGTGAAACTAAAAAAAAAAAATTTTATATTTTGTACCCTGAAATCATATTAATTGAACCATGAAATTATATACTTAAACCACAACTTCTAGTGATATATCACTCCTTTCTATTTTTCACTTGTTTTTTATGAGTGCATGCTATGTACTAAAATACAATGCCACACTTTATGAAACTCGCACTCATAGCGTACTGTCAAACATGTGCCAACTGAGCCACGAGGCATATTTGTACAAACACAAAGAACATTTGCCTAAATAATTAAAGAAACAATCACTTAAAAGTTCTTTTGTAGACAATTTATTTTTCCAATTTCAAATAAGCTAACTTTTAAAAATACGTACACAAAATTACACGTTCTATACATTATTATGTCAAATTAAGGAATGAGGTTAAATTCTTCTATTAAATTTCGATAGCAGACGATCGTTTTTACTTTGAAGTTTTAAAAACTTTTGCCCTTAATGCCATCGTATCAATTTCAATTTAAACGGCCAAGTTGAAAAGTATTAAAAAAACTTGAAAATTCTAACGTTTAAGAAGTTTAAGGTAGTTTCGTAATATGTAAAAAGGTATATTTTTCATTGTATTTTTTTTAACTTCACGCTGTTTCCGCATAGCAGAGTAGCCAGAGAGAACCTAATGTGAAAACACTTTTGGACTCTAAAGCGTACATTATATACCATAATATTAAATTAAACCGAAATCAAATTAATTACTATATTAATAAGTAAAAAAAAAACTTTTTTACGAAAATTATATTGGTCGGAGTATGAAATTTAGTAAAGTTTAAGTCCCATGCTCAAATCGAATATTTTTTAATAATGTATTAGGAAGACATAAATTAAATAAAAAAACCTGTTACTATAACAATGTGTATGGTAGTTTAATAGTAGTAGAGCAGTAGGTCTCTGCACGCGATGGTTGTGGGTTCGATTCGATGATTTTTTTTTTTATAATTCTTATTTATTAAATAATTAATCTTAAATGTTTAATTTAATGCAAAAAGAAACAGAAGGAATTACGTTTATTTCAGTACAAACGTATTATTATATAAACTTAAATAAATGAGGCCATATTGACCTGACCTGGTAGTAAGCTCTATCAGTTATTTTTTAGAGGTACACTCCCCACTGTGGAATAACTTTGTTTAAATGATTTTCCATTCTTTGATAAGACAAAACGCGGCGTTAAGTTCCGCTACTCATCGTGTGTGCCTCTCTATAGGTAGAGATTTTACTGTAGGGTAGTCCCTGCTATGCGGAAAAAGCGTGCTGCTGAAATAAAAATTTCAAATTCGATAATTTAATAATAAATTGTTATCTTTGTTTGACACATTTTTTTTATTATACAATAGCATAGGAAATTGAGAATCAAAACAAACACTATACTGTAATAACAGGGCTAGGACTTTTATAAAGCAACATTGTTAGTTTATGTGATATGGAAGAATATAGCATGGTTACTACAAAAATATGCATATTATTATATTTTAATATAATAATATGAACGTTTTAACGTTCATTGTGGATTTTTATGAACTTTAATATTCTTATTACAATGCTGTAGAATTTGTATACGTAAAAGATAAAAAAATACACTAATTTTGATTAAGATAAAGTAAAAAGATTTTGGTCTGTAAGGTCTGTATAGAAAAGTTAGATACAAATATTCAAAGAAAAGTTTGCTTTAAAAATACGAGCATCTGTTTTTTTCCAGCTTCACACTGTTTCCTGCATAGTAGAGAGACCCTTTATCTATTTCTTTTTTTTGCCGTAATGAAATTCCACCCGGGGACTAGGACGCTATTATGTGGGACTCCAGAACGGCAGATGTAGGCTGACCGTATACCCACTAAAACTTCGCGGTGCTCCACTTCGATCGGGACTAACGGGACTACAATATTCTGTGAACCCCGGCGACGGTAGTCGAAGAGGACCTAGACGCTCCTTTCCTCAATCTAAAACATGAAATCAAGACATTGCGCGTTGAGTAGCGGAACTCAACGCCACGCTATTACGACAAAGAAAAGTATATTTTATTTCAAATATATATATTTTTTAAGTGCTTTTAGATTCTGTTATTTAGTACCTAAACTTTTAAATGATTGGGCAATGGACAAGTTCTTTCTATCATCATAATAAGACTTTGATTTTTGGCCTAACCCAACCTACCTATCTACTAGTGACGTGACCGCGGATTCATTCTTCTTATCACACTAGTAAGATATACCTATATGAATATCAAAAATTGTAAACAATATACAGTTTCACATATGAAGCATATCTCATTAATACTGTACAATGATTGCTAGTACAAATCACGTTTGTATCATCAATAGGTACGATTTGTAACAGCATCATGCGTTTTCTCAGAGAGAACCTAGTGGTTGGAACACTGCTATGTGGACACTAATCAAGCCACCCGTTCTCCACTCCCTTCCGCTGTCGAAATGTCTCGTCGCATGCTGAACGATTGAACTCAACGCCTCATTTTATTACCAGAGCGAGGAAATTAAAGTAATTTAAATATAATCGTTCCCCTAATTCGGAATCGAACCCACAACCAATCGCGGTTATAGTTGAACTGTGCTATTATACCACGGTGGCCTCACTGCTTGAAGCTCGTAATATTATTTTTCATTTTACTCCACACAACAAGAAGATATTAAATTATTTTGTACTAAAAAAACAAGTTTAAAATCAACACTTAAACGTAGTAGCGCGGACCGTAATTCCATATTATCAGAGCATTGTAAGTGTATAACGTCGGTTGTAATAAGTATACTTTTGTGACGTATTGTAAAGCTTCGTTCATAGCATGGTTATTATATATCTAAGTCTTTTTATATTTTTTTTATGGAAACAAGCTACTTACTTTTTACCGTATAGCAGGGATGGTAGAAATGTCATGGTTAAGACCACATTTCTCGGTGTTAAGTGGTGGACCTCAACTCCGCGTTTTACTTTACCAGAGCTAAGATATGATAATAAATTCTCCCGAGCAGGCGTTGAACCCACAACGACTGCGTATACTGTCTGTAGTAGTGTGTCTGAGTAATGTACCCATTTTGTTTTTTTTTGACAGAGCAGACCTGGTAATAAAGTAAATGCTTAAGATCATAAGCTACAAAATATTATTAGATTTCAATTAAATTACGTGTATATATAAAAAAATTGTTTTCTTCATACTAGTGACCCCGTTGACGCGTAAACAACGCGTTGCCTAGCAACGTGTATGTCACTTATATAAACATGTATGTGAAAAACGTTGTAGTGTATTTTACATTTAATTTATTAATTTAATGTATAAAAAATGTTAGCATTGTGCAAATTCTTTTTTCTATATACAATATAATTGTGCCAAATTTCACACTTTTTTGCTTCACGTATTAATATAAATATTTCTTATCTATTGGATATTTACATTATTATCATTTTGACAGTGTCTATAAGCTTAGGGCGATAATTATGAATTCACTTCCACCGCAGGGATTTCCCTTATTTTTTAATGTTTTAATTTATCTACAAATTTTATTGAAATCGTGTTACCTCCATCTAGCAGAAATACTTCATAACATGAGGCTATCGTGGTACAATGCTACATCGTTTGAAAGTAACTCTATTCCCACTTAAGACAAAGCGCGGCGATGAGATCCGCCACTCAATACGCATATTCTAGATTTGGACTAAACAATCGAATGGAAAGGGGAGAACGAAGTGTCTTGACACTAGGTTCTCATTGACTACCCTGCCATGCGGGAAAAAGCGTGAAGCTGGAATAAATACAAGAAGCAAGTAGTAAAAAAGGCAGACGAAGTCATATCGTGATTATAGTATATAACTAAAGTTAAGGTATAAACTCACGTAAATCACTCCATGACAGTGCATCATTATTTTAATTCGACCCAAACTCTTGTTATGAAGGACAAAAAAGCCTTTAAACCATTGTCAATCAAACGCTAATAGGCTTTATTAAAGGTATAGGTAATAGCCAATAGAATAATATAATAATTGGTTAAATAAATATACGATACGATAGATGAATGGTAATTTGTTATGAAATGTAAGTTTTTTTTTCAGCTGCACGCTTTTTTTTATTCATCATATCAAGGCAGAGACAACGAATATCAAGACACTCCATTCTCCGCCTTTTATTTATATATTTGGAATATTATAGGTTTTTATTCGAATAAAATTGAATTGTTATATTATTAGTTTGGTTTATAATTTATATTTAAAATTTATTGAAATAGTAAAAGTAATTACAATTGTTGTGGAATTGAACCCACAACATTCGCTACCACCAGACATTTCTGAAATACATCACGATGTTATTAAAATAAAATATTTTTTAATATAATCAAAATATATTATATTATATATATTTATATAAATTACATTTATTTTTATGTTTCTTTGTAAATATATCTTTATAATGCAGCTGCGCTAGCTACCAGTTCTCGACTCCTGCGCATCGATCGACTCAACTAGCATTTTCTTATTACGATCAACATAATGATTGTTGATGTGAGATTTTGGCTTAGAATATTTTTAAGTACTTACTTACCTATATTTTTATTTAGATTTCAAATAATGTAAAAAAATATTCTATTTATTTAATAACTTTTTTGGTTAACGCTTTTTTTCGCATAGCAGGGTAGGTAGAGAGAACCTAGTGTCAAGTCACTCCGTTCTTCTAGAACAGAACCCACAACCCAAAAAGTCACGTTTGCTGCCAGACGCTGTTCCGCTGCCCCACGACGACCTTTGCATATTTATTTATGCTAGTAAATGTATTTTGAAAAATAAATTACATAATGATTTTTATATTATCTTATATTTATGAGTCGACTACCCTAATCAAAAATAGAAAACATAAAAAATTGCAACATTTTTGAATACAGTTTTACGTTTACTACTACAGTATACAAGTTATAGTCGTTTATAGGTATATCAAGTTATTGCAGACAGCAAGTCCACGGCAAGCTCCTTAATTAATTGCTTGAACTACGTGACTTTATACGCGTACACCATATACCCACATTATAAAGAAAATTTCTTAACCAAAGCTTGGATATATTTTATATTCTAGCGACCTGTAGTTACGGCCGAGTGAACTGTAGCTGTTTTATGTTGTCGGCGGCTTTTTCATACAACAAATACATTAGTGGAAAACCTTAAAAAATAGGAGAAAAAGTAGCTTATATCAATATCTCTATATAAAATTTCATTACAATCAGTACTGCGGTATAGCCATGATGACGTCACAGGCCAACTATTACCGATTATAATAGATAAATATGTATCATTAGTAGGCCTTCGTGGCGCAGTGGGACAGTGGGACAGGGGTAGTGTGTTTATTCTCCACTCATGTCTCGATTTCAGGCGGAAAGTGGGGAACCGCGTGTCTTGGTATTCAGCCCTTTTTTCTTTTTTCTCTGCCTGCTCTGCTATGTGCGAGGAAAAGCGTGAAGCTGTAATAATATACGTGAAGGAAAATATTTAAACACGTTTTCACTATAACTATGCGGTTAGACGTGGTTACAATTTGGCATAGTTAAAGTTTATATGGGTCCAAAGTTCGGCAAATAATTTATTAGTAATACATTAAATTAATGAAATAAATAATTCACGCACTAGCATTTTTCTGATATACGCTTTTTTTAAAGTGATATACTTACATGTTGCTAAGGCAACAAATATAAAATAGTAAATAAATTATATAATGCTAATTTCTTAATTTAATAATGATAACTTATATAATAATTGTTTTTTAGGGACAAAATTATTCATATAACGTTACAAAAAACATTTATTTTGAATATTATATAATGTATACCAGATGCCAGTAGGCTTTGTACTGTCTTAATAATAATATTTCATGTAGAATTAGAATCCACACTGTCAGATGAATTAAAAAGCAATTTGAATAAAACTGCGTCAATTATTCATCATAAATTCACCAACACAGCAAACACTGCCAATAATTTAAGAAAAAAAATTAAATATTTAGTTAATACAATTTTTTTTTAATTATAAATTTAATAAATACAAAAAAAAATTACACAATATTAAATAATTATATCACAATCTTTTGCGCGGCGTTGAGTTTCGCCACTCAACTCGGACTTCTCTGCCTTGTTGACAAAACGCGAAAAACTGTAAAAAATATATTACAATAAAATATCACGTATAAAAACAAAATCTTTTTTTTAATATGACACGGTTCTGACGTATTTAACTGCATATAATTGGTAAATCCCATTTTCTATATAAACTAAATTTCAATTGTCGGTACATATAAAATTGAGGTCCTGACATATTCAGAGAAAAATAGATAGAAATAGTCAAAAATAAAGAACTGACCCATTAAACACTACACTCTCTATATATTTTAAAATACGTAAAATATAGCGTAATATGTTCATATATAAGATATAATTCAATACATAATATGATATCTTTATTTGATCAGATAAAGTTGTTATCTTCCGCTATTCAACAAGCAATGCTTAAACTATTAGCCATTGTGACGTAACGGGACAGCGTCTTACTCTGTAAGCGCGATTGTGGGTTCAAGTCCAACTAGGGAGAATGATGTATTTAAATTTCTCGGCTCTGGTACCTAAGACAAAGCGGGACGTTGAGTTCCGCCACTCAACACACAATGTCTCCATTTCGGGTGGAAAGAGGACACGGAGTGTCTTGATACGAGGTTCTCTCTGAATACCCTGTCATGCGGGAAAAAGCGTGAAGCAGCTTTCAGGCCTAAATATGTGAAAAAAGCAGTTAGACAACACTATACCTAGAGTCTATTCCACTAAATACTCTGAATATAACATAAAGATTCTAAAACTGCATTTAATACGAACATCAAATAACCTGTTACTAGACCTATAACTATACCTATAGGTATACTATACGAGTACCTAATAGTAGTGTAGAGTTAAATACTCCGCAAGAGGTACAACGTGCATCGCGATTCTAAATTTAAATATCAACGTGCGAGCGAGATGGAAAGTGTGCTCGTGCGCATCGATGTTATAGTATTTTACTGGAAGTGATATATTATTGTTATTTTTACAGCTTCATTCTCCGCTAGAATTCGGGACATGTCGAGCGCGTGTTGAGTAGTGGAACTAAACGCCGCGCTTTGTCTTTGTAACCAGAGCGGAGAAATGAGAATATTTTAAATATTATCATTCCCCCACTAGGGAATTGAACTCACACCCAATCAGGTACAGTCAGGCGCTGTCACACTGCGTCATGGTAGCCTCAAATCGCAATATTTTTCTATTTAAGTTCTTTATACCTCTACCTACCTACCATCATGGCGCAAATGGTATTGAAGAGAGATTCCCTGTTAAAATATAAAAGGGTCTTAGATTTTGTAACTCTAATAGGTGATTACTGATTACATTGATAACATTGGTTTACACTTCCGTGATTAAGAGAAATTAAACAGGAAGTATAAAGATATCTTATTATTAGATTCTATGACTACCAAGTATAAAGTGAAAAAGCAATTAGACAAATATCAGAGACTACCTAGTGTCAAGACACTCCGTTATCCATCATTCGCTATTTCGCTATTAAGAATTTTAGGAATTGCGTATAATATATATATATATATATATATATAAGGTATATATATAATGGTATTACTATTCTAGATAATTTTGCATCAAAGTATAAAAGACTTGCCTTTACCTCCCTCCTCGCTACCGCGATATCGTGAAACCTCGCGTTTGAACTCAACACGCCGTGGTTTTCTTTTATCTTTATATATAGGTCCGTATACATTATAATATAATATCTTTCTTGTTTTTATTGTGATTCGGTAGCTGATTGGACTTTTTATAGATTTCATGTTGTTAGATTAGTATTAATTTTTTTCAGTTAATTGAATATTCTTGAGAATGTTTTAATTGGACTAGTTGTCGCCCGCTACTTCGTTTGCATGGAGTGCGTGATTGCAAAATTTGTTTGCTTTGGTCCGCTTCTTGCATTGGTAATTTCCCTACACTCTTCAAAGGGCTTGGCATATCCCAGATTTGTACCGCCCGGCTATTTTCGGGTGTGTGGTGTCTGTTAATCGCTCAGGGAGCGACGGAAAGCTTGTATAGTGTATTATATCGACAAATTGGCGCCAGCAACTTTGTTTTTATAGGTTACATTAGAAAAATAGAGGAAAATAATTGAATTCTTTAAAAAGATAGTTTTTAAAAATAAAACTATGGATATATCAGTATGTGTTGTAAAAAAAATATAATAATTAGATCACTAGCCAATACCACCCTAATTTAGAAGTGTCGAATCGTTGTCAAAAAAGCTGCCATTGTACATCCACGGCATTTGACATAATATAATATTCTCCATAGTTGGTTCTATACTTAAGCATTAATGTCAAAATTTTAAGTTAATAAATTTTCCCGTGTCATTTACCAATGAAATAATATAGTAAATTTTTAGTGTTTTCGTGTATAAATAAAAATATGCAATATTTTATGATAAATGTACTGCAAGTACATATCAGTTTATGCGATATCAACAGATAATACTTACATAAGCTTTGCAAATAAAATTGAACATCACATAAATATATATTTTATTCTGCAGGTAAGCATAGAGAAAGCTTAGTTTCTGTTTTCTTCAAAATCGTTAAGTACCGCGCTTTGTCTAACCACATTACAGTTACTCATCCATGATAGCCACCCTTATATTATATCGTATTCATTTATATTTTAATAGGTATTTTTATTGTTATATCCTACTATGAATATTGTTGTAACACAAGTAAATATTTCAGATCTAATCATGGAACAAATATTCATGTTTGAAGTTTTTGTAAAGAAAATTGTATTAAAAGTCGATCCACCAGAGAAAGATGAATATGAACTTCGTATGGAAGAAGAGGAAAGAAAACGGGAAGCGGAAGCTTTAGCTGCAGCTGAAGCGGCAAAAAAGGGCAAGAAAGGTGCTAAGCCTGCTAAACCTAAGAAGGGTAAAAAGGGCAAAGAGCCACCTATGCCATCGGAGGAAGAAATGAAGTTTATGCAAACATGCACCATGCAAATAAATTGTTTACCTATTTTTGATTTTTATGTCGCTCACGATAACTTTGTAGCCCCTCCTCCACCTCCTCCACCAGGAAAGAAAGGCAAAAAGCCCCCAAAACCCAAAGGTAAAAAAGGTAAAGCCCCTGCATTTAAATTAGCACTTCCATCAGAACCCTTACCACAACCACCATATTTCGGGGTTGGCAATGCAATAATGTTTCTATCAAGACCGTCGAAATTGGAAGAAGTTCTAAAAAAAACTCCCATTTATATAACCGTTTGGAACAGAGATCAAGAGATGAATTGTGTTGGCTTTTGTATAGTTGAATGGCACGAGTCATTTTTCAATTGCCTTCAACAAGCTGCTGAATTAAATCCAGTAAATATGGACCAAGCCGAATATAGAGATACTACACGGCCGGAAATGGTTACAAATACAGTAGAATTAACCCGACCTTTGCAGTGCGAGGAAGATTTGAAAGCGTCAGGGGAAATCGAATTTTTTATTCGATTGACGTGTATGGGCAATAGAGTCATAAGCTATTTTGTGGCGTTACCAGAAATGGAGAGGCTGCCTGGTCGTAAATGATATTTATCGGATGATTTAAAAGTTAAAAAGACATTGAGTTGTTGAAGCATTGAACAAACTACAATGAATGCTGTCCCTTAAATGCATATTTCTTCAGACTCCCAGGACATTATCGTGAACCAATAGAGGCCTGTGAAAGAACCCTAAGGTATATGACGATTTTGTTGCACCTTATACGGCTAGCGAGCTTGCAATTCTTGCAATGGGATTCCCGAAAGGTCCTTGTAGTGGAACCAACTGTCCGAAAAGAATGGATTATAGAGGCAGTCAACACCAGTTCATATTTGGGGAAACCGTTAAGGGCAAATATCAGCATGGGCAATTCGTGAACAAAAGAGACGTGCATGGTCCATGTGGAAGACTGGATTGTCCTTTAGCAAAGAAAGTTCGTGCTTACCTCTGCTCAGAAGGAAGTTATAAGCCCTGTAAGAAACCGTGTTTTAAAGATTATTATTAAATTGTAAAAACCTATTGAAAAAGATTGTTGAAACTTTTTGATAATACAAACTGGACCTTCATATATAAAAATAATGTAAATAAATACTATAAAACCAGACAAAACAAACCAGACTTTCTCTTTCTAAAGTCACCTCAAATAACCAGGTCGACATTTTAATTTGAAATTAATTTAGGTAGCAAATGATTCACAAGTGCATTATTCTGAATAATACGCATGAAACGGTAAGTGATATATCACGGAGTCTGGCATAATTTATTCTTTTGTTGCGTCTGGTAGGTTGCTAATTAAATGCGATTCTACGAAATATGATTTGCGTACTTATTATTCACAAAAAACACTGTATTTAAAAGCAACTAAACTGTATATTCCTTAGTTTTCAAAATGAACAAAACTTAATGTCTATATATATATGTGTGTGTGTGTGTGTGTAATAATTAAAAATTATAAGCCAACTAATTGTAGGTACACAGAATAAGCCTTCACAGTTAAAAAACAACCAGAGAAAACAATTCCGAGAAGAGATCATCATTTGCGATATTCGCTTAGCACTCCTTTTCCACATTGCATGTCACATGGTCAGTACTAAGTTACGCTTATAAAATGGACTTTATCGCAAGGTCGTAGGTTTGAATTTATATTTTTTACAAATGTAGACATTTTCAAACACAATCATTGTAATTATTAGTGCGGTTTTGACATTCGTAATTTACACGTTATGGTCCATGAGCGTGAATAAATATCGTTATCAGGATATTGAAAAGGATCTTGTGTTGTTCGTGTATTGTTTTCTTCTTTTCATTGGGAAACTTAAATCGTTAAACTTTTGGTTAAGAAACAATTATGGTTAGACATTTTAAAGTGTTATTTACACTCTTAGGAAATTAAAAAACATTTTTATAAAACGTATATAAATGTTGAACGCAGCAGGATTGGAACGCTCCTCTTTGAAAACCCAAGCGCTCTGACCGCTAATCCATGCGTTCAAATTGTTTTTTACAAATGGTTAGGAGCCATAAGAGCCACTTAACTCGCAGTATCCTGATTTTGGGTGGACAGTGGAGACCAGAGTGTGCGGGACTATGCGGGAAAAATGTTTTCCATCTCATTATAAAATATTTCTATAATAGGCAGAAAGTATAGAGCAAAATATATATCTCTTCTTTGGTCTCTTGATGCAATAATTCGTGATCAGTACCGTTGAATATCATATGCATTCATATTAGAAAATATTTACACTTTAAAATTTTTGAACCTTTCAAAATCAATATATTATTTTATTCAAATACTATAGTATACTACAACAAGCTTTCTCGAATCGTCAATTGACATAAAAATTACTGTATTGTCAGTGACATATGAATCTATTACTGGCTCGGAAGGCAGTTCTGCTCACAAGAGCCACGAACTTAACTATAACTTAACATATAATTTTGCAATGTCAATTTCTATTTTCAATAGTTAAAGTCAAATAACTCTATTCAATTTAATCAGAAATGACCAGATTCATATTTTGAACGTTAAACAAAGTACCATCACTCTATACAAATAAATAAAATTAAAATGCCTGTTTGTAATATTTAAAATTACCGCTTTTTACTAGATGAATATGTATGTATGTATACAAGGAACACATTATACCACAATAACATTTTTTCCAATTTTTGCCTGTATCTGTTTGTTCTGGCTTACATCTGGAACGGCTAGACTGATTTTGACGAGACTTTCACTTTCAGGCTGATGTAATAAGTGAGTAATGTACTTTATTTTAGAACGCGGACGAAGTCGCTAGCATAATTTTAGTATTATAGCATACAGAACCCTTACTAGGATTTCAACTCGCTCTTATCGCTTTGAATAAAAGGTTCAATTACCAATTTGACGCAAATTATTATATTTTAAATGGCGTTATCTTAAATAGCATAGTAACGATTTACGACTGGTATTTGGTTAATATATTCAAATTGATGCAAACAAAGCTTCTGTTTATCAGCAACACGATATATTGCAAGGTCTTTTTGATAAAACCGCATAAGTCCCGGCAATGACACTCAAATGTTATCATGTTCATGTTATTTCAAATACTATGTAAAATATTTGTACTATAATAATAATAAAAATAAATAATATAATTTCTATAATTATAATTTATAATTTTTGAATGACATTAAGACTGGGAGGTTTGGTGATGGATCTATCTGAAATATTTATTATTTTTTTACATTCTAAATGAAATTTGTGGGAAATTCTTATAAGCTTGATTTTTTTATATATTATATTAGGATACTGAACTAACGCCTTTTAAAATATAATGAGCATTTACTCTATCTTGTGCGCTAAAGCCTTAGAACTGGATATTATTATATTAAAATTATTTGCATTTCCTCGTTTTGGTCAAGGACCATCGCAGTTATAAGTTTTGTCACTTTAAAAAACAATGTGCCTTTAAAATACCTGCATACGCATATATCTATGCGGGAGATGTATTAAAGCTTAATTGTTGTATTGACGCCGTCTTTATGTATGTTTAAAAAGCTTGTCCAACATAAAATAAGAGTTCTTTTTATATATTTTCAATTTATAAAAATGAAAAGTAGTTGTTATAGGTATCTATCTAAATATAAAATTAAGAAAATTGCAAAGTTATTACGAGTTTCCCATTCATTGTACAATTTTGCTAGTAAATTTCACGTGCCCGGATCCGATGATGAGATTATTTTCTTATATGATGTTTTTTACTATTTTATAAAAATAATTTATTATAAATATTCAGAAATAATCTCAATCTCCATTTTCCGTCCGAATCCGAGACTCCACCACTAAACGCCGCGCTTTATTTTGTAACCAGAGCGGAAATGAAAATAATTTAAATATAATGATCCTCAATTGGGAATGGAATGCGCAACCACCGTGCTTACAGTCAAATGCTGTCAAACTGCGGTACAATTACCTCAGTAGAATCAAATCTGTTCAAACATTACGAGATATAAAAAAATCAATAATAGGAAAACGTATAATCGTCTTAAGCATTTACATGTTAATTTGTATGTGTATGTGATTGTATATTTGAATAAAATAGATATGAAAATGTGGCTTTGAATTTACTTTAATTACATTACAAGGATAGCCGTCAAATATTTCTTTTGAAATAGCAACAAAAATCCATATTAAGTAACAAAGTGACTCACTTTTCGTTTGTTTGATATCGTTTGATGATTCATTATAAGAGATATGTGTGGCTTTTTGAATTTTATATTTGAATAGATTTTGTTTGGGACAAATTATATCACATATTTTAAATTTCTTTGAATATATATAGCATAGGCGTTTATGAGAAAAAGGTGTTTGATTTAAAAAAAAAAAAAGAAATTTATGATAAAAGATGCACAGTCTATGATAAAATAAGAACCAAAATGAAACTAAAATTACCTGCTGGTAACTAAAATAATATTATATATAACTTCTATGAGGCGATCGCGGCGTAGGCAGGCTATGACTGTAAAACACGATGATAGGTCGGTTTAAGCACCTTTTTTTATAATTGATTGAACCATTTAATGTTAAAATTTGATATTTAAATTATTTTCATTTATACAGTCAGGTCAGACAAAGGGCGGCGTTGAGTTCCGCTACTCAACGCGCAATTTGTCAAAAACTAGCAGGTCGCTAAAATATACACTATAGATTACATGTAACTACCCATATATAGAAGTCAGATCCAAAAACTAAACTGAAGTCAGCCAAATATTGCTTAGGTACGAAAAAGTGCATCATCTTTTAGTCTTGTAAAAACTTAGATACTATTTCATATCATGGTTTTAAACTATAAAAAACTATTTAAGTTTTTTAAAAATAAGGCTTATTTTATTTTCAATCAGCTTCACGCTTTTTCCCGCATAGCACATTAGGCAGAAATAATCAGTGGCAATACACTCCATTCTCCACTTTCCGCTCGATTCCGAACAGGGTAAACGGCGTGTGATATGTCCAACAGTATATTTATTTAATAAGATGTTTGCACTTAAACTATTTCTCTCTTAATAAGCCAGGTTTACTCATTCAAATGTTACTTTAACTTAAATTATATAAACTTTTTTGAAAAACAAATATAAGTCAATTTAATTACCATTTAAGCTGCATCGATACACCGCAACTCAAAGCTTTCTACTGAACAAACATATCATGACGTACAAATGGTCTCGTTTTAAATATTTGAACAAGTGTTACTGACATATGTCCCGTACAAGCACAATTAGCTTGTATTTTGTAAGAGAAGATTTTGTTTAATTTACAGTAGAATGGATTATCTTATAAATGTGCAGGTTTCAATCATACGTAATGGTTAATAAATAGTACGGTTATAGTTTAACATTTGTATAATGTATTAAATTTATAGCAAGAAACGATAATAATGGATGAAAAGAATTTACGATGAATATTTAATTGTGGCAACTTAGTGTAACGTGACAGCGTCTGACTAAACGCGAAGGTTGTGGGTTCAATCCTTCTCGTGGGCGTGATTATATTTAAATTATTTTCGTTTCTCCACTGTGGTGATAGAACAAAACCTATCTATTACCAGAGCGAAATAGGTTTACTCTGACTTTCTCTGACTGAGAAATGCTTTGAAAATAAATACTTTTTACCAACAAACTCAGAATTATATATTTAGTATTTTTTGCCTTATGTAAACTTAAAATTGAGACACTTCATTCTCCTTTTTCCTCATAATTTTAGTACTAATAATATTTTAATGAAAAGGGTATTTTAACGTCGTCCGCTTTTCGTCGAGTTTTAATACTAAAGTAAAGTTTAATAGATGTACATATATAAGTATAACATGATCAGCATTTTCAAGACAATTCTTTAAATATTGATAACTAAAAATCATAATAATATATCAATTTAATTTTACACACACTTATTCAAACGTGTTTATATAAAAAATATGGTATATAGACTCTAATCGGAACGTAGCTTCTTTCGATTATTGGTAGACCTTTGCTGTACAGTCATAACTTAAATTGTAAAATATTAAGTAAACAGATTTAAATTGAAAAAATTCTAATAAAACATTTATTTCTATATTATGTAAAGAGATAACGATGGTATGTACGAGTACAAAGCGCATAGCGTTCATAGTTATTTAGCAAGAACTGTGGAGGAAAAGTCTTCGCTCCCATCCCGCTCAGCGCGTGCACTGCGGGATACGGACGGATGGAACGAAGTTCCTCGTTCCAATACTAACACTATAACTTCTAGAAGGTGACATGTAATTTATTTTTTTTGTTTCAATCGTGCAATCTAAGCACTTATCACTTCGCCAATGTCACGTTGTATGGAGAATACACGAAGGAGATTGATTGGAACATGCCAATTAAACTTAATTAACCGCAATATAATTTTTTTACAAATGACATATTGAGTTTATTTATAATAAACTTAATATAATATGTATTACACAGTGGGATAGCTTCTGAGACTATATACCTACAATTTAAGGTTCAATCCTAATTTTGATAGAGAAATGATAATTTTAAATATTATATTAATTTCATACTAGAATGATTACACCGTTTACCAAAAAAAAACTTAAATCTTAAATATTTAAAAAATACGGCATCAATTTATCTCCAGCAGCTTGTGTTTCTGAGCTTATTTAGATTTTTATATTTTATTGGACACGAAAATATATTTTCTGGGTATGTTAGATATGTTATCGTCAGGCTTAGTGCAAATTATTTTTGCTACATTTGTTTACATATCAGAAAAATATTAAAAACCTTTATAGGACTATGTGACTATTAAATAAAATTACGTAATCAAGACAAGCCATAGGTTTCTCAAAATGTATGCCAGAAATGTGTTTTGTGATTATGGTTATGGTTCAGTGGAAAATGAGATGCAATAATGCTCGTAATACTCATGATATGACTAAAACCTCGAAACCAAAATCTAATAAAATAGTTAGTATAGCTTTTTTTTTGTTCATGAGTAAGTCCTTTACAGATACCAGCCCATTGGGGAGTCGGACGTGGCTATGTGGGACTCCGGACAGGTAATGAGGCCGTCCATATTCCCACTAAAACCTTACGGTTATCCCCATCGACCGCCACTAGCCGGGTCACGGGAATTTTTATCTTCCGTGAAACCCCGGCGGCCGGAGCCAGGCATGTTTCTGAGTCAAAGGTGGTGGGTCACCCTTGACGGCCTGCTCAGAGAAACGCGCGGAAGCGACCAGCGCACGCCTGCTCGTTATATCCTAAGTCATCTGCTACTCAACGACCTCTATAGTCAGGATAGTCAGAGAGAACCTAGTGTCAAGACACTCAGTTCAATTTTCGCCTGAAAATTGAAACATTGCTTGTTGAGTGCCGGAACTCAACACCTTGGTCTTGTTGACAAGAGCTGAGTATTAAAAATATAATTCCTCTGTATTGGGTATCGAACACACAACCAATTTAGATTACAATACGGCAGCGTGTCCCACCGAGCAACGATAGCCTCAATTTAATACATAAATACATATAAACACAAAAATATTATATAAACCCATAATACTTACACATATTATGATCTAAGTAATAGCCATATTAATATGCGCATACATTGTCGGTTAATTCTAACACATTTTTTTTCCCTTTATAAGTGAGTGACTCATGCGCCGGCGCAGTTACATAGTACAGTATAGGCTGATGAAACTATGATATCGTTGTTACGCGAAACAGGTTGTTTTATATAAGTTTTTATTTATTTTATATTTTTTTATAGGTTGTAGGTATTTATTATTGAATTTGTTATTGATTTATGATTGAAATTGAATTGAATAATATATAGTAATTTACTAAACTAGGGAACCTTCGTTGCGCAGTGAAATAGCGTTCATTTCTCCGCTCAAGTGAACTAAACACAAGGCGGCGTTGAGTTCCGCCACTAAACACGAGAACGGAGTGTTTTGACACTAGGTTCTCTCTGACTTAGCCTGCTATGCGGAAAAATAGAAGCTGCTTATTTTAAAAACCTTATGTAGCTTGAGATGAAAATATATACAAAAACATGTTAAGATATAATAATAAAATTAATTACTTGAATTATTATACCACTGGTATACTTGTATTAAAAAAAGCAAATGAATTTACACAATGACAAGAAATAAAACTTTTAAAACTATGATAACAGCTTGAAAATGTTGACTCAAATGTCATATTTAATAATGTTTATTACTGCTTTCACATATTTTAAAATTTACTACAATTAGTATAGATATAAAACAATTCTATTCAACAATTTTAATTATTTTCTATCTGGACTGTAGTAAACTGTTACATTTACGGTTAGTTAACAAAGTAAACGAGGACAGACATAGTGACAGGTCTAGACATTGTGTGCTTGGTTTAAATTAGAAGTAGAGTGCATCTGCTATATGTACGATTTTATCTTTTATATCGGATATGTTTGTAAATCTGCTATAAATATCGATTTTAAGGTAACCATAATTAGTTTCTAGTAAATTAGGTTTTTATTTTTTTATTTAAGTGACATTGAGTATTTAGTGGCAGAACTCAGAGTCGTGAGCAATGAAAATATTTTAAACTAGCATCCCACTCGCGTCTTCGCCTGTGTAAGCTAAGCTATTTAGTATTTTCGCCTACCCGTGTGTTCTTACATACATCACAAACTCTGCTTATATATATAATTTAAATTATTGTAACTTTTTTATTTAATAAAATGCTCAAAAATGTATTTAAATCGGTTAAGTCGTTTCTGAGACTAATCTGAAAATCTTTGTTTTAGATTCTGTAACTTATATATTTTAAATTAACCCAATCATTTTTTTTCATATATCTTTCATGTACAGAATGGGATCAATTACTTTTTTATTAGATGTATAGATATATTTAGTCCCTTGACTGGGAATCGAATTGTCTCGATTTTCGAGCCAAAAGTGCAGACTCTCTGACTAAAAGTGTAAGCGGAATAAAATAATAATAGCTTTACTTTTCAATACAACTTCTACTTATTTTAATAAATGTCGATTAAAATTAATGTTTCGTAAAAAATGTAAGATACTCGCTTCTAACTTTATTTAATTATTGTAAATGTAAAATAAATTAAAGTTGAAGCAAAAAAATGCTAATATTACATTTGCAATATATAATATTTAACTTTAAAAAAAATATTTAGTTCGTTACAGATAAATAATATTAATAAAGTGCAATAAAAGCTTTTTAAATTTCCGAAAACATAAATCATATTAAATTTTCATATAAACACTTGTCAACTTATTTAAATATAACTATCATGTATATATACGTGTATACATTTATAACGACAGTGATTACAAAAAAGCACAATTATGCAACCCCTAGAAGCTTAATTATTCAAGACTGAGGGTCTAGATTCAGACAATAAAAGCTAGTCATCATTTCGAGCTTTCATCTTAATTCTATACACATAAGTTTCATAAGTCAGCCTAGTAACAGTGAGTCACAGTGTAATCTGATGGGAGATAAGATACTGTTTTTTTCACAGTGCCTTCCCGTGCCAAGCGCTGTGTGAGTCATCTAGATAAAGCCGGATAGTGAGATGCTGTTAGAATATTAAGCTATAATTTTAAGCTTTTTGGTTTTCTGTGATTATTTTTTTAAGTTAAATTAAACCTATTTTTTACAATAGACGGTTTATTGAAGTATTTTTAAAGTTGGTTGAAAAATATAGTTAAATACTGAATGAATTTGCCGTTATTATATAATACTTGATACTTCAACATAGACATTTTTTAAACTTAAATCTTAGATAAAATTATAAATTATTGTATAATAATATTAGGATTATATTGATGTATTTATAATAAAAGTTGCAGATTCTTTATCTTAACAAGTTAAAAATTAAGATTAAATAAAACAGTAAAATATAAAAACCAAGTTAATTTATAAAAAAATTAAAAAAAAAATCGACTCTATAGAGCTTTTGCTCTTTGACTGCGTTGACCAAACTCCAGACGATGTCTTCAAACAATTTTTTTTTCTATTTTGTACCGAAAATATTTAACATTTAAACGATTCATTTTATAATTAGGAGCGTTTGTATGTAATGATGACTTTTTAACAATCGACCTTATATTTATGTCATAGTAAATTTTAAGCCATTTTGACTCTGTGAGAAAGATGCTGACTATATACTATGGTTGTAGGTTCAATCTCTCGAGACGGGGAGAGAAAAAGCTTTTATATAAAAATATTATTATATACACGAATATTAAATCTCCGCGGCGTTTAGTTCCGCCGCTGTAATTTATTAAGAAGTGCTTTAAAACTACGTTATAACTATAGCACACAATTTATCTCAATATATGCAATAGTTGTATAAAATAAAAAAAAAAACTCTTTATAGGTATAACTAACAGTTGTAAAGTTGTATTTTGTATGAGGTCAAATTTCGACCAATTTTATTCATGATACAAATATTTTTAAAACAACCTATATTAATCATTTAGTGTCATCTAATATAATGTAAATATGATGATAAAAGCGATATTAATGTCTTTCATAGAACCATAATTATATGACACACATTCTTGAAGTTCTTTTTATTATGACATGACAAATTAGAGATTGAAGCTATTGTAACGTAGCTAGTCATTTTAGTCCGTCACTGAGCACAAAAGATGCGAGTTCAAATCAAACGTACAGAATATTTTATACAGAGCTAGTTTAATTTTTAGTCGTAGCTTGTTTAATTTTGTTATTTTGACCATCTCGCTAAATATTTATTTAGTGAATTCAACGATGATTTTAAAAATATGGAAAAAAACAATAATAGGTCTACCAGAAACTTTTTTCCGTTTCTATCAAAACAAGTTTCAACACGAAAGCACGTACTCGTATACATACTGGAGTAGCAAATTAACTAAAATAAAGTTGGCTACGGATAAAATTAATTTACGTCACTGTATTTTATACGAATAAACAAGGAAGAAATGCTACAGAAGAAGCATGTAGAAGTTTTTGGTGAAGGTACAGTTTCTGATAGATGTGTCGAAAAATTTAAATCAGGTGATTTCAACCTTTCTGATAACCCACGTTCTGGTCGGCAATCCTTGATTGATGACAATGTAGGATACTTTTCTGACAACATCAGAAATCACAGAAAAGCTTAATTGAGCTAAGCAAACCATTTCGGACATATTAAGACGGTGGGAATGGTGTAGAAAAATTTAAAATGGGTGCCAAATGAATCAACTGAGAAGAATTTGAATGATCGAGTCGTCATATGCACATATTTGCTTTCTAGGAACAAAATCGAGCCCTTCTTGCACCGGATGATAACGGGGGATCAAAAGTGGAAGGTCTGTCTGTTTCTGCGTGCGTGTGCGTTTGCGTTTGTGCACGCTTATCTCAGAAACGGCTTAACCGATTTAAATTTTTGACAATTGTAATTTGGTATACTTCCCTAAGCGTTTAGTGTTGTAACAAAAAAAAACAAATAGTTTAGTCGAGTAGTTTACACAGGTGAAGCCGCGAATAATCAAAATGTAATAAAAACAAAGATTATGAATTCAGTATCACATACAGGACTCTTTATTTTTATGTTTCGTTAGCCCAAAAGCAACTTTCAGTTTCACCAAATAATATGTATAAGTATATCAGTCACTTATATATGTGTAAACTATAATATTTTACAAGTCCTAATACATAGCTCTCCTAATAATACATGTGAAACAAAATATATACCAGCATTTGAGGCCATAGTCGCGCTGTAAAACAACGCATGACTGTAATGGTTGTGGGTTCGATTCTCGCTCGGGGAAATGATCATATTACAACTACCTTCATTACACTGCTCTGGTGACAGTCAACACGCAATGTCTGGAATTGGGTCAAAAGTGGAGAACGGAGTATCTGGCCACTAGTTTCTCCCCTAACCCTTAAAACTTAATCGCCATTAAATCGGTTATTACTATACAGAAAATAACGGTTTGAACGTGATTTTCTTAATACCTTATTTAACGATACAAAATGTCAACTCATAATAGTCATTTTATAGCTCTTAAATCTTTTTGACGTGAATTTTGACTGACTTCTTCACAGACTGATGGGAAATGCTGTCTGGTTTTTAGTTACAAAGTATTTTATTATTTTCATTCTTTAAAAACTTTTTTTTATTAAGTACTTACGTTTACATTTTAAATAGATTGAAGCTTTATTATGGTTTAAAAGCCCTATTATAAGTTTGTATGTGTAAAGAAATAAATCACAACTATTTTATATATTAGAGGCAGTTACAAATTCAATATTTTTATGATATTAAATGAATTAAATCATGTTATATAAGGGATTTTCTACTTTTTGTCCGCAAATTCACAGCGGCTGACTGTAACCGCGATTGTTTGTAGGTTCGATCCCCACTCCCATGATTATATTTAATTTATTTTCATTCCCCGCTCTGATTACATACAGCGTGGCGTTGAAAAGTGCCACTCAGTACACTATGTCTCGATTTTGGGCGGAAAGTGGAGAACGGAGTAATTTGACCCTTAAGTTAAGTTCTCTCTGACCGTTGCTCTCCGGGAAAAAACGTGAAAGCAGCTTCACGTTAAAACTAGTAAACATCACAATATTTGTTTGTTTATTAATATGCATTATTAATGTCATGTGTTTTAACTCCACTAACCCATATTTGTAAGTAAAAATAATCTATTAACATTTTAAGCATGGGACATTGAGCTGCGGAACCTAACACTGTGTTTAGCGAAACCGGTGAAATATATTTTTTTTAATACAAAATTTTCTTTTAGCTACGATCTGAACCCATAATCGTCTAATATCATATATTTTTCTATACATTGCACTACTATAAATGTTCAGATTAAAATCAATATTGATTATATTTTAGATGCAATTTAATAGATTATAACTTTATCCTTTTTTTAACAGAACAATCTTCTACGTGTGGTCTCAATAGCAATATCCATTGGCAAAGCGATAAGTGCTCAAATTGCACTCTCGAAGCACCATAATTAAAGAACTGTACTCAATTGTACTAAATTGAACTGAACTGTAATTTCATATTAAAATTCAATATGCAGTTTAACTGAATATTGAATTTTAATATGAAATTTCATTAAACTGCAACCAAATATATCACGATAGCATTATTGTAATATTCAAATAGTTAAGCAAGCGATTATAATAAAAAGCTATTTCATAAGTATATCGACTGATATCGTTTCTAACACGATGTAACTAAACAAAAGATCTGTTATCACTAATGAAGTATGACGAAAGATGTCAAGTGTCCACAAACTGGCTGATGTATACCAAATGTTTGTTGAAGATAAGAGTAGTGTATGGTCTAATTTAGAATAGAACATTAAAAAAAAATCTTAGCCCATCGTGGCATACTGGGACAGCCTCTGACTGTAAACGTGATTGGTTGTTGGTTCGATTTCCACTCGGGGGAATGGTTATGATATAGTTTCAAGCTTTATCTCTAGCGGGGTAGTCAGAGAGATCATAGCACCAAATGATAAGATATTTCATATTGCATTCGCGACGTCCACAGTTTTCGACCTCTTCATACGCGCCCCCCGAGGGGTCCTGCGTTTATGTGACCTTTCTCCAGTATCATTACTTAATTATATTTCAGTTATTTAAATTTTCTCACTCTACTAAGATACAGCTTGGCGTTAAATTCCGCTACTCGACACACACTATCTCAAATTCTGGCGGAAAGTGGAGAGCGGAGTGTTTTGATATTGATCTATGCGGGAAAAGTTATGTATCGTTTTGTCACCTAAAAAGTGTTTCGTGTAGGACTCTTGTAATATAAGTCAATATCAATATTTCGCTAAATCAGATTTGGTTGATTTAAAATCAATCTTCCTACCTTAAATTTTTAGTTTAAGTGTAAAACAGACTAATTTATTTTAAAGAAAAAAGACGTTTTTGCGAAATATCAATAAATATTTACTTAATTAAAATATTTAAGCCTATTTAATTAATTTATATATTAATTTACAATAAAAAAATGCACAAAAAGCTTAATGCCGAAAAGCGTTCTATACGAGCCAACCATGGCATGTGGGATATAGTGTAGCTGTGCAAAAGTAAAATATTTATAATTAAACATATACATAAAAACTAAAATAAATTAAATATTGCAATAAGTAATAAACTATTAATATTTTTCAATTATTCTTCAAAGATTTGAACTCCCTACCACTGTCAATCCTATTAAATCACAACAACCTATAACTTAGACCACAGCACAAATAGGTAAAGTCTGTCGAATTTTATTAAAAACTTCTTTGTATGTTATTTTTATGGTGACTGCTCGTTAATATGTAGAAATATTTTGATAAGGAGCTTTTGTTTTGTACTATAGAGTTTATTGACATTGCATCATTAGTTTGAATCACCTAATAGCTAATGCATATTTTGAAGAATTGGGATCGATATGAAATAGCTAGATTAGTTAGTTATTAAGTATTGATAGACGTCTGGTTCTTTTGATATTGTGTTTGATCGAGTTCATAGGATTCATTAAGGTTACGTGAATTTTAGGGTTAGTCATCAGGTATAGGAATTGCAGCAACACGCTTTTTCCTGCATAGCAGGGTAGTCAGAGAGTCTAGTGTCATTACACTCCGTTCGCTACTTTCAAAACCGAAATCGAGACATTGCGACTTGAGAGGCGGAACTTTACTTTACTTTCGCTTTGTCTTAGGTACCAGATCGGAGAAATGAAAATATTTAGAATACAATCTTTACTAATATAAATTCAAATCCAAACCCAATACATCTAGTGATAATAATTTTTTAAGAGTACCGAAAAACGGGATGTTGGGTTCCGCATACAAAATACAATGTCGTGTTCAGGCGGAAATAAAGATTGTTTTATAATTGAGTACCTCTGTATACTCTGCAAGGCATGAAGCTGAAAGCAAAATCTTTTAATCTCTGCTAAACCTATAAACATAAAGTGATGTTAAATTTCGCCAGTCAACAGGTAATTTATTACTAAATTCACTTAGAACTCAATTAACTATAGAAAAAATAACATTTTAAAATACAAAACACGGATATTTTTTTGAAAGCAAAATTTAAAATTCCCTTTAATCGAACAATAGAAAACTATATTATTCTTTTCCATTACATCTATTACAACCTAATGGTTAGTTATAAGTACATTATTTATGATTCACACGACTTGTCCTTAGTATTCAAGCAATTAGCATATATTAGTCATCATTAACTAAATGAGTTAAGATAATGTATGGTGGTGTGACAAGAAATTATAACAACATTGGCTTTTATAGAAATTGTAATTTCGGCAAAACAAATTTCTAATACAATATAAATAAATTGCTTATTTTGTTTTATGTTTTTACATGAAAATGATTCCATCATGGCACAGTAAGACTGCGTTTAACTGTAAACGCGATTGGTTGTGGATTCGAAACTCATTCTCACTCAGACAAAAAAAACAGAAAAAAGTGTAAAACTAAAAAAGGGAAGGCTTTCGCAGCTTCGCCCGCGTAATCTATAGTTGTTAAGTACTTTTCCGGCTGCCTTTTCGCTAAACATTGAAAGACTTGGGAAAACGGAAATAAATAGGAGAAAATGAATCCTATGTTCACCTCAACACCTCATGTAAAATATCATCATTTGGCCATGATGACATCACAGACAGACAGAGTTAATTTCGTATTTACATTATGAGTATAGTATAAATAATATTAATATTTAAACGGACTAGGTTTCAAACGTATTTTCAGCGTAGCAGTTGAAATTATTAACGACTAAGCTATGTAAGTTAAAATGTAGATAAACAAGTATTACAAGGCAAAACAGTTCTTCTATTGTAATATTGTGAAATCATACATAATATATGTATATATACGTATAGCGTTTGCCCGTGACTCCGCCTGCACGAGTTTTAGAAATTTTATAAATAATAAAAAATGAAATTCATCAGTTAAAATTTTATTTGTTTTCCTTTAAAGTGTATTTTCACTAACATGACATGACATGAAAAAGATTGAGTTGAATACCTTTAAGTATATTATCTCGATATGTTAAACACACATTAAATATTAATTTGAGGGCATTGTGGCGCAGTGGTATCTGACTGCTAACGCGTTTGGTTGTGGGTGCGATTCCCTTTCGGGACAGTGATTATATATATTTTTTCAAATCCAGACAGGGCTGTCTAGTCTGGATAGTCTGTACAGTCTGCACCCATTTTTCCTTAATGTTATTATATTTTTAACAGTTAATTTTTCATACATATTAAACATATTATATTTAAATTATTTTCATTACCCCACTCTGGTACCTAAGACAAAGCGAGGCGTTGAGTTCCACCAGTCAACACGATAACAATAAAATATTTAAATATTAGTTTGACAGTAATACATGTTTATTAAATACCGAAATAGACTAAAATACAGTACCGTTGTTATGATATTATAATGATACTCAGCGTCACATTTTTTCCCGCATAGCTGGGTCATAGTCATCATAGTCAGAGAGAACCTAGTGTCAAAACACTATATTCTCCACTTTTATAAATAGAGACATTGCGTGTTGAGTGGCGGAACTCACCGCCGTGCTTTGTCTTCTTACCAGATAGGAGCAATTAAAATAATGTATATATAGCCAATTTCCCGAGTGGAAATCAAATCCACAGCCGTTAAGCCGTTTTAGCCGTTAGACTGCCCCACGGTCTAATTCACGACGTCCTTAAAATCATAAAAAAAATTAAAGATAAAAAAAGACTTCATTGATCATTGCTACATTTTAATGTTATACTAATTACCTGATAATACATCTTCTTATAATATTGCTGAATTATTGTATAGTAACAAATTTAAATAATAACTAATTACTCAAAACAAATACATCAGTTTTCAATATAAGTTATTATTTTTCAATATTATATCCAACATAACATAACATACATATGTCCAACACATTATTATAATATTTACAACATAATAGTCAACGTATGGTAGAAACACGTGGATATATTATGGAAAAAATATGTTCGAGGAATATGTTAGTGCATAGTAGTGCAAGGTCAAAGTATAGAAATGAAGGTCGCTTTTGTTCATATACAAGTATAAGTTATATGCGGGTTTCTGCGTTTGTAACGTAAATAAATGTAGGTATAAGTTAAGAAATAAAATATTGATATGCAAAAATTTTAACCAGTAATATTTTTGGGATTTAAATAAGTATTTAACTACATTCTTTTTTATATTGTTAAATTAAATATGACGTTTTATATACTATGAATATGACTTAATATTATTATTGAATATATAGTATTGAATATGACTTAATTTCTGTTATGTGAATTCTATTGTTTTTTTCTTTTTAAGTGCAATAAAGAATATATAGGACAAATATCGAAACTGGAGTGTCTTGTGACTTGTCTAGCTTACTACATTGTAGTGATTTGTGATTTTTTATATTAGACGAATGGCGGAACTCAACGCCGCTCTTTGTCTGATTAGAGCGGGAAATGAATTAATTGAATTATAATCACTTCTCCGAGTGAGGATCAACCAACAAATATAGGAATCAGACTGTCCCATGGTGCAAATATGGTGTGAAAATACTGTTATACGAGTATGTATAAAAAAAAATTGCATTTTGTACCAGAGCGAAGAAATAAAAATCATTTTAATTTATACATATTTGTCATATTGGTTTATCAACCCCTGTCATTACCAAAAAACCTACATGAAATTATTGAAGCTCCTATATAATAAAACATTATCTAACAAAACAAGCTCGTATAAATTAAACTTTAGGGTGACAATATACACACAATGTACGTACGTCTGAAAAAAAAGCTCGATCACTCGAACACCTGCGATTGATTTCAATACCCTTCATATATTGATTAGTATTCATATAAAATGCCAAAGGAATTCAAATCTTAAGCTCTTGTTACTAAGAACGTATTAGGTTAGCTTAATAATTTAAGTACAAGGTTTTAGCCCGAGCCTTTAATGCAAAAACTAAATACAATACAGAGGTCTGTATTATTAACTGTATTTGTGTATACAAATTTTGAAGATACAATGATAAGCGTGAAGAGGATAATGACGATGTGAAAATTAATGAAAATAAATTAAAAAGAGATGCCATCATGGTAAAGTGGCAATGTTAATTAAACGGGCGATTTTGTGGGTTTGATTCGAACTTGGGGTTGTGATAATATTTAAATTTGTTTTTATTTACCTGATCTGTTGAAACAGTGTGGCGTTGGTTAATATGTCCTAAAAATCTTACAATTATATGGTTATCGGTATTAGACGTGAATATGATATTTTTCAAAGCTCGGTGTTGAGTTCTACTGCTGCTGTTTTGTGGAGGACGGAGTGTCTGGACACTAGGATCTCTCCGATTACACTGTTATGCGGAAAAAAGCGAAAAGGTGCTCTTTGTATTGTTTTGTTAAGGTTGAGCTAATAAAATTTGGTTTAGAGTATTAATAGTAAGTAGGAATAAATTTACAAGCTTAAATACTGATTAATTTATATAATCGAAGTATATCGAAACGAGTATTAATTATTTGTTTTAAAATTTGTATACGGTAAAATTAAATTTAATATTTGATGATAAATGAGAGGTAAACGAGGTAGGGTTTCCCACTTAGTGGATCTTTAGAATACAGTGTAGATGATACTGGAGGAAGGTCACGCCACAGTAGGTCATCCCCGGAGGTACATGAAATATTTGAGACAATATATCTTTATATATTATTGTTTAAATTTTCCTACTATATACTAGTGTATACGGGCGATATAGTGTAAAAGGTCGATCATGTCCACAAGTGATACTTATATTATTATTATAACAAACTTGCATTTTAATGGCGTTTTGGTCACATCAAGAGGTGATGAATGTATGGTAAGAAAAATTTATGAAGCAAAGGTGAGCGGTTAACAGAAATAGAGGAAGACGGTTGAACTTCAAGAACGCAGTATCGATGATACTGGAGATAGGTCATATAAAAACCACGAGGACTACCGGTGAGCGTGTATGAAGGGGCCGTAACGTTAGGCGCTTCGTTCTCTTTGACTACCCCATTAGGGATAAAGTGTGAAGCTAAAAAAAAGATCACACAAAGTTTAGCTTCATTTACTTATCTTAGTCGCAGATTTACGCTTTTTTCCGCAGGGTCAGAGAGAACCTAGTGTCAAGACACTACTTTCTCCACTTTCTGCCCCAGATATCGCATGTTAAGTGCAGAAGCTTGACGCTGCGATTTGTCTTAGGCGCTAAAGGAGAAATTAACATATTTGAAATACAAATCATTGAGTTGGGGAATCAAATCCACAGCCAATCACGTTTACAGTCAGACGCTGTCCTACTGCGCCGTGATGGCCTCAGTCTTATAACACCCAATTTAGCTTATTTTTCTAACTTAACGGTTTTTGTAAAAAGACGCTGCTGCCCTCCTCTTCTGCAGAATGAAGAGGTTAATGACAGTGTAAGAGACGAGAGAAGTTTTCATAAACCGTAGCGTTAGACTGACTACCTAAAAAAAATATTTTGTATTTATTCCTCGTCGGAGTTACACATAATTTGACGGACATATTTTTTCTATTATAAACGATTTTTGAAATTTCATCAAAACCTGTCCATCCGGTAATGACCATACAATATTTCCGTCCAAGTATATATGAAAACTTTCATATTTATAACCCTTGTAGGATATTCAACGTATGATACAAACACGTGAGTAAACTATGGAAAAATACCGCATAGGATACGAGATCGCTATCCTTGTATAATATATTATATACCGCTATTATGCGATAGCTATATTATGTGTAGTGATCATGGGCTTATATATAGTAAGGTTACACAGAATTGATTTCACTTATTTGGGGTTCAATCCGATATTATAAAAAAAAACAATATTATATTTTGTTATAAGTATATACATGTAAATTTTTAGTCAGAGAGAACTTAGTAACCAGGTACACTTTTCGTCCGAAATACAGACATTTCAACTCTAAGCCGCGCTTTGTCGTACCATAGTGGGGAAATTAAAACATTTTAATGTAATCAATCCTCCGAATGGGTATTGAACTTACAACCAAATGAGCTTACGAATCATAACCAATTTAAATAAATACATAGTTTTTATATTATTACAGACTTTTAAAATTAACTTATGCTACACTTAAGGCAAACATATATATTCCAGTAACATGCGATAGTAATAAGTAGTATTAATGGTACAACTGCAACCGACTAAAAGCTTCATAAACGGCGTCTCATTTCTCAACTGAAATGCAAATTTCTAACAATAGGGAGACAATAGTGCCTGTGGCAAGCGCTAAGCACTTTAATTATTATTGTTTCTCAAAGTTAATACTTCTTGGCTTTTTATATGTAAATTTTGTTTTCAGTAAAAATATATTCTAACCTTTTCTGAAGACGATATTTTAATTTAACATGCATATTTCACGGATCTTATGGAAAGACAGATGCCACCTGAGCTGCCGTCAATAAATGCGATCGTTTCGGGGTTATGTTTTATTTATTTTTATTCCAGGCTTAAGTTAGTAAAAAAATATATAAATTATTATATTTAATTAATTTTCAATATCCTTAAATTATATTTAATTAACACACAATGCGATTTTTACGGCAAGAGGGGATCTGAATGTCTTGAAACTAGGGCAGAGAGAAAAAAAATTTGTTATGCTATGCGGGAAAAGCATGCAACTGCTTTCTTTCTATATTTAAGAGATGTTGTGTTTTATGTAGCAAAATATATATTTGAACCAGTTTAGAATCTGTTACTATCGTGTGAAGTTAAGAAAATATTAACTATACTATGGCTTCCGTATATTTCATATTTATAATATCTACTTATACAATTGACAGATCAAAAATAATAATAACAAAAATCTCTTTGGGAATTATTTCCACATTCTATTCTCACATTCCACCTTATTAATAACATGATAATCTTTCATTTACATACATCAATAAATAATTTGCATAATACAATACAATTCAATATAAGATAGCAGGTACCTACACAATTGTCAGTATTCTAAATTCAAATTATCAAGTTTTGGATGCGCATACGCATGCAAATTTAATAAGTGAATTCGCCTGAACAGTGTCTAAATGACTATTTTATACGAAACGCTTGCAGTTGTGTATTGCACGTTGAAGTTTCCATGGGAAAATTATTATAAGATCGTTAATCATAGAAATTTTTGTATTATTTTATTATTTGTACGAATTTCTCATATATTTACGAGGTAAGCAAAAAGGAAATAATTATAAGTCATTGTGTTCTCTACTTTTCTTTAATTTAAAAAAGGTAACACAATTATTATTGGATCTAAACGCTGCGGTTCATCTTACTTGTCCATATACAGTATAGCATTTAAACACCACGGTATTTACATCGTATCCCAGCAGCTTTCGCTACTACAGCGCTAGATTGGCTGTCAAACTAGCATTATGTCGTATATAGGCAGCGGTAGAATGGAGTTTATTAATTTTATACATTTTTCAATAACTAGCGACCCGCCCGCGGCTTGGCCTGCGTAAACTACATGACTTAACTATTCTGTTTTTTCGGTCACTCGCGTTCTCACTTAAATCACAGACTTTGCTTAAATTTATAATTTAAATGGTTGTATCTGGTTTGTTTATGAACCGATTGAAATGAAATAAAAACTAAATGTTAAGGTAAGATGCATTTAAATCGGTTAAGCTATTTCTGATATTAGCGTGCATAAACAAACAGAAAAACAGAAAAGAGAATTAAAAATCATTGTTCTGGGTTCTATTATATTGATGAATGCCTCTAATAATATAATAATATGTTTTCTCATATATCTTCCATGTACATACAGCGATCAGTTACATTTTTATTACATGTAATAATACTTTAGGCAAACAGTAATAAGGGATTTGCTGTGAAAAAGAAATGCAGAAAGGTGCAAAAAGTATTGTTTATTTTTTGCCGTATAGCAGGTTTATCAGAGATAACCTAGAGTCAAGAACCTTCGTTCACTACTGTCTGAAATCGAGATATAGTTTATTGTATATTGAAACTTAATTCTCAACTTTGTCTTTTCAAATCTCACTAATTATAATAATTTAAATGTAACTCCCTAAATGGGAATCGAACCCATAACTAATCATAGACACGATGGCCTATACTTTTTACTAATATATATATATATATATTCTTTACCGCCATAACAAAAAACAGTAAATTAACAATTACCACAGATGTCAAGCAAATTAAAATAACGGCAAGTCAATTAGCAACAAAATATTCAACACAAAAGAGGCGGTGTGTGTCCGTGACGTATATATTTAATTAAATTCACCAGTTTTCAGTTTTCGCTTTTCAGTGGAGTCAACTGAAAATTACTGACTTCATAGATGCTATTAATCATTGGTTACACGGAAGGCGGTGAACAATAGGTGTGTATAGTCAGGGTTGTTACACTACTTTAGTGTATTTTGTAAATATGCATTGACCATTTAGTGATAAATCGCTTAGCTTTTCACTTACTAGCAATCCAGAGCCTCTATTTGTTATGAAGTGGTCTAAATTACAAAATAAACCTAATATAAAAATTTTAGTAACGACAAATCGCGACTTTCTTATATTTCAAAGAATTTTGGCTTCTGGTACTTCATGAATTTCCTTTTCAAATTAATCAACACTTTTATATTATAAATATTCTGTATATACTTAAACTAAAAAGGAAAATATAATACAATAAATTAACTGTACCCATATATTAAAGAGATTATTGTGCAATTTACTTATTTACCTCGAAATGCTATAGAATTAATATTTTCAAGCCTGTTACTTTACTTTTGTGCATTGATAAGGGCTTTAACTAATTTTATTTTTTTAATTTGAGTGGGCAGAGACACGGGCCGTAGAGGCGAACCAGAATGAGTATTTTAAAAAATCGCCTAGTGCGTCGTCTCAACTCCGAGGCACTGCTCCAAGCATCAGCTGGTGGCACGGTGAATCCATGGAGTGCTAAGGAATTCCTTCTCTTTCTTCTTCCTAATTGTACATCTTTGGTATATTAATTGTTGGGCATATTATATACTAGTGACCCGATCGCAGCATCGCCTGTGTAAACTTTCGCCCGCCAGCGGTCTCCTTTAAATCACAAACTTTGAAAAAAACACAAATTTATAATTTAAATGGTTGTAACTTTTTTATTTATAAACTGATTGATATGAAATAAACACTAAATGTTAAAGGAAGTTTACCAAAATACAATAGTTATATGGTTAAGCTGTTTCTGAAATATTCATACACAAACATAAAGACAAGCAAACAAACAGAAAAGAAAATCAAAAATCATTCTTTTGGGTTATATGACATTGATAAATATGCCCAATATATATTTTTTCATATATCTTCCATGTACAGACAGCAATCAGTTACATTTTTATTATATGTATATTATGTACCTATATAGATTTAAAGGCATATTACTAATACTTAATTTGCTAAAAATTGAAATATTTTTCATACATTTCATATACTTGTATGAATCATACAGTCACGGCCGCAACGCTCTGCTTAGCTTTCTCCGTGATTATGCGTTTATTGACGTAACTAACACCAACGGTGTCAAGATCATATGAATCATAAGTTACGAATTCATATCTGTGCCAATATATTTAAATTTACGATTTTTTTATGGAATTTATCGGTTTTTTTTACATATTTTTCGTGTTTAAGTGCTTTATTTAAATTTTAAATGGAAGGCGGTATTCACACACTCCGTTCTCGAGTCTTCAGCTTGTTTAGACACAAAATTAGTTAAATGGTTAAACTCAACGACATCGTCATGCTTTGTCTTATTAGATTATATCCAGTGTTTAATAATATTAATTCCCCTGTGTCATAATAGAATCCACAACCATCGCCTTTACAATCATATACCGTCCTATAACGGCAATGCTTGTTATTATTTTTTTACTTTCGTATTCGCCTTTCTCAGAGAAAACATCAAGTTGTGTTTTTATGTCTTCCAAAAAAGTTATGCAGAGACAATTTAGTGTCAAGACAGTATATTCTAAGCTTTTTTTAATATTATAAACATTGCTTTCAACAGTTGTCAGGACTAGTGTTCCACCAACCAATCAACAATGTTTCTACAACGAGCGGAAAGCGGAGACTAGAGTGACATAAAACTAAGTTTTTTGCCACAAACTTATTTATTATAATTTTTATATAGTGATTTTCACCAGCCCTATATAAACATTAAACAAACCTTAGTACAATAGCATCAACTTGCAGTGTTAGCTCGTATTAATAGCGTCTGCTAATGAATATTGCAGCCAAATGCAAGTTGACGGAAAGTTCGTGTATTATTTGGGACACTGTTATTGTAATACGATAAAGTTATTTTTGACTATTTTATGTGATACAAAGTTAAATATTTTTTGGTATTTAGTTTTCTATTAAAGTATTAATATATTAGTTGTCTATTATATAAGGCAGTAGCTTAAAGCAACACGGAACACGTGTTGCTCTATGGGTAGTTGTAACAGGTTCGAATTTCTTATGAAATTTTGAATTACATAATCAATTTATAGGTTAGTTGGTCTCATATCAGGCGACATTCGTCTTTTTCTTGTATTTGTCATGTACTGATTTCTAGAACTCCATACACAATATAAATTTATTTTTAACTCAGTTCATTTATTATTAGATTTTAGTGCTTGAAACTATTTCTAAATTGTGAATCTAGTGTAAAAACTGTTACATAGAAACGTAAAACTAAGTTAGAAGATGGGTCAGTTAGACAAACTTACGACTGAATAAAAACTTAAAATATTAACCGAATTACGATTACATGTGACTGAATGATTATATATAATTTTTTTCATTTCTCCACTCTGGTAAGAAAAAGCTTGGAATTGAGTTCCGCCACTCAACACGCAATATCTCTAACTCATGAGAAAAATGAAGAACGGAGTCTCTTGACACCACATTCACTCAACTCCTATGCGGGAAAAAAATATTATCTTGATTTATTTATAAGTAAATATTATTAAATCAAGTTGAGCAATATATAAAAAATATAGAAATGGTGATGATAAAGGTATTTACTTAAACTACAAAATACACAAACAGAAAAAAATAAAAAACTAATCGTTAATAGTATAAAAAAAAATTAAAATATTCTAAGCACACCCTTAACATTTTGCACAGTAATTTTTCAAGCTGTCGATTGCGTTAAAAAAAATCACATGGTCAATTTGACAGGTAACTTTGACGTTTGTTATAGTACAGAGAGGACAAAAAGATTGGAAGCCATTATTGGTTTGTTATTTAAATATATTGTAAATATGATGTGAGAATGACATTAGCGGTTGATTTGCATATTGAATTTAAATTGATAAGGATTGACGCTCTTAGTATTTTTTTGATAACAACAAAAAAAATTAAACATAGTTATTTATTATTAATGATTCTTTGGTATTGCAAGTACAAATTTTATATTATAAATTATATATCTACATTTATATACTTATAAATGGCGCAGTGGAAGAGCGTCGACTGCAACCGCGATTCATTCTTGGTCCCACTAGAAGGAACGATTATAGTAAAATTATTTTCGATTCTCTGTTTTAGTTCACCGAACTGGCAAATGCGGCGTGCATACCATACACTCACTAAAAGCTCACGGTGCTCCTCCTCGTCCGCCACCAGCCGGGGCCTTGGGAACCCCAATCTTCTGTGAATGTTGGTGGTGGGAGCCAGCAAGGCACGTTGCGGAGTCAAGAGTGGTGGTACACCCTCGACGGCCTTCTCGGAGTAGCGCGCGGGAGTGACCGTGGCGTGCCTACTCGTACCAGGAGACTAGCCGAAAATCCCACGCTTGCATTGCGGCTACCTGCACCTCTGCTGCTAGGTCTTCAGACGCTAAGCCTCGGCGACAGCAATTGGCTGACGCCAGAGTTACCCTGTCCAAAGGCATAAAAATCTTAATTTAACAGTAACTAACACAAATTTGGTCAGAAAATACAGAATAGAGTGACTTAACACTATGTTCTCGTACGTAGATGCGTGAAACTAAAAAACATAATATGGGATACGTTCTCAAGCATTTTTTCAATAATATAATCACGTTGAACGCTCATTTGAATATTCTCATGGTCAATTTGACAGGCAACCACCTTAGGGATTTAAATTCTTTGTATATCGATTTTTGATTCAAATTTCGCGAATTTTAAGTGTGAGAATTGTAAAAAATGTGAATATTATTTTGCATGTTAAGAATTTAGGGTTGATAAATTAGTAATTGGAGTTTAAACAGGTTTTTATATAATCGTTATACTGAAGAAAAGATTTTTTATATTGCCTTATAAATATTAGCGGAAATAAAAATTTATACAGGTATATTTTTTTAAACATCACGTATTGTTTTTGGAGGTAAAAAAGAAATGGTTGCTTTGACATTCACTTTTTAACTTTTTTGTCTTTGTTTTTGGTGTCTAGGAAAATTATTTTTAATATATTTTACCTAAATATTTAATCTAATCGATCATCGAATCGAAACAATATTTTTTATTTATTGAATATTGTATTATGAATTAGTGAATACACTATTTACTACCAAATTAAATAACATTTTGGTTTCTTTATAAATATAGTTGAAGTCATCGTAGCGCAGTGGGCGAGCGACTCTAAACAGAATTGGTTGATCCCTATTCAAATTTCTGATAAAAAGTGTCTTGACACTGGGTTCTCTCTGACTACCCTGCTATACAGGAAAACGCGTGAAATTAAAAAATAAAACTGTAAATTTAAAAGATACACTAAACACTCAAAATAATTCACTAATAAGAACTACATTGACTTGATTAACTATTTGATCTGTATGACAAATTGACTAGAAAGAATAAATTTACAAATATATTCAGGTCAAACATGTTAAGTTGAACAAAAGCCGTTCGACGCCAAAACGCCCACCGGAAGTAGCTCGCATTCTTTTGACGTTGCTCTTATATTCTTAATATATATTACATTTCATTCGTTCTATTATTTTTATGTATTTTATTATAATTTGTAATAATTTATGATTGTTTATTTTAAATCATGGTTTTTCATTATTATAGTATGAAACTATATTTATTTTCCTATATAAGTTGTAGAGTCTACGCTAAACTTCATAATTAACTCCGCAAGGACTGAAAATATATGTTTTAAATACAAATCCATTTCAAATATTAATAAATAATAATAAATAGATTACATATAACGTAGTTGTTATGCATCTGCAATACTTAAATATAAAAATATACTAAATCAGACTTTGAACTATATTTATTACATTTTATTAAAATCGGTTCAACCGTTTATGTCTATTTAAGTGACATATAAATTCAAGCATATTAATTTCTAATCTATTGTATACATATAATAATAATGTAACTGATCGCTGTCTCTACATGGAAAATATATGAAAAAATATATTATTAGGGGCATTTATCAATATAATAGAAACCAAAACAATGATATTTAATTTTCATTTATGTTTGTCTGTTTCTTTGTGCACCTAATCTCAGAAACGGCTCAACCAATTTAAATGCAATATAACTAAAACTTAAAAAAAAGCTTCTCTTGACATTTAATATTTATTTAATTTCAATGGGTCCATAAACAGTTACAAATCCATTTAAATTATAAATTTAAGCACAGTTGTGATTTAAATGAAAACGCGAGTGAGCGAAAAAAGGAAATAGTGTAGCGGGTCGCTAGTCTATAATATAAGGAATATAATAAATTAAGTAACGGCATTTTCTTCACAAGAGTAGACTTTTCTGTCCATAAAACCGGTTCGCTTCTTTTTTTAGCAAGACAAAGTTACACTGGGTCAGTTATATAAACCTTTTTTTCGATATCGAGTCGGTGTGAGTCATTTTTGTTTACATTTTAACTACTACCTGACTGCGAGTCTGTCTTGAAGTCGAAAAGTAAAAAGTGTTCAAGCAGTTTGTTCTTTTCTCCCAGTATAGAGTTAGTAAGTAGACAATGATTAAAACAAGAAAAAATTACAATAAATCTGCCTACGGTCAGTATATGAATTTTAGACTTTAAAAGCACAGATTCACCTTTTTTCCTGCATACTAGGTATGTTAGAGAGAACTTAGTGTATACACTCCGTTCTCTACTTTCTGCCTTGATATTTTTAACATTTTTAAAGTGTTATTCACACACTTAAGAAATTGAAATCGCATGACCTAGTGGTCAGAGCGCTTGGACTGATTATAAAATGCACGGGTTTGAATCCCGATGCGTTAAAACTTTTATCACAATTTTTTTTATTTTTATCTAAAAGTTTTTCTGCTTAAATTTTGCACGCCATATTGCGTGTTCAGTAGCGGAACTCAAAGTCGCACTTTATCCTACCGCAGTGGATCAATAAAATGATTAAAGGAAATGGTATTATTTGCATACTTGTCCCATAAAACATTACCGAGTAAAACTCCAAATATAAGTATGCGTTTTATAAAATAGCTAATTATTAAAATTTCTATAGTAATTAAATTGAAACCCCACGCTAAATCTTCTTTTCTTATTTACTAAACAACCCATTTTTACAATAGAATTGTTTTACATTTAAAATTTAACCTTAACACTTAGCAATACGGTATATTTCCAGATCAACAATGACATGAGATATAAGACATTTTTATGTCTGTTCTATAGGAAAGGGCACCCAAAGCTCAATCGCGCAGGTGTCCTATGAACAAAAGGTATAGATTTGATACCCGTCTGTATAACGATTTGTGGCAAAATAATACGCGGATTTTATGATACAGTGAATTTTAAACGGGTTCTGTAGTTTTTTTTTTATTATTTTGTAGGTACTGGTTGTCAGTGAATTTTTGTTTTCCTTTATATTATTATAGATGATATAAATTTTGGCAAATTTTGTTTAGCTTGTCGTTTGGTTCTTTATATCAGGGTAGTCAGAAAAAATCAATGTTTCATTGACACTAGTATCAAGATACTTTCTCCACTGTTCACCTAAATTGAGAATAGTTTTTTTCGAATGAATCAAGAGGTTGATGACAATGGATGAGGCGTAAGATGCAGGGATTATTTGGCACATCATTCTCCCTGACCACCTCACTAGGGATAAAAAAAATACAATCTGTTTTTACTATTGTATTTGTCATGTCTAACTGCATACATTAATTTTGGATTGAACTCCTTCTTAAAAAGAAAGAAGACGCACTTGATGCTTATCTCCGCCAGTAGCACGGGCAGAAATAACCTCAACCGTGAACATTTAGTTCTCAGCTTTCCGCCTGTATTCGAGATATTACATGCTGAGCGGTACCAGAGAACTGAAAATAACTTATAATCATTCCCCTAAATGGTAATCAAATCCTCAACCATCATCTTTATAGTTAGATACTGTCACACTGCAGCACGATGAAATGAAGGTATAAAATAAAAAAATTAAGCATAAAAAAATATTGTAAGATCTATTTAGTAAAAAGCAGGACATCGTGGCGCATCGGAACAGAGCCTGGCTTTAAGCGCGATTGGCTGTGGGTTCGATTCAAACTCGGAGGAATGATTATATTTATATTATTTTCATTTCTCCGCTCTGGTACCTAAGACAAAGCGCGGTATTGAGTTCCGCCACTCATCACGCAATGTCTCGATGACGGGCAGAAAGTGGAGAACGGAGTGCCTTGACACTAAGTTCTCTCTGACTATATGTTGTATAAGTTGTATATTATTCAAAACATGGGAACTACAAATCATATTAAATAGGTCTAATATAGTTGAACCCTAAAAAACATTTAAAAAAGCTCGTGTTCATCGTCCCTATACATGAAAATCACTGTCATCAATCAACCCATTCAATATTGGCTTTAAACCAGAGTCTAGTAAGTAAGTTGGTAACTTTGTAGTTTAATTTAGTGTATGAAAACTATGATAAAAGTCTACTACTGTTTGATTACTGACGAGGTTATAAATTCGATTTCCGCTCTTTTTTTCTTTTTAGAGGTAGCAGAACTTTTATAGTTGAAGACAGAATGTGTTAAGGAATGGAACTCAACGCTGCCTTTTTTATATATGGGGGTGTGTATCTGTGTGTGTGTGTGTAATCATTCCCCCCAAGTGGATCAACAGTCAACTGTCAAGACACTGAATTACGATGGCAAATTTTTCATGTCACATCCTTAGCTTTAAAATTTAGTAAATAAACATTTTTGTATCTCATATATGCTTAATAATATTTATTTTGGGTTAAATACGCCAAAATTTTTAAATATAAAAAATTACATTGTAATAAAAAATGGCCGTGTATTGAACTGTAGTATAATTTTGAAGTTGAAAAGTTAATTTTTTGTGAAGATGTATAATTAACATAACTTCTAATTCTGAACTTATTTTAAATCGTAATAGTATTTTAAGTTGTGTTGTCGTTTAAGTAAGTAAGAGATTGTTTTTTAAAGGTCCTAGGTTCGACTTTCAGTTAATGTGTACGTTACAAAATAGCTTTGTACAAAAAAATTATGTACCGTATATTTTATTATTTTTTTTGACAAACGAATTTTGCGTACAGACAGTGTAACCTTAATTTTAAAATAATAGCGTCTAGAGAATGCACAGAGTAATTTTAACTTAAATATTACATTTCTTAATTTTTATTTTCACATTTTTTTTATGCAAAGCAGGGTGTGCACAAAGAACCTAGTGTCAAGGCACTCCATTCACGTCTTGATTATTTTTCATTAACTAAAACCAATTTATACTTAATTAATTTAACAATAAATGTGATTTTGCAAAATTTATACAGCAAGGTGAGTGTGAGTTCTATTTTGTTTTATATTAAACTATAAAAATATTTGAATTGAATAACATATTTTTAGAAAACGTTATAAAGTTTTGAACGCAGCCGGATCTGAACCCGCGCCTCTTGAAAACCGTCCAAGCGCACTGACCGCTAAGCCATGTGTTTTATACGTTCGACGCTTATACGTTTCTATAAATATGTTTTTCAATTGTCTAAATGTACGAATTACACTGGATTGTTCGATAATCATATTATTTTCAACATACATTGATTAAACAAATCAGCTTCTAATAACGGAAATGATAATTTCTGTTTATACAAATCAGCTTTAATGATTTAAATAATAATAATCGTATTTCAGTATGACAGCTTCAAATCGTAATTGTGATTATGGGTAGGTTCGTTTCCCACTAACGAAATAATTATATATTAATAATTTTCATTTAGATACCTTCTTACGAAAAAACGGGGCATTGAGTTGCGTCAATCAACATGTTATGTCTCGATTTCGAGTGGAAAGTAGGGAGTCTTGACATTAGCTTCTCTTTGACTGTGATGTGACTGTAATGTTTTTTTTTTTAAAGTGTTATTTTTTTTTTTTAAAGTGTTAGTTAAGACATTTTATTAAAGTGTTATTCCCACACTAAGGAAATTGAAAAATACATATCTAGAAAACGTATAAAAATTTGAACGCAGCGGGATTTGAACCTGCGCCTCTTGAAAACCGTTCTTGAACGGTTACAACGGAACAATTTTTATACGTTTCTAAATATGTCTTTTTGTAATGTATATACAAACCATACAGAACTCAATAATAAATATCTAAATTACATTTTTTCAAGTTTCAAGTTTTCGCGGTTTTCCTTATTCCAAAGTATATAGGGCCTAGTGATATAATACTCCGTCTCCAATAACCGCTTAATTTCGAGATGTTGCGCGTTGAGTGGTGGAACTAAACGCCGCACTTAGTCTTTATATTAATTTTGTATTCTAAATCTATTTTCTTACCTCTATAATTCAACTAACCTACACTAAAGCTATTCGTCATACTAACAATCGCTTTCCGATATCGCATCGCTATACCGAGAACCATTTGCGGTTTGCAGAAACACATGTAATTACAGATGCTTCATTTTATTGGAACTAAAAGTATACGGAAAATTATGTTTGAGGAAATGTTTTTTTTCAACACAATTCATAGTGACATGATTGATTATATTTAAATTATTTTCTCTCTAGTATTAGACAAAGCGCGGCGTTGAGCCCCACCACTATTAAGTGGCGGGACTCAACGTCGCCCTTGCGTTTATTAACGCAATGTCTCTCTCTCTCAAGTATATAGTAAGTATCACCATTCTTTTTGAACAGTGAGATTGGCATTGGGAACTTGATATTAAAGTTTGTTGTATTGTATTAAGGTTTTTTTTCAATCTACTCATACAAAACCAGGATTAATCGTTAGTATATATACAAAGTAAGAAATACCTAAGACGTAACACGCTAGACAATACAGTATAAGCTTACGAAAGCTGACTGGCAAATAACATGCAATAAACATAAACAATAGCGAGGCGTCTCCAAGTCGCTGTACGCTTTTGTTAATTGAAAGTAGCATTTCCTTAGACAATTGTAAATATGTCAACTTATATTTATGGAGCTAATTGATAATTTTAGACTAATATTGAGACCATATTGGCGCAGTGGTATTTCACTGTAATTGTGATTGGCTGTGGGTTCAATTCCTACTCAGTGGAATGACATATGAAGTGGAGAATTGAAAATAATTACTTTCAATTCTCCACTCTAGTGAACAAGACAAAGTGCGGCGTTGAGGTCTGCCACACATCACGCATGGTCACGAGTTTTCGCGGAAATTGGTCAAAGAAGTATTTTGACCATAGGTTCTCTTAGGCTACTCTGGTATGCGTGGTAAAACCGTATCATACCATCAAATACATATATGAATGTGCCATTGTGACGTAGTTCAGAAGTATTTCAAAGTAAACCCAATGGCACTGGGTTCGATCCCCACTCGGTAAAACATTTTATAATTCAATTATTTTAATTTCGTCGATTTTTTAAGGCAAATCGTGGCGATAGTATAACAAGATAATCTAAAATATTTAACGAAAGTGCGGAAAATGGAGAGCTGCGTGCGCTTATATCGGATTTTAAATAACGAAAAAATATATTCACCGGAAAAGCAGTTTTACGTTTTTTACCGCGTAGCTGTTAGTTATATAGCTAACTTAATATAGTTAACTTCAACTCAGTGTCAATATACTTAATTTTCCACAAAATCTTGATTTCAGGAGGAAAGTGGAGAACGGAGTGTATAGACACTAGGTTTATATTCAACGGAGAAATTGAAAAAAATATAAAAGTACATTATCAATCAAGATCTTCAATATACATAAAACTTTTACTTTACTGACTGACTGACAGACACACTGACGAACAGAAAAATGACATTTAGCATGTTTACATTTAGCATTTAGCATTAAATAGTATCAAATTAAAAATGTTCTAAAATTATTACGGAAACGGGGAAAAACAGGTTCATTTAGTACATTTTAAGAAAGTATAATAATTTCTTAGAATTCTATTAATAGTATAGTATTAAATGCTTAACTTAAAATGATAAAATCACACGATTCCAATCGCTTCTGACTGCAAGAGTGTAGATAAAATCTTCATCTCTTGTTGCAATTGGATATAACAGAAGCTTGTTTGTTTGAGTTTTAAATTACTAAAAAATAAAATAATTTTAGTTTAACAGCAATTCATTTGACATTATCATGGTACAGTCCAAGTGTCTGGGACGATGGTTGCTAGTTCGTTTCCTGGTGAAAAATATTTTTATAGTACAATTATTTTACGACTGCCTGCACCGTTACATTCTCCCAAAAGGCAATGTTTCTAAAATAAGCAGCAAATTAAGAAATGTAATAATATAATACTTGGTTTTCTCTGTGTACGAGTATATCTAACAGAACGTAAAACGGAGTGTCTTGACACTAGGTTCTCTCTGACTACCCTTCTAGGCAGGAAAAGGCGTGCAGCCATATCTAACCAAATTAAGGAAATTAAATTAATAATGAAATATAAAAAACGTCCCTCGTGAAATATAAAAACGAAGCAGCGTGTGACTGTGATCACCATTGGTAATGGGTTCGATTTCCATTCGGTGGTATAATTATATTAAATTATTTTCATTTCTCCGCTCTGGTGAACTAGAGAAAGCGCGGCGTTGCGTCTGGCGAATACCGCTACTAAACACGCAATGTCTCGGATTCGGGCGGGGTGTGGAGAGTGCTCTTTGTCTACCCTGCTATGCGGGAAAAGTGTGAAACTGTAAAAATAAAAAGGTGAATTTAAACCCATTGCCCATTCCGTCAGGCGTATCACTTTTTATTAATTGTGCCACGATGGAGTCAATATACTATAGGCAACATGAATAATTCTCTAAAAATCAGATAATTAATTTTCCCAATTTTTGCACATTTCAAATAGCACCATTTTAAACATATTTACCGCTTAGGCTTAGTTTTGTTTATGAAAATACTTTTTAGAAACCCGACGCTTCGAACACTTTATTCACAAATAGACTTAGAATACCTTTTCGAATAAAAGATACGCAATCAAGCAGTTTTAAATAATTTAATTACAACAGGTTTTTAACCATACGTTTTTTTAACCGTTTGTTACAAAGTTTTCTATTAGCTTCTCTGTAGAGAGATTTTTACAAATTTCTGCTTTCTAAAGATTGATTATGTGGTAAGAGAGAATTCTGTTTATCTAATATTAAAAAAAATTTAAAGTGTTATTCTCATACTTATTATATGAAAAACATTTTACGTAGTATGTTTAGCGGTCAGAGCGCTTTTACGGTTTTCAAGAATTCGGATTCGAATCCCAGTACGTTCAAATTTTCATAACTTTTCTAAAAATCTTTCCATATCCTAAGTGTGAGAGTAATAATAAAAAACGTACGTAACAAACAAATATATATATATAAAAAATATATAACGATTAAATTAACTTTAATTCGATATGGGTCTGACTCAACGGTCAATGTATCTAGACAATGGCGTCTGGTTTTACGGGAAGTATAATGTCATGGCATGCGATATTGTGATGAAAGGGATACTGTATTAAATTTGGAAAGTAATTATTTTATAAAGAAAATTTAATTCATGAAAGTGAATATTGCTGGATATTTTCATAGAAAACCTGTTATTTTTATCATTTTTACGCTTTTTTACTGCTTTTTACCGGTAGCCATAATGAAATTAGTGTCAAAACACTCCGTTCTCCACTTTCTGTCCAAAATTGAGACATTGCGTGTTAAGTGGCGGAACTCAACACTGCACTTTGTCTTAGGATCGGGGATATAATAATATTTCAATTATAAAATTCTCCCTAGTGAAATCCCCAGGGAATTGAACCCACAATCAATCGCGTTTGTTTATCGGTCTTATTAACTAAATATATTAAAATAGACAATTTTGAATTTTAAAGTTAAGCTTTGTAAAAAAAACTAAAGAAAGTAAAGAAAGCTGGAGAGTGTAAACACTTTGTTTTAATTAAGATATGCCTATTGCTTGTCAATTGGGCAAATTTCACATTTTTTGAAAGTTTTCTATATATATATGTAATAGTTAATAGTAAAATATATTTCAAATTCAAATTCGAAACAAATTCAGTATAAATAAAAAAAACCATACTAATATAATCAATCTACAATTTAGTCTTGACATATAAAGGAACCTCTTTCCCTATTTCCGTTGTCATAATGTCTCTAAAAAACCTACAGGTCTATTATAGTTCCGGAAGTCGTAAAATGTTTACACTCTCATATTTTAGGTAAATTTTACGATTTTTAATTTTACGATCTTTTTATTAGATTCGTTTAATTACAAAAAAAGCGTATCATTACCATTATTTTAAAAAGTATATGTAAGGTAGAACCAAACGTGTATTTCACACGATAGATAAAATCAATTTTTGAGTTCAGTAGCTTTTTGACTATGGAACAGCAAAATACAGTTATGTATACAGCAAAATACAGTTATATTTGGTAATAAAAACCCAAAAGGGAAAGATTTAGAAATATATGCTTAATTTTTTGAACTTCAAATAATTTACCACCGATTGATCGAGTAATGATACTACGGGTTACCTCTTCAGACGATACTTGATATTAAAGGACTATTGCAATTTAGAGCTAACTTCAATTAATTAATTCTAAAACAAGCGATTATAAAAGTTGTAGAAAAATATATACATTATGTATTTATTTTATTCTTGTTTGCTTTACGCTCTACATTATCAATTATAAAAATTGAGTCTTAAGCCACTTGGTTCTTTACTTTCTACTCATTCAAACTACTTAGGGCGGCCGTCGTGACGCAGTGGAACTGCAAACGCGATCGAAGTAAATTCTATTCTCACAAAGGAGAATGTTTAAATTTTTTAATAAATTAAATTATTTTCTACTATACGCTCTGGTACCTAAGACAAATCTTAGTGTATTTTGACTGCTATTTGAAGTAGAGATAGGATGTAGAATAAACCTAAGATAAAGTTCGGGGTTGAGTTCCACTAGTCAACAACAAATGTCTAGCGAAAGCGGGATACAGTGTAAAGATAAAAAAAATACTGAGTAAAGAAATGACTATGACTCAATTTATTTACCTATGATCGAGAAACACCAATACAACAGAAGCAAATATTCTTCTAGCTTCTAGCAGTAGATATCCTTTAAAATTGCATTTACCGCATTCAATTAGAAACGTTTGCATATATTTTAATATCAGTTTAAATAAATCGTGACTTAGACGTGAATACAAATAAGTACATTAAATTTAAAGTGAAAAGCTTAAAGCTACAACAAAAGCTCACTACATAGTGTAATTTCCTGAATATACACATTACATTAAAATATTACATGAATATTGCTATGGGAAATGTTTGCTATGTAATTTGTATTCAAATGTGTAAGGTTTTGATTAAGCTAGGTGTATTTGAAGGTTTATGACGTAATTTCCTTTTAAATGGCTTATATGAGCGCATATTGACTGGAAGGTTTTAAATGTGCCAAGTAATGTAGATTTGAATTTAGACAATTATTAAAATAAGGTATGATTACAATATTTATCCAAAAAATATATATAACTTGAAATGATTGCAGGATTGCTTTTTTTGCTTAGACAAATTTAAGCGTCATCATATCAAAAAGCAAGGGAGCAAGTGGAGAAAAAAAAATTAATGAAGAAAAAGTGTTGTTTCAATAACAGGATAAAATGTATAATCAGATCGTATTTTTTGTGTATATTGATAACATTTTATAAGATTTGAACCCATTGCACTTGCATAGTCATGTACCCAAATTTCAGCCAAATAACATTATAGAAAACACGTGAAAAAATTCCTATAAAAGGATTTCGAGTACGCGAATTAACTTAACAAAAAAAAATTCAGCTTCACGCTTTTTCACGCATATCAGGGTCTACGATAGTCACTCTGCTCTCCACTTTTTGTCCGTATACTAGTCACTGCGTTTTGACTGACGGAACTCAACACCGCGCTGTGTCTTCTCACCAGAGCAGAGAAATTAATATAATTTGAATATAATCTATCTCTCAAGAGGGAATCGAGCCCAACCAATCGCCTATACAGTCACGCGATGTCAAAATTTGGCCAATTTTGCATCTAAAATTAGGATATATTAAATTATTTTCAATTGAAATCCTTATTTCACTGTATTTCCTGTCTCTACTGTAGCTTCAAACTACAGTCTTCATACACTAAGCTTACCGCGATTGCCGCTAAGTAATACTGCGGGGCTCAATTAGTATCATTTACTGAGTATTCTGAGGAACACAAAAAGGTAATATTTATACGTCTCTTAAATTCCTTAAGCGCCGTAGCTGCCTTATCACGGGACGGCCAATAGAAATTGTAGTTTTTAGTTAAATTGTATATCAGATAATATTATTTTAAATATTTCGTGCCTAAAATAATGGAAAATGAGTTATAACTTACTTTGTTTACCGTCAATACATTTCTGTCGCTCAAATAATCAAGTTGGTATAAATATTAGTCATTTTTTATTAGGAACTCAGAAATTTTCGGATTTTAGCAAATGTGAAACTTGACTGACACTTATGCTACCTACCTGACTGAAATCTGTACTGTTACTTGTAATTTTTATAATAAAACATATATTCTCTAAGTCTAAACAAACTTAAATTCCTTCATCCAATAATCTAGAAAGGCAGGCAGTTGACATCACTTAGTCGCTTATTAATTTATCAACATTATACAGTACATACAGTAGTAGCACAGTACAGTATAACAATAAAAATTGAATTATGTATATAAACCGAATTATGTATTTAAACCGTAATAAAAAAAAACATAATAAACTAGCATAGAATTGCGAATAGATATCTCTTACAATCGCAAGTAACTTCTGTAATAGCACCACTGATTGAAATAGTTTATCTCTCAAAGAGTATGCTAGAAGCAATTTTCTGTCATTAAGGTTCAAGTACAAAAGTAGTAATGAGGCTACATCGTCGTTTGTCAAAGGAGAAAAATATTTCCAATATGCGTTTATAATACCTTTTAATACTGTACGTTGAAAATAAAATAGCAGGACGCTATCGTAGCGTAGAAGTAGAGTTTATGACTGTAATCGTGATTGGTGGTGGGTTCAATTCCCACTCGGAGTTTTATTATTTTCATTACTTCGTTTTGGATCACAAGACAAAGCGTGACATTTAGTTCTGCCACTCAACGCGCAATGTCTTGTATTTAGGCGACAAGGTTGTCTCTGACTTCCGTGATACACGGGAAAAAAAGAGTGAAGTTCAAAACAAAAATTAAATAACCTTTAGCTAGGATTACATACAGTAATTTGAATGTTTTTACATATTATGATTGCTAGCTTGTCTCTTTTGTCTTAAGAACATTTTTTAAATCAATTTTTGTATTGATATTAAATAAAATGGTATGATTTTCAAAAGAATATGTTGTAAAAATAAAAAAAACATAAATAAAAAGCTACTACTTATTTTTCTTTACTGATTCTACTAAACCTTAAATCAAAACCAGTCTTGACCAGGACCTTAAATCAAAAATTGTTATTAAAAAGACCAATAGACGCATATTTTTATATTTTCCTTTTAATATTTTATTTATACTCAGAATTCAAACATATGACTAACATGAAGCAAAATTTTGTAAAAAACTGAAAATATTTCGATTGCACCATCATAGAGTCAATATAGTAAGCCACCATTACCTAGACACACTCTACTAAAACATTTAATCAATAAATATGACTCATGAAATGTAATTTAAGTTGCAGGTAGCTTATTAAGCTCCTTTCTACGAATTTAACCCGTAAACATGAAATTATTACTAACATATTAAAAATGTAACACATGAAAATGTTTCATAGAAGCTCCTATATGTCATCATCATGGTTTTCTTTTTCGAAGGTGTTGTCCTGGTCCTGTGAAGTTTAGTTTCTTGACATCTTCCATATCGTTCAATCTTCAGCGTCTCTTACCGCAGTTCCCCGCTTAACTTGTCGATTAAGTTTCAAGGTTTTTGGTTGAATTTCAACAGTCAAAGTGATGTATGCAAAAAATTTATTCTAGTATATTGTTGATAGAAGATCGTTTCATCTACGGAAAAAATCTACAGATTCTACAGTAGAGAGGATTTTTGCGTTTTAGTCGATTTTCAGTTCTCTATTTCAAGAAATGGTAAATTTTATATATAATTATAGATTTTTATTTAAATTCGAGCAGTTGAGTGGCTAATCTCCAGGAAAATTCATTATGTTAATTATCTTCTGTACAAATATAACTACAAATAATTTTGATAAAATGGTACGATATCAGTGTTGATTTTTGAATCAACTTTGAATTAAAATATAATAAAATGGATCATAATCTCTCATATTTATTTATTTTCGGAAATACAAAAACATTGAAACTTACATTAACTGCATTTAAATAAATTGTATTATTTCCATTTAAATGATACACGACACTCAACACGAGACATATCGTGTTGAGTGGTGGAACTCAACGTCGCATTTTGTCGTGTCACCAGAGCGGAGAAATAAAAATATTTTAAATATCATTAATTCTTCGAATGGGAATAAAACCCACAACCATGGTGTGTACAGTGAGTCGCTATCACTGCGCCACGATAGTTATATTTATATCAGCTTTTTCTATTATATGTGAAGTTATGAAGTTATGACCACAAAAATATGAAGTTAACATATGTAGTTGGCTACTACAATTCGAATTTTAATATGGTAAATCAAAATATAATAAGAGATCTATTTCTTTTTATTCTTTTTTAAACTAGAAAAAATTGAAAGGGATTTGAACATTAGAAGGTGTTAAATACAATTAAAATGTTCAAGTTAGTATAAGTGATTTTTCATCACTACATACTTAAATATTATAAATATTTTCTACTGTAAATAATGTTTATTTCTAGCGTAGAGGCCTATTAATTAATTTATAAAATGGCTGTAGTTAAAATCTCATTTGTTGTGTCCGCTCGTTGAGTGGTACTATTTCTAATATAAAGGACTGGATACGGTTTTGTATACATTTTATATATTAATTCGTTAAGAAAAGTATTTCGAGACTATTTTATGACAATTATGGCGATTTAATTTATCATAGTAAAATTTTTGTTTAATGCAATTTTAATAGCTAAATGTGGCGTAGCGTGACAACGCCACGGTTGTAGGTTCGATTTCCACTCGAGGAAATTATTAGTTTAGATTCTCGGCTCAGGTGAGAATATAAAGTGCGGCGATGAGTTTTTTATTTTATTCAATAGACAAAGCAAACGAGCATCCGGGTCACCTGATAGGAAGTACCATCACCACCACCATCCATCATCACCACCGCCCACGACCCCGTGTAACACCATAAAAGCTACAGGGATGTTCCACCACTCAACACGCAATGTCTTGAGTTAGGGCGGAAAGTGGACCGATTCGGACGGAGCGTCGTAACATTAGGTTTTCTCTGCCTAACCTGTTATGCGGGAAAAAGCGTGAAGCTCATTTTTTCTTGCATAGTAGACTAACATCAAGAATCGATTCCGTTCTCCAATGACCCACCGAAATCGAGATATAATATGTTGAGTGACATTACTTACCAGAGCACATAAATTAAATTAATATATATAGCCGTTTAAAAAAGACATATTTAGAAAACGTATAAAAATTTTTGCACGCAGCGGGATTTGAACCGCGCCTCTTGAAAACCGTTCAAGTTTTTATACGTTTTCTAAATATGTCTTTTTCAATTTCCTTAGTGTGGGAATATAACACTTTAAAAAAAATGTTAACAAAACATATAGCCGTTTCCCCAAAGTCAAGTAAGAATAAGTTTTTAGCATTTTAAAGTGTTATCACACAGGAAATGCATAAACATATTTTTAGAAACACATATAAACATTTTAACATTAAAAATAAATTGTAAGAACCGTATAAGAATTTCGACGTAATCAGATGTAGAACGTATAACTTAGCGGTTAGAGCACATGGACGGTAGGTATCCAAGAGGTGTGGGTTCAAATCCCACTGCGTTCAAATTTATACATGTTTTCTGAAAACATGTTTAAGAATATGTTACATATAGTAAAGAAATTAGAACAACGTGGCTTGGGCACGTCGAGAGCATGAGTGATGACATAGTAGCTAAAGAAAAAGAAAGATATATGATGCCTTATATGCGGTAAGAGCAGTGGGACCTCGGTTGACTTTCGAGAACACAGTATCGATGATACCGGACAAAGGTAACGTTTAAAATATGAGGACGAGGAGGTAGACGAGGCGAAATAAGTATGCAAGGACCGTAGCGTTTGACGCTTTGATCTCTCTGACAATAGAAATAAAGCGAATAAAGAAGTTCAACGTACAACTATCATATTTACAATTAAACGCTGTGCGTGACCTCTTTCTTATACTTAAACACTATTTTAAATTTTACTGCAAGTTCTTTTAATAAACTAAAGTATATCTAGTTAATAAATATCATTGTAACAAAGCGTTACATATCGTGTCTAAACATCATAAATTAGTTAAAAAAAACTGTATGTTGAATAACCCTTAACTGCGATTATGAGTTCAAATATAACCGTATTATACTTATCCGTGATTAGGTTAAATTGTTTTTGTGCGGGCGTTTTATGTATGTTATTACATTTTAAGTATAATGGGTAATATACGTTTTTGATTTGTAACGACATTGTATTACAATTACATATGCCTATAAGATAATAATAAATTAGATTTAAAATTAACTTTATAGAACAGACTTAAAATTATTGTCTAGATCGTTCTGGCAAGTACCAAATTTTTACGCTATGAAAATATGTTATTGTCATCCAATTCAGACACAGGTTCAATTTTTTAAACGTTTAAGATTTGCTTACATATATATACATAAATAGATAAATCATCGTCATAACTGTAATATCTTACAAATAACATTGATAAATCTTTATTGTAACCAAACAATAGAAGGGGCAAAAAGTATAGGTAAAAAAGAAAATAAACTAGACAAAGACAGAAAAATAAACTAAAAAAAACATATATTTAGGACACGTATAAAAATTTGAACGCAGCGGGATTTGAACCCGCGCCTCTTGAAAATCTTCCAAGAATTTTTATTTCCTAAGTGAAAATGAATAACACTTTAAATTTTTTTTATAAATAAACATAAATTACATGTACAAAAGGCAACCTTATCGATAAAATAGACATATTTTCCAAGCAACATGAACTACTGATTTCCACACACTATCTATATCTCCGTTATATTTCAAAAAAACTATTTACTAATAACTTAATATTTGTTATTACATAATCGCCGTGAGCTTATTTCATGCTATTTCTTTAGCTTCTTTGTCCTAAGCAGATTAGTCTGAAAGAGCGAATTGCCAAAAGCTTCGATCTCATCATACCTTCATACACCTTTCATACACGTCCTCCAAAAAGCTCTCATTCTTTTCACGTGACCTTCCGCCAGCATATCGATACAGTATTCTCGAAGTCCAAACGAGGTCTCCCCATCTCTCCCGTACCACTGTTACTAATAATACTATAAGTATTATTAAATACGTAGAGTATTTTAACATTTTACTCTACTTTTTGTCTATTTAAGAAAGATTGCGATAGGACGAACCCAAGCGCCTTGTGTCATTTCGAACCAAAGTTATTTTTATATGTCAATATTCTCAATCAAGATCGAACCCATAACTATTGTGTGTATTTATACACTGCCCTAATCCACGATGGCGTCAAACTAAAACGAAAAACTAAATAAAGCCGATCATAACTTTCTTAATTAAACTCTGAAGGTAGAATTTGAAAACTAAATAAACGCACACCATCTGGCTATAACGTATTTCTCACGAACACACCCGCTTAAAAATATCGTAAAGAGCAAGAATCGGTAATAAAATCGCAAAATCATCTTAAAGATTCATCAATCGATTACAATACAACATTACTTTTTTATTGCCTCTAATGAATTGAAAGGCCCGTTTAAATAGTGTATTAAATAACAAAATTTAATGTGTCGTATAAAAATTTGTAAACTTAGGCTTTTGTTAGGTTTTTTATGATGTATAGTGATGTGTGGGGTGATAGATAATAGCGTGCCACGAACTTAAAAACCATAAGAATCCCTTTCATTAGAAGGGATGAAAATTTTGACGTATTAAATTGAACGTCAAAATATCATGTAATTGACACCGTTTTGGCGCGTTTGTGATTGCGGCCCATTTGTTTTGTGATTGCGGGTTGAAATCCCTCTCGTGTGAATGTGTTTGTTTATATCCTCGCTTCAGTAAGACAAAGTGTGATGTCATGAGTTGCCTTGCCATAAAACGGAGTTTAGTTCCGCAGAAAATTTAACGTCACAAATGGTCGGAAAAGTAAGAATTTTTTTATAAAAAATATAAAATAAATTTCATGAGAAAAAAATTCTTAGCTTTCCATGGATTCACCGTGCGAGGTGCGTTCATGGAGAGGAGCTCAGAGCAGTACGTGGCACTTTTATACAAAAATATGCATTCTTTTATATATAATATTAATGATAAAAATCTCACTCGTTAAAAAAAATCTTATTCACTTTCGAGCAAAGCCAGAAAATATTACATAGCCAACTATACTAGCAGATTACAACTATCTACATGATATATAACTAAGCTAACCCAATCCGTCTAAAGTGCCTTGATTACTCCATTTATTCTATTAAAGCGGTAATTGTACGTCGAATGGCTTGCGACTACCATTAGGAGTATTGTGCTTAGCTTGCCAACTCTATCATTATCTCAAAGGTATGGATGATTAAACTATTGAAATTAAAGCAAATATGGAAAATTTTATATTTTATTTTAAATTAAACTATTTTAACCGGTTTAATCGCGTATATTTTGGTATTCGAAAATATATTTTTGATAACTGAAGATCTACTTGTTATAACGAATTACTATAAAGTGTTCGAAACGTTCGATTTTTAAACATTTTTGAATATCAAAATATCGATTTGTTTACGCGGTTCTTTAAAACGTAAATTCTCGTCTTTTGTCGTTTCATAGGAATGCTTGGAGTCCTCTTAGTGTTTACCTACCCTCAAGGAACCTACATTTCAAATGTCAGCTTATGCACCAGTTTCGGATGTGCGTTATCTATTAGTCTGTCATTATATATCATTAACTTTATATTTTCATATTAGTCCAGTTGAGATAATTTCGTTTTAAATGTATAGAAATCGCAAGAACCAAAGATCTTATAAATATGTTATTAATTTCCTTTCATAAATGAAACTATCTTAATTATAGTGAAATACAGATATTTGACGTTTAAAAGAGTTTGCTAAAATTTATTTATAATTAAAATAGTCTTTTTCACGGGAAATAGACTATGATTTGAACAAGGCGAGTATTGAATTATTGAATAGATTTTGATAATCTAACTTTTCTATTTATAGGATAGAATAAAAAGTAAAGATACGGGTCATATGTCAAATAGAAAAAATTAAAATCTTAGTGAATGTAATGTAATTCATGCGTGTAAATTCTAAAAGTACATTAAATACACGTATTTTGACGAATTCCCCAGAGTAAAGGATTATCTTAAAACGTACAATTGAACAATAAAAATCAATGTCATCATTACGATACGAAAAATTGGTAAAAAACCGTATTTCCCACGATATTTTACATCGACGTAAATAATAACATGTGATGGCAAACCTACCCTTTAACCATAAAACGCCATTTGACGCCAATATTTTAGGGCAAACTTAGGTAAAAAACCGCAAAATTGAGTTATAATCGTTTATTATTATAATTGTTAGTAGATTTGACGCCATCGTGAGGCAATGAGACACCGACTGTAACCGTGATTGGTTTTTGGTTCGATTTCCACTCGGGTGAATGATTATATATAAATTATTTTCATTTCTCCGCTCTGGCATAATAATGCGTGGCGTTCAGCTCCGCCATTTAACACACAATGTCTCGGTTTCGAGCGAAAAATGGAGAACGAAGTATCTTGACATTTTGTTTTTGTGAGTTGTTTTGGCAGTATCCTTAATGTGCTCGAAATTGGTAGGTTCAATTTATAAATATTTTAGTTTTAAAATTTATAAATATTGTAAGGTTGGTAGAAATTAGTAGGTTCAATTTGTATAAATAAAAATAAATATACATTTATAATATATATCTATTTTTGTATTCATTTACAAATATTAATTCAATTGTGTTTGACTGCGTAGTACTGCGTAGTTAGTCGTAAATTATTAGTTAAAATATACTTTTACTTAAAAATATGTAAACAGTTAACTACATAGAAAGATAAGTGATTAAAAGAAGAAGAAGAGTATTAGGTTCTTTGATTTTCGCGATTATTACACATTTCGAAATGAAACTATTTTAACCGGATTAATCGCGTATAATGTTGGTATTCGAAAAAAATATATATATATATATATATATATATATTATAGTATAATTGTATATATAAAATGGTGCTTAATTAGTTTCAAATAACAGTATTGTACAAAATATTAATCACATATAAACTAGAAGCTACACACAAAACAAAAAATATTGAACAAACAAACAAAATCTATTACATCTTCATACAAAGAGCCCTTTGACCTAACAAGTTTTAGAAAAAGTCGGTTACACTTCGACCCTACTTATTTGATACGCGTTAGACCATATCTTATTTATTATGACATAATGATTGTTATTTTAACAGGAAGCTTTTGGCTTTGAATAATTGAAAACAAGTTGCTTTGAAAATCAGTTGGAATAATTAATAAGTACTTGTGTTGAAGGAAATGTACATTTGAGCTTTACTAATACTTCCTGTGATGTAATGATCGTATTTAAACATTTTTTTAGGTTTCGAAGCAAGCAGAACTTAATACTTTTCAAATTATAACTTATTCTTAAAAAGATATCGAACTTATGGTATTTGTATAGAGACATTGCGTATTGAGTGATGGAGCTCAATGTCACTCTTTGTTTTAGTTACCAGAGCAGAGAAATATTTAAAATATAATCATTCCTCCAAATGGGAATCACACCCACGACCGATCGCGTTTCCAGTCAGACGCTAGCCCACTGCGCCACAATGGCCTTGAAAAAATATTTTTTTAACATCAATATAATTTATCTTACTGTAGAAGCCTGAACATTGTAAGAATTTTAATTAAATCTAAAGTCTAAAGTTATACCAAATATAATGGTAAAAGTCCGAACTGTTCTTTGATGACTATTATTTTCAAAGTTATACCACGGTAAATTTAGGTTTCACCACTAATAGACACGGTACACGGTACAAGTTAAATAGGTTACTTTTTTTTTTAAATCTTAGGAGCTAGCGGTATTTTGTATACATATACATTTATAGTAACATATAAATATATAGTAACATATACATTTATAGTAACATATATTTAAGTGGAAATAACAAAGCAAACGTGAAAGTACTCGTGAGTAGAACTCAAATAGAACAAGTGCACACATGGTCAGTTAATCTCAGCGATGATAAATGACGGACCTACGCTCTGATTTAACTTTTGTATACAGGTTGACATTGTTTGTATATTAAATAATATTAAATAAAAAAATATTTACTCGAAAGTAATGTACATTTTTTTTCTAGCAACATTGATAAACATTTTTTTTGACATGGTTGAGGCATAGTAGTTGGTATATAATGGTCATGTATTCTAATCGCACGTTTCATTCGGCCACAGTATATTCTAAGCCCATAAATTGACCAGAAGTGGAGAATGATGCCTTATAAAAATACATATTTACGAAAACAAAAATATCACTATTCATTGGATCTTAGTCGTTCTCTGATCTACAATAAAAAAAGTTATTGTATATAATTTATTAAATATTCGATAAAAATAAAAATGTCAGTATTGTCAGTCCTGTAGACTACCGGCTAGAAAGGAAATTCTTTTAAGAACTTACTAACAATAATCATTAAAATTCGAATCCAAATGATCACATTACTTAAAACTAAATTACCTATTCGTAATTTTTAACAAAAATAAATCATCCTATAACCAAATAGGCGTGACTTCGCGACCGGTCCACAGATTACAGCATCTCTTATAATAGGTTGCATCGATTATTGCGCATTAGCTGAAACAATTGCCTGCAACAAAAGGTCAGCAACCCGTGATGCACTTTTGATGCACGTTTAATAAATCAATTTGATAAATCCGGTTGATTATGATTTAAGTACTAGTAGTATAGTATAGAAGTTTATTGTTATACTGTTTCTAGTCGTTTAGCTATAAGCTATTGATTACTGCTTATGCTGTAGTCAATAGCTTATAGCTAAACGACTAGGAACTGATGCTGATTACTTATAGAGAATTAGGTATAAGCTAAATACCTTTAATTTTTTAAATAAATAAATTATTTTGAGTTAAAACTTGGTCTGGTTAAAAACTAAAAAAATATTTAATATTGCAATTGCAAGAAAATTGCAAGATAACATGTACTACGAGTGATCCACAATAAAAATACAAAGATTTATTTTCTTTTACATCTTGACAACAACTTGTTGTCATGACAGTCCGTTCTCTGTTTTCCGCTTTTCGCCCGCATTCGAGAACAATACTTGTTGAGTGGACTCAACATACTATACAATATATAGACAATAATTTAAAAATAATTATTTTCTTGTGTTTATAAACAGATGCTGTAGCACTATCCCATCTCATTGTAAGAGTATTTTTTTATGATCCAAATTATAACCAATTACGCATTGTGGTAATGTCAGCATGTAGAGGTACAATAATTGACCAGTAGATCGCCTTAAATCAACCCTTTGACTGAGCCGTAACACTGACGCAAATACATCCGCACGCTAAGCTTCCATACAAATATCAAAGTAAGCAAACCGATATTAAGCAGGCTTATGATACTGTCATGTAGAAAAGTGTTAAAAATCTATTAGTTAATCTTTATGGTGTTTTGCTTAGATTTTAGAATGGAATTTCACATAAGAATATGCTTATTTCTGCGAAACGAAAGTATTTCTACTGTCTTATTAGAAAAGGGATTTTTGGGTATCATAATTCAATTTGCAGTGGGTCTGTTTGATTGGAAAATACGAAAAAAATGCTGGTATTACATACTCCAACAATATAACATTTTTTTTTTAATGTAATAGTATTATATTTTTCTTTTCTTTTCTAACCGATTGTACAAAGGCACTTATCAGCGTACAGTACGGACGATTGAAGCTTCTATCCATATGTTTGCAGTTACCGTATTTCAGTAGAGCTTACTTGGGACCTAGACTAGATATATGACTATACAACTATCTAGATCATTAACTTGGGTGATTAAGTCAAAGTTTAATATAAGAGAGTTCTATATTAAATAACTAATAATATATTATTATGATATAGTTTTTATGTTTTTTTATTTTAAGTAAGTATATTCTTTTTCTTTTATGCATCGGTGTAAGTAGTGAATTGAAACTCCATTGAAGAACACTTAGAGACATTGTATTGTCTGCATAGATGCCATCGTGGCCTAGTGGATATCATGTAGCTGTATACAGCTGGTGGTGATGTTTGTGGATTCGATTCCCGCTCTAGTGAACTGTGAAGACGTGAATATCTCGGATTTCGTTGTGGATAACGGATTGTTTCAACACTAGATTATCTAGATTACTTTCACTCTGCTTATTTTTTATCAATCTTTAAATAAATGTATTGGTACAATTTGTTTTATATACAAGTCATATAGTAGGAAAATCTTGTCTAAAAGATTTACAAATGAGTAAACAAGGAAGCTTGTTTGTAATTATGTCCATCATTTCCAGTTTTAATAGTAATTCTGATGATTCATTTGATCCGATTTATTCATAACTTTCGACGTCTTTTGTATACTTCAAAACTATTTTACTACCAATATTGTGTTAGTCAGTAAATATGCCTATAATAAATTAATAAGTAAGTATGTCTTGGATAACAAGTCACATATATAAAGGCAAAAAGATTTTGTCATACCCTTTATTCTCCACATGTAGAGTGGCGTAACATAACGCCGCGCTCTATTGAACTAGACCATGAAAATTATTATTTTGAAAATTACTAATCCCGTATGTTTTGGAATTAAATCCACAACCTTGAACATTCACTTATTACTAATTATCTATTGATTTACCTGGCGTCAATATCCGTACAATTTTTAGTATACACCTCCACAGGCAACATATATACAGAATGTGTTTATTTTGATCATAGGGAGAGCGGATTAAGCAAGACGCTGTTTATTCAGTTAATGCACCTCATATCGCCGCTAGCTTGTAAACAAGCTACAAGCTACATTTACTGTCTAACTTTATGTGCTATAATGAATTTATTAGAATATGTACATTATAGCAGTTTTGTCCTTATTGAAAGTAAAAAGTTATTGTAAATTATAAATTGATTAAATTTAATCCATTTAATCTTGGAAAATATATATTAAAAAGTAAATTTTATCATGTAGTTTGCTTGCTATATCCCTAAAAATATATTACTAGGCTATGTCTGTTTGATTCAAAAATATGTGGCAGATATATGAAGGTAAAAACGATAGAGGTCGGATGAGACTATTTTGTTGCAGTGGGACAGCATCTGATTGTAAACAAGAATGGGTGTGGATTCAATTCACAGTCAGGGGAATGATTATATTTAATTTATGTTCATTTCTCAGCTCTGGTAAGACAAAGCGCAGTGTTGAGTTCCGCCACTCTACGTGCAATATCACCACGTCGGGTGGAAAGTAGAGAACGGAGTGTCTTGACACTAGGTTCTCTCCGACTAGCCTACTATGCGGGAAAAAGCTATTAGTAGCGTTTTAAACAAAAGCTTGAAAAATCGGTTCTTTAATTTATAAAATACTAATAGGAATCTGATTGCTATTAAAATTGGCTTCACTAACTTCTTAGAGCAATACATTAAATTTTTATGCGCCCTTTAAAGGAATCCTTCATATAAATTGATTTAGATACCAAGATAAAGTTCTTCACGTAGTCATCCTTAGGGGAAGTTGGGGAAAAATATGTTAAAGTAAAATGGCATTAGCAATGATTTATTTGTCAGCCTTCTTTACGAGGGGCAGTATCACTAGTCATGGCAGATAATGTTGGTCGCCATACTTTTACCATGTAATGCATGGGCTTAATAATTTCGTTTCAACATTTTTGTATGCCTCATTAAATAGTAAATTTTATTATATTCGTTAAATAACTTAATTATAATGTAAGTCATGTAAAACTTAAGTTGAGTGTAATTAACACTTTTTTTGTATATTTATTTACTTATTGTAATATACAATGTATATTTATGTTTATTAATAATAATAATATGTAATTAAAAACTAATTTAACTTTATTTTTTTGATATTACTTATATACTTACATATTTAAATTTTGTACTTATTATTTAACTTTTAATTTTAATTAAGTTCGACTATTTACAATATTTTTAACAAAAATCTTAATAAAAACTAAATTTTATCTTATAAAATAAAACAATCATAGCATTTATTAAAAATTTAACACATGTGAGCTTAAAAAATTAGTGAACAATTAAACATTTAACATTAGTTGTTACACTTTTTTTTTTTAATTTATTGTTGAAAGACTATATATATACGTGTCATTTTACGTGAATTTTGAAACACTTGTTTGGGATGAAACTACTATAGCACCTATAAAAACAAGTCAAAAGTGCAAACGTGATTAGCTGAGAATGAAAAGACTCATGGGTGTATACAAATACTGGAGTGACGTTAGAAACAATAAGTCTTCGTTACAATTTCGACAGGGGGTGGAAGTAATACGTGTGTATGAATGTGTTGTATTGGTTTAGTTTTATCCGTTGAAAAGAAATGGATATCGCCAAAATTTTTTTAAATTACTTTTAACATGTTATTTATATTAACTAAATTTATCAATTATAAACGACTAATTTGAGCATTTAAGTCGTGAGCTCAATGTTTTAGAGAACAATTTATATATATTAAAAATATTTGAAATTTTCATAATAAAACGACAAGTATACAATATTTTTTAGTAACTTCCACTATATTATCTCTTTTGAAATAAATCAAAAAATATTTAGTTTTACTAATAACACAAATGTTAGTTATTGTAATGGGTGCATCCTATTGTATCGTATGAGTAACAAAACAAGTAGCAGCTCATCGTATTACACAAGTTGAATGTGAACTGCACAGGTGTTCAGTTTGACTTAACTTGGGGTTGCGTACGTTTTTACGATAGCGTTAAACGCGAACCGACTCTAATAGTGACTATTTAGTTTGTATTATTTATTTTTATATAATCCGTAAGCTTTATAATAATTTAAGCTCTTATGTAGTATAAGTAATCATATAAGAGGATTGTTTTATCGAATTATTTTAAAATATTTAAAATAAAAAGTAGGTACTTTTGTAAAATTACACGTACGTCTTAATGATAGATACAATTATTTTTGTTTGTCTAGTTTGATACTATATGGTGATATTGTCTATTGTCCACCAATGCAATACCTTATTTAATGCTCTCAGTGAGTGACACGACAGTATATAGTGCATAATAGTAAAGTAGGGATTTGAGTAAAAATAGTAAAACTCAACAACAAATACAAATATATACTGGTTTAACACAAATATAAAATATATTTCATGGTCGAAAAGGGATCAATTTAATCAAAATCTACTAACAAGCCTTATCTAGCACACAATTACTATCAATAAGAAAATACTTTAATACAAAGCGATGCGTGCCTCTAAGTGGCTGAAGCTAAAACATAAGTTTTATATCTATTCATCACGAACAGGACACACGAAAGCACTTGGAAATAAAACAATCGTTGTATAGAAACATCGCCATATGTGCGAGACAAGTGAGCACACCCACCGGTCAAATTTGATTTACGCGTAAATTACGTGTCATAACCTGCACGTCCATACTAGCCCTGTCTCCCCCTTTTTATACCACAGCCTAGAAAACTATACCACTATTATTTGTTACCCTGGATTTTGAAGATATTTTTGCGCTTCTGTATTTCTAATCTGTGGTAGATTTTCTGTTATAGTAGCGCAGTATGTAACAGCACTGAGGTGTCATAAAGTATCCCTTGTTCCACTCAAATGCACCTTTGCTCATATCGATAATGCATTAATTTGAATATTCGCGGTGTCAGATGTCAAATGGTTTGTAATTTTATATTTGTTCTGTGTTTTGTTGTTTAGTTTTAATGTGATTTTCCACGGAAATGTGTAATGGCGGCGAAATTGTAGGGACTGAATATATAATTGGATGATAATGATTATTATAGGGAGTTACAATCTTTTTTGCTTCTGTAAAGTTTCCTAAAAAATAATCAAAATATTAAGGTATATTTTTACTTTTGTACAATTTTCTCTTTGATTTACTCTTCAGGCTGTAGTGGCACAATGTCACAGCATCTATTTGATTCTCACTCGAGGGATGATTATAATAATTTATTTTTTATATTTAAATTTATATTAAAAATATTTTAATTTCCCGTTCTGTTAAGACAAATCGTGGCGTTGAGTTACGCCATACAATATGCAATGTATCGGAATCGGGCGGTAAATTAAGAGTATCTTGACATTAGGTTGTCTATGGTTTTTTTTGTCTATGGTGAAGTTAAGAAATAACTTATCTCCTGGATTATAGGTTTATTAAGATATATTGATAGGATGATGGAATTGAATGCAACACTTTAATGTACCATAGTACCTGACTGTAGTACTTTTTTTTAAATTTGAACATGAAGTATATTAAATTTGTAGTATATTAAATAATTATATTTATACTGAAACTATGTTTATAAATAAAACATAACCTAATAAAACTTTTTATGAAGCTTAAGTATGAAGAAACTATGAAGAAAAACAACAAAATGCACTTTAAATAATGACTCTTCAATCATTAAGAGATTTAAGCGAGTTCTATGCTCCTGATAAAACGTCCAATCGATCTTGTTTGAAAAAGTTATAAAATATTTAATTAGTGATTATTTATTATTTTAGAAGCTAATTTAATAATTTTATATATTTATGTATTTGTATATATACTTTTTTTATTTACAATATAATTTTTATTTTTTAATTTACTATTTCACACTCTATCCGGCATAGCGGGATAGATCTAACCTATAAAGAAAAACCTAATATTAAGACACTGCGTTCTCCACTATTTGCCAAAGCTCAGACACTTGCGTGTTGAGTCTTGGAACTCAACGCCGCAATTAATTTTACTAACGCAATTACTGGAATGTAATTATTACCTGGGTGGGTTTACTTGCCTGCGCCACGATGGCTTTAGTGTTGTTTGTCTTGTAACCTTCAGTATATTTTAAAACATTATAGTAATATATTAAATGTTATATTAAGACTTCATTGCTATTTTGAATAATAATAATAATATTTCGTTCTATGAATATCTATGAATTAACCACGACTTATGAAGACTAATTCTGCGAAAGGGAATTTTGGGGTCCATAAATGCGGAAGAATAATGGTTAGTACGCTGACTTTGCGATTTTATTAATGCTTTGGTGCTGTAATCGAATGAGAAGGAAATAAAAGTTAACAGAAAATCATAGTTTGATAAATAGGATGATATGAAAGATTAGGATAAGTAGGGCGTGATTTGGAATATTTATTTCGATTATTTTTCACATAATTTTCTTAGAATAATGAAAATACTAATATTTTGATTTTACATTTTAAACGTACCTGAATTATTATATAAAATCATAATTTCTGGCCATCGTGGTGCAGTGTGTATGGCTGAGATTGTGTTCGATCCTCCCGGATTATATATAAATCATTTTGCCACTCAACTCGCTAAGTATTAAATTTGGGAGAAAGGAGGGATTCTTACCCTGCTATACGAAAAAACATAGATATCGTTTATATGGTTTCCGGATTAAAAGGCATTTTTACAATAAAATTATATTGACTTCCGCAACTGTCCCATCATATGCCACCAAATATTAATCACGAAAAGGTTAAACCTAATATTTGATCCTATTTATTTCTAATCCATGTAACTCTAGCTTAGAAATTATTTATTTTTGCTTGAAAAATATAGCCGAAATAATATTTATTTCAAAATTAATCCACGCATATGATAAGATAATTAGGTAATTATGCAAAAATGTATGAGTCACGATTGAATAGATTGTAATCTCTCTCGCAACAGATGGTGCTTTACGTAAACAGGCGTAAGTAATTCTTAATAAGCTCACCTGTTATTATGATTTGACTTTGACTGATATTTACACGAATGGGGTGAAATGGAAATATGTTTATTATTTTCTAATAAAATTGATTGATGAATTGTATTGTTGTATATATTGTTATACAATTGTCTCCACTATTAGTCGAAATACTATGTGTTTATAATTCGCTTATGTATATAATATAATATGAATATATATTGGTATTTTTATTCCCAATTTGAGCAGAAGACTACTAACAGTTAAAAAGTCACATTTTCTGCGTCTAAAGCTTATATAAGCTAATTTACCAATTGTTTGTGAGACGTCAGTCGACCCGCCTTATTTTGTTTTATCGCACGTAATCGAACGAAATGAATTTTATATTATTATATAGCTTCGATGGATGTTGGTTCACCCAACAGACACCGTTAATATGTCCACCGTTAATATGTCCACCGTTAATATGTCGTCAGAAAGTCAAGAAAGGTTTAATTACAATTAATTTCAATTAACTATGACAAAGTTGCAAAAAACAGACTCGTGAAGAAAATAAACAATAATAACAGTTATAACAATAAGATTTTCAAAAATACTTTTCAATATAATGATTATGATTAATTCACACATTTCGTATGTGTTACAATTTACACATAAGTACTTACAATTTAACTCTGCATATCAAACGAATCTTGAAAAAATCTATCAATCTCAACATTATAAACGAGGGTTCTAATATAGGGGATGGTATTGTGGATTTAAAATTTCCTTTTAAACTTGTATACTTTGGAGTTTGGGGGAGTTAAGTGGTTGAAATAGAGCACATGTGATCTTGGATCTTTGTTATTTTTACACGGATTAGTGTAAGATTAGCGCTATTTACGTATCCTTTTTAGGGTTGTTAAATAAATATGGTTAAATACAAAAAGCTCTGTTATTGTAAAGCTCTTGTGGATCTTTCAATTTGTATTAGACATTTAGGTAGAGCTTTTGAAGGATTTGTTATATTATATGATTGCGTGTATATAGTAAAATGTAAAATCCGAATAAAAAATATAATTTGAATTATAATGTAAAGATAATATTTTGAAAATATATCCAAATAAATTGATCTAATAAATCGATTTGACAACAATTTGGTTTTACAATAAACAAAATTAAAAATTATTATTAAGACAATTTTTATTGCAGTAAGTCATTTTTTTACCAATTCGTTTCAATTTTGCAGCTTATTAAAAAGAACACCTTTGGCCTCCTTGTGGTTTAACTCAAGGTTACTTTAAAGGTTTAAGTGGGACAGCGTCAAACTGTACACGTGATTTTATATGGGTTCGATCCCCACTCGAAGGAATGATATTTAATCTACTATCATATCCTCGCTCTGCTAAAATAACGTAATGAATATTTATATTTAATATATAATAAATATTTTCGCCACTCAAATTCCACCACCCACACAATCTCAAAAAGAGCAGAAAGTAGTGAAAAAAGTTTTCGATGCCTTGCGAAATTCATGAAATTCTTAAAGAAATTTAAACATTACTACAAAAATTTTTTTGCTACAGAAAATAATTTAAACTGCAATAATATATATGTTAAGCCCTATTTTCTATTCAAATTAGTCACGCCTGTTTTCGACCACACGTGAGTCGGCGTTTTAAAAGTGATTGCGAAAAAAAGACTTTTTCTGTGACAGACTGACCAATAAAGTTGTAAAATATTATAGAATAACAATAGACGTTGTAAATAATATTGACTTGGTCGGTTTTACTTTGTATTTAATACATCGTAATTTAGTAAGATACAGGATATATCCATACTAATATTATAAATGCGAAATTAACTTTGTCTGTCTGTCTGTGACGTCTTCACGGCCAAATCGCTGAGCTAATTGTGATGAAATTTTATATAGAATTACTTTAGGCTCTTGGGATGAGCATAGATACTTTTTCTTCCTTTTTTTTTTTTTTAGTTTTTCCAAAAATAAGGCGGAGCCGCGGACGGGGCACTAGTTCTCCTACAATTTCGTATCGTTACGTTACTTTACTGCATATTGTGGGATAAACGGAGAGAATTGAGTTATGACGTTTTGTACGTGTTACGAGTAAATGGTATATTTGACTAGAGTAAAGAATATCGGTAACTTATTTCTAGAAACATTTCAATATACGACTTTTATTGAAGGTAGAAAGAGAGTCTGGTGTCACGACAGTCCGTTCTAGTCAAATAATTGATTGATTGTTCCTACGAAATTGTAATAAAGTAACGGTATTTTACTGTATATAAATTAACATTAACCAATATTAACTTTATTTAGTACAATGAAATGTAAAAATGAGATACATCCATGTATTTTTTGCAGCTTCAGGCTTTCCCGTATATTAGGCTAGTTGTGTATATATTACATAAATAAAATAATTCCTACGAATGGGGATAGAATCCGCAACCATTCGCGTTTGCAGTCAAACCATGTCCCACTGCGCCACAATAATTTCATTATAATATAATATAAAATATGCATCAAAATTTACCAAAACATCGTAATAAGGAAATATAAAACAAAAGACTAATAGTTCTAATTAGTATCGTGTAAAGTTTAGCGCCCGTTTTATGGCGGCATTAAATTTTCAAATTGACCGTAAACTATTTTTTTTCTCATAATTTGTTATAAAAGGCAACATTTGTTTTCATGAACAAGTGTTTGATCTGTTTCTTGATACAGTATAATAGAGGTGCATAAAATTTGAATAAATTTCCGGTGTTTTTGATACAAAATACTAACTACTTTAATATTATAGGTTCCTGATTTTTCTCAAATATTCTGGAAAAGGAGAACAAATATTTGTCATGCCTTACAAAAATTCCACAATGGTTCAAGAACAGAATGTGCAAAGGCGGTCTTAATGCTGGTAGCAATCTCTGCCAGACAACCTTTGGTGAGAGGAGAATGGTCTTAAATGATATGGGTTAGTGTTTATAAAAAGAAAATATTTAAAGATATAAAAAAAAAAAGTTATTGACTATTTATAGTAATAGGTTAGGTTATATTTAAAACATTTTCATTCATCCTCTGTGGTATCTAAGATAAAGCGTGGCGTTAAGTACCGTCTCAGCACACAATACCTCGAATTCTGGTGGAAAGTGTATAACGGAGTGTCTTGATTCTCTCTGACTACCATACTATATGGGAAAAAATAGGAAGCTAAAAATTTTTTGCCGTTCGCTGACAGATTTTCTGTGCCAAATTCATATGTTTATTTTTTATTAAAAGCGGTACTTAGCTTTCCTTCAAGTAATAATATAAAGATATTTCCTCATGTCTGAACCCACAATTATTACGTACAGTTAGCCAATTTCAAACTGCGTTAAAATTTCAATTATCGTATTTATCATAATCACTTATAATGCTTAACACTTAAGAAAGAACAATTTGTTGGCTTTAAAGATTAATTGTTTAGGGAAGTAAGTTCTATTTTCGTCTAGTCAATATAAGTGAATATTATTCTTCTGAACTGTCCTCATTGTGAGAGCATTATTTCATAGTCGTAACATACATGACTATAACTGCACGAGGGTTTAGGTTCAAATCTCATTCTGGGGAAAATTTCGATATAAATTAAAATAAAAATACTTTTGTCGTCTTTGCAAGTATTTGCGGGTTTTGTATCCAGCATAGTAGAAATCGGGTGGCAAGACTCTCCGTTAACGACTTTCCGCCTAAAATCAAAATATTGCGTGATAAGTGATGGAATTCAACGCCGCCCTTTCTCTTAGTATAGCAATTCCCCCGAGTGGAAATCAAACCCACAACTAATTGCGTTTTCAATCAAATGTTGTATACCACTGCGCCACGATAGCCTCAAATAAGTATGTTATTTATTTCGATCAATTGAAGTTCCAACTGCAGTCATTACATTGCCCAAGTAATTTGACCACGATGAAATTTTATTAATTTATATACAAAAAATTAAATCAGTAAGGTACGTATAAACTTCAAAATATAATCAAAATAAATAATACAATTTTAACAGGACAAATGAAAGTACTGCATTTAACAGTTCTTTGTGCAGTAACCTGCATGGCCAGCCAACCGATGATACCGAATAGACCTTTTGAATTATTAACTAGCTCTTATTACAAGGCAATAAGGTTCATTTTGGAAAATCCCCTTATGAGTCATCCAAATAATTATGCCACTCAGTTGACTAATTTCTGAAATATTTATGTGTAATACAAACTATTTAGGTAAATCGCGTTATACGTGTAAAAAAGTTTTGCTTATTCAGAATTGTATAGTTTTAATTTTAAATTTCGTTAAAGTATTACTTTTTAAAGAGAGTGGATTTCTTTTTTTCTTTGAATACGATAATGACAGACAGTTGCAATGTTTTCTTTTATTTATTGGTATGTGGAGGCCACTTTGGAGACATAGAGCGTCATCGAAGACATTACTTGTATTATAAACTAGCGACCCGCCCGCGTTCTCACTTTAATCACAAACTTTGCTAAAATTTACAATTGAGAAATGATTGAAATAAAATAAACACTAAATGTTAAAGGAAGTTTCCCGAATACAATAATCAAAACTGCATTTAAATTGGTTAAGCCGTTTCTGAAGTAAGCGAGCACGAACGCACAGACAAGAAATAAAATAGAATAATAAAAATATTTTTTTTGGTTTTATTAAAAAAATGTATTTAAAATTTATGTACAGAAACCAGTGTTACATTTTTATTATATGTACAGACAGTTATTATTTATAATTATAATTTCAGGTCAATCAGCTTTGAGCTAACCTCCCACTATAACATATCTAATTATAGCATTTGCTATTAAATTAAATTTATTTCAAGTCTCTGAAACATAAAATAATATAGAAACAAAATTAAGTCCATTATCTTCAATAACACTAGTTAAGTTACCCATTTCTCATGCCCACCCAATATTAAGTAACACTGACGTCGAAAATTCGTTAATACGACGTAGATTGATGCAAATGACACCTTCTCACATATTGTGCGAGAAACCAGCTTATATAGAACTTAATGATACAAAAGCGCATTCAATTTTAAGCTTTAAAGCTTAAAAACAAAGCTTTTTACATTTTATTTCATACAAAAGTTACTAAAAGCAAATACTGACGTACTTCAATTGGCAGATTTTATTTATTCAGAGGGTGGATTCTTTTGTGAAATATTTTTCTTTACTAATGTCTTGTCTACAGTTTTATTTTTGTATGTATATTGTGTTGTGTTAGAAAAATCAGTATAGCTGTTTGCTTAATTCATATGGAAAAAAATTGGTTTAACTGCCTACCTTTTGATTGAGACAGCACTTGTCTTATTTATAATATATCTGTTGAATATATTTTAAATGAACATGTGTTCGCAATGAAAATGCACAGAAAACGTGAAACATAGTTGTGAATTAAGGCCATCGTGAAATCGCCTTTACACAAAGCTCTCTCACTATTCTGCCATGCAGGAAAAAGTAAGAAGCTGAAAAAAAATACTTCAACTTTTGCTGGTCAGAACCAGAGATCTAGTGATATGTCACTCTTAACTCCGTTAATTTATTCTAATAATAAAAAGAAAGTATATAATACTAATATATGTGTGTCTTGAACCCACTACTACGGCGTTTCTTCAGACCAATTTTAACTACTGTACATGTATGTACATATACATGTATACATAAATAAACGCCCAATTCATTTTAATATACTTACTTATACCAGCACTAATATTTAAAAAAAAAAATATATTAACAATAATGTAGTAATAAGCAATTAGTAATAATAATAATATTGTATTTCCTTTCTCCTCCTTTTTCTTCTTCATTCTATAAGTAAACCTATTTAAAAAAAACATATTTAGAGAACGTCCAAAAATTTTGAACGTAACGGGATTTCCTAAGTGGTTGTTAGTACTTTAAAAATATTTAATAAATAGCATTCTCTCTCGCCCAGCGATTGTTTGTAGAATAATCTTTAGGCAGCAGCAGAAATTAGTAAAAAAAATCTTTCTACAGAGATGCTAACTACAAAATAAGTTGTAATAAGCGTATAAGAATTTCAACGCAGCTGTATGTACAACGCATGGCTTAGCGGTCAGAGTCCTCGGATGGTTTTAAAGTGTCGCGGGTTTCGAACCCGCTGCGTTCAATTTTTTATACGTCTTCTAAATATGTTTTTCAATTTCCTAAGTGTGTGTGACATTAACAATTTAATGATTTTTATTCGTAAAAATCCGATTGAAAGTTAATTTTCAATAATGAGTAATTTCAACAAACTTTTATTTTTTAAATAGTAGACTGTCTTCAAAACAATATCCCGTTTTTTATTATTTAACACAGTAGTAATCAGATTCATAATAAAAAATCGCTAATATTTTCAAACGCTTCCCACAAGGGGTGCCACGCCGTCCATGATTGGCATCTACACGTGCATTGTCCGACGCATCTATGCGGGTTGCTTGCGGGCTTGTTAGTATGATTACTATAAAAATTATAATATTTTTGAATATTTAAACAGACGATTCGTACAAAAATTATATCATTACCTTTATCATTTATATTGTGACCTTTAAATGAATTTTGTATTTACGTGTAAGACATTCTAAGCCCATATCATTTTTGATGATTAGATTAAAAATTTTATTTTTTATGTAATTAAATTCAATAAATACTTGATAATAAACTGCAGATTTCGGTTATTTTTGTTTATTTGTAAGTGGATACAATTAATTTTGGAATAAAATTAATATTTCCGATATTTTTGTTTGTCAGTCTGGCCACAATAAACAGTTTCTCGCAAACTTTATTTTATGTGAGCCTTTGAGTGAGGTTTGTCAAGTCAAGTCAAGAAACACCGCTCAGCAAGGCGCGACTAAAACCGCACACTTATTACATTATCTGTGCCTTTACCGCATAATTAGTAAAGATAAGGCCATCGTGGCTCAGTGCTCGCACGTTTGATTGTAAATGTGATTATGGTAGGTTCGATCCTCGTTGGAGGAATAATTATGTTTAAATTGTTTTAATTTCTCCTCTCTAGTAACATAATAAGCGGTGTTGAGCTCTACCTATGTATATATCTCAAATGAAAAAAAAAAATCTAAAACATACTAGGTCCTCTCTCCATACTTTGTTTTACGGGAAAAAGCTTAAATAATTTTTTTTTTGTCAATATTCTTATATTATACAAAATGAATTGTTTTAACAAGCCGGCCACTATTTAGGGGGAAATGGTTTATTATTACTTGTATCTTTTAGTATCAACGTTTTTTTCCTGCATTTCATAGCTGGTCATTTATATCGCAACTGCTGACAATTAATTTAATTAAAGCGTATCGTCGGGCCGCTGTTTTTGATGTAATCACCTAACAGGTTGAGTGTTAGGTGTATGCCTAATTTTGTTTAAGCTTTGAAATGTTTGTAATTTTCTTTTCATAAGAAAAATATATTTTTTTTATATTTATTAACCTTTTCATTTAGTATTTCTTATTTTTATTTTAATGAGATCGAACTCATTGAAAATTTATTTTTTGTATATTCATACTATATAGGTATTTATACTATATTTTTTAGTTTAGGTATATAAATATTGAAGTTGTAGTTGAAATATTGAATAAGAACATTGTAGCTCATTGGGCTTAACTGTAAGCACAATCGTTGTGAGTTCGATCTCGGGAAATTTCGGGGCAGTAATTTTATTTAAATTATTTTCATTTCCAATCTGGCAGCGAGTCACGCAAAAACTGAATTTCAGATAAAAATTGGAGACACTAGGACACTAGGTTCTCTCTAACTACTTTGCTGTGTGCCGAAAATTGTAAAATTGTTTAAAAAAAATGTAATTGTTTTGCTTTACCTCCTGGCTAGTTTCGATAATTGCTGTATTTAAATATTAATATCTATAAAAACGAAGCTTGACCAGTTGCCCTCAGACCACTGATTTCACACACTTATCGTACACACGCAACGTAAATGTGATCTGAACTCAATTTCGTTACCCAAATAATGACTCTGTATTATAGCATCCATAAATGTTGTGAAACCACAAAGGAAATAAGGGGAAGCAAAGTTCAAATAACTAAGGTTTTCATGTTTTGACATGAAGAATTCCGGGTTTCACGTTTTGACATGAAGATGCATTGAATGCTACCTAATAAGAAGTTCTAAGTAAAATATTAAGAAACACGTCACTTTGACGCCATACAGGGTACAGACATACAGGGTTCATATCCTGCTACGTACAAATTTTTATACGCTCATAATATATCACTTATACGAAGTGTGTGAATAATAATTTAAAAATACTTTAAAATCTTCTTGATGAGTATATGTTTCTTTATCTCTTCGTTGTATATATTTTTACATTCATATTTTTTATATAGATATTCATCAAGTATACTCGTTGAGTGAAATAGTTACATAAATAAGCAAAACTTACCTTTAGATACACATATTGTATGGTATGGTAAATAAAAACACGAAATAGAAAGTAACTGTGAATATTTTAAATTTCATACATCTACTACATATAACAGAATAGGTTTTAAGCAGAAACAAGCTTAAGACAAACAATCTTAAATTTAGTTAACTGAATTGAGTGTACCTGATAATAATAGAAAATTTTAATTATATTCAAAGTAAAATTTACCCTTTCTTACAAAACAAAGATGTGCATGTGGTGACCAATATATATGTCACACTATGTTACAATTTATTAAAGATAAACAAAATAAATATTACAAAAATATACGTATAAGGTATATAAAAAAACAGCTTCGCACTTTTTCCCGCATAGCGGAGTAGTCAGAGAGATCGGGATCTGGGGTTTGCGCACGAAACAAGTCATTGCGTGCTAAGCGGAACTCAATGCTACGCTTTAATTATACCAGAACAGGAAAATACAAATAATTGAACTAAAATCATTCCCTCAATCACGTTTATATCAGATGATGTCCCACTGCACTGATATAGGATGGAACGTTATTAGGTATACGTTAGTACAAATGTTTGCAATATAATATTTTTTTAGGGCGCAACTATTACAAAAGCCACAAACAGTTTTTCACCCAATTATCGCTGTTACTGGTCAGCTAGTGCAACATAATATGGCAAATAATAGCCTACTTCCGATTGTTTAAGGGGAAAAGAACTTAATAGTTACAATTACAATAATTAATATGCTTTTAATTTGGCTATTTTACATGTATATTAACTATTGTTTGATTTTGTAGACATAGTGACGTATATATAGATTTTCTTCACCTTTATGCTTGTTTCCGGCAGGGCAGGCAGACAGAATTCGTACATAGGCAGACCTAGCCTTAGTTTTCTAGTCTGAATTTTACGTTGCGTGTTGTGTGTGGCGTGAGCGGCAGAACTCTACCTCTCGCTTTGTCTAACAAAGCGAAGAAATAACAAATATAAATATAATCAATACCCGGAGTGGGAATTGAAGTAACAACCAATTGCGCTTACAGTTAGACGCTTTTCCTACAACACTCATATTTCCAGCCTGGCCTGATTTTGCAATGACAGGCGCAAAATAATCTACCAGTGTCACGTATAATTGAAAAAACACGAAAGAGATGAAGCCGTACATTTTGTAGGATCATATCAACTGATGAAATATAAACGAATGATAGACTGGTCTGGCTTAAGCCTCAAACGATTAAAAAGCTATATTAGTAATATACGTATGTACAAATATGATAAAAATATCCAATGAGAACAAATAAGTGATATGACTAACTATAACTACAACTTAATGTCCTCATTTACAATAAACTTAGAAAGCTTTCTAATTAAAGGACTAAAACCTAGAGCTAACATACATAACAATAGGTATACCTATTAAAAAAATTACTAAGCTGCCATTCATAACTTGTAAACTGAACTTCATTTACAAATTTTAATTTTATATATCTTTAATAATATATATTAGAAATTAATTGACAAAATATATACACGTTGAATGTAACCTAGAAAAGCGTAGTAGTTTGAACCCATATTGGATACCTGTATCAACGTTATTTTTTATAATTGCATTATTTATATTTTATATACAAAACTAACTAACAAATTTTATACTTACATTTCCTATTTATAGAAGAAAAAATTAACTGTCTATCTCTTCAAACAAAAAACTTTAACAAAATCAATTAAAACACCTGCATATTTTGACTTATCCAATAAAATTAACGTTACAAATCAACATAACAACTTATTGTTAACAGTATATACTTTGCTCAATAACCGGTCATAACGATAGCTGTGGGTGCCCATCTAATAATTATTGGGCAAAATAATGAATGCCCATAAAGGCGGAGAACGCGTGTGAAACGACGACACCTGTTGGGAAGCGATTCGCCATAGAGCTATGATATTAATTTATATTTCTTATACATACATTTTTCTATTTTGTTGGTTTTTCTTAATAAATGTTCTGTTTTGGGGTAAAGAAAATATGTATTAGAGTCATTCAATAGAGTGTGCTCTACTTTTAATCATTTGACTAACGCTACATACGATGGTTGAAGGTTCGATCCCGCTGAGAAAAAAAAAAGGAATTTAAATTATTGGTTAGTTGTTTACTTTCATTTCTCCATTTTGGTAGGACAAAGCTTGGTGTTGAATTCCTCCACTCAAGACGCACTGTCTTAATGTGGAAAATGGAGAACGGAGTGTTTTGATACTAGGTTTTCTCTGACTAGCCTGTTATGCGGAGAAAAGTGTGACGATGCCTTTTATTTTTATTTAAGAAACGAAATGCAGTGTTGAGTTCCGTCACCTAAACTGGCTTGTTACTAGAGTAACTCTAGAAGTTAGATTAGATAAAAATAGAAATGAAAGAGTATTTCTTTAAACAAATATCTATTACCAAAGTCCATGGCCATTCAATGTAACCAACAAACAAACCGGAAGTACAGTGAAACGTGACACAAAATTTCTTAGTGATTTCATTTCACCTAAAAAAGCATTGATTTGTATGAATCAAATGCGGGCATTGAAATTAATTAGTTCGTTACGCAAGCACCTGGGAGCTTCTCGTTAGTAAATTGGCAACAATTTCACTCAAAAACCACAAATACATAATATGTTCATAAATAGAAAGCTCTACGTTGTAAAAAGCTTTTAAGCTCTATATTAGAAAACAACAAAAAATACAGATCAAATGATAAACAACCTCTGGGTTTGACTTTGCAAATTTGAATCTTAAATCAGTTGCAATAAAAAATATTTTAGTTATGGATTATTTGGTGTCAAGACTGTGAAGTCCGTTCAATTTAGTCACGCGTTGACATTGTTATTTGTAATTCTAAAGTGTAATTGTATGATTCAATATTGCTAATTATATCTTTAAATATAATTTATGATTGATAAATTTAGTTTTGAAGTTGTTACTAGCACATATTTTGATACTAGCAAAGTCATAGCAACGTGTGATTCATAATTTTTTATATTCCATAGACAAGGAAAACGGAGCGTTCGGGTCACCAGAATGTAAGTTATCAACCCCGTGTAACACCAGAAGAGCTACAGGGATGTTGTCGGCCTTTTATTATAATTTTACATCTTCACGCTTCTTTCATAGCTTTGTAGTGTGGGTAGGCAGAGAGAACCTAGTGTCAAAATATTCCGTTCTCCACTTTCCATTCGAATCCGAGACATGGCGTGCAGAATGGTGGAACTCAACGCCGCGCAAAGTCTCCTGATTAGACAAATAAAAATAGTTTTAATATAATCAATCCCCCAAGTGGGAATCGAACTCACACCCATCGTGTATACAGCCAAAAGTTGTCACACTGCACCACGATGGCTTCCATTTGTCTTGATAATTTTTATAATTTATTTTTCATCGTACAATGTGGTTTTGGCGATGCTATCAACATAATAAGTGCTTATTAATTACCAAATAATTAATATATAATGGTCTATTTATTACAATTACCATCGTGGGGCAGCTGGATAGCGTCTGACTGTATACTCGAGTAGGTTTCGGTTCGATCCCAGTTCGGAGTAATGTTAACACACACTTTATTGCACAATAAATTACAATTAAGACTTAATAACATAGTTGAACTTAAATTATACGTGCAATAGCGGCCTTATTGCTAGAATCCATCTCTTCCACGCAACCAATAATTAAAGTATTAACCACAAGAGAATGCAGAGAGGTGCATAAAGTATTATACTTACTTAAATATAAAAAAAAACACATTAGCAGACAAATATACTTACATAGAGTCATAAACACTCACATACATACATACATACGTATATACCTATTATTGAGTTAGATTATTATAAGTATTGTTTAAGATAAATATCAAATATCACACCGACTGGGACTGTCTTCATATCACTGGCAGCACATTCCATAATTTTACTGACTTGATAGTAAAAGAGTCACCATAGCATTTCGTACGGCACAAAGGTACTTCTAGGAGGTTATTTTTACGGGAACGGAGGTATTGGGTAAGTAAGAGTGTTCGATCTCAAGAACTTGAACCAGTCCTTGAGGCATGAAAGAGTATAATATATAGATAGGATATATATAAAGGATGGTATAAAGCGCGAGGTAATGTAAATGGCGTCTATGTTTTATCGTCAGCCATTTTAGTTGAGCACAATTTTGGACACATGGTCGTACTTTCTCAGTCCGAAAATAAATCTTATTATAAGATATTGTAAGCGCTCGAGCTTATAAAGTAGTTGCTGAGACAAATCTAAATAACTCGAATCCGCATAATCTATGATAGGAAGGAGAAGAGTATGGGCTAGGAATATTTTGGTTTTTAAGGGTAAGAGATTCTTCCATCTTCTCAATCCGCCTATGGCTGAGAAAATTTTACGACTAAGCTCAGAAACGGTAAGGTGACCAGGAAAATGTGCCGTCCATCATGATTTCCAAATTCTTAACACTCGCTCTAAACTCCAAACTAACATTATCAAATGAAACTGACGGTAGAGGTGAATGTATTTTTGACAGTTGCTTAAGGCTACCAAATAAACATACCTGAGACTTACTAGGATTTACAGAGAGCCCAAAGGGTTTACACCACATACTACTTAATTGTTAATCGGAATTGATTTTTGCGACCGCACTTGAGATGCTGTTTGCGGCTGCAGTTGTATAAATTTGTAAGTTATCTGCGTAAAGGTGGTAAGTTGACGATATGTGTTGAGTAAGAGTGTTGATGAAGATGGAAAAAAGTAAAGGGGAAAGCACACTACCCTGTGGGACCCCAGTATTGATTTGGCTTAGCGAAGATTTCCTGCCATCCAGTTTAATACTTTGCGACCGTGAAGGTACGAAGAACACCATTCAGTAGCTTTAGAGGAAATATTGATAGACTTTAAAATTGCATGGCGCCATGCATCGGGAATTCATATTCGAATTTAGTCACACATGTCACTTTTTCATCATGACGTCCAAAATAAAATTAAAATTTATTTAAATATCTTTCCACAGCCTTTCTCTACTAAAACGTATAAAATTTAAAATATAATTGTAACCTACGGAATACATACAAAATATGCATTTTTACAACCAAATTGTTGACAGTGGAGCTTAATTTTACTGTACGTCGGTAATAAGTCAAGGCTTACATTTTATCGTTCAATTCGCTTTTATATTTGCATACTCGTAAAACGTATCAAATGCATTTTGCTCCCTAATCCTTGAGTCTTCACATACTGTGCACCCTCTTCCAGAAATTGCCAATCAAAAATTTACTTTAAATTTAAGAAAATACGTTAAATAGTTGAATGTTACATATATTAACGAACTAATAAGAAAATTAACAATTTATCGTAAATCTCAAAGAATTAGTTTTCAGAATTGTTTACTGTGTATCATTAAGTGTTAATGGTAACACATTTACTAGTGATGTACATAACTGTTTTACATAGAATGTTCTAATTTAATTTTATTTACTTAAAAATATCCCTGTATATACAGGATTTTGTATAGAAATGCGTTGTACTACATATTTCAATTTTATCTACAGGTGACTTAAGCTCGTTACTGGATAAAATATTAAATATCAAATTGCTTAAGTAAACGCCTATTCTATATTAAAGAAACATTAATGCAAGCCAGATTCGAACCCACACTACATTTAGTTAGAACCGCCCATTTTCCCTCATTCCTATTACAAAACCTAATAAAATATCTAGTGAAATCGCTGAAACTGAGCCCTCCAAAGCACCGTCTCTCAACTGCTATGCATATGCTAGAGAGGACTTCAAATTACACCCACTCATAAATCCTGCCCAGATGAATTTCATGCAAATTTCCGCTGTAAAATTTGAAATGCGTTATTGTCTCGCTGATGAGACTGATCTAGAACGGGGTATAATTTTGCCGTTGCACGAGTATTTCCCTTACAATGCAGTAGACTAAATATTCTTTAAATAGGTTTTTGCTGTTCCTTTCATTACTTATTTTTTTTATTATACAGTTGTAATATATGTATGTATACATTTATGTCTGACTGTAAACGCGATTGGTTGTGCGTTCGATTCCAACTCTGGGGAATGATAATGTATACCTAAATTATTATCATTTATCCGCTCTAGTAAGACAAAACGCGGCGTTTAGACCCTCTACTCCACACAATGTCGTCTGATTCTGGCCGAATATGTAAGTTCTCATTGTCTTTCCTGCTATACGTGATTAGGTAAGTAAAGTATGTATATAGATTTAATTATCGGTGTAATTATTATTTTTTTAGTTATATCACTGAACTATACTGTCATTTTTATTGAATATGAATTTCTCCTATGCATAATATATTAATCATCCGTTTCCTAAGTTTCCGCCGATAATCGAAACAAAACCTGTTGGGTCTCAAATTTTAATATCGAACTCTTCCTGACCTCTATTGAGTAAGAAATATTTTGAAAAGGAAATCATTCTAGTAAATGAAAATATTATTCCGTTATTTTTTCCATGTAAATAATATGTATATATTATTTACATAGAAAAAATAACGGAATATATATGTGAATAATGTTTCAGTTAAGTACAACAAAGGTAAATTAGGGTATTTATAAGGTGGATAGATATCAAATGTATCCCAGAAAATATAGCAAGCAAGTCACAAAAGCACATCAAGTCGCAAACTAATCAGACATCATAAAATTAAGGCAACTATAAAACAAGCCTAAATCCTCGATGTCGTAAACCAGATGAGGGCATTCGTAATCCGATGAGCAGATGAGACAATGTGATAAATCTTACAATTTGCTGAATTTTGTGTTAAAACACTTGGATCGTAAAAATGGAATCTAAATTAGAGCATTAACGCATATTTATAAAAATATACTAGCTGCTGCAAGTGACATCGTCCGTATTGAAATAAACACTTGTAAGCCAGATTTCATATATTTAAAAAAATTGAGTGAGTGTTATATATATATTTGCGAGAGCCCTTTGACCTCCTTAATCCCCGTTAAAAAATCCTTTCTTAGCGAAAGTCTACTTACTATAATTTACCTGCATGTCAAATTTCATGTTTCGACGTCAAGCTGTTTTTTATATTTAATATTGAGTGACCTTTCGCTTTTAAATAAGTATATACAAAGAATTATGAATTGATTATAGTGGGACAACGTGTGACTATAAACGCGATAGTTGTAAGTTCGGTGTAAGATAGCTGTAAGCACCCAACTAGGTGGAATGAATTATTTTCAAACTTTTAATGTGTATTCCGGCTCTAGTAACAAAGAAAGCCGCGATAAGGGTTATTCAACAGGTAATGTCGCGAAGTAGAGCAGGGCCTAAATGTACCGTGCCGTTTAACTGCACTTGCTCATCTTAGGACTTTGGCGAATTTTTTAAGCTTAACGTGTGATTTATCCCCTCCGTTAACTCAGTAAGATTGGAACGCCAAAAAGCTGCAGTTTCTGTGGTCTGCCCAGTCCACTGTGTTATCAACCCTTCTCTCACATGCCCGGAAGTCCTGATGATGAGAAAATGAAATGTTTGTGGTGGTTAATAATTTTTTTTATTGGCTAGACTCATTTCTGTCTAACCTACATAAGACTTATACTACGGGAGATATAAATTAATTATTCAAAAATAACAAGACCGTTTTAAACTTCAATCAAAAAAGATTCATTTGTTTGTACGTTAGAACATTCAAAGTGCTTATTAAGTAGAAGGTACTCTAGTAGTCTATAGGGCTTCATTGTGCGGAGTGAACTGCGACATACTTTTACTACAACATTAATTAGGGTCAAGTATCTCATACGAGCATAAATACTTGAATTGCATTTCTCTGACCCCAATTTAGACTATGTGAAGATATAAATAAATGTAAGGGGTTTTCTTCGTCATTAAAATATGGAAATAGGCATATCAGATGTTGACATCAGTTTCCCATTTTTCTGATAAAAGCCCGGAGTCAATGAAAAATATATTATAGTATAAGTAATATGCTACGCTTATTTGTTGCTTTTTGTAAAATAATCTAATAAGTAAAACATAATCTTTTTAAATACTATATGTTTTTGTCAGTAATAAATCTACATTAGTCTGATGATATATTTATTAAAGATAGAAAGGATTCGTCACTAGGTTTTCTCAACTGACCTGCAATATACAGTCAAAGCTCCTTAATTGCGCTTTCTCTTCATTCGCGTTTTCACTACCTTATATCTTCATGCGACTAAAGATTTCTTTTTCGCGGATCTAATCGGTACATCGGTACATGTTAATAAAAACAGGTACCACACCGAATATTCTTTATAAGCTCGTCTGCTTTGTAAACGCATCTGCTTCTGAATAACAGTCTGAATTGAAGGAGCTTTTACAAAGCCAATCAAGAATAAAATACATTTTATTTTAAAACTATAGCTATGCTATGTCTGAAGATAATAATTAATCAATATGGTCAAAATCTTATATATGTACTTGCTTTTTGTTTTAGTTTGTGTTAAAAATGTAACCCCTATAATTCAATATAAATTACCATTCCATGTACACGGTTTTTTATTCGCGGCATTTTACGGAACACGATTGATCTGCATACGACGCATAACTGAGTAGGCTAGCGCCAAAACAGTTCCACTTTTCGCCAAATTAAAAACATTGTATGTTGAGTGGCGGAACTCAACACCGCGCCTTATTTTACCAGAAGAACTTGGAAAAGAAAAATTACATTTTTAATTACAATATATTTTTAGTTAGTACAAGTTTAAAAACAAAATCTGACGTTTATAAAATACGCGTCTCTTTAAGTAATAGTTAAGAAAACAGAGTAATCTGTCACTGCATATTTTATGTCTTCAATTTTAGAGGAACTCGAACTAGAGCTTTCACACGTACTTCGACGTTATGTGATAAATTAAGCTGAAATTCTTGAGTAACTTTGAAGGTCTTTATTTAGATTTCTTTGTTTGTTCGTTTTCAAAACCGTGAATTAAATGTACCGTGTGATTGTAAGCACGTGACAATGTTGCCATATACGAATATTTAAATAGACTAATTAAGAGACAGACAAATGGAAGGTTAGGTTAGGTTAGGTTTGAGTATTTACTTATAACGTACAAAAGTTACATAAGGTTTACATAATTTTTAGGTATTTTTATCAATATTGTTTTATAAATATAGTCTTTTTATATATATATATATATTTTATAAATATAATATATTATTATTATTTTTTGGTTTGGGCAAGTCGAAAGGATGAGTGATGAAAATTCTTTTATTCGGTAAGACAGATAAATGAAGCGAAGGTAGGTTGACCTCCAAGAACACAGTATTGATGACACAGAAAGGTCACGTAAAAACAAATCATATATTATATTTCACTTTTATACATCTAGAGCTCTACATAACATTATTCTGTAATACAAATGAGTTGGGCGCGGTGACAAAACTAATTATTGTTATGAAATAAACGACTTCCTTCTCAGTTAAGTTGCGGTTAACGCATCATTATCTTTATTTTCTTTAATGAGTAGGGTTTAAATATTTGTTCTATAATTATCATAGAGTGAGAGAGACTAAATGAATCCATTGTGGCGCTGTGGGAGTGTTCTAGTAGAGTGTTCTAGTAGATAGTTAGCTCTACCTACCTATAATAGTATACTATAGTATGTATTTGTTATATAAGGCTTGTGATATTTTATGATATGTATGTAATAGAACTATTTAGTTTATTTTGTTTTATTACTATATTTTTTTTTTGTTGACGTTTGCACCACATTGTGCCCGCTTTTTCCTGTTAATTCTTACAATTTGGTTGCCTGGCAGAGTTTACTTTCAGTGATAAGACCGCCGTTATGCATTATGTTTTAATTTACTTGTATTGTATTATATATTTCATAGTGTGTTATAAAGATTTTTTATCTTATCTGACTTTGCTTGACACTATTTACAATGGTTTATTTTCAAAATGAGTCAGTATTTTTGGGAATATTGAGGACTAATATTATTAAAGTATTTTTCACACACTTAGGATGATATAACAACACTTTTTTTCATATCCTTGTACTTTTTCATATAAAAAAAACATTTTTATACTAAAATCTTAAATCTCTTTCTAAAATCTTAAAACTAGTGTAATTGGCTAAGAGCTTATGGGCTTAAATGTTATACCAACTAGACTTCAACAGTAACAGGTACGTATTCATTTTATGATACATAAATGCTCCTGATTTTTGGTACAAATCGAATTATTTCATTGTGTATATGAAACTATTTATATCGCGATCGCGATTTTAATGAAATTTATTTATAAAAAATAACTATTAATTCAAGAACAAAATGTTTTGACAATAGATTTTATCTGACTAGACTACTATGCGTATATACATATAAAAAGCGTGAAGCTGCTATTGTTTCAATTCAGTTTTCGTTAATTTATAATATCTTATTTTTGTGTATTTATTGTCTATATACACATTTATGAAGTTACACATTGATTAAATATAATTGAGACATTGATAGAGTCTGGCTGAATACGCGATGGCTTTGGGTTAGATTTCCACTCGGAGGAATGATTATTATTATTACTTTATTTGTACACCACATTAAATGGGCAAAAACAGTACGTAACACATAAAAAAGGAAGGAACAAAAGGCGGTCTTATCTTAGCCATCTCTTCCAGACAACCTGATGTTCATAATTTTATTGTTTTTATGTCTCCGTTATGGTGACAGGATTTCCGCAGCAGCGTTGAGTTCCGCTTTTGGGTTCGTTCGAGATTCTGATGGAAAGTGGACAACGTGTACCTTGACATTAGGCTATCTCTAAATACCCTGCTATGTAAAAAAGAAAAACCTTTCTAAAACATTAAACAATGTATTAGCATACAAAAAAAGACAAGTCTTCCCCTAAATGTTTAAATTTAAACGTAAGCTGTATTTTTGAACCAACAATATTGTCTCAAAACTTAATTCAAATCATAATCTTCAAAAGCGAATTCACTAATTGTGAATTTTGCTTCAAGCTATTTGTATACCAATAGAATAATTAAATATATTAGTCGATTAAGTAATGTGTGTTGATTTAAGACATTAAGAGATTATATAGAGGGTGTATCATTTTACTTAACAGCTTACCTGTGGCTGAATTTTCGTAAATTTAAGCTACTTTTATTTTAAACGAATTTAAAATAGATTCTTCCCATAAACACTTCATATATTAAATGGCTTATATTAAATTTCGACGTTATTATTGCACAGTACACAGTAGTGTGCTTGATTTATCTCGATAGTTTTTTGTTCTGATTTTAGTTATTTATATACAAAAAGACAAGCTTACATTTTGACCATTTAAAGTGATTAAGCAATTAACAATAAACTTACTTATCATCTAACATTTACATAATGGAAAAAAAATAATTCATAATTTAATTCGCATTACATATATACTAAGTTGAAGGTTCAATTCCCAATAGGAAATTTATGACTTGGGCACATAGGCTGCCTATCTTACAACAAATAGGGCAGATGAGTAAATAAAAAATCTAAAGCTGCTTCTAAAATATAACTTGAAAGCTGTCTCTATATATATGAATACGCCTACAGCTGATCTGAGAGCAAGGTAAAGATTTCATCATGCCTATCTTAGTTTATTAGGCGTTTAGTATGATGGCCATATTTACGCAGTGGAACAGTGCCTAAATTAAAATGCAATGTTTATGGGTTCGATTCCCACTGGAGGGATTCATGTTCAATGGAATAATTTCCATCTGCCCGCTCCCCGTTTGTCGTTGAGTACCGCCATTTGACGAGTCTCAAATTCAGGAAAAAAGTAGAGAACGGAGTATGTCGACACTAGTATTTTCTGCCGCAAATCTGCTATGCCGGAAAACACGGGAAACTGAAAGAAAACATTATTATTAAGTATTACTACTTCGCAGGTATTATACGATATGCATAATTTTATTTATTATTTGGTTGCAAGGGTGACACAAATTTAATTAATTTCTATGTATGAATAAAATCCCATATGTAACTATGAAAGTAATCATTATTTTAATAAAAGTCAGACCTGTGTCCTATGTCCGAGATCCTCTGTACAGAACAATAAATGTTAACGATACATTTTATGTAAATCAATTTTTAATAAAAACCTTATTTTTACATTTTAAAGTGTTGGCTCTCACACACTCAGGAAATTAAATAATTTTTAGACAACGTATAAAAATGTTGAACGCACCGAGATTCGAATCCGCGCCTCTTCGAAACTTTCTTGGGTAAAACGCATTCAAAAATACCAAAAAACATGCAAAGGATTAATCCGGTTAAAATAATCTTTATTTAAACGCATATTTAGTATAGTTACATTTATATATTATGTAAGCTAGAACCAAAATATTATTAGTCATTAATTTAACGAATTAACTGTTTTATTATACAAGATTCTCTTCTGTTTTTTGTATTGATTTCCAATTTCATTTTAAGCTCCTACCATCTAACTGCAGGCAATGCGCTTTCATTAAGTTATCATTGAAATAATAGTAATAAGATGCTGGGGTTTGTATCCTCCTAAATTTGAAAATGTTGTATAAGACTTGGATATAGTTCAAATTAATTAGTAATAATTTTTATAAAATTATTATTTGCATAATGCATATTTATAGAATACTACAGAACACTACAAAAGGCCAATGTGAGGCAGTGGAACGCGATTAAACGCGATTGGTCGTTCGATTCCCACTTGGTGTTATGATTATATGTATTTAAATTATTTCTATTTCTCCACTCCCCACAAAGCGTAAAAGTGGAGAATAGAGTGTCTTGACACTAGGATCTCTCTGTCTACCACGCATGAAGAGAAAAGCTTTTAGCTAAAGAAATGTATAAAAAAAACCTACATTTCACAGTAACCAGTCAACACTTTCCACAATCTCAAACCTAAACAAGGATTACGGCACACTGAAGGCACGTACCAATTATGAACTAATTTGTATCTAACTAGCTACCCTAATACCGCTAACTAAGCAGACGTACGGCAATTTAGCACAAATCGATCTAGACTAGAACTGGCAATAGACAAAGGATTACAAACTATAGGCCTAATCAAGCTCAGATCATAATTCTATCTACATGTCTTATCAAAGAGCTGTGATTTGCTTTTGAAGTAGCCTTGTACGGTTTATTTGGGATTTGGGTGTTTTGATGTAATGTATTTGTGTGTGTGTGTGTGTGTCTACTATGTATATGTTAACTAAATTAATAAGTGTACATTGGTGGTGTGGTGTGTGTGTGCTCAATATTTGTAGGTACAATTGCCACTCGTGGTCTGGTAAGATTTGATTGGCTGACTCTGTTGAGACAAGTTGTAAATCTGTATCTAAAGTACCACAATTCAAATTATTATGGGTTCAAATCCAATTAATAATCTTTTTTTCAAGCTTCTAGGACAAATCTTTTGACCCTTTTCACGATAATAATGCGAATGAAGGAGTACGAAATCTGGCACACTCAAAATTGATGTTAAAAGGGGATGTAGAGACTCAATATTCTTTATTATTACGTATTAGAAAATCATTAAAAGTAATAAAATAAATATTACACACTCTACTATGGTATTGAACGCGTCAACGGGACCTTGAGAGTCTCTTTCAGAGTGAAAGATCACTATGCTCTCGCTGCCAACGTAAATAAGCTTGGAGATATAACTTAGTTAGTAATTCTATAGTAGTCTACTAATTTGCCTTTAATATGGTAAAATTTTTCTCATCTAACAATGCTTAAGTGAGATTAATTTTACAAAAGTATTGTGTGGAATACTTAATTAAATAGCCATTAGTTTTCAATTCACGAGTGGCTTGTCCCTTTTTACGTGAGGAATTTTTCATTTTAACCTTATTTTAATTGGTCAGCATATTACATACATACATGTTCTCGTAATTATTTTTGTTATTACAAATTCCACAAAGAGAATACTTCAAAGTTCTTAAATAGCTTTAATTTTTAATACATTATAAAAATATTAAATATGTATATAGAAACAAAATAATGTACATTAATTTTGAATCTAAACTAGCATTATTAACTACTGCAACTTCACCGTTTTTTTAGTTTTTTTTTAGTCAAAATACTCCACGCACCGCCCAAATTCAAGGCATTGCATGTTGAGTATCGAAACTCAATGCTGCGAATGAAAATAATTTAAAGTCATTTCCATATTGCGGATCGAACCTCAACCAATCGCGACAGTCAGACACTGTCCCACTGCGCCACTATAGCCTTAATTATTAACTACAAGTAAAGAAAACAAATAAATGTGTTTAATTTTTCAAAAAAAATTAAGAGGTAGTTACTAGGGTAATAACTTCTCATATACGCTTACGAGAACTTTATGATTATCAGGTTATCTCCGTCTACTTCTAGACTTCAATCTGTTGGCATCCATTACGCGATTGTCGTCAATCTATCTAAGAAAGTTTCAAAAACACGTCTATATGAGAACTTATATTTATTAGTAATAATTTTATATTTTAGATGCCAGTTTTTGCAATTAATTTTATATATACTGTACTGTTGACTCCAATATATATTTAAAAGAGTCACTTTCATACAAAATATAAATTCCAAAGCCGTCGATTTCAGTACCATAAGGAATTATGCAAAAATAACTTTGTCGGTAACCGTCAAAGAGAATTTAATGTTTTAATTGTCAGCTACTTCTCATTTACACTCGCGTTTTTATTCAAGACAGTTACAATAGAAAGGCCTACTGTGGCCGTAACATAAAAACAGTACTAAAATACTTAGGGACTATTGATGCCAAGTTAGTAAAATGGGAGCCCACATTGTAAGAAGTTGTAAATTATTAACAAAATGAAACACTTGTGCAAATGACTTGTAATAAATCTTTATTGTCGTGTTTTTGTATAGAGATTGAAAAGTAAGCTATGCTTAATTTAACCGTCGTGTCTCAGTGGATACGTGTTTGTTGAATGTGATAGTTATGAGATCGAATGTTTGTAGCCAATGCTTGACAACAAAGTCAAAAAAGTCAATTCAATAGTAAATATACGGACGTTTCAATGTGATGGGGATGTAGAGTAAAGAACAAAGTGGCTTGTCACAAGCTCGATAACTTATCATCTACGACCAATTTTATAAATATGGTATATTTTAAATTTAAACATAAAAAAATTTGTTTGAAGTAATATAATATGGATATAAACTATATATATATATATATATATATATAGATATATCTTTAACATTTTATAAAGTGATATTTAATTAAAAGTGATGCCTTATTAAACACATACAATATAGGTAGTTACAATTCAAATTAGAAGCTATTACCTATAGAAATACAATGACCAAACAACTTAAAAACATTTTCATTTCCTTTTGGGTGGTCATTTAAACTAATATAAAAGCTTATGTTTCAAACAAAATGCTACCCAAAATAACCATATCCGTTGCTAATTCAATATTTAACAATAACGAAAAAGATACTAAGTGTATCTAATTACGTATAATAAAAAGGATATATAATAAAAAACTTTCTTTATTTATTCTGGTCAAGACGTTATTGCCTTTCTTCTTCCCAGCAAGACTTCCTTAAACTATAGTGTCGCTTACTATAAAATTGAGCTTTAAAGTTTTGTTCTTTTGTAAGTTTAAATCGCTGATTGTTTGCAAACGTACCGCCTCCTTTGTGCCACCCGTGGAGCTTTTCACCGCTTTTTGTCATCTTTATTCAAAATTTTAAGGTTTAAATTTCAATTTCTCTACCTAAAGCAGTTTTTTGATCTCTTTTGTGAGTCATACGCGACTTAAAACGACCTGAGATATTTTTTTTGTAATATCTATAGAACATTTCGATTGCCTTTCTGTTTTCGATTGAGGGACTACGACCGGAGGCTAAACGGTCCTGTACGCTTTCATTGCAATTAATTTTTGGACTCTACACCCCTTTGTGTGACTGATTGTATTTTTGTATGAATTATACTCAAAAGAATATCGAGATTAAAAAGAGTACAGGAAATTATTTGTTTCACACTTTTGTTTAAGTCAAATATAATTACTTTTTAAAGTTTTAATTATTAATATATATTTTAAACTAAGTAAGGTTTGGAATATAAAAACATATTTTTAAAATCTATAATTTTTTTAACGCAGCGGGTTTCGAACACGCGTCTCTAGGAGACCTTCGAAGCCCTGCACCTCTGACGGGTAAGCCATGCATGGTTTACCGGTCAGAGCTGCAGAGCAGAGCAGAGCGATGTTTTACAATGTTCTAAGTATGTAATGACCACTTCAAAAATGTTAAAAAATAAGTACGCTTTTCCCGGACAGAAACTCTAGTGCCTATGTCCTCCGCTCTCCTTCCACATTCCGAGCATAGTTTGAACCCATAACCATCTCAAGTATACTCAAATACCCCACAGTAACTGCGACATCAATATTGAACTTCAATATTTACCTATATCAACACATTATGCAATATTACAAAAACTGTCATCACGTGGAAACGGGGTCATCGTCCCCAGTCATCATGAATCATGCTATGACTCACTCCAAACAGCCTGTAGGAGTCTGCTATGTCGTTATATGCACTCTACATTGGAATGGCAAATTGTAGTAATTAAAACGTTGCTTAATGATTTTTCAAAAGTGCACAAAGTGTATGTAAATGTGGGGGAATTTTGTGTTAGTATGAATATTTTATTTTAGAATTTTTTGTTGTATTTTTTTTTCAGTTTCACGCTTTTTCCGCATATTATAAATGATAGGCAGAGCGAACCTAGTGCCAAGGTACATCGTTCTTCACTTTATGCCTAACTTCGAGTGTTGAGTGGCGGAACTCATCGCCGCATTTAGTCCAATATGGCAGGGAAATTTATATTAAATTTAAGTATTATCATTCCCCCAAGAAGAATCGAACTCATGACCAATGGCGTTTACAGTCAGACGCAGCTCAAGCGTCACGATGGCCACATCTTTTAAATTTAAATTTTATTGTCAACCAAATATCTATGGGTGCCAAATTTGAAAACTTTACAAGTAAATCTTCATACAGCTATAAACAGCTTAAGTGAACCGTTAAAACTTGGTTTGTGACATAAAATAGTCCACTCACTCACAAATATCAAAACACTTTATGTTCTTTTGTTACTTGATATGATATTACTTGAACTGTAAAAGAATGTATCTTATAAAAATATTATTATATACTTTCTTTGCTTACAATAAAATATAGCAAATTATTGTTTTTGTCTTAGCGTAGGCAGAGGGCTCTCTCTGCCAGTTTCAAAACTACACTTTTCACCAGATTTTGGGATACTGAGATGGGCTCTTATTATAGTGAAAATAATTGCAAATAAATTAAACATAGGTTTTTTATTTTTTATTTAATATTCTTTATGTACATAGATATAAGTTACATTACAAATGTGAACACAATAATTTTTGACAAAATCTTAAGCAAATTATACTTAATGAGGCTAGTGACGCCTATGTAAGCTTATAGGATATGAACACATATCAAAGTCTTTTTCAATTTCCTTAGTGTGGGAATAACACTTTAAAAAATGTTAGCAAAATATATGAACACATATATTAAATGGGTCATCACAACTTATAATGCAGAATATATATAGTATAAATCATACATAGTATAAATGAGATAAAATATAAATACAATATTTTTGCTATTAAATATCATTAATTGCGGGAGGTATTAGATTAATTAAAAGAAGGGCACTACAGCAAAAGAATCTCAAAGACATTCAAAGAGAGCAACCAGTTTGTTAGCAGTGGCGAGGTGAACACAGGTAATCTTTCGATTGAGAATCGAACTCACAACCATCTTAATCACAGCCAGACACTGTCCCGCGGCGCTATGGCCCCAACTTAGTATTCCTCAAATTAATAATAAAACTTTAACTTTATAATCAGATAAATAATTTATTGGAATATATGTTTATAGTTCATATATATATATATATATTTATTTCTTCCCTCTGGTATATACGTGGTGTTGCGTTTTCCCTTTCAACACGCAATGTCTCGATTTCAGGCAGAAAGCAGAGAACGGAGAGTGTTTTCTCTGACTATCGTGCTATAAGTGAAAAAGCGTGAACTTAAAACAATACAAATATTAAAATAGTACGCCATGAACGCCATTATGGCGCAGTGAGGCTTTGGTTTTTTACACAAAGTTTGTAGATTCGATTCGCATTCATTAACAAGGAAAATGACTTTTATTACAATTATATTGTTTTCGTTTCTCATGTCTGGTAAGACAAAGCACGGTATTGAGTTCCGAAACTCAAATCAAAACAAAATATTCTTTATTCACATAGGCTACTACAAGCACTTTCGAATCGTCAATTAACATAAAATTTCAGTATTGTCAGTCCTAGCGGCAGCTACCACTGGCTCGATCGGCTACCAACTAAACACATAACATGAATAAATGGGCCTGCAGTGGACATAACGCCAAGCATAGCATAGTTAGTAGTGAGACCTGCTTACTCTTTAAGAAGTATATAGTTAAAAGAATAAAAATATTGAAAATATTAATTTTCTTCAGACATGCAAATTTTGAGACGGAAAAGAAAATTCCCGCGTTATTTCTATCTGTCGTTGATAAATGTTTGCACATAACTTTCTTGAAACTTGGCTCTGTTTTCGCGTTTTATTACTATTTACACTATTAAGTAATTAATTTCCCTTACACTATTGCTTGAAATAATGCTAGAGGTGCATACCTATAAAATCTTTATAGGATGTAAAGTTTATATTACTTTAACATTTTCGTAATAAGGGTTTATATCAATCTGAGTAAGAATACTAAGTTTTATTAAGAAAACCATAGGTCTAGGAAGTAATTTTATCCCGTTTAGCAAGACAGTGAGTTAGATTCTAATGTCAAGGTACTTCGTTCTTTACTTTCCACCCGAATCCGAAATATTGCGTGTTGAGGAGTGAAACGCCGAGTTTTATATCTTATCGCCAGAACGGTGAGATGAAAATAATTTAAACATAATTCCTCCGAATGGGAACCGAATCCACAACCAATCGCATTTACAGTGGTTTCACAGTTTTATATTGGAATAAATATATTTTTGTTCAACAATATTTAACAATAATTACATATTTGGCAAAATACTGCCAATAATACCCATCTATATTTTAAAGAAAAGCTTGGTAATTTAACGCTCATTTGTTTACGCGAAAATCGAAAAATATAAAATGTACCAAGTTAAAATTATCATTATCCATCTTGAATGTATATAATATTATAATCACAGCTTTTTGCAAAAACTTTAGAAACCTTTTAAAGAGATCATTAGCCTTCCGGTATCAGCGTATAGAAACAATGAACTTTGTAGAAGCAATTTATCTAATATCAGACCATCAGACTACGATAAAAACGCTCGATACACGCATTTCCTTCGCGTTTAATTTAATGTGCTAGCTTCCGGCCAACGACTGGTTATTTATGGCCAACTTAACCAATTCTCATTTGTCTGTAATTTTTATTTGCTTATTTTAATTTAATAGATAGAAATTAGGGTGCGGACAGCGTGTTGAGTGGCGTAACTCAACGCTGCGCTTTGTCCTAACAGAGCGGAGAAATTTAAAATAATTTAACTAATTTCCTCTAGTGAGAATCGATATACAAAAGCCATGGCGCTTACAGTCGGACGAAGTCAGTCAGTCAGATTTTTTTGTCTTTCATATTTCTATTTTGATTTGATAAAAATGAAACTATTGATGAATAGTTTGATGTCATCTTTTTAGTCTTATATCACGATTGGTATAAATAATAAAATATTGCTGTGTTTCATTATAATCAATACGTCAATTCGTCCTAATTAAAATTATTGTTAGAAATTATAAAATGAATATTTTTTTACTCCAATTTCGGCCCGAATTCGAGACATTGCGTGTTAAGTGGCGAAACTTAACGCAAAGTTAGAAGAATATCTTATAACCAGGGCAGAGAAATAAAAAATAATTTTAATATAATGATTCCCCAGATTGAAAGTCGAGCCAGATGCTGTCACACGGTTTCACTAAATTTAGGTCTTAAATTCGATATCCTGTATTATTATAATTATTTTTATAATATTAAGTAAATTATTACTTATATTATTTTATAACTTGAATTTAACATTTTCTATAAACATAATTAGTTTTAGCTATTTCATAATTACAGTATTTCCAGACAAACATTAGACCAATATAAACAAACATTGGCTCAAACAACCATTGCCATGGATGATAGCTGGGCGGTAACTAACGACGTATACAGCAGAACCAATAAAAACTACCACGCCATTCTCATATTAAGCTGGAAAATTTAAGAAGTCATTACGCTTTATTATTTCTACTCGTAGAAGTATTCGTTGAAAACTTTGCCATTTTAAACTATACCAAGTTTCATACATACATCTGCATATTTTATGTAAAAAGAAGATTTAGGGTTTTTGCGTCATACATATAATAAAAATGTAACTAATCGCTGTCTATACATTGATGATATGTAACAAACACTATTATTGAATGCATTTATGAACTTAACAGAACCCATAGAATAATTTTGAAAATTTTTCCGTTTGTCTCTGCGTTTGTGCTAATCTCAAAAACAGCTCAACTGATTTAAATGCAGTTTTGACTATTTTATTTTTACAAACTTTCCTTAAGATTTATTTAAGTTTTTATTTAATTTTTCATGTCCAACATTTTTAATGTATGGCTGACAACATTTCGAGCAATGCGTTATGAAAGAAAAAAAAAAGAAAAGCACAGATCACAACTGATAATTTTACCGAATTCTTTTAATTTTCTTTCTCATGCAAACGCAGTCACAGGGCTAACAACTAACTAACAGCTAGTGTATTAATATACATATATAATATTTAATGCAGAACAGGTCGTACCGAGCGCCTGACTCTGATAAGGAAAATTATATTTTCATGCTGTATCCCACATAGCAGGATTTGTAAAAATAGCCTAGTGTCGAGACCCATCTTTTACCACGAATTTGAGGCATTGCATTTTGTATAGCGGAACTCAACACCATACTGAATGTTTGAAGCTATAGTAGCAAAGTGTTCCAGTGTTTGTAAAACCGATATAGTTCTGACTTCGATCTGGGAAATGATTAATTCCATTTCTCCAGCCTGACAAGACAAAGCACAGTACTTCGACCACTCAACATGATGTATGTCGATTCAACGGAAAGCGCAGAACGGAGTGTCTGAACACTAAGTTTTCTTCGAATACCCTATGTGGGGATACGTGAAGATACTGAAAACAAATATTATTATCAACAAATTGAACGAAGTACGTGACTGTAGACGGGACTGGTCGTGGATTCGATTTCCTCTCACAATGATTATATTTAATATTTTCAAATCTCTGTTTTGGTAAACATATAATAAAGCGAGGTGTTGAGTTCCGTCACTCAACACACAGTCTCGATTTCAGGCGAAAAGTGGAGGACGGTTTGTATATACACTAGGTTCCCTCTGAAAACGTGAAGCTGCTGTAACAAAGTGACAAATGAAACAAATGAAGCTAAAAGCCAAAACTAAGTTAATTCATCACCTATAAAACAAACGGTAGTTGGAAATTTTTCAGCAAACAACAATATTGTAGTCACAATGTCGGTATTTTTAGAGTAAACTAAAAGATTTAACGACATGTCCACTAATATTTTATTACGGTAATAAGGCAGAGCAGATTTAAGAGTTGCTATTGTATTGGTCAATTCCTTAAGTTTTATTTATAGTTTATGTTAATTGTATATGTTTTGTAATAGGTAAAATTATTTGAGTATATTTGGGCTCTGATTAATAATATTCTTATTTAATTTAAAAAAAAAAACATCTAAATAGCGTAAAGGATTCTCGAATATATTTGCGACCTATATCAATTAATCAAGTCATATATAATATTTACATATTATATATTACTTGAACATAAGCATCTTGAGGGTGATAGGGGCCGATGCTTCGAATAAGCTTACTTTACTTTTACGTATAGATTTTTCCAGGGACACATCTAAAAATATTTTTTTTAGCTATTTCCACGACATTTTGTTGAATGACGGAACTAAACGCCGCGTTGTGTGTTACTGCGACTGAAAACGGGATTAAGTATCAAATATATATTTTTAGAAAACGTATAAAAATTTGAACGCAGCGGGAATCGAACCAACGCATCTTGGAAACCATCCAAGCGCTCTGCGCTAAGCAATGTGTGTGATTAATACTTTAAATATGTTAAAAATGCATAAAATATATTTACAAAACATATTTTTTAAAACGTTGTATTTTAAATTGATTTAACAAGTATAATTTTATAGTTCGAAATGAAAATGTAACATTCGTCAGGTTATCAGCGATACAGAGGTGCATCGAACCTATTAACGCTTTATAGTCTATATATGCAGTTTATTGCGCAACGCAAAGACCAAAGAGATTTAAAATAAAGAAGGGTTTTTATTTTTGTTAAAAAATATTTTTAACTAGTTGTAGCCAGCTACTTCATTTTTATGGAATTTTTGGCCCTTGTTATATTATTACAATCTCTATCTTTGTGTCAACTGCTAATCGTAAAACACCCTTTTTATTACTAACCGTAGAAATTTTAGGAAATCCTCTCTTTGTTATCCCCAAGGAATCAATTTAGTAAATGTTTTATATTGTCAGGTAATGTTAAAAGTTATTGATAAATTTAAAAAGATTAGACAGATATTTTTATAAACGAAAGATACAATTTCAATTGAGTATATAGACTGTACAAACTCAAATCTGTATTAAAAACTATATAAATATTTGAATGTAAGAGGTTACGAACAAGTATTTTTTAATCAGACTAAGCGTTGTTTTATGACGCAATATACCTATTTAAATGATTATTACAAGTTTTATCTTTTTTTTTTTTGATTTAGTAATAGACTCATATATAACTAGACTCTATTTACCTATATACCTCATATAATACAAGAGATGTGTGAAATAACAAAAAAACGAATACACGAACTCCTAGAACTTTTTCATCTAGTTTTAATACATCAAGTAACGTGTCAAAGTTAATTTAATTTTTCAACGCAATCCCAGCGACATTGTTGCGTCCGAAATGTGTGGTTTTGCCTGTTAACTATGACGGGGACAGATTTTATTACGACGTGGTACAAAATTTAATCAAAACTGCGCTTATAGTGTAATGGAAATGAATATTATGAGATATTAGTTAGCGACATTGTCTGAGTTATATATAAGAAAAAATATTTTAGCTTCTCGCTTTTCCCCACAAAACAGATACAATCAACCTAGTGTCAAGTCACTCCATTCTCCAAAGTCCTCTCTCTCTTTTTACGTTTATAAGCAAAATGTACAAACAAACAAACAGTAAAATAAATTATTTTTGCAAAGAGGTCAAATTTACTTATATATGTATATATATATATATATATTACAAATAAATAAGTTAAATTTTCAATTCTAAACTCGTATCTCATTTTATACACACATATTTGGTGTTGATAGTAACAAATCACTACCATCTATACAAAGAGTAGTAGAATGCTACAAAAATCGTCTAAAAGCATTCTTTGTCAAACCATAGTTGCCATTAGCTTGTATTCTACAAGAAAATTTATGTCGACATCTTCAGAGTCGGAAATTTTTATTTGGCTAAATATTACCTTTTCTTGTCTCGACCGTAAATAATATTCTTTTCAGAAGCTTATTGCAATTTTTGTACCAAATATGTGTATCCTGAAAGCGGGAGAAAACACATGATTAAAAAGTAATACCGTTTTGTTGTAAATTAAACTTTATTTCAATGTGGTAAAAGCGACTGTAGTCGTGTATACGTGAATTTGTTGCAAAGACTTGAAGCCAGCACAGTTTGATAATCAAAATATAAAAATAATCTTGATATATTATGGTGTGAGGAACATTTTAATTTCGCTAGTGTATTGCGACATAGTAAGTTATTTATGAGCATATATAAATAACAAAATTTTGTTATCCAAGCTTTATACCTAAGCTCTAAATGATTTAATTTAATTTTCTAAATTGACATTTTGCATAATTTAATTATAACTTCATTTTGTCTATTCGTCAATCACTGCTTGACTTTATGACCACTGATATGGCAGCTACATAAATGTGTTCTGTGATCTTTCTATTATATAATTTTGTTGTAAGTTTATGCTAGATTTTTATGTATTTTACTAATTCCACGCTTTATCCCGCACAGCTTCATGACACTGGACTGGATTTTTATAATATTTATAATAACAGTAATAAGGTTTAATTAACATATTTTTAGAAAACGTATAAAAATTTGAACGCAGCGGGATTTGAACCCGTGCGTCTCTGAAACCGTCCAAGCGCTCTGAGCGTTAAGCCATGCTGGTGCAAATACCGCTGCGTTTTTTAATTTCATAAGTGTGTGAATGACACTTGAAAAAATGTTAACGGGTTTTATTAAGTTAATCTAAAAATAATCTTAATCCATATGTAACATTGAAATTAAAAATGTGCCAAATTTCCCATTACCATTAATAAAAAAAACTTTATTCGCCAATCAACAGTTACAGAAAATTCTCACACTCGGCGTCAACGTCAACGTCTTTTGCATCTTATCATATAAATTAATGGCGCGTTCGAAATCACCTTTAAAACTTTTTATGCCAGCAACCAATAATAACGCTTAGTCCATTTTTTCTAATCAAAAACTAAACTTCGAGATCGAGATCAGAATTTCTTTGTCTATTTAACTATAAAAGACAGTCATAATGCATACTTTGAATATATTATGACCTGTGAACTAGTTGGTCTCCCTTTGTTGATAAAAACATACGTACGTGCTCCTTTTTGTTTGAGAGTTCATACACCTCGGGGATTAAGTCCTATATCGATGATTCATCTCGATTGTGGCTTGTCAAATATTTGTTGCTTGAATACCTTTGAACTGAAGAGTCTGACTGCATTACACATTACGTAACGAAGCTAAGCTTTTTAGGTAAATGTTGATAAATTTAGTATGATTTTCTTTTAATATAATAGAAAATTAAATTTATTACCATTTATTATTTTAATATAATCTACTGTACTATTATATTAAATTTAACCGTCACATTTTAGGTTTACATTTAATAAGAATAATACTATTTTGTAAAACAAACTTTCTTCTTTTAGGTGACAATGGATTTGTTCAACCAATTATTGAAGTTACATTAGTCCTTAAGAATACGCAGACATTTTTTTTTATAATATATATGTAGTATCGACTTTCCGTTTTATTATACTTTTTTAACATGCAATTGTTAATTTTCTGTTTAATTTTTTTATCTAGTCTACACCAAGTCAATATAAAACAAAATTGTTAATGACTGTAGTTACGAGAAATTATTCATGTGCCACATTGTGCCACTGGCATATTGTGATATAAGTTCCGACACACGTAATTAATATTAAAACGGTCCAAAGATATCTCCTTGAAGTACACCTTTGGGGTCCCATTGTCCCAATTTATATGTGACCCCATTTCGGTCGCTTATCTCACTGTATTATTTATTCATGGTCATTATTTGATCATTTCAAATCTAATGATGCGTTATCATTGTTCTGCGCTGATCATTAAGTGTTTGGAGAGGTGTGAAATAAGATACTTAATGGTCGTAACGGATGCTCTATTGTCCAGATGATATTTAAATCTGGGTTGAAATATTTTGCCTTAACTTCTATTAAATGTTTAATTGATAGCATATCATTTTGTATACATATTTTATATTGCTTTTAAATAAAATATAAACAGTTCACTAAAATAAATATATATTTTGCACAGTAAAAGCAATTGTACAAGACGTTGTTGTTGACAGTATATAAGATTATTTTGAATATAAAATATTTTAAATAAGGTTATGAAATAATATAATTTTCAGAACAGTTAAATGAACTTGTAATACTAGCTATAAAAGGAACTAAATTTACAAGTTTATTAACGTCTTAGAGTTACAAAACTTGAAATTTTCAACTACAAGCTATTACTTATTTTTATTAGCAATAAAGCAAGCACAACAACTATTGATCAAAAGAGTTGTAAAGTCAAGCATAAGACTACTATAAGCACTCACGAAATCAAAAAGTTAAAACTATTAACAGTTCTCATCAAATTTTTCACATTACGTTTCAAATGGAACATTTTAATCTATTAAAATTATAAATACATCTATTATTTGGACAAGATCATTAAAATGTGCTCAACAGTGTTTCATTGTTGGTACTAAGGTCTGCGTATTTGTCACTTTGTTCTTTTTGAAGGGTGCATGTAAGGTGATAATTTAATAGCTTAAAAACCAGTCCGGTAATAATCAACAATGTTGCAAACTTTATTGAGCAAGGTAATAAGCGCTTTCAATATTTCACCATTATGTGTAACCAGTTTAGTTTCGAGTACTTCGATTTTATCTTCTTACAATTGTTCGAAAATATTGTTGTAAACTTTATGGTGTTATTAAAAATAGTGAAGGAATATTTTGGTTTTCTGGCTTTAACGGTTGTTGTATTTTCTGTAGTGTTGGGTAACTGCAATTGAAATGGATTGACTTCTTAATTTGTCAATAGATTTTTTTTATTTTCATGATATCTCATTGTCGATCTCATTATTAATCTGAAAAATGTCAATAAGCGTAAAATTTGGTTGCACGACCTATTTTCTCGTCTCTTTCTCTATCGCTTTCACACCGTCACACTTCGTTCTCCACGCGAAATCGAGACATTGCGTGTTGAGTGCTAGAATTCAATGCTTTGTCTTAGGTACCAGACCGGAAATTATATGAGGTAAACTTCTTTTGGAGAAAATTAAACTAAATTAAATAGTTCCCCGAGCGGAAATCAAACCCACCACCAATCGTGCTTACAGTCTGAAGCTGTCCTCCTGAGCCACGATGGCTCCTCTTCATAATTTTTACATATATACGCTAACTACTCTTTGCAAACTTCAGATTTCATATAATACAGGAAAATTTGTTTCAGTTGTAACCAAATAATATTTTCACTTAAACATTTTATTAATATTAATCACAAATCACATTAAAAACTAAAGAAGAATTTATCATGAACGCTACATAAAATAATAATCAATACAAATTAAATAAACAATAGACAGTAGACACTATCGTAGTGACATACCGCTACTTAACAGGCAATATGTCTAAAGGAATAATGTAAAACAAAGTGATGTATCAATTCTATTGTATCTGCTTCTCTAAAAAAAAAATCAAATACGTATATAATAAATAAACTTCTCCGCTTCACCCTTCGAGCCCTTTTCGAGTTCACACAATATTTCTTACTTGACCCACAAACAAGCACCCCAACGAATCTAAGAATAGCCGGTAATGAGTGAATTAATTCTATCTCATAAACCTAAAAAGTTTATGTACTGGCTCTATAAAATGTGACACGGTTTCTTTCGGACATTATGCGTGTAACCTTTTCATTTCAATGTTGCTGAGTTATTGATACTAATTTTTGTTTCCTTTGAGAATTAGGGTTTATATAGTATCTTTGTTGACTTTTTCTCGCATTGTACAACTTGTTATTTTGATTGTAGTTTTATAAGTGATAAGTCTGTAAATCTAAACGTAAAATTTAAAATTTTAGTTGTAAATATAAAATAAGATTATGTTAGGCACTTAGGTCACTTTCTTTTACCGTTACAGAGGGACTATATGAATTTGGAGTGGCCCTGTTTGTTATATTAATACAATCCGAGGAAATACCTATATTATAAATATCGTCATTTCAAATAACTTATGAGTCCATAATCACTTATCGTCACGGCACGTCAGCTTGTAGTTCATAATACTTTTAGAAAATATATAAAGATTTGACCTTAGCAGGATTCAAACTCGCATCCCTTGGAAATCGTCTAAGCACTCTAGTTAATTAAGCTATACCTACGTTCTTATCAAACTACGTGAAAATATACGTTTGTTTGCAAATTATTTCTGTTTATAGCATCTCTGTAGAGACATTATTAAAAACATTCGCACGAGTTTTATTTTGTATATTTATTATTCTAAAAATGCGTCTCCATTACAGTACTTCTTTGACAAGACAGCTAAATCTAAACCATATATTAATAAAAATCAGTTTTGGTTCTAATAGCCCTATACCTCGACGGTCATAGCGCATAATTGACCATAAATAATGAATATTACATATGTTTATTTTAACAACGCAAGGGGGCTAAAGAATAGCCATTCCATTTTCTATTATACTAGTACTTTGCAGAATAGAATAGAATATTCTTGAAATTTGTTCAACACATCACTTTATGTTTTGTTCTTGTAAAATATTTGACAGGAAGATGGATACTGTATTGTTAAGATAATGTTGTAATATAACATTTTGATACTATAGTAAATACTAGTTGGTGCCTGCGGCTGCGTTTGTGTTTGGACTTAATGATTCATACTATTTTACCATTTGTAGATTATTATATTCGTTGATCGATGGAGACGCTGTAGGACAGCGTCGGGCTAAAACGCATGTAAACGCGATTTGTTGAGGGTTCGATTACCAGTCGGGAGAATTATTATATTTAAATTCATTTCTGCGCTCTGGTACCTAAGACAAAGCACCGGCTTTGAGTACCACAGCTGTCTCGATTCGGGCGGAAAGTGGAGACTTGTCTCATGGAGACACTAGGTTCACTCAGAGTACAATACTATGCGGGAAAACTGTAAAGCTGCATAAAAATCGTAAATTTGGCAGTTAAACGTAAATTGCCGTAACTTTCGGTTCCTGTTCTAAATTTGAAAACTCCTCTCTTCTTCACTTGCTAAGAAAATAAGTTCTTCGTTTTTAAATAGCGTAAATATAAAGAAATAAATTCAAAATATTTTTATAAATCTTTAAAAATTCTGTAAAATTTCCGAAAATTTCTTTAAAATCAGTTCAACCGTTACCCTTTCCTCTGGATAATCTGAAAATAAAGCACAATTATATCTCTATTAATGTATATCTTAAGAAAAAGTTGTCACAATGTTCCAATAATAGAAAACAGTAGTCTTAAAGAAATAATGATTATCTTGTCCCTAGCTTGAAATTAGAATTTAGATAAAATTAATCAAGATACGTACTTTGGAGACAGTTCTTTCTTTTCTTTCCAGAATGGAAGTACAAAGTTAAAGTCAAGAAAAATACATTATACGATCTAATAAATATTATCCAATTGCCAATTGAGAATCATTGTAGAACAATGGCACATTGTGGGAGTTTTCAAACGCTAGTGCTAGTGTCGATCAATCGATCGATTACCAATCGGATAAAGATTGTATTCACATTTTTAACATTTTAAAGTGTTATTCACACACTTAGGAAATTAAAAAACATTTTTAGAAAACATATAATAGTTTGAACGCAGCGGGCATCGAACCAGCGCCTCTTGGAAACCGTCCCAACGCATCTGACTGCTAAGCCATGCGTTCTACATCCGACTGTGTCGAAATTCTTATACGCTTATTACAACTTATTTTTGTTGTTAACAATATCGAAATTTGTAAAGTCGCTCTACAGAGATCTTAACAACAACATGGCTTTGCGGTCAGAGCGCTTGGATGATTTCCAAGAGACGCAGGTTCGAGTCCCGCTGTATTTAAATTTTCACACGTTTTCTATAAATGTATTTTTTTATATTCCCATTATTTTCAAATAATCAATCTAATTCTGGGTAAAAAGTCGAGAAAAGAGTGTCTAGACTTAAGTAATATATTTAATAAAACTAGTGTTAAGTACTAGTACATTACGTAGTCTGCGGCTGCCTATTAGTGAGAAAGTGCCAATATAACACCATTCCCACCGGCTTACCTTTTTGTAAGTTATGTCTAATAAATAATAATTGGATTATACATAATATACCTACTCGAGATGTACAAAATAGCGAGCTTTTAAAATATTTTCACCCCTCGTTGAATTTTGACATTGAACGTAGATACAATCTAGATTAGCTAGTTCTATTACATTCTAACCAAATTAATTATTATTTTTATATGTGAAATTTACACACAGGTGTACATTTTAGTTTTTATTAATAAACTTTGCTTTCCTACTATTATAATATCTAATCACCGACTTTTATCATTATATCCTCATTGAAACAATGATGTGCAATTTACCGGCTTCCGTTTTTGTTTTATAGTGTATTTATTATATTTGATACGTTATATGATAATATATTTAGTTACGTTTGTTAATTTTTCAATTGTCTGACAGCAATCGTGATTGCTTGTGGGTTCGATTCCCACTCGGGGTGTTATTAATTTTATTTCTCCAATCAAAACACAATGTTTCTAATTCGGACGGAAAGCGGAGAATGGACACTCCATGATCCTCAGTGCTAAGTTCCTTCTGACTGCTCAGCTATACGGAAAAAAGGATGAAGCTGCAAGAAAAATATATAAACAAAAATGTTTATTTATTATACTATTTCGAGGCATCGTTACATACAAAAAAAAAAAAAAAAAAAAAAAAAAAAAAAAAAAAAAAAAAAAAAAAAAAAAAAAAAAAAAAAAAAAAAAAAAAAAAAAAAAAAAAAAAAAAAAAAAATAAAATTGATATTTAAAAAAACTAAACTTGGACATTTTAAATATTTAATGTGTAAAAGAAATAATTTTGAGTTTACAAAACAGGGTCCGAATCACATTTAACATAAAACAGTTATAATTATCATTTATAAGATAATACTGAATAAGCTATAAGAAATTTTACGTAACTAAACTGAAAAAACACGTGTTTATTTGGAATTTATATTGGAACACAGAACCAAAATATTATTTTCAGTTTCACGTTTTTTCCAGGCTTATAACAGGTTGTACAGACAGACAGAGATAACCTAGTGGTAAAGCCTTCCGTTGACTATTTTAGCCAAGTTCTTCATTGTGAAAAACAAGCTGTACTAATAGAGCATGGAAATAGAAATTATTTAAATATTACAATTCCCGCCAATGAAAATCGAACCCACAACTATGACCATTACAGTCATCTTCTTTTATACTTTTCTGATAGATAAGAAAGAATTCTAACGATTCAGGAATTTGCCATATAACAACAGCATATTCACGTTGATAGCTTGAGGTGCCTTTAATTAAAGCGAGTCGATGTCCAAACGAGCAAGACGTATGGCCGCAATTGAAATACCACGGGAAATAGAAACTACTGTTGATATTGTGAAAAGTAAGATATTTGCTAGCTTTACTTAAATTTTCTTGTATTCGTAACCTTAGACTTACCTCTCTTGCGGCAAAATATAACCCGACTCATGATACCTATAATTTCTGAAACAAAAAATGTTGCTATAAAATGCGTAGAACTCTACGTTTCTATTGTAATTTCTTGTCAAATTATTATTTTTACTTAAATAATACACTATTTCTTAATGACTTTCAATACGATTGAGTTATTTATTAATTTCTCTTATAATTGTTAATCAGACAAATTGGCTTAAGGCATTAATGGGCAGTGTTTAAATATCAAAGCAGTTGGTTTGGGTATTAATGTTAATGTATTTTGAAATGTAACTGTTTTTAACCGGATTAATCGTGTATATTAATTATTACTATTCGAACATACATTATAGAAAACCAGACGTTTCGAATGCTTTACAGTAGTCCTTAGTCAGTGGTAGACTGAGGTGGAATTCGTCTTGCAGTTGATACCATTATCATATCAAACTACTGCCAATGATTTTGCAATGATTGGGTTACCACTCCAGAGACAGTGTGTAGACTCCGTTCTTCTTCCAGCGGCATTACGTGTTGAGTGGCGGAACACTACGCCGCGCTTTGTCTTTTCAGAGCAGGGACATGAAAATAATGTAAATATTATAATTAGCCGTACTGGGAATTGAATTTGCAATCATTGCTTTTACAATTAGACGCTGCCCCCATTGCATCGTCGCTTCAAAACAATATGTATTAATACTAAAAAAGGACATACGTAGAGATAAAAAAATATCAAACAATGTCATAAACAAAGAAAACCAAAAAAAAATACATGGAGAAAAATCGAATGGCCATTCCGATAATGCTATTTAGTTTTGTATTCAACGAATGGCCGCAATATTTTTTATAGAGATAATCCCTGTGATATATTGGGCATAACTCTGATTTATGACTTAACTTACGATTAGAACTGGACGTTATCAGCAATCGTAAACGAATTGTTTCAAGTCGCAAATAGACTAAGAATTTACTATTGTAGTTGCGTTTGTTTATATAAATACCTACATTGAAATGTTACTTGAGTCGTGTCGCCGTTTTCCGCGTGACTGTAACGCGCGTATGACGCGATAGGTAGTGGGTTCGATTTCCATTCAGGGGAATGATTATATTAAAAATATTTATAATTTTGCACTTTGGTATCTAAGACAAAACGCAGCGTTGAGTTTAGCCATTTAAAACGCAAATCGGAGCGGAAAAATTAATATATTAAAATAAAATCTTTCTACCCGCATGGATATCATACCCACAACTATAAAGTTCAAATAATAATATATTTTACAATAACAATATAGCTACAACGTTAGGTTCTTTCATGAAACAATAAGTAATTTGTTTGCTCATTATTAGGATTAACTATAAAGGCAGCTTCATGCATAGCACAGTTACTTATAGAGAACTCTAGTACTCTAGAACTCTGTGCATGAAGCTGTCTTTATAGTTAATGCTAATAATGAAGTAGAACTAGAACAGAAATTCTCCGCTTTCCGTCCAAAATTAAGACACCATTGTCTTACCAAAGTAAAGAAATAAAAAAATTCCACGAGTGGGAATCGAACCCACAATTAACCGCGTTTACTCATACGATATCATACTCCACTACGAAGACCTTTAATTATGTAAGACTAATATTAAGTATATCTAATACAAATTGTAAATTCCAAACGTCGCGTCGTGTTTATTGAAATAAATACTAATGTACACAAAAAAAGTTGATACAAGTAATACGATCCCCTCACTCAAAATTGGTTGACAATTTTTACACTTGCCACAATTGTAAGTGTCAATCAAATAACGCTGTATTCGAGTGTTTTGAAGCGGCAACTCTTATTACAATACTAATTGAAACATATAAAAGTAAAGCGAAAAGCGATTTATTAAACATTGTCTAGTGAAATTCGGGGAAATATAAAGAGAAAAAGGAAATACTTAAGAGATATTTGTCATAAAATTTTCCCGTTTTTAATTAAAAATAAACAAATCGTCACGCAGTGAGACAGCTTCTGTTTGTAATTGCAATTTGCTGTGGGTTCGATTCCCACTCGGAGGAATGATCACAATTTATTTATTTTCATTTCTCGCGGAAAGCAAAGCGAGTTCCGCAACTCGCCACACGCCACTATGGAAGAGAATCGTCAATCTGAAAAAAAAGAACATTTAGATTTAAAATATTATGGTATTCAGTTCTGTTCTATTCTTCAGTTATGGCGCTTTGTACGCGCAAGTTAAGCACCAATTATAATTTCATATTTGTAACATTTTTTAAAGTATTATTCACACACTTGGGAAATTGAAAAACGTACTAAGAAAACGTATAAAAGTCGAAACACCCGCCTCTTTGATTGGTTCCAGGAGATGCAGGTTGGAATCCCACCGAGTTCAAACTGTTATACGTTTTCTAAATAGGTTTTTTAGGTTATTTATGTAGAATTGATTACAAAATGAAATAGTCGGAAATTGCTTTCAAGTTTCAAACTTATTCATATAATATAACTATATTCATCAATAATTGTAAAATATTGTGGTAACCAAAGAATATAGTGTTTTATAATAAATTTGTTAAGACGATGTAGTGATTCATCACTATTTGTTTTTCAATTTACCTCAATATTACAAATTATAATATATTATTTATGACTACCAAAACGCTACAACCCGTAGCATCATTTTAAGCATTTAATGCGCATGAGAGGTTTCTGGTGACAAGTGAATAGCAATCGCTCAAGTGGGATCAAAATGTATTACAGATTAATTTTCTCCAAAACGGCCATCTGTCCAATTTGTATGAAATGTGAATCGGTACAATTGTGTCGATTAGTTTAGTGGATAGTTATAACATTTTTGTTTAAGGAGTTTTTTTGTTCGAGCTGTTTGTTATATTTTAAATGAAAAAAAATATAGCTAGTTAATCAGTGAGGACCTAGTGGTGAGACACTCCGTTCTCCACATTTCTGAAATCTAAAAGATGTGTGTGTCTTGGCGAAATTTAACATTGCGCTTTCTCTTAACTAAGCGGGTAAAATAACTTATATGAATACAATTATTTTCATCTGAGTGGGATTTGAAGCTGTACTCATCGCCTAGTGGCCCATAGCCACCGTTATGTCGAAATTATAATACCGGAGTGCGGAAATGATAATAATTTAAGTATAATTATTCCTCCGAATGGCGATCGCATCCACCAACATTGCGCTTACAGCCAAACACCCCAATGCGCCAAAATAACCTGCTTAAATAAAGACACCAGCTTTTCAGGCATCATTTCTCACATTTCAGGCATATTTTATTAACAAATAATTTATTTTCACGATATTTTCCTAAGTAAAATTTTCCCTTCAAATTTAAGCTAATATCAACCAATTACCATTGTTCCAGTCCAAAACCAAACACTTTCCTAGAAAAACATTTCTCCAGTCACCTCTAAGGATCAGGGAGGTTTATTCAGTAAATATACGTAATAACGTCGTTGAACACCTAATTGTGTTGATTTTGACTACGTGACGTGGCTATGGAGTAAATTGGCCTTTGAATGTTTTTAGCTTTGTTTTATATTTGCTTCTAATGATACTGTGTGTTTTAAGCAAGGAATATGATAAAAATATATTTACTTATCACATTTGTTAAAGTGTTAATCACAAACTTAGGAGATTGAGAAACATATTTGAACGCATGGCTTAGAGGTCAGAGCGCTAGGACCGTTTTTAAGAGCCGCGGGTTTGAATCCCGCTACGTTCATACTTTTATACGTTTTCTAAAAATATTTTTTGCAATATATTTATTTCATGTTAAAAATATATTTTAATATATATCATTAAACCATTTATCATTTCATTTCATTTCAACGCTCTGGTAAGACAACTCGGTGTTAAATTCCCCCATACAACACACAATGTCTTAAATTTGGGCCGAAAGTGAAAAACGAAGAGTCTTTAAGCACTAGGGTATCGTTGCCGATGTGCGAAAAAACCGGAAAGTTAAAAAACTAATTAGTTTATAGTTCAAATGTATGAATATAAAACCCAAAAAGATAAATTTGATTTATTTACGTATATATCTTCTAAATTTTGTAGTATAGGCAAAGGAAATGTAATGTAATGCCATTCCGTCATTATTTGACGGATTGTGTTTTTGATTTATATTTCTTGCAGCCTAATCTCTTAACTTCTATTCACTATTGATAAATAATAAATATATAGTGGAGTATAATTTACTATTATTCATGATATTAGTCAGTAGTTTCTTATGGCATATATTTAGGCTAATAGTACATTTTTTTAGATAACGTAAATGCATGGCTTAGTGGTCAGAGCGCTTGGCCGGATTCCGAGAGGCACGCGTTTGGATCCCACTGCGTTCAAATCTTTATACGTTTTCTCAAAATAAATAGAGTATTGTCGAGTTATTAAAAAATAAAAACATAATCTAACTGCTATTATTTATTAATAATTGTAATTGAAACAAAACGTTTTTAAGTACATTAAAATTCCATTACGACATATTTATACAAATATCTTTTTTATTCGATAATTTCCACAGAAACAACACCCTCTAAAAGCGCTCACGTGACAAAATGTCAGATGTTGATGTGCACTGTCTAGTACAGGGGTTATATTTTAATTAAATATGATGAAGTAAAATTAGACAAATGCGTTTAATACAATATGGTTTATTATGGATATAGAACTAATAAATATTTACTTTCTATTTTCATATAGTAGCAATAACTAAAAATGATTTGAATAAGATTTTTTTTCTACTGTGGTTACGTACTTACGGTTTTATAGCTTATAATTACGGTAAACCTTTTCAATTTTATATGATAATAATATATCATAGCACTCTAACCTATCAAGTTACACGTGTACCTGTGCACTCCACGACGAAATTTCCTTATCAATTTTGGCAATTAAAATTATATCGTGTACAAACTATCGGAATATCGCTATAAGATACAGCTACTATAAACTTAACTCTTAATTAAATTTGCCACATAGCATGACATACATACACACACACACATACATACATACATATATACGAACGTACGTAGTTATTGAAATACGATTTGTGAGTAATTGCACTAAATGATGGGGACTTATATTAATTCGCCTCTATTATATTACAGATGTCTAATGGAATTTCAATTAGTGATACATTAGAACGACAAGTTTTATTGTTTTATAATTGTTTGTGTATGTATGCAACTGACACATGGGTTTGATTTCCGCCCTGGACAAATTGTAAGACGATCTGCATATTTGTTTAAAACTTTCTTTGAAATTTTCATTACTTGTTATAATACTGTATAAAATTTATTAAATATAAAAAAAAATATTCGGTGTAAAAAATACAATCAATTACCTCATCACGAAGCAATAGGACTGAATGTCAGATTGTACAATACTCACTGTAGAGAGGGGTTCAAATTCCACCCGGAAGATTATTTATATTTAAAAAAGTCTTTTGCCAATTTAGGTACACTAAAAATCTGTTGATGTAAAAAAAAAAATTTTTGCAAGCACGTTTTGTATCGCCTAATGAAAATAAAGCTACCCCCAGCTCGGAGAGCTGCAGAGATATCCGACAGTTACTTTTTTCAAATATACAATTTTATTATTCAATACAATGGCAGCTAATCTGCACTAAAGTCAAATTATATTACTTCTACGTATTTTTATCCTCTAAATATTCTGCTACAGAGTACTAAGTTGTGCTTATCAATACTGTTTTATTTTGCGACTTTAAATTTTTGCAGTGGCATATCTAAAATAAGCTGTTGAAACTTATTACAGATGCGTATACTCAGACCCATTAAAGATGTATTAACTTTAATTTTAATTAATTAATTGTTAATGTCTACTCGCGTAAAGCAGATAATTATGAAATATATTAAAATGTGTACTTTATGAAATGTACATAATATGTTGTATTTTTTTTTTTGCCAAATCATCTTATTTCTAATTTCAAGAACAATGGCAAATGAAAAATATACAATCATCTAGTCCCCACTCATTCCATACGGGTGCAAATTATATGACCTGGACGCATCGTTGCTCGTTTAAACTGATTTGCCGAGGTACAGTTTTGGCGATTTAGCGATTTAGTTTGGCGATGTAATAATATAATACTTTAAGTATTTAAAAATGAATTTAATAAAAAAATATTTAAAAGGAAAAACGTGGAATATTTTTTTTTGCTTGTTTATTCCTCGCAAGGACATCAGGTTCTACGACAATGTGGTATTAGTAGAGTCAGATAGTATTGATTATTTCTTTAAAAGTAAGTGATTTTTTTCAAATAGACGAATTTTATAATTTTTTTAAGCTTAAAAGATTTTAAGCTAAAAGGAACATTTTCAATTAATTCAATATTAGATTGCTGTTTGGGGGTATTTTAATATTTATAATAATTTAATTGGCTTGTATGATTATATAAAAGAAGTTTATATTTACACTAATATATAAAATATCGCTTTCCGCTAATAACGTGTGCCAAAGCGATAATGTTTATAGTATAAGAGGAGAGAGAAAAGCACTTAGTATAATTAGATTGTGGAAAACGAACTTGGACTGTATCGCCGGTCATTAACTACAGGATGATTATAAAGTGAAAAAATTAGCGTTAGTAATTTTACTTTAAAATTAAGTTTTTTACTTGAGTTGTGTTTAAATTGTTTAAAAATATTTGGATGATAAATATCTAACATTGCTTATGGTTAAACGTATCAGGTTATAATATGAATTCATAGAATCAGAAAAAAATATTATTGCAATTTGGGTAAAAGGTTTTAATTTAATATAATAAATGTATATTAAGGCATTTTCGCTTATAAAGTTACGTTTATAATTGAAAACAAATTTTCTTATCAATTTTGGCAAGTTAAAACACATCGTATAGTAACTTTAAATATACCGATATAAAAAACGTTAAAAAAATATATATTATTATATTAGGTATTGTATACTACAAATGTTAACGGGTGGTATAAGAACAAATGTAAGATCATTATTAGAATACTAGTGTCATATTGGATAAAATTGATTGGAGGTTTGGATTAACTACAACTATTATAAATGCGAAAGTAACTCTGTCTGTCTGTCTCTGACGTAATCACAACCAAACCGCTGAATCGATTATAACGAATTTTTATATAGAGATACTTAAGGATATTGGGTTGAACATTTGATATTTAGTTTTAAAGTGCCGCCGACAATAAGAAACAGCTATACTTCACGCGGACGAAGCCGCAAGCAGGTTGCTAGTATTTTATTAAGAAAATCATGTGATTTTACTAGAAATATTGTGAGATTAGCACCCAAAATCATCATCCAGACAATTTCTAACTTCGCCATACGTATACAAACTAATAATTTCATCCAAAACTAAACTCTGACATCAGCAACGTATTTCTAATTAGATAAACCTTTCAACAATATTTGTTGTAAAAACAAAAGCTTTCAGAAATTTCAATTCCACACTCCATGCACTTAGTTAAAAACATATTTAATATTAGTCATTTCATTTTCAGTTCCAGCTTCCGTTATTTCAGAACAATGTGTGATATAATAGGTTGAAATGTTGAAATTTTATGTCTAACTAATTAACGGTCTCAGTTGTAAGGTTTCAAACTCATATGCGATTTAATAATTGGATAATATTACGTAGTCTGGTACTGTCATGGGAAAACAATGTTTTTGTTCTTTATTGTAATTCAGTAGCCTTCTTTAGTGTAGCTTAAATTTCTGAGCTGTATTTGTTACATTATTTTTTTTACAACAAAAAAAAATTAAAAACTGAAAACCAAACTATAAAATATATTCTTCTGAGGATAACGAGTGGGTCAAAAATGCTAAAACATTATGCATCAAAATCATAATATAAACATATATTATGATTTTGATGAATACATAAATGTTAAAAAAAAGTAGCTTCACCTTTTTCCCTCATAGAAGGGACAATGAGAATGTAGAGTCAAGACAGTCTTCTCTTCTTAGATATAAAAATTTGTGGCGCGCGTGATTCTTTGCATGCGGTTGATATTTTAAGAGCATTACGTACGGTGATTTGCAAATAAAGCGAGCAGTGGGCTAGCCCCCTAATTTAGATATAACTAAAAAATATAATTAAAAAAACACCCCTTATCACACTACTCGTTGTATAATTCGCGGGCGCGGGTTCAATCGTTTTTTGCTGAAAATCTAATTTATTTGTATTAAATAATGACTTATCCTCGACTGCCGGAGCTCTGTAACTCTTTCAAATATCCATATAGTGGGAAATGTGAATTTGATACTTGTGTATTGATTAAAAAATAGTACAAATGTTAATTAATAAACTTATTAGTTCATACTTATTAGTTCATACTACAGAACAATTGGGTTTTTTATATACAAGGTTAACATTTCTTTTTATTTTTCACACACAAAATAAAGCAAACCTCTAGAAATTAGATTGTTATTTCCATTATTACTTTAATTTTCTCGATTTTGTTCGTCGTTTCCACGTTACCATCGTACCCACCACGTTAACTGTTAAAGATATAAGCTTCGTTAAGTCTTAATTGCCAAAGATGGAAACTTAAATGATATATCGATAGATTTTATCTTGGTCAAAATACAGGCGATTTAAACGAGTGAATGAACACTATTGGCAATTTAAACATACAAATAAAAGTGTGATCATTAGCATTAGCAGACTTTAAATGCAATAGTTGTGGGTTCGATTCCCAATCGGAGGAAAGTTTATATGCAAATTGTTTTCATTTCATTCATAAAGCGCGGCGTTAAGTTCCGCTTTTCAATACGGAATGTCTTAGAAAATAATAAACAGAGTGTCTTGTTTGTGTCTTGACACTATGTACTGGCTGCCTATGAAAAAAAATATATGCATATAACCGTAAATCAAGTATCAAAACTCCCCCATCAACATTAACGATACCATCGTGCTACGAAGCAATTACTTTAAGTTTGGTACCGTGTCGGCACATTTCGCGGTTTTCCAGTGTCCATTAAAAACAAATGCCGGCCAGTCAGTCGGTAGAGTTTTAAATTGCAATTGCGATTGCGATTTATTTGATTAAGATAATAATGTTTGAGGCCGTCGTGGCGCAGTGACAGCATTTAACTCTCCGACTATAAGCGTTATGGCTGTGGGTTTGATTCCCACTCGGGGGAATTATCAATTAAATTTACGGCTTACACTATTTTATGTTAAAATTTAAAAGATATTCAGGTATCCAGGACTCCAAATAATCAATTGTAATAAAAATAATCGATATACGTAATGTATTGTGTATATTTTTCGTTTTTTAATAAACTAGAACTCTATAATCTAAACATACAAAGAAATAATTAAATCACTAAGGAGTACTTTATTGATACTCATCTAAGTGAAAGTTTATTTACCAACACCACGCTCAATGAAACTGAAAATGTGCTACTGGCATTGATAGAATTACATTAATTCTATCAATGCCACATTACTAGTGTTTTTTCCTTCCAGCTTCCCGTATTTTCCAGCATTGCAGGATAGTCTTAGAAAACGTAGTGTCAACACACTCCGTTCTCTACTTTCCTGAATGCCAGAATTTGAGACATTCAGTATAAAGTAACGGTATTCAACACTACGGTTTGTTTCAGCAATGCAGAGAATTGAAAATAAAAACAAAAATAATAGTCGCATCCACAACCAATTGCGCTTACAGTCATATAAAAATCAATAGCTACTTTAAACTCGTAATAAAGTTAAATTGGTGAAAACAAAAACGCGACTTGCTTTAACTATTGAACAATCATACATAAAAGCTCTTAGCATGACATGTGGCCTTCTAAGTGGCGGTGACACACGACAAATAATGTTACTTTTTAAGCTTACAAATTTTATAATGAAAAATTATTAGATTTCTACTTTGAAATAAACTTAATTCAGTTAAATTTGAACTTTATAGTTAAAAAAATAAAAGTTATTTAAAACTTTTGTGCTTTTTTCATAAAGCTTAGTTTATTCTCGTTAAATCAATCGAAATAAAACCATATTCTAATATGAAAGGGTCGACTAAAACGTATGTAATTATTGGATCGTACAGCTTAAAATAAGCCATGCGTGGTAAGTTTAATGAATTTGGTCTGAGGGAGAACAAAACGGAGAAATCAAAGGGAAAATGAGTAAAATTTATTGCATATTTTTATATATTGTTTAAAGACATTTTATTTTAGAATAAACAAATAGCCATGAAGGGTTAGGTAGTCTGACTGTATACACGATGGTTGTGGGTTCGATTCCCACAACCATTCAAAAAGTTAACGCGGCGTTTAACTCTGCCACTCAACACACAATGTCTCGAATTCGGGTGAAAAGTGGAAAACGGACGGTCATGACACTAGCTTCTCTCTGATAACTACTACTATGCGTGAAAAAGCGTGAAGCTAACAAAAATTTTAAAAATATAATTACTTAAAAAATATATTCATACGTCATTATCATATATAGGTAATTAATAAAACATCTTAATTCTTTCAATTCGCTGTCAACATAGCTATGTAAATATAGCGATGGCAAAGCCTTATTTAGACATAATTTTTTTGAATTTATTATAACTGAAGCTGTTAATTGAAAATACACAAATAGACAGAAAAATCAGAAAAAAATATAGTTTTGTAAAATATATTGATATGATCCACCTTTTATATAGTCTTAAAATAAAACGGCCTAAACTTATCTAAAGCTACCTTTGTATTTTGATTATTATCGTTTTTCTCGCCGCCGTAGCACAAAGCGCGGCGATCAGCTCCGACATTCAACAGTCATTGTATGAGTACATTTTATATGTTCACATTTATATTACAACTTAGTTTATATCGATTAGAGGCTAATAACTTCATGAAAATAAAAGAAAATATTAGATTATCTACTTAGAGAATCTAATATTTTCTTTTATTTTCCCACCCAGTTTAGTACCCACAGTGTAAAGAGCACGAGCTACTATTTTTATCCATACATGTAATAAAAAATAAGGAATATTTTTGTATTTATCCCATTGTCAAAACAGCCAAAGCTATCCAGCCATATCTAATATCATTCACACGACGAACGTTCCAAAATAACATCGTATCACATTATTGTAATGTAAGTTTGACAGTTCATAACAACACTAGTCACGTGACACAAACAAAAATAGATAACAAACAAAATGACAATGTCACTCGCAAATCACACCAAATAAAGAGTAATCTTAAATTAAAAATACGTACAAATTGTATAAAAACAATCGAATCCGCTACTGTCGTACGCCTTCTATGGAAACAGTCAATCAGTTATTGGGGTATGGGACGTTTTAGTGGTAATATAGAAAGATGTGGGGTGATGCAAAATGTATGTTATAGTTTTTTTTCGGTTAATAATATTTTTTTTATTCCCGTATTTTGAGTTTTGAGAAAAAGAAACGAAGTAAGACCTCATTTTGTTCAGCTTCAGCTTATTGTCTTTAAGCTTACGTGTTGGGGTACATTGCTATTTACAGGATATTATATTTAAAATACATATGTATGTAAATGAAAATTAATTTTCGTTTCTCAACTTTGGTGATAAGATAAAGCTCGGCGTTGAGTTCCACCACTCAACGCGCAATGTGTCTGCTTCGGATGGGTGTTCAGCACTGTCTTGATATTAGATTATCTCTGCCTACCCTGCTATGCGTGAAAAAAACGCGATAAGCTGCAAAAAGAATGTATTTTCAATTGATAATTTTCATAATGTTATACACATATATGATGTTTAACAGTTTATTTAGTATAATTCAGCAACAATTAATGAATAATATTGTATCGTGGTACTTTATAACAGATTTAAAATCACTGAAATAAACGTAATTTTTATGTTACTTAACATTCAATAAATATATCAACTTATACAACTCATTTCTTACTATTATAAGGAATAAAAAATATTTAAAAATATTAAAAGAATAAAAAATATCTAAAAATATTATATCCAAAGCTTACTCCAGCTTCTATCATCTTCTTCCCATCAGGTCACGTGTCGGTCACGTGATCGACACTGTACGTGTACGCGTCCTTTGAGATGCATTGTTCTTTCGTTTAGTACAGCGTGCGGTATGATTGGGGTTGCTTTTATGAGCTATGTTAAAATATCAAAGAAATCCTGGATACTTTGTAAGTATAAATAATAAATTTTCAAGCCAAAGGAGGTGAAAACAATAACGATTAAAAAAACGCGTTTTGAAAGACTTGCCGTCAGAATTTTAAAAAAGATTGTTAAAAAGATATCGTTTATATAATAATATGAAGAAAAATTACGCTGTAGCTTCAAGACACTTCTTTTCTTCACCGCTTTCCGTCCATGGCAGAGGCATTGATTTCTAAGTACACTAATCTGTACTAATATTATAAATCTGTCTGTCTGTCTTTGACGGCACCATGGCCAAACTGCTGCACCGATTGTATTGAAATTTAAAATAGAGATACTTGAGGATCTCGGTATGAACAAATGCAACTTTTTACATAGAAGCCACAAGCGGGTCGCTGGTATTTTATAAATATGCAGATTACTAAACACTAGGTTTAGCAACGACACTCCGGTTTCCGCTTAGTAGAAAAATAAGTTCAAGTATAAAACACCTCTTAAATACCGTAAATTTTACATCTATTATACAAACCCGCTACCTTCGCTTTTAAAAACATTCTTAAATACTCCCTACTGACAGTCAATTACTCTAATAAAGGGACCTGGTTCACTAAATAAGCGTTGTTTCCGCAAACGTTCTCTCGTTTCGCCTCAAGCTAAGTTCCATAAAATATCTCTCCCATGAATAATAGAATAACAATAAAAGTATACAAATAACGACTTAGTCTATTATATACAAAGGGTTCCGTATGATAAAAATGCTTATAAAACATTTTATGGTGTGCGGAAATATAAAGTGAAATGGACTTGATTTTATGTTAGTGAAATAAACTAGTATTTTGTTTTTAATTAATTTATAGTCAAAGCCTTAAACTTACGTCATACATCGGCAATCGTGGCCATCGTGACCATTTTCACTAAAGCAAAAAGTAGCGCAAGAAATTTTGCAAGAAACCCTTTTTTATTTATACTAAGAAAATATAAATTTGCTTAGAGTATTCTATATATACATATCTATAAAATACTACCGTAACTGACTGACAAACAAAGCACAATCTAAACGGCTGCGCGTAGACAGTAGAAATTTTATATGATGCCAAATTGCTTGAAGACTGTAGGGAAGAATTAAGTGAGGATTTCCAGAAATCCCTACGAAAAGAGGAAAAATGAGATTTTATGTCATGTAGTACTAGTCTACGCAAACATATATGTTACTGTATCAGCAAGCTATACCTCTGGAATCATAGAAAAGTGGAGAATGGAGTGCCTTAACGTATTCTCTTTATCTATTTCGCTAAACATTAAAAGTGGCGTAATATTATAATCTATTCAACTGACAGGCAAATTGTACATAGTTTTAAATCGACCGGAAATCGAACCCACAAAGATCGCGTACGCATTCAAGTACTTACCACCCGCACATAATAGTGTATATTAATAATAGGTTAACATTTCGTTTCAAATCGTCCCTCAATCCCGAAATCAAATTGTTTTATTCATTGTATTGTTAAATATTATAATTGTTAAAAATGTTTTTGTCAAAAAGCCCGCGGCGACCACGTGACCAGTGTTTAACAAATTGCTTGCTAATATTTGTAAATTTACACAATTGAACGCTCAATTGAATTTCATGGGAAATTATTAGTTGTTTGAGAACTACTAATTTACTACTTTTTTTAAGAACTAGCAACCCGACCGGGGCTTTGCCCGTTTCAACTATAGCTCTTTCGTAATTCCGGCGACCTTTCCAAAAACAATGAAGTTCTTGGAAAAACTAAAAACCATTTGTTTATCCCAAGACCCTCAAGTATCTCTATATAACATTTTATCACAATCGGTTTGGCCGTGGTCACGTCACCTGTAATCACACACAGACTGACTCACGTACAGACCGCGTTATTATTTTTTTTATTCCATAAGCAAGGTAAACGAGCGTTCGGTTCCACATTTGAGTGGCACGTGGAAGGAAGTTCCTACGAAACCGCACAGTAGCAGAGTGCCACGTATCCAGATGGTGAGGATGGCATTTTAGTCGGTTACGTACTGTGTGGTTGGAAAATTCTGCGCCAGGAATCAAGTCAAACAGTTCCCCAGAACACTTCCCATGATAAATGCGGTAAGCACAAAGAGAAACGCAACGCCAAAGTGTCAAGACTATCACAGATTATTGGGTCCTCAACGATTCGAATGGCTCTACGTTGTATGCGATCAAATGGATCAAGCTGATACTGGGGTGCAACATCCAAGAGATGAGAACAGTACTCTATGTGAGGCCGAACCTAGGTCCTATACAGGGCCAATTGGTGTTTGGGCGTGCACTTTTTTTTCGGCACTCATCGACGTTTTCCTGAGAAAGACCTGCACGTCTCGTAAATTAGAGATGCCATCCGGCCCACTCGACTTATGGATGTAAAAGAAAACAGAGCTCGCCGAACAGCTTTTTGGCTAAAATTAACGTCAGTCATTGAGCTCTGGCACCGCGGAATGGTCGGCGGAGTGGTTCCTTGGTCATCCAAAGTCAAATTCGAGGCGAAAATAGCGCCCAAGAGATTGGATTTCTATTTCGCCGTGTGAACCAGGATGTCAGTCTCCGTGCGTAACGGCGGAAGCGAAGGCTTGCTGAAGTTGCCAAGTGCAGCCTTGGAGAGCGCCCAGAACTGACGGGTTCCAGACGGACAGCTCTCAAGCTTCTTACAAATTTTCGAAATATTTTCGTTCTTATTTTTAATATTAATATGGATAATAAAAACTGCATGTTCCAAAACACATATATTGAAAGAACAATTATTCAGCAACAAGCATCCCTTTAATGAACTTTGCACTAGCCGATAAGTCCCCTAGACATCAAAACAAATAGCGGCACGCGACTATTCATCCACAAATTACATTTCAAGTGAGAAATATGTCAATTATAATTAATATGGGATTGAGTTTCTGTTATTTTGTCGAATAAGTATTGTTGTCAATTAGGTTATACTTTGTATATGTCTGACTGAATGAGATTGTGGGTTTGAATCTCAATTAAAAGATCTTTTTGTTCAAAAACCATCGTGGCGCAGAATTCTGAAGTAAACACGAATGATTGTGGGATCGATTCCTACTCGGGCAATGATTATACTTAAATAACTGTAATTTCTTCGATCTGGTACCTTACCCAAAGCTCAGTGTTAAGTTTCGCCACTTCACACAAAATGTTTCGATTTTCGGCGGTAACTGGACTACTGAGTATCTTGACATTAGGTTTCTCCGACCTTGATATGCGGGAAAAATCGTGAAAATATAAAATGAAAGTAGAGAAAAAGAGCGACTTATCTTAAGCTTTTCTATAAAAATTTGCTAGAGATACTTGAAGATATTTGATAACATATACCAACAATTGTTTTGAAATTTCAGACTGAAGATCGCATACTTGAATCATACCAAAATTGACGCGTGAAATTTGTGTTGCCTTAGCAAAGTGTGTGCCATAATTTTTTTTATTAATTTATTGAATGTAATGCATGAATAAAAAGTTCGGCTTTCTGCACTTATTCTCCATATAAACTATTCCATATTTCATACTTCTCCATCCATATAGTTGTCATAAAAAAGTTCTCTTGAGTAGTTGTATGTTTCGATCATTACCAGCATAAAAAAAAATCTATTTTTTTACTAGTGACTATAATTTTACTAACTTCCAAAGTTAGTAATTATTATTTGAGTTCAAATGTGACTCTGGTATAAAGAGAAGCCATTAGAGCAGTTTCAATATTAAACTGAGCATATATGCAAGAATAAATTCAAACAAAAAATACCCTTTATTCAAATAGACTTTTACACGCACTTCCTTTCTGAACTTCTGAATCTGACTGAATCGTCAAAGGAACATACAGCTACCACCGGCTCGCAGCCAGTTCTGCTGAGAAGAGCCGGCGAGAAACTCAACAGTTACTTTTTTTAAATATAGAAGTTACAAATTTATTATTTAACACAATTGTAGCTAAATACTAACAAAACTCTGAAGTCTATAATCTACAACAAACGAAACTGTGCGAAATTCTATATTTCTAGTACATCCTTATATAATTAGAAACTATTTTGACAATCCTATAACAATGTACCCGAAAGGTCTTATATAATAATAGAATTTCACTATTGAACACGATTGAACAGTCATTGTGACAACACTTAACCCTTAAACAGTCAAGTTGAGTGTGTCCTCAAAGACAATATTTGTACTCCCTAGTCCCTCTCACTATTGAGTAAACACGTGTCTAATAACGTGGGAATATGTGAAATATGATAATGTCGTAGCACCTTTGTATTAAAAGATCTTAATTAATTGCTTTTGGTAGAAAGAACGTTGTGTTCAATCACTCCGTAATTGCTTTAACTATTTGTTCTTTAAGATGCATTGTGGATTGTGTTAGGTAGTAAAACCCAAGGCAGAGACAAAAGGCAAATAAATGGAAGATAAAAAATATATAAAAATCGCAAGTTTAAAGTAGTTGAGGTACAGTTTAAATAATTCTGCCCATATGCTATGGTCGTGTGTTCAAATATTACCCAAATAAAATATTTAATTTCGTAATAAAAGTGTTAACGATTGAAAAGTGTCAAACGGTTTTATATTTATCTCATCAGGTAAATGGTATGTTTTAAATTAAGCATTAATTGTAATTATTATATTAAAATAAAATTGTGAAGCCAATATATTACAGACATCTTGTATATTACACAAATGTTGTATATTACACAAATTTTGTATCTAACCCACTTCTTGTATATTACACAATATAACACACAATTTTGAATAATGGGACCGAAACAAACAAGTTTAAAAATTTAAAAATAATTTTATATATGTTATGTGATGTTTAATAAGCATACAGTACATTTATAATTAAGCTGTAGTTATGAAATAGCTGTACATTAATCCGTACGAGAAACTATCCTACTTCAATACAGACGGAAACCACGAAACGGATAAGCCGATGATATTAGAGATTACTTCGCAGAGAAATTGACCTAGGCTTATGTTCGGGAATTTACAATGGTTTAGTAACACCTGGTTGGTGACTGGAAGTGAACATTGAAATAAATTATTTATTTGTTTTTTCTTTTTTATTTGCTTAACTATAAATAACAATTTTAATATTTCGACAAAAATATATATTTCCGTTTTAGTTTTTCAAAAAGTACTTTGAAACAATTTTTGTATGTAATCAAATTTGAGTTTTGCATTTCAGGGTTAGCTAATAATTATTTGATAAGATTTCGCATATTAACTAATTAATACAAAATTATATAAATACCAAAAATAGAGAAATTATTATTATTCATAATTTTGTTTGTATTATTTAAACACAAAGTAAAAAGGCACACAAAAAGATGAAACAAAAAAAAAAAAATTTTAGAAAAAAGAATTATTTTTGTCTTATATAATATATATGACATATTATAAAGAAAAAAATTAATTCAAATCTCATCTAGACACACAAACCATCTACGATATTTGCATAACCACGTCATACCGGTATTAGTATCTGGGAGACGGACGTCACCGTGGGGCTTCCGTTCCGCGCCGTTTTAATAAGGCATCCGTTTAATTTACATCAAAACAACCATTGTTCTATGCGTTTTGTTGAGTTTGGGAATGTAATAAATATTTAGTGTGTTTATGGAAATGTCTGGAATTGTACTTAAATTGATGCCATCGCGGTTCAGTGGGACAGCGTCTCACTGTTCTGTATATGTGATTGGTTGTTGTGGGTTTTATTCCCCCTTGGGGGAATGGTTATGTTTCAATTATTTTAATTTCTCCGCTCGGGTAATTTATTTTTTATCGCTGGGAAATGCAATTTACGCAGATCATCCGCGGGCAAGGCACCTTACGAATGGATGATACCGTGGGACTCATCCGTGAACCCAATACTATTCACTAAAACCCAGCGGAAACCCTCTTTACCAGCATGTTCGTGTTCCTGCTCAGGCAAGATACAGCTTAACAAGCATTAATTCTAAGTTAGTAGTATAAAAAATATTTACATTTAAATAATTGTCAATTAATAAAAAAAAAGGTAAAATGGCACAGACACTTATTAAAAACACAAAGTGGAATATAAAGTCTTATTACTAACTGCAACTGATAGTGATAAATGCATGAAAAAAAAGCTGAAGCAGCCATATTTTCTTTATGAATATACTGGTACAGTCAAAATTATTGGTGCACGTTCGAACTATTAATCTGCTTACTTTTTTTGGATTTCACTTTCATACAAATCTCACCTTTATGATGAAAGTTTCATATTTTGAACCTAAAAAAGTACGCCTCCTGTTTTTTTGATTCATTCGGCACTCAAATTGAAAGAAGGAAGAAATTCTGCAAGCTAAATTTATTACGCATATGAGAGTGATTACTAAAAAGTCTTTCGATATAAAACGTACAGAATTTCTTTGAAAGTTTACCTTTTTTTTCATAATTTTACCAAAACTATACAATAAAAAAATGAATACTATTTTCAAGTACCACGTTCCAATACATATTTTATTTTTCTGCAAACTCAGTATATTCTGTAGGGTGGTTAGTTTTAAATAGATTTACCCGATGCTCGATACTCAACCCTTCTATGAAAGAAAGTTGTAAATTTTTACAACTCGCTTCCGCACGTCTGGACCATTGTTATGTTGATTTGACTGGGATGGATATGTGACAAATTTGACAGTGATTCTAAAAGTTTGTGTGTAATATGAATATTTTTTATCTTTTTTATATGATTACTAAATTAGATTTTTTTATAAATGAAAAGTTACAAAAAAAGTGAAATAATGTACAAAATAACAAAAAAATCCATTAATTTTTTTGATTTTAAGCTTTAACCTAGCTATTTAGGGAAATAGGAAATTATTTAACAAGACGATAATATTATGAACCTTAAGCTGTATTTGAACTTGTGGTGGATTTTAAATTTTAAATACGACTGTAGAGACTGACCTATTTTACAGTATCAAGCTTTTTTTTGTTGTGAAAATCTATTAAGACACTTCGTTCTCCACTTTCTGCCCGAAATTGTATGTTAAATGGGGAAATTCAACGCCGCGGTTCGTTTGACTAGTGTGTGGAAATAAATGTAATTTAAATATATTATTTTCCTGAGTTTTGAGTTAGTTACAGCTTACTGTATAGATAACAGGTATCTTCATCTCAATTTCTATAAAAGCATTTTACTGATGCTTCGGACTACTTAAAAAGGGTAAAATGAAACTAAATATACAAAAATATAAGGCAATAAAAAATATTTTAAATAAGTTAAGTCATCTATTAGTTGTTTGAGCTAACATTACATATGCGTTTATCCAAAATATATACAAAATTAATATTTTTTTATTAAAAAATAACCACATTTCTTCAAAAAATCACTTACGAAGATTTAAAAGAAGGTCTTAAATCACGACCACACGACGTATGCATACTTAACTTTAATTCGTAGTAAGTTAGTTAGTCATAAACTTTTACGATATTGTTTAATTTACCGATTTCCGAAAGGAGAAGGGGTTTGGATGTTGCATATGGATATTTCAATTTGTTTGCGATTTTGCATTTATGTTTTCTTTAAAATAATGCAAAAATGCATTATTTTTTTGCCAGTCTAGGTTTTAACTTAAGCTACGAGTACCATTGATTTTATGTTATGCACGTTTGTAGAACCGGTGTCCCAAATTCGTCATAACCGAAGAAAAATTTATGAAAAGTTTCTTTAAACTTTTACACATTTAGAGACTATCGTCGTTGGATAGAAAAATAACTATATGTTAAATTAGCTAATCCAGTATTTTTTGTTTCGACAGTTGAGAGTCTACCTGTGACCACGAAATACTGTAAAGCGTTCAAAACTTATTTTAGAACACAAAAATATACGCCATTATACCCGGTTAAAATAGTTTGAATTTAAATGTGTAAAAATCGCGAAGACAATTATCTAGTTATGTGAAACGATCCGCTTGAATTGAAAAATCCAAATTAGAATATTCTTTTTAAACATTTTTAAAGTGTTATTCACATACTTAAGAAATTTAATAACATTTTTAGAAAACGTAAAAAAAATTAAACGCAGCGGGATTCGAACCCCCGTCTCTTAGATACCAATGGAAGTAGCTAATAACCAAAATAAGTTGTAGTAAACGAATAAGAATTTCTACGTAGCCGGATGTAGAACGCATGGCTTAACGGTCAGAGCGCTTAGACGGTTTTCAAGAGGCGCGGATACAAATCCCGCTGTGTTTATTATACGTTTTGTAAAAATGATTTTTTTTAATTTTCTTTATTGAAATAAAAAAATTGTTCGAATCGTTAATTAACATAAAATGTCTGTATTGTTAGTCCTACCGGCAGCAACCACCGGCTTAGATTTTTAGTTAGATTTCTCTCTCTCTATGCTTACTTTTTAAAGTTCGGAAAATATAAAAAAAAAATACTTACATACATAACGCTTAAAGCTATACAATAAATTTTAAATCCATTAGTACTACTAGTAAGTGGGTACACATGTTCTGGGTCGTGATTTCACTCCATTTAATATTACGAGGTTTAAATTCGGTGAATTGTTGCCTCTCTTTTGATATGGGAGTCGCCCTCGACGCTTTCTTTAATTTTAAAATTGAAATTTTAGTATCAATTTTGTGTAACAAGCTTTCTATTGTGACTTTGTCTGTGTTAAGCTGTGGAAGTTTCATGAATAATATATTTTTAGTTAATTTTTTTAGTAATATTATTTTGTAAAATAAAGGTGTAAAAGTATTAGGAGTTTCTTCATATTATACGTTAGTAGTATAGAAGTTTTTGTTTCAAAGTTCGCGGTTTGCCTGCATACCCACGTGACTAAATTATTTCGTACTTCCGCCCGCCCGCGTTCTCATTTAAATCACAAACTTAAACTTAAATTTATTATTTTAATGGTTGTAACATTTTTGTTTATGAAGTGATTGCAATTAAATAAACACTAAATGATAATAAAAAATTACCACAATACAATTGTAAAAAATGCATTTTAATCGGTTAAGCTATATCTGATATGAGCCTGCACAAACATACATTTAGAAAAGAAATTTGATTTGGGTTCTATGTATTATATAGATAAATGCCCCAAATAATATTTTTGTTCATATATCTTCCATGTACAGACAGCGATCAGTTACATTTTTATTATATATATAGATATCCATATGTATGTAGTTAGTTTTAGAATATAATATACTAGTTTATATTTCATTTTGTATTTATTTATCTCTATTATTTACAAAACATCTTCAAAAATCCTTATATTTTTTAAATTGTTTAGATAATTTGCAGAGCAAATAAAGAGAGAACACAGAAAAGGCTATTTCATTCTCGTAAAAATCTCTTTACAGAGGTACAATCTGTTTTATATTCTATACGTTGTCATTTTATAGAAAAGTGTAGGTTAAATACATATTATGTGTAATATTAATTTATTAAATTAATGTGTTTTAAATGCATTATTAAAATAAAAACAAGTTTCCGTACTTCTTCTCCATATAAACTGTAACCATACCAATTTTCATACTGCTCCATAAATATTTTTGTAAAAAAGGGTTGAAAATAAACGAATATAATGATTTCAATTAATGAGTTTCAAATCATCATAAGCATAAAAAAAATAATGTGCTAGATAATAACTATAGACTCGAAAATAGAGATTGGAGTGTATTTAATAATACGTAGATATAATAATAAAATTGCCAGAGAAAGCAAAATAAATCTTTTGGTCACTCAAATTTCCCTAATATTTTTGCGTCAAAACTCGATGTAGCTATAAAAAGCTGTCCCCCTCACATTCGTTTGTACGAAGTAACATTACTGTCACTTACTGACTTAACCCTACAACACCAGACCCTATTACAATAATAGAATTGAAATCTCATTTATCAAAAGTCAATATAATAATAGTTTTTTTAGGATTTTTAGCGGTTTTCATATGGTTTTTTTATATATTTTTTTTGCTCAAGATAATTATGGTTAAAGCCACACCCTGTATATTTGTTTGATTAATGATATAGTTTTAAAGTTATCTTTGTTTGAAATTATACTATAATTATTATTGACATAGCATAATCTCATTGTGGTATAGTTGGTATGTAACTAAATATCATTGATGCGATTATAGATTCACTGCCCACTTGGAAAGACATTGTAATTTTTTTTATATTTCTGAGGTAACCGTTGCGCATCATGTGACTGTAAACGCAATTGGTTATGGGTTCGAGTCCCATTTGGATTTAAATATGTTAAATTATTTTCAATTCTCCGCTCTGACATATGAAAGCGTGGTGTAGAGCTCTGCCTAAGACGTAATGCCTCGAATTCAGAAATTGAAGGCCGCAGTGTCTTGACACTACTTATCCCTTGTTATCAGAGCGGAGAAATAAAAATAATTTTAATATCAGTAGGGATCTTCGAGTGGGAATCGAACCCACGACCATCGTGTCAACAATACACTGTCACACTGTGCCACAATGGCCTAGATATTGATATTTTTTTATTTATAAATATATAATATTCGATTTTCATAGGAATTTCGATATCAAAATTCACACTCCTACACGCTTGTTATTAAGGCCATAAAGATGTCACTTCGGGGTGTCCAAAAATAATTGTAAATTTCAGCCCCTTTAGATGCTGGAACTAATTTTATTACTTAACATTTACCCTTGGACCGGACAAAAATATCCAAAATACATTATCCGTTAACTCTAGGGTCATTTGATATCACACCTAATTTTACACAACATTTTTATACTCGAGTTTTTGTTACAAAAATTGTCATTTATCATATTTTATATATATTTATTCGTTTTTGTATATAAAAAAACAGTCGACAGAAGTGAAAACTTATAACTTTGAGATGTAGTGTTAAAATTTGAAATAAAAATATCTTCGATCGGTGACGATGACGCGAGTTTCTGTATCCCGCACAGCAAGTTATTCAGAGAGATCCCGTCGAATGCAGGCTGAGCTGAACCCTGCCCTTGGTATAAGGTACGAGAGCGGAAAAATTAAAATAACTTAAATGAGTATAATCATCGCCCAAGTGGAAATCGATCCCACAACCAATTGCTTTTACAGTTAGGTTAGGTTAGCTGTCTAACTGAACCACGCTGACAAAATATGTATCTTCAATCAACAAAACCTATTCTCATCGTAAAATCTTCAATACAATGTAACTTTATTGTCAGAGAAATGTAAACAAAGCTAATAATTGATTTTATCTCCTAAATGACAACGTGGTGAAATTTGTATGCGCATTGAGCTGTTAAAATTTAACCGTTCATAGATGTTTTGAAACGAAACTATTTTTAACTGGATTAATCGCGTATAATATTGGTAGGTATTCGAAAATACATTTTAGACAGTCTACCTGTGACCACGGACTACTGTAAAGTGTTCGAAACGTCGGATTCTAAATTACAAAATGTATACTTGGTAATTGAAACAATGACAAAATAAATAATATACTTATTATGTTAAATGTAATTTTTAATAATTTATAAATTATTGAAAATATTTAGGAAAAGTTATAAAAATTCAGCTGTACACTTTTTCCTGCAGTGCAGAGCAAAGAGAGCAAGCATAGTGTTAAGGCATGCCGTGCCCTACACTTCCCGCTCGCATTCAGACGTTGCGTGTTGAGTAAAAAATACCAATAAATTAAATACAATTTTTATTATTATTACTTCATTTATACACCACATTAAATTGACAAAAACAAAAAGTAGGTAAGACATAAAAAAAAGAATATACAAAAGGTGGCCTTATGGCTATGTAGACTCTCTCTTCCAGACAACCTTTAGGCCTTTACAATTATTCCCCCGAGTGGGAATCGAACCAACAACCAATCGCGTTCGTAATGAAACTCAGTTCCACTAGGCCATGATGGCCTAAACTATTTTACTAGCATATTATATTACACTCGTAGATATAATTTAATTAACTTAACCCGTTTATAAATACGTGAACGTGAATGTTCTGACATAATTCATGTAATTAGACAATGCGATGTAATAAGATGACGTGATAAGATATGAGTGACTTCACTAATTAATCACTTTATTAACATGCATAAAATACTTAGAAAATTAATTGTTAACCGATTTCTAGAAAAGAGTGTTTAATTGATTATATATTTAAGTGTCACCATCGCGGCGCAGCTGGACAACTTCTGATTATACTCGCAACTGGTTGTAGGTTCGATTCGTACTCGGAGGATTGATTTTTTTTTATTAATTTTGATTTTACGTTCTGGTACCTAAGACCAAAGTGCGGCGTTAACATTCGCATCTCAACACACAGTGCCTAGAATGCATGCGGAAGGCGGAGAACTGATTGTCTTGACACTATATTCTCTCTGACCGCCCTACTGAGTGAAGCTATGTATTTAAGTATATTTTATCAAGATATATAATAAGTTTTCTAAAGTCATTATATATAAAAGTACTTTGAGTACGAAAAAGACATATTTAGAAAACGTATAAAAATTTGAACGCAGCGGGATTAGCAGGAGCAGCAAGAGGCGTGGGTTCAATTCCCGCTGCGTTCAAATTTTTAATACTTTTTCTAAATTTGTCTTTTTCAATTTTCTTAGTGTGGGAATAACACTTTAAAAAATGTTAACAAAATATATACTTTGAGAACGTTTAAACTGAGTAAGTGAGAATACTTCTGACGGAGTAGCCGTTACATTGTTAGCATTAATTTCAAAAATGAAAAGTATGTTTTACCTACATATGTACTTATATCCTATATATTTATTGTTCCGCACGGGTACCTACTAAGCGCGGCGTTCAGTTCCACCACTCAACACGCAAGGTCTTGATTTCGTGCGGAATGAGCTGTAAGTAGTGTTTTGTCACTAGGTTCTCTTTGACTAGCAGGGTGCTATGCGGGAAAAAGCGTGAAGCTAAATCGAAACTATTAAATATTACTTCTACTTCGCATTGAACCCACAACCCTTTGCCTTTAATTATATACATGTCAACTATGTACCCAGAACGAGGGTTAAATCATGATAACGTAAATTATTAAATTGAAAACATGCCATATTTTAAGTAATGAGAGTTGATAGGTTTATCTGTAAAGCAATCTAATGTTTAATCTGTGGTTACTTTTTTTAACAAGCTATAATTAAACTAATTTTAGTTCAATAATAATTCCTAGAATAATTTCTAGAACAATTCCTAGAATAATTAGTATTTTGTTTGTAAATTAACTATTATAATTAGGTAATTAAATAAAGAATTTGAGTGTAAAATTTCGGAACTCAGCGCCGCGCTTTGTGTTTAGTATAATAGAAATATCAAAAATACTTTTATGTATTTTTAAAAACGATTGTATTTGATTTTTGACATTGCTGTAGGTATAATATTATATATCTTATTTGACTAAAGCATTAAACTAACCTGGGTGGTTTCCAAGAGGCGCGGCTTCGAACCCTGTTACATACAAATTTGTATACGTTTTCTAAAATATTTAACTTATCCTGAGTGACACTTTCAAAAGTAATAGAGTACTAGCGACCCGGCTGCGGCGTTACCTTGGTAAACTACAAGATAAACTATTTAATTTTTTCGACAGCCCGCGTTCTCACTTAAATCACAAGCTTTGCTTCAACTTATAATGTAAATGGTTGTAACTTTACTGTTTATGAACTGATTAAAATGAAATAAACACTAAATGTTAAGGGAAGCTTACCACGATATAATATTGAAAATTGCATTTAAATTGGTTCAGCCATTTCTGAGATTGGCGTGCACAAAGCGAAAAGAAAATTAAAAATCATTGCTTAGGGTACTATTACATTGAAAAATGCCCCTAATAACATATTTTTTCATATATATTCCATGAAAATATAGCAATCAATTATATTTTTATTATACCTACGTATAGAATAAATTACTAAATACTATTTTGTTAACATTTTTTTAAGTGTTATTCCCACACTAAGGAAATTGAAAAACACATATTTAGAAAACGTATAAAAATTTGAACGCAGCGGAATTTGCTAACAGCAAATATAAGTTGTAATAAGCGTATAAGAATTTCAACGTAGCTGGAACAACGCATGGCTTAGCGGTCAGAGCACTTGAACGGTTTTCAAGAGGCGCGGGTTCAAATCTAGCTGCGTTGAAATTTTTATACGTTTTCTAAATATGTATTTTTACTAAATACTAATTTTCAAATGGACCATATCTTTTTCTTTTCTGAAAGTGAACCCGAATAATCGAAAAATACAGATGTCTAAAATTCCATCAAACTATATTACTTCATAATATAATCCATAAGTGAAAAGAACTTCATAAAAAGGATTTTAGGAACATTAATTTTTCGTACAAAACTCTATTAAAAACCATTAACCACTATAAGAATGACATCAACTGTAAAATGCATGTGTCAATAACACTCAATAGATATAAGTTGAAAAGTTCAATCTAATGGTGTGTCTCAACATATAATCTAGTAATGACGCTCGATTTTGACGTTTATTGATTTCATTTCATTTGATAAATTGTGTGATGACAACGTTATGTTTATTCTCAGGGTAGAAGTTGGAGTCAATTAGCTCCATACTTTTAGGAACTTTTAGGAACTGATCGTAACATCTTGTCTTATTATCATTTATACGAATGGAAATTAAACTCACAACTATCGCGTACACTCTGAAGCTGACGCACTGCACCGTAATGGCGTTTAAAGTTGATAGTTTGACATATAAATAATAGACTGGCTTTATAATTTTTTATTTTATTAAAAATGTCTAATTTACAAAACATTTAAATATACATGGGAACCACATAGATTATGTATTTTATTATTATTAGTTCTAGTATAGAAGTATATGATTAGTTCTAGTTTTATTAACATATATATAATATTAACTCCGCTTGTAAAATGTTGCTGACACATAATTAATATATTTATTTATTATACGCATATACTATGTACAATTTGTAAGTCAGAAGAAAATAACTCAAAATAACAATTCTCCACTTACCGTTGTTCGAAAGATCAGGTTATCTGGGTAAAAAACTTAACGTCTTACTACTACAGACTTCACTATACAAGTTCTTATATTATAAATACATTTTTTATCCACTCCCATTTTTATCCCAGCGACCCAACCCTCTCCACCCCCATGAGTCGTCGGAGGAACACTCGTGCCTGTTTCCCCCGTCGCCATCAGGGTGCTCCGTGGGCTATGCCAAAACACTCGCAGCCTCGATGACTTGCCGGAGGATCACTAAGACCTTCCCGCAGAAGCTCCTCTAGGGTAGGGGGAGTTGAAGATATGCGTACCTTCAACTCCCCCTGACAATTATACAATACTACTAGTCTACAATATTACCATTACCTAGAACAACATCTAAGCCTGAAACTAAATATTGTTTCCACTATCTAAACATTTCCTATATAATAAATTCAATTAAACAAAAAATAAAACAGATACTTTACAACCGACCATAAAAAGTAACATTATTAGCGTGGAATATGACATAAAGTTTAAGAGATAACTCACTCAAAAATTCGTAACAACCGAAGTCGTAAATGTAGGCCAATAATACAAAATACAATAAGTGGCAATATTGGAGACGAGAAAATCTTCTGTACTAATACTGAGATACACTTATAGGCGTTTTATTGAGAATTATAAAAAAAATATGTCTTTTTTTAACTTCGATCGTCCCCCTTATCACAGGACGAGTATCACAGAATAGATAAAGACAACTTAGAACACGTGTATATAAATATATTAAAATTATAAAATATTGCATGATAAGTGGCGGAATTTAAGGCCGCATATGGTAGTACCAGAACTAGCAATAAAAATTAAAGTTAAATATACCTATTCATCACATCGACTGGAGCTCGAACCTACAACCATCGCGATGATAGTTAGAAACTGTCCCAATGCGCTACCTGCGTGTTAAGAACTGGAACTTAACGCCGCATTTTTCCTTAACAGAGTCAGAAATAAATATTGTCTTAAATATAAATAATCATTATCTCGAGATGAAACTAAGAACTATAGCAATTATAATTAGGCAATACCCAACTACGCTACAATAGCTTTAAATTCTTTTATTTTGTCCCAGTAAAGATGAAATAAATAGAAATATATCACTAAAAACATTCCATTGTACCACCATCATTATTTCGTTCACAGTAACTAGGCGTCATAAGGACGCGTTCGCACCACGACGGGTCTCTACCATAAACATTTACGATTGGGATTAAACGTAGCCACAGTAATATTAAAAAAATACCTTATATTTTTGTGTGTTATGGAGTTTATGATATATATATTTTGGCAAATCTGATTGATATTAATAACAAGTTTCGAAATAAAAAAATCTAAAATAATTATAATTAAAAAAGCAGCTTTACGCATAGAAACCCTGCTACCCGTCAGACTGGCTGTTTCTGTCTACCCGCCAGAGAGAATCTAGTGTCAAGACACTCCGTTCTCCACTTTCCGCCCGAAATCGAGACATTGATAAGTGATAAGTGACGGAACTCTAAGCCACGCTTTGTCTATGTTCTAAAACAAAATTTATAATAAACTTCTAAATAAAAGAATGCTTAATCTAATTTATGGCTCGTTTCGTTTCTAGTCATAGATTGTTCTCCAACACAAGACAGATGTAAATTGTATATGAAAATTATCAGCTGCAGTAACTTTTGAATCTGATTGTAAAATTTTATAGTTTTAAGTATTCAGTATTCTCATATATTTCAGTATTTATTTCGGTTGATAAGCTATCATAGCGCTGTGGGCCAACATCTAACTGCAAACGCGACTAGTTGGAGAAACGATTATATTAAAATTATTTTAATGTCTTCGCTCCGGTGCAATACAACGCGCGGCGTTGAGTTCCGCCACTTTACAAGCAATATCTTGTATCCCCTCTGACTACCCTGCTATACAGAAAAAAAAATACAAAACTTAATAAAAAAAAATTTGTTTGATTATAAGCCATATTATAAGCCTTTTGGCTTGATTTTGAACTTGATTTTCAAGAAGCTGTATGAGAATTATTATCATTATTGAAAAGACAAAAATATTTTGTATTTATTCAACAAATTTAAATCTCTACTTAATAGAGATCATATGATACTATATGCTAACAATACTGTAAGAACATTTGATGAACATACATAAAAAATGAACCTAAAACCATAACTTGGTAACTTTTTTTTTATTTCAGCTTTACAATTTTTTTCGCTTAACATGGTAGTCAAAGAGCTAGTGTGACGACACTCCGTTTTCGACTTTCCGCCGTAAATTGAGACATTGCGTTTTAAGTGGTGGAACTTAACGTCGCGTTTTACCTTACTTGAGTGAGAAGTAATAATAATTTAAATGTAATCATTCACCTGAGTGGAATTGAACCCGCAACAATCGCGCTTGCAGTCAGACGCTGTCCCACAATTAATTGCGCGTTGGATATAGCATAACATCTCTAGATCTGTATCTTTATTCTTATGAGAAATACACGTTTTTCAAATTCACAAGGTCACTTAATACCATAAAATGACATGCCACAAATCGTATTACTGACCACCGCTTAACAAGACAAGTCCAAAGTATAAAAGAATTATTGGTTCACACGAATTTTATATATAAAACTAGCAAAATATCGTGACAACCCTTTAGTATAGAACTGACCAATGGCTACTGTAAATAATCTTATTACGGATAGCGCGTTTAATAAACGTGAGAAATTAGCCTGGTTTTGACTAATTGGAATGGGTGGGAATAAATGCGACGGTCAATCTAATTTGGAGAATTTATATATTTATGTACTAGCGACTCGCTAGTGGCTTCCTTCGCCTGCGTAAGCTACGTGACAAAACTATTTTTTTTATTCGCCCGCCCGCGTCCTAACTTAAATCACAAATTTTGTTTAACTTTATAATTGAAATGGTTGTTACTTTTTTATTTATGTATTGATTTAAATAAAATAAACACTAAATGTTAAGGGATATTTACCAATATACAATACTCAAAACTGTATTCAAATCGGTTAAGCCGTTTCTGAGATTAGCGTGCATAAACGCACAGACTAACAGGAAATAAAATTAAAAATCATTGTTTTGGTTTTTATTACATATATTTTTTTCAGTTATCTTCCATGTACAGACAGCGAACAGTTACATTTTTATTATACTCATATGTAGAGATTGCTTCATGCTAAACTAAGTTGCGTTCCATCCATCAACAATCTAAAACGGAATTAATAGTCCAATTACAACAAGTATATATACTTATTAGTGGCCATATATGTACTTATTGTAATATTTTTTACAATAAGTACATATATGGCCACTCTTATTGCTTCAATAGAAAAATGATTTTTACCGTATTTTATATTTTCCGGCAGCGTTTATTTCATTGCAAAAAGAACGTCTCCTAAACAATTCGAGATAAGAGCGGGGATCTCGCGGAACGTTCGGTGATAAAAGCACGAGGTAGTTCTCGTAGAATGAATGAAGTAATATGGATAAGATTTTTTTTATATTACATAGATTTTTTATTAGGCCATTTTTATTTTAATTCGTTCTTTGTCTGTCTGTCTGTTTGTGACGTCATTACGGTCAAACTGCTGGACTAATTGTGATGAAATTTTATATAGTGATATTTGAAGGTCTAATAATATTTTATTTTATTGCTTAAATATAATCATTCCCCCGAGTGGGAATCGAACTCACAACCGTCGTGTATACGATGTACGATGATGTCACTCTACGTTATAATATATTACATAATCTTTGTGATTTAGAAGCATAATTTGTTATTTTCATAAAACCTATATCTTACAATGAAAACATATTATTTAGTAACTAGTGGGTATATGCAATTCGTGGTAAGTAAAAAGAAATGCTTATCCACGATATCCTCAAGCATTTTCATCTTAAAAGGAAAAATCTTCATCGAAATTCTAAGAAAATATTGTGTAGAGATTAGGCAATACACTTTTATTGGTTTTCCACTGTATTTATCTAACGTCCCTTCACCGGATTGTTGCGGAAGCTCCAAAGGAAGTTATCAGACACTTGGAAATAAATCTTTTTTGTTTGTTAACACATTTACCACGAGTGTTTTTTAAGAACTCATTCTATTGATGTAGCTCAATTGATAGTGATAAAAGTTTATTATATTATGTTGTTTACTACAAGGAGGTGGAGGTTTGAGGAGTTTCTAGTTGGAAATTAATTAAGGGGTATTCTATTAAGGACAAAAGCTTTTTGTTATATTAATTTATTTTCCAGAAATGTAATATAGTAACAGTGTAATAATTTATTAACATTAAATTTATTAAGATAATTATTTGACACTATATTTATCTAAAGTCCATTCACCGGATTATTGCGGAAGCTCTAAAATGACTTATCAGACACAGATTATATTAGCTATATTGGAGATAATTCTTCGATTTTTTTTAAATTCGCATTGGCGCTTTGTCAACGAATTACTTACTTATTTTTTAAAATAGTACTTTGCTTTAAATACGCAGTTTTGGGCTCGATCCCCACTTAGGAAATGATTGATGATGATAGAAAATTGATTATATTTAAATTATTTTGTTTTATTTAGAATTTTCTAACACATTTTCATGATATTACATAATATGAAGCCATTGTGGTGTAGTGAGACAATGTCTGACTGTAAACCCGATTGGTTGTCGGTTCGACTCCCACATAGGACAAAGATTTCGAAAATATTTTATTTTTCGTGCTCTAGTACCTACAATAAGGATGCGGCGTCTAGTTCCGCCAATCGAAAGATAATGTCTGGATTTCGGGCAGAGAGTGGAAAACGGAGTATCTTGACACTAGGACTCTAACTACCCTTAGTAACATTACTTATAAAACATCTATATATCTATACATCTTTACATATAATAAAAATGTAACTGATAGCTACATGGAAGATATATGAAAAATATATATTATTGGACGCATTTATCAATGTAAAAGAACTCAAAACAATGATTTTGAATTGTCGTTTCTGTTTATATGTGCGTTTGTGCACGCTAATCTCAGAAACGGCTAAACCAATTTAAATGCAGTTTTGACAATTGTATTTTTGTAAGCTTCCCATACCATTTAGTGGCTGTTAAATTTAAATCAATTCATAAATAAAAAAGTTACAGTAACTTAAATAATAAATTATAATGAGAACGCGAGCGTGCGAAATCACGAAGTAATTTAGTCGTATAGTCGACGCAGGCAAAGCCGCGAGCGGTTCGCTAGCAATAAATAAATTGTTTAAATAGTCGATTATAATAAAAACAACACAATAGGCACTCCATGTCCATTAGACTGAAGCACAAGTATGGTACGGAAGCGGCGATCTTCGGTCGTAAAATTTTATGATAACGTGTTCCTCAGTGACAGCGATGTTTATGACGACTCTACGCCTCACTTGTCGGGCAATGGGTTTTGGAAATATGAATTTCTAGAAAAAACATTGATATACATTTATTAATATAAAACATATTAATATATTATAAAAAAATTTTGACTTCACGCTTTAGGTAACTATACAAAAACTAGTGTCTAAGCACTCCATTCTCCACTTTCCACCCGAATTCAAGACATTAGCGCGACTCAACGCCACGCTTTGTCTTGTTACCAGAGAGAATAAATGAAAATATTTTTTATATAATTATTTTCCCAGTAGGAATCGAACCCATTACCATCGCGTATACAGTCAAACGTCACACTGCGTCACGATTTCTGAATATATATTGAAATAATATATATATATATATATATATATATATATATATATGACTGACAAAATTAATTTCATTTATATATATATAAATAAATTAATTTTGTCAGTATCGCTAAAACACGAGAACGGCTAGGCTGATTTTGCTTATTTTGGTTTCAAAATATTTGCTGAAGTCCAAGGAAAACTTAGGGTCAGAAAATGTAAAGAAATTACACGGAACACATTAAAAATATATATTTTCCTACGCAAGCTGTGCGTTTCTGTGAATCAGGATGCGTTCGGTAATTAAATATTAAGCGAATGGAATATTAAAAGACCAAGAAAATCTAAGTAAAATTTGGCCGCATGATTTAACGATATATAATGAATGTATTTAATAGTGTGGCCGGTCATTTGATCTTTATATTAATATTAATTATCTTTCTAAGGAATTTTTCTATACGCCCTATAAATATTTGATTCAACAAATATTATATTCGTTTTTAACAAAATGGCAATGATTAGAGAAATGATACCGGGTACCAGGATAGATCCATGAAAATATACGTTTATGAAATTTTTCATAGTAAATATCCTAGCGTATTTCTTATTTTTCGCTTTCTGTTAATTTTTGTTGAGTTTTGACACATTATTTAATTTATGAGGCGGAACGAAGTTCGCCGGGCCAGCTAGTTTTCAATATATTTGTTCTGACAAATATATTTATATAATAATAATAGATAAAAACCTGTTTTTTATATGTATTTATCTCATTTTGTAAGTTGTACTTGTAATAAGAAACCCTGTTATTTAGATTCAGCCCATTTTTACGCTTGACCCATAAATATTACTCATTGGCATATATATCTATACGTAAATGTATTTTACACATATACATATTATTTAAATACACGATAACGTGTATTTCAGCTTATAGTGATATAGCCTTTACTGTTCCATAACTTAGTTGTAGTTTGTAAATGGTGTAGTGTTTAGGAAAAATATAAAATATTATTTTAAAAAAAACCGCACATTAACTAAATTTGACCAATTAATTTCCAATCTTGACATAATAAATTAAAAGTAGTTAGAACAGATTTATACCATTATAACGATTGTAACCCCATTCAAATTATACAATTATCATATCTACACCTTATTATTTATACAAATTGCCTTTACACGTAACAGTACTGCGCCATATGTACATTTTACCGTCAATATGTATAAGCATGGAAATAAGCTATTAATTTTGTCACGAAATATCCAAATCGTTGATAATTGTAATAAAATAATAATATGTAAACAAAAATCTTGTTTTGATAAATATCATGCGATGCGATATGAATTAATAATATTATAAAATTGACTTGAGGTACTTTACCGATTAGGTAGTAATATATAATTTTGTAACTGTGGCTTAATTCTCGAAATGCCTTTCCATTTAAAGGCATTACAAGTCACTCTGTCTTCTAATTTCCCCCTGAATCTGAGATATTGCCTGTAAAAACTAATATTTTTTACATTTCAAATTGTTGTGAATAACACTTAGGAAATTGAAAACCATTTTTAGAAAACTTATTAAAATTTATAAAAAAATTAACGCAGCGGTATTCGAACCCGCGCCTCTCGGCTGATTTAAATATAAGTCTTCTCTTACTAACTAGAACTGATCTTAAATATAGTCATTTCTTATATAGTCTTTACATCGAACAAAATTTATCAACTTAACCAAAAGTCATACAAAAAACTATTGTTAACTTCCGTCATTTACACGAACGAAGTTGCGGGAACAGCTAGTTAACCTATATATTTAGGTAGAATTATCTAATATCGTACTAGTATGGTGATCCATACATGGATAATTTCGTATTTCACGGTAAAATCGCCCCATAATCTAATTATCGCGTCGTTGGAAGCGTAATGCTTTAGCCTATTAGAAGTGCAATGGCACAATTTGTAGCTATGTAATCGAATTACAAACCGAATGAGACTATTGAATGAATAGCTAAGGCTTTGATGCTGATAAATTGATTCTGCCTATTATTTTAAGGTTCTAAGTTAGGTATATATTGTAAGTGATAAGACATTCTCTATTTATTTTCAGTCAATTTTAGACACATTGCTTCTAGAGTGGCAAACTGAAATCTGCAAAACCAGGGGCAAAAAGTTTTTTTTATTATAATATTCCTTAAGTAAAAAGATCGAAGTCATTTCAGTCATATGTTAGTTTGTGTTTTGTATTGGAATATTATATATATACATTTATAAATATAACTTTCAAATTCACATCATCAAGACGTAATGACTAATTACGTATATAGTTAATGTGTGTGTGTGTATATATATATACCCACATATATATATATATATATATGAAAAATAGGTAATAGGCTAGCACTGAACGCGATGTGCGTTAGTCCAGTAATTTAGTAAAATTATATTATTATCTGACCATCGATGTCAAAAGGAAATGGTAATGATAGCAATTTATTTGTTTCATTAAAGGATATATTGGGGTGGCAAAGATTTTTACATTCCTATATTATGTAATTAAGTAAAAAAACACGTTTTGTTACCTTTTTTTCTTCTCTTAATTAATTAAGCTTAGAAGTGCAATCAAAAGACAAATATTTTTGTTCAAAATAAGAAGTTACATGCTTCATTTTTCTTCTTCATTTTTTATACGTTCAACAACTTACCGCCTTCGAATTCTATTTCTTTTTTGTTCTTTTTCTAGTAATTATTAATGAATACCTCAGAGGGTCCATATAGCTAGACCGCCAGTAAAACTTCTCTAAGCGATAGTCACTAGGTATAGGAAAAGAAAGTAACATCATATCTTCATAAAATGCATATAACAGGAAAATTGTATACTTTTTAACATAAGGAATTAAGTAAAGAATAACAAGTGACGTCGTAAGGCAGCTTACGTTATAAAAAGAGATATTTCAAAATATAAAAATATTGATATTGATTTTAATGGGTAATAGTAAGGATGTGTCGCTTAAAGAAAGCTTATTTTTTAGTGTGCTAAATAATACACAAAACATTTATCGAAATATTAATATTTGCAGAAAAAACTGTGATTCAGGTATTTTTTATGAAAATTATGCCGACGAAGAATTATGAAATTATATATGAGCTAATAGAAATAACTATAATAAATTATTCAAATCAATATACCTAATATACAACACTAACTACTGCCCTGACTTTCTTAAGCCGGTTCTTCTCAGGTCTGAGGCATTCACTTTAGCCAGCGGTGAGGCAGCGATCAGTGTTTTGACGTTCAAAAAATTAAGCTTGTATCTTCTTATTTTGAATAAACTTATTTGACTTTGACTTTGACAACAGTACGATATACACACTCGTCTAAAGATAAACTTTAAATACACGTTACTAAGACGACGCGTATATTACGCAACAGCTGGGCTAATAGTATATATAAATAGTTACAAATTGAAAAATAAATATCTAGAAAAGCTTAGTTTTTAAAAATACATTACCTAAATTATAAAAGAAGTGGTTTTTTTTAAATTTTGTATGTCTATACTAGCTTTGCCTACGACTTCGTAGGTGTGGAATTGTAAAATAAAAGTAGCCTAAGATACTCCTTATTTCATCAGCTATCTGCTAGTAAAAGGTCCGTCGAAATTGGTCAAGCTTTTTCAGAGATTATCTAGAACAAACAAAAGACAGGCAGACAAATATTGTAAAATATGTTATTTTGGTGTATATGTACCGTGTATGCATGCATATGCATTTAAATATTAAAAACAGTTACTCCAATTAAATTTATTTATATCAATTATCAAAGCTTCTAAATATGCAAGCATAATTTGTTTATTATAATCTTTATAACCAAAAGCAATTTAGTAATTAACAAACCTTATATTATATTACTTCATAACAAAATAATATACCCTTTCTTATCGACCCTCTCGGGACCGAAACAAAGAACTTAGTCGTTTTACGAGTTGCTTTATAGTTAGTCATTACTATTGTGGCATTACCTATTAGATATACAAAATATGGGTTTTATTTAGACAATTTGTTTGATTCAGGCTTCTTTCCGCATTGCAGTATAGGTAGAGAGAGCTTAGTGTCAAATACTCCGTTCTCCACTTTGCGACTGAATTCGAGATATTGTTGAGTTTAAGTAGTCTCAATCTGTTTTGATTATTATATAATAATTATAAAGAAACTATCATAGCTGAGTAGCCAATGCCTGACTATATACGCGATAGTTATGAATTCGATGCTTTGAGATGGGAAATGAGACTTTTTAATTTTGCTGGCCTGTTAAGATAAAATGCAGCGTTGAGTTCAGATAGCACGCACGTGATATCTTTAAAGTTAGAAAAATAACTTGAAAATCATTGGTTTGGGTTTTTTTACATTGATAAATCTAACTTTAATCTAACAATATTTTTTACATTTTTACATTTGTTACATTTTTACTATATGTATAGATTACAATTTATTTTTGTTGTTAGCATTTCTATAGAGATATTGTACACATTTCTGTTATCCAAAGATCCGTTTGCAAGAGATAATACTATTATTTAAATATTTTTTTTTAAAAGTGTTATATTTACACACACAGTGTGTGAATAACACTTAAAAAAATGTTAAAAAAACATTTACTTGTTTTACATAAAAAATTATCAAACTGTTTAAAGTTATAAAAAAATAAATCATTGACCCTCTAAAAATTTGTCACACCACTTCCATCATCAGTGTCAATACAAATTTTCGCACAAGCACCAATTTTCCACACTCTTCAACTGTCACTGGGAGAGTGACGCAATTGGTCCTTTCTCTACCAACCATGACGAATTTTGACGTGATTTTAAAAACTTTTTTTAAAATTAACCCCTTCAAACGCTTTAGTCGTGGGAACAATTGCAACTAAATTCATAATACTAGAATTTTTATATTCAAAAATCCTTATTAATTGGCATCGTTAAAAATAATTCCATTTAGAACTGCAGATGCGCCTAAATTAAGATACCAAATTTTTATGTCCGCACATTAAGTTTTTAGTATCGATGGATCAAAAAACTAGTAAACGTCTGTCATCCCTTTTATCATTAACAAGTAAATATATTATCGCCATACAAATAGCAACGTGATTATGCAAATTATTGTCGTATATTAACAAATCAACCGTTACAAATTATTGTTTATATACTATCATTGATTACCATAATTTTCAATAAAAACGCGTGTCATTATCTTTAAATAAAAACCTCATTTACATTTCATTTATCCCCTCGAAACGCCTCAATCGATTTATATTTACGACATCGATCAATCAATAACTTAACTGATGCAAATTTTATAATACAATCTTTTAGTTTATTCATTATGGTGTACGGTTAGTGGAATGTTGACACCCGGCGTTGAGGCAATATCTTCCGCTTGGCTTGAATTCTTAATAATTTTAAAAGCAATATTTTAAATTGTATGTCAAATTCATTTTCATTCCTTTGTGTGTTTTATCGGCAATATGTCGATAGGGTTTAAAAGAAATCTCGTGTTGTACCAACCGACCCTTTTGAGCTCCATTCTCAAGCTTTATGTTACAAATTGAATCAGTACAATGCATGGTTACCCCTTTAAATTCATTATTACTGTTGTAGCTCTGCCAAATGTGTGCTGTCGCTTTAGGAATTCAAGATTTATTGACATTATATTTTATTGGAAAGAATATTGCTTATTTCACCCTGTATTAAAAACTATAAATACACAATTTTGTAAGGTATATCATTTTGTCTATTACGGTTCTAGCTAGCCGTGCTTTGGTTCAAGTTATCATGCGTTTATCATATTATAGATGGATATGTGAAACAAAAACTCTGAACCCTTTTAAACGAAAGTCAAGCAGATAGACGTTTATGAAATTTGGCACAGTTATAGTTTATATAGACAAGGATTGTAGATTGCTAATATTTTTTAAAATAATGCAAATAACATACATTGAAATTAAGAAAATAAATATAACTTACACTACCATGTAATTGGCAAACACACATACACACTTTGTGTAAACGTGTATAAACACATAAACGTTTACATAAAGTGACACACGAGTTGCTAGGCAACGCATCAACGGGATTTCTTGTTTTAGATAGATGATCAAAATAATTACGAAATTTATCGAGTAACCTTTTTTTGTATTATGTTGAATTTCCAACATTTTAACATAAATTATTTTTTTTACCAAATTAATTATGTCATTTTTCCGGCTATTTAAAGATATTACAAGGTGTTGTTGTACTGGGGTGTATTTCAAAGATATAGGCTGTTTTATATTTATTTTATTAATTTAATGTGTGTTTTACACATTATAAAACAAATGCATTTTGTACTCCGTCTCTATATAAACTCTAGCAGTGCCAAATTTTATATATGTATATATATATAGTTCCAAAATCGCCTTTACACGTAAGTAAAATTGTATATACACAATACTTTTACAATTGTGAAAATAAACAATGATATCTTGGAAGAACAAGTACAGTAGCAATTTGCTAGCAAAATACGAATCCACTTTTATACCATCCTCCAAATAAGATATCAACATGGAAAATGAAACGAAAATAAGTGGTTATTCTAACTATGAGATGTTTATACTGTATTGGGATATTTGTATAAGGTAACGTAATGCTTACAAATATGAAGGGATATTGTAGACTTGTAAATTGTTATTTATGAGTGAACTAAAAATATATTGATTGTTTAGTTTTGCGGCTCGTCCCATTTGTGACAGAGACCTAGTGTTTGGACTCTCTGTCTGAGACATTGCGTAAAGAGTGGAGGCAAATGTCAGGCTTTGTGCTTATACCGTCGTGTTAATGATATTTTATCTATATATAATTATAAAGCTGAAGAGCTTGTTTGTTTGGTTGAACACGCTTATCTCAGGGACTATTGTTTCACAATTAGAAAATCTTATTGAGTGTGATAGTCCATTTATCGAGTAAGACTATAAGTTTTATAACATTACTGTACGATCAAAAGGAGCGTAGTCGCAATAAAAAATATTGCAAAAACGGGAAAATTTGCCTTTTCTAACAGCTTCCGTTGCTAACGCTGTTTAAACAATAAAAGTAACGTGATATGACGTATTATGTAAGTCGGAATTATTCCTCGCTAAATGCTTAAGAAAAGAGTCCGTGGCAGCATATGTCTGTTTTTTAAAGTCGACCCAGTATAACCTTTTTATGATAATGAAATATGTTGTACAATAATTATAAACATGGAATTAATCCTTATTATATTTTAAACGAAATTGCCTTTTACATTATTTGATTTTAATGAATATCTTAGAAGATATTATAGTTTTAAAATAACACCGCAACAAAATTATAATCAAATATGTGCAACGCGAACGGACAGTATAGCTATCGTTGTGTAGTTCACTCGGGTGAAGCTGCAAGCGGGTCGCTAGTACATAATAAACATAATAATATAATATAACGATTATATTCGTATCAGTTAATTCTTTTCTTATGATTCTTCAATTAGACTAACTCCATTCTCCACTATTAGTATATTTTATGATGGTAACTCTGTCACAAATATAATTTAAAATTTAAGAAAACATAATGTAAAGAGATGCTTAAAACTTAATGGCAACCAGGTAAGATACCATTTAGACTAACAGCTAATACAGGTTTATTTTTTTTCATTCAAGCTTTGATTATATCAAAAATAATGAAAATTTATTTCGAAATTTACCAAAGAACCAAAGTCTGGTTCTATGAATATTTTTATTCATATTTTCGATGTTCTAAGATATTGCGTGTTGAGTGGCGGAACTCAACGCTGCGCTTTGTATACCAGAGCGGAGAATTGAAAATAATTTAAATATTCATTCCCCCGAGTGGAAATCGAACCCACAACCAATTGCGTTTACAGTCAGACACTGTCCCACTGCGCCACAATGGTCTCAAATAACTAATACTTTTAGATATATCTAAGCTTCAGTCAGCAGTATTCAAAATAAGGTTAAGTATTCATGAGACGTTCAAATAATCCTTTAAGCACCATCAATAAGTTCGCGGCGCTTATACATTTTTTACATTATGTTTTATCCTTGAGATTGCTAAGTGTTCTCCAGTATGCGGGCAAGTTATGCTTTCTTTTCGAGTGGGTTTTGTTACGCAATTTGCATACGTCTTTTGTTGTACTATGTAAGTGATTTTAACTTTAAAATTATTATAAATATTGTTTCTTTCAAGATTATCGTTGTTTTTGAAGTTAAACTTGTTATCTGATAGACTTTGTTACAATTCTTTTTTACACCCTTTTCTCGCGCATAGCAGTGGTAGACAGAGAGAGCCCAGTGTCAAGACACTCCTTTCTTCACTTTCCGCTGGAATAAGAAACAATGTTGAGTGACTTATCGCAGGCAGCTCTTTGTCTTTTGTCAGAGCGAAGAAATTAAAATATTTAATACATCTGAGAAACGTTTGGTGACTTTAAATAGATTATTAGATTGGAAAAATTATATACGTTTAAATATATTATATACATTATTTAGTTCAGCGAACTAAAGGCTATATGTTCAATTCAATGAAATGCCAAACGCTTCACCCTCGTTTGACGTTTGAAGTTTTAAACTACTTTTCTACTTTTGCATATAGTTAAAATTTGCGAGGCAAGCTTTTATTATCAGGTCATAAGTTCACACTTATTCCTGCATAGCAGTTTAGTCAGAGAGAACCTAGTGACATGAAACTCAGTACTCCACACTCCGATCGAATTCTAAACTTTGCGTGTTGAGTGGCGAAACACGACGCCACGCTGTCTTGCCACCAAAGCGGAGAAATGAAAATATTTAAATATAATCATTCCCCCGAGTGGATATTTAACTCACAACCATCGTATTTACAGTCAGACGCTGTTACACTGCGCCACGATGGGGTCCAAGTCTAGTCATAAGTAATTTTCTTCAACAGAGTACAGCATTTCCGCAAAATACTGATATGACTGTTCCGAATTCAACCATAATTATATTTATGTTAATATTTCTCATCCAACCGTCATATATATCATGGAATACCCATATGCTAAGACTCTCGATTGAAGTGGCGTGAAGATGACGTTAAATTTGCATACAGCTCTAGCAATGAATCAAAGTATGGGGGATATCAAGTACGAGAACATGATGGTATATTGATTTATACAATAACCTGTTTTATTTTAAATTAAAAGAAGTTGGAGGTTAACTGCTTAATATTTTCTATCTGTTTTTTAGATATATTTAAATAATCTTAAAATATAATATAAGAGGCTATTTTAGTGTAGTGGGCGATCTGCTGACTATAAACACTATTTGTTGCGAATTCGATACCCACTCGGAAGATTTTAAAATTATTTTCATTTCTCCTATCTGGTACCTACGACAAAGCGCGGCATTGAGATGCGCCACTCGACATGCAACGTCTCCATTTCGGGCGGAAAGCGGAGAGCGGAATGTCTTGAGACTAAGATCTCTGTGACTGTGCTATGTGGTAAATAAGTGTGAAGCTATAAAAAAAATATAGTGTTTATGGGATGAAAGAGAATGCAATTTCCTTTTTTTGCTGAATTAGAGACATCACGTGTTCAATGGCGGAACTCAACGCAATTCATATTAATGAATGCACTTTAAACAAAATTTTCTAAAGTCGAACATGTAAACAGTGTTACTTCATTTACAGAAGCGCGTTTGAAGTGCTAAAAGGGTGTTGAGGCGTCAAAACCAATTTGGTTTGCCTTTTCAATGGCGGCACTGTCAAGTGGCTTGCTGTGGACAAGGTTTGTTTCAATTGAATTAGAATAGTCTAATTTGTATTTACTATCACTTATTTAAATATAATATTTATTTGCTTCTTTTACGTATATGGGGGTTGCCTGCCCCCTAAGAGAAGAAGCTAGTGTTACATTGTCAAAGACAAAGTCAGATAACTTTTGTGAAAATAAAAAATTACATGCTTCATTAGGCGAATGTCAAATAATTTACCACCGGTTAACTAAAGTTAATGCCTCAGAACTGAGAAGAATCGGCGCAAGAAACTCAGCGGGACTCTTTTTTTTTTTTTGAAGAATTAAATTATTTTAACCTGATTAATCGCTTATATTTTGGTGTTCGAAAATACATTTTAGAAAAGCCGACGTTTCGAACACTTTACAGTAGGATCAATATTAAAATTATTATCTTAGTTTTAATTTTTATCTCTACATCAGGTGTTCTCTAACTTTAGAGGCAATTATTTGAAATAACACCATATGGTTCTAGCTAATTAAAATACTGCCCAATATAGGGCCCTATCTTAGTAATTATTAAAGAGAGGATTATCTGTTACCCTTACAAAATGAAATAGGTATACATCGGCTTCATTGCTCATTGGTTGAAATGCTTTGTACGATATTCAAGTTGTTCTAGGTTAGATTTCTTTGAGTTAATTTCATAAAAACAAAGTTTGTTAAACGACAAGTTTGTATAACGATATAACAATTAAGTTCCATTAACAATTAAAGTTCCAGTTTTATTTATTTCTCATAAAATATATAGAATAATTACGTGTATTTTACTTTATTCAAAAGTGTAGGTCAAACACATACCTAATAGTGTGTGTAATATTTATTTTATTAATTTAATACATGTCCAATGTTTTATATTAAAAAAGTTTTTTTGGTTTCTGCAACTTAAGTCCATTATATTGATACTTAAAAAACCAAACACTTTGAATATCACGCAGAAATAAGGTAAATTTTGTCGTTTTCGAGAAACAACAAAATGTTCCTAAAAAGGCAATATTTTTGTGAGATACGACAAGATCGCTCATCTGTGTCGATATGAAGAATTTATTATAAACTAGTTGACATTAAAACTTGGACTCAACATTATAATAACTTCCTTCCTTCTACAGACAGTTGTATTGTTTTACCCGAAATCGAGACAGACAGAGAAAAAATAATATAAATATTGGTTATATTTCCCTCAAGTTGAAATTGAACCCACAACGTTGTGTGGAAATTGACATTTACAGTCAAACGTATACTTCTGCGCCATGATGGTCACAAATTTTTATGATTTTTATTTATTAAAGAAAACTGTCAAACATACTGAACAGCTTTTACTAATGAAGCATTTACCTCTTTTTGTTTAGCTGGTCTATAGAGATTCTTCATCAAATTTTTAACATTTTTAATTGGAATCTAGGTTCATGGAAAATAAAAATTCTTTGTTTTACATATAAATGTTCCCTCTAGTGTAATTTGAACCGGTTACAATCCTGTATAGAAAGGTACATACATATAGGTATTTTATTTCAATTAATTTTGTTATATGTATATTTTGGTTCAAACTCAACCCCTTTTCAAAGCAAAGTCGACTTAACACGAACTTTGTTTAATTATGAAGAATTAATTACCGTTACAGCTTAAGCGGATTCTATCAAATGCTATCAAATTGAATCTAAGCTCTGATTTGTTCGACTAATTAAATAGAGTTGAATTTCAATATGGTACGCTGTTTATAGTACATTGAATACGGGTTGGATACTTGGTACTACAGTATATAAAAAATACAAATAAACAAAAAGACCCAACAATGTGTAAAAAAAACCTAAAAATATTTATTTTTGATATATCTGATGGTTTCACATTAGGTATTCCTGTTTGTGGGAACATATTATTAATATCTTAGAGCTACACTATTGACTCTCAGTTTACATATAATAAAAAAATACTAACAAAAACATACTAAATGAAAATAAAAATCCAATACAATTTTTGCAAATAATCATTGAAAATGAGTAACATTACATATATATATATATTTATATATATATATATATATATATATATATATAAGAATTAATATATAAAGAGACAAGGCAATTTTAGATAATGGAGCAATGAAATATACGAAAATTCATGAAATAGCAAACATTTTTAGAACGTAAAATGCTTTAAAGTTTGACTTTATAATAATATTTTCTTAAAGCTACAATTAATAACTAAGAAATAATACATTCCAAAGCAAAAGGATTCACAGGATACAGTCGCATAAACTAGACACATGAAGTTTATTCTCTAAATATTCTCTAGAGACAAGTTTTGCTCGGCGATATGGAAGGTGAAGATTACCTTACTATTTGCTATCAACATTTTATTTTTTTTCTTAGATATTTCTCGTATAACAAGGCAGGGGAGAACCCTGTGTCAAGGCACTCCGTTCTTCACTGTCCGCCTAAATTTAAGACTTTGCGTATCGAGTAGTGGAACGCCGCCCAGCAGAGAAATTAGTGTAGTTAGACGCTGTCACACTGCACCTTTTAATCTATGCACTAATATAATATAACTGTATGTCCCACACTTGACAGGGTCGAGAGATTTTTATCTGTCGAAATGTTAAACAAAAAAAAAAGCAGAGAGTGGCGAATCGAGGATTCACCACTCTCTGCTTTTTTAAAACAATTGCGTGTTTGTAGTCTAAACTGAGGTAATAAAATACATATACGTAGACTTTAAGTACTAATTAGTTTTAACTAGATTTGCTTAGCGATATATCCACATAACAAATTAAACGTGATTATTTCTCGAAAAGGGACCGAATCCACAACCAATTGCATTTACAGTCAGACACTGCGCTATGATGGTCTTAAATAATAAAAAGCGATACAAATATAAATTATTATAACAGTTTTATTTCAACAGTAGGGGATTCAGGCTATTATCATACGTCCTCAGAAGAAGTAACATAGCGTTTGTCGTTTTAGCACATTTGTTTAAGCGGTAGTTGTATTTCTTCGTCGCGTACATTTTCTTGGGAAAACACAAAAGGAATAAGGAATGGACACTCAGTCTAAGTAAATAAAGGTATTTCGCACAATATAAACATGATTTTATATTTTATTTAAATTTTTCTAGCACTTTTACTGTCTTGAAAGAATGGGTTTGGTGATATTCTACGGAGGATATGTAAATCTATGAAAAATAGTAGTTTTGTTTAAATATTTATAGGACTAATTTAAATCTTTGAGTAGTATATTTTTTAGAAAAATGTTATCTCATCTCTGAATTACCTACATTTGTATTAAGTAACTAACGAACCGCTCGCGGCTTCACCTGCGTACACTACATGAGTAAAGTATTTAGTTGTTCGCCCACTCGCGTTCTCACTTAAATCATAAACATTGAAGTGAAATAAATACTAAGTATTAAGGGTCGCTTACCACAATACAATAGTCAAAATTTCATTTAAAGCGTTTAAGCTGCTTCTGAGATTAGCGTGCACAAACAAACAGACACAGCCAGACAAACAGGACAGAAAAGGAAATAAAAAAAAATTATTATGGGTTCCGTTACATTGATAAATGCTCCTAACTATATATGTTTCCACATATCTTCGCTGTACAAATCAGTTACGTTTTTTATTATATTATACATATTAGTACTATAAAAAAATTAATAGCTTGGTGGAATGATCATATTTTATTCTTCGGCTTTGGTGAAGAAGACGGAGCGTGGAGAAGAGACGGAGAGGTCCGCCACTTACGACTTAACACGCAATGCCTCGAATTCGGGCGGAAAGTGGAGAACGGAGTGTCTTGACACTAGGCTTTCTCCGACTACTTTATATTTATTGTTGTTTGTTTGTAAACAGTATGACTAGACCATTTAATGTGTTTACTAAACTGGTGTATATATGAAATAAACATAAAGAAAGTTTTTAAAATATAATTTTAATTAAATTATTTTTAAAAATGCAATATAAATAGTTTATATTGCGTCATTTTTTCATTAAATCCCTTGACAAATATTCTATTTCTTTATTTTATGAAATATTGATAAATGTAGTATAGTGTAGCGTTAAATCCCTCAAGTACTTAATGCAAAGCAAAACTTAATGCAAAAATGTCATTAAAATCTAACATTTCTTGCAACACCATGGTCTGTGTTTCTACTTGTATATACAATTTTATGATTATTGCAACAATCAACAACTTACTTTGATGGCAACAATCGATCGTATTTAAAACAAACTAACAAAAACACTGAAACTAAAAGCTTGTAATATCACCGATAATACATATATTTATAGTACAAGTACCACGTAATATATTTCACATTGCGTCATTTTAGTGTCTTTCATATTTCTTTGCGAGTTCTCATAGTTTTCTAAGGCAAAGATAATCATAACAAAATTCAGGGTTGCCATATTGAAATAAAAATAACATAATGTCTCACGACAATTAACTATTATTATTTAAATAATAATTTTATTGAAAAAAATATTTGTTAAATTTGCCGTTTTAAAAGAAAGATATTTTACATTTTTTATTTTTGTCTTTTAATTTTTACTAATGTAGTAAATTCAAATATTAAATTAGTATGGAATGAACAACACTGTTTGTTTTCAATAAAAAACATTATTTATATTTATTCTGTCAATATATTAATCAAATTTTTTGTAAAATATTTACTTTAACTTAGCGCCATAATTAAAGAACTGAACTTAAAATGAAATATTTATATTCAATATTTAAAAGTTTCGCTTTAAGCTTATAACTTTATCGCTTCTAATAGATGAGTGACGAACTACGAACTACGAAGCCAATCTAGACCGAAACCTACATAGCTCAAAAGCAGTACGAACGAGAGACGTGCTTCACTGTCTCTTTTTTACACACAGAAACTTCCATAAGCGCAACACAAAAACTAAAAACGTTAAATAACCCTTAAACGGAATGAAAAAATAAAAATAAAAAGCCAACGAAAAATGCTTCAAAACATGATTAGTCCAATAACTAATTAACCATTTTGTTTCAGTTGCACATTTAAATGTTGAAAAGTGGAGTTCTGCATCACGCTATTGAAGTTTCTACAGCAAATTAGTACATAAAGATATATTTATTTAAATGACAATGGAGGGTCCGTATTTACTAAGTGTACCGGTGTTGGCAGGGAGCCGGTTTAATTATTGCTGCCTGCTATGCGTGAGGCTACTGTAGTTTCACATTTTTTTAGAGAATGGTCGATCAGTTGTCTGACCTCGTAAGTAGAATTAGGCGAGAGAATTTAGCATTAAAACCCTTCGTTTATTTCAATTCAGACACACTATGTGACAATGGCATGTTATTATTAATAATATTAATATAAAAAAAAAGACACTTTAAAAAATGTAAAAAATTTTTTTTTTGTTTTGTAATATATATTCATTTAATGATATTTTCTATTTGATGTAGCCACAATAAGATAGTAGCGCTCTGGAAAGACCGCGGTGTTGACTGCCCATAAAAATCTGAATACCAAGTGAAATACGGACACCAACTTGACACAGCCTGACCAAAATATATAATCAAAATATATATATATATATATACATATAACAATTAAATACCACAATTCCTAACAATAGGGGGTGACCGTGACCATTCAATCAGCTAGGTCGTAATCGTAAAGCGACACGCGGACTCGTAAATACTTGTGCGTCGGTTCTATCAGACGTTTATGACTGCTGAAATGTTATGACGCAAGTGGTAGGGTGATTGTGATGAACATTGGATGATATTTTTGAAACTATATTTACATATGTATACACAGCGACATGCTCATGGTTTCGCCTGCGTAAACTACAGGACTACGATATAATATTTTGCAATGCAATATGATAAATGCTTATCAAAATGCATAAACAAAAAATATTTAAACCTTGTCTTACAGAAACATATATATTTTAAATATTAACATTCCCTGGAGGTCGATTTGTAGTATATATTCTTTATCGTACTTAAAAAAATACACGAGATAGAAAAAAAATCTTTAGTACGCAAAGGACTTATCTTTTGAAGAGACTTCTTCCAGTCAACACGTGGAAGTAAATAAGTTACTAACGGCGAGATAGAAGATCGTGTAATTATAACATAAAGAATTAAGATTAAGATAAGAATGAAATAAATAGCAAAATATACAAAATATAATTCATAAATACACATAAATACATACATATTATATATATACATACATACATACATACATAGACACAGACATAAAAGTAAAAGCTTCTCGCTTTTCCCTACAAAACGGAGAGCCTGAGACATTTTCTACTTTTACCCGAAATTTAGACATTGCATGTTAAGTGGCGAAACTAAACGCAGCTTTTATCATACATAGGTGTAATTATTATATAAAATAATTTTAAATATAATAATTCCACCGATATCGAACCCAACATCATTGCGTTTCTAATCGCTGTCCCACTGCGCCACAGTATTCTCTTACTAGACAGTCAAAAATAAAAGAATTGAAATATAAGCGTACCTCCGAGTGGGAATAATAATCTATATAAAAATGTACGGTAGCCATCAAAAACCAAGCAGATCACAGATCCATGGTATTCTAGCGTAAGTTACGACTATCGATAAAGTATAAAACGAACGTACGGACGTACGGCTATGTCCAATAAACGTCAATGGCATAACGTCACGCACATACAGTTCGTATACGAGATATTTTTACAAATGCACAGTGCAATCGTAAAAGCTTTATGATTTCCGGACTTTAATAATCTATTAATAAATCATAAGGTCAGTTAATTGTGTATTGATAATTTAGTTTTTATATTATTCCATGATTAATGGTAGTAGGGCTAATTAGTAAACTAAAAGTTTAAAATGTTGAGTTCAAGACTTTTTTCAGCTTTACAATTTATCTCGTGTATCAGGTACCTAGTGTCAAGACACTCCATTTTTCACTCTCTGCTCAAATTCAATACATTGCGAGTCGAATTGTCAAATTCAACGCCGTTTGTCTTATCAGACTAGAGAAATGAAAACAATTTAAATGCAACTATTACCCCGAGGCTATCAGTCAGATGCTGTACTGCGCCTCGATGGCCTGATAGCACGATAGATTAATCTTTATTTTTATATTATTACGAAATATCGCCCGCAACTACGTTTTACGTCGACCATAAAATGTGAAAGATTAATAGATGGATATAATTATTTATTGCACACAACAAGATAAAAGAAATAAAAGGTAACATAGGCACATATACATTTAAAAACAGAAAAAATAGTGAGGAGAAATAAATAAATATAGTAACATTTCAGAGGCAAATTTTCATTTTTTCCCGTTTTGTGACAATTTCAAAAAATCCTCTCATCCCTACACCCAAGGAACCAAAGAAACCAAGGACATGTCAAATTACAGCTTTCTACGCCCAGTAGTTTCGGCTGCGCGTTGTCTGTCTGTCAGTTGTTGTTTAATTGCTAAATAGTTTTTTAATATAAAAATATTATATATTATATTATTTCTTGATATTAGGATTGTCTAGTAAAGGAAATATTTGAAACGACGAGTTCAAGATATAGATTCAATCTTTAATAGTCACTTTTTTTATACCTTCACAGATCTTGCATATAGACGGCTAAGTAAGCATAACCTACTGTTAAGCCAGTCCGTTCACCACTTCCTGCTCATTAAGACATATACATAACTTGAAAGTAACAGCAAGCTTTATTATACCAGACAGGTAAAATAAAATTTATTTAATTGTATACAACGAGTGAGAATCGAAACTATAACCATAACGTGTATGTATCTTTTTCAAACTTCACTATACTACTACATACTACAATAGATAATTATATACATGCATTTCTAGCAGCTTCACGCTATTTCATTATATTCAGAGAGAATCTAGTCTTAAGACACTAAGTTCTCTACTTTCCGCCCGAAATTGAAACATTGCGTGTTGAGTGGCTGGCATAGCTTTGTCTTGTCGCCATAGCCAAGAAATTTAAATATTTAAAATATAATCATTCCCCCGAGGGGAAACCGAACCCGCAACCAATCACGTGTACTGCCCCACTGCGACTGGCCTACATATGTATATATTGGAAATTATTATCAAAACATGACTTTAATGAGAGGGCAACCAAACAAATAGTGTCCAGCATTTACAATTTGCTTAATTAACTATAATTCAAGCTTCGTATTCAAATCGCAAATCAAAATGCCCGTATCTTCGCTATGGGAAAGTGTTGTTGAATAGATGATTATTATTTGGGGTCATTTGAACGGAATGGACGTAATAAAGGGTATTGAGATCGAGTATATGTTTAAAATGTGTAGAGTCGTTTAATTTAGTTTTTTTTTATATATTTTTATTTAGGGACGTTTTAGATACTAATACAAAAATATCAGTCCTGTCGTTCCCTAAAAAATCTTCAAACACACAAATGTAGCATTTCCTAGTAGTATATAGTCACAGATAGTCTAACTTTCCCCCCGAATTCGATACATTGTGTAGAGTGACGGAACTCAACGCCGCGATTTTTTTTTGTTCACTAGAGGGTAGAGGCGCTCCGGTGGGAATTGAACGTACAGCAAACCGCGTTTACAGTAAAACGTTGTCCCACTGCTCCACGATTAGCTCTATTAATTAAAAAAATAATGTATTAAATCTCCTTAAATAAATACCAATATAATGCTCTATAGTTTTCTAAAGAATTCCTAAAAGCTATTCACTAAAATAGAGTGCACGGTTTTATTCTTTTGCAATTGATAGCCACCAACGAAGAGCAATTAAGGCGTACACGCATATTTAAAATATTTCTTTTATTATGCAGATTAGCGTATTGACTTGTGCCTTATTGCTGGACACGATTACACACTGTTTAGATCAAATATTTTTGTATATTTTAAGCTCTACTACTATGAAATAAGGTAGATTTTTGTTTAGACGTAAAAGTAATCGTTTATTTGTATTTTTGTCATTAAGGTCAGTAAATACAGCGACCTTTGAAATGGTATTTTAAAAGTGTGAAATACTTACAATATGTAGATATTTGTTCTTTTTTAACGTTTATATAACATAGATGTTGAACTGCAAAATCTTTTAGGCATTAAGTTAAGTTTTTATAAAATTCACTGAATATTGAATATCAAATTTATTCTTTTGATTTGGAAACTCATACTATTTTTTTTCAGCTTTACGCTTTTTCCCTCAACCCTGATAGAAATCCAGAAAGAAAATAGTGACAAGACACTCCTTTCGTCACTTTCCGCTTAAATTCGAGACATTGCGTGTTGAGTGGCAGAACTCAACACCGCACTTTTTATTTAAATATTCTTAAATATTTTCGAGTGCTAATCGCAGACGCTGTCCTGTAATGTATATTTAAATATAACTTAAAATGAGTTATATTTTACAATATATAATAGCCGTAGGTAATTTTATTATTATCAGATTATAAAAAATATAATCCTTTGGGTAGCAGAAATTTGTAAAAATCTCTCTACACAGATGCTAACAACAAATATAAGTTGTATGTGTGTATAAGAATTTTGACGTAGAATTTTGACGTAGAATTTTGACGTAGCTGGATATAGAACGCATGGCTTGAACGGTTTTGAAGAGGTGCGGGTTTTTTTATACGTTTTCTAAAAATGTATTTTTAAATTTCCTAAGTGTGCGATTAACACTTTAAAAGATATTAAACAATATATATTTTTTATATACATAGGACATAGGTATATCTGAAGTACAGGTTTCACAGTTAACTACAACAGGTAAAGTTAATTATTTTGGTAAATTTTAGAAACATTTATTTTATAAAAATATATTAATATAGGATTTTTATATATATATAAGTATATCAGAACACAGTTAAATACAACAGTTAAAGTTAATTAGGTTAGTGAAGTTAGAAAAAATTACCAGGTGTATGTAACTAGAAAGCGTAAGGAAGGGTTAAAGACTCGGGTAACTGACTCATTCTACAAGAATGTATGGCAAAATTGACGCGTGCTCAATTTTTTTCTATAGTCAATGTAGCGTGAAAGATTGTTTAATTATTTTCCTATTTTAACGGTTGTTTGCGTATAAGCAGTTGTTTTATAGCTACATTTGTGGAGGTGTAATGAATTTAATTTTTTTATTCATATTTACGATGTTTTCATTTGTTCTTCATATATATGAAATTTAGTAATTATTCAGTTTATATAGAGAAAATAGTGGCACGACAATTCGTTCAGGACTTTCCGAACAAGGCTTTGCGTGTTGAGTAGCGGAACTCAAAATTGTGTTTTGTCTTGTCCTCAGGGCAGTGAAAGTGAAAATTATTGAAATATAACCTTTATAACCAATATAAATATAACATTCCTTAAGTGAAAATTGAACCCACAACCATCGCGCCTCATTATTAAGTACCTTAACGTTTCAACTTTTAGAAAGTTCAAGTTCTGACTGGCTAAAGCTAAATGATAATAGTGTAAAATAATTTCATAATTTTAGCAAACATCACCTTTATTTCAATCACAGTATTTAATCAAATGAATAATAAAATTTCTTACGAATATTGTGTATTGGAAAATTTAACTAATTTTAAGTTATATTTAAATATAACTTACATTAATATCAGCGTCTGACTGTATACGCTATGGTCGTGGGTGCGATTCCCATTTGAAAATATTTAAACAAATATAAATTATTTTAATTTTTCTGCTGTGGTTAGAGAAAGTTGAAGTTAAAGTTGAGTTTTGCCACTCAACATGCAATTCTCGAATTTAAAAGGAAAGTGGCGAAAGGAGTGTCTTGTCACTGTTTTCTCTTCGACTTTCCTGCTATGCGGGTAAAAGCGTGAAGCTAAAAAAAATAATAAATTATAGCGGTTATAGGACTAGAAAACTAGGGCGCTCGTGCGTTACGTCTACCATTACATACCGGTCAACATCTGCCTAACCTTTACAATATGAGTACAATTAATAACGACACACGTTATGTGGGCGCAAAAACTGATATTTTTATAGCAAATATTGTTTTTACCTAATATATGTATGTATCCGTTATCCATTAGGTATATATCCCTATAAATAATAATAATCATTGAAATTGTATTAAAGTAAATGAAGTGTTTCTTTCAAATTAGAATTTTCCTCTGTAATGGCGATGTGATACTTAAAATAGTTTTACACAAATTTAATTGACTGTTAAACCTACTAATATTTCTGTCTTCCTCATAATACCGGATATGTAAGAATATTTTTATAAAACGTTTAAAAAACGTTCAATCGCTCTGATCACTAAGCCATACGATCTATTCAGTTACGTCGAAATTCGTATACGCTTGTTAATAATTAGTTATTATAGCAACTCGGAAAAGAGAGTTTAACAAATTTCTACTAATGAAAGATTATTTCTAAGAAACAATAGTTTGGCAAGAAAGGATGATATTTATTAAACACATTTCACCTTTCGTCGATTTAATCAATATAAGGCTATTATGTAAATCTTGTATTTCCAAAAAAATCCAATTAAAATAAATAGAAAATATACATTAGTAAAATAAATATTAAAAATCCGTAATAGCAGGAATAAAAGCGTTATATAAAAAATTCATAGCTCGTGCTATACACCTAGCTTTACCGTTGTCTAAACATCTGCCTGACCTTTAACCAGTACTGAGTGACCACTTTTGTACTTGTAATTACAATTTACACACATTATATGGGCAAAAAATTGTTAAGAGAACAACTGTAGCGAAAAGCGAATTGGTTTTTATATGATGAGTCATAGTGATATATTTTAACAAAGAGAAATCATTAACGCAATTGGTTGTGCGTTCAATTCGCACTTGAGATAATGATTATATTTCAATTAATTTCATTTTTCCGCTGTGGTATGTAAGACGAAGTGCAGCGATGAGCTCCGCCACTCCAACACGTTAAGTTTCCAATTCGAGCGGAAAGTGGAGAACGGAGTGTCTTGACACAAGGTTCTCTTTGATTACCTTGCGAGAAATAGCGTGCTGAAGTACATTAAAGCTAAAACTAAAAGAAACGCGCTCAAGTTTTATACTATGAAGATATTGTATTGTTCTCAGAACCAGACAACTGTAAAAAAATTCAAGCAAATCGGACTGCAAGTAGTACAAGTGAATACAAAGCAAGCGTGATAATTATTAATGATATCCATAGTAATATTTTAAAAGTAACTCTTATCTATCTGTCTGTCATCACTGCCAAACCGCTTAACTGATTGTGATGAAATTTTGTATATAGAGAGAGATTTGAGATTTGAGCCTTGGAATGAACATAGGCTATTTTTTTTTCTCGAACAATAATAAAAAAATTTTTTTTTTCTAAAATTTAATAATAACGTTTTATGAAAAAGCCGCCGAAAATACGATACATATATAGTTCACGTGGTCGAAGACGCGAGGTAATATTTAAGGTGTTTTAATTGGAAAATCGCTTCCCAAGTATGGCATTGATAACTTCGTGCCCCCACGTCTTTCTAAAGTCCTCGACTATAATCGCCATTTTTGAAGCGTCTGGCGGTAATAAAAAGAATTTCAATATGAAAAACATAATTTAAGAAAACATATAAAAATTCGAACGCAGCAGGATTCAAACCCGTGACTCTTGGTAACCGTGAAGGCATGGCAGAGAATAAAAATATGTTTTTCAATTTCCTAAGTGTACAGTTTATAAAATCTTTAAAATTATCCTCGAACCCACAACCGTCGCGTTCTATAGTCAGCAATGACACACTGCGCCATGATAGATTTTGTATAATTTACATATTATCAGCATATACAAAATTGTATCAAAAATTGATTTACATTACAGTTCATTATAAAATAATGATGAATCACTGTTTCTTAAAAGAACTACCTATTAATGTTAATATATTTATTTTTAAATAGTCTAACAGTTTTTGCGAGCAGATGCGCATAGCTAACGTCATGACGGGCGTTTTATGCGGGAAATACAGGGGTATGGACTATGCACTCATAAAGTCATTAATTAACTTTGTTACCCTGTATAAACTGAGTTAGGTAAATAGCTAATTAAGGCTTATGCAAGGTAAATAATCAATTTTTAATTTAAATGTAACCGTAGCTTAAATTCTCCTAAGTTTAAGAAATTATTTTATTGCTGTGAGTTTAAAAGTTAAAAGTAAGGTATTATTATTTTTGTTATTATTTTAATGACAAATGTCTGTTTTGTGTTTTCGCCGGTCAAAAGGCGACGCGGGTAAAAACGTAAAACAATGAAATTCCTGGAAAACCTAAAAAAATGGGAGAAAAAGTAGCCTATGCTCATCCTAATAATTCATGAATTTTATGTAAAACCTTCAAAAAAAATACACATTCGTCACAATCCTCTCTCCACCGCAAAATGCTAAACATCGACATCGCAATCAACGATCCTCAGATTAGTCGCCCCACTGCAATTCCAAATTAAATCCATCCTAGAAAATTGTGACAAACGCCATCCGTCATCCGACCCCTCATTTGCATGAGAAAAACTGTTGAAGAACAACTATTTATCAAATAGCGAGAGGACTTCCGGCGTGACACAGGCGCGATGAGCTTCCGCTGAATTCTACCAAAAGCTTTAGCTTTGTTCGTTACGGATTGCTAGAAGAGCTTTTTTGTTTGATTAAGATTATTAAATTCTTGAAAAAAGCTAATAAAAATGAGAGAACAAAGTAGCTTATATTCTGTTCTGCGGTTAGTGATGACGTTACAGACAGATAGAGCTTCGCATTTATGATATAGATTATATATTATTTTAATTCTATAATTCTTCTATATAGATTTTATTTACTTATAAGAAGCATTTTAGTACATAACTGAGGTGAAACGATGACCGTTGGGGTAGAAAGGTTCTTGAGTGGAGACCGCGAACCGGATGGTGCTCAGTGGGCAGGCACACTACCAGGTGGACCGACGATCAGGTCAAGATCACCGGAAGCCGCTAGATGTGGAAAGCGCAGGAACGATCGTCGTAGAAATCGTTGCGATGTCTTATGTGCAGCAGTGGGCGTCGCACGGCAGAGACAATGACATTGGTGTATAATTCATTTATAATTTCCTTATAGTGTAGTAAGTCTACATTACAGGCTAACTTCACGTAACTTGAATTGTGCTCGTATCTTCTAAACGATATAATAATAAAAGTTTAAAGTATATAAAATCAAACAAAACTTTAGAATGCATAATTTAATGACCACTTAGAAGATCTTTCTTTTTGTGTACTTTTGATCCATTTACAAAAATTATAAACTTAATTAAATCGACGAACCTAGTGACAAGACACTCCTTTTCTTCAATTCCCAGCGGAAATCAAGACATTGAGTGTTAGTGGAACTCTACTGGAACCTTGTCTCAGGTTACAGAGCTAAGAAATGAAAATAATTTAAATATAACCTTTCAACTGAATGGAAATCGTACCCACAACCAATCAAATTTACAGTCAGTAGCTGTCCTACTGCGCCACCATAGTATCTACCGCACTCACTATAAAGCACCGTTTACCGTCCACCGTCACCGTTAATATGTATTTCAAATTAAAACTCGAATTCATCGTGGCACAATATGACAGTATCTAATTGCAATGGTTGTGGTTGGAGTGCCCATTTGGAATCATGGTTATATTTAAATTAACTTTAATCAAAACCTGTAGTAACAAAGTATTAAAATTGTCTAGAAAATGGAGAACGGAGTGACTCAACACTAGGTTCCCTTTACCTACTCTACTGAAAATGCTAATATTAAAATATTTGAATTTAAATTAACTCTGCCTGTCTGTCTGTTTGTGACGACAAACTGGTGAACCGATTTGAATGATTAAATTTTATATAGAGATATTTGAAAGTCTTGGGATGAACAAAGACATAGATATAGAGAAAGTATTCTCTCCCACTTTTTCAGTTTTGTACAGGAGTTTCATTCAGGCATGCGTAGCCGCGAGCGGGAAACTAAATAAAAGGAACACTTATTCCATAAATTATAAAAAAATTAAACCATTTCCAGAACATTTACATCTGCAATGATCGCGCTGATTGGGGAGCGATCTCCATTTAGATAATTTAGTGTTTCTCCCGCGATGAAATATTCGGGGGCATTCCTTGATTGTGGCCTGATGTTGTTATCTTGATGCTTGCCATTTTGTTGTACCTGTTATCCTAATCGGTTTAGATATGCCCGTCTTAATGTAATAGAAATGAAAGATTTTTATGTATAATTTTGCTTATATAAAGCTATATATTCGACTGGGAAGGAAATGAATGGAGCCCATTTTACTTTAGGTGTTTGAAGTTTTTAGATTTCGCGGCTTCTACACATTTTCAAAAATAACTATTTTTAACTGGATTAATCGCGTATATTATTTGTATTCGAAAATACATTTTTAGAAACATATATTTTCGTACATTTCATGTTAAACGGGTCGTAGAAGTCTAGAACATGCCAAGATTGCCTGGGTTTTGTTTTAATTATTATTTTAAATCTTCATATTATACTTTCCGCCTACTAAATCCGCCTTAAATATAGAGGCTTAGTTATCTGATTTCTATACTACTCAGGGGTCACTCATATTTGAAAATCAATTTTCGAAAACGTATAAAAAATTTTAAACGCAGCGATTTCGAACACTTGTCTTTTGGAAACTGTCCAAGTTAAAAATGTCACTTATATTTGTTAAATTATTTTAAGTTCTTTCTGCATACCTTAAAAGCGTATTGTGAGTAAAATTCGTAAATGAAGATATAAAAATTGAGGCTATCGTGGCGCAGTGTGACAGCGTGTGACTGTAAATGCGATTGGTTGTGGGTTCGATTCTCTCTCGAGGGATTAGAACATATTTAAAATATATTTAGGTTTTGCCAATAAACACGCTTCAAATTTGGGCGGAAAAGGGAAAAAAATATATAACAAAAATTACGCGTCATAAGAGCTTTAATTAATTTCAAAGAAATCAAAATACGAAACCAGTTTATAATTATATATATTAGTAATGATTTATTAATAAGCTTATATAAACTTAATCTGTATTTTTTAATGTAAGAAAGACGCAGCCATTCACACGAACTTCTTGGTGACCGCTTTAAAATCAAGAATATACATTAATCTTTTTAAATATTAGAAGATTAAATCATAATTTAATATGAATTTATTTTATCTAGAAACACCAAACACTCGTTCCAGCGTCATATATATATGTATTATTTATATAGTGATACTGTTAAGGGACTGGTATCACAATTTGGAGCAATAACATCAGCCTTCGATAGCTCAGTTGGTAGAGCGGTGGACTGTAGACGGTGATAATTGTAATCCATAGGTCGCTGGTTCAAATCCGGCTCGAAGGAATGTTTTGGTTTTTTTTTTCATATTTTAAAACATTATACAGTTTACATATTTTTTTATTAATATTTAAAATTCTACCTGCGTGGTTTTTTAATTTATTTTTGTTATTGTGGTGTGTACACTTGTGTAAAGTGAGAAGATAATAAGTTCTTTTTTATTTTTTATAATAATAATAAAAGATTATAACTAAAAATATCAATTTTTTATACCACTTAGTTGATTATGAATTTAAATAGGTATTACCATATTACTATATTATAATATTATCTAAATAATATTATAATATAGTACTATGATAACACCTATTTAAATTTTGATTTAATATACTTTAACCAAAGTGTATGTAATACAAATCTATAGATAGATTCAAATAAGTAACTAACTTACTATGCAACTTCAAATTTATTCTTTTACAGTCCACATTTTTGCAAGAAATTTGCAAGCAAATTAATTCAAAGTAAATTTTTTTTGCAAATTTAGACCACAACCAATCAATTTCCTAATAAGAAATGAGAATTTCATACTAATTTACAGAAATCACTGCACTGAGACGAGTTCAATTGAATTACCTTACGAATTCTTCGAAAAAACCCGCAAACAAATTACAATGAATTGAAAACGACAAAGAGTACCCCTCCAACGCCACCGGTTCTGAATCTCGGAACCGTGTGGAATCAATTACAGGAGACCCCATTATGTCTCGACTGAAATTAATTGAAGTCAAAATCTATTTATGAAACGAGTGAAATAAAATTATTTGGAAAGTTTGATTTAGTGTCAATACTTTTTTAATAATTTAGTTAAATTATTGTAAATGTTGTTTTGTGTGAATTTGCTATTGTTTTTGGATGAAACTCTAAACTGAGTATTTAATTATGTATGCATATCTTCGTAATTTTGCGGTATAAATAGAGAAAACGTAATGATTGAAGTCATTGTGTCACAGTGGGACAGTGTCTGTCTGTAACCGCAATTGGTAATGGGTTCGATCTCTACACGGAGAAATGGTAATTTTTAAATTTTTTTTTTTTTTCCGCTATGGTATAACATAACATGGCTTTTAGTTTCGCCACTCTACGCAATGTCTCGATGTCGATTGGAAAATGGAGTGTCTTGACAATAGGTTCATTCTGACTATCCTGCTATGCGGTAAAAAGTGTTAATCTGTAGCTGTAATGATTTGCCTATTTCCATTTTCCTTTCATTTATTTTATGATCATTTCAAGTCAAAAATCTGGCATCAACACCAAACCATAAGAAAAAAATATTAATCTTAATTACTAACCAAATTGAACTCATTACGTTCTTACTATGTATGCCATAATGACTTTAAATAATTTCGTCAACTTCATTATTCTCTTATCCAGGATAATAAGCACAGGATAAATTCTACTTGGCATGTTTTAAGCTTATGCTCATTAAGCTCATTCACTTGAGTACGCTCATTCTAGTCATCAAGCTCTTATCATCTATCACCTAAGTATCTCTAATAATGTAATATATCTCATTGACGAAACATAATTGCAGTGGCTTTGGAAAAGCGGCCTATCCTTTAGAAAATAATGTATTACAAATTTCATATCTCTGTTCGTAATAGCCAATGAATAATGTATACCCTAATATTTACAAATCATATTTCTTTCACATATTGGAAAGTAGTGACTACTAAAAGGAAGACGTTGCAAGCTGGCTGACGAAACTGTATGAGCAAATAAATTATATATTAAATGGGGTGTCCATCGCCATTGTGGCGTAGTGGGACCGTGTCTGACTGTAAACGCGATTGGTTGTAGGTTCCATTAAACCCCCGAGTGTTAATGTATTTATAATACTTTTAATTCTCCGCTCTGGTACTGAAGACAAAGTAGGGCGTTAAGTTGCGCCACTCAACACGCAATGTCTCAATTTTGGCGGAAAATGGAGAACGGAATGTCTTGACATGTGGGACAAAATATATAAATCTAAATATTTTTCCTAGTGATTATTGTATCTATAAGTTAGCTATGTCTCAACTATGACGTCAAAATTATTAGTTTTTTTTTTAATTCTCATAAAAGTAAAAAAGTCCTGTAACAAATTGTAAACAACGACTTACACCACTTTTTTGCTGAAAATTCTTCCATCATCGGTATCTCGTGAATATAAAAAGTACTTTCCCATCGTTGAACAAGACCAATTATACGCAAATGAATTTAACCCTTTAATGCTCAGAACTTTTTAATTGCTGCTAAATCGAAATGAGATCACAAAAAACGGCTAACTCCATTGTTAGTTGTGAATGTCATTAATCTATGTGGGTGGGTAAAGTTTCATGGCTGCCTTTGTAACGTGAAGCTTTTGTATCTTGGCTTAATTTTAATAGGCAATAGATGACACTCAACTCTGGTGATATTTGGTCCATTTTGTTATTAACTTTTTTTTCTATAAAATTAGTCAGTTTTTCTATTTCGTTAAGGACGTGTTTTAATTTTAAATTTCATTTTTTGAGTAATATTTAATAATATATTAAGATTATTTGAATATAACAGCGCTGGTGACAAAAACACGAAACGCACAAATACATATAATATTTTTTTTTTTTTGGGATTATCTTGCAAATAACCAGATTAACTATACCGATATAGTTCTATTTCAAGATATTATACTAAAAACACATAAAAACTCTATTGTGCACACTTTTCATTTTCATTTCTTCCCTTAAACAAGGCCATGCCACTGTACAAAATTCTATAATACTATACAAAAAAAATATTAATTTTAAATATCGTATACAATACGTATTTAAATAAAAGTATATAGTTTTAATTATACTTGAATCGAATCACAGTCATCAGTCACAAGCATGAGGGATACAATTAATATGCATAGAAGGGTTGCGTCGGTCAGATTCGCCACGCTCGGTATTAATATCTTGATTCATCAGCGCTGACGGGTTAAGATGAATCAGTGGATGTGAGGGTTGGATGTCTGGCTTTCAAAGTTTTTTTCAAAAAATACATTTGTTGTGTACATTTTCATGGAATTTTTTTTTATTTACAGATGTGTAATTATATTTTACACACTTAGGATAACAAAATATTTTTAGAAAACGTACAAAATTGGCGGGTTTCTGCTAAAAATATATATAGGTGTATTTTTTTCTACTTAAACTGATAGAGAAATCACAATTAATATTTTTTTTGTATAAAAATACAATGATGTAGATGTTATGTAGTTGTTTTTCTTCCTTCATGCCTATATCATACTCATAGAAAATATAGTGAAAGATGAGTCAATTCTAAACTAAAAGATATCGTGTATAACCCGCGGAATACAACGCCGCAGCTTGATTGCATTTGCCCACTTATAAACATACAAAACTAGAGAAAAAAAATAACTTAAAAATATCCGTATTTATGAATATTTTTCTAATATTGTTTACACAAAACTTTGAGAAGTCCCAACATCCCGTGATTTATTTAGACTCACAGTTGAAGGGTTAAGTCGCCATTAATTGACGGTATTCGCGCATCACTTCGTTAAAAGTAAGGGATTATAACTGTAATTTGATACCACACTGTCGTTTTAATGAATTTTCTAAATTATCCTTTATGTATTGATTATATATTTATACTTATTTGTTATGTAATTTTAACAAAATTTTAATGACTAGAAAAAAACAACATTTGACATTCCCCACAACTTGCGAAAGAACTTACGTTAGTAAGTCCGATCCCCACTTTTCGTCTAGTTTAGATATTATTATTTATCAACACATATAACAATTTGCGTAATTGGGCTAGAAAACACATGGTACGAATGGACATTTAGGCCATCGTGGCGCAGTGGGAAATCCTTTGACTGTGAAGACGAATGGTTTTGAGTTCGATTCCCACAGCGCGGCGTTGAGTTTCGCCACTCAATGATCTTCGACACGCAACAAAGGACCCATGTCCTGATTTCGGGCGAAAAGTGGAAACGAGTGTGTTGATACTAAATTCTAGAATTTAAAAATGTTTAATGTTTAATAAAAGATTTTTTTATGTTTAGGTCATTTTAAAGAAATTAGATTGCAAGACCACGCTTTATAAAACCAAATCTATATATATAATAAAAATGTAACTGATCGCTGTCCGCACATAGAAGATATATGAAAATAAATATAAGTGGGGCCATTTATTCATGCATTAGAACCCAAAACAATGATTTTTAATTTTCATTTCTGTTTGCTTATCTATTTGTCTGTTTGTTTGTGCACACTAATCTCAGAAACGGCTTAACTGACTCACAAAAGCCGTCTGCTTTTTTTACCATAAATAATTATTTTTACGAAGTAAAAAAAGCTAATGGCATATTATTGACATCGCTATTAAGATAACAAGATAGAATATGATATGCAGATGAGTTGAATTACAGTAAAATTGATTGATTAGTTCTCATAATGTGCCCGCATCGTTACAAATTTGCCTGTAAGTGGCCACTTGAGAAACGCTTAAGGCCGCTCATTTAAATAATACACAATAGCCAGATGATATATTACACTATTTACATATTAAAAAACAACGCAAAAAAATTAATGATAATAAATTATACAATTTTATAAAATTTTGCACAATTTTCATTTTTGAAACCGCAATTTTTTTTTAAATATCGTTGTGTTAAATTTTGTTTAATACAGAAATAATATTTGATTATAGTTTATATTTTAAGTAAAATAATATAGATATTAATAGATTAATATATTATTCAATATGTACCGAGAAATATTGTATTACCTGATCAGTCCCTGCCACTCTACACACGATGTATGAACTTCATGCAGAAAGCTAAGTGTGTTAGCTTCAGGCTTCATCACACATAGCAATGCAGGAAATAACCTAGTGTAATTTATTTATTTATTTATGTTTTATCACATAAATACGGTTACAGTATTAAGATTATGAAGGGAACGTACAATATATATATATTCTTTATTGTTAATTTAGTAAGCAACGGTGGACTTATATCTAAAAGATATAACATTTGTATGAGAGAAATTTATACAAGATATAATAATAGTAAAATTATATAAAGCAAAGTAATAACTCCGTTCTCATGAAGCTTTCTGTATGAAGTTGAGACGTTGCGTGTCCAGTGGTGCAACTCAAAACCGCATATCATCTTAAAAAGAAGATAAAATAAAATTAATTAACATGTAAAATTATTACATTTAAATTGTGTTTACTTCTGCCCTAAATGGGATTCGAACCCACAACCGATCGCCTTATTTAATTCATTATTCAATTGTAAGTTTACGGGTTTACGGATTATTTCTCTATTTATCTTATCTATTTCATTTAGAAACATTACTATAAGATGTAAAGACGAATCAGCATACATTAGATATCAATTATGCAAATCCATCGCAAATGATCGTTATTCGATACAGCTGTCAAATTATGTCATTAAATATTTATAGTACGTTATTGATAATGTTAGATGTAAGGTTACTTGTAACTAAACGTATGGATTTTTGTAGCATGGAATAATTAATCAAATACTGTTAATATTTTACAATATATTAGACTGTTATTCGCAAACTTTTTTTTTATCTTTTATCCGCTTGGCAGTTTGGACAGATAGAACTTAGTATCAAGCCTATCCGTTCCCCACTTTCTGCCCAAATCCGTTGAATGGCTTGGTCATCTTTGTCTCGTTACCAGAGCGTGTTTAAATAATTAGTCAACTTAGATTGTAAAAATATTAAAATTATAACGTGGATTAATAAAAAATGTACTACATTGCAATTTGTCATGAATTCTAAATATGTTTAATAAGTTTGCTATTTGAAGGCTCAAATATACTTTAAAAGATGAAAATATATCTTTGTCTTTTTTATTTTTAAATAACTTTAATATTATTTCATAACTTTAAAATAATATATAATACTATTTTTTTAACATAGTGGATGTTACTACTTTTAACTACAGATATACGAAGAAGCCTTTCCAAAACAACTTTTCTTTTGAAGCAAAGTTTGCAATGTTCAAAAAGCTCAATGTTATTACCGCTTCGGTTTATTATCTTCGAATAGTCTTCGAAGCGTAAAATCTGAGCGTTATGAGGACGTTGGGAGTATTTTCGATGGATGCATTCGGAAGTCAAGATTTTATATCCGCTGAAAATATATATAAAATAAAATATAATATATATTTTAAATTTTAAAAATAAAATATATATTTTAAAATGTTATTTACACACTCACAGAATTGAAAATGAGTTTCAAGAGGCACGGGTTGGAATACCGCTGCGTGCGAATTTTCATACGTTTTCGAAAAATGTACACTTTGTTGAATTACTAAAATATATATTTATCAGCTTCACACTTTTATCGTATAGCAGTTTAGTCACAGGGAAGTCAGTATTAAGACGCCCCGTTCTCCCGAAATCAAGACATTGCGTGTTGACAGGCGGAACTCTACGCTGCGCTTACATGCGCTTGTGTTACCAGAGTGAGGTAATGAAAACAATTTCAAATATAATCATTTTTCAACTGTGGATTGAATCCACAAGTACTTGTGAACAAAATTGATTTTGGATGGAGTAATCCTGTTGAGTTAGTTTTGTACTATTGTTATGAAAATATAAACTGAACTTAAAATATAGCTAGCTAACTTATTAAAATTATTTATAACGTGGATAATTTAATATAATTTGGACATTTCTACTTACTTTCCTATTTATTTAGGATTACAAATAACAAACTGAAAAAAAAAACCGAGAACTTATAAATTTGTATATTTAATCATATTTATTAGTACGCTACTACCTTGTCAAAAATAACAAGAACAAAAAAACTGATAAAAAAAGTTGACAGCTACGGTATTACAAACGGTTACAATGACTCCGATCCGCAACTTGGATTAACAGCCGCATTTATTTGAGCGATTCAATTTTTGATATCAGTTGAATTTTCGCACTGAATTCTATACAAAAACCACCCCTCCAAGACCAAAGTATCATTTTAGATCAAACACGTGATAACGGCTATAAGAACACCCCTATTATTCGATACAATAAAATTGAAGTGACAACATATTCTTCACTCTACTGCGAAATTACAGTAAGGATGATTGACTTAACTGATACTAGATCTTTAAATGAAATTAAATCTTATAACTTACGAAATAAAGTTTAAAATTATTTGGTTTTTGAAGTATTTGATGAAATATTTTGGGGTGACAAAGCCGCGATAGCAATGTAAAGGTTAGGTAGCGCGTAGATACAGACTAATGGAGATTGAGAAAAATATAGCAGTCGTACCGGTCGAAATAACTCGTAGATGTCCTCATGAATATTGAAGAAGTATCTCTGATATGTTATTTGATTACTTTTATACAATACAACGCGTTAAAGTTAGTCGTAAAATATATTTGGTAATATCATTTATTAGTACGTTATTAAGTATTATTACAGTAGTTTATATATAAACTACTGTAATAATACATAAAATTCACCAAAAGATATATCTTTTGGTGAATTTTATGTATCAATACAATTAAAATGACTGTCTGTAAACAATATGTAACAGTCTATATACATACTAAATAAGTGCTCTTAGTAATATTGCACAAATTATAATTTACTAAAAGCAAGGATGATGTCTTTAGTGAATGAAATAAAAACCAAAACAGTTATTACACTTATTTCAAACTTTCTAAAAAGAAACATGAAATTGTAATGTTTTAAATTATTGATTAAAAATAAATACGTTATTAAAATCTTACGTTAATCAGTTCTGATATAATTAGATAAAATTCAATTTCTTACTAACTCCTTATACTTTTATTAATAATGAAACTCTAGGAACAAGTCACTCTGTTTACCGTTATCCACCAATTTAATAATTCATTGTGTATTAGAAGGCAGAAATCTAATACAAAACGCGAATATAAATATAAATATCCTCAAAAAATTCGTACACAAATATAACACCCAACTACCCTGTCAGAAAAAACCTAGTTTCAGGACATCCTGTTGTCAACTTTTGCCCGAAATGAGACATTGCTGAGAGGCGAAACTCAACGGCGAGCTTTGTCTGCTTACCGAGAAATGAAAAATAATTTATATATAATCATCCCACCGAGTCCGAATTGAACCCATAAACAATCGCATTTACTATCAGACGTAGTCCCACTGCAACAAGATTTTTTATTTTTTTATTTGAAGAGATCCTTTACGGACACCAGGCCGATTGGGGACTCGGACGTGGTTATGTGTGACTTCGAACAGGTATGCCGTCCGTATACCCACTAAAACCTCTCGGCTCCTCCACCGCCCACCGCCACTAGTCGGGCAACGGAAACCCCAAGCTTCCACGATGGCCTAACTACGCAACAACGAGTAAATTCAAATACTGTCTTAAATCAACTCTCTATTATTTGGTCAAACACTGAATAACGGACAAAAGCTTAATCATAAATATAAATAAACAAGAGAAAAGCTCGCGAATTTCAAACCATAATACACGAATAAGTTTCATGCATGTATGACACAATACATTAATCGTTGTAGATTACCCTTGGATTATTAATATTCAGTCAACTAACCGAAGGGGTGAATACTTACCGTCCTGTCGCGTAGAAACCAGCAACGCGTGAGCAATCCGGATAATTAATACGAGGAATTTGTGATATGGATAGGCGTTGACTGGAAATTTATGGTTGACATTTAAAGGAGAAGTCAAGAGATTTCAGTTAAAAGATGAGCGGTATATTAGATTAAAACGTTGATTTGTTTTGTATGTCGAATTTAGAACCGAAATGTAATAAATTTAAAGTTGCTAGAACCGTGTGTGAATTTTGCTATATAATATTTGTTATGGGATGATATCACGTTATTGTAACGAAACCAATATAGCGCAGTCCGCGACTCATTGCAAACGGGATTGGTTGCGGGTCCGATTATCATTCGGAAAAAATATTATATTTTGATTATTCTGATTTCCTTACTCTGGTAAGATAAAGCGCGTTGCGGTGTATAAAAATTTGAACGCAGCGGGATTCGAACTTGGGCATGGCTTGGCGGTCCGAGCGCTTGGACAGTTTCCAAGAGGCACGGTTTAAGTTTTGATACGTTTTCTAAAAATGTTTTTTCAATACATACTTTTGGTATAAGTTTTTAAAAAATGGGCCTAATTAAACGTATTTGTAACAATAAAATATGATAAATAAAATCTAGTTAGCGTTCGCAAATACTTTGCGTTAAGAGGCGAAACCCTATATGTCAGTTTTTTCTAATCAGACCGACCAGACAAAAATGTGTATACTAAAAACACTCATCTAAATGAGAATCGAACCTTTGAGTCCTAAAAACAATTTCTAATTACATATTTTCAATAAAAAAATTATTTTCCCCTAACTTGAACTCAGTTCGTTTTAAACATCATCTAATTAGAAATGTGATGCATCCAATCTTCCATCGTAATGGCAGTCCAATTAATTTTATTTTGCTCACCCCTCAATTAAATTTGAGATAGCATTTGATCTAAAATATGACAGAATTTCGATGCTTACTAAAACTTATTTTTAAATACTGGTTACATACTTACAAAATGAAAAAAAAAAGAATCGAGTCACTTACGTTAAAAAAAAATTCCTTCATGAATGTTTGTAAAAGTAAAATATTTCTTTGTAAAATACTGACAACAGACATCCGATGCACTTAGGAAATTTTCATTTTGCTGTTCTGATAAGACAAAGCGCGGCGTTTATTTCCGCCACTTACGCCACAGGCAAAAGCGGAAAACGGAGTGTCTTGACACTAAATTCTTTAGCCTGCCTGGCTATTCGAGAAAAAACTGCTTTATTTTTATATATAATAATGAATATTTTGTCATCCATTTCTGATATATGAAAACATATCAAGGGTGAATAAATTACGAATCCCAATTTGAAAATTGTCAAGCCTAATGTTACTCACAATCGAATAACGTAATGTTATTAGGGCGTCATTATTTCCAATTACTTATTTAATAAACAATTGTTATACGAATTATTTACTTAATGAATAATCTGTTGCCAAACAATTTTTTGTGAAAGTTGTAACCGCTATTAGTTATAGGTTCTATTCCCACTCGGTGGAATGATACACTTTTAATTATTTTTAATTCTCTGCTTCTAACGGCCAACAAGACTCAAAGAACTATAAGATGAATATAAGCCATCTTCCATACATGTAACCAATCACTTCGTAATGTGAGGCTATGGCACAGTACACTACGTCTTACTATAAAAGATTGTGGGTCCATTCGGAGAAATTGTTCTCGCCATACAACATCTTGACACAAGGTTCTTTTTGCGATATGCGTAATAAGGCGTGAAACTCTACTATAATTGTCTAAGTAAACTTGCTTGCTTACTGTCCAACCGTTTAATATTTAAAATATTATAATTAAAAAGATTTGAATTACAAACTATTAATAATACAGTATAAACCACTATTATAAATTAAAATAATAAGCTTATATTATACGATCCATTAGGTCAACGGTCACAAATTACTATGAAACATCAGTCTCTCGGTTAATTATTATGACATGGCACTTTGAAAATAATTAGAATTTACTGGTAGTTTACATGCCACTCGATATATTGGATAATAATAATAAATTTTTAAAAACCTTTCCTTTCGTTAGAAGTTTTTAAATGAACCATCTCTTATTATAAATAAAATCTTTTCTGAGAAGTTTGTAACAAATAAAACATCACGCTGAATAACTTTTAAAATTCGAAGGTTTCAATACTTTATTTCTTATAGTTTAGTTTGTTTATTTTGGGTCTACATCAGATGTTTCATTCTTTGAAATTACACCATAAACCATGCCCAGGGTTACAAATTTTACAACAAATAAAGCTTCATTAAAATCTGTTTAGTCAATCCAACGATGTTAGCGAACAAACCAAAAGACATACAGATAAACAGACAAACAGACAGATACAAAATTTAAAAATCATATATGTATTCATATTCTATTACTGTTTTTTCATCTCTCTTAATTGTTTTTTCATTAATATATTCAATGTACAGGCAAATCTTTTGTACTGATTGCATATATTTGATGCATATTAGACAAGAAGAACTGTTAATATTTAAATGTTGGTGTTTGATTGACGATATATACCTAACCATGCAGTCTCATCCAGACTAATTTGAAAAATGTCAGCTCAATAGGTCTAGGACATATTGAATTGCAAGATTATTAATAAAAATCTTGTAAAAAGTCAGTGGACGCCTCCTTAATATGCCTTGTTAATGCATAATTCACTGTTGTCAGTACAAATCTATCATACTCATACGATTACAATATCTACCTGAAATTAACTGTCAACTACATCCAATATTCTAATAACCAAATGCGCCACAGTTGTTAATCACTATGTTATATTAGGCCGCTAATTAGTTTTGATATCGGTCACTTAATTACTCCTAATTAACCATACTTATCTTTGCAATATGAATTTCTGATATATACATACGAATATGGTTCTATGAATGTACAAACTTCATATACTTGTAAATATGTAGTGTGGTAATAGAGTTAGTTATTCATTTTGCGATATTATATTGTTAGAATATTTATTAAATATTGTCAACTATATTAGAAAAATATGTAAATTTCCAATCTCTACTTTTGAAAATGTGTCTCTATTCGTCTCAGTCACGCTGTAACTTAATTATTGATTTTCTAAGTTTTGTTTTACTTTTAAGTTAATTAAAAATAAAAATTAATCACATTAATAAAAATAGGACTGAGTAACTATATGAAATAAGGAAATGGACCTTACTTAACATTATTTCAACGTGATGGGCTAGTTTGACTTGGACATATAAAAAAAAATCAAGGTTTGGTAAATCTTTTATGAAATTCTACCCAAGAGATCAATTGAGCCAATAAATCGTCTACCTAGTGTTTTTCGTTGACATATAAAAGCTACCAGGTAGTAAATAAGATCAGGAAAAAATAAAGCTACATTCATAATATATATAGAATAGATGTGCTATAGAAAACACATATTCAGAACCATCAAAACAGCAATCTCTACATGCAATCATTAAAACGGATGCAAACAATAGCGTAATACTGCGTAGTGGAATATTAGGGAAATTTCGAAATTGACGGGTCAAGTTGGCAGATACATTAAAAACCAAAAACACCACCCAAAGGACCACTTTGCGTAAAGACCGTCGCACATAAAATCTTACGACACACGTAAACAACTCAGATGGATATTCTAAAAAGCATTTGCTCACAGATTTTGGCTCTTTACTCTATCAAAATAAGGTTCACACATCAAAAATTATATGGCAATATAAATTTTATCAGGGTTTACTAAAATCATTACTGTGTAGCTTTGAAATGGACTAAATTTCAACTTGGTCTTTGTTTAACAGATATTTCCTATTCAAATCACATCCATTTCCGCTTTTCCATACAGATTTTGACGTTATATTTTAGAAATACAGCAATGCACGTCAATATATGTGCTCTATGTTAGAGCTCTATGTGGTAGAGATCTACAATCAATTGTTAAGGCTCTTGGTTTAATTTAAACGGGACAATGGTCAACGGTCACTGTAACTGCGTTGATCCTAAGTTATGAGAAGATTAGCTCTATCTTAATATCTGGAGTATTAACAAGGGAGATACGGGCGCGATTGAGTTAATGAAATGGCTGGGTGATGAGCGAAATTTATAGTTCTAAGTATTGTAGGAATATTGTGACTTTAATAACCTATTGTTATATATTTTTTTTTAGTTTTTTATCGAGACACAATGGGAAATGGCCTCAGTCAACCCAATAGTCACAGGTTGAAATCATTTTGGGATTTTTTTTATGATTATAATTTAACTGTATAATCGATCGGGCTAGATATAATATACTTAATATCTCTAAAGTAGGCGGAAAATGTAAAGATTAGGGACTCTAAATCTAACCAGTCTTTTAAATGATATCATAATTTTAACTTCATTATGTAAATACAATACCTAAACTAAGAAAAACAGTTTTACTTTACTATAATAAATAATATGACAAATTAGTATTTCTAAGTCAATGTGAAAAAGAGAATTATAATAATATGTTATAAAGGAAATGTACTAACAAAAAAAACCGAAGTTAAATTTTTATCTTTTAATCTACAATGAAACATAAGGCTTTTTTAATTTTATTATTATTATAAAGATAATCTAAGTAATATAAGAATGTATTTTTACATTCTTTCTATTTGTTTTTTCGAAATGATGCACTTATCATATTATATGCAATAGTAAAACTGCAAACCTGCTACTTGCTGCTATAATTTTTTAACAGGCGCTATGATTAATATTTACGAATTTATTAAGTTTTAGTAATTGATTGTTCAATAGGTATAGTGGTTTATCATTTTGGCAGGTTGGCAAGAAGTTTGAATTCTCATCCATAATAGATTTTGTACTCGTATTAACGAATTCATGTGTATGAGTTATCCAAATATTTGCAGCTTCGCGCTTTTATCTGCACAGAAAATCCTTGTACCACTTTTCTCCCGAATTCGAGACATTGCCACCAGAGCGGGAAAAGCAAAAATAATTTAAATATAATCATTCATTTGAGTGGGGATCGAACCCACAACCAATCGCGTTTGCAGTCAGTATCCCACTACGCCACGATGGCCAAATCCAAATATTTGCAGTTTGCATAAAATTAATTTAAAATATTATATTTTAGTAAAAAAATATACAATAGGTTAACTTACTACTTGATACATTAAAATTTTAAAGCGAATAAAAGGTAAAATGTACAAATTGTATTCCAATTAGATATATACAATAAAAATAACTAAGCTAATTGTGTGTTTGTATATGTGTGTTTGTGTGTGTGTTTGTGAACTAATAATAAGTTTAGTTCCTTCTTACTTAACGTTTCAAAGTACAGAATTCAAAACTTCTATACAAATATACTGTTACTGTAATATTTACTATTATTAATGGCACCCATTTATAATGCATTGTGTGTTCTTATTGAATCTGTCATCAAGTGCTTCATACACCCTTATTATTACAGTACAGGGTCGAAATTCTCATACAAAATACATTACGAAACTCAGTTTAAGATCTCCGAGTATATAGCTAAAATAACAAGTTTCTCTTGATATCTATTTGATAAATTACTTGAATATTTCACTTGTTAATAGTCCTTTTGAATCTGATGATGATTGTGTAAAGAGGGTCGTGAGTTTATATTTTGTTGCTATATCTGACCTATTTAAAGTGGAAATAAATTATTATGATATTTTAGTATATTGTTGTTTTAGTTGCGGAATGACTATTTTTAAATTATATTCGTTCTGGAACAAGACAAAGCGATTTTGGGCGGACCGTGGAGAACGGATTGTTTTATACTAGACTATTTGTGACTAGCTATGCGGGAAAACATTGAAGCTGAAAAAAAACTGACCAATTTCCTGGAAATTCGTGATGATAAAGATTTCTCCCACAAGTCAGGATAATCGGGGAGATAGTTTCACGACACGATTCTCTTATATACATTCATATAAATATACATTATTATATCATATTATGTAGATATACATTATTTATATCATATTCTGTACAATTTCAAGAAAAATATAAGAATTTAGTTTACTTGTAAGTAGGCACCTATTATTAATTTAACCTTTAATTTTCAATATATTATTATTATTATATTTAATTTATTTTTTAAAATTTCCTATTAGTACGCAGTGTTGCTTATAATTAGGGCATTATTCAGTCTTCTGTATTTTATATTCACTATTATAACAACGTGTGCGATGTTAGCAACCTATATAATAAATGAATAAATATGTAAAATCAATTATAATTATCCACTTCTATTTAAGATAAAAAAGTTTAAAATAAACACTCACAATAAAGTTACAAGCCCAGCTTTTTAAAACAGGTATTAATTTTCAAACCACATCTGCCACTTTACTTTCGTACCGCTAATTACCTATAATTTAGAATTCCTTGCACAGATTATACACTCCCCTAACAAATAGAGATGTGCTGATAACTTACAATCCCGCGTACTGACAAATGGTGTTAATAAGAAACCTGTCGCGGTGGGATTAGGCAGTGTTAATTGCGAGCCTACCGCAGTTAGTGATGTGCCCTTTAAAGAATAAGATTTTAATCATTTTTAAATATTTTTTTAAAGAATATAATCTAAACTGTTATTCCAACAATATCAGTGCTTATGACTCTAATGATGTACGAAAGGTATATCGTAAATGAATGAATTAATTATAAATGAATTAATTATGCTATTATGGATGTACACATGTATAGATTTTTTATTTCACGTATTGTATATTTATCATTTTGGTTGATAAACCAGAGAGATATCTCTAATAGCCATTTTGTTCAAATTAATAGTATAGGTGTTAAGTTACATACATTTCTAGATTATTAGGCAATTTTTGATTTTTAGGCAACATCCAGTTAGAATATTATGGAGAAGTAAATATTGCGTATCGCATATTTTTATATTTATTATTAGCCACAAAAAATATAATATGCGTCTACTCTGTTTGAGATTAGAATTTTTACGTACTACTAGCTAATAACTTCTAAAAATAAAAAAAATATTACCATATATATCACAAAATAATTCATAAATAAATATATATTTCCTTATATTCAAAAAACATATTTTATCGATCTTTTTACAAACAATACACACCACTATATGATAATTCAAAAGCGTTACTACACCGTAGTGGTAAGCGGATTACTTTTAAAATTAAAATGGCGACGTGTAATTAAAATATGTCATAAACGAAATAGAAAATTAGATCCTTGAAATGGCTGTACTTTAATTTAGCTATGAATTATGTTACTTTACTTAATGAATAAGGGGATAATATATAATTTGCGACTATCATAGTGCAGTCGGCATTAGATCGTTCTAGGTTCAATTGCACACTATATTAGATTTTTAAATGGGACAGCACCCTAATGTAAGCTTGATGGTTGTGGGTTCGATTCTCACCCGGGGAAATATTTACATATAAATTATTTGAAAGAACTATTAACAATTGCTTTTATATGCAAACACACGCATACGAACATTAGCAGGCAAGTGTTGCTAATATTTAAATTAACTTTTCTTTTTTTTATAATGTTTTAATTTTACACAACCGTTTAATACAAGCAAAGTCATACATCTGTGGAAACTAGGAAAGCTATTCAATGTAAAAGTAAATTTTATCAATAAAGGTATTTAACATATTTTTTAATTTTTATTTTGCTTCACTAGTAAAAGAGAGTGTGGAGTTTAATGTCGTCAGTCTACACGTCTAGATTTATTATGTATAATTTGTGTCAGTACAAATATCTGCCTCTTAACATACAGTATCTATCAAGGTGATTAAAAAATTGGAAATTATATGACGGCATGTCATCAGACCTACATAACATAAATGTGCCTGATAAAATAAAAAAAGGATTAAAATGAAAAATCAATGGACATCAAAAAAAAAATTTGGAAGACCATAAGTACTAATGATGCATGGTAAAAAAGGATACAGACCAGGTGTTTATATATATACAAAGAAAAATGAAATTATATATGTTTAATATTTAAAAAATATATATTATTCAACAATAAGAAAACAGAAAAAATACTTTTGACTCATTTTCTATTATATTCAACTTTTAATGTTTAACAAACATTCTATAGTTAATGATGTAACAAATTTAAACCAACATCAAGTCCAATACGGGTATATATGCAAACTGATTGAGAAGGGTCCAACAAAAACACGCTCTTCAATATACCGGCCGCTGTCAGCGAAACAAAACGCTTTAAGAATGAAAAATGAAATCAAGTGGACATTGGGTAGTCCTTTCTAATATACATACGTAACTACTTCAACAATGGAAGTTTACTTTTTAATATAGAATATTGTTTTGAAGCCATTGTGGCGCAGTGGGACAGAGTCTTATAGTAAATGTGGTTATGGGTTCGATCTCATTCAGGGGAATGGTTATATTTAAATTATATTCTAAGTTGAGTTTTGCCACGAAACGCTTAACATGTCCAATAGAGGCGGAAAATGGAGAACCGCATATCCTGATACTTGGTTCTCTCTGTTTACATTACGTCATGGTTGAGAAGTGTCTGTGTGTGATGGTTGTGGATGCGATTACTGCTCACGGAAATGTTTAAATTTAAAATGTTCTTTATTCTTGTGAAGTCTGATTTTAGAAATGTTTCGTTAAATGTTTCGTTACTTTCCATAAAATTGTAAGTAATGTGATAAAAAATGCTGGTAAAAAACCTTGCACACAAGAGAGATATGCCTCTTTTCATAGACACAATAGACACAAGTAAATAAATAATTTCAAAAATCTTGTCTAAAAATTAAAATTTAACTATTTATTATAACGAATTTATTACAAGTAACTTAATGTACCAAGTCCAAAATCACAGTGGCAGCACTGTGCCAAGCTTGACCATCAATTTATCAGACACTTAGCCGAATTTACATAAAATCCAACGCATGATTAATGCGAACGTGGCCCGGATTATACTGTTTATTCATTGTATAGTTGATAAATTATACGTTTTAATGGGACGAGATAACTAAACGTCCATTATAATATAGAACTAAATTTGAATAAGTTGCGAAAATTAAATTTATACTCGTTTCAAATTTTAAGGTACGAATAAGATTTTTCCTTTATGCTTTTTTTGTGATTAAAGAGAGAGCAATAAGAAACTCCAAGTCAAAATGCTTATGCTTTATTCAGATAGACTTTTGCTAGCACAGTTCTGCTGAAAAGAGCCGATGGGCTTTTTTCAGGTATAAAAGTTATATTTTTTTAATTTTTAATAATTTCTAATATTTATTATTTATTTCATAATCCATCTAATCGATACATGTACTTAGTTTGGCCATAAATATTGTTATAATTAAAAATAAACACATTATGTTACTTTTAAATTTGGAATCTGTAACTTTTATATTGTGTTTGTTGATTCATTGTGTTTTATTATTTTTTTCGCCAACATATTGTAAAATATTTTTTGATATTAAATGAAATGGAGTGAAGAGAACCGAATCGCCGTGATTGCATTACATAAAGTAGGTATGGTGCCAAATACAATTTTTAAAAGTATTAGTCAAATGTTTATGTACTGGGCTATTCGTAAGTACAATGAAACCTCCTCTGCTTGTAACAAAAAAGGCGATCAAAGCAGTAGGGTATAGAATTCGAAGAAATCCAGTCCAAAAGCTAAATATTTTATCTCCGGCGATGACGATAGCACCTAGAACCATGTCGCGTATTTTAAAAGATGACTAAAAGTAAAATTTTATTTATTTATAATTTTAACATTTGAAAAATATATAACAATTTAAGTCTTAAAAAATGTATGAAATGAAATATAAAATAAACAAAAACAAATAGAGATTTATCTAGATCTCTACTAGCAAAATTAACAAGAGCAAAACGCAAAGTAATCTCCAAACCGGTCCGTTCGTTTCACATCCGGTTGTATTCAAATTTGACAAAGACAAATCTTCGGTCATTTCCTCTGCGGTTCAGATGTACATATCGTTTGTATTTATTTCAGTTTCTTTGTATGAATGATAAGTGAAAAAAGGTTGCGGCGTGAAAAGTTTTGTATATATGAGTACAAGCACAAATACGCAGGTGCGGGTGCGTGTGCGTGTGCGGGTGCGTGTCCATGTCCGTGTGCAGGTGCGTGTGCGTGTGCGTGTGCGTGTGCGTGTGCGTGTGCGTGTGCGTGTGCGTGTGCGTGTGCGTGTGCGTGTGCGTGTGCGTGTGCGTGTGCGTGTGCGTGTGCGTGTGCGTGTGCGTGTGCGTGTGCGTGTGCGTGTGCGTGTGCGTGTGCGTGTGCGTGTGCGGGTGCGTGTGCGGGTGCGTGTGCATATTATATTAATATATATATATTTAATATATATATTTGTGGGTATAATATTATTTTGAATGTCCAAAGTGGAAGCTTGGTGACGAATTGAGACAGCGCTTTGCCATAAATACGATGGATGTGAGTTCGATCAACACTTTGGGGAATAATATAATTAATGCCTTTTCCAGCTCTAGTAAAAAAAACGCAAAAATTCAAGTGAAAAGTGATTGTATCAATAATGAGACGAAGATAAAATAAATTGTTATTATGATTCTATTAAAATCAAATGAAGTACTTTAAGAGTTGTTAGTTTAAAATAAAAAACAATTGTTATGATTTGGTATATTTAATGTTGCCAGTTAATTGTAAATAATGTCAATGATTGGAGGATCGGAGGCTAAATATAAAGTTGATACAATGAAATACTTTTTTAAGTAATATTTTTAATTGTTTTATAATGTAAGTTAATACGAATTATGATTAAAATAAAAGTACAGGATACGTTTGTAAAGTTTTTGGGGGTAAATAATATTACCCCCAAAAAATGTGTTTTAAAATGAAAAAAATGTATATTTGGTGGGGTGCGATAATTTAATTTCGTTTGTAATATAGTATTCAAAAATATCGTTATTAAAACTTAAAAATATTTTATTTCAATCCTCGACATAGCTGGTTTCTTTTATAGGTCCATTTTCTTTCATAATACTAAAATTAAAAAGAAAAATACTATCATTATTCCACATAATTTGTTATTTTCATATTACTAAAGCATGGTTCGTCCCCGGCAGTGTATTTATTGAAAGGTAATAAAGAGAAGAAGTTTTCATTACAAAAGCATAGAACAGATTGCTACTTGCTATGCGAGGAAAAAGCATGAACTTGCAAAAATTCGAAGCTTGAAGCTTGAAGCTTCTTGCATCGCAAGTGGAGCGAACCTGACATTTTCCGCCCAATTTTTTGTTCTGGTAAGACAAAGCTCGGCAGTACACGCCCAATATCTGTTATCTTAAGAGCGGAGTGACGTTAGGTATAAAGTTGAAACGCCAACTCTGAAGGCGAGTTGCGATATAACTAATTTTATATGTTATTAGAATTTAAAACGATCGCTTGCATAAAATTTAGGAAGTTATTTTATTATATACTAATAATTTAGTTTGCATAATGTTACGAAAAATATCAAATACTGTGATGAATACCAGAAAAACCATTTAAGAACCTACATCGTGGGAAGCGACCCGTTACAGAATCACCCTTCGCGATTCAAACATCCGTATGTAAATGCTATCTTGATTTTATTGCTGTACCTCCTAAAGCTAAGTGATATTCCAGATTTTTGCAATGTGTTCAAAAGTTCAAGCGTACCATAAAAACATGACCAATATATAACAAGTATTTTTATAACTAATCGCTACCCGCAACTTCGTTTACGTGAACTTAACGACCATTTTACCAAAATACCTATCTCGCTAAACAACTTTTGTAAAGGCGCAATTTTGTTATATCTTATAGAGTAAAGCTGATCACATGGTATTGTAGCAGGTTTTCCACTCTTCAAAATCCATTACAGCCTATAGTCCTGCCTAAGTTTTACAGCTATACAACAAATAATGTTTTACTCAAATTGGTCCAGTAGTTTTGAAGATGTACAAACATTATGTTTTTACTTTTTTATTATAGTGTAGAAAGTTCCTTTTTACTATCTTTCTACTTTGAGTTTGAGTGTAATTTTACTTATTTTAAATGAGTTGACATACTCATAGTTGACATACTAATAAGTGACATACGCATGGTTTAAAGAACGTGTAAGTCATTGCATATAAAAATGTTATCAGCGGAGAAATGAAGATAATCAAAATCGATCGAACCCACAACCATTGCGTATACAGTCAGACTCTGTCACTGTAGATTCTTTTTAAGCACGAAATTATTTAAGAAAAAACGAATAATACATTTTTATTAAACTAAAAGGACTAAGAATAAATTACAAGTAACAAAAGCTCAGACGGAAGTAGTCGACTATAGTTTCAATACTTCATTTCATATTTCCGTTGATTGCTTATTTCAATTTAAAGGTAATATTGTGCTTTCATTTTATTCAATTCACAGATGGAAAATATGAAATTTAAACGAAAATTGTTTATTTATATTTTATAAGTACGTCTTCAGGGTTAGTAGTTGTATACCAAGTCAAAGTAAATTATAATAAATAAAATTTAATTGCGATTATTTTTTCTATATTACTATAGAACCTTCATGCTTTTTCCCAAATAGATGTATAGACAAATTGAGACTAGTGTCAAGACACTCCATTCTTACCCAAAATTTATTAATTGCGTATTCCATGTAACACGGTAGTCAGGTATTCTATAGATATTTTTAGAAAACGTATAAAAAATTGAACGCAGTGGAATTCAAACCGGCACCTTTTGGAAACCGTCCAACGGTCCAATTTAGATGGTTTTTTATCTGTTGAATTTTTTATACGTTTTCTAAAAATATGTTTTACAATTTCCTAAGTGTGTGATAAATACTATAAAAAAAATGTTAACAATACTATACATATCTACACATATTGATATTTCCATGACATAATCCATACATTTCTTAGCGTACATTGATTACGAGTTCAAATAAGAATCGGGAAAAATAGTTTTGAAAAGGCCTCGTTTAACTTTGTAATTGAAGGAGCGATAGAAAACATTGCGACTTGTTTCTCCTGCTGTAAAAACTATGTACCTGTTCAAATCATAAGTATGTCAGTAACATGAATAAGATTGGTAAGATTGGTCTAAAGATATTTCCATATTTAATTAGAAAAGTACAGGGATAAAGACATATTTAGAAAACGTATAAAAATTTGAACGCAGCGGCATTTGAACCCACGCCTCTAGAAAACCGTTCGTTCTTGAACGGTTTTCAAGAGGCGTTTTCTAAATATATCTTTTTCAATTTCCTAAGTGTGGGAATAACACTTTAAAAAAAAAATGTTAACAAGTACAGGGATACTTTAGATACAGTATCATCGGAATTTTCCCGCATCCCGCTACAAAGTTTAAGGAGAAACTTGTGTTAAGACTTTCCATACTTCAGTCTCCGCCCGAATTCGAGATATTGCGTGTTTAGTGGCGGAGGTCAACGCCGCGTTGTCTTATCACCACAACGAAGTAATGATTTTTTTTTTAATTTGATTCCCCCGAATGGTAATCGAACAAACAATATATACAAATAGTATATATAGTCAGATGCGGTAAATGTAATCATTTTCCAGAGTGGGTATCGAATACACGACCATTGGCGTTTACAGACAGCTATCCCACTAAGGCACCATAGCCTTCTATCCTTAATATTTAGAAAATTTATTAGTATTATAAGAGAAAACAACACTTTCCATAATAATAACTTGTTTATAAATATATATGAAAATTACTTGAGCGTACAGTCAAAGAGTATTCGTAAAGTTTGAACGCTACTCTCCATTAGAATAAACTTTTCATTGCCTTCGCTAGAGCTGGTTTTAGTATAAACGCTTTACATCAAAATGTTTATTTACGACCGTATTGTATAGTGTACAGTGGTTAAATTGTGTTATTAAAGATGAGTGGTTGTTAGGCGTGGGTTCGAATTAATAGTAAAATTACGGTAAAATAATTAATTTTCTCAAAAGAATTTTATATTTCACTTTGTGAGTGATACAAGTTTGGCTTATAAGGTATATGTCTTAATTATTGTGAGCGTTATTATCGAGCTTATTATATATAAGTACAATAAAAGTTAAGAAAATAAAATATTATGCTTTAATCAAAAATGGTGTACAAATACATACACAAAAACCACAAATACATTCTGTAGTAAATCATGATATTAATATAAAGTGGATATTACTTACTATTTGACCGTATTTGCTTCTGTGAAGTGTACCCACTTTAAGCAATATACAAGGCAGGGCCGGATTCAATTTTTCCAAAAGATAGTATTATCATTTAATTTTGAAATGATTGAAATTATATTTGTTGAGGAAAATAGTTATAAATTTGTTTATATAATCGTCCTTTTTTCCATAAATGGTTTGTGTTTTTGGTAGATATAAAATATTGGAACTTTGAAGAGGTCTATTTAAAGAATGTTCTAGAATATTTAATGTTTCATGTTTTATGATTTAAAAATACTCCGCAAACTTTTATAGTCTATTGTGACACAGTGGAACTCGGAAAAATACATCTTTTAATTATTTTCATTTGACTTCAGTAACATAAAACGCGGCTTAATACTCGATTTCAGGAGGAAGATTGAGAAACAATACTCTTATATGAGAGAACATCTTAAATATATGTGAGATAGAATAGTTATTTGTTTTAAACATTTTTAAAGTGTTAATCACACACTGAGGAAATTGAAAAACATTATTAGAAAGTCCACGTTATATGTTTTCTAATAATATCTTTATTTGTATTGAATAAAAAGAAAGCGTCATTAGAAATAGCAATAGAACTTCGTGGCGGAATTTTGAATTGAACAAATTGTTGATTAATATTGATATTTTGAAATTTATTCATTGAAACTTTTTATTTAATGTTTTGATTTTAAAATGATAATATAATATGAATAATTGTTTATGTGAAATTTGAACCTATTGCCATTGTTTTGGAATATACAGCAGAATTTACAGTCTAAATTAACAAATGTTCAAATTGAACTATAAACGTAGCCATCATCAGTAATTCGAGTTTATTGCGACGAATGGCGTTAAAACAAAATTTGTAACGGCCGATATGTCACTATTTTAATCACACTAAGTGACAACGTATTTATTGCAACTGTTGACAGCGAAATTTTTATAGTATCTATGTTTATTGTGAACTAGCTGTGTCCGCGACTTCCTCTGCGTGGAATTTTATTAGCAATCTGCCAGTGAAAGTAGCGTTAAAATCTGTCTAGCTGTTCCAGAGATTAGTCGGAACAAACAGACAGACAGACAAAAAGTGTATTTTATTAGCAATCTGCCAGTGAAAGTAGCGTTAAAATCGGTCTAGCTGTTCCAGAGATTAGTCGGAACAAACAGACAGACAGACAAAAAGTGTATTTTTTTTAATATGGTACCATGTATGCATACATATATGCATATATGCATTTAGTTAAAACGAGTTTATTTTATTATTACAAACATACACTCTAATTTTATTTATTTGTATAGATTCAGGCAGCTTCAATTGTCTAATGTCAAGACACTTCACTCTCTACTTCCCTCCCGAATGCGAGACTAAGCGTGTCGATTGGCGCAACTCAACATCACGCTTTGTCTTGTTCACCAGAGCGGAGAAATTAAAATAATTTTAATATCATCATTATCCCGAGTGGGAATCGAACCCACAACCAGTCGCAATTTCAATCAGACGCTGTCCCACTGCATCACGACTATCGTGTACCTCGGTACTAAGATATATATATATATATATATATACATATGTATATATATCATTTTAACATATTTCGTTTGTTTCGCTCTGCCTATCTGGTAATGCGGTTATTCTTACTGTATCTCACGCATACAGCGGGATGGGTAAAGGGAAGCTAGTGTTTTTCAATTACCGGTAAAATTTCATGACCAAAAAAATTTGTTGCCACTAACGCAGATTCTTGTTTTACTAAGGCGGGAAAACCAAAAGTGAAAATAACACATTGAAAATGTTAAAATATTATACAAATCATTCCCACTAGTGAATTCCGTGCCCACAACCATCGAATTTACAGTCAACAACTGCGTCACTATGGAGTCAATCAATTATCTTTCATTATTAGCACAAAGGGGCGTTGTAGCTACTTAGTCTTTTACAAATTATTGTTTTCCTTACAGGCATTTGATGCTTTCTCTTTGACTTTGTGCACCTCTCGCTTCAGCGACGCGTGGTCGCCAGATGTTGGCGCTAATAACGTGCGTGTGACGCACTTTCCGATTAAATTGCTACGTGATTGGTAAATTGTATATATTTAATTAGGGAAAATAAATAAAAGATGGCAACTTTGACTTTTTTACTAAAATATATTTTATAGCATTATGACTTAGTGGCGTAGTTGACTGAGTAATATAGTTGATTATTTAAAATCTGAGAGTTATGAGGTTGTGAGTATTTTGGATGGATACATTCAAAAGTTAAGAAAATTACTATAAATACATATTATTTAGTTCCGCTTTACTGCTTTAAGTAGGTAAAGCACACTTGGAGAGAAGGCACTCCAATTCCCGTTCTATCGGAATATTAATATTTTTAATGCGAAGTAGGCAGAAAGTGAATATCGAAGTGATTTGGCACTAAGCTTTCTCCGCCAACAAAAATTAGATCGTGGAACGATTAGCAAAAATGTAATGTAATTAATTTAGACACAGTAGAAGCGATCGAGCTATATAAAGAGCTATCTATATTCCTTTATTTTCACGCATAGTTTAATTAGTCCCTCTCATCAACCTCTCATATCAAAACGTAGCTAAAAACGGTTTTGATTCTTATATCATATCTATAACTCAATTTTCATAACCGATATGATATAACTGCACAAAAAACATTACGAGGTTCAGATATGAGAAGTATATCGTAACGAAAACTCAAAACTGTTAAAATGCAAAATGATGCACTTTACTCCATACTCGTTGCTTCTGTTTCTAACTGTCATACTTTATGTATTGTATGAAAAGTTTCCCATAAGTTTTACACAATGAACTCAATATTTTTAATTGTTTATTAATAATTAAATTATATTTTAAGCCTTGTTGCATAATTTTGATTTTTTTTATATTTTGAACATATTTAATTACATTTGATAAATAAGAAATAAGCTATTATTTTGTCAGTCACTAAAACATCAATAATAAACAATATTTTAATCAAAAATTAAAACATAAATCGATTATTATTGTAAATTTTGCAATTATTTGTTAATATGGTGATTTTTAAATAAGCCAAAAAGGTAACCATTTTTAATAGTACTGAGTTCTTAATCAAAACTGTTTTGTTAGTTATTACATTGTGCACGCTAATCTCAGAAACGTTTAAACGATTTAAATGCAATTTCGCTATTGTATTATGGTAACCTTCCCTTAACATTTAGTGTTTATTTCATTTCAATCAGTTAATAAACATACAAGTTCAAACAGTTTAAATTATAAATTTAAGCAAAGTTCGTGATTTTAGTGAGAACGCGGTCGGGCGAAAAAGCGAAGAGATAAATTTAAGCAGGAAAAGCCATACAATCAGTTTAAAAATGTTAAAAACATTTTTATATTGCAAATGTTTAAAATTGATTTATTTGAAATTTCAACCTCCCCCACAAGTTCCTAATATGCGGTTTGAACTGATAAATATTCTACTACTAGTATTTTATATAACCTAATTGTGAAGGGTATCTTACTTAAGCTATTTACTAATTGAAATTATTAAGTCGTTCTCAAAATGGACCAAAATCTACAGAATATTATTCAAAATACGCTGGCTTTTGTAGGAAATTATGATATTGCATAGCATTCCCATATGCGCTCTTTAATCAGAGTTCTGATGTTTACTTACCGCCGCCCATTTTGTGTATCAGCCTGCTCTATTAGAGCACGTATTAGGATACGTGTTTATATGTATTATTTATTGTTCTTCCTTTTATTTTATTTTTTTGTCCATCTGTATTTGAATTAATTTTACATTATTCATCCTCTTGCTACATTTAAGTAATATTTTACAAATTTTAAGCAATCGTAAAGATTCCTATATCCGACGAGGCGCGGGTTCAGGTCAGGTAAAATGTTTTTCATATCCTAAGTGGGAATAATACTTTAAAAATATTACAACAATAACTAAACCATTGAGTGTAATAATCGAAATATTGAATATATATCATATAGAACGACAATCTCAAAAACATTTAAAAAAATAATATATTTTATCTAAGTGAATATCGATTAATCACATTATAACCGTTTTCAAACAATAAAATTGGACATAAAGACATTCCATACCAAATGCTTGTGTAATATTTCATATTACACATGCAATATGTACAATAAAGCCGTTTTCACTGTCTGAGGGTTACTAAGACGACCTTTCTGGGTTCTACCTAGATATTGTTCATTTGCTGTAGGCAACAAACGTACTTTGAACTCTCAATCCAATTTACAACCTTCAATAACTATTAACTACCTCCGTAAAATAAGGATTGCCAGATACCAGCATAAACTGGCTAAATCCGGTTTAAACCAAATGCAAGGGGAATGTTCTGGTATATTAGACTATGGGAGAATGCGGTTTTCATATATGAGATGGTGACATCTGATGGGCGTATTGTTGCTGTATTTGGCCTAATAGCTGAAGTGTTTCTTAATTAAATATAGATTGATTGATGAATAATAGAATTATATGTATAAAAAGTATAAATGCTTATAATTTCTACAAGTTTATTAAATTTTCGATCAATATCTGTACACTGGTTGTAACATAAAATTAAAAAAAACTTATATCTCACAATATTCTATCTATTATGTGGTATACGCTTTTTCTTCTTAATTTGTAAAATTTTGACTTTTATATTTATTTGTATATCAAAATCTATCCAAACAGGTGGGTAAAAAAATTTAGGGTAGGTCTAGGTAAGAAAATTTAACGTAATTTTCTGCACTCTATATATATATATCTCTTGTAGAATAAGAACCTTGCAAGATAAGAACCTGCACTCTCATAGAGACATCTTCAAGCTTTTTATTTGCGCTATAACTACACCATAAGCATTAGCCATCTTCGATTTTTTTATTTGCGCTATAACTACACCATAATGACTAACTTCATATTACACATATAGATATGTACAAATATCTAAATAATTTAATATATGCAATATGCATTGCATATGTTACAGTTCAACGCTCATTAGGAATTAGAGGCGATGCCTACGAATCGACAGCGACATTTAATTAGGGCGATATCCCGAGGCGGATGGACAGAAGGGATATGCATCGATTTATGCGATAAAGGACGTACATGTTCTGTATATATTGTACCTAAGTCCTAGTTGACGCCGCGCCATTGCAGTTTAATTGAGATGTCTCCGCTCTGGTGATAAGGCAAAACGCGGCGTTGAGTTTCACCACGCAATATCTCGAATTCAGACGGAAAGTCTTGACACTAGTTCTCTCTGATTACCTGAAAAAATATTAGTTTTTTTACTATTATTATCTCCACTATATGTCACAATCGCATTCTACATAGTAATAACTATAGTACCTTATATTTTCTTTATTTCATCATGGCGTTGTGTGGCAATGTCCGGCTGTATACGATGGCTGTGGGTTTAATTCAAAACGGGGAATGATTATATTTTAATTTTTCTTTGCTCTAATGACAAGACAAAGAGCGGCATTGAAGCGGAGTGAAGTAGAGAACGAATTGTCTTGACATTGGGTTCTACATTGCTATGCGTGAAGCTGAAAAAAATCATTAGTATTTTACTATTATTATCTCCACTAAATGATCGATCATTATACGTTTTGTAATATCCGATTAATTTTCCTTCATACATTTTGTATCTATTATAAATATGATATAGCGAATTCAAGTTTATGTTCTTATTCATCATTTAGTTTTCATTTAATTTCCTTGCGTAATAGGAGAAAATAAAAACATTTTTAATGTAATATTTAAACTCCCCCGAGTTCGAATCGAACACTGATCCGACTACGTTTACAGCCGTTGTACCACTGCACCACAATGACCTCTATATTTATTATTTTCTGCAAAATAACTTACCTCATATATAGAGAGAACTATCTCAATTTAGTTCTCTACTCAGTAGCCTTACATCTGTATTACAATACTATAATCCAGTTCTAAATCACTATAAGAACTAACACTTTGTCATTCCGTTGACAGCTTTATGAGATAGGGCAAAGGCCTGGCGGTGTGAACACATAAAATATTAATACACAATTTGTACGAGTGGCCGTCTGTTAATCTACTTTTATAGAGGTTTGGGAGGATTCATTATGACAAAGGAATTTTTGCTAGTTTTTTTTAAGATCGCTGTCACTGCTAGATGTTTAAATTTTCGTATGTAAATGTACCTAGTAACCTAGTGAACCTAGTGTTATTCACTTACAATAAGAAAAATACATAAAGAAAAATATAAAATATATATATAAAATATATACATACTCTCTTGACAAATAATCATTTTTAGAAATAACCTTTGAGTAGCGGAAATTAGTTCAAATTTCCTCACAGGTCAACAATAATCAACAATAATGCAAATATGTTGTAATAAGCTTTTAAGATGCTCGTCGTAGATCGATAAGAACCTATGGCGATTGGAAATATAGAGGTACGGGTTCAAACACTGCTATATATTTTTTTTACGGTTTTGAATATTTTCGTTAAGAAGTTTTTACATTTGTTATGTATATTGGTGTTGGTAGTGAAACCCATATGCTACGCTTTGTATAACCAGGAAATGAAAATAATTCAATTATAAACTTTCCATACCAAACTGCGTTACGAATGTTTTCCTTTATTATGAAAACAATGTTTTTATCACTTGATACTTTTATCGTGGCGCTGAGGAACTGTACACGTGATTGATTTTGGGTTCAATTCCCATTTAAGGAATGGTTATATTTAAATTATATTTTCATTTCTTTACTCTGGTACCTAAGTTTCGCTACTCGACACGCAATGTCTCGATTTCAGGTGGAAAGTGGAGTACGGAGTGTCTTGACCGGATCTCTCTACTTACATGCTATGCAGGAAAACTTGTAAAAATAATAATAATAATAAGAATAATATATGTCCATAATAATTTGGAAATTCGTACTCAAGAATAATTTTATTTTCGTAGTCAAGTGTGAGATTAAAGGTGATATGAAAGAATGATAGGTTTATTTATTATTATATTTGAAATCAACGAGGCCATAGCGGTGTTTAGTTGCCATGCCTGACGGTAATCGTGATTGGTTATGGGCTCGATTCTCTCTCTATGAAATGATCATTCATTTCTCCGCTCTGGCGAACAACACAAAGCGCGGCGTTAAGGTCCACCACTCAACTCACAATGTCTTGAGTTCAGGTGGAAAGTTGAGAACGGTGGGCCTAGACACTAGGTTCTCTCTTCTATGTAGGAGAGCAAGGTTAAACTGAAAACTTTTAATCGTAATATTTTAAGCATAAGTGTTGCTTAATATGAATTTAATTTTTTTTGTTTTATTCATACAGTATCTGTTAGACTACTACTAACTTCTGCAACGCGATGGGCCCGGCACCCACACGATGAACCTACAGAGTGCTGAGGAGAATTATTTTTCCTTTAAATGGTTTATATCTATGTAAAACTGTGATGATTGAGAAATTTAAAGCTTGATTTCACAGTTCTATATAACAAATTTTGCAAAGAAGTATTGTCTTAAAAGAAATACGAAAAAAGAAGTTAGTTTCAATATATTCTTGTAAAAAAATATATATTACAAAATATAAACAGCTTAAAGCAAACGGGGAGACAATTAAAAGTCATAGAATAAAGTAACTTGGTTACAACTTAACTGATTTGCATGTAACTGCAGTTATCGCAGCCATTATTGAAATTTTATGTGAGTTTGATTATTATTCAGTAGACCGCTATTAGAGGAGTGGACATGGATTTTAATGCTAATATAGTATAGAAAAGGCTTTTTTTAATACAAACATCATTGTGTAATATATAAGTATACATTTTTATAAATATTAAATTATATATAATACATTCCACCTTAATATTCATTCACGGACACATGACCAGTTTCGGTTAGCTAATTATAGTTTTTTTTTGCAACTTTTTACTGTAAGTCTTCACTTTACTTCCGTATCCCAGACATTGCGTATTGAGTGGCGTAACTCAACGCCTCGAAAGGAACGCTCGGGTTCCCGTATAGCTAGGAATCTCTTTTTCTTTCTCTTAGTAGGGGAAACTTAAACGCCACACTATGTCTTAACGGACGGCTAGAAATGAAAACATTTTCAATACTATATAATTCTCCGATTGACAACCGATCCTACAATTATAAAACAGACGATATAGTAAAATAGCTCAGTATGGACTTTTATAGTTTTTATACCAGATCCTTAGTAATTTAGCCCGTCTTAACCGAGATATCGTTGATTTATGTAATGGAAACCTGGTAATTGCTTTGAAAGTGGTAACATGCATAATTTATAAAGCAGCACTTCGTACTCTATTGTCATATAACGTATACATGAATGCATCAGTTACAAAGTATTAATTATTGATATGAATATCCTGTTCACTTCACTTAATATTTATATATATAAAAGCATAGATAAATGATGTCTGTGTTTGTATGTATTTTTTTTGAAGGAAAATACTACTTGTTTAAGCGCGTTAAGCACTTCTTGGACAAATAAAGATCGTGGAACTCGCATCATCGTCACTAATAAGTAGTATGTCGTAGCATATTATTTTATGTCAATAGATTTAAAATCCCGATTGATGTTGATAGTTTCTAATTTAAACATATAAAATTTCCAATTTTAATAATTAAAGCCTAATTATACAATAGTATAATTTTTCACTTCTTTCGACAGTCGCTTTGACTGTTATGTGTCGGTAGGCCGAGAGAGTTTGGTGCTTTCACAAGTTATACTCTTTCTTTTTGATCTCTCTCATACATTTGTTCTTATAGGAGACTTTTTACGCTGAATGGCTTTCTTTTTTGTTTCTACGGTAGACACCGTACTTCGCCTTCATCATAGTGGTAAGGAATCATACCACTATGATGAAGGCTAGACTCGCCTTAATCATAGTGGTATGATTCCTTACAGAATTAAAAAACACACCTTAATTACTGTTTTAAATCATACAATTGTGATACCATAATTCTCCGTCGATTTAAGTATGTAATATAAAAAAAAATTATTGGCTACTGAATAAAAAATAGTAAGTACCTATTTCAGCAACTTTGAAAACTTCTACACGTAAGGGAGCGAAAGAGGAATTGTAAATTCGTATGAAACTTGATTTTTGGGCTGCTTGTTAAAAAAAGTAAATTGCCGTTGCGGCGTTTTTGTAGTTCACACAAGCGAAGCCGCGAGCGGACGGTTAGTATAAGATAAAATTTCCAGCAAAAACATCTAAAAACAAATTTAGTATGTAAATTGCCTCGAGGCGCGTTGCAAATCATCCTATTACAAATTTTAATGAGCCCAAACGAAAAGGTTCGCTTTTCCATTTTAATTGGCAGATTATCTTGACAGATGCTTTTGTTTTTTAAAAATCTCTGAATAAAATCAGATCGTGTCAAGAACAAAACAAAAATACTAATAATAAGTCGCTCTTAAGCTTATATCATTAGTTTTACTAGGACCAACACATTTATTTTTTATTCAGCTTGACAATGTATCCCGCATAGCTAGAATCGGAGAGACATGACACTCATAAGTACCAGAGGGGACAAATGAAAAGAAAATATGAAAATTATAAATAAATGAATTTTATCTTTTTTTAAATTTATCTATCATATATACGGTGTAATACTTTATCACCTGTAGTTCAATCTAAATCTAAATTTAAAGAAATTGTTACCCGTATTTTTTGACTTTATTACAGTATTTTCTGATTATTTTGTTATTTTGTCTGACAAAAAAAGTATTGACAAAGTGGAAGGTTTTTAGTCTCTGTCGTCTAACGATTTCTTAGTTGCTTCTTAAATATTCTCTACTCACAATAATTAAATAAAGGTCACTCGTACATTTGATCTTATAGAAGTCATCTATTTTATTCCATAGAATTTATGACGGTATAAAAATATGGGTTAAACACTTAGCAAAGAGCTTTAGATGTTTTCACGTCCGTGTTAAGATTGCCAAATAAATGGCGATTGAAAGGGTTGTTTGTGACAGTTCTTTGGAATTTTATTGAAGTTTAAACGTTGATTTTTTTTTTTTTTTTTTTTTGAGATGTCATGGGAGTTGCAGGATTAATATCACCGATCATCGATTGAATAGCTTAAATATAAAGTAGGCTATCTATACTCTAGACCTAGATATATAAATCAAAAATTTCTAGAAGTTTTACATTTTTTAATTAATAATTAATTACTTAATAGAAGTGGCCGTTGTGGCGCAGTGGGGTGGGTCTGGCAGTATTCTCGATTGGTTGTACGTTCGATTCCATTTCATTCGATTAAATTATTTTCTTCATAATCAGTTTCGCCACTTAACAAACGCAATGTCTCGAATTCTGGCGAAAAGTGGAGAACAGAGTATCTTGAAAGGCGTGAAGCTGTAAAGCTTGGCAATAATATAAAATAATCTAACATCCGATTGTAATTTTAAAATTATTGAAATCTAATACGTTGTTAGTTCTCACGATACTACTGTTAAATTATATGTGATTATAATTTTAAACATGACAAAGTACACTCACTCCATTCGTCTGTGAAGCGACGCGTGTACGAAACTTTTAAAAATAAAATTGCATTCAAATTCATCCCTTATAAATAGGGTTGTACAATCACTTTTTATTCCCACTTATTTGAATTATTGTATTAAATCAAATCGAAATGTAAACTACTGGGCGTGTTGACTTGTATTTAGCTATGTTTAATGGTTTTTATAACACTCAATTTATCGCGCATGGTCTCACAGGCATAATACGTAATAAATTACCGAATAAGCAACTAACGTGTGTCTACACTTTAAAATTGACTAGATTTGTTCGACTGTGTGAATTTATAGACGATTTAATTTTGTTTATTGTGTACATTTTGTTAAGTAAACACGTTTGCTGGGAAAATAATATACATTATGTTCGTATTAAAACAATCTGAAGATTAGGCCGTAAAAGACAGAAATGTCGGTCAAGTCCTCCACCATAGCGGTCATGCCCTTTACCCGCTACTAAGCACCTTTTACGTAAACATAGATGTTTTATAATATAATTAATTTGGCAAAAATACTATAAACATGAATGAGTAAAATTAAAGTATTTTTGGATTTATGTATTATATTTTCAATAATAAATGTTAATGCAATTGTACAAATAAGAAGAATAACAATTACTGGCATAACTTAATTTAAATTTAGATTTAGTTCTCAGTAGTAACTACCCAATGTAATTAACTGTTAAAAATCAAATAAACTAAGGAAAAAAGGATACAGACCTGGTGTTTGTAGTGTTTATATATACTAATAAAAAAAGTTGGATCAGTTCGAAAGTTCTAAAAGGATTTTTTTACATCTAAATTTGATTAACTTGATTTTAAGTTCTAGTTTGATATATACATATGTATCTAGGTACACTCATATTACTTTTCTATTTAATTTATAAGTCTTAACTTTCACTTATTGGTTCCATTCACAACAACGTGCGTAGAGAATCGGTTGTTTACGGAGGGTACAATAATTTAAGAGATAGAAAAAAAATGCATTCCGTTTTATTCTTTCTGCTTATTGGATAGCGGATCCTAACACCCTGCTTTACCAGTCAAATAAAATTAGTTTTTAGCAAAATTTCATAGAACAGATATTGAACCCACTATCCACGCGTGACACAATTGTCAACTAAGCCTCGACGGTGTTATACTCAATACATATGAACAAAATTTTATTAAATTTAAAAAAAAATTGAATTCGACATTATTTTAATGATTAACGACAATAATTTTATTCCATTAGTTGTAAAATCTATTAAACCTAACCTATTAACCGCAAGCTTTATCACCAACCCTCTCACGTCCAATCCCCACTATTTGTCCGATCCTAAATAATTGTATCGAGAGAAAAACAAGCAACCTCACGTCACGTACTTGCTTGTGCTTTACTTTATCGTGTCCGCGTCCAGGAATTAGTTGTGACATTGATAGATGTCGGTACAACTGACCGATTTCAGTATTGTAAGGGTTGTAGATTTCATATAAAAATATATTTTATATGAATATTGATCTTTACACCTTATTAGATTAATTATATATAGGATATTGTGGCGTAGTGGGTAAACTCGATTGGTCGTGAGTTCGATCCCCACTCGGGGGACTGATAATAAAATGTAATTCAATTATTTGTAACATTTTAAAGTGTTTTTCATACAGTTAAGAAATTGAAAATCATTTTTAATAAGCGTACAAAAATTTGAACGCAGCGTAATTCGAACTCACATCTCTTGGAAGCGGACTGTTATTTTTTTACGTAATTGAAAAATATATCACTACATTTAAAATAAAAAATAATTTACATATCAACATAAACTAGAAAAGACAATACATTTTGTTACCTATTAATAAATCTATCGTATATTGGAACGTGTCGCATCGGATCGCAATTAGCGCAATGTTGCGTCGCCGTCCTTACAAAGCTCAGTTGATCCGCAGCTTTACGACAGATAAATCTAACATTACACGTTTAATAGCTAGAAGTGCTATTTAAATACTTTTTTTTTTTTTTTTTTTGATAACGTTTCCTTATTTTTAGAAAACTTATAAAATCGCCTCTTGAAAATCGTTAAATTTCCAAAGTGTGTAAATAACATTTTAAAATGCCAAAATTGATATAAGCCTTGTTCACTTGAGTTACAAAAATGACATACAATTTAAAATTCATTTTTCTAAACATTAACAAAATAAGATAGTACTATTTGGAAAAAAAACTAAAATTTCATTGAATTCTTTAGAAATTTATTCCTACCTATAATACAATATTAGTATAAGAAAATAATATAAATGATAAACTATAAGTATGATTCTGCCGCTTCCAAAGATTATAATTCGATGTATTCGCATTTGTAATTGTGGAATATTCGCGTGTAACAAAATTAAATTGCAAGCGAGTTTTAGGTTCAAATTTAACTGAATTTGAACCTAAAACTCGCTCGCGTACAAACAAAGTTAAAACTGTTTGGTTTTAATTTTGTTTGTACAATTTGAGGACAAAAATAGCTGGTATTTACTTTAGGTAAAAAAAATTAGATATGATTTTCCCGCATAGTATGGTAGTCAGAGAGAACTTATATACCGAATTTGGCCGGCCAGCAACATCCCTGTAGCTCTTTTTGTGTTAAACGATAGTGCATGCTTAATGGTGGAACTCAACGCCCCACTTTGTCTTACTAAAGCAGAGAAATGAAATAAGATCATTCTACCGACAGATATTCAGGAAACATTGATTGTATTCAAGATTGTTTACTTTAATGACAATCAAACTCAGTATTTTTAAATTCATCCCGTTCATTCTTCAATAAATTTCACTTTATTTTCATCTTCATTCATTTTCAGTTGTCAGAGAGAACCTGGTGCCATGAGACTCCATTTTTTAGTTTCCAGACATTCTTGTTAAGTAGCAGAACTCAACGCCGCGCTTTGTCTTAGGTACCAAAGCGGAGAAATGAAAATAATTTGAAAATTATTATTCCCCCCCAAGTGAGAATAAACCTACAACTGAAATTAAATTAAGAGTTCAGAACACATTCTTATATTCAAACATTATAATTTAATTATAAACTTTTTAACCCAAATAATCTATTTAATTAACCAGATAGCATTTTTACTAAGAGATATATACCCTATAAAAAAATCATTGAATATACAAACAAATACAAAATATTTATTACAAAATTATTTAATACAAATATTCTATAGAAAACCAAATTCACTTTCACAAATGTTATTTCGTGATAGATCACTGACACGCGCCTTGGACTTTTCCTATGACGCAAGGAAATTGAATGATAACAGAATGATGAATAAGAAAATAAATTCGAACTTGCTATATCAAATTTATAATAGATACAAAATGTATGAAGGGATCGGAATCGGATATTACAAATCGTATAATGATCGATCATTGAGACGAGATAATAATAGTAAAAGTAAAGTTTTTTTTTTCAGTTTTACCTTTTTACTCTTATAACAGTGTAGGCAGAAAGACCCCATGGTTACGACACTTCGTTCTCTACTTTTGCTCAACACCGCTGTTTATCTAGTCACCAGAGCGGCGAAAATGAAAATAATTCAAATATAATCATTCCCCGTTTAAATCGAACCCGCAACCATAGTATACAGCCATACATTTTTACACTACGCCATGATGAAATAAAGAGCATATTAGTAGATACTATAGTTATAATTATATAACTATTGTAATAATCTTTGTATATAGAGTGCGATTGAGACGCAGCAGAATTTTAATTAGAAAAATTATGGTTATAAGTTCCTTTTCCAATATTAGGTTTATTAGCAAACTGATTGAGCAAATTGGTTTAAGTATGTCTATTTCTAAATGGGCAAAAAGAAAGGCCAGAGTGATATTTATAAAAACATCTTTTTTTTATAGTTTCACGCTTTGCAAGGTATTGCATAGCAGTATAAAAAGTCATAGAAAAACCTTGTGTCAAGACCTCCACTTTTCGTCATTAAGACATTGTGTATCGAGTGGTGGAACTCAACGCCGCGCTTAGTCTTACCAGAGTGGGGAAATGAAAAAACTTAAATATAATCATTCCACCGAGTGGGGATCGAACCCACAACCAATGGCGCTTACAGGAAGACACTGTCCCACACGATGGCCTTAATATAAAATATTAACTTTGTACAAAAGAAAGAACAGCGCTGTGAGTGTTCATAAGTCAGTTTATTTGTATGGACTTGTTCGCGGAAAGTAAAGTATATATATATATATTTATATATACAGAAACAAGTACATAAATATTTTTTGTAATCTATACAATATTCGTTACAAATACATAATTTAAAAACAAAGAAGTTTGAAGAATTTGCAGCGTAATGAAAACCACTATTAAATCACAATTGATACATGGATACATGGGATTAAGTTACCTACAAACTGGACCAACATTTAAACTACAAATAGCAAATTTACCCACAAAATTCACTAAGATCCTATTCATCAAAGTCCCTAACTAACAATACATTATAAACTGTCAAATGCTTAAAACGTCTCAAGCAATACATATGTAAATAGGCCGTCCCTTTGGCGAACTTTATTGTTATGGCAAGATGTCAAGCTATGAAAGCGTTAAGACGTTGGAGACTTACAGTCGTTGTGTTTAGCGAACTTATTCTAGGTAATGTAAAAAATAAGGGACTGATGTACACTGACATATACTGACTGATAGTATCATTAATATAGAAATATACTGACACTATATTTTTTATAAATAAATATATGTATGAAAACAAATTAAATGTATTATTGAAAAGAAAGAGGTTATTTATTGTAAAATATTATATATTTTAATTTTATTCTGTTTCCAGACTAAATATAACACTTTCTTTAATTAAGGTAGGATATTGAAACGTGTATAGAAGGAAAGCGATATAATGATTATTTCTTAAGAAAATAAAATTATTAATATATTATCAATATATTGGTTAGCCATTTAGTTAGCTAGTTAGTTCGTTAATTAGTTACTTAGTTCCTTATTTATCTAGTTATTTATTTAGTCATCAATAACATTATACCTGTAGTTTTACACAGCTGTATGTATATATTAAGCGAAGCATATCTAAGTGCTTTAGATTCCGATTGCAAATGTTCACGAAATTCAAAACAGGCAGTTTGCGCGTCGATGAGTGTCGAGCCTTTATTGAAGTGATTTTACAGGATTTCAAAATGCTGTTTAAGTTACTGCTAAGCGTTTCTGTTCCGGGCAATAAAAATAAATAACTGAGCTCTGTGAAAACAATTGCGTATATTATATAGGGGAGTTATATTAGAAAAAGATTATTGGAATTCATTGTTACGGATAAATTTTACGGAGACTATGAATTTAACTTACCATGCCTTGCCTAGGTGGTAATGCATTAAGTGCGGATTCGATACGTTTAAACATTTTCATAAAATTACCAAAATCAGCTTAATTCTCTGATTTGGTAATATTATTTAATATTACTTTTATTTATGTTTATTTTTCATCCTTGCTATATATTTATCCAGCTTCACGCTTTTTCCGCATACCAGGGTACAGAGTGAACCTAGGGTCTAGACACTCCGTTCTCAACTTCCCGCCCGAAATCGAAACATTATGTTCTAAGTGGCGGAACTCCACCATGCTTTGTATTAGTTGCCAGAGCGGAGAAATGAAAATATTTTAAATATAATCATTCCCCTAAGTGAAAGTCGAATTCACAAGCAATCGCGTTTACATTCAGACGCTGTCCCACTGCGCCATAACGGCCTCTTTTTTATACTTTATGAAGTATATTTATACCTATTTAGATACATTACAAACGTAATGAAATGTAAGGAAAGCCCTATGTTAGGATTTCCTTTGAACATAGGAGTAGTACAAATTCGTATATAATCAGAATTTATGGAAAAAAAAAGGATTCTATCTGCTTACATATTATGATTCTTAAGAATATTAAAATAAGTTAATATAGTTCATTTAATTGTGCGCTGAATGTTCGTGTAATAGAAAAAAAATACAACATGCCAGCTTCTAATGTTGACATAAACAGTAAGTTCAAAGCGCCATAAAAAGTGGACTGAATGAAACTTTACGTTTTACTTCACTCACTATATCATTGACCTTTACATGTATATCAACAGTCTTGAAGAAAGACGATATTTCCAAAATTAATTCCATCCCAATTATAATATAGACAATCTTAAATTTAAACAAGACAATGCCTTCACTAAACAAATAGCAAGCCCTTTAATCAAGACAGTCTCAGCATCAAAAGCAAGGCAAGGTAACTGAAATCAATTTTAACATTGTGACAAATATCAAAACGTTTACAACAAAACAAATATGCCATTGGTAAAATTAATTATTTACCATCGAGTTCTGAGCGTTTTGTTCCTTTGACCATATCGCTAGAGTCGCCAATCTGCTAAGAGGCAAGTTGTCGATAAAACATTTATTCATGAGATCCAAATCCATAGCTTTCAGACTAGTAATAGATGGCAGTTTAAGTTTTGTTTTGGTACATTACCGGTATTAAAGGGTTGGTATTGTATTATGTAATACAAACAAATTTATCTATGTTCGATTATGTATTTATCTTCTATTTGTATATTATGTTATTCATTAATTTTTTAAGTGAAAACTTCTTTAGGCGCGTGGAGTACTTTTTGGGTGAATAAAAATCATAGAACTCGGGATATCGTTTCCGAAAGCGTAATATCGCTTGACGTTAAGCTGCGCTGGAAAGCCCATATCAAGAAAAAAAAAAAAGAATTAGGTATCCAATATCAAAAAATGTATTGGCTTCTTGGCAGATTCTCCCAGTTGTTAACCCAAAACATGCTGCTTTTATATGAACAAGTCGTAATGGACAGGTGTATCCCACTGTACCCCATATAGGCCCCGCAGCTATGGACTTATTAAAATTTTTATACCTTTTCTAAAAATTAGTTGCCACAGAGACATTAATCACTTAATTCATGGAATTAAATTCTCGAAAAATACTAATAATAAGCTAAAATTAATTAAAACTATCGATGTATTATATTAAAATAGTTTATTTAAATCACTATTACCTTGCAGTATGATATTATATGCATTCATAATCCTGTCTGCCATGAACAATACCACAGAATATATTAGCTTCAAGTCACCAACAAGCCGTGTCTTCATTATTTGGCAATTGTTTTAAGAAATAACTTCTATGTGTGTGTGTATTGGTATGTGTGTGTGTTCTGTGGTGTAGGCTATGATTATGTTTAGTGAAAAATTATATTTACAAATATAAATCTTAGTCTAATTAAAGAAAGCGCGTTATGGCTAAAATAATATTGATAAATATTTCTACTTTACACTTAGGCAATAATTAAAGCTTTTATTTTATCTTGAGTAAAAGAGGCAGTAGGTTATACTGCCAAAAAAGAGCCTATAGCTACCTATTAGAGATACATTTTAGAGTTACAAAATATTTTTAGAAAACGTATTATAATTTGAACGCATCGGGATTTAAACCCGCGCCTCTTGAAAACCGTACAAGCGCTCTGACCGTAAGCCATACGTTCTACATCCGGCTACTACAACCTATTTTTTTGTTACCATATAGATATTTTTATAAATTTCTGCTACCCAAAGTTTATTCTAGGAACAATTTTATTTTTATCAAATTAAAGTATTTAAATCCTAATTTAATTTTAAAAAAATATATACCTAACTTAATTACAATAATGTTGAAAATGAATTTTAAATAATAATCCAAAACATTTTTTTCATTGAGCTACGGCATAAATATCGCGCATGATTTAAAGCAAGTTTTAAAATTATTCATCATTTTTATATATGAGATTTAATCGTAAGCATTTTCTTTTTTTTATAAATGACTATATACGTACAAAATAGTATTCTATAAATAATTTGCATACATATATAAAAAAAAATGGAATAAAACAGCTTTTCTTCAGACAAGTTTTTTTTATTTAGGCTATTCCTGTGTGTAACTGTAAGGTCATGTAATTGTTAAGATGCCCTTTTATCACGAGGGTTGGGGATACATCAATTGTCCCCTACAGATGGAGAAAGGTCGATTAGTTAATGTTTCCGATAAAAAAAATATGCAGTGAGTTAGTGCATAATTGTGCACGGGACAGTGGTGGGTTCCATTCCTGTTCGGGGCAATATTAATTTGGCATCCCAAGACCAAATTTCTGAATACGGTTCGAAAGCGGAAAGCAGAGGTTCTAAAACTGGGTTTTTTGACTATTCTATTATTTATATATAAGGAATATGTACGTGAAAAATAATATAATTTATATATATATCTAAATTTATGTTTCCATCATGGCGCAGTGGAACAGCATCTGACAAAAAACGTGATTGGTTGTGAGTTCGAATGATGATGAATGATTTCCCCACTCTGGTGATGAGATGATTTCCACATCTCAACAATATTTCTTATCTAGGTGGAAAGTGGAGAACGCTGTGCCTTGACAATAGATTCTCTTTTGCGTGAATCTGTGAAAAAGAATCTCTTTGCCTCATATAAGAAATACTCATGTCATGTCACTCCGTTCTCCCTTTTATATTTAAAACTCTGTAGCTCCAGCTATATTCTGTTAAGTAAATCCTAATATGCGAATAAAACTCACAACCTTCACAATCACAGCCTTACACTTTTCAAGATTTAAAAATAATTAACCCATTATCCCTACCTGATTATGAACTTGTATTACTGAAGGTTGAATTTTCCAAAACCCATTAAAAATTATCGAATCTCCATGGAACAACTCAGCCAACTAATACCTTGAACTGCGAATAACTAACGGAAAAGTTAGTGTTGCCTCACTAGATACTTTGTGTATAAGAAAAATTACGGTAAATAATAAATTACTTTACAAAATAAATTATACATATACAATAACGAAAGCCAACGTGGCGCAGCGGGACAACGTATTACTGTAAACGCGTTTGATTATGGGTTCGATTACTTTTTGGGGGAATGATTATATTAAAATAAATATTTTCATTTCCCTGCTATGATACATAAAACAAACGTGGCGTGGGGCTCAGCAACTCAACACTCACTGTCTCGTATCTCGTAGCAGAAATTTGTAAAAATCTACAGATATTACAAAAATAAGCGTTTAAGAATTTTGACGTAGCCTGATATAGAACGCATAGTTAGAAATAACTATTATTTCTGTCGTAGCATTCAGACCGCTTGGACGGCGCGGATTTGAATCCCGGTGCGTAGAAACTTTATATGTTTTCTAAAAACGTTTTTAAATTTCCAAAGTGTGTAAATAACACTTTAAAAATATTATAAATACACATTGTCTCGATTTTGGGCGGAAAGTGGAGAACGGAGTGTCTTGACTCGCTAGGTTTTCTCTGACTACCCTGCTATACGAGAAAAAGCCTGGAGCTACGTTACATATAAAATAACAGTTACCAACAAAAATATGAAACACCCTTAAACAAATACAAAATACTCGTCATTATAAAAAATCATTCGTTTTTTTTAAATAAACCCGCGGCATACGATACCGCTTAAACAAGGCACTCGTGAATTTTTTATAAGTTAATTGCTAATTTGCGTATCCTATTCCCCGATGTTGCTTCCTATTGTCGAAATTCAGGATAATCTACAGGTACAAATTTACCTGTAATATTATTTTTTTACAGGTATTTTTTTAAATTTTATTTTACCTTCCCTTCGTCCTGTGATTTGGAATCTGTTTTAATTATTTCCTCTTCGGTAAACAAAGGACTTGAGTTTCATTCTTGCTTTTAAAATTTTATATTTTAAATATCAGAATTTGCTTTTTTTCTGGCGGAGTGGTGTTTGAATTTTTTTTTTTGAAATAAGCGACTATATAAAAAACCTAGTATCAAGAAAATCCTCTCTTTACTTTCCTCCCGAATCGAGACATTGTGTGTTGAGTGGCGGAATTCAACTCCGCAGTTTGTCTTTCATACTACCAGAGCGGAGAAATAAAAATATTTTTAAGCTAGGGACCCGCTCACTTCTTCGCCCGCGTGGACTATAGCTGTATTGTATTTTGTACGGCCTTTTCGTAAAACAATAAAATTCCTGAAAAGAATTGGCAAAAAACGAAAGCGTATGCTAATTTTGAGATCCTTAAGTATCCCTATATAAATTTTCAACACAATCGGTTTAGGGGTTTGGTTGTGATGACGTCACAGAGAGACATATAGAGTCAATTTGGCATATATAATATTATATTAGTATGGATATTATCATTCCCCCGAGTGGGTACGAACCCCCAACCAATCGCGTTTACTTGAACATGAGCTTATTTTTTTCTAAATTAGGCTAATCAAAATATTTTTTAAATCCCGTTCAGCCGAGATAATTTCAACTGCGTCATATTGACGTCGAATTTAGTTTTAGCTAAAAGCTATCATTTACAGCCTGTATGATTCACCCTCTTTCAAATAATACAGAAAAAACATTTAAAAATATTAAATCAAATCTGCATGTACGTGACGACAAAGTTTTGCAGGGGGATTAAATTAACTTACAATTTCTTTAAAGTTATGCACGTTCTACACTTTGTAATGCTATGAAGTGATGGCAACGGTCATAAAGGGATTAGTATCAGTATGAAATAAGATATTGATTTGATGTGAGAAATTGTGATAGGATTTTTATTTATATTTTTTTTAAGTAACTTAGTTAGATTAATATAAAATTGTTATATAGAATGTTTAGTTAGATATTGCTTTGTACTTTTTTTTTTTTTAAATATTTTAATTTACACGTGATTATTCTTATCTTTAAAACCCTAAACGAGTCCTAAATTTTGTTCACTTTGAACTATTTAGATTTATTTTATTTTTAACATGTTTTTTTTGTAGTATTCTACTTATTTTTCTACTTTCAATATACTTTGAAATTATACTTTGGATAGCGGAGTCTAACACCGCATTTCATAATTGGTCTGCTTAGAACGTGATCTCAGAAAGCAATAGAAAGAATTAACCTATTTACCCGAACTATGATTCAAAGCTACAATCATTGCGTACAATTAAATATACTAAGCTAGTTAGTTAATTATAATAATAATATAAATAATTTGAGGCTATCATGGAGCAGTGGATCAGCAGACTGTTAACGAGATTGGTTATGGGTTCAATACATTGGGTGAAAGCAAGAAAATGAAAATATTTTAAAATTATTTTCATTTCCTTGATTTAAGCGCGGCGTTGAGTTCCGTTTCTCAACACGCAGTATCTAAAAGTGGAGAACACAGTATCTTGATACAAAAAAATCATTTAGAACGATTACAAGTATGATTAAATTATTCTTTCAAGTCCACACCATTACCAATTGTTATACACATAATTGAAATTATATTTACACAAATGTATTTTTTTACAGCTTTCACCAGCGTAGCAGTAGTAGGTTCTCTCTACCTAGTGTCAAGACTCTTCGTTCGCCACTTTCCGCCCGAATCCGAGACATTGCGTGTACAGTGCCGAAATTTAACGCTGCGCTTCGTCTTAGTTACCAGAGGGAATAAATAAAAACATTTCAAATATACTCTTTCCCCCGAATGGGAATCAAACCCATAGCCAATCGCGTATCATTACGTGTATTTTTTATACAATAATAGAAAAATCTTTTCTCCATGACCGTTTGTGAAGTGATATGTGGGCGCTATAACGCGAGGGTCAACCAGAAAATAGTGGACGTTGGCACAAGATGTCCAAAACACTTTGTCTTCATTCGCGACAGGATTACGGCGTGCTGTAAATAATATCAACGCGAGATACGTCATGCAACATTCATGATTGTTATTTTGGATACAGAGTGTTTGGATTTGGGTTTTGGGTTTTGTTTTTGTAAGACTTATGTTATTTTTTATATCTATATTATAGGTCACTAACTATGTGTCTCATAAGGGTCACCCAGCGGACAATGGAGAGCGCAATGCTTGGTATTTCCCTACGTGATAGAAACAGAAATGAAGACATTAATTGTCAAGTGGACCGACGATCTAGTCGAGGTCACCGCTGGATGCGGGAAGCGGTCCCGCGCCGCGATCGTCGTGGATATCGTCGAATGAATAAAACGACAATATCTATGTATTTTTTTTGTAAAACATTGTTTTTTTTCAGTGTGTATGAATTATTCTAGTGTAGGAAAACTTTTTGCTAAACAATGTCTGGTCGTTTTTAGACTTATAGAGAATAATGAGTAGCGGAATTACATCTACTCGTAATATGTTGCTTTTTGAAATGATTCGGTCCTTAGCCAATTAAAGAGAAAATCACAAAAGAAAGTAAAAATGACCAATAAAATAATATAGTGGTTTACTAAAAACATCACTCTGTATACTGGCATAAGTGGATTTGCCACAAATATCCTCTAGAGGAAATTATCTCTGTAGCTATTGGGCCCTAACAAGAATTATTGAGGGGTAAGTATTGAGGAAGCTTCAATACACGGTGGAATGACCAGCCAGTGTGCTTGATTCTTATTATACAAATGTGTTGACCAAAATCTTATTAGTCGTATAACGATAGACGTTGTTTTTTTCTTGTTTTTAGGACAAATAAATTCTAAATAATGATTTTTTTACTATAGTAATATAGGATATATTAAAAAGTAATTTTGTTTTGTACAGATAACTTGTTTATTTACCATGAGCTACTACGAATAGTTTGTTAATGACATTTTCACTGTATTTTTGACTCAATACTAGTTACATCTTCTTGCGTTACGAGTTATTGTATTAAGAAAATAATAAACTATAATCTAGTTTAAGGAGTATAAGTATAACTATAACGCGATTGGTCGTGGGTTCTCATTTCTTTGATGTGGTACCTAAGACAAACGCGGTGCTGCCACTTATCTCTTTAAATACTTTACAATGCGGAGGAACTACAAAAAAAATAACAATTACATATAAAAATAATTAAAATCTATGTGTCGTACACTTTGTCTATTCATATCAATGCTAATTAAATTAGCGAACGAAATGTTATTCACCCCGTCATAATACAGTTTCCCCACAAAGCGGGTAATCGCAACAATTTCTAGTAAATTGAAGTAAAAGATGAATTTAATCGAATCGAGTACCCTTGGGGGGTATAATTTAATAAAATACACTTTAGTTTTTTGTGGTAATGCGATCAGGCAATAAAATTGGTATACCGTTTTGAGTGTTAGTAGCGCAGAATTGAATTAGTTATGGAAATTCGAAATATATTTTTCTATATAATATCTCTTCTATAAAATAGTTCTTAATATTTAATTTTGAACATATACGAGTAGGTAAGAGAAAACCGTCATTTTATAAACATAACTATAATTTTACGTTGCTTAAAATCTATTAGGTATTTAAGTTTGTTTTTTTCCAGCTTTTTTCGCATAGCAGGGTAGCTAGTGTCAAGACACACCGTTCTCCACTTTCCTACCGACATCGAGACATTGCATGTTGAGTGAGTGGTGGTACTAAGTGCCGAGAAAAATCAATCACTTGGATGATAATCAAACCGTGAACCAATCAAGTTAACAGTCGCTGTCCCAATGCACCACGATGTTTTTACGGCAGTTAATCGCTAATTTATATCTCTGAGTATAGCTTAGTTTTGAATACATTAAAATGACACTGCTTGAAAAGCTATTAATAGCTTTTTGAAAAAAAAACGATAGAGAAGCTTTATGTTTTTTCAAGTATAGCAGAGTCGGTAAAAACAACCTAGTACCAAGATGCTAAATAGTGGAACTGAACGCCGCGTTTAGTCTTATTTTTTTTAACTTAACAAATCAGATGAAAACTCACACATGTAAAACGCTTGAGGCATCATATTATTATCTCATACACATTATAATGGAAAAAAAACATAATACAAGTCAAGAATCCATTTGTGATTCATAAATCTAAACTACCTGGTTAGATTGCGGCCGCGAGTCGCGACAGGCAATTTGTTATAGAGCTGCTCGGGCGTAAGACGATCCTACCCTTTCTGCGATTTTCAAATTTGTTATTGTTACGCTCTATGGTTTGCTTATTTCGTGTTTTGTTGTAAGGAAAATATAACATGCGCTGATGTGGAATAAGTAGCTTTGTATGTAGGATTATACTTGTGTAGGAAGTTTTTGGAACGTTTATGTTGATGTTTTGATGGATTTTAATCAGCTTTTTTTAAATTGCGCTTTTCTCCGTATATTAGTTATAGGTATATATCTATTTTTTGCTTGAAATCGAGATATTTCGTGTTTAGTAACGGTACTCAACGCCGCGCTTTGTCTTACCGAAGTGGGAAATAAAATAACTTCGGTTTGATATAATCATACCAACGACTGGGCATCGAACCTACAACTATCGCGTTTCTTCCACTGCACTACCATGGCTTCTTATATTAATTTAATTGGTTTGTAATATTTAAAAATTTTAGAGTAAATTTTGAATTTTCCATACAAAAAGAAGAAACTTAAAATAATGAATTGTTTGAATGTGTTCGAATTGTGATATAAAATTTTAGCTATATATAAGTGATGCATTTTATTATAATAACAGCTAGGTCATGAGTAAAACTCAAAATATTAATTTATAAAATATTAAAATATAGCATAGTATGTTGCCAAATGATAATTATAGGACTCTTTTCATCTTAAATGTTATTAAAAAAAATAATGAACTGGGTTAGCCTCAGTACATTTAGTTATAAATAAGGTTCATTGCAGGAAATAAGCTAAACACAAAATATAAAAAAAATTACAAAATGATTTCGTCCCAAAAGTATCTATATTAAATAACAAAGTAAAAAGCATACTTATTATTCATATAAATTTTATTTCAAGAAAAATTTTACTTAATCAAAGGTGCGTGCAGGCGGAAACAGTCTCTACCGGATGCCTTTTACCGGGCGGCATGTCTTTGAGCGGTGAGATCAATGACGTGGCAAAAGGGTGACAGTCAATGCCTGTTATTAAGTATACTTGAAATTTTATATCAATCGTAGCAGTTTTTGAAATATAAGTTTGTTTCAACGTATACATTGCTTCTTTGTATTATTAACGAAAAGTTATATTCCATATATATTCATAAGTATCCAGTTTACGAAACAGGTAAGAAAGCTCGTACCGCTAGCTTTTTTTCCTTATAAAGTACATTCAATACTGCAAAAAATAATAATTAATAAGGTATTATATTTTTCTACACACAGTCTTTTTTGCTATTTCATTTTTTCTTATTACTTATAAGACTAAGTACCACCACTCAAAACCGGACAAAGGAACTGCTATGCGGGACAAAATGTGACGCTGTGAAATAAATTATACTTTTTAAGTGTCACTTTCTTGGTCACCATAGTCGAGTCTATGCGTCGCATAAACAATTACATGGGAAATGAAAGCTTTCCTTCCCGAGGGAAACTTTTGTGACTGATCAGTTGTTTGAGACGTATTAATGATGGTTTCTGTTTTGTTTATGTTCATCTTTTTGGCTTTGATCATTGTTCTGGTAAAATAAATAATAATTGGTAAAAACTGACTAAAGCACTTAGATTTATTAAAATGCACTATAACTCTAAGAAATCATTAATGAAAGTAATACTATGTTGCCAAATTCGACTTTAGATAAAATTCAATTAAAGGTTTTTTTTTAATTTTTAATATGGTTTTAAATGGGATAAATATTGTTATATTACAGAATTATAACAATATTTAATAGTTAGAGTGGCATATGCGACGGCGTCTTTCTGTATACGCAATGCTTGTCACTCGGGATAATCATTATATTTAAATTTTATAATCATTTCTACGTTTTGGTGACGTGACATTGCGCGGCGTTGAGTTCCGCCACTCAACACGCAATATCTCAGATGCGGGTGGAACGGCAATGTGTGTGGTATTCTCTATGTATCCTGCTATGCGGGAAAAGACGTGACGCTGATAACAATATATTACAATGTATTTCAGTGTTATAAATAAAAAAGAAATTGTATGTATAATTTCATTTTTCGCTATAAAAGTTTTAATTAATACCTATTTGTAACAAAAAAGAAATTAAAATAAGGTTTCTTAGGAAAATAAGTACATATTTTTAGATTTGTAGCTCTTTATATGCATTTATACATAGCACTGCAAAAGTCCGAAAGTGCGACTAATCACTTACATAAATGCATGTCCTCAAAGAATGACTATACATATATTTCTTCTCTCCTCTTTTAATAATCATATTGAATATTTTACAGAATCATAATTGGATTATGCCAAAATATGCTAGAAACAGTGTCTTCGGGGCTATTAATTAGCACGTAGAGCCTTCTACGCATTTCGTAGCATAAGTGTCTGAGTTTTACGTAACTACGTAGAATCATTTTACACAAAATTATATCAGAAAATATATACAGGTGGTATTTGCATTAGTTATGTTAAGATATACTATATTAAAGGTAAAATATTTCTAGGGCGTATACAAAAAGTGAAACAAATCTACAGTCAGTAATTTAGGGGCAGGATTATTATTTCCGCTTTACGACTTTTACCTATACTTTATTATACGTAACGTAGTCATTATTGAACACAAATGACGTCAATATCTACTACTACTGCATTACTTTTAAACGTTGACGAACTGACATCTTTCATTGAAAAACCTAATATATCAGTTATATCTCTTTCTTTTTTACGCATTTACCTGATTTTTAGTAATAAACCTAAACCACGTTCAACTCGATTAATAATCTTATCTAATAAAATGCTATTTTAAGACAAATCGATACTTTTAATGAAAACACAGTTTTAAATACTCCTTATAAATGCAACACAGTTGTAAAATAAGACATTTTACTAAAAATTAAAAGGTGATTTTTTCGAACCAAATAAATAATAAAATAATTAGAACGTTTAAGTATCGTGAATTGAAAAAAACTTATCTTACGCCAAAACTGTAGATATAATTTGACGACTTGTATGGCCTAGAAAGATTATACTTTGTATATATATACACCACGTATTATAAATATAGATATTTCCTAAAAACATATTTCAACGCTATAATTAGAATACACTCGTATATATATTTATACTCATATTTTATTAATACTAGGGTGAAGAAATGAAAACGATATAATTATAATTATTCCGCCGGTTGGGAATGGAACTCACAACCAATCACGTTAAGAATCAGACGCTATGGTCACAATGGAGAAATAATTAGAATAAATACACAATAATAATATATCCTTAAAATAAATAAACTATATTATAAACGCATATTTAGAATAACAAACTCAATAAAGAAAAGGTGTGTACAGGAAATTGAAGCAATATGCTTCTCCCCAACGAATAAGTGACTGAAAGTGTCATTGACTAAGGTAATATAAAGAATTTGTGAGATCTAAGCTTAAATATTTAGCCTTGCGCTTATTCTCAAATAGCAGTGTAAATAGACAAAACCTAGTGTCAGGACACTCCGTTCAGTTTTTTCCGCCCGCCCAAGAGATATTGCGTGTTGAGTGGCAAACCTCAAAAAAGCGTATTATCAATCATCAATCATCATTCTACTTAATATCTACACCATAAAAATAATTTCATCAATACAATAATTTCCCATAAACACGTACTACGTACATTGTAAATAAATAAATAACATTTCCACCTGAAATAAAAGACAGTAAAGGTCGGTCCCCAAAAAGTAGTTAATCGCGTTTAGAGACCGCCTCCGAGCACGAATGGCTTCATTTACGATTTTTCTTTCCGGTTAGTGAGGAGGTATAAGCGGTATTATCGTGACTTAGCAAATTATTAATATACTAATTGTCGGCTGCAACTTACAACAACAAAAATAATTTGTAATAAGCGTATAAGAATTTTAACGTAGGAGTGTGGAGAACGCAAGGTTAGTGGTCAGAGCGCGTGGACGATTTTCAAGAGGCGCAGGTTCGAATCCTGCTGCATGAAAAATAATATAAGTTTTATAGAAAAGTAATTTACAATTTCCTAAGTGTGTAAATAACTCGTTAAAATACGTTTAAAATATTTAATGAAAACCTAGCAAGCATTCTACGCTACTTTTATTCGTAAAATAATCTTTGGGTGGAAGGAAGTTGTAAAAATCTCTGTAAAGAGATTCTAGCAACAAAAATATAATTATGAAGTGATAGCTCACAAAAGGTTATTATTTCAAGCTTTATCCCCACAGTACATCACTAGTTGTAATAAGCTCTATCGGTGTATTGAGATTAACTCGCCTTTATAGCTCAGGTTAGTGTACATTAAATTTAACGATTCTACTTCATTGGTCTATTGCTCTAAATTGGATCAGACAAAGACGCAAATGCTTTTTCAAATGTTTATTTTCTAGAGTGTTAAGAAAAACAAAGCTGTAACGAATTCTATTAGTAATTAACGGTAATGATTCTATTTTCTTCTAACAATAAGGTTTTATTGAAACTTTAAGTTGATTTTCTTTATTATTTATTTGATGAGGACATTGTCACTTAGTATGACTATTTACACGATGGTTTTGGATTCAATCTGGCCTTAGAAGAGCGTTATTCCTATCTAGCTAGTCACAGTACAGTAGTAAATATCGCCCCCCCAATAAGGTGTCAAGTTAATATTAATTTATCCTAACTTACCTGTTAATAATTTTTTATCAAAAAAAATAAACTGACGAAATTAATTACATAAAAGATATATATATATATATACGTATGTATATATGAGACCAAGATATGAGAGGTGTTCACATTACATAGTGAAATCAGTAAGTGAATACACAATCATCAGGGTTAGAATTTTTGTACAATATTTCGATAAGACAAATTTTGAAGTAAATTCTATATATTATATTAAAAATTATCAAAATCTGTCTCCTCTGTAAAAAGTTACACAAGGTCCGTTTTTACGTTCAGTTACAAAATATGTATTTTTTTTACTATTTGCCAAGTATATTCCAAAGAAAGGAGTTATTTAATTTTAATTCTTAATTTACCCATCGAACAATTATAATTTGTACCCATAAAATGTTACACATCCAAACCGTATCAGTCTGCGTCAATATAAAATAATTAGCACGAAGTTCCACAATTTAGTTAGGTAAATTAACTTTACCGTTTGATTTCGACACCAAATATTTATCACTTACTACAAAATGTACAAAAAGTGTAAAAATTATATATTATAATAGTAAGCTGTCACTTAAAAAATTCTGCATACCCGAAATATTATGGAATGGTGCTTAAAAGGGCGTACATTAATACAGGCATACTTACATAGTATTTAAATTTGATTATAAAAGTATTAAAATGTGCAATTACATTTTGAAACCTCTTACTCGTCACGTAGACTTCAGATAGGTCTGTTAGAGTTAGTTCGTTGTCTATCTCACTTTGGTGAAATCTTAATTATTTTAGAATTATTTTATAAAGTCTACAAAATTTGTATATATTAGAAATTCCATGCAAATTTTCAACTGTTTCACAATAACTTAAATGATTTATGGAAATGGAGCTGACCGAAATCATCAAACCAGCTTCTAACTTTTAATAGATCCTTAACCAAATCTCATCTTATCCTTTAACCCGTGACGAAATTACGTAAGTCTTTTAGCAGTAAAATCGCTCATAAAGACTATTTTATAATGGGATCGTAAAACTGACTTCAATTGGATAAGGGCGGTCCCCAGAGGCACTTTTTATAATTTTACGATTCGCCTCTGTGTCGTTAGTAAAAAAAATACGTTGCACCTGTTTTTTACATTATATATTAGAGAAAAAAAATCCATTTGTTGAAATAAATACTTGCGAAAAATTATATTGAGTGTGGTCTTTATATTCTAACAGCTTTACGCCTTTTCGCATAATAGAATAGTCAGATAGAAGCTGCTATGCCATAAAAAGCTGTCTTTTATATACTTTTATCAATCACAATAAAAAACCTAACACATCATTACTGTGGTCAACCGACCTACACTTTCCGGACGATTTTTAATCAAGACCAACTCGATTGAGCTCTACTCAACCGTTTAATTAGTCGCAGAATAGGGGGGTGTATTTTGATTACTTTGATAATTGTTTTTTAACCTATGTATGTGAAACGTCAATACAAAGCAAATAGAGGGTTGATTTTGCTAAAATTAAGAAGTAAAATAAATAATGGGTGAAAGACCCAAAAAGCCGCCGTTACACTTGTCAAATCAGATCGAAAAATACGTATATTATAATTTTCTTATTGTAAATGTCATTAGATTGCCTCGTAACTATTGGGGTTACTGTCATATAAATATTAATATTCAATTTGTGTTTTTTATTTTTAGTAATTTTTTTTGTATGTGTTTCTATATACTTGTTTTAAATACTTATCTTAGTTATAATGTTGAATGTGAACACGTGATTGCCTACATGATAAGGTTGGCTGGTAGATTATTATTCAACTGTGTGCATTAAAAGATAAATAAATAAATGAAAACTGCAGACATGTCCGGATCCTATGACTACAATATTTTCAGGGAGTGGCTGACTTTCTTGTTAAGACGAATAGCGAGAATACCAATTAAAAGAAGACCTTTTCAACTTCTTTTTAAAATTAATTTGTTATTATTTCTGTCGAAAAGGGAAATTGTACACGTTTTTAATGTTTTTAAAGTATTATTCACGTTTAGAAAATGTATTATTATTTTTTTATAAATATATTATTTTGAAATTTTGAAATATGTTTTTTTTTTTCATATCCTGAGCGTGTGAATAAATAGCATTCTTTCTTGCCACACGATTATTCTTAGAAATAAACTTTGGGTAGCAGAAATTTATAAAATCTGTCTACAGATATGCTAAAAAATTAAGTTGTACAAAATTTCACCGTAGCTGGAATAGAACGTATAGCTTAGCGGTGAGAGCGCTTGGATGGTTTCCAAGAGGACGGGGTTCGTATCTTGCTAATATCGTTTTCTAAAATTGTTTTTCAAACTTACAAAACAACATACATGTAGTTAAGTGAAAAATTTAGGAATAGTTTATTATTATTACATTTACGTAACTGAAAATATATATATTTTCTACAACTTATACAATTTTGGAACTTAGTTACGTGAAAGTTCTAAGCTAAAAGAGTTTGTGACTCAATTTCTTTGATTTATTTTATCAACGCGTAGAGTAGTCATTGGTTCCGAAGAACTTCTCACTAGGTTAACGTGTAAAGTTAATGTGTAAAATAAATAAATTTCTGTTATTGATTAATTATTCAGGGTTATTTAAATTCTAAAAGAACAAAACATTTCGGCCATAAAATTGATCTTATCCTAGAATTTTATATACGCAGCGCCGTGTAATAACTTTCATCATTCATTGCGAATATATGGAAAGACAACTATAAAAGGGGTATTCTATCAAATCCATACAAACAATAGATATAAAACAAGCCAAGTGGAACACCCTTTGAACGATTCAGCACTCGTCACGCCTGTCGACCGTACAGGGTGCTTCGTTTTAAAGCGGAAAAAATATTTTTTTTCTATGCTATGCGAGGAAAGTACGGTTTGTTTAATGTTCTAGCATCACATGCATGCAGAGATGGTAAAAAAATCTAGTCTTTAAACTCGTTGTTCCCATTTTAGTAACATTGCGTGTCAAGTGGCGAAATTAAACGCCGCGTTTTGTCGAAGCTTAAAGTAACATAAGTTTTTTATTAAGTAATTATAGAAAACTTAATATGTTCATATATACAAATAAACTGTATTTTTTTTTTATTTACTAATCAAAACTTGTGGAAACACGCTGTGTATCAATATCAATGATACGTAACTGTATGTCCAGAGAGAAATCAATCAATCCTCTGCACTGACACCTGAACCAAGTCAAAATATCTGTATAGCTTACCGTATATATATATATATATATGTATGTATGTATGTATAGTATGATATATTTTAGTTGACAAATGTAATATATACCTTTTTTATAGTATAGACAAGGCAAACGGGCGTTCGGGTCACCTTATGCTAAATGTCCACCGCCGCCAACGGCCCTGTGTAACACCAGAGAAGCTACAGGTGCGTTGCCAGTCTTTAAGATGGAAATACACGCGTCTTTTGAAGGTACCCATATCGTATCGACCTGGTGACACTGCCCTGATACTGATAGGCCATTTCACAGTTGTGTGGCAAGTTGGAGGAAGCTCCTACGTAACCGCACAGTAGTAGAGTGCCGCGTTAATGATATACCAACTATAAATTAATTATAAATGAAATATAATAATTAAACATTAAATTAATTTCAAAACAAATTATATCATTTATGTTATTTATTGCTTCTAGACCCATCAACGTGTAAAATACTCGTTGCTTTAGTAACGTGTATATCAAATAATACAAAATGTAAATCAACTACATTATAGAGTATGTAATATATGTTTTATTAATTTAATGTGTTTTCTAATGCCTCTGATTAATTAATTTATTTTATTTGTTATGGCTGGCTGGTAAGTCATACGTTCACGACGTACGACAAGCCAATATAATATAGATTAGCATTTAGAGCAATCGTTGCAAACGCGCTACGTTCAAATTTTTATACGTTTTCTACAAATATTTTCCAACTCTATGTGTATGATACTTTAAAATTGTTAAAATAAGTTAACAAATCTTTAATATTTCTAACTGCAGTTTTTTTTAATAGTCCAATAGAATTTCATCACGATCATTTTAAACTACAGTAGTGTACAGTACAGGAAACATTTTTCTTGTAAAGTACTCAACAGTTTGAGTGAAGCGTCACTAATATATGCTTAGGTGCCAAAACGGGATTAAATTTATATGCAGCTTCACTCATTTTTCGGATACGTGAGATTGTGTGTTAAGAACTTGGAAACCGTCCAAGTCTTTCCTTTAATATTTAATGTTTGTGAATAACATTTTAAAGTGTTAAAAATCGAACTCACAACCAATCATGTTTACAGTCAGACGGATTCACACTGCGCCACAATGGCCTTTTAAATTTATAATAGTATTTATTACTAAAGAAAAATATTAGATTACTTTTCTTTGTTTTATTGGTCAGTATCGTGCTTATGGTGGCGTGCGAGAACACAGTTTGTTATTATCTAGACGTTAAGTAATTTAGTTTACGATCTATAGCGCTTTAAACTTAGTTTGAATCATAGTGTTGGTAATAGAAGTCCAAAGTTCAGCTTGAATTTTAGTTAAAATTAAGTAAATTTGATAAACATTTATTTTAAGTGGTCATTTGTCATAATTTTGACGAGTTATTTTTTCATACAAAAACTATATATATTATGTTTTTAAGAGATACAGAAATAAAAATGAAGAATTATAACTGTATGTTGTACAGCTATTATATGTAATCAGCGTTTTATTAATACATGCAGGAAAAACTTAAGACCCTTTTTTACGAAAATTATGTGGACGAAGGAGTGTGGGAATTATAAGTTTATATTCTAAAGAAATATGGTTTTTACTCTTTTAATTATTATTTTTTTAACTTGCACTAACCCGTATCAATTAAGACCATGCTCCTCCTCACCAAAGGTTGTCTGGCAGACATTGCTACCAGCAATAAGACCGCCTTTGCACACTCTGTACTATTATCAAATCTTGACACTAGGTTCTCTCTGACTATCCCGCTATGCGGGAAAAAGCATGTAGCTAAAATAGATATCTACTTAAATATATTAAATGTACCTTCAGAGTACCAATATCCTTAAAATAAATAAGTAAATGTTTACAACCATTATTTGATATTTTAATTCATCGCCCAATGAATTGATAGATTAGCCTAGTCCATGAAAACCATGAAGTGTTTGTATATATATCACCTATACATAAATATACCTCACTTTTATTTCATTCAAATAGTAGCGTAAAAAACACAAAACAAAATTAACATATAATATCTATACGTTATCATTTTATTTATTTTATTTTTGATATACCACAAGACAATATATAAAAAAAATATATTGAACATTTTCAAGGTCTCTGAAACGGTGGCGGTATCACTAGTTTAGTGGGCCTATCACAGATTCTTGGCGGCCGCTGATATCCTCTTAGGTTTGTTAGGAAATCATGGATAGGCGCTAGTCGTTCTGATGATATGCCCTGAAACATGAGATATGATGTGAGAAATACTATTTAAGATACTAAGATATGAGGCCATTGTGGCGCAGTGGGACAGGACTGTCTGGAAATGTGATTGATTGTGGGTTCAATCTAAATTCACAGTAGCGAATATATTTAATTTTCTTTTATTTCTCCGCTTTGGTAAGACAATTTAAGATCTTAATAATCTTATATCTTTTATAATTGATTTTATGAAACTTTAGGCCATCGTGCCGCAATGCGACAGTGTTTGAATGTAAGCGTGATTAGCTGTGGGTTCGATTCCAACTCGGGGGAATTAATATATTTAAAAAGTTTTTATTTCTTCGCTCTGGTGCTTGGCTATGACGAAAAGCGGAGTTAAATTCCACACGCAATGTAGAATTCAGGTGGAAAGTGGAGGACGACGGGTTGTCTTGATACTAAGCGTGTAGCTGTCATACTAACCTATTAGTTAAGAAAGAAGTACTAAGTAAGTTTCATGCTTTTTCCCACATAAGTTAGGCAGAGAGAACCTAATTTTAAAGTAACAAAACATTTATTTATTATTCTATTTTGTGTCCATCTTAAACTATTTTATATATTAATAATCTTTTTGAATTATCATTATTATAGTTAAATATAGGTGTATTAAAAAAAAGCACGGAGTAAAGTTTCGTCCTTCACATGTAATTTCTTGAATTCGGGCAAAAACTGGGGTACGGAATGTATTTACACAAGGTTTTTTTATGGGAAAAGCGAAAAGCTACTGTTGGTCTTTAATATTTTACGACACTGACTCAACGTATATAATACGTTTAGTCAGTGTGGGTTTTGTCCAAATGCTTAAAATAAATTCGCAAACGCACGGTATGTACATTTTGAAGCATTCTAAAGCAACATATTATAAAGCTATAATTAAATACGCCTACACTATAAACAGTACCTAGTAATGGAACAGTTGGTATCGAAATGATTCATCAATTTTTAGCCTTTGTTTTAGCTTCGCGCTCTTTCCCATATAACAGGGGAGTAAGAAAGAACGTAGTGTTCAGACTCTCCTTTCTTCTCCAGTCACTTCTATCTGCACTCTGTCTTCTTCACCAGAGACAATTCCTCCGAGAGAATCAAATCCACAATATTTCTTTCTTCCAATATTATTTTTAATATTTTGTATTACATTTTCTCGACCTTTTGGTTGTTTTCAAGTATTTACGTCTCACTTTTTAAATCGATTACTTACCTCAGTTCGTCGATAAATTACAGCTGAAATAAGCCTGCCCCATAGTACTTGTATCAAGTAAGGTCCAAACTCATCATCTGATTCCATCAAATGTAATTGCATACCTGTACCTAAAGCTTCAGCGTCAGCTAAAACATTATAAATTTATATTTCAACATATTAATGTTTATTATTTTTAAATATATTAATTTATAAATTTTTCTATATTTATTTTAAAAAATATATATATGCAGAATAACATTAATAAAGTTATTAAAAAGTGTTCTAGTATAAAGTAAAGTAGAGACATAAAAATTAAACTCATGTTACATGTAAAAAATATGTAAAAATATGTAAGGACATATTTTTTTTAAATTACTACTAGAAATGTTTAATTTTTAAATTACGTTACCTATAAAGAACGAAATAATAAAGACTTTTATATTATTAAGGGTACTTTAAAATGCGGCGTTCAGTTCCACCACGAGAAGCGGGTAGAAAGTACAAAACATTCTCGATCGATTCGCCTTGCACTGCACTCAAATAATCCTTGAAACATATGTTAGTTACCATGTTAATATTTCTTACCAATCCTCGTATTGTTAGTCTCCAAGGAAAACAGTTGCTTGAAACATCCATTGACTCCAGGAACAGCCTTCGACCATATATCAAAAGGTTTCTCAGATTGATATCGTTGACGAATTATAGTTCCTTTGATTCTGTTTATTAAATCTTGACTTGGTGATTCGAACTTTCTGCTCACCAGCCATCTGAGACCAGCCTTTTAATTCAAATAAAATTTTATTATCTATCGATATTTAATATTAAATACTTATTGCATTAAGTTATTGGTTAGTGCGGTCATTGTGGCGCAGTGTGACAGCGTCTGATGGAAATGCCATAGTTTTGGGTTCGATTCCCACCCGGGTTAATGTTTACATTTAATAGTAGTATTTTTATTTCTCCGCTCTGTTGAAGACAAAGTGCGGCAAACACGCAATTTCTCGGATTCAGGCGAAGACTGGACAATGTAATGCCTTGACACTAGGTTCTCCCTGCTATAATTTTTAAGCAAACTGTAGCGTTGATCTCTGCCACTCCCGTTTAATTTTCCCCTTGAATGTCTCGAACTTTGGCCGGTAAGGTCTCTTTGTTATGTGGCAAAAAGTGTAAAGTTGCTTAAATTAGAACGGAAATAGCCGCCACGCCATTTCCTAGTTAATTGTACATACGTACATTAAATGCTATTAGCTGAATAGTCAATATTTAATCGTAAAACCAATGTTTATATTATTAGATATTGTTCAATCAACTTTTAATGAGGCAAAGTTAATTCTATAAATAAATTATAATTTATAAACTCACCTCATCAGTTTCACTAACGTCCATTTTATAGCATGAAATCTGCCTCAATCTTGGGAAACCTTTATCTGGGACCAAAGCGACTACGAACCAAGTGCCTATAATATCTGTAATATTATAATTAGCTTGATAACCATTGCATTGCTGTAATACTTTCTCATTATCTCCTTGAGTCACGGAACTTGCAAAATATATTATGTATAAGAGGATGAAAAATGGTGTCATGATTCTAAGACTTCCTTTGGAGGAGTGGACGCGAGTAAGAACCCTTCTGTTTGAATTAATTTGATAGATTTGTAAGTGTGTAGAAGTGGCAATAATACAAATAGTTCAGTTCTTTAGTTATGGCGTTTCCAAAGTGAAAGTTACTTATCGCTTCGCCAATGTCACTTTGTGTAAAGAATATACGAAGGAGCAGTCATACAAATATAATATATACATATATTTTTATTGACACCTTCATACATTTTCTCGTATAGGTATATCATTTTCTCTTGTATATTATATCGGTATATATCTCGGTAGACAATATACACCTAAAGGCAAGACAAAATTCGGATCTATAATCCGTTATCAAACCCTATACAATCTCTTTTCTTTTTTCAAAAACACATTTGTAGTAGATTCAAAATCAGTAAATATTTTATTATCTGTGCTGTCTATACCATCTAATGCATGGCAGAGTTGAAGTACAAAATTAGGTGTGATGATTTGTCTTGAATAGGATAATTTCAATTTGCACTCGACTCTAAGTGTGCACTACTTCAAACTACACATTGACAGATAATGACAGATAATTGACATCCTTAAAATGTGGATAAAGTTAGCATTTGTATTGTGTTGAAACTTAATAAATAGCGACAGAAGATATATATATATATGTTTAAAAAATATATGCCGAGGCGGTCTTATTTTTTTTTCTCAATTTAACATTTTGTCCCGCATATCCGGGAAGAGAAAACTTAGTAGCAAGGCACTTCGTCCTCCATTTTCCACCCGATTTTGAGACACTGCGTGTTGATTGGCTGAACACCGTTGTCTTATTCATCAGAGCGAAGAAATGAACATAATTAAATTTTGATCATTCCTAGTGGGAATCGAACTCGTAACCAAACGTGACTTCACACAGACACCGTCCCACTGCGCCACAATGTTATTGTTGTTGATTTAGGCAATATCTTTAGATATATAGAGATTTTCGTTAAGAAAAATTTCAGAGTAAATTAATTATGACAAACATAATGGTCAGAAGCCAACAGTCTATTTTTCTATTTACACATACATATCTACAGATATGAATATGTAAATATAAACTATAAACTGATTTTCTCAATTAAATAGATACTCTTTAAGACGGTTTTTAAAAATGTAAAGAGATTTCGAATGTCAATCTTCAGTAAGTCTAGTTTAGGAGTCCATCCATCCATCCATTCCAGAGAATCGCCACTTTCACAATACAGGAGTTGCAAAAGAATTGATTATAATAAGAATATATTAAATAAAGAAAACAATATTCACATTACATTCAAAATATATTTCAAAAGACTGTCATGTCATAATAAATTGAAAATATCCCCATCGAGGTTTCCATCCCATTGATTTACCCACTAAACAATACCCACTGGACTCACGGACACTTCGTAAATATATTCAAAATGTCGTTTCTCTTAAAAATATTCGCCATTACGTCTCTTAATCCATTCGAAGACAGAATTCGTCTTTCTTAGCGAAAATACGGTCATTGTTTAAAAAGTCAAAACCTACATACATTTAGTTGAACAAAGGCAGTAAAAACGGTTTATGGACTTGTTATTGCCATCCCAACGGACAGGTTGTGTGGTACAATTTAATGAAAACCACGGTTTACTTCAAAATAAATATTCGTTTATATTTTTAAATGTCATTATCATAAGAGTCACAAAAGATTTAATTTTGGACAATTATTATATTTTTTAGCATTATATAGGGATTATGCGTCTACCACTAATAATAGTAATTAGAGTAACGTACAAAACTGTGTAACAAATTAAGAAATGAGACAATATTTAATGAAACACAGTTAACTGATGACGTAATTATTTCTCTATATGTAGAAAAATATTTCGTGTATCATTAAACACACATAATCGCTACTTAGGCAGAGCCAAAAAATAAGATGAGAATATGCTATAAACATTTGTATCCAAAGCGCTTCAGCTTGCACCTTCAATATTTTCAAACAACGAAACGATAGAAACAGATTTTAATGCATCCTATGAAAATCTTCATTCGGAGAGATCTCCCTTTGAATTTTAATATAAAATCCGAATCGGGACTTTATTAGCGTTGAATGAAATGCTAATAAATTTGAAAATACTTTTTATGTAAAATTCGTTCGAGAATAATGTGTTTTGAAGCAATGAAAAATAATAAGTAAAAGGGAGTTACATCGTTATATTGTTCTTTAAGCGGTAGCTAAGGATACTTATATAATAATTGAAAATTTTCAATACAAGATGCGTTTGCAATGCAATATATACTATACGTTCTTATATTGAATATATTACAGTTATATAATAAAGGCCATCGTTGCCCAATGTGACAGCATCAGACTTTATACGCGTAACTCAACGTAATGTCTCGAAGGCGGAAAGTGGAGAATGGAGTGTTTTGACACGAGACTCCTACCCTCTTATGCGTTACAAGCGTAAAGCGTAAAAAATAGAAAAATAAAATTACAGAATAAGAAAGAAGAATATAATCTGTTTTTCTCTAGATTTTTAGAAAAATGCTTAAGGTTTTTTGTTCACTTATGTTCTGTTTTCACACAATTGTTATAACAATCGTCCATATTAGACAGATCTGATCTCAATTTGAAAATCATTAAATGACAGTGATTTCGAATGACGAGGATAAAATCGTATAAAATAAGAAATATTCTATTGTTCAGTTTGTTCATCAAAACATATATTGAAAATTGTTAACATTTTTCATAAAATATTTATATATAAATAAATACTCTAACCAATAAACAAAACGAATATACTTATCCAGCGAAATGCGATAGAAAACTTAAGCATTTATAATTGCGAAATATGAATTTTAAAAATACAATAATAAAGTTATTTTTGATTTTGAAAACATTTTATAATAAAAAGCTCGGTAATTAATCTTACCCTTTCACGAGCAGTTAGCGACAGCAAATAAAAGGTTTCAAGTTAAATTCTTGGCCTCATTAACTTCGAACATTCATGAAAAATATCGTTATAACCCTCTCTAATTTGATTAAATATCTTAAGACTATGTGATAGTGCTTTTAAACGTCTTTTAATATTCACCTCTGGTTATATACCTACCTGACTATACATATTTGTACACGTGTCCGGACCTAATGACACCACGATATTTTCAAAGTATGAAATTAATGCCATAGCCAAAACGACCAGAAAAATACAATAGTATTTAAATAATTTAAATTTTTCCTTCTTTGCTAATGTTGGGATATCAATTGATTTTATAGTTGGTTAATTGACTTGTAAATTATCAGGTTATTTTATAAATTTTCAATTGATTAGAATAGACAAAAAATAATCTTTTGTAATTAATATTGCATTTAATTTTTCCTATAAAAAGGTTGCCGCCCATTTTTGTGTATTCAATTCGTATTATATTTGGTTGCGATAAGCAGTTTCAATAAGTATAAATTATTTCGGTGAAATATATTTAAATATTAATAAACCTAAAGAGCGTTTTTACTGCTCTAGCCTCATATATTATTATTAATAATCTGATAACTGAACTGAACTTATTACTGTCTAAATATTACAGCTTCCGAAATTTTCCTGCACTTACCACCCGAATCCGAGACCTTAAAACATAGTCATATATCTGTCATATACGGTCGTGAACTTTTTTTTTGTACTCTTAGAGGGGAACAATTTTATCATACATGATTTTTGCCTAACTTTTAACGTTTAAACAGCGTAACCAGCGGAAGCTGTCAAAAGTGGAATAATATTTCCCGTTTTTGCTATATTTTTCCTTTCTGCTCTGGTCCTATTGATTGTACCGTGATATGATTTAACCTATAGCATTTCTCGATAAACTGACTATCCAACACAGTACGATATTTTGGGATTAGCTTTATTATTTAAATATAGATGATTCGTTATAACAGGTAGTGGACTAAGCATAGCGGTATATCCAAAATATTGTCATATCTTGAACAGAGTTGTCATATCTTGAACGGTGATTGAAAGATTGAGAATGGGATCTAAGAATGTAAATCTCTCTTTGTAATATAATGGAGTTGAAGTTAGATAAAGGATAAGTGTATATATTTTATTATGTAAGTGAGAACGCGGGCGGATGAAAAAACTAAATTATTAAGTCGTGTATTTTACGCAGGCGAAGCCGCGAGCGCGTCGCTAGTCCTTCATATATTTTCAATATATGGTCAACATGACGAGTTTCTATCAATTGAATCAGTTTCAAGTGAATGTCGTAGGCAACGCCGCAACAGTAGGTCCCCTCGTTACGGAATGTATTACAGCTTCATGTCGACAGCGGTCGTAAAACTTTATGAACTTACGCCCTCCATGAACTATCTGTGACAATCACAGAAACACAGAGTAATATTTGAAGTATTTGGTAAAGTTTGGTCGCGGGTTCGATACGGGTATACTTGAGTATTCAAAGTGAAACTAGTCTTAAGACATTTTTAACATTTTTGATAGTGTTAATCACTCACTTACGAAATTGAAAAACATATTTTAAGAAAATGTATAAAAAATTAGTTTTGGTGATTCGATTTGTTAGCTAACGACAAAAATAAATTGATTACAATTATAAGATAGTTACATTACAAGTATAAGCGTATAAGAATTTCAACGCAGCTGGATGTAGAACGCGTGGCTTAGCGGTCAGAGCGCTTGGCCTATCTATTGGAAACCAGACGCGGGTTCGAATCCCGCTGTGTTAAAATTATCATGTTTTCTAACAATTGTGTTAAGACACTCTATTCTTTGCTTTTGGCTAAATTTAATTGGTGGTTTGCCTTATCAGTGCGGAGAAATGAGAGAGATGATAAACTGACAACCATCGCGGTCCAATTAGACGCTGCTATATTTAAAATAATTCATAATAATACAATATAACATGTTTATGTAACATTACTCTGTAACGCTAGGGAAGAGATTTCAATAACGACATCCGATACGTGATTGCTTAAAGACGTTCTACATAGCGCTGTTAAGTGACAGACTGACTCGGCAATTTAAATGGATGTGTATATTACTCCAAAAGCCGGAACTAAGGTAAATCATAAGACTTGAGATTTTTCAAACTTTAATGCTAAAAGTCCAAACTGTGTCTATCCTAACCTTATCAACATTTACCGTGTCTCTTGGAAGTAAAAGTTTTACCGAGGTGTTGGTAAATGGGAAATTAATAATTATATTCAAAGACCACGTCGCACTTTTGCCATTATAATTGGTAGGTCCTTTACATTTATTGGAAAATTTTAGGATTTACCGTAGTTCAGGATTTTACAGTAACTATACAATATGATATTTAATTGTAATATAAAAGTGAAATAGTTGAATTGTTTTTTTCTTTTTGATATAGGTATATCGAATTGAATTTTTTTCTCAATAAAAAGTCGTGATATGTATTTAAATAAAAAAAATTTTTTTGTGCTTCATTTCTTTTGAATATGCATACATTTTTAGGAAACAATATACGCGAGTTACATATATATTTTTTATTTTGTCAAGTAAGAGTCATATATTATAGTGCATACCTAAGCTTTTTATAAACAATCTTATATGATATTATCATAGCAGTTATAAAAGATCGAGCGAGTTACATTTAATGGGCACACCATAGCGGTACAAAACGTATTTAATGCGAAACATTTATAATATTCTAACATCAATTTTATTTCACATAATTAATTTAATACGTGGTAAATTCGATGCAAGGATACAATATATTTATACATGAAGTTAAAAACTTTGTACCCCTTTTTAAGGAGTATGAATTTTCTTTCTTTCTCTTTACATAGTATATATAAAGAGGGAGAGCAGAATGTTATTATTCTTTTTTGGCCAATACATAAAAAATATATTGAAGTGATAAAATTAATGTTACGCACTGCCGAAAAATCTATCTATAAAATAAAATAAAATATTTGGAATTTAAGAAAATAACACTAAATACAGTTCGATAATAATTACTCTAGTTTAAAACTGTGTTGTCATGTACGCCGTCCTCCAGAAATTATTCAAAAAATATATATGCAAAAATTAAAATAGCATGCAAATTTTGTATGTATGTATTGTGTGTGTGTGTGAGAGAGAGAATGAATTGTTGGGCAAATGTATCGAATAATAAGATTTTCAATTTCCTCATACGTCAACCTACTTTGAAATATACGTACGTGTAAAATGGCTCACGTTGCTATGGCAACAATATACATATAATATACACGATTAGTTGTGGGTTCCATTCCCATTCGGGGGAATGATTATATTTAAATTATTTTCATTTCTTCGCTCTAACACCTAAAACAAAAGGAGTTCCGCCACTCAATACAGATAGTCTTAATATTAAACATAAAACTATTCCGACACTCAGCAACTGAGAGATAACGTAAAGCCGAAAGTACTGACGTAGGAAGTTAAAATTTAACATAAGTTCCTTAGAAATTTAACATAGGTTACACCTCCCATGTATCCTGCGTGTGTCATAGTCCCGGCAAACGAAGTCAATATCCACAACTAGTAGCATATAAACTTCTTCCAATATCCGAACACTCTACAAGCGAACACAAAATCGTTACAAACGAGGTACATATATCCGAAAATTAAAAAAATATATATACAATATTGTAAAACATGACAGTAGCTGCAATATAAAAGAGTAATACTTAAATGTGAGACGGAAATCGCTTACCACCGCGCCCTGACGTTTTGCAAATGGCATCACATGACGTGGAAATGATAGTTGCATTACGTTAGTTCACACCCAGTTTATTAAACCCTGTTATATTTTAAAACGTGGGTATGCAATGCTTGGTTAGGACTTGTACACAAATATGGAATAATATAGATTTTAATTATTATTAATACATAAAGAAAAAACTTCTCTAGATCTTTGGAGTATAAAATTAGGCGAATCCGAATTGCAGCACACAATATTTTTATAATAATTTATTAAAAATGTCTCCAAATAATAAAATATATAATAAACACACTACCACCATGTATTTACACTTTTGTATACACTTTTGTATAAAGTGACAGTGACATAAGTGTTGTTAAGGAAACGCATAGTTTACGCGTCAACGAGTCTACTGGTTATTATGCATCTCATACATTTTTCAAGGATTATATTTTCTGGTTACATAGAACGCTAAGTTGAGTTCAACCACTCAAGACACAATGTCTCGGCCGGAAAGTGGAGAACGGAGTGTCTTGACACTAGGTTTTCTCTAACTATCCTGTTATGCGGGAAAATGCGTACAATTAAAAAAACTAACTCTTTAATAGCCAAAAATGTGTACTCGCCTTAAGACCAACTTACAACCGCATGCATGCACTGATATATCGTCGGAACAATTTTTCATTTAAGAAGATTAACAGCATGTTATTGCGATCTACAGACACTATATCGGGGTCGGTAAACTGAATATAGAGTGAAAACAATAAAAATTAGATTTTATTATCGTTATGATGTGGGTATTTTATAACCTTATGGTAGGCAGAGAAAAGCTGGTGTCAAGACATTTTCCATTCTCTGCTTTCCGTCTTCCCCCCCCTCCACTTCTTATTTACTAACATTTACTTGACTAAGGTTAATATTTTTAAATATAAGAAAGAAGAAAGCTCTAGAGTAGTATTTGCAACACGCGATTATTCAAGACGCCAAGATTTTACCAGAGCGGGAAAACGTGAAGTATTTAAATATAATAATTTCCCCGTGTGGGAATCGAACTCACAACCAATCGCCTTTACAGTCAGACAATGTCCCAATACGCCATGCTATATAGGTTTATCATTTCTAAAAATATAACTGTAGTATTAAAATCCTTTTGTTACAAAATTTGCTTAAGTTTTTTATGTCAGAACCGTAAGAAAATCTGAGGACCTAGTGTAGTGGGCCAGCGTATGGTTGGATATAAATTATCTTCATTTCTCATTAAATAGTGTTAGAAAAAGCGTGAAAAGTGAGTTCCGCACCTTAACACGCATAGTCCTAAATTAAAAAAAAAAACCTTTGAAATTTTCCAAAACTAACTAACTGTTAAGGAAACGATTAAAAATTCAATCTTTAAGTGCACCCTTTGAGAAGTCAGGTGTAAAATGAAAGTGTCTGCGTTTGTCGTTTAATTATTGAATTAAGCCCTTTTGGCGGAGACGATTACCTTTGAAGACTTGGTTAGTTACTCTGTGGAGATTTAATTGGTTAATGGGTAAGCTACAACAATTCGATTTAAATTTTAGTTTTATATCTGTAAGAAGTAAATTTTGGTAAAATGCGCTACAGCTGAGCTTAAACAATTATTTATTAAGAAAATCTTGATTTGATTTGTTTTAGTGTCACGCTTTTTCCACAGAAATCAGACTAGGCAGAGAGAACCTAGTGTCAAGACACTCCTTTCTCCACTTTATGCCTGAAAACGAGACATTGCATATTAAGTAGTGAAATTAAACGCAACACTATAAATTAATTTTGATTTAAAACACTATGTTGTGAATTACATACAATGTTCGAACCAAAGTAGAAAACAACGTCCCTTTTTTGTATCATATACATATATTATATACCTTTACCAATTTATCGTTCCGTTCCAAATAGATTTTCTAACTATAATTATATACTTACAGCTCTTCGCCTTTCCTGCATAGGTAGCCAGAGAGAAGTACTGCCAAGACACTCCGTTCTCCGCTTTCCGACACATTGCATATTGAGTGGCGGGACCCAACGCCACGCTTTGTCATGACAAAGCGCAAATTTCTCCGCAATGGTGTCAACACACCAAAGCGGAGAAATGACAATAATTGAAATATAATAATTCCTCCGAGTGGGAATCGCACCCGCATCCACCGCGCTCGCTGTCACACTTTGCGACGGTAGTCAAAATGATACACTTATATTATTTATCCTAGCATTTGAAATAAAAGCAAATATTAAAACTACGAAAATGACACAAACAATATATTAACCTTCCCTTAATTAAATTATCCTATATATGCTAATGTAAACAAATTTCGTGTAAGGATGTTCCCAATTACACGATGTCTGGATGATGAATACCAAGATTCTCACGATAATACTAGGTCGAGTATCAATGAGACATACAAATTGTGGTTACATCAGACTAAACACTTCTAGTCCAAACTAATTCTATCATAATAATTTTTAGCATTTCTTTTAAATTTGTTTTAAATATTAACACACTTAGGTAATTGAAAAACATATATTTAGAAAATGTATAAAAATTTGAACGCAGTGGGATTTGATCCAGCGCCTCTTGAAAAGCGCCCTGACGCGTAAGTCATGCGCTCTACATCCGGCTACGTCGAAATTCTTATACGTTTATTCTACGAACAATCGTTTGGCAAGAGAAAATGCTATTTATTAAATATTTCTTTTAAATTTGTTATAAGTGTTATTCGCACACTTAGGAAATTGAAAAACATATATTTATACGTTTTCTAAATATATGTTATTCTTAGCATTTTTTAAGTGTTATTCACACACTTACATTTTTAGAAAACGTATAAAATTTTAGAACCTATGGCTTAGCGGTCAGAGCGCTTGGGCGGTTTCCAAATTTTCTATTATAACTTCTGAAACATATATATCTGGTTTTTATTGGCTATCGTATCGAAATGAAATTAGGTATTTATTTATATGCAATAGTTTTTTTTCTTTATATAGATTAACACAGACGTATTATGCTGTGCCTTTTTTGTTTTGATTTTTAAATTTGTTATTATTTAATCCTTTATTGTTAATCTTATTTTAAATTTTGAGTCGGTGCAGTTGTAGATTAATTGAATTGAGAACGGTTCTGACATATCATTTTTTTAAATTACATCTTTTTTTTCTATTGATAAATTAAGTAACTCTGTAAATATTTGTAAAAATCTAAATTTGTAAAAAACAACAATCTCCGCGACGCTTTCTTTGTATTTTTTTTTAAAATATATAATACTATTTTAAATATAAGTTTTTTCTAATCAAGATTGAACACAATAACCATCGTATGTCCAGTCATTTGCTTATCGACTGCACGTCGGCAATGACGTTTAAAATATAAGCCCATTAAAGAGATTATCCAAGTATTGTTATAAATGTAGGTATATACACTTTTGTTAAAACAGTCGTAGTTTTAAAAGTAGTACAGTAGTATAAAGTAGTTGTACCTAGTAGGCAATCTAGTTTATACAAGTTTATTATACTCCGCCAAAATAAAACAGTCTTGGAGAATTGTTAATTCTGAACTCAGCATTTTTGATTATGTTTAGTGTTTAAGGTTGTAGTGACAATGAAGTGTACCTTACTTATTATTATATTATTTTTCAGCATCATGCTTTTACCCGTAACCCAGAAAGGCAAGGCAGATAGAACCTAGTGTTAAGACACTTCGTTCTCCACTAAATAAAATATTAAAATCTCCTCTAAAAAAATAATGAAATGCTCTTGGACTTTTATTAAAAAAAAAAACACTGCGTGGCTCAGCTTTATCCGCTGATACTTAATTTGAAATTGAGATTAATTTGATTTTTAAAGCTGCCCAAGAGTCTAGAGTTTATTTTTAATTAAGTACACTAATGTTCAAAATAATTATATTAATCACAGTTGAATCCAGTGTGCCCAATCCTTACGCCACTCCTAAAAGCGAGCTGCATTAGCCGTAAAGCCAGCAGAGATACAACGGTTATAAAATATTTTAATTATATTTTATCGCCACTAAAACCGTGTAAATGAAAAACTGTTTCTTTGCTTTATGAAATCGTAAAAAACTTGTCCTTTCTATGCGGATTCGCGTTTTAATGTCATATTCTTTGCATTAATAGGTTTGCATTGTTGGACTCTTAATGACTTAGTTTCAACTTTTAACTACTTCATCTTTTACTTGAGGCCATTGTGGCGCAGTGAGACGTTTGAATGTCAATGCGATTGGTTATGGGTTTGATTTCCAGTCGGGGGAATGATTCTATTAAAAATATATTCATTTCTCCGCTCTGGTACTAAACGAATGAAATGTGGAGAACGGAATGTCTTGATACTAGGTTCTCTCTGCCTACTACGAGGGAAAAAGCTTAAAACTGTAAATATCAATCAATCAGAAATCTTTATATTTGTGAAATAAATAAACATTTTTCATGAAATATTGTGTAGAAGGAAAATATTTATAAGGCATTTTATTTTTATCAGTATTTTAACATAATCAAGAATTATTCTTATTAAATTCAATCTATGTCGTTATAACGCAATTGTATTGTGTATGATAAATAAATATATTCGTCACACTAGGTTGTACGAATGCCTAACATGAATAGACATTGGGCGTCGTATAATGGGGTTCACAGTTTTTGATGTTATAATTTTTCAGGCCTTTTTCCGCATACCAGGGTAGTCAGAGAGAACTAGAACTTTCTATCTGAAATTGCATGTTAGTGGTGAAACTCGACGACACAATGGTGATTGTAATACAGTTTATACTAGTACGGCTGCCAACACTCACTTCTAGAAATATAAACATGTAATTAATCTGGAGTGTTTATGTATCATGTATTTAAGTCAATATAACTATTATTGTTATCTAATTAATGTATAAACGAAAGAACTTCAATATTATTGTTGATAAAAATCATGATAATATTATAAGCGTATCGTACAGTCTAATATAAATAAGAAATCTATACACCATTTCTTTTTCTTACAAAGCTTTTATACTACAAATGTAGCGTAGTTCTTGAATAATGTATATAAAAACGTCGAAAACACTAGCGGTCAGTCAGGCGGTGAACAAACGACCTTTAAGCACAAGTGGCAAACCCTTGCCCCACACAATATTTATTGCTTTCTAACTCAATTTTACGTAAGTTACTTTTATTTATATGCTAAGAAAATTTACAAAATTAAACGTAACCTAAATTTAAATTTTGGAAGGCTTAAAGGAATTTAATGCATTTTATACTTTAATTTTATTTTAATAACCCGCTAGTAGATAGGCAGAGAGAAGTATTTTTAAAACCACTTGAATTCGAGACATTGCGTGTGGATGGCGTTACTCAATGCCGCTCTTTGTCGTAATAATATTGTATATATACAATAAAAATGTAACTGGTGTCTGTACATAGAAGATATACAAAAAAAATATTATTACAGGCATTTATCAATGCAATGGAACCCAAAACAATGATTTTTAATTTTCTTTTCTGATTGTCTATCTGTTTATCTGTGTGTTTGTGCACGCTAATCTTATAGAAAGCTTAACCTATTAAAATGCAGTTTTACCAATGAATACTGTGGTAAACTTCTTCGTCGTTCTTCATTTATTTCATTTTAGCCGGCTTATAAATAAAAAAAATATAACTATTTAAATGATAAATTTAAGCAAAGTTTGTGATTAAAGTAAGAACACGAGCGGGCGTAAAAACTTAATAGATTAGTCGCGTAGTTTACGCAAGTGGAGCCGCAGGCGGGTCGCTAGTGATTAATAAACTAATTTAAAATGAGCTTCATATACATAGTCAAATGTTAAGGCTAATATTATGTAACATTTGAAAGATCAAACCAAAATCTTTTGAATATTGTATAGAAGCTTTCAGAGCTATTCGGGCAATTTGCCGTCAAGCCTCTTGAATTAGATGTCTCCGAGCTTTTTATTTCCTCAATCAAACGTCCAAGTGACGTAGAGTGGGATGGAACGACCTAATGAATTCTTTGCTTAGGATTAACAGGAAAAGTGAATAAGTGTGTATGTGAAAATTAGTTCATAAATTAAAACTATATAAATTTACAAAAATGTTGAAATATAATTCTTAACAATTATTAAAATCAATGATCTGAAAATATGTGTATATTACAAATTACTTTGCTTATAGCGTATATAGAGTATACTGAAACAACTGTTTATACACTCCACTTTTCATACACTTTCAAGGATTTGCATAGCGGACCCCAACGCTGGACTTGCCTTCCCAAAGCGAGGTCATAAAAATTTAGATTAAATATAATTATTTAAATTAAAGGATATACGTAAGTATAAATACTGATTATTAGTTTATATAAACAAAACGTCTTAAAGAAAAATCTTGATACACCCTTCTCCTTGATCTCCAAATCTCAAGGGTGGCAACTATATTACACAATGGGGGTCGCATTCCACAGATTATAGCGATGTAGCTCCTTATGAGCCGTTTACTGGCTCCTGGGAGAAAAAATTATAGAAAAACTGGAAATGTCATTGGTTATATATATTTTTTAAATTAGGATTTATAAAATAATGCAAAGTAAAATGGAGAATCGAGAGTCTTGGCACTCTGTTCTGAAAAATATATAAAATAAAAAGTTTCTCAAAATGAAATGAGATAAAATCAAATTGCAATTTTATTCTATAAAATATGTATAGATATTATAAAAATAACTGACCGTTGTCTGGCTGGACATGGAAGATATATAAAAAATTATATATATATTCTTTTCTATTTGTCTGTGCATGTTAACATGCATAAAATGTTTAACCGATTGAAATCCAGTTTGGACTATTGTATTTTGGTTACTTTTAGTGTTTATTTAATTCCAATCGGTTCATGAATAAAATAGTTACAACCATTTAAATTATAAATTTAAGCAAACCTTTCGATTTAAGTGAGAACGCGGGCGGGCGAAAAGCAAAATAGTTTAGTCTTGTAGTGTTGGCGAAGTCGCGAACGAAAAGCTAGTAGTAAATAAACTATAGTAATATCTAGTAAATAATTATCAATTTATTCAACATCATACTATAACTCTCTATATCTACAACCACGTTGCTGGTATTAGCCAAAGCCCGCAGGGTGTTGCAATTTGCTTCAATAATAGGACTCTTGTCCTCCGCACTTACCGTTACAGAATTTATCGTGGGGATCTCAAGTATTTGGTGGATCGTGAGCATATATAAACATAACTGTAGAGTTTTCTTCTAAGAAGCTATACAATGTTTTTATTGAAAATCTATTTTATTTATCTATAGGCTATCGTGGAGCAGTGCGACAGTATGGGTTCGATTTCCACTCGGAGGAATGATTTTATTTAAAATATTAAATTTTTTTCGCTCTGGTGCTTATGACAATGCGCGACTTTGATTTCCGCCATTCTTGACACTGCTACGCGGCAAAAAACGTGAAGCCACAAAAAAAAAGTTATTTTCGGCTATTTGTAAACGTCTCTTTACAGAGGTGCTAACAACAAAAATAAGTTGTAATAACGGTTCCGACGCAGCTGGATGTAAAACGCATTGCTTAGAGGTTGCGCTTTGACGGTTACCAAGAGGCGCGGGTTCGAATCCCGCTGCGTTCAAAAATTTTTTTTATGTTTTCTAAAAATACATTTTATATTTTTCATTTTGCAATTTTATTTTATATATATTTGCGTTTTCGACGCAAAGCTGTATAGCAAGAAAATCTAATTACAACATTACGATCTCCACTATATGCCCAAATTCAATACATTACTTGTTGGTTGGCGAAATTAAACGCCGCGCTTTATTTACCAGAGGAGAGAGACGGTTTTTTTTATTATATTTCTCGCGAATGAGAATTGGACCAACAACCAATTGTGTTTATAGTCAGATGCAGTTCTATTGCGCTACCATGACTTCACCGTCAAGCGTTACACTCTACAATTTCTAATTAAAAGGGGGAACAATACGTAATGGAGGTGTAATCTGGTTAGTTCGTCATCGACGGCGATGATTGCGCTGATGACGGAACGGCGAGCGGCAATAATCCTCTTAGTTGCGTCTGGCGAAAAAACCTAGTTAGGTAGTCGATACGCCTCACAATTTTGTGAATAATTTCTCAGTAGCCTAATATAATTGGGGGGTCGTGATAGTTACATATTAAACTTTTCGTTATGTCGATTTTAATCAAATGGATTATTTAATAGTGATTTTGGTGAATTTTATGTATATCGTTGAACATATAGAGTTGTATATTTTTTAACTGTAAAGTTTAAAAGTTTGTTATTTTTATGGTTAAATTTGAAAATCTGTAGTTTATACATATAAAAAAGTTTTGCACATTCTATGAAACAGAATATTGTTAATAGATAATGAGAAATAATTGGTTTAAGATTAGAATTAAATATTTACAAATATAATACGCTCACATACTATGATAACATAAACGTCGTCTTTTACTTTTTATAAATTATAAATTAAAATGTATATACATACATAGAGTGAATTAGTCTTTTTTAAAACTGTAAAGTCATTTTTTGAATTAAATATAATAATACTAATACTTGTGGTACAATGTTTTTAACACAGATGTTAATATTACACACCTACACACGCATACACACACGTCAACAGCTGTTTAGTAAATATTTATTACATGAAAAGTCTAGAAATAACATTTTCAAACATCCGTAAATTCAAAAAAGATTCACCAATTCACTAATAGTCAATTGTAATCTTGCATATATAAAACACAATTATATATTTAATAAATACATCTCAGCGTCAGGGAGTTCATTAAATATTGACTACTGATGCAATATTAGAAACAATAAACTACATCAAAACAAAATAGTGCGTCAAACACATTGTGTATTTAACGTACACTTTTATTACAAAGGCAACGTCTATACTATACACATCAAAGGCCCTGTAGTAGACATTTATTACATGAATATTGTTAAGCGAATTCACTATAGTGCATGTATATCGTAATTATTTATTATTAATACAAGTTAGTTTTAGATATGCCATTAATTATTCAATACTGATACATGTGGTACAATGTTGTAGTTCATCTGTAAATAGTAATGTGCTTGAAGTACACTTTTTAGTGTGTAAACACAAAAAAGTGTACTTCAAGCACATTGTGTGTTTGACGTACACTTTATTCATATATACCTAAAAGAGCATTTTTATATATCCGCAAATTCAAACAAGTTCTTGTTAAGTGAATTTACTATAGTGCATATGTATAATGTAATTATATATTTAATTAATACAACTCAGCGTCAGAAAGGTCATTAGTGCTGCACCCGCTACATTGTACTGAACATACTCATAATGCTGTACAATACGAACACTAATGGATTATCAGTGATTTGCATTTAACTTTGGATGGCTTTATGTAATATATAAATGTAAATATACTATTAATTAATTAACAGTAATTTAATTTAATTTAATTTTTATTTTTTGCATTCTTTTGAAAGTGTTATACACACACTTAGGCAATTGAACAAAAATAAGTTGTAATAAGCGTATAAGCAATTGAACAAATATAAGTTGTAATTTCGACGTAGCTGTAGAACGCATGGCTTAGCGGTCAAAGCGCTTGAACGGTTTCCAAGAGGCGCGGGTTCAAATCCCGCTGCGTTCAAATTTTTTACATTTTTTAAATATATTATTATTTTTATTTTTGAACTGAGTGTCTTGACACTAGGTTCTCTCTGACCACATTACTTTGGGGGCAAAAGCGTGAAGCTGTAAAGTACGTATACACGTTACTAGCGACCCGTTCGCGGCTTCACATGAATAAACTATAATAATTTAGTTTTGTTACCCACCCACGTTTATCCACGTTCCTACACAAATGACAAGCTTTACTTAAATTTATAATTTAAATTGTTGTTATCATTTATTTATGTAGTGACTAAAATAAAACAAATATTAAATGCTAACGGTCACCAAAATACAAAAGTCAAAACTGCATTAAAATCTATTTCTGAAGTTACTGTGTACGAATACACATGAAATAAAAAAAAATGTTAGGTTCTATTATTATAATGACATTGATAAATGCCCACAATAATATTTTTAGATAGCGATTTGTTACATTTTTATTATATGTATATATTTGTAAATAACAACAAATTTGTTTTCAAAATTGTTTGCCAGCATTGATATGAGTGTAGTTAGCACCCTATTTTTTAGATTTACAGGTCTCAAAACCCGAAATTTGTATAAGTAAAACGTAATACCGTAAGCAACACCTATGTTCCACTTTCTTATTTCAAGGCTGTGTGTTTTGTTCGTCATCTAACGCTGCATTTGAGCCAGTAGAGCACAAGTCACTTCGCCAATGTCACAATCGGTAAAAAGAGATAAAGTCACACTATGACCGAATGCATGTTAACAGAGACCCAGTAACAATATGGAGACCGTCACCTATAACAAAATACATATTTACAACAGATAATACATGACATTAAAGGTTAGTAGTGAATACTATATAACTAAGGGGTTAGATTACAATTTGATTTTGACCTAATTTATTTACATAAAAAATTACAAAACGCACTAAACCCAAACATTAACAAACATTGAACATTAAGTGGACGGGGAACGTTTTGAGGAAGGACATCATAAATTGGATGAATTAACTTAGGGCAGGAAAATGGGATGTGGGAAGGGAAAGGAAGAGAAGACCTGCGTCCAGACCACATTGGCACAATGAGTGGTCCCTGACCCTGATCTTTGTCAGGTGCACAGGACTACATGCATGACCGCAGCGCAAACGACAAATTGTTGTAATAATATTGTTCAGTAAATCTCTGAGAATAAAACCAAGGTCGCCTTCGCATAACAGGTTGGATAAACGCATAGTACTTACCTTTGAGAGATTAAGACAAAACCCAAAAGTCATTCCAAGAATTATCGATAAAAGAAGACGCAAGGGACAAAAGATCGTGGGATGAATTAAAAAAATGATCTAAAGTGCCTCATTTGATGGCTAGTTTAGCGCAAGAGTCTGCAGATTCATTTCCATGAATTACAGAATGCCCTGGAATCCACGCCAATGTAACCTCCAAGCCCTTTAAATGGCATGCGTACAATTTTTCACGAATCCTTAAAATAATTGAAGATCTCATTCTACTATGAAAAGGGTTTCCCTTTAAGGCCATTAAGCCCCTTAATCAGTCAGTAAAAGTAACCGTCTGTTTAAAGTCATGGGAAAGTGTGAACAGGATTACTTCTAACAAAGCAACAGCCTTACCTGTTAACACGGATGATTGAGGAGGGCATTTAGATTGAAATATAATTTTGAATTTTTTGATCTAGCAAGCTGCACCAACACAACTTTCTTTTGAGAGCCAATATCTGTGATGATTGAAGGGAAATGTGTCAGGGCCCTGTACGGCGTACAGTATAGTGGATTAGAAGAAAACCATGACAGGGGATGAGGGAGAGAAGTAAACTTGAGGAACCTACTAAGCAAGAATGGGAGGGATGAGGTCAGCTAACTCAGTTAGCCTATGCCACAAAGGATGGCAAGAAAGCTGTAACATTTTACCTACAAATCGATCAGGCAGGAATTGACGGCTGATACGAAAAGGTGGATCAACTCTATACTGGTGGAGGAAGGCTTCATTGCACCTATAATAATCCGTAGACATTTATATTGTAACCTATTTAGTTTTTCAGTATCTATCTTATTAAAGAGATCTAATACAAATAGGCCGTAGTCAATATGACTACGAATTATAGCACTGTACAGCAATTTTAGAGTGTAAGGATGTGCACCCCACCACACACCAGATACAGCTCTTAAAGCATTGATGCCTTTTTCACATTTTTTGTTGAGGTATGCGCAATTCAAATTTTATACTAATTGCAGTATACTGCAATTAGTAAAATATACATATACAGCTTCACGCTTTTTTTTTGTGTGAAATCACTTCGTTCTCCACTTTCTTCCGAAAATAGAGACATTGCGGAGAAATTTTATTTCCTTTTATTTATTTTATTAAGATTGCTAACGGTTGTTACATTAATATATTCAGTAAATTTCTTTTAAACCTAATACAACTAATGTAATACCACTTAAAAGTAACATCACATGCAAAAGAGAAATGAAAAGGCAAAAAAGGAAAATTAAAAATAGTTTTAAATATAATACTTTCCCCGATAGGAATCGAACCCATAACCAACCGCGTTTATAGGCAGCCGCAGTCCCACTGCGCCACGATAAGCTCTAATTACTAAAATATATAATAATGAAATGAATAAAGCCGTCCATCTGAAACAATGATGCGAGCGGATGTAAGGCCCCGCACGGTAGAGTTGAAAATAATTGTCTCGCAGATAGGCGGTGCGCAAACTAATTTCAGTGTGTACTCCACGAGATTGAATGCAGTTACTATGGAGATTAAAGTGAAACTATTGGGCAGTGTAGTGTGTAAATAAAAGGGTATATTTTTTAAAACAAAACTTATATAATAAAATAGAAATTGATTTATTTTAGTCATTATTCTATGTAAATAAAAGTATTGTTATATAAATATCCATACGAGTACTATAAGCAAATAGTGTATTCATTTATTTAATCAGATTCCCCAGTTGTGATTAAGTTAGACATATTTATACAATATTTTTTTATTTTACAAAATACAAAGCGCAATATTGAGTTCCGTCACTTCCGCAATCATTTGAAATCGGGACAACCAAATGTCTTGATAGTAAGGCCTAGAACCTACCCGGGTCAGACGTTGCCACACTGCGCCACTATGACATCAATATTTGATTATTCAGTATAAAAATAGCTATTACAACCTTTTCTATTCTATTTATTATCGTCTCTTGCTTAAGATTGAGTGATATGGCCGCATATTGTGCTAATTAATATGTATAAAGCAGCTTCAGGCGTTTTCCCGCATAACTCAGTCAGTGAGAATCTAGTGTCAAGACTACTACACTACTACTACCACAACTTATATAAGATTACCTAATATATACCTGTAAACTAATTTATACCTGTTAATATTTCTATGAGTGTATCAATTAATGTACAATAAAGAGCATTTTATTTTTATTATATTATCTATACATATAACACAAATGTAACTGATCGCTGTCTTTACATCGAAGATGTACAGAAAAAAATATTATTTAGGACTTTCACTAATGTAATAGAACTCAAAACAATGATACTTAATTTTCTATTCTGTTTGTCTATGTGTTTGTTTGTGCGCTCTCAGGCTTAACCTATTTAAATGCAATTTTTGACTGTGACTGAATGGTAAGCATCCCTTAACATTTAGTGTTTATTTAATTTCAAACTGTTCATAAATAAAAAAGGTATAGACATTTAAATTAAAATTTCCTAAAAAATTATGATTTAAGTGAGATCGCGGGAGGGCAAAAAAACTAAATAGTTTAGCTCTGTAGTTTAAGCAGCTTAGGTTTACGGCAACAAGCCCACGACTACCCACGCCTTGAACGAAATTCAGTCACATTTATACAAAACAATCATGGAAAATTTCAACAAAAGAGTGCGTATGTGCCAGCAAAGTCGTGGAAGCCATTTACCCAATATACTATACCATACATAACCCTATACTGTATACTATATAAATCAATAAAAAATTTACAATTTTTAATTATAAACCTGTGTTGTCTATCAAAATTATAAATAATTTATAAATATTTATTTTGAAAGTAGCTACTTCAAATTATACGCTACATTATATGGATATAGTATCTCGCTTCAAATACACGACTATGACAGATAAATCTTTCATCACACTGTATTTTATTAATTTTATTGAAACGACTTTCTTCTTTTAACTAAATATCGATATGTACAAAGTTTATAGCAACCTGTACGGCAGTGTTGTGAGCAATCAACCATTTTACTGTCCTTTGTCTTCTAACTCGCTATCTTGGAGACAATTATAAGTTATTCTTGTTATGTACATTCGTATTTGATATATATTTATAATATTCCTTTTATATATTTATAATAGTGTATATTCTTTACTTCTAATGGGAATATAGGCGTATCAAATAAAGACGTGACTGAGGTTCTGTGAAAATAACAGAAACTACATTTAAATGCCTTATTTCTAGTTTTTAAATGAGTATATTTTTCAATGCGTATTATGATAAGTATAGTTCAGTACAGTAATTACATAGTATGACAAGTGCTATTTACAAAAAAAATAAAAAATCAAATATAAAAATAATATATAATAGAATATGGGAAAAGGAAAGAAGGAGAATAGGAAAGGGACGACGACTTGTGTCGCGATTTTCTTTACATATTTATTTTTATTTCCACGTCGTCGTGATAGCGTTGGGTCTTCAGGACTTATAGATGGATTATTGCATCTTGTTATGCTTTAAATGGCTGAAAACTAAAAAATATTAAAGAAAATGAATTTATTATTAGCTTCTCGCTAAGAATACGCGGAATTTATAAAGAAATTAATATTTTGTTTTAATTAATCGCCAAGGTAATATAGTCGATTACTTAGCTTTAGGACTATTTAATTAAGTAAGCGTATGCTCTGCTGTCAATTCAATTCGAAACAATATAAAATTAAAAATATTAATTCTATTTATTATTATTTTTATTTAATGCAACTTTTTGGAACACCACGGAGATCCGTACATTTTATTAGCTTTATCTTAATTATATTATTTGCCTTCCTTCCTTTTCCTTTATGCCTCACGTTCAATTTTTTAAACTACAGAACACAAAAAAACACAAAATATTCACAAAACCAAGTGACAACATTTTTAAAAAACGTGTAAGTATTTGATCGAAGCAAGAATCGTACCTCTAGGAAACGTAATCCAAGCGCTATGACTGAGCCATACGTTCTATCCACATGCTACGTTAAAAATCTTATACGTTAATTATTTATTTTGATCGTTACCATCAAAAACTAAGAAATTCTAAAAAATTGTCAAACGGAATCTAATACAAAATGCTTACACAGAATACAGCTTGTTTCTACTGCCAGTATCAGATTTTTCCTAAGCTCGTAAACTAGTGTACAAACAGTCGTATCACTGTAATAGGGTGGAAGCGTGAAATAAAGTTGACTGAACCGAGTTAACTTACAGGTGAGATTTGTCTTTTCTTTTAACTGTCTCAGTTAGACTGTCTGTTAACTTTGACCGCGTTTTATTAAAGGTTTAGTCGTTTAACTTTTCATTTGCTTTGTGGGAAATTGATTTAGTTATTTTTATGTCCACTGTTAAATCAAATATATGTTATATGGCGTAGTTCGCAATTGCCTTGTTGAATTATTTATTTTTTCAATTTTAACAACGACAAATTTTAATATCCTACAGTTTTATTTATTAACATAATATAATTTTAAGTTCATTAAAAATTATGCTTACTTCTTAGTGATTACGCTTTTTAAATAATACTAATTTAATAGCTGTATTGTCTTTTATTTGTTGTCTGGATTAAAATGACCGATCGTTAGGTCAGGTTCTGCACAAAAAATATTTCTCGATGTTGCAGTTGAGTTTTCGCTGCCCAAATTAAAACTTTATAAATTCTTTAAGATACTCATTATAGGAGTTTTTTATTTACAACATAAACTTTTTGAGTAAACTGTAATGTTGAATTAAATCATACTTAATAACTACTCTTTCATACTAAAAATTTTAATACAGCGAGATTTTACCCACGCCTCTCGGAAACTGTCCAAGCGCTCTAACCGCTAAACCATGCGTTTTATAACCTGCTATGTCGAAAGTCTAATAGTCTTATAGCTTACGGCTTAAAATAAGTTCTAATCTAACCTAAGGCGTGGGTTCAAATCTCGCTGCATTCAATTTTTTTGTATGATAGAGTAGTAGAAATATGTATAATTCAGTTTTTGCTTAATCTAAAAAATTGTCCTACCATATAAATAAATATTTAGAGTATATTCCAATTGTAATACAGTAGGTATTAGTAAATGAGCGCACTTGCTCTCGACACGGCGCGGAGGGAAGTGTCGCAATGATTTACGTCGCTTGCTCACTTGTTCGATGCTAATCGTGTGCTAAGCAGTTACTTGATTTATGATGTCGGATTTAAGTATAATTATTTTGTGTCTTGTTAATCTTTGTTGTTATCAGTTAAAGATAAAATAAGAGGGCGTTATCAGTTAATGATTAATTGCAACTTTTGGGTCGTAGAAAGTATCGAAGAAATGTTGAGAAGCGTAAGTATTGGATTCTCATGTAAAGTAAACAGTATTAGTATTCAATAGGTTGACATTTCTACCTCCAGTACTTATATATTCACACGATGCATTTTGCTGTATACACAGAAAATATTTTGTGATAAGTCACTCTGTTACATTTTCCCAAGTTATTAATGCCGTATTTCTTAAATTTTGAAGATACGATAACAAATTTCAAAGAAAATTTATGCAATATTGTAAAACTATAATTATATAGCTCCAAATAAGAATCTAATTCATAACTATCGCGTTCTCAGCTAAAAATTAACATCACTTTGACGTCCCGGTATTCTTTTTTAATATATATATATATATATTTTAAAATATGAAAAATTTTTGACTGTTGCACTTAGCTTTTCTTTGTTACTTATTATATATCCTAGTAAGTAATAAACATTTGTAAAATCATATTGTTAAAAATGCTTATAGAAATTAGCAAGAATTCAGAATATCTTTGATATATTATTATTCGTCAAAAGTTTTCTTTATTGAAAACGAAGAATAATCGCACCTCTACATACGGGGTTAATGGTCCAGAGCGGAAATGGGGCTGGGAATGGCGGTGACCGTGCTTCAGATAATGTACTGAATGACTTTATTTTTGATATGAGTTATCAAAAAAAAACAGTCTATTGTTCTATTTATTTTTGATTTAAATTCTTATATTCATTAGTATTTAGACTCAAAGTGATAAGGAAAGGTAAACCAAACATTATTTACTATCAAACGGTAGTGATATTTCCCTTTGTTGAGTATCCGTAGTATATGCATTATGCATATATTTCTATAATAGTAATAATAATTAGCATCCCCCTTAGCCGACCACACTGGTGTTGCGTCCGAGGCATAACACCTAGTGGGAGGCGAGTCACCGTCCGATAACCATTCAATCTGAGACTGTTGAAAAGGCTGACGTCCGGTAGTCTCATACAATAACCCAGTACTAAGTCCATCCAAAATTCATTTTATAGCACCAGCTTAGTGTTTCATACTTTTCATAGTTCCTACGCATTAGGCGGTGACCATATCTGGGCAATTACCTGTGGTTACTGAGAGATGCAGTCCGGCTGATGCGTCAACAGTAAAATACATTGCTATATCTAAAGGGCCTATTTCGATAACTATTTCGAGAGATACATAATAATAATTATTTAAAAACAAGTTTTGAAGTTTTAGAAATAATAAAAACATAAGCGGTACAAAACTTTGTATTTACTAGTTATGCTGTATAGCCTTCAGATCCGGACACGTGTCCAAATTGTTAGGCAAATCTGACGGCAAGAAGAGAGCCAAAATAGCGTTTCAAGTAAAAATCATTCAAAAACTCTTATTACTTTCAATGTAAATTTTAATAGATTAATATTAACAAAGATAGCTAGTACAAATAGCTATACTCGTACATGTTTTAAAAACAACTTAAACAGATATGTTAGAATCAACATCACAAGATAAATTAAAAGGGTGTCAACTGACTAAGATGGATTCTGCGGAAGAGGAAATGATGTTCGAACGGCCTTTTAGACATTTTTCACCAATGAATGGCTGGGCGTGTGGCCTAATGATGGCTCTTATCGACGATGTGGCGTTATATTTTTGTTTATTTACCTTAAATATAGTGATTAATACTGGAGAGACTGTACTGAGTGCAGCCTAATGTTGTAAGGTGAGTAAGTTATTAGCGGATAACACATCAGCTGTACAAGTAATACCGATTTTATTATCAGGTTTACGGTTTTTTCCGTATAACAGGTAGGTAGGGAGAAGGTAGTGTGAAGACACTCCGTTCTCCACTCTCTGCCCAAAATCGTGACTATGCTTATTGAGGGGCGAAACGTAACACCATGCTTTGCTTTACCAGAGCAAAGCGAATACAATAACTATAACGATGCAAACTTATATGTAGGTACTATATGGAGTTGTTGCGTACAGATTGGTTGGCGCACAGCTTTCTGGTGTGGAGTATAAAATCGTAAAATCATATATATTTTAAGAAATTTTGTTTTACCATTCACCCACAATCTTTACGAAACTCACATGCTAATTTTCAGCTGCCTACAGCCAAGAGTTTCGACTGTGTCTTCGCTGTCTGTCGGTCACTGAGTTAGTAGCGGAAGAGTTTTATGTGTCAATATACTATTATTACAGATAAAAATTATATTATTGCAGTTACGGAGGATTACACATTTTGTTGTAGATGATTGATTTTATTATACAAAAAAAAAATATACATTATTTGTCATTTCTTTAATTTGCGGGTTCAATTCCCAATCGGGGGACTGATTGTATTTAAAAATATTTTTATTTCTCCGCTCTGGTACAAGACAAAGACGTCCAGTTCCGCTATTCCACATAGCATTTATAGATTCGTGGCCGAAATTGGAGGAACAGCGTGAAACTGTAAAATAAATCTCTAATGCTTTTGAATTTGACAAAACATTAAATTATAGATTAAACCGAAATCTTTTATTTCTTTTATTTATTACCAAAGATCTCCAATTCAAAACATAACTAAAGCTCTATTGGTCAGTAACGATAAGACGGCTAATAGCCGGATACAATACAATCGAGTACTATCGACTGATACATACAATAGCGTGGAGAGGATAATAACCGTCATTATGTCCATCTTTTGTCCGTCCGTCTCTAATTGAGCAACCATGGTTACGCCTGACGGATAACTAAGTAACTTATGTTAGCCTCATTATAATGGAATTATGAAATTGTATTGTTATAATATAAATAGTATTTTCTCAATATATCATTGTGCAACAATTAATTTTAAGGTGGATGGTTTTTGCGACACATTTAAATGAAATCATATTTCCGGTTAATCAACAGCGTATATTTTAATATTCGAAAATATATATTAGGGAATTGACGTTTTGAACACTTTACAGTAGTACTTGGTCACAGGTAGGCTCTACAAGTGATCGAAGTAACGCTTAAAACATTTGATTTACACAATGTGTTTAAAAAAGGGAAATTGTGCTATATTAAATTAAATAAAATAAATATATGGTACGTTTATAGTCTTGAAGTATATTCCTACTCCACATACAAAATTTGAACGCAGTGGAAATAAAATTGATATATATATATATTTTAAATGATGTTATTTAATGTTTATCTGATTGACTTAACAAAAAAGGACCTAACACACTCTGTTCTCCAATTGTACGAGGCAAACGGATTTATTTCCAAATTTATTATATTGAGTTTATGTGATTTTGCTGTTATATTTTCATAATTTTATTATTGATTTAACTCCAGAAGATAGCTAGATAAGTTTAAATTGACTGAAGAAAATAAAGTATCTTTTTTTTATATTCCACGGACGACTTCGAACCCATAACCATTGCATGTAAAAATGCTCCCAAACTACAACGATGACCTAACGTATTTTCATGTATCACATTTCAATTAATCTCAAAAATCATTTACAATTACAAAAATTCAACTTCACAAAAACCTTTTTTAAGAGGACAATCCGACTTCTGTGTTGAGCACGAATTACTGTAATACTCGCACTCGAGAGCCACTGAAGTTAATAGTAAAAGTAATAGTAAAAAATTCAGAGTGGTCAGCGGACAAAGGAGTTTCGAACAATTTTCTACTTCATAGAAGAGTTGGATCATTGACTTTGGATGTAAAAAGTTTGGATGCGGTTTGAAAGAAAATGCATACATTATGGACTGACTTATTTTTAGTCAAAATAGATATTAATTCAATAAAGTAATACTATATTTGTTGGTCTTTTTAGGTAATATGTTTATTTGGTTAATTGTTTATTTTGTGTATTTCACAGATTCAGATTTTAAAAATTAAACACTATGCTCTCTATTTAGAGACATGAGTATTGGGTGATGCAATTAATGATTAATATATGAATAATACCTGAAGGATTTTTTAACTCCTTACTAAAACTATGCAGATGAGAAGTATTAGGTTATTCAGGCATAGTCAAAGTTTATATGGAGCTAAAGTACATTAAGTTAATAAAACAAAAATAACACACTTACAGACATACACTTTTGCATAAAGTATTTTACGCCTCATTTCGTTTCAAAATTTCGTTGATATATTTTCCTAATGACATTTGAACCCGATCCGAACTCCATCTTGCTGGCGTCACATGTACGAGTAAAAGAACCATTATAAATACTTCACCTTATAAAAAAAATATATTTTTGAATTTATTTAACGTACACGATTTTGTATTATATAGTTGAAATAACGAGATATTGTTTACATATTAATATAATACTTGCATTAAATATTGAATCTATTTCATTTGAAAGAAAATTATGAATAGTTTGTGTATGATTTTGTTATTATAGAGTTTTTTTTCAGCTTTACTTTATCCCGCAAAGCAGGGTAGGTTAGACAACCTTGTGTCAAGGCACAACGTTTTCCAGCTTTCGCTCGAATTCAAAACTTTGCCTGTTGACTGGTGGAAGCAAATGTCAAAATCAAAATAATGTAAATAGAACCATTAAATAAATAGCATCTTCGCGTTTACTATCAGATGCCAATGCGCAACGATGACCTCTATACAGATATCCATATCTTTTATTTAAATTACCATAAAAGTAACGTGCGCCTTATCCAAAATAATATCAAATTAAATCAACCGTACTCACTAACGGCCATTGTAACTGAAAAATGCTGTAAAACTGAAACGGGAAGTATAGGAAGTTCGTACAAAGCATTGTAATAAACGAAAAAAACGAAGGGCCATTTCATAGTCCCTTTGACGATGTTTATCTTTATGATTTGACGGTTTTTAAACTGACTTATCTGTAAAGTTCTGATTTCGCTTAAATTTTATTTTATTTTTTTTGTTCTATTTCTTAATTTATGCTAAATTTTATGAAAAAATGAGTGTGCGAGCGAGAGATCATTAATTTAGAGTTAATGATATGTAATAGTTGGCATCAGTTGTTTGGCCTTATAATTTTATAGCAAAATTTCACACAAGGTATTTTTTGCCCACAATGCTATATGCGGATATATTAAGCCAAAAAACGTAAGTATCTATAAATTTTAACTGTCCCCTGTAGCTAGCAACTACGGTCTTAGATTATATATTTCTATTCAAATTTTATTCAAATTAAATAAAGCTATGGATATGTACAATAAATCAGGTCTATTTACTTAAAAATTGGCAAAGATATTCAAAAATTTCAATATAAAATTCGATATCCTATTCGAATATTGAAATCTACTATACAAGCCAATCTGTAAACAACTCGTAATTCTGTCCTCGAACGCACTTTATGATGACTATAATTTGTTTTCATGTGCAAGGCTCTTATCGTGCTATAATAGTACCTACATTATATTTTATTTGTAACTTCATTTCCATAAAAGATTATTGAACATTAAAATTTTATTTTAGTTCTGTTCATATTAAGATATCTACCCTTACAGTATTTGAACAGGAAACCTCTATATAGCACATAATAGAGCTTTCTAATAAATCTCTGCTGTAAAATTGTAGATATCGCAGATACGTCGGCGCTCTCTGCCGACGGAGACAGAGGACTGTTTGGTCGCATCTCGCCATCGGAATTCGCCACCTTAGCTCCAGGCTTAGCTCAACAACCTTGTTTCTCAGATCATTTTTCCACGGACTTGCAAATTATCGAACAAACTTCCACTATACGTGTTCCTTCACATGATATTAAATTCTTTAAGGAGCGGATCATCAAACTATTTAAAAGCCGGCAAAGCATTGATGAACCTTTGGTGCTGTAAATGTTCAAGGGCAGCGGTAATCATTTAACATCAGTTGACCGCTAGCTAGTTTGATTGGTCTTAATATATAACGAAAAATTAAAAAAATAAGATATTATTAGCACAATTTACTTGACGAGGAAATGCCATACCGAATTTTTATTAATTATATTAAGTAAAATTGTGCCAGTCTTTGTTTGTATAGAAAATTGAAAACACAGTATTTGTTTAGTTTCTTTTACCGACTATAAAAAGAACAAAAGTAACGATAAAAATAATAAGTCTTACAGCAAATGATTTTCTAAGCGTTACTCAAAAGCTCTAATTCATCCGAAAAAGCTCAACTCTATAAGCTGAAATATTAACAAACAAATCAATACTATACTTTATATAAATTATCTTACTTACAGTCATAAGTCACATGTCATGATACGCGTCTGTGCGAAGCGTGTCTTATTATTCAAGATTCATACGGCTTTAAAAGCATTTTATAATTAGATTATTACCAGTTTTAATTCTAATTGAACATTTGAACATATTTCTATATATATATTATAATAAGATAATTATGTACTTTAAATGTGAGACAAAGAAGATATTTTTTAAATTAATAAAAAAACGTCTAAATACGTTGATTGTTTTGTTATATAGAGAAAAAACTCATATCACCGTACCCATCGCGTTGTAGAAGGAAAAGCTCAGAACCTTACGACCCAGGTTTAAGATTTAAGGGTCCCTTCAAATGCGCATAACCGCTCGCCTCCAAAGTCCGAGCTATAATCTCTACCTAACGAAATTTGGAAAGACTTCTACTAGTGCCATCTTAGAAATATATATGCAAACGATTTTCAGTAATATATAGAAACGCATTTTAATGTCAACACTATATTTTCATTTAATAACAGTTTATATACAAATACATATAATAATTAATCTGAAAATTAATAATGTAATATAATGGCTAAGTCATAACATTCTTTGTGGAGCGTTTTCTGTACTTTTAGTGAGCTAGACTAAAAATAAATTAACTGTTATTGTTAAAAAAATGTTATATCGAGAAAATCATTATATTAGTAATTTTAAATTATCAAACAAACAGTAAAAAGATAAACCAAACAGTTAAATATTAAACCATAAATATTTCATACATAAACCGTTTAATCTAAATTTTACTGTCATTCGACTATTAAGCATTACGATTGCACCTTACAACTATGAAACTTACGGGACGTATAAAGCAGGTGATACCCACAGTGTTATCGACGTCATAAAAGTTATGGGCTAAGCTGGGCTTAGGCATTAATATTTACGCATATATATGTATGATTATGATTTTCTCTCATAATTTATAATAGAGTAGGTACTTAAAGAGTGTATAGAGAGAACCTAGTGTCAAGACACTCAGTCCTCCGCTTTCAGCCCCAATTTGAGACAGTGTATGTGGAGTGGCAGGACTCTCCGTTATGCATGACAAATTACTTTTATTTATACAAATAAATAAAACTGGAGTGTCTGTTTGTAATATTAAAATAACAGCTTTTAACTAAGTGCATCTATACATGGTACATATATCAATGTGACATTTTTTATAATTTTTCTCTGTCTGTCTGTTACGGCTAATCTCTGGAGCTGGACTGATTTTGACAAGACTTTCACTGGCAGATAGGTGATGTAATAAGGAGTAACGTTTACGACAAGTTATTCATATATATCTTTTTTTTCACTTTATTGGTTCACTAAACAAATAACAATCAAAATACATTGCAAACATTTAACAAATCATTGCATTTTTATATGCAGCATGCGCTTAAAGTAATAACCTATAGTTTCAATTACTGTTTTAACAATATCATAAATAAACTACTAATAAAACTAAACAATTAAATAATTAGTACTTAAATTAAAATTTACTTAAGAAACAATTTTTTTTTTATGTTACACCGCCATAGCACAGTTGAGGCCTTCCTGATTGTACGTGATGGTTATATGAGGTCAGTCAGTCAATCCGTAAAAAGCTTTTTTGACATTGGCTAAGTGCGAGCCGTACTATGAAACACCAAGATAATTACAATTGAAAAACAGGCACCAGTTATTTTTTTTATTTTATTCAGGTGATAACTGCGATATTAAAATCCCGCATTTAATTACGCGGGAGTAAATTTGTGGCAAGTCAGTTTTGGTAGATTCGCGGTTTTTTTTGAGTTTTACGCTTTTTATAATATAATATAGTACCTAATCGGTAGAAAGACCATAGCATTAAGTAATGTTATTCATTTTTCCTATTTCAAACTTTACGCGCGATCTACGTATTCTCTCTACGCAAATAACAGTTTAAAAAAATGTTTAAAGAAATATATATTTAATAAATAGCATTCTCTTTTGCCAAACGTCGTAGAATAATTTTTGGGTAGCAGAAATTTGTGAAAATCTCTCTACAGAGATGCTAACAACAAATATAAGTTGTAATAAGCGTATAAGAATTTCAACGTAGCTGGATGTAGAACGCATGGCTTAGCAGATGAACGGTTCTCAAGAGGCGAGGGCTCAAATCCCGCTGCGTTCAAAATTTTTTATACGTTTTCTAAATATGTATTTTTCAATTTCTAAGTGTGCCAATAACACTTTAAAAAAATGTTTAAAGAAACGTCTATGTATCTCCTGCATCTTTATCTATATAATATTCATATAAAAAACTTATATATAAAACTCTTGCATTTCTGATTGACTGACAGAAAACACACAGCTAAAATTATTAGGCGCGAGTAGCTGAATTTTTGGCATGTACATCGGTTAAAAAATTTCAGAAAATGTATACAAATTTTAACGCAGCGGGATTCAAACCTGCCACTCTTCGAAACCATCCAAGCGCTGACCGCTGAGCCATGCGTTCAGTAAATTTTTAAACATTTTCATAACTTGTTCTTCAATTTCCTGTGAGAATAACACTTTTAGAAATGTAGATAGATTAATTGGTCATTGGAAGGAAGCACTACGAGAGCTTCGGCTTCACGCTTTTTCCCAGAAATCAGAGTTAACCTAGTGTAAAAACAGTCAAGATTTCTCTAAATTTATATGGGATTTTACGTTGTATAATCCAAAGTCAAATTCAAAACTAAATTACAGGCTTAATTTCTTCACTCTGGTACCTAAGACAAAGCGCGGCGTTGAGTTCCACCACCTAACATGCATTGTCTTGATTTTGGGCAGAAAATGGAGAACGGAGTGTCTTGACTCTGCCTGGTCTGCCTACCCTGCTATGCAAAACAAACACGTAGAGCTGTTAAAAACAATCGTCTATTATTATAATGGTAAAACAAAATTAAATAAAGGTGAATACTCGTTCTTACAAATAAATCCTTGAAACAATTTCATATTTGTATAATTACGAACTAGTAGAGTACAACTTTATGCCGTACATTATTTCTAGCGCTGTAGCAGTCTCGTCAAGTTGTGATATTCGCAAATGGAACTAATCACTTAATACAGGTAAAGTTTCTATTGAAATATTGAGAGCTTCGAAAGATGTCGCATGGAAAAGGGGCAGAACTATAATATCTAGAAAGGATGTTTTACTGATTTTTTTATTTATAAGTGTAGGTAATCTGTTTTTTCCGCTTTATTTATTTTTCCATCATAGCAGGGCCCCCAGCAGGACCTCAAAACACCCCCCTTTTTCCACTTTCTGCCCGAAATCGAGAGATTGCATATTGGTGGCGGAACTCAACTCAGTCTTGTTCACCAAAGCGGAGGAATAATTATAATTAAAATATAATCATTCCTCGGAATGGGAATCGAACTAATCGCGATAACTTTTAGACGCTTTACCACTACGCCATGATGGCTTCGATCATGCCTGAAGCCTGATTTGTCATTTAGGGAATAATAAGTACATGAAATCTTGAGTTTTAGCATTTGAGTACTGGTTATGTCAAACTTTAATTGCGTTGTATTCTATCTGTTTTCATAACAAGTTTTGCGTATTTATCTTAAATATATTGTTTCTATAAATTTCAATGGGATTTGAGATTTTTGAGCTTTGATCGATCGACAAAATGTTTGTAGTTGCAGTGTCCTTGCCCGGACGATCTGGATAACGAGTTTCTTAATCAAACTAATTTGTTATTATTAATAACATTGAGTTTTAATTGAACTTACAATTATTAAATGATTATTTTTATTAATATACTATAGTAGTCTAAAAATAATATTTACTTAGTAGGGGCTTCCAATATAATATTCTTTCGATAATCTCAAACGTTTACGTGAAACGGTGTTTGACTTCAATCCACTCTAGAACAACGGAGACGAAGCAATATATTTGAAAGCATATTTAAAGTAAGTGTATAATATTAGGAAAGTCTTATGGAAATTAGTCTTTCATAGAAATGTGTAGAAATTAAATATTTTCTAGAAACCAATAATATTCATAAGTTGATCCTTATTAATTATATTCTTTGATAAGATATATGATTTTTGATACTTATTTATAAAATTAGTATGTTATATGTACTTTTGTTATCATTTTTTAGTTTCCTTAATAAATAGGAAAAGTCTTCTTTTTTTCTAAGATTCTTAAATGAATTAATATAAGTTATATTATATATTTGAGACTACTTATATTTTTCTTTTCAGAGTAAGGAAATGAAATTAATTATAATAATAAAAAAGTCGGAATCAAACTCACAACCAAAAGCGTTTACAGTCGGGCGATGGCTCACTGCACCACTATATAGCCACACAGTAGTCTAGTTAAAAATCAATTATATACTTATCATATATATATATAATATTTTTTCTTTATCAAATATAATATACGTTTCTAACAACCCCCTACATTGTTAGCTGCGTACGCGGACGCCATTAAAACGCACAGCCGTATGTATGACAATTCAATTTGTGCCCCAATAATATCGGATTACGAATAATGGACAAAGAAATCCGACTAGAGAAAGTATCGACGATGTTCATAATAGGGGACTTTAAGGTGTTATACAACCATTTTTTTACAAGAAAGTTAGAAAAATATATATTATAAAGTAAGAAAGAAGTTCACTATTTTATGACTTAGTGGTCTTTTGTCGTAACCAGAATCTTCATCTATCTTAATTTTTTACTTTATTTTACCTTTATTCTGTCTTAAATTAAACATTTATATAATGCTTAGGCTCACTTTTATCGTCGATTTTACAAGATGTTACTTACATTTATGTGTTGTAACTATATCTATAACAATAGCAACTTCTTTATAATACGGTGTGCAGATAGTAAAATGCTAGGGCACTCTTCATAGTCAGATGCTTTAATTTTTTCAGCTTCTTTGACGGGTGGGACCTCTGGCCAAAGGAAATCTTTTCCTCCACTTTATTACCATAGAGGAATTTCAATAGCTTGTCGAACTTAGCCTCGTACATCCTTGCCGCCCGGCTACCGTACGGTTGTCGTTCGCTACGAAAAAAGTCGGTTTCATGTCCTCATTTAGGATCTCCGAGATGCCCATCTCCGGGAGGGTTCCCAATAACGATGCTCCTTGGTGATCCTCCCTTTCAGTCTCCCATCAGGTGCATTTAATCTCTAGCCCGTATAATACAAAAAAATTGATATCTCAATGAGAACATTTTTTTTTTCAATACCAACGCCACGAAAATGTGAGTAGCAAAGCGTAAACGTAGGGCAGTAAATTGCGACCACCGATATAGGAGCCTGGTTACTACGGCTTTTATATTATGAGCGTAAAGTGTATTTTGATTTTCCTAACATCTGTTAACAAAAGATTTTACCTATAAATGAAAATAAGGAAAATTATATTTTTCTTTACTTTAAGGTTTTATTTGCTTAATGACAGAGTACACCGTGTCGCAGTGTGACAGCGTCTGACAACGCGATTAGTTGTGGATTCGAATTCCACTCGGGAGAATGGTTATATTTAATTTATTTTCAATACCTACTGAGCTGGTACCTAAGACAAAACGTGGCGTTAAGTTCGACCTCTCAACACGGAATGTTTTTACGATTATGGGCGAAAAGTGGAGAACAGAGTCTTGAGTCTTGAGAGAGATCTTGACACTAGTATCTCTATATACATATTACATTTTTTTTATCACATATGAATGTAGAGAGAAGCTGGTGTCAAGACACTCCGTTCTCCATATTCTGTCTGAGACTTATACATGGCGTATTAAGTGGCGGATCTTAACGAACAGCTGAGAAATGAGTATAAATTCAATATAATCATATTTTTGGAGAATGTATACATTTTTTAACGCAGCGGGATTCGAACCAGCGCCTTTTGAAAACCTGCCGAATCCCGCTGTGTTCAGATTTTTACACGTTTTCTAAAAATATCTTTTTCAATATCCTAGGTGTGTGGTTAACACTTAAAAAATGTACATTGCTTCTAGTAGCAATCGAACCCACACCCAATCGCAGTTACAGTCAGGCGCAATATAGTATAACAAAACTATTTTATTTGTAATAACTTTTTAGCATTAGAATATTAATTTCCAATACAATATATTTTACTATATATAACTAACATAAACACATACAAACCTTACATTAGGGGTGGTTTACATGACTTACAAATCGTAAAATTTAATAGGTTTTCACCGGAAGTATAAGCTGTATACCTCCACAGTAATCATGAAAGAGAGTTGTAAATCCAAGCATCCGACATAACGTATCCCCATATATTTGCCATTAAGGAATCATTGCCAATTAAGCAGATTGGAAGCTAGCGGCATTAAACCACGTTTAAATAGTGAATCGGACAGTTTATAGGTTCGCCTTCCAGCCTTTATGTCCAGTATTTAAAATCATATTACTAATCGTAATATAATTTTAAATACCGAGAGTACCAAATATAGAGTCATAGATATGTATCTATGACTCTATATTTGCTGCTGTCTCTACTATAGCCATGAAAATGACCCAGTCTCAGCCGCTAACAAGTTGTTAGACAGACAGATATTAAGAAGATATACTCGGTAAGTAGTTTTTTATTATTATATTTTATGAACACACTACGGGCATATGGTTATGAACCATATACCTTTGGTTTAAATATTATTCTTTTTTCTATATGACATAGTCTCTATTTATAGATATAGGTAGCTGAGGATATCATAGCGCAGTGAGAGAAAGTGTATGACTGTACATACGTTTGATTATTTGATTCGGGGCTTGATCCCTGCTTAGAGGATTAAATTTAAATAATATTCATCATTCGGGTCATCGTGGTCTGGAAACAGCGTCTGGCTATAAACGCAATTGGTTTTTGGTTCGATTCGCACTCGGGGGAATGATTATATTAAAAATATTTTAATTTTTCTGCTCTAGTTCCTAAAACAAAGCGCGGCGTTTAGTCCCACTCAACAATGTCTCGACTTCCGGCGGAAAGTGGAAACGGAATGCCATAACAATGCATTGTCTCTGAGTAGCAGAGTTATGTATGAAAAAGTGTGAAACTGCTTTCTTTATCTCGTTTCCTCTTTCTCACTTTGGTTTAAGCGTTCACTTTAGTAACACCACTGTTTTAAAATTAGAGTACTGAGTGGAGTGAAGAACGGAGTGACTGAAAATTTGAAATATAGCTTCTTAACTGAGTATATGTCAGAATTCATTAATTTAACTATATATTTTATATTTATAACTGTATATTTTAAAGATAAAAATTATATATATATATATACTAATACCAGACTCTATTTTATTTTTAGAACTGAAAAACGAAACGGTTCATTAAACAAAAATTTGTTAGTTTCCAACAAGTTTCCCACAAATCCCAACACGAGCATAAAGGATCATGAATCATGATTCATACACATGCAATCACGGTGCACACGTCTCTGCACTTTGACAAATGTGCAGCGGTTATAGCGATTCATCTTGCCGGTTTAAAGTATCGTTACTTGCATATTGCAGTGCATATATACTTGTAGAGATATTTACCGTAAAAAAATATAAATATAAAGGATTTTTTTTATATTGGATTTGTAATACGGGGGACAGAGAGAAGTTACATTGTTTTCTTTTTTTAGAATGAACGTATATTTTTTTTGGTATTATTACATAGATATTACCGTCAGAGGACTTAGTAATCATACGTAATGTAGTAATTGTGTGTAGAAACGTATTACAGTCTTCTGTGCAACTATTAAAGGTAAATATAAAAAAAGAAAACAGTTTAGTTTTAAAGTACTGTTTCCTTTTTTTATATTTTCCTAAACACATTACTTACGTGTTGGGTTCGAATCTCAACATTGCACTTTACTCAAACAGACTGGGAACCTAAAAATAATTTCATGTGTGGTTACAAATTTAACCAAATTATATTTATTTTATTCAATTAGTAGAGATCGATCGAAACAACCCAAATTTCAACATAATGAGCAAAATCTTCATCATACTTAATGAAGATGACAATCAACAGTAGTTTTATTTATAACAAAACATAGACACGTCAACAGAGGCATTAGCAGTACCTAATATAGACAAGAGAGCAATTCTGTAGATTCATCGATTCGAGGCAATCCAATCCATTTGCGTCGAGAAGTAGAGTTTGCCGGGTTAATTGTTCCATTACAAATATATATGTTCACCTAAATAACCAAAAATATACTAAATTCATCCTTATATACAATTAAAATAAGAGCTATGGTATATGATACAAAATTCTTCGAAAATTTGGGTGTAGAGTGTTAGCAAAATACGTGTATTATCCATTCTGTGATTGAATTGCTTGCGAAGGGTTTAGACAGTCGCATCTCTTTTGTTTTGTATGTAAACAAAGACATACATACAAATTGAATTGTGACGCCTATTTTCATAGAACACCTAGAGTGGTTGTCATGAGCAGGCATTTGTTAAAATTTTTATAAATATATTATTTTATTATAAATTTCTTCCAATTGATATAAAATAACACACTTTAACGTTTTATTGCCTGTAGGTACAGTTTTAATAGTACAAAAAAGCCATGAAGACAAATGTAGGTACTCCTTTCATTATTAAAGACAATCCTTACAAATTCTCTACTATCGTTTTAAAATATGGAAAAAATGAAAGGAAAGCATTTGTTATGGAAGAGATAGAGAACAAAAATTGTATGTCACAAAAAAAATATTATTATTTATTTTAGTGCCTTTCATCGTAGCACAGTGGCACAGTATCTTAGGATTTCATTAACACTTTTAGGTATGATTATATAATATTAATATTCATTTTTCCGCTCTGGAAAGAAAGCGCGGCGTTGAGTTCCGTCATAAAACACGCAGTGACGCATATTTGAGCAGAAAGTGGAGAATGGAGTGTCTTGAAAGTAGGTTTTCTCTGCCTACCTAAAGTTGTAAATATAATATACTTTTAAACATTTTTTTAAAGTGTTATACACACTGAGTAAATTGAGAAACATATATTTAGAAAATGGATAAAAATTTAAACACAGCGGAGTTTGAAACCACACAATTTTTATACATTTTCTAAATATATGTTTTTCAATATAATATAGGTTTTTTATATAATTTAAAATTATCCCTAATAAACCTTATTCAATAACATTGTAAAAGAAAAATAAATACAAAGCCAAAATAAACAACAAATCGTTTGTTTTCATTCGTACTCTTGTTATTCCCTATACTCTCGGGTTACGTTATTACCGACCAATAACATATGAAACGAGAATGTACACGAAACGTGATATTTTTAAAGAAAAAATAAAAATGACGTCCTTAGTACGACGGAGAAGACCTTTAAAACGAATGGGGGAGCAATTTAATTTCGTGAGGACAGTTGAAATCCTAAGCACATTGGACGTGATACAGCTTTGATGTAATTCAAACCCTCTGTTTTACAATAAATTGATATTTGTGATATATTCAATGTTTTCTCGGACATTTGGACAATGGTTTTTAGTTTTATGGCTTTTTAGGGGTTCTAAATTTTTGTTTGTGATGAAAAAAGCATGTTATTTGTTTTTTATCTGTCAATTTCTTTATTTTTAACATGATTTTTTTTTTTCAATTTAAATCATTGCTACAAGTTCTTTCAGGTATTTACAATTTATGATTACAAAAGCATTATGACTGAAAATCTATCTATATGATAAATTGCGAAGCAAAAACTACGTAGCCATATTTGAAGCCGTTTTTACGAAAATAATGCGATTAGAGGAGTTTGGTGGAGAATTTTGGTACCGTTATAGTTTATATAGAAAGAATGGAGAGTGATAATATTTTTTAAAAATTAATGCAAAAAGCACACATTAACACACATGTATGTATAAAGTGACATATACTTTGCTAAGACAACGCATATTTAAGTGTTAAAGAAGATATCTAGTTCTTTATAATAATGCATAAGAAACACATCAAATTAACATTACCCACCCAAATTACCATGTGTTTCACATACACGTTTTGTTACCTTCTTAAATATGTAAAATAGTACATAAAAAGCACTTGTTTTTGAAAGGTGCTACTAAACACAAAATACTAAATTTAATTTGTATATTTATACATACTAGATGACCCGTTGTCGCGTAAATAAGGCGTTGCCTTAGCAACGCCTTGTTTACTACTGCCTATGGAATAAAAAAAATAAAAAAAAGTGCATATGTCACTTTATATAAAAGTGTATGTCAAGCACATGATAGTATGGTTAATATTTATTTTTATTAATTTAATATATTTCTGATGGATTTCTATTAAAAATAATAGCTTTCTGCACTTCATGTAAAGAGATACAAACTTGAGCTGTCTAATCACATTCCCCCTTCCGCACATTTTTCGTAAAATAAGGTTCAAAGTGTTTCTTTCACATATTAATAAAATTTATTTATGTATTTATTAAGAACATCAAAGAAATCACAAACTAATACAAAGCTTAACAAAAAAGTTTATTTTGGTTTTCATACACATACTACAAATAGAATATAATAAACAAAAAAAGTAACAAATATATAAGAAAACGGTGATAGGTTCATACCTATGAGGCTCAGCGTATGTTGTGAGACTTGTTGTCTATAGCGCTGTGTTAACGAAAAAATGTTAACGAAATACAGGGAAGGAAGTGACAAATTGCAACAAAATACTAGATAAAACAAAAAGAAGCAAATAATTTATTTTTATCATATATAACAAATTACTTAGTAATCTAGCATACGCACTAAGTGTCACTTTACGATTACAAGTTGCAGCGGTATTCATGATTTATTATATAATGTACTAGCGACTGGCTCACGGCTTCACTTGCATACGTTTTTTCCTTCTTACCCACGTTCTTACTTAAATCATAAACTTTGCTTAAATTTATAATTTCAATGGTTGAAACTGTTCTATTTATGAACCAATTAGAACCAAATAAACACTTCGTGTTAAGGGAAGCTCACTACAGTACACTAGTCATAACATTCATTTGAATCGAAAAAGAAAATATAAATTATTGTGTTGGGTTAATAAATGCCCCCAATCATATTTTTAATCCATATATATGCCATGTACAGACAGCGATCTGTTCTATTTTTATTATATATATATATAGGTATGACGATAACTTAATGACATCTATTTTTAAATACGTATCTCTTAGAATCTCAAACAAATATTACGTATAAACCTTCCAAAGCTTGCAATTCAGAAATAAATTTTTGGATCAAACGCAAATTCCCTTTGACCAGGTCACGCGTCGAGGCGTCGCTTTGTAATAATTTTAATTTTAATTCCGCTCCAAACAACACTTTGTAATTAGGGCCATATTGCCTGCCTTTTGATCGACTTCGTAACCTTTTATTAGTACATTTTTTTCAGCTTCATATTTTTTCCCGTATATCAGGGCAATATCTTGAATAGGAGAACGGAGTGTTTCCGTTCTATTCAAGATATTGCCTGTTTAGTGGCCTAGTTATAGTAAGTAGTATAACTTCATTAGTAGATATAAAACAAAATAGTTTATACTTTCTTAATTAAATGTTGTTGAAAATGTACTTATTGTGTCACTAAATATCATTTCTTATATACTTTTGCAAATATTTTAGTGCGTTCAACCATTCACTTGCCTTTTAGCTCTTCGCAAATCTTAGACTTATCCGTAAAATTCGGTATTTGTGATTTAAAAATATATACTTTATCGAAAACAGTTTTTTTATTTCTATAGCAGTATAAACATATAAATTAATGTCTATTATTGTTTAATACTAATTTATATCTTTTAGTTAGTCTACAAGAGTATTATTGTGAAACAAAAAATTACATACATATATTTAAAAACCAGGTTATCGTGGCCGTCTCGTATCAATTGACTGCGATTGGTTGGAGGTTTGATTCCTGCATGGGGGAAAGGTTTAAATTATTTTCACTACCCCGCTCTTATATACAAGGCAATAACATTAAAATGTATTTTTTTTGTAGTTATTGTTGATCAATTTATGAAGTTGTAAGTTATTCGCCGTCATACAATTAAATTTCACACAATTATTATAATAATAATAGTTTAACGTCTTCTTAGTTCAACTATTATACCTTGTACCGTAAAAAAATTATACGTCTTTCGGATACAAAATAGAAGTGGAGGCCATCGGGGCGCAGTGTGACAGCGTCTGTATACACGATGTGGGTTCGATTCCTACTTGGGGCATACAATATATTAATTTCATTACTCCGATCTTACAAGACAAAGCGCGGCGTAAAACTCTACCATTTAACACTGGCGTGTGCTCGATTTCAAAAGTTAAGAGGAGAACAAAAGGTCTTGACACAAGGTTCTTTCTGACTAACCTGCAGGATAAATCGCGAAGCTTAATTAATATATACCTATTTCAGTACATAAAGCTTTTGGAACAACTTTCATAGTAGATCATAATATACCAAAACGACGTTTAAACCGCTCCAGCCATATAGTATTACGGCTAAATTAATTAAGCTTTTAATTATCCAACTTGCATATCTCATTTAATGCTCACTTAATAGTGAAACAACGAACCACCTCATTAACATTAGCGTTTGTATCTGTCGGTATGCTTACGGAGTGTTTTAGAATTAAGGCTTCCAAGGGAAAATGATCTAACCTAGATTTTAATTTTTCTAAATTTTAAAAACATTCCTAACAAAAAAAGTTGCAATAACTTCAAATTTACGTACAATACTTGAAAAAAAATTATACAGTAGTTTTTAGAAAACTGAGTAAGTTATCTATACATATAATGAAAATGTAACTGATCGCTGTCGGTACATATATATGTTAAAATTTTTCAAAAAGGCATTTGTCAATGTAATTGAACCCACAGCAATGATTTTTAATTTTCTTTTCTGTTTGTTTGTGCACGCTAATCTCAGAAACAGCTTAACCGGATTATTGTATTATGGTAAACTTCCATTACTTAACATTTAGTGTCTATTTCTTTTCAATTGGTTCATAAACAAAATTGCAACGAAATTGCAAAATTGTTACGCAGGCGAAGCCGCGAGTAGGTCACTAGTATATAATATAACTTTATATTATATACCTATAAAAGATTTAACATATTTTATTATGCAATTAAACGTCAGAAAACCAATAAAATATTAGAGTACATCATTTCACAGTGGATCGTCAGGCTATAAATGCAATTGGTTGTAGGTTCGATTTCCACTCAGGGGGATGAAAATATTTTCATTTGTTCGCTCTAAAACCAAATGACAAATGACAAATCACGGCGTTTAGTTTTGCCACCTAACACGCAATGTCTCGACTTCGAGCTAAAATTCGAGATGTACCATCAGTACCATTAGTATCGAACCAACCCATTGGTTGTCCTTTGTTTATGATTCTAGCTAATAAAGTTTTCACAAACCTTCCTACAGAATTGTTAGCCCTGCTTTTTTGGTAGCACATTTAGGATGTTATATCTAAGAGACGGGGCATCGAATCCATTTTGTAGCGGTTTCCCTTATGACCATAAATCAAAATTCGTAAAATATGGTTATGCCACTTTTGTACTGACGACTTTTTAAATACATATACTGTATATTAAAACACTTTAATTTCCTAACACCATATTAAAACGTGATGTCATTAAAAATAAATGCTTCAGAGCGTACGTAGCTCTTTGACAAAATAAGTACAAAGCGATAACGTTAAAATGTAATTTTTTGGTAGCCATTGTGGATCCATATGAAGTTCTAATTTAATTACCGCCATGTTATTAAATGACACACCATTATTATAAAAAAAAGACATGTGCTACTTTTTGTATGGGAACAATAATAGTTGAACGTAGACGTACCGTAAAAGAATTGTACGTTGTCTTTCGGATACAAAAAAATAGAGACCATAAGGCGCCGTGTGACGGCGTCTGTATACACGATGTGGGTTCGATTTGTACTTGTGGGATTGATATTATTATTTTAATATTTTTTATTTCTCCGCTCTGGTGACAAGACAAAAAGCAGGGCTATGTTTCGTGTTGTGTGTACAATGTATCGAATTCAGGAAAAAAATGGAGAACGGAGTATTTTGACACTATCTTCTCTCTGACTGAACGGCAATGCGAGGAAAAGTTTAATTTTTTTTTAAACGTAGCATTTAAGGTGGGTAGAAAAAGAAGAAAGCTTTTATATGTTGAGTGGCTGAGCCTAACATCTAAGCTGATATTACGCGTTCGCTTCCCTACATTACAGTGAAGTAAACTTGAAAGTCTCTATATACAACGCTCAATTTTCATAAAAAGCTGTTCTTATAAAAGAGCTTTTTAAAGTAAGACATGAAAACATCTAATGTACGTTACATTAGATACTTCCTTGAGTGCAACGTGGAAGGTGTAATTATGCTAAGTGCACAAAAACATTGATTAATGGTCTTGCTATCAGTCTAGACTCTGGTTGGCCCCGTGATGCAGCAATTGTTGTTTACAATATGCATATCATTGGTTAGATTTTTGATAAATTTGCTATTTTTAACACCATCGTTGTATAGATGAAGTGTGTATTCACAAAATATTTTCTTTCTTATCTTATATACTATATATAAATATAGTGCAGCGTTTAGTTCCGCTATCAACACACAGTTTTCCTATATAAGGTGGAGAGTGGTGTATAAAATAATATATTCTTTGATTCTATCTGTTTATCCTTAAATTATAATAATAAAAGTATTAAATATATATTTAAAAAAAAAACAAGTTTACGTTTCTCGGCTCTTCTCAGCAGAACTGCCGCCCGAGAAGATGATAGGACTGACAGTGTTGACATTTTTAAGTAAATTGATTTAAAAGTACCACAAAAAGTAGCTTTTAAATAAATAATATTTTGATTTTAATTTGTACCCATATTTCATACGTTACAGGAATTATATAAAGATGCTAATTACTCACCATACAGCTTCTTTCGTATCTTTTACTTCTTCTTATATTATAGTCGCTTGTTGCAAAAATACCTGAATGTTTATAAGATTTCTTTGTACTTAAAACAAAATTTTCAGGTTAACTTTTCATATAATTTGCTTTGATATAGCTTTGATATACTTTACTCTTAATCAAGTTTTTGTATTTTGTTATACATATTATATGATAAATAACTAAAAAACACAAGTTTTAAATTGTAAATGTAATTGTATTCCAAAATATAATTACTCAATTTTACTCATTTAAAATGCCCAAGAAATAATACAACGTTGTATTTTATTATTGCAGTTCTAATATAGTTTCTCAAAGAAAAGACAAAGCATTGAGACTAAATGAAGACAATGCTAGTACAAAAGTGACGGTTTAATAAAAATGAACCAATTTTGTTTACTTCAGAGAAACAATATTGAAGTTTCTCGCCAACCAGACCTGAATATAGCGTTTCTGTTTTCATACTTGAAAATATATTGAAAATTATGCTTTCTCTGAAATGAGCTTTTAAAATATTCTCACTTGTTTTTAAATGAAATAGAAGGTAATAATATTACAATGTATAGAGAATATAAGCTTTTAAGTTATTTATTGACGCAGTTGCAACGGGACTGACTTTACATTATGCTTGTGGGTTCCTATATCGCCCAGGTAATGTAGGTATAAAATTTTTCTTTTATTTACTGATTGACTGACAGAACTGACATCGTTGAAACTAGAGTATGAACGAGATGGGTTTCCTGTCCCTATTAGTGCTTAATAAAGTTTAGTCAGTACTCAATATATTTAATTCAGACTGAAAGAGGACAATGTGAATTGAATGGGAATGCTGAGTGTACAGGTTTTGAAATTCAAATTTAATAATAAAATTCATATTTATGAATTTCGGACTCAGTTTCAGTCATAAAATTCATGTTTTTGACTTTAAAACTGAATACAAAGAATGCAATATTATTTGTTAGCTATTATATGAATTCAATGCGTAAATTTAAAGTTGAAAACCTATAGAGGCCATCGCGACACAGTGGGATAGCGTCATATTGAAATACTTATTTTTTTTAATGCGATCCCCACTCGGAGCACTTATTACATTTTATTTATTTCCATTCCCTCGCTCTAATAAGACTAAGCTCGGCGTTGAGTTCCACTACTCATTACACAATATCTCGATTTCAGGCAAAAAGTGAAAACCGAAGTGTTTTAATTCACTTTCTCCAACTTTTTGGTTCTCTCTGTTATTAAAAAAAAATGTTCAAGAACTATATTACTAAAAAAAACATATTTATGAAACGTATAAAAGTTGGAACGCAGCGGGATTTGAACCCGCGCCTCTTGAAAACCGTTCAAGTTCTTGAACGGTTTTCAAGAGGCGCGGGTTCGAATACCACTGCGTTCAAATTTTTATACGTTACATAAATATGTCCTTTTCAATTCCCTTTGTGTGGGAATAACACTTTAAAAAAATGTTAACAAAACTATATTACTGTACATATAGGGTTATATTTAGTAAGTAATATCCACTAAATCATCCCACTATACCAGCGTGAATATAATTAATTTATTATAATCAAATTGTTGCTAATATAATTAAGAGCTTACATACATATTATATATAATACAATGTAAACACCGCGATGATGCACTAATAGATTCTGTCTCTGATTTGCATCATTAAGTGTGTCAATTAACGACGATATAGCGGTTAAATTTGTATTAGATGATATTGATTGATAGTTGAGCAAAAATAGCAGTTTTGGGTTCAAATACAATAGGGGGAAAGATTAGTATTAGTAACACATTTTTAAGTTTAACGCGAGAATAGTGTCAAGTCACTCCGTTTTTCGTTTTCTGCCCGAATAGTTATATCTTTAATTATCTTTTTTTATTATATGTTAATATAAAAATAAACAATGAGCAAAAATTTTAATGTGTCGTGATTTGAACCCGCATAATTTGGAAACCATTCAAGCACCTTTAAGTCATATGTTCTACGTTCGGCTACGTCGATCTCCTTATATACTTATTACATCAAATTGATTTTATTGAGAGATTTGTACAAATTTATGAAAACAAAAATAAGTTGTAATGATAAATGTATGATAATTTCAACGTAGTTGGATTTAGAACGTATGGCTTAGCAGTCAGAGCGCTAGGACTATTACCAAGACGTGCTGATTCGAGCGCTGTTACATTAAAATATTTATATATTTTATATAATTTTATATATTAACACTTAAAAATATTTTAAATAAGAAGTAAAAAATATTGGTATTCTTTAACAACTCATTGTCATGCAATGTTTAATTAAATAAGTACACTTATCTAGAGTATCCACGAAACGGTCCAAGAGTATCAAGTTAAATAAAACGAAACAAGTTATTTAGTCGTATATAAATTTGCGTCACGTAACGGTAGATACTCGGAAATACTTGGAAAGGAAACTAACAACTTACATAGCTTTATTAAAGTTTTTGCAAAAGCTCACTGAGAAATTTAATGTTTAAATTAAATATTTTAAATAGTCGCCTTTTATCTTTTTAATAGTAAACAGCGACTGTAATATTATTATGTATGCAAGGGACTTTCAAGATACAGTAAAACTCAGTATTTATTTTCTAGTAACATCTGGCACAGAAATGAGACTGACTGTAATTGCGATAGTTGTGAGTTCGATTCCCACTCGGGTAGATATTTAAAATATTTTCTTTTCTCCGCTCTGGTTCCTAATACAGAGCGCTGCATTGAGTGACGCTACTCAACACTTTGTTTCGATTTTAGGCGGATTAAAGTGTCTTATCACTATTTTTTTTTTCCGACTACACTGTGAAGCAGATGTAGCTTTTCTACACTTTAGCTTCTTTTCCAGTATTAGGCAGAAATATCCTAGACACTATTATCAAAATGATATATTGTGTGTTGAATGGCGGAACTCACTGCGTTTTGTATAATCAGAAGTTGAAAGACGGTAATGATCGATCACAGTGAGCGTTGTCCTAATGCGCCAGGATGCAACATATACATATATATATATATATATATATATAATAACTGAGCCCTACAAAAAAAATATGTAGGTAAAAATATATTTCCCAAGCGCTCTACAACGTGCTAAATAAAATAACAAGAACTTATTAGTTTTGAAGCTGTAACAAGTTTATTAAAGAAATTCATACTTTTATTTTTAAGGGGGTGTATCAAAGAAATCTATTATTAACTACACGAGTAAGGGCTTCAATCTTTAACCCTTTCTATCGAACAAATATATAAAGGCATTTGCATGCACTTTTAAACTCTTAAACGTATTGTTTTCTTCTGTTGAAGAGACTTTGAAAAATGGCGACTATCGTTTGATGTACGATTGTGATTTTGTAAGCTTTTCGACTTGCTCATTGTAATTGTAATAGTGAAATGTAGGCATATTTTTAACTAATATTTTTTGAATATTTTAGTGTTATAAAATATTTAGTTTTCCACTCCCCATATATTTTAACGATTTATATATATTTTAAAAATCTAATACACATGCAATTATGTTATGAAAGATAAAGAAAGACTATATATAATAATATAATTAAGATATATCTATTTTTTTTTCAGCGTGACACCTCTTTCTCGCATACAGAGTAGTTAGAGAGAACCTAGTGTCAAGAACTCTACTCTTCGTTCTCCACTTTCCGCCCAACAACGAGACATTGTGTGTCGAGTGGCGAAACTCAACGCCACTTCGCAGCTATAGTTATTTACACATAGGTATACATTAAGATGTTATGTTTGTTTGAACTTTGTGCATTGTATCGGCAAGGTAAGCTAAGCTCGTCCATCATAGAATCAATAACACGTAATTGACAGCTAAAGTGGCGACTGCACCGAGACATGCCGACTCATCTTAGATGTAGGTAGTTTTATATAGAGTGTTCTGTTTTACTAATACTACATCTATGTGCTCGTCTAAAAAAATCTTATATGAAAAAAAATCATATATTAATAACTCTTGAGGTGCAATTACAAGACAGAACAGCTTTGAATTCTAATTGAAAAATTATTATAAATATTTAACAGTAGTATCGTTAAAACAAACGGAAAGTGGAGAGCATTCTTTGTTCTTTTACATACTCACTATATAATAATAATTAGATTGTCGATTAACATATTTATTAACACTAAAAAGCAGTGTCTACAAGCCAACCTTTGCATGTAGGATATAATAGTACAAGTGGCCAAAAGTGTAATTATTAAAATTATACATATACATAAAAACTGAAATAATTAAATATCAATATACATAAATAGATGAAAAATACTAAAATAATATTAATATAAATTAAAAAAAATCTTTATCTATTAAAAAACATGTAATTTTAAAACACACGATTACAACCATCCTGTATATAATAAATGGTTAGCTTCTCTAGCTGTCATCACCATCACGTCGTTAATCACTAGACTCTAGGCGTCGGATATAACCTAACCTGAGACCTAAGTAACGGGATACGGTTGAGATTGAATGAGCTTTTGATTAATGGTGTATGGTGTTATGCCAGAAATATAAGTTTTTATTCTATTTTCACAGTAGCCAAAGTTAGAACAATGCGAAAAATAGAACTTTTATATATTCACGTATGATCCTGCACAGCAAGGTAGCCAGATAAACTAGTCTCAAGACACTCCGTTATCTACTTTCAAGACATTGGGTTAAGGGGAAGAGAAATGAAAATAATTGAAATGTAATCCCTTGAGCGGGATAAGAACCGACAACCAATCGCCATCAGATTTGCCTGAAAATTTGCACACCTACAACTATGAAAATATTGCACTATCATTGGAACCTTTCCTTACCAGATCGACCAGCATAATATATTTTTTTAATTTTTTGCTTTGGACTACAAGCAAATCGTGTTTTTCTTGGTTTTTTATTTAAAAACTGTTATTGATACGTTGCCATGACGCACACACACAAACCACGAATTTTTGACAACTTTATATATTGATAATAATTGAAAAGGAAGACATCTTCCAACATTGAAAATAATTACTTGGCCAAATAGAATGCTATTTTATTATAAAGTAATTTATTAATATATACTTAAAGTGTAATTATTTTGTTTTATTTAATTTAATTTAATAATTCAACAACTTACAAGAATAGAAAGAAAATATATTTCACTGTTACGGTTTTACAGCTACACACAAACCCCTATAGAGTTGCACGACCGTTACAGTTACCTCAATGTGACCCGCGCGCTTACTAACTTTTGGCTTGAGAACATAATGTTAGAGAAAAAGTTGCCTTTGTTTGTTTCAGACATAACTAGCTATATATAATTATATAAAAGTATATTGTATTTTTATATATATTAAGATTTACTTTATTAGTAGAAACATTTATATTGATTACTATTTTGTAAGAATATTCATTAAGAGCGTGTCTTAGTGTCAGACTGTAAACATGATTGGTTGTGCATTCGATTCCCGTTCGGGGATTGATTATATTTAAAATAATTTAATTTCTCGCTCTGGTGCCTACGACAAAGCATGGCGTTGATTTCCGTCACTCAACGTCTCGATTTCGGGCGGAAAATGGGTGACGAAGTTTGAGTCTTGACACTAGGTTCACTCTGACTACCTGGGAAAAAGCGTGAAGCAGCACCAGCTTCACGATAAAAAAAGACTAAATTAAGATATTAAGAAATACATATAGCAAGTTTAGTTAAAAACAGACTGATAACTGAAAAAAATTGTTAATAAATTTATTTGCTGAATATGCGAATACAAAGCATATTAAAGATTCTATGACGATATCCTAAAAATTGCTATTTTTTGAGTTATGTCACTTTTATTCTAAGGGTGCGTGCGAAACTATATCGTGTAGTTACTACCTTTAGATATACACTAGGTAGTTACTACTACAAATTACATTTAATAGCAAAACATGTTGTATTCAAAATTTTCTATTATATTCTATTTTATATGATTATTTAGATTATTATTATTATAAAAGATTATTTATCGTTATCAGCTATTTATTAAAGGTATATCCTATAAGTACAAGCTTACATAGGCGCCACTAGCATCATTAAGTATAAATTGTATTAGATTTTATAAATACTTATCGTGTGCACATTTGTATTCTAATTTATATGTTTGTAAATAAAGAATTGATATTATCATTTAGAGGTATATATATGTTATCGGTAGGTAGGTATATGTATGTTCTCGTTTTAGGGTCGTTTTTTCGTATCATCGAATTTTAAATGTCAACGATTCTAAAGAACTCATTACAATATATATACACGTACATTAAAATATAAAAGCTGAACTACTGAGCAATGACATATCTAAAATGAAAAAAATATTGAAACAAAGATTGACGTTGTTGGTTCAAGATGTCTAATATATTTTCTATTATAACCCAAAGAAACAGAATATTATAATAACAATTGTGTATTTGTTCTTAAAAAATTTAGAAGTTTTGCAAATATAGCAGGGTAGTCAGAGAGAACTTAGTGTCAATACATTCTAGCCTCCACTCTCTCTGAAATTCAAGACATGCAACAGTGCGAATATATGAAAATACTATTAATATTCCTTCGAGTGGGCATCGAACCTACCACTTATCACGTTTGTGGTGTTCTACTGTACCATCATGGCCTTAATTCAACAACTTACAAGAAGAAAAAGTAAAAAAAGTCACATTTGAAACTACTATTAATAAATATTTATTTATTGCAACAAAAAAAATATTGTTAGAAAAAATTTACTTTTCCTTAGATTTTCTTGGATTTTTGGCAAGAATAGCATAATTTCAAGCTATTTGAATTTCACACAATAGAATATTGTTAGAAAATCATATTTTCTTCACAGCAAGATTGTTTCACACATCATTTGTTCGCGTCTCTTGTTTCTGCGGGCCATTTGTCAAAAACTCGGATGTCAGTTCTCTGTGTGATTTATTGTCAGCCGAGCAATTGGTATAATGGATAAATATTGTATTATATTTTTTGATAGATAGTATGGTGACAATGGTTGCTGTGATTTTCCTTAAATTTTATGTGCATAGAATTTTATTTTTTTGATTATAGTTTTTATGTTTTCTTTGGTTGTTTAAAAACTATTATTAAACAGTACTCTTCAATTTATAAAGAGTAAATATAGAGTGACAAAGTAAAGTAATAAGTATCTAAGTTAAAATAAATTTCATATCATTCTATGATTTATTGTAGTAACAAATATAATTAATTACGTAATGATTTATTTTTAGAACTTGAATAGAAAGATGCTGAACATAATATACAATAGTTCTTAATAAATTGATATTTGCTGATACTACTACAAATTACCCATTAGGTTGTAAATTATAGAATTTAAAAAATCTAACAATAATAATATATTACGTAAAACTATCGACCTCAAATTGCTGAAAATCCTAAAAAAATGAGAGAAAAACGTAGTTCATTCTAAGACTCACAAGTATCTCTATATAAAACTTTAATTTGGCCGTGATTCCTACCACAAACAGACAAATGGAGTTACTTTCGCATTTATAACATTAGTATGGATTAATCTTAACTTTGCTATATAAAATTCTTCTTTTTTTATTAGTAAAGATTTTTATGGTTACTCTATGAAACAGATCTCTAAACAAAATTTGGTTCCTATGATTGTACGTTATCATTAATCATAATATGTAATGGTGCCATGTAAATTCTTACAATGAGAAACTTTTTCATTTCTTTGAGTATACTTGATAACTGGAGCGTTAACTATTTGTCATTTATATTTATAATCTTCCTATTTGTATTGAGATTATTTATTCATTCTGCTAAAACAAATCACGATTTTTTTCCGCATAGTGATCAACCAGAGGACTCTGACAGTTTCCAAGAAGCGCGTGTTCAAATCCCGCTGCGTTAAAATTTTTATACGTTTTCTATAAATATGTTTATGAATGGATAAATTGTGATAACAGTATAAAAAGTGAAAGAACAATAATTGTCGAATAGCGTTTCAAGAAATGAGTATAAAAAGTGATGACGTAAATTTATGTAACATTAAATATATTTTTGAAATGAAACTGTTTTTAACCGGATTAATTACGTATATTATTGGTATTCGAAAATACATTTTCAGAAATCCGACGTTCCAAACACTTTACAGTAGTCCGTGGTCGCAGGTAAAGTCTACCTACCTAATATAAACGATTCATCTGGTTAAAAATAGTTTAATTTCAAAATGTGTAAAAATCGCGTAAATTAAAGATTTTATTCAATTATTACCATATGATACGAAAAGTTAGGAAAGGGGTGGGTAATATATTTTCAAATATAATTTTCAGTCTCGACACTATGGTCTATGAAACGCCAAAAACGTGTAAAGTTAAAGCCAAATAAGTATAAAATATGTAATCCAATAAAATTAGATCAAAAGTAATACAACAATAGTAAATACCTCTTTAACAGAGCACTTGAATGACCGGGTCTCAGTAAATTGAACTTTTTTCCCCAGCAAGGGGTTGAACAGGCGCCATCCGTTGGAGCAAGCTGTGTTTTTTATACCAGCTATTAGGGAAAATAGAAAGCCATTTTACCTTTTAACAAATGTGTTATATTTATTATATAAATACAAATTATAGTGATATAAATTATTCTACATTGAAGTATTTCAATAAATCACGAGGTTTTGACCTTTTCACCTCCATATTAAAGATGTTGCGTTTTGTCGGAACTCTACTAAAGACTTTATTCAGAAAAAAATCCAAAGTCAGATTTGAATTTTCAATTTTTGTACAAGCACAATATATGTTTTCATAGCTTGACCGATAAAACCTTACATAGCGGGGTAGTCGGAGAGAAAGGAGCGCCAAAGGCTACGATGTTTGCATACAGCTTTCACCTCGTCCACTGTCATCAACCTCCTTACAATCGCCCTCCGGCAGTTCCTCACAAGTCTTTACGTAACCGACCAAGACCGAGACCCAAGACCGCCTACCTCTCTTACCGTATATAAAATGTAATACCTTGAAATTACAAGTGTTTTTTATATTAACTTGTAGTATTGAGAGTGGAGGGTAATTAAATCATCAAAATATATAGAAGAAATGACATCAATAATAATTAAAAAAAAAAGTCAAAATTATGTTTCAAATGATAAACTACCTCATACAAGAGCGAAAAATCTATTTAAAAATATGGCAAGATGCGGTTCTATGAGATATTTAGCGCATTAATCATACAGCGACAAGCATTACAGCTTGGATGGTAATTAATATGTTCACGTCGTCTACGGTTTTCGCGAGTTCGTTTCTCATTAAGACGCCATTAAGCATCAGGAACATATTTCATAGCACCTCGCTCTTTTCATCACTTTGAAAGGATCGCTGTGGAGAATTTAAAAGAAACAATAAGGAGTTAAAATTAGAATTATGAATTTTATATAATAAAGGAAAGTTTTATTAAAATATTTTCTTATTTTTATTTGTAGTTATTTACAGCTTCACGCATCTTCAGAATGTAGTGTCCAAGACACATACGCAATACTATAGTCTGTAGTTACTAACATAACTATAACCTTTTAATTGTAAATATATATATTTTTGATCTTAACTAAGGACCTAAGAACAATATAATATCAGAATCTATGAAATTACATTAACTATGATAACTATGAAAAATTAGGCTTTTAATTAAAGAGGACCTCTAAAAAAATGACTTCTTACAAATAAAAAGAAACAAAAACATGTTATCCTGTATAATGAATCAATAATGTTTTGTTTCACATTATAAGTTAGATTATTAAATTGTTGCCTTATTTTAAACTGTCTATGTACCAACATTTCTATCACCCACATTATAGACCCAGTTAAGGTAAATCGTACACTTGCGTCAAATTTGCACAACAATACCCTTTAAATCTCGAACAATTTCACACAAAACGCCCAAGGATAATGAGTTCAAACCTGCGGGTACCATTTGCGTACCAACCCTTAATCTGCCTTGCATTTTACGAGATCTCAGGCAATATCTGTCAATGTCCTTGTCAATAAATTGTAGGCGTTTATAGCAAATGACGTCGTTTGACGGTTTGAGGCGAGGTTGGTAATCCTCGGCCTGCGGGACCCCATCTGCACTGTAAGGGTTAAGTCGCGACAAATAGACCATTTGCAAATAATAAGACGCAATGAAAGAATAAATTATTGACGTAGGGTGTGAGTATATTTGGTTATACTGATTGGATTTTTTTAACAATTTTAATGTGTTATTATCACACTTAGGAAAGGAGGTTCCTTTGCCTCTAACCCTTGATTCTTGAAAAAAGTATCCATGTGGCGCAGGTTCTTATCCCGCTCTGTACAATTTTAAATACTTTTCATAGTCTGATTGAATTTGTTTGAACAATATCAAAACAGCAGCTTTTTCCTCTAATTGCAGGATAGATAGATAGGCACTAGAGATAATGCGTTTTGAGTGGCGGAACCCAATTCGGGTACACTATCAATTTAAAAAATAAGACGTTTTTCACATATATTTTTTTTACTTCCATTGTGAGGGGTAATGACTGCTGTGAAACTCAACGCCGCGGTTCATCTTATCGAGTAGAGAATAAATTTATACTAAAAGTACAAAGGCATCACGACTATATATGATATTCTTTACGAAAAAAGAGAAATAACATACGCCGTCCTCTTTTCTTAATTAATATAATAATAATAAAAAAAAGTCTTGATTTGAGTAAGTATTTTTATACCCATTAACCCGAACTATTAGTAAAACTGTTAGATGCTACAATAATTAAAAGAAAATTGAAATTAAATTCTATGCCTGTACCCATCTCATAACCAATTAGTAAATACAAATGTTTATACAAGTGTTTTTCTTTATAATTAAATATAAAACAATCGGACAATAATTTAAATAAAATACTTAGAAACATTTAAAACCTTGAATTTTCCAGACAATTTCACTTGTAAAATAGAGTAAAATTATGCAAGGAAATCTCATTATTATTCCAATTGATCATTGTTTCAGGACGCCCCATAGAGATGATATCTTAAGGCGAGAATCTTAGAAAGCCAATTAATAATTATTATACCTACTTCCGGCGACTTCCGGCGAAGGCGGCGCTTCCGGGGGGCAATGGCGACACGTATCCTGTACATTATTTACAAATGACAAATTTTACGACAGTTTTATTTTGAATATGACATTAACTTAAAATTTTTTTTAGTATATGCGGACTTTGATTTGTTATAATATATCAAACTTTTTATAATATAGAATTATTGATATAATCTAACTAATTTCAATTAATTAAAAGGGTTACACTTCCTTAGTCCGCAATTGCAAAGAAAATAATGCGGTACTAAATTCACCAGGTAAATACAAAAAAAAATTAAAATTATTGTTATGGGTACACAGATAAAATTAATAATTACTGTAAATGTTGCTCGCTTTACTCTTCATATATTAAATAAAATAAAATTACAGTGAATTAATTAATTATTTAAATGTACAATACTTTTTAGTTTTCCTTCTGAGAAATCAGCCACTTTTATATTTTGAGATTTAAAAAATTATCGATTTTTCGTTTTTCATACAAATCTGACTATAATGAGCAGAAAAGAATAAAAATATCTTATTCGGTGCAGTCATTCGCAAGTAATGCGCATACAAACATTCCAGTGGTTTATTTTTTCATTGAGGTACTATATTAAAAATACCATCGTGGCGCAGTGTGACAGCGTCGATATATATACGATGGTTGTCGGTTCGATTTCCATTCGGGCAAATCATTATTTTAATCAGTTCGCTCTGGTGACAAGGTGACAACGAGCGGCGTTGAGTTGACCTTTTAACACGCAATGTCTTGGATTTGAGCAGAAAGTGGAGAACACATTGGCTTGACAATTAGGTTTTCTCCGTCGCTTTGTCGTAGGTACCAAAGTGGATAGATAAAAATACGTTGAACGTAACCATTACCCCGAGTGGAGGAATCGAACCCACGAAAAATCACGCTTACAGCCCAAACGCTGTCCTACTGCGCCACAATGGCTTCAATTATATAGGTACAAAAGCAAAATAAGACAATACCAAAATAAATACCAAAGTTTCGGTCCGCTTCTAACATGCCGTAACACATCATTAATCTCAGATGTATGTGACATTTAATTACCTAAAACACCATATATTTGCCATTCTTCCGGCCCTTGCCCTATGGAATACATCTTCCTTAGAAAATCTATAGAAATATTTATAGCGATTTTAGACTTTATTCCCATGTGAGAAGACTTGAGTAAAATATATGAAAATGGATATTTAATAGTAATTAATATTGTTTTTCTTATTGCTTCACGCCTTGAATTTTATTGTTATAAATTCCTATATGAAAATCATTTGTAACAACTATATAATATATTTGCAATGTAATTTGTTCGTTTGATTTTTTTACAATAGAATTGAACCCGTTCTCAACAAACACGTAAACATACTTATACATATGGAGTAAAAAAAATAATTTTGACTTTCATTTTTCCCGTACTATATATACAACGTCGAATGTGTTGTTTACGCAGAGTAATCGAGAAATATAATGATCGTAGGTACAATTCCCAATCATGGAAATATTCTAAATATTTAAAAATATATTTAATTGTTCAGTATTACGTGCGGATTCAGCTACATAATACGCAATGTCTGTGAAAGATTTATAAGAAATCTTTTCTCCAATATAAATTGTACAAACGAGTGTGTTATCACTGAAATCTGTCTGTCTGTCACTTAAAAGACAAACCAAATTGTGATATCCAATTCATATCACACTTCTAGTTTATATATACAATCTTAAGAAAAAAAATACTATTTTACTGTTCTATCTTATTACCAATTAATTATCTCATCACTATTCACTGGCAGACATAAAAATAACGAGCACGTTCTGTATTCTAGCACAGTTTCAGACAAGACACTCAAAGTTTCCGCTTTCCGCGCTACATTTCGAAACATTGCGTATTGAGTAGCGGAACTCAACGCCGCGCGTCATTACTTTCTATACATAGAATACATACATTCGTACTTTCTTAATACAAATACACAATATAAAAATGTTCTCGCGTATAGATTTACGGACCAAATCCGTCGCATATATATAAAACCGTTATTGACTACCGGACCGATCGCGTGATATTCTTTTCATTAAATATTACAAATTACATGTAAATTCATATATTATTCTATTTTGGAATACATTTGACAAATATTAGGACATTTCACAGTCTGGAGATCGCTTCGACGATAAAAACACGAAGTTTACTATTATATTTTGCTAAGCAACCTAATGTTGGATATATATTAGTGTTTTATATTTTATTCTTACGGATATGAAAGTGTTTGTATAAAATGTAATATTTGGGATTTAAAATGGATTGTAATGAACTGAAGTCGGAGTATACATTATATAGCCATTCAGCCTTAGGAGCTAGTGTCAAGACACTCTGTTCACCACCTTCCCCCCGAACACTATACTGTTCTTCTATTGATGAGAAATTGAATATTGGTTAGGTTTACTTAGTATAAGTTTTGTTTTTAAGCAAAATGGTTTCAAATAATTTCAATACAAATTTATGTATCACAATGTAATATTTTTGAGTTAAATATAATAAAATATGATAAATATGCATATTGATATATATTGATAGATAATATATTTAAATATGCTTTATCTAAAGCGTGATATCGGAAATCTTATACCAGCATGGATTCTTTTATTTGAAGGGCTTTTTTTGCATCCTTCTCGCATGGTGTACCTGAAGTCTCGTGGATGGAGTCTAGTCTCTGTACACAGAGAGTACTTGTGTCAAGTGTCAAGACACTCCGTAGTCCACTTTTCGTCCGAGTTCGAGACGTTGCTTGTTGAGTAGCATAACTCAACGTCTTAGAAGAGTTTTAAATATTAACTTTTGAAAGTGTTATTCACACACTTAGGGCATTGAACGCATGGCTTAGCGGCCAGAGCGCTTGGACGGTTCCCAATCGGCGCGGGTTCAAATCACCCTGCGTTCTAATTTTCATTTACAATCATCGCGCTAACAGTCAGATCCACTTTTACGATGGCCTCTTTAGAAGCTTAAGAAAATCAGATATGTTCAAATTACATTAAAATTGCTAAAATTTATACTGAGAGAGACTCCATTCTCCACTACACCCAAAGACATTTCCCATTGAGTAGCTGGACTCAACGCCACAATAAGCGTGGAGTTATATTCAAATTGGGTAAACTAAAGGTATCCCACATATTTATTTCACATACATATATCTCTATGTTTTATTCAGCAGTAAGAAGTAAATTCTATTCGGACAAAACGATCCCAAGTGACACAGATACAAAAATTTTACAAACTTATTGAACCCCTAATAATGCGAAAGCTTATTTAAATGTTAACCTTATTCCATTATAATTAGGCTTGAAATACCAGAAAAATAATTAATTAATGGCAAAATAAAGTTGGTAGTAGTATTCTTTTGGAGGGAAACCGGTGATTCGTCAAAGTCGAGTATATTTATCGTTTTAGTTGAGTTTTATCGAACTAATAGCTTCGGAGATAAATTTACGATTGTAAAAGGAAAGAAATTGCACGTGGAAAGGGTTATTGGTTTCCGATACAATTATATTTAATGCTTTTAGAGATTTTTTCTTTAAATAAAATATTTATTTTACCTTATTTACCTTACAAATAGTAATCTATCCTGGCGCAATGGTACAGTGTATGACTAAGAACGCGATTCGCACGTGTAGTCTATTTTAATATTATACTCATTGCTTAAGTCAGGTGGCAACTAAACGCGGCGTTCAGTTCCGTCATCGTCCCCGCAATGTATGGAAGTCAGTCAGAAAATAGAAAACGGAGGGTCTTGACACCAGGTTCTGTCTTCTTACTTATGCTGTGGTAAGAAAAGGCATGACGCAATAAAAAAAAATTGTAATATAATGTGTACTATATCAATGTGTTGTCATTTTAATAATACTTTCAATAAAATACTTTTGAGGCAAAACAAAAAACAATTTATAGAAAAACAAACAAACAGACTACTTACAAAAATAACCAAAAAATATTTATACTTAAAACTTTTATAAAACTGCATAGAATATAAACAACTGTTTAGAAAACTACTTAAAAACTACTACTTTGATACGCGAAGTATATCAAAGTTTTTTTTTTTTTAGTTTTAACAAAGGCATTCATTAAAATCTATTTTAAACAAAGACTAACTGAGAAAATGCGTTGTAACTAAGAACTGGTTATATCTGTAAAATAAATATATCATACTAGCGACCCGGTTTCGCCTGCGTAAACTACACGACTAAACTCTCTCACTTAAATCACAAGTTTTGCTTAAATTTGTAATTTAAATGGTTGCCACTTTTTTATTTAAGATCCCATTGAAATTATATACTAAATGTTAAGGGCAGCTTACTAAAATACAATAGACAAAAATGCATTTAAATCGGTTAAACCGTTTCTGAGATTATCGTGCACAAACGTACAGATAGACAGAAAAGAAACATTAAACTTATTATCAAAGAACTTATAACATTAAAAATGATTGTTTTGGGTCCTATTACATTGATAAATGCCCCCAATAATATTGTTTTTCACACATCTCTCTTCATCATTCTCTCATCTTTTGTACATTTCTTGTACAGACAGCAATCAGTTACATTTTTATTTTATGTATAGATATGGAAAAACCCGATATAATTAATGTATATATAGGATACTTATTATTTCTATACCATAATAATAGACAACATAAAGGAAAAAGAGAAAAATATGTTATACCGAGAAACCTAATACCTTCATTTGAAGCAAAAAACAGCCAACCACGATTTCAGCGAAAGAGATCTTAATTAAAACATATTATAATGAGTAAAAGCTGCTTTTATAATATTTTTAAATAATTCTTTAAAAACAACATCTGCAAACATATGACTTTTATTTTTTAACATTTTTTGAAGTGTTAATCGCACACTTAGAAAATAGAAAAATACATATTTAGAAAATGTATAAAAATTTTAACGCAGCGGGATTTGTACCCGCGCCTCTTGGAAACCGGTCAAGCGCTCAGACCGCTAAGCCATGCGTTCTACATCCAGCTACGTCGAAATTCTTATACGCTTATTACAATTTATATTTGTTGTTAGCATCTCTGTAGGGAGATTTTTACAAATTTCTGCTTTCCAAAGATTATTCTACGAACAAAAGTTTGGTAAGAGAGAATGTTATTTATTAAATATTTTAAACATTTTTTTAAAGTGTTAATCGCTCACTTAGGAAATTTAGGACATATATAGAAAACGTATAAAAATTTGAACGCAGCGGGAAAAATCTCGGAAAGAACGTAAAGCTACCTTAATTTATATTTCAACCCACGTACAGTTAGACTGCGCTACGATGCCGTATATAAACAATAAATGAAAAGAAATAAAAAATCTAAATTGTTTGTTTCTCTAAGCCTTTGTTCAGTTCAGTTAACCATATCGGTGTACCTAAATAAACTGCCTCAGGCATAATACACCGTCATAAACGTGTACAAATAAAAGCAAAATATTCATAATTCCGCCTTTGGTGGGGCGAAGCATCAATTTTACGTATCAATTGGTATTATTTCAAATGACTGAGTTTTTGTTGTATGATAATTAATAACCCCTTTACAACACTTAAAAAAAAGTTATTTCGCTCTTTTGCTTATGTCTTACGTATATGTCTCTGTTAATTACTTGTGGCACAGTAATGTATATCTGAAAACAATAGTCCCAGATTCACATCTATATTGGGTAAATATTTTAATGTAAACATATGTATCTAAAAGCACTATATCTTTAATATGACTCTATCATGACACTTTCTCAAGGAAAAATATTTTTTCCACTATCTTTATAACCATAATTTATGTACATTAGAAAGATCTCAATTGAGAACATCACCTTTCATATTAAAAAAGACATATTTAGAAAACGTATAAAAATTTAAACGCAGCAGGATTTGAACCCGCGCCTCTTGAAAACCGTTCAAGAGTTTTCTAAATATGTCTTTTTCAATTTTCCTTAGTGTGGGAATAACACTTTAAAAATGTTAACAAAATATACCTTTCATATTGTCAGATTAGGGAAATCGATATTTTATAAATAAATATTTTCTTCAGTAGGAATCAAAGCCACAGCCATCGTATTAAGCCACAGTATTAACAATATGTTAAAATAATTTTCATAATAATATGTAAATTAATTCTAGTAAAATTTACACACAATTACACAAACAAACATATGTAAAACAAACGTGTCACAAGTAATATTAAATTTTGTGAAAGTTTCTCAGAAGTCTTGGAATATTAGCGTAAGTTTCGTTCGTAAGGAAAGCGATTCGTGCATTTTCGTATTATGAAGTCAAGTTGATTTAGAAAAGATAGATACGGTAGTTATAGAAAAATATATTTTTTATATTATATTCCAGCTTTACGCTTTTTCCCGCATAGCAGGGTAATTAAAGAGAACCTAGTGTCAAGACACTCCGTTCTCCACTTTTAGCCAGAAATCTAGCAATGCGAGTTGAGTGGCGGAACTTACCGCCGCTCTTTACCTTAGTTTATAGGAGCTGATAAATTAAAGTATTTTGAATATAATAATTCCTCTGAGTGGTAATCGAGCCCCACGTTTGCAGTCAGACGCTCCCCTACTGCGCCACGATGGCCTGTTTCTCTCTCATTCAAATTTTGATTATAAATTATTGTATTGAAGATCTTGTAGTCCAGTTGCAATGTATTTAATTACACATTATGGTCGTGAATTCTAATGCCATTAGAAGAAAGGTTATTTTTTTATTATGTTTGTCTTACAAAATGTCTTATAAGTTCTAACTAAACTGTAAACAAGCAGCTTTACTCTTTTTCCAGCATAGCAGGGTAATTAAAGAGAACCTAGTGTCAAGCCACTCCGTTCTCCACTTCCCGCCCAAATCCGAGACATTGAGCTTTACGTGGCAGAAATGATCGAGCTTTGTTTTACCAAAGTAAAGAAACAAAAATATTTTTAAACAAAAAGGATCCCGCTACCTATGGTGTTTACATTCAACACCCACTGCGCCACAATAGCTTCTATATTTATTACATTACAGTAATTTCATATCCATTTTTCCTTCTCCATTACATTTCTCACTTCCCATTACTCAAGTCTGAAGTTTAAAATCGAAGTAGCTTTTCGATGTTACATGTTCAGTGTTCACGGCGAGTGCTCCATACATGCAAATGCAAGATTTATAATTTATCATAACTGACATGTCTGCTTATTCTCATAATAATTTTGGCTATTTAGTATTTTGCTATATTGTATACAACACTGAACACAGTGTCAGTACAGGAATACAAAACTCCTGACTTTCATTGACTGACTGATTCATCATCGCCGAGCGCCAGCGATTGTACTCGTAGTCAGACGAGCGATCTTTGGTCAATAGAGTTATCTACCACTAAGAAAGGATTTTTGGAGATAAAACCCTTGAAAAGGATTGAGAGTGTTTATGTATGTTCTTGTATTTTTGAACTTAGACACAAGAAAATTTGGTTTTGGGCTACTGATGAAAAATAACAAAGAAATATTTCAGTGATTTAGAAAAAAGGAATTAAAAGTTTGAATGGAAGTCAGTGTATGATGATAGATGGCCAGGATATTTTTTAAATTTTTAGTCCACAATTTTGTTTAAAGCGTGTTGTTTTTTTTTAAATATTTAATTTTGCCGTTAAATGAAGAAGATTTAATTATCTATTTGTGATATTCTAAAGATACCTTTAAAAAATAATAGGAGCTCAGACGGCGGAGGCGAGCGTTAATGCGTATTTTATCACCCCTTAAATTGATCTATCCATCTCATTTAACCGAAAAACGATATGACAAACCGCAAATATTTAAACTACACGTATCAGTTAATTTATCTCTTTACGTAAATGATGTTTACAAATCATAACCACGTTTATAATTTTACAGGCATATTTGTATTGAGTGACACCGGATACATTGAATTAACGAGACGTGACCAATTTTAACTGAACTTACGTTTGCTACAAATTTTAAGTATTGCTATTTACACTGGAGTTCAAACGAAACTGGGCGTCCATTGCGTTTCTCTTTGATTTTGCCTATTTACCTTTTAATAAAGATTGTATGTACATGAGATATGCTAATTTCATGTTTTGTTTGAAATTGTGAATATATACATTTCGACATGTTATACCCTTATAAGCATATTGTTGCGGAATCGATGCCCACACGAAGGAATGATTAAATTATTTTGATTTCTCTACTCTGGCAGCTAAACAAAGCGCGGCGTTGAGTTCCGCCACTCAACAAGCAATGTCTCGATTTCTCGTCGAGAATGGACTGTTTTGACACTAGGCTCTCTCTGATTACCCTGCTAGGCATGAACAAGTGTGGAGCAGTGAATTTAATTAATTAATCAATATATCTCATAAGAAAATAAATTTGTCGCATTCTGGAGCATTGTATTTTGACACTTTGATTCTGAGACTGACACAACTTAATTAAATTATTTTCACTTTTCCGCTCTGGTAAGATACAGTGCGGCGTTTAGTTTGGTACACACTGTTTTGACGCCAGGTTTTCATTGCCTGTAAAAAAAAATTTGCTGGAGCTTGTATTCGTAAATGAGTAAATTTAATATAAAACGATATATTTTTTATGTTTATCTTAATTACACACAGCTATCTATTTACATATCAAGTGTCTGTATTTATATATAGTGTGTAAGCTAATACTATATCAATATGGATATGGAGAAGACCACTTAGTCAATTACACCCGCCAGGCATTTAACCCTGTTTGCTAGACATTGCCGTTTACTGAACAAACATCATAATATATTCTCTCTTATAATTAATAATAACAGTTAATTATATATAGCACTGTTAAATTAATAACTAAACTAAACATTCCAGCCATTAAATAAGACAATCCATACTTATATAATATTATAAATGCGAAATTCTACCTGTCTGTGACGCCGTGTGGACGTCACGTCCGCTGTACTGAATGTGATGAAAATTTTGATAAAGATACTTAAGGGTCTTGGGATCAACTTACTTTTTTCTCTCATTTTATTTTCATTTATTCAGTAATTACATTGTTTTATGGAAAGGCCTGAAAATGCGAAACAGCTATAGCTCACGCAGGCAAAGCCGTAAAATAGTAGCTATAATCATAGAATAAACTAAAAATTAAATAAAAATACACAGAAAATATATAACAAGTTAAAGTCCTTTTACCGAAAGCCGTTTCATCCCCCAGTGACGTGACAAAAACACCCCGACGCCTCTAAATATCTTTAAGCGCTTCTCATTATTCGCAATAGCCATAACAATTTAACCCTTCAAAGCAGATGGGTCATTTTAATACGAGTAAACGTAATTTGGTGTTAAGGCGAAAATATTGCAGGCTTTTGTTAGAAAATTACTTGCCTGCCTTGCGCACATATGGTCTGCGTAAACAGCATTACCCAGCGATAAAAAAAAACAAAAAAGTGTCAGTGGAACTTAACACCGCATTTTGTAAAAGGTACCAGAGCGGAGAAATGAAACTGTTTTAATTATAATTATTTCCCCACGCAGAAATCAAACACACAACCAATCGCGATTACAGCCAGACGCTGTCCGCTGTCCCACTATGCCACGATATGTAGGCCTCAACTATTTTTGTATTGATGAAAAAGAAACATACATAATATAAAGTTATGATAAAATTTAAAATTTCAACAAAGAGATATCCTGTATAACTTACACGATGGTGTCAGACATTTCGTAACTCATATATTTTATCGCATTAGGCTCAGACAGATATTGCTAAACGTCACATAAAATGCACGCTGAGCTCCGACAGGGAGCTAGATTAGGGGTTATGGTATACAATTCGCCTTACATTATTTTAAAGATTTAGCCACCATATAAAAACTTACTGGAACTGGACTGGAAACTAAATGCTTATGAGTTCAATTTCCAATCGGTGTATAATTTTTTTATTTATCAAGTTTCAAATTGAGTTCCGCCACTCAGTACGCAGTCTCAAATTTCGCGGGGAGTATAGAATGTGTGTTTTGACAAACAAAATTTTCTCCGCCTTACATGTCGTGTGAAAAATTGTGTAAGGCTAAAAAAAATAGTTTAATTTGTGATTTTGTTCAAAGATAAAAAATATTGTAAAATAAGTGTTTCTATATTATTTTGTATAGTAGACAAGAATGATATTGCAAGTTTTAATAAATAAATCCACCTAGATTTTTATTATTTAGCTGTAGTCATATCAAAGGACTGGTATAACTAAAATTTCTAATTCCAATAACAAAACTAAAGTACAAAATGCACTTTTCTAGGAGACCATATATATATAGGATTACTTGTGAATTCTAAAGGATTTTGTATACCAGAAGCTGCGGGTGGTCAACAAATTCTATAGAAATTTTCTTTCAGCATTACTATCTTTAAATAAATGAAGATCGATATACGAATATCAACCCTCCTAGTAAAGGCACAAGTTTTAAGGTGGTCTGAAGGACCTTGGCTATAATAAAAATATTTTTATACTTCTATTCTATACCTTATTTGTATAGAATTAGAATTGAATTTGCATATCTATGAAAATATAAGAATATTCGAAACGCAATGAATCATAAACCTAATTAAACTGACACGTGACCTGATGCGGAGTTTTTGTCACACTTAACAACCTATTATATTTAGTTAATCTCCTTCTTACTACAATACAATGCTTTTTGTATTTGGTTTTGTTTATCTTGCGGGGTTGGTTTAGGCATGTGTGGATAAAGGTTTACTTTTTGAGATGTTAAGGGGATTTTGATTAATTCAAAACAAACTATTTTGGATACGAACAGAAAAAATCTTAAAATAAAACGTCTTTTTCACCCGAGAGCGAAAGATTTATCAACATGTAGTAATTTAATTTACAAATACTATAATTTCAATATTATATATTATATAACATTTTTTGTAACAAATATGCCTACGATTTACATTTAAATGATAAGATGGTAAGTTTTAATTGTAAAATTAGTATTATCCTTAAGTTTAAATAAAATTTATTCTATGGCTTTGTATGAAATAATGCCTATGAGTACATGGAACAGTTAGGCGATATTTATTACTTTATGATGTTCGTAGTTTAATAGTATTATTATTACAGCTTCAGGCTTTTTCCAGCACTGCAGGTAATCTGTTGTCCACTTTCCGCCCGAAAATCGCGACATTGTAGTCTTAGATACTAGAGCAGAGAAATAAAAACATTTTAAATATAATCTCTCCCTCGAATGGAAATCGAACACACAACCTTTTAAAGAAGTCGCTGTCCCACTGCGCCCCCATGGCCTCATATATGTATCGTTGTTTATTTCCACTCTACTTTGGGAACGAAGTAAGCTTTTTGTCTGCATTTCCTGCATAATCCGAAAGATCCGTAAAGATAAAAGATAAAACAAAATATTTGACGCAACCCTTTATAAGACCTAATATTATTAGGGGGTTAAATGACACCGTTCGAACGATATTCCGCTACGACTCATTGTTAATTGAATTAAACATAATTCGGTTATTTCTTTAGTCTCAGTTATTGACGAGTTAACCCTTCAACGCAGATGGGTCTGTCTCGGTGGAGAAATTTAATTTGCAAACTGCTATTACTTTAGATTTTAATTATAGAAACGATTGTCTTTTATGAAATAAATATAAATTTCGAAGCGTAAAATGTAACTTGTTTTTGTCTATTTTAAAAGTATAACAATATTTGTAATTACATAAATTATTTTCTTCTGTAGTACCTAAGACAAAGCGCTACGTTGAATTTCGCTACTCAAAACAAAATGTTTTCGATTTCCGGCGGAAAGTACAGAACGGAGTGTCTTGACACTAGGTTCTCTCTGAAGAAGCAGAAACTAATCACGCTTCTATTATATTTTAAAATTATACAAGAAATAATAATATAAAATGTAAATTCCCACTGCATTTAAGCATAGATAACCTAATGACACTTTCTTTTCCATTTTACTCTCATTTCAAAACATTTCATGCTAGATAGTGGGGTTCCAATATTTACCTGATGAAGATATATGTATATTATAAATATGAGTAATACGCAAAATTATACAGACAGAATCGTGAATAACTTTATTAATACAGTTTCAAGATGTTTCTCGTATATCGGTGTAGTTAGAGAGAACCTAGTCTAAAGTCAATACGTACTCGCCTTTCCGCTCGAATTTGAGACATTATGTGTCGACTAGTAGAACTCAATGCAGCGATTTGTCATTCTAGAGAATGGTAATAATAATAATATGAATATATATTAGGAAATAGAAAAACATTTTTATATAATATATAATAACTTCCCTGAATGCAGTTCAAACCCACACCCATAGCTCTTATATTCAGCATCACACTGCGCAACAAGGACTTGAAACTCATTAAATAAACAGCTATACTTTTCTAATACATCTAAAATTATACTTATTATAAATATGATAATAATACTTATTATAAATTTACTTATAAAATACAATATTGTATTTTATAAGTATAGATCATTCAATACATTTCATCTGTGCGAATGTTACAAAAAAAAACAGACTACGGAAATGATTCTATATTTGTCAACGTCAAGTCGCCCATTGCCTCGGAGTTACAAAAAAATGGTAATTTTTTTTCGCAAATGAACCGTGTCTCGGTTCTCTTATTAGATTAACAGGTCGATTTACAATTCTGTGTGTGTGCACGTATCCACATGTTTATTTTGCGGAAATGAATAGCAATTTGCGGAGGGTCGCTATTGTTGACTTTGTATTATATGTTTATACTCCTGTCAATACTAAGCTCTCACACATTCTTTTAATATGAGCGTATTTTTAATAATTAAATTAAATATAATTTAATGGCTAGATTTGGTGTTGTGGTGTTGTCAAGTGTATGAATTTATACAATGTATGTATTTGATTTGAAATCCTGCTCGGGCATTTGCTGGTAGTCAGAGAGAACCCAGTGTTAAGACACTCCGTTCCCCACTTTCCGTCTGATATCATAACATTGCGTGTTGAGTGTTTGACGTTTTCTAAAAATGTTTTTCAATTTCCTAAATGTGTGAGTAACGCTTTAAAAATAGTTTAAATTAAAGTTCAAATTAGTCTAGTAATTAAATAATGAAAAAAATATTCATATTTAAATATTCTTTAGCTAATTTAGAAAATACAATACCCAAATATTTGCTTAAACAATAAAATAAACATAAATTATAATAGTTATACTAAATTTAATGAATATGAAATGTTTTGAACCAAATACTAATCGAAAGTAACGACTTGCAAGCTTTTAGCAACTTAGTTGCATAGTTAGTGTAAAGTGTCGAATCCCACCGCACATCAACACGCCGCGTGCTCCCGACAGGCAATACACGCAGCCCGAACGCTATGCGATACTACAATAGTTGTGAATAGTAATCCACACACTTGCAACTACAGTCGTCTTAACTTTTAAGATTTTTAAATAAAATGGTTAATAATTGTATGAAAGATGGATAGTTAAAGTATTGAATATTCATTTTTTTTGTTTTATTGGTTTGAACTATCAATAGAAGTAATTTTATTAAGACGCGGTCAAAAATTTTAATCTACATACTTACGACTACAGTCGTCTGTTTTTTTATGACTTTTAATTGTAAATTAAATATTATTGTAAAATTAATTATAAAAAGGCACCTGTTAAATTTGTTGCTGGCTCTTTTCAACAGAACTGCTTTCCAAGTCTCAAGTAATTTGTTGTAGGATCGACAATTCTGACAGGTTTTTACGTCAATTGACGATACGGAAGTACCTGAAATAGAATATATGAAACAAGAATAGTTTGAGTTGATTTTAATATACGTGTTTTTTAAAAAAAATTAAGTGTTATTTACATTTGGAAAATGTAAAACATGTATTTAGAAAACGTACAAAAATTTTCATATCCCATCGGGTTCCATTCCCGGGTTCATCGGGTTCTCCCGCTGCGTTCTAATTTTTATACGTTTTCTAAATATATATATTTTTTTATATACGTGTAAGAAATAAAATAACATGAAGAAATTATGTAACTCAAATACATGCAGGGCCCATATTAATATTCTAAAACAATTTTATGCACAAATAGTAGAGACTCGTCCCTGCTCTTCTAAGTGATTCGTCACTACACTGTTATTAGAAAATGTGTGAGTAAATCAACATATTAGTATTCGTAACAAAATAAACGTAAGTGTGCACAGATTTTATCCATAAGTTAAGAGCGTCCTAAGACTAGCATCTTGTTACGAGTTCAAGTATTAAATTAAGCTGAAACCTGAAGTCATTAAGACCCGTCGAATACATTGGTGGGTTAATGTAATTTATGTATGGTTTCGAGTTACGTTTTGAATATTATAATCTCTCTATATATATATATATATATATATATATATACCTTCGTTTAGCGAGATTGATACATTATTAAGTGTTACACTCGATACACTTTTAATCAAAATTTGTTTTTTTCACTTGTATGTATTGATGCAATTATTAATTGCGAGACAACATCTAACTGCTAAAGCGATTGGTTGTGGGTTCGATCCCCACTTCAAGGAATATATAATATTTTTTTAAATTTCCCCTGCTCTTGGTGGATATATCAAAGCCCCAATTTCTTAGAGGAATGATGATTTTTAAATTATTTTCATTTCTTCGCACTAAAAAGATCAAGCGGCTGAGTTCCGCCATCAACACGCAATATCAAATTCAAGCGGAAAGTTGATAACAGCATCTGACACTAAGTTCTTCTTGAGTACCCAGCTACGGGAAAGAACGTGAAGCTGCAACTTGTATTTGAATCAACTTACAATTACTGAACATTTATATTTTTAAATATTTTTTTTTTGTATTTGAACTCTACTTAGATAAAAGTGTATTAGTTCGTAGCACTATAAAAATGTTTGGATGGAAACAACAGGCCTGTATGATCATTTACAAGATTTTCTCTTCTTACTGAAATCATCAAGCAACTTTAAGCTTATAATACTACTTTTAAATATATATATGTATATATATATATATATATATATATATACATATATATTGTGACTGAGTGACTGACGGATAATGTACAGTCGCAACTAAAAGCTAGTAATCGAAATCTAAAATTTTTTTTTTAGCAATTATTTATTCATGATGTTATTCCACTTTGATAAACTGATTTTATCGTCAAAATTTTAAATATAAAATAATATTTTATAAAATCATTACTATATAGAAGTATACATTATTATACAAATAAAATCCAATTTAAAAATATTCCCTAATAGCTGTACTGATGAATCAATCCCCTATAAAAGTAAAACAAGTCATTTCCCACTAATATGAGTTTGATTGGTGTTTCTGTGCATCTGTTTCGAATTTGGCCACGGCCTGTAATTTGTGAGCATTAGTCAGTTGACGTTAATGCTAGTTTAGGTATCTATCAATTTGTAAAGTAATATTTAAAAAATCGTTCATTACAAATTCAAAACTTAAAACAAGAACACCTTTCTTTCTTTTTATTTTTTAAGATTTGCATGATAGGTGAAGATAATCACAAGATAATAACCTTTTTTTAATTTTATATTTTTACCAAGCCCCTACTTTATCTATTGTTTGTTGATTGGTGAAAAATTTAACACCGCGTTTTGGTTAAAGAAAGCTATTAAACGAAAATGAATGGAGCTGCACTAAGATAGCTATAGTAACTAGTAATAGTTATTAGATATGACTCCATCGATGCCAACAATTATAACTGTCAAAGTATGTTAATACATATACACAATGAACATAATTTCTACTCGAAGAGTTTTTGCATTGAAAAGAAATATGATTTGTATACTAAAAAAATATCATGAGGCCATCGTGGCGCAGTGGAACACCACATACAACTGCAGACGCGATGATTGTGGGTTCGGATCCTTTCAACAGTAAAACAATGATTATATTTAAATTAATTTGATAATTGTTCAGAACGAGGCGCGAAAAGCAAGCCAGCCAATATATGGAAAATTAGACACAACGGCGCTCTTGACACTAAGTTCCCCTCTCTCTGTCTATTCTGTTTTGCAGAATAAAGCTTGAAGCTAAAATAAATTTTATTGTCCTTTATGGCTTAGAGGCTTCGCTTAGAAGTTAATATTCATATATTACTGGTGATGCAGATTCTTTTTCCTATCCCATATAGTTGGAGAAGCATAAAAGGTACATACTTATTATCTATACATATAATAAAAATGTAAATCATCGCTTAATGTATATGGCAGACATATGATAAAAAATATTAAAAGGGGCCATTTCTCAATGTACTAGGACCAAAAACAATGATTTTAATATGTCTTCCTGTATGTCTGTTTGTTGTGTTCACAATAATCTCTTTATCATGCCATAAAATTATCGCACCGTATGTAAATACAATTTGATATCAATACAAATATATATTTACTTTCAAATATAAATAGACAAGACAGACTTCCATTCCATTGAAAAATGCATATTTCCTGAAATCAAAGAATAGTTTTCGAAACCATAAATCTTGTATAGATGTTTTATTATTCCGAACCATTCGCCATACACGGCATTGCACTTTTAAATAAACCTTTCAGAAGTGGTCAATAAAAACTGTCGATTCGTATCGACGAGTGCATTTTTTCTAGTTATTTTATATTGGTTACTGTCTTTTTATATAAATAAGTACTGTTTTAGACTTTTAGACGATATAAAGTTAAACTAATTTAGACTAAATAATATAGTCCAATGAAGATTACTCTTTATCAATTCTATACTTCAACTCTACTTACAACAAAAAAACACTGTATGGTATAGTTTGAGATAAAAATGCCAGTTACTTACGTTTCGTTTTAACTGATTATAAATATATTCATTAACTTAAATATTTGAGTTCATACATAATGCCAAATGGCGTTTTGGAAAATAGTTACAAAATGTTATTGATATACGAGTATAATAAAAAGCGGCCATCTTGGCGCAGTGGGACAGCATCTGATTGTAAGCACGATTAATTGTGGGTTCGATTTTGAATCGAGGAAATGACTATATTTAAATTATTTTCGTTTCTCAGCTCTGGTACCAAAGATAAAGCGTGGCGTTGAGTAATGCCAATAACACGCAATGTTTTGAAAATAGGTTTTTCTCTGACTATCCTGCTATGTGTGATACAGCGCGAAGCTGAATAAAAAAGGATATTCTCATATATTTTTTCTCAAAGAAAGTATCGATATTGTTTTCAATTTCACGCTTTTTCACGTATAGCAAGGTAAGTAGAGAGATTATAGTGGCAAGACACTCCGTTCTTCGTTTTCTATTGGAATTCGAATTCATTGTGTCTTTAGTGACTGAATTCTGAATAAAAATAATTTATATAACCATTCAAATGAAAGTGATTGATCACACAACCATCGCGTATAAAGACAGAGGCAGTGTAACTCTGCGACAATGACCTCATAACTTATGTTATCAAACATACTATAATCCACATAATATACAAAATACCGGTATTATCGATACTTTAGTACATATTGTTAAAACAGGAATACACATCAAATTTTAATATGGAAAATAAGAAGCAGGTGGCGAACAATTTTTACTCTTCTAGATAATGCAAATATGCACCTGTTCCTTGCAATGAACTCTACGTGCAAGTCAGATGAATTAAGCAAATTGAATCTCGTAGAAAGCTACGTTAAAATCCTCTTTTCATGTGTATATTTTGAGATATTATGTATCTTTTCTAATTTAGCAGCTTTATGCCTTTCCCCGCATACCAGGGTAGTCAGAGAGAATCTAGTGTCAAGATACTCCGTTCTCCATTTGCCAAGGAGTGGTGGAACTTACCGCTTCGCTTTGTCCTAGGTACCAGAGCGAGTAAAAAATCTTTTTTTCAAAATATAATCATCACCCCGATTGCTATTTCAAACCCACAACCAACCTGTGTAACCAGACGCCAGCCAATGATGGCACCAATTGTATAGTGTTTTCCATTTTCTTAAATTATAATGAATTAGCTAATATGTATACTCGAGAAACGATATGAGTATTTCGCGATTACTAACATTTTTCTTAAGCTCTGAAACTTTTTTTTAACCCAGTATTGGTCGAGACCAAACCCGGACGTTTCTGAACACTTTATTGTAGTCCGTATCATCCAGACAATAGGTTTAAAATGTGGAGCCATATACGATTAATCCGGTAAAATTTTACCGGATTAATCGTGTATATTGAATTTATTAACTCATTTCTAATTATTAATCTGTCGTTATTAGGTCTAAAATAAGCCACAGATCGTAATGACCAGAGATTTTCTATTTCTGCAGTTGTCGTTGGGGTAATAAATTTGTAAGCAAATTACATGTAACTAATTTACTTTATACCGCCTTATCTTTTCACTTTTATTTACTGTCTGTTATTTCTTATATTTTATTGTATTGTTTTTATTTTCTTTAATTGCAAAGTTACGTTTAGAATATTTATTTTATTTATATTCTCTTGTAGAGTGAATTTCATAATAAACTCTATTGAGTTTGCACGGTTGCACGATAACTGCTCTAAATTGAAAAGTCAGTAATTAATAAATTTGTAGTATATATAATTTTAATTTGTTAACCTTTTAATGAAATATCTGCTAAAAAATCAATTAAAAATCACTAAAAACAATCTGACTTTAATACTAAATCTAATTCCATAAAACAAAGCCTTAATGGATAAGCTGCTGTGATGTTAATTAATGACTGTGCGGATTCATAATAAGTCAAAAGGCGAGTCACAAGTGATGTTAAGAACGGGGGAAGAATGCAGTTGTCACTGTGTAATCGGATGGTCGGGCGCCCGAGACGCGACGTTGATAAATCGACGTCAATCTTGAGATTGCGCGTGGCGTGTGTTACAGGCTTTTGGGTAAAAAACTTGTAACTTAAAAAGTAGGGATATTTGTAACAATAAATAATCAACTACTATTTACATAAATACCTTTCAGTTTTAATAAAATCTTTGGTTTTCGCGATTCCCACTTATTTTGAATAAAACTATTTTAACCGAATTAATTGTGTATATCAGAAAATACATTTTAGAACCAATTTACAGTAGTCCGTGGTCATAAGTAGACTGAGCTGGCGTTAATCTGGCAGTAAATACAATTATTATATGAAACTGCCGGCAACGATTTCTTAATTGACTCGCTTACTCGCCCTCGACTTTTGTAGAACTTTCAGTTTTGCATTAAACAACTTATTATCTTAAAAAAAACGATTACATTTTAAGGAACAAACGATTTACAAAAGTCATAATAGCTTAGTAAGTTATGAATAAAATAGTCGAGCCATTTCGTTTTAGTTGAAATAAAACAATTTAACGATTTGAAATGATTAACATATGAACCTGACTGAGGCAGACTACACTGAAATATTCTAACGTCAGTTTCAAAAATCTAGTTCAGATTACATACATTGACACTATTGTAGGTTAGTTAGTAAGTGTGTGACATTACTCGCGTTGATGAAAAGTTCTATAATCGCGTGGGGCCAAAACTATATCCATTTTTTTGGTCTAGTACGATAAATCATGGCTTTCAGTTCTGTGAACCATAAAATAATGAAAACAAAATCGATGATTAGTGGAATATACTAAATAAAAGCCAAACAGCGGAAAATAGTTTAAAATGTAAAAAAAAAGTAAAAAAACCAGCTTCAAATTTTTCCTGCATACCAGTCCTCCGTATTCTTCTTTTCGCCCGAAATAGAGACATTACGTGTTGAGTGGCGGAACTCAAGGCCACGCTTTGTCTTATACCAGAGTGGAAAAATCTTTATCTAATCATCTTCATATAAGCTTTATACATATAATAATTACCCCGAATGCGAACCCACAACTAATCGAATCGAGACAACGCAGCCCCACTGAACATCAGGTCATGGATGGTCTCTAAAAAATATAACTTCTCTTATAACTTGAACCACTATTTCCGTGGACACAAGATGTCTTGCTTACTAATAGGCTTAACAATGATTTTCTTGCTTCCACTCCGATTAATTGTTTTAGATAAATAGTCCTCTTTGTTATTAATGAAATGATGCTTAATTTGTTTTTGTCTTTTCTTATTTAGTAATTAATGCACTTCTAACTAGATTAGTTCTAAATAGAAGACACTTTTTTTCAGTTCAGTTGTAATTATAAAAATGTAATTGATAGAATAGATTTAATATAAACAAACCCTGAGCTGGATTTGAATCTACATTTAAACACGTATTAACTACACAACGTTCCAGTTCCAGCCATTAAGCGTATTATTTCAAAATTTTATAATATTCAGCATCCCCTAATCTTTTTTAATAGGTCCATATACATTTAATATAGAGAGTTTATGCAAATGCGGTTTTTGCAATATCCGAGTAAATTTGCATTCATTTGAGGTCTCATTTGTGATGTTCAATGGTACGTATGGGATATAAATATTGTAGCTTTTTTGTTTTTCTAATGACTTTTTTGCATATTTTCCTGGGGTTCGAGGTCGGTATCTAGCAGCAAAATAAGTATTTAATTCGTTAATATTTTAAAATGTTTTTCTCTTCTGATATTGTAGGAAAATTATGTAAGTATAAATCTTAATTATAATTCAAAAGAAAATATATGTTAATAAAATTTATTTGATGGGAAGTTATTTTAGTTGAAAATAATTATTGAATCTTAAGTTTTAGCTTCTCGGTTTTCCCAAATAGAGTAGTCAGAGATAACCTAGGGTCAAAACGGCGCTGTCCAATTTCTACTGAATTCAAGACATTGCGTGTTGAATAACTGAACTCTACGCCGGAAATGAAAATAATTCTAAATATAATAATTTCCCCGAGAAGGAACTATCAAACCCACAACCAATATAGACGCAAAGCTTAGACGTAGTGTACCACTGCGCCACGATGGCTTTATTGGTAAAACTTGTAAAATGTCTTTCTACAGTTATGTCAACAATTGTAATTTTAATTAAAGTTTTAAATGATAATTGCAATATTTAATATGAAAAACAAAAAGGAGTCCATGACATTATTTGAAGAGTTTTGATTGTGGACATTTGAGTCCTGAAAGTTAAAATTGTTATGCGTTTTCTAAAATCGTACTTTTTAGCATTTGATATTTATCCAGAATGTTTTTTTAATATAAACGGAAATTTTTCACGTGGTTTATTTGAAGTCTCGTTTAAAAAGACATAATCTGCATTGTAGTTAGCTAATTTCAATCTAGGAACCGAATGTGTATAAAAACTGAATCTAGGAAAAGAAAGACCAAGTGTCAGTAACTAAAAAAATGTATAAAATAAGAAAGTTATATATTAAAAAATAAACTTGAAAATACAAATTTAAAACAAGAAATTTCAGCGGTAAGATAAAAATTATATATTTATACTGTCTTTGGTACATCCTTCAGTCGTAGCCTTGTTTAAATGTCACATTCTTGTAAGTTTTCCTTATCTGACAGTTCAAATTTTTCTATTTTATTTATAATTTGGTGTTTATTTTTATTTACAACCAGTATATACAATTTTTTATATTTTATTATATTAGACAATCCTTAATATTAGAATTAAAAAAAATGTTTCATAGTTATTCTAAACAAGATTTAATATTTGATTTTTAGTAAACAATTTTAGCTGTTTTTACCTAGCATCCCAATAACAACGACGTTTCTTGTGTAAAAAACAACAAACCATCACTCACACTTTAGAAATTAAGATTAAATATAATTTGACATGAGGCATCGGTGATCGCTTTTTTCTTTTTATTTAGACCCATAAAATATACGTTGTATATTTTGTGTAAATATACTTTCATGTATCCTATAGAACAGTAAATAATTAGATGGCTTTATTTAGTATTTATAAAATATACATTTTTATGATTTCCACCTATAAATATTATATGTACAATATATATATAAATATTTTTTTTATACTTAATAAGATATTTATACTAATGCAAGAAGAATAGGAAAGTACCATTTAGAAAACCAAGGGCAAGGCTTCACTTCCCACGAAGTAATATAAGGTCCATCTACAAAGAGATTGAGAGTTTATGTAAGACACGCAAAGGATCTAATGATCCTTTCTTATTCAATGTCAGCATTAAGAAATAAAGGTTTAGTTTTACAGGAATAACATTATAATATAAATTTATTTAAAATGCTATAATATGAAGGGAAATATTGAATAATTTTACTATTTTTCATTTGCAAACACAAATGCAAAGGAAATTGAAGTTTGTGACTACGCCAAAGCAAGCATATATAATTGAAAAATATATTTCTTTTGTTTTTTTAACATAATGTATTCAAAACATACGCTAGTGTGCATGATTAACAGCTTAGCTTTTTCCGGCATAGTAGTAATGAAAACATTTTAAATATAATTATTTCTCCAAGTGGGAATCGAACCCACAACCCATCCCATTAATAATCAGACGCTATCCCACTGCTCCACGATGACTGCATGATAGTTGAAATAATATAATCGTAACCTAATCAAAGATCAGATAGCTAAACAAAAAAAATATCTACAGGCACCCTCAGAGAAATCTATCATCATTTATTTATACCGGCCACGTACGTACTTCAGATTTTTCTCTAAAACGTTACCCGTTTCGTATAAATTAACCAAAATCTGCAAAACAAAGATTATAACAAATAACTTCAAATACATCAACATTCTGCACAGCGCTGCGGCAAAACAAAAAATACTGCCAAAATTAAAATCTACCCTTTGTCAATAGAAACGCCACTTACAATTTTTTCGCCCAGCCCGTTAGCGTTACATTTGCAAAATTACACAGAACCCCAATGGATGCCCACAGACGCTCTAATGTCCGACCATCAGTACTTAAATGACACACGTCATTCTATTGCAACTCTACATTTCAACCGAATCACAAATTCTTAACCCATTGATTGTTTTATATAAGAAAGAAGTAAAAACTCTAGTTTAAAACACGCAATGTATGTTAGACTTTAAAGTTTTCATATTACAGTGAAAGGATTTCGTTCAGGAATTATGGGCTAAATCCATCTCTGCATTCAATGACGTCATTCCGCGTCGCAATGACAGGGCGGCGAAAGGGCATTGTCTATAGTATTGCAACCATTCAAATTATGCTGTCGATCATTGCGTTTAGGTGTTTGTTGTTGTAACATATACGTATTACATTGTAGCTTTTTTTGTAAAGCTTGGATTTACGAAAATGTTCTAAATTCACGAATAAATTGAGCTTTCATCGTATATGATATTAATAAAACACTCTTAGCGAAGTTAGATGCTCACGTTATAAAAAGATAGTTTCAAGTTTTGGCTTGGACTAGCGCATTCGGCGGACACCTCAACCATATTTAGAGACCAAAATAGTTTCGGGTTGAGGTTAAATAAACCATCAGTGCTCTATAAATACCTAAGAGTCACCAAAATACTTATTCTGGGAAAATTGTCTATTGGGTATTTCGTTAACCAGGCCGACCATTTTCCTTTCCTCGAGAAGCCTAAAACGTGTTCTACTAGTAAAGTTTACAGTTCTAGAAACTAACATTCCTAAAGTCTACAGATTTTAAATTTATTAAATAATTGGAAGCAACTAACGAACTGACCAGGAATAGGTTTAGAGATAATTTACATGCGGTAGAAGTAGGTGTGAGAGGTAAAAAGCGAAATATCTATATATCTAAAAGATCTTGGCCTGACTAGAATTATCATTAGTAAGATCTTTTCATATTTGGTTAGGTAACGAAAGAATCTCGGATAGTGGAGGCGACCGTTAATGCATTTTAAAGGGGCCCTTAAGCCTATACTTGGGTCGCAACTACCAGGCACTGCTTTGAGTTCCTCTTTCTGCAACGTGAAGGGCCCCAGCACTCGCACGGTGAATTCATGGAATACTAAGGAGTTTCTCTCCAAAAAGAGAGAGAGAGAGTAAAAAAGAAGAAAAAGTATAAATTTAATGGTATGTTGGATTATTTAAAATTAATCGATTGATCTTATTTTGCTTAAAATATACATATTTTGTAACAGGTAATTCCTTTTTCATTATAACCATTATTTAAGAAGCCGTCGTGGCGCAGTACTACTGATCGACGCGATAGGAGACCTTTCATTAATAAATTGATGCTACGATGTTAAAGAGAACCAGCTATTATAATAATTCTACGAATTACTTTAATACAATGTATATATTGATTTGGTTTCACAATTTCTTTAAATATTTACGTGCATTCTGATTAATTATTTTATTATCATGATTCAAACTTAACAATAATTAGATATGTTGCACGAAAGGTTACACGGAACTTGTAATTTAAAATAAAATACATTGAGTAATTGAAGCAAAGGTGGCGGTAAGAGAGGTTGGGGGAGACGAGGTTGACCTTCGAGAACACAGAATCGATGATACTGGAGGAAGGTCACGCTAAAAACATGAGGATCCCCGGAGGGCGTGTATCAAGAAATTGGTGACTGGGGACGAGGCAAAAGAAGTATGTAGAGACCAGGGAAAATATTAATTTGTAGTCCAAAAACTGTATTATTATATGAAAGCTTTGTACTTACATAATTATTTTACATTTTCGTAGCACATATCGTAGGAGTATCAAACTAAACGAGATTACAATCTAAACAAAATAATTTTGAATACGATTATGATACATATCTTGTTGAATTTATTTAAACAACCACTGTACACTCGCGCTACACCACAGTACATATTAAGTAGTACATACAAAGTATATAAAGTGAGTACTTTAGAAGGCCAATAATTAAATTTTACTAAGAGGATTGCCTCTACCATAAAACAGTTATCTGGTCGGATTGAGTGGAAATTTTACGTTAATTGGTACCTTATTTTAACTTCATTAAATTTAGTGTTTATTTCATTTCTTACGGTTCATTAACAAAAATAGTGTATATTATATTGTTACACCATCCAGCTATATAAGTTCATAAATCTTTAAAGGCTGTCTGGAAAAAATCGCTGCTTAGCGTGAACTATACAACAACAAGTAGTTAAATTCGAAAATGAGCCAACAGCAAAAATGGAAAGGTTTGAGGATAAAGATAAAAGATAGATTTAAAAAAAACTAAGTAAGTACATGCTTTTATTGTAATCCGAATTAAAAAGATTAAACCTCATTATCCTTGTCGTCCTAGCAAAGACAAGCATGTAGGAAAGTGCATGCTTGGAAATACAGTTTTGTCATCGAACCAAGTCGACATGTAAGCAAATTTTTTAAATTTATTTAAATCTTCGAAAACTGTCTGTTTTAATTTACATTTCAACTATAGTAACAATATTGCACATATTAATGTAACTTTTAATCTATCTTATGAATACATTAAGCGCTTTATAAAATCTGTACGTCATCTGTTCTACACTTTAGAGTCATTGAACTCTTAATCCCCACTAGTGCAGTCACCCAACTACGCTCACGCATGCACACGCACAGCACAGTGTAAGTAGACACGCACACACGCACAATGACCCAGTTATTCCCCATTTTTCTGTAATTACTCACCGCTGCTTTGTTAATTCCCTGCGTGAGGTAGAAGGTTCGACAACAGTGACTTTTCATACAAATTTTAGATTTTTTTTTTCAGATTCACACTTTATAAAAACACATATATATAGAAAACGTAAAAAATTTTGAACGAAGCGGGATTTGAAACCGCGCCTCTTGAAAATCGTTACTTCACGCTTTATATTCGCGCATAGCAGAGTCGAAACTTGCGTGTTGCGAGGCGGAACCCAACGCATCGCTTAGTCTTGTCACCACAGCGAAGAAATGAAAATAATTTAAATATAACTTTTTCCTCGAGTGGAAATTAAACCTTCAACCAATTGCGTTTACAGTCGGACGTAGATCGGCTCGGGATGAGGCCATGGATGATGATGATCTCATTAATTGTTTTAGACAAATTATCCCCTTAACGAAATAAAGCTTAATTCGTTTTGTCTTCTCTTATTAAATAACTACTATGTACTCCTTTCTTGAGTAGTACAAAATGCTATTATTTCCCCGAATGGGAATCGAACCCACACCCATCGCATATATAGTCAGATCCTGTCCCGTTTTCAGACCATAATTTTTTTTAAAAAAAATATTTCAAAAATATAGGTTACTTTATCAATTATTTTAATTTTATATTATTAACACGCACTACAAGCTTCATCAACATTATTTTACTCAATTCCTACAATACCTAAAATTATCTAAAATTACATACTTATCTGAATCCGATAACAATATACGATGTTCATCATGGCTACTATATATCGGGCTACGACCCGGTCAAAGACAAAACTATTTTAAAATTTATTTTTTAGTTCTTTAAAACTATTTTATAATTTTAAACAACAAAAAATAAGTTAAGTTTTATAACTTAATACAAAGCATTAACCAGCAGCGATACAATTCTATACTAATGGACTTATTATCATTTTAAGTGTATCCTACTGCCAGTCGAGCTGCTACTTATGTTTTATTATATCTTGTCTAAAGTTGTCCCTCAACAAAAGAATATATTTTATTCAGCTCCACGCCTTTTCCCATATATTGTGGTACTGTTGTTAAAATAGCCTGTGTCCACTTGTCCACCGAACTCGAGACATTCAACATTCGGGACAGAGTTCAACGCCGCGTATTGTTTTACGGGAGCAGAGAAATTAATATAACTTGAATATAATCTTTCTGCCGCGCATCAAACCCGCAACAATCGCGTTTACAGTCGACCTTGTCCCATTGAACCACGGTGGCTCATATGATAATAAAAAGTAAAATCTTTAAAAACAACAAAACAAGATATGAACTTCTAACTATCAGTAGTTTTACTCAGAATGCTTCAAACGCCTAACACCTGATATCTTTGGCACCCCTGAAACTGGGGGAGTATGAAAATCGTCACCCCATTGTCATTTCTAGTTGATGTATACAAACTGCACTTGGTTTTTAATTGCATTTTAAAATGTTGGCCCTTAGATTGTTAATATTATATGTTAGTATATTTTGACATACTCGTATATAAATTATTACAATCTAACAAAGTGTGCCCATCGTGCCGGAATGTGAAACTGTAAACGAAACGGCTCAATTACCACTCCGGTGAATGATTATATTTAAACTATTTTCATTTCGCTGCTCTGTTAAGGCAAAGTGCGGCGTTAAGCCCCGCTACAATATCTTTAATTCGGGGGCAAAGTGGAAGTCTTGACACTGTCTTGACCTACACTGTTTTGCATTATAAGGCGTAAAGCTGAAAATAAAATGTCATAAAACATAAAATCCCACTTGTTGGACAATTTTAAGCAATCTCAATTAAACTAAGGTTATATGTATCTCACCATATCGAAATTTCAATGTGATTGAAATATTTTTTGTTTCTCTCCTTTTTTCAGTTGAATAAAATGTGGGAAATGTGAAAGAGTTTTACAGTTTCAACTTATAGATTAGAAAAAAATATCATTTAACAATTCAATTCATATACATAAAACATTTAATGTTTTATGTATATGAATTTTAATAAATACTTTTATATGTTTATGATCTATATTACCCAAGATATAAAACAAATATCGGTGTGAGGTTAAGCTGACTAAGACGCAATATATATGTTATAAGTGAGTTTGTCCTTGTATGAACGTTTCGTGATGAGAGAACGAGTGATTTTTGTTGTTTTTACAGTTTTACGCATAGCCGGGTAGTTAAAGAGAACTTAGTCAAGACACTCCGTTCTCCATTTCCCGTCCTTATTCGAATCATTTGGGGGTGAAGTGGCGGAAATAAACACTGTACTTTGCCTTATTTACCAGAGTGGGGAAATGAAAATAGTTAAATTATAGTCGTTGCCTCGAGTGGGCATCGAACCTACAACCAATCGTTATACAAACGCTTAGTCAAACGCTGTCTCGTTACGCAACAGTGGTCTCGAGTGATTTATCATTACAATTTCTTTGCTAAGCTATATCAGATGAGTAAAATACCAAATGTACGACGATTCTCACAATCTATGAACAAACTATAATTTTTCAGCCTCATGCTTTTTCCCACATTGCAGAGTAGTCCGAGAGAACCTAGTGTCAAGACACTCCGTTCTCCACTTTCCGCCTGAAATCTACATATTGCATGTTGAGTGATGAAACTCAACGCCGCGCTATATCTTGTATTAAAGCAAGGAAATAAAAATAATTTAAATATAATTTCTCCAAAAGAGGATCGAATCCACAACCAATCACATTTGCAGTACGACGGTGGCCCAAAAATCTACCATTGCACTTGATTGAAATTCCTTTAATTCCAATGTAACACAAAAGTCAATCATCGTCCCCATATTTATAACTATAGTTTTGGTATAAGCTTTAAAGGGATTGCGTTTTAAAGCTGTCGTGTCGAGAGAAGCAATTTACGCGTTTGATTGATGCCCGTTTTGGGTGTAACGGTATGTAGAGTTAGGAAATAATAGAATATATATAAATATTATTGATGAACGCTTCTCAAAAAACAAAGAGCAGCTAAGAAGATAAGATTGCCCGGTATTCGGGTCGAAATTCGAGAAAGCAGTGTCTTACCAGTGCAAGTGAAGTGAAGAAAAAATAATCATGTTTATTTTTTTTATTTTTTTGTATTGAATATAAAAATATTACAAGTTAAAATGGGAATAACCACTCTTTATTATCACATATTGGCTGTTGGGTAAATTATGAAAACGAAAAAATAAAAAAAACGAAATGAAGAAAAAAGTATACTTCATTATTATATATATTTATAGTTAAGTAACCTTCTATATTTGTATCTTTACGGTTAAGCAGTATTTATTCTCATAAGAATTAAATTAACTTGATGATATAACATGTTGCACTTAATACAATTTTATGGTTACATTACACTATGCTAGCAAACAGTGCATTGCGGTAACAAATAAAATTTAAATTCAAATAATTTTATTCAAGAAGAGTATTTATTCGTAGAATTATTCATAGAAGTTACCTTTGTAATTTTTTGAACGTCAAATAATTTACCATCGGTTCACTAAAGTGAATGCGTCAGACCTGAAAAGAAAACGGAACGGAAATTCAGGGCAAATGCATGTTTTACACAGAATAATCTTTCACATAAACTAAAAAACAATTTAAATCTAGGTAAAATAAAAAACGAAAACAAATAATCTTTAAATACGCCTAATGTTAAGTTAATTTATTATTTAATTAATTGTTTAATAAAGAAAATAGGGATTTAACGTTTTTATTTTAATAAATAAATTAAGGATTTTACGTTTTTATTTTAATAAATAAAATTAGATTCTAGACTAAAGCTGTATCCTATAAAGCCGTGTAACATTATTTATAGGTCTGTAACACCATAACGTATTGTCTATTGGTTTGTCAGAGAGCCATTATGGGCGGGAAAACAACTATAACGGCATTTACATGACTCCTTTGTGATTTACATCTGCCCACTGCTTCATTTATACGTAACTCTCGTCAAAATTGCCTTTTAATTTAATCGATATTCCATTCGGCACTGATTTTTTTATCATCGCATCGAAATATCACTTTTGTAGTAATCGAGTTTTTAAATGGTTTTTGTTAATAATTAAAACGTATTTTTTTTAAGTTGTACATATAATTTTGTTATTAAGTTATTATTTCGTTAATAAAAATACAGTAAAATGTACCAATGGATATAATGACGTATTTAATTGAAATTAACTAAATTTCATTTGTTACTAGCGTAAACTAAATGACATAACTATTTAGTTTTTTACACACTTACATCACAAACTTTGCTTAAATTTATAATTTAAATGGTAACTTTTCTGTTTATAAAAAGGAATGCTTGGTATGGGAAAATTGCATTTAAATCGGTTAAGCCGTTTCTGAGATTACCGTTCACAAACAAACAGATACACAGACAAACAGAAAAGAAAATTAAAAATCATCGTTTAGGGTTCTCTTGTATTGATAAATGTCCCTAATAATATTTTTTCATACATCTTCCATGTACAGACAGCGATCAGTTACGTTTTTATTATATGTATACGTACGCGGGCTAAAATTCGCCTTTTAAATTTAAATAGCCTGCAACCATTTCTGAGCAATTATCTGTGGTTATTTAAAGATACCGGCTGATGCGTTAATATAATAATTAATATTTTTATTAATTTTCACCTTATGCGTAATATTTATTTTTATTTGAAAGGTATATTTTAGAGTATTCAGTTATTCATACTCGTAGAATAGAGATCTGAATCTTGATATTTAGTAGGAAATATATAATCTGACTTTCTTTTTGCCGCTATTTATGTATGGTGGAAAATAAATAACAATAGCATGCTTTTTATAATTCATATAAAATTTTCTTTAGATTTTTATTATTCGTACATATAACATCTGGAGGAGGCCTTTACCTTCCGTTAGGCGAGTTCTTACAGTTTTACCTTCATTTATACTTAAGATAGCTAACTAGACACTAAAATTTAATAAGGGCAAAAAATAAAAATAAATTAAACTACTATCATGATTACTAACACTTTTTATATAAAGCAATTTGTCGCATATAATTAACAATTCAATATCAAATTTAAAATATCATTTATTCAAATACACTTTACACTTTTAAATCGTCGAATGAATATACAGCTACCACCGGCTCCGAAGGCAATTCTACTGTGAAGAGCCGGCGAGAAACTCAACAGATGCTCTTTTCAAATAGAAAAGTTAAATTTTATTATTTAATACAGTGGTAGCTAACCTGCACCAAACTCAAATCATATTACTTCCACACATTTTTATCTTTTAAATATTATTCTACAGAGTAATAAGCTTTATTTATTAATGTTGTTTTTATAGTGGCTTTAAGTTTCTGCAGTGGCAAATCTGGCAGTGGCAAATCGTATATACTCAGACCCATAAAAGACTTATTAGATAGATATAAAACTTATAGAATAGAACTGGAAGTTATGTTCTTAGTCATATACCAGCAACTAACTACAAAATATAATAGCTACTAACTAGGTTTGTAACACTGGATCAATTAAATGATAATTATATTAAGTAAAATCATGAACTGACAATTTAATTATTTACATAATTATATCATGCACACTGTTGTTATTTTAAAATTTGACAAATTATCAATATTTACCGCGTAGTAAGGCATTTTTTTTATTCTTTTATTACTACACCTACAATTGTTTGTATATTTATTTGTATACTAGCATTCGCATGTTTAAGATAACCTGTATTTGATACGTGTGAGTTTATAAGAAAGTAGTGGCTTTAAAAAGAATTGAGTTATGTAATCCACAGTCGGTGGAGTCGAAACGTTTTATATTGAAGACGGCCATTAGGCAAGCGTAGTGTAGGCAGGACGATGGACAGACGATTCGAATAAGGTGCCTGTCAGCGAATGCATGCGGGCTGCCCAGGACAGAAATCGTTGGCCCTCTATAAAGGAGGCGTACGTTCAAAAGTGGACTGCAACAGGGTAAAAACTAGGCATGGATTCAAATTCTTCTATATTAAAATTTTTCATATTAAATTTAGCATCTATCTATATTCTCTATATTTAAATTAATACAGTATAGTAGATAAACGTAATTGTTTTCATACAAGTGTCCAGACGTTTCATATAAAACGTTTCATATTAATGACAACACGTCCGCGACTGGACTAGTTGATTTACATCTGTTATGCAAATTGTAAGTGTAAGTTATATTTCTACGATTATTTAAATAAACAATTTATATATTTTCTGTATATTTCTCTCTCTTCTGTAACCATTTTTTAAAAATAGTATAACATTTTTAACTGAGCTGTATGAACTGTAATTTGAGTTGAGCCGTATGGCTTAAAATAATTTTGACATAGCCGGATGCAGTACACACATTCTTATACGATTATTACATCTTATAAAGTACCTTTCAACTGGATACACATTATTATCTGATATAAAACACATCAACTAAAACAACAATTAAATTTGTACAATAATTAAATTTTCTTATTATCCTTATAACTCTCTCAAGACGTATTCCATTAGCAAGTCACATTCGAAGTTGGAGTCGCGATAACGTCGACGTCGACTCCTTTACGTCCAATTTGCACAAATTGCTCCGAGTGCAGCGAATTGAGGGAAACTTAGGAGATATCGTTAGCTAGGCGGTATGTAGTTATAGGTACAAACTGCATTTTATTCCAGTAATAACTAATTTGATCTGCTTAGATGAGGAAATGTTTTTATATATAATTATTACAATAACCCGATGGATACAGACGTGAATAAATATACATTCTGTTATAAAAGTACTCGTACAATATTCACGTACGGGCAACATATATTTAAATCTCTCTACAGAGATGCTAACAACAAATATAAGTTATAATAAGCGTATAAGAATGTCGACGTAGCTGAATGTAGAACGCATGGCTATATATGGATAGATATTTTTTTATATGTATTTTTATATATATATTTTTGGAAATATATTTAATAAAAAATAAAATATATAGATATATATCTTACTCTATATTTTAATATAAAAAAAAGTAAATAAACATAACCCAAAATAAAACTAAAAGTGCTTAAAACCATATTAATCGTATTGAGCCGTAATCATAACCTGAAAGTTAATATTTTTAGTGGACTTCATTCAGTGAGTGTATTACAATTTTATTGACGTATTATAGCCATGTTGGTACACATTACAAGTGTTCTGAAATTATATCGTGTTGTGTCTCAAGTATTCAAAAATTATGTACTGTTTTAATTCAATGAAACAATTCAGACGAATCATGAATATTCGCCTTTACTTTGGCCATTATCACTTTCCCGAATATTCAAGATTTACAAACAATATTGTTCGCTTATACTGCCTCATTTACACGGCAAGTGTTTTCTTTCTTTACTTTTCTATATATCCCAGCCCTCTAGATTTCTATTACAGTCACATTTCTTATACATATACAATGGTGGAGGCACTTTTTGATAATTTACTGTCTCTCATATTACGTGGAAAATATTTTCAAATATTATACGATTTTATAAATAAAACTCAAAGTATGCTTAATTTGAACGGTATTGGAGTTTCCCGTGGTATATATTTATATTTGTTTCTTTGCTCTTCACTTAGAGTTTACATAGTGCTAAACTATAGCCCATTTTTACTATCGGATATTCGGACTTGGATAGCTGCTTTTGCATACTTGTCACTATGCGTTAATTACGTTTCCAAAATTGTCGTTTTTGACGTCATCTATCATCGTCTCAAAGTTATAAGAATAAAATTTGAATTCAAATATGTGTGTGTTAATTTAATTGGAAAAGAAAGAGTGAAACATAGAATTAATAATATAAAAACTTGTCTGTCTGCTTATCATGAAATAATACATTTTGTAAAAAATATGGATATTGAAATACAAGCTTGGGTAATAATAAAAAAAATATTATTATTATTTTAACCTTTTGGTTATTTGATTATTAGTTTAAATTAATATTATTATTTTCAGATTTTTCTTACGTTCTTCATAAGCTTCCCAAAAACAGTCGTTTTTACACAAAGAGCATTACTGGCACGGCTGTTGAAAATGGTAGGTATATTGGCGTCAAAACTCATATCTGTTTATTAAATATATAATAAAAAAAAATTTATATCCCAATAACAAGAGCGAGATACGAATGAGAATAATACAGCTTATTTTAGGAACGATTCTTCCGTTTTCCGTCAAAAAAAACTACATTGACTAAATATTTATGTAACGTATTTGTTCAAGCAATCGCAAATCAGATTTTGAAATTAAAAACTATTTTTATTCGAAAAATAGCATTTTAGAAAAACCGACATTTGGAACACTTCTTACAGTAGTCCGTGGCTACAGGTAGACTGGAGGTGGTATTCGTCTGTCAGTTGATACTACTATACGCAAAATTAATCCGGTTAAAAGTAGTGTCATTTCAAAATTTGTAAAAATCGCGAAAACCAAAGCAAGTGATAATCAGGTTTAAAATATTTATTAAAAACCAAACGTATATAAAAATAATTATAAGCTATAGACATTATATTGTTATATTAAGTTTAATGGTTTTTGTAATATTTTAAAATATATATTTTATAACTATATTTTATATTCTACAAAATTTCAAAAATATTTCTTATATATCCTTTTGGTGATTCCAATTTATAAAATATTAATATGAGATAAATCTTTTTTTCCAGACTTCATTTGAAATTGGGCCTTTTATAACTTTATCAGTAACAATTTATACAGTAATAATTGCGTGTATACCAGCCGTGTTGGTCGAGCTAGCGGCGAATGAAGTAGACATTATTAAGGAAGTCTTAGCAAGAAGCCTTTTACTATGTTCAGGCAATAAAATAGTATTTTGTTACTATGATTATTCTAAGTTAAATAGTTTCTTAGTTCTAGAATATGGATTTAAATTATACTTTCAGATGCACCTATATTAGAAGAATGTGTAGAAAATTATATAATAGACGCAGTTTAGTTTTTAATATCTTCCATAGTTTACCATAGACCATCTCTGGTCAATTACCTGTGGTCATACAGAGATCGATGCTAAAGTGTCAGAGTTAAATCAATGATTGTCTCGAAAATCGGGCCTCTACGGGTTGAGCTTGTGTCCCACGCAATGCTTCCAAAGGACCGAGTTCTTCTGAACTCGAGATTGCCTAAAGATATAAATAATTATAATATTCTTTATTATACACCCAGAAACATAAAATACAGAAAATAATTAATAGTACAAGAAGCAATGTTATTACTACAACAATCTCTTTCAGGCAACCTTAAGGCATTTGAAGCGAAGGGAAGGAAAACGGTTGTGGGTGTGAACAATATATATGTACATAATAGATACTATATAACTTGTATAATACAATATTTATATTTAAATTATACGTACTGAATAAAACATATTTAAATAATACGTACGAAGCATATTTAAAGAGGCTATCGTGGCTCAGTCGGACAGAGTCCTACTGTACGCGATCGATTACCGTTTAAAGAATTATTATATTTAAAATATTTTAATTTCCCTTTTAATTATATTTTAATTTAAATTTCACTCTTGTACTTCTAAGCGACACTACTACTCGACATGCAAAGCCTCGATTTCAGGCGGAAAGTGGAGAACAGAGTGTCTTGACACTAGGTTATCTGTGACTACACTGCTATGCGGGAAAATAATATATAATTATATATAACGTACAAATTTTATTTATTAATGAATTACTATACTTTATGAACGAAATATTTTGGACATAACAGAATTTAAAACCCTGTTTATGGAATTAAAGAAAGTTTTATATAATTTAAAATACTTTTTATACGCTAAGTGTTATTAACTTTAAATAATAAATAAGTACTATATATTTGTTTCTGAGCCTGACTCCCATAACAATATGTGAGTGGGCGTTTGGTTATTAAGAAGAGCAATTCATATGATAAAATATGTATGTCTAAACAAAATCTCGATACTTTTCGATATCAGTTTGTCAGATCCACAGTTTAACTGAAACTTCTGGTTTAATAATTCAAAATGATTTACTAAGCTATTTTTTTAATATTAATTTTTAAATATTTTAATATTTATAATTTCAGATCAAACCCTACTTTCTGAAACACAACATGCGCTTGATTACATTAATCTACTGCCATTTAAATACAATATATGGCGCATGATACCTGTAAATGCATCTCTTCCTCTCAAATTTGCTGGATTATGTGTAACTTACATCATAGTTGTAGCCCAATTTAGTGGTGTTACCATCAATACTTAATTTATAACATTAAATAAATGTTTAGATAAAACAAATTTAAAAAAATCTAAAAAAAACACATGTGAAAATGAAGAATCAAGTACAATGTGGTAATATGCGTGTTTATTGTTTTCACCCATAAAATAAGTAGTGTTTTAACATAATATGGAAAATAAATAGAACCAAAGGTTCCATTAAAAAAAATTTACGTACGTTTTATTACGATTATTCATATATTATAATTATTATAAATCATAAAAACAAAAAAATATTTTTATTACGGTATAAACAAATTACTGTTTTCGTATAATTCCTATTGACATCGTATATCGTTATCAGATAATTAATCATACTGTTCTTAAGATTTTGCTTGTAAGAACTAACCAAATCAAAACTTCAACTTATTCAAAACATCAATTTATTACTTTATATACTTATATAAATAAATATAAATAAATATCGTAATTATGTTATCGACAAATACGAATTTGGTTCTAATTTCTATACACATGCTTTTGACCTTATCATATTTTTTTATGATGAATTTTCTTTCACTTTCTTTAATTTTATCAAAAGGTACATTTCAAACGCAAATGAACAACACATTATACTTTTCTTTTAAATTTCAAATGTATACTTTTTTAGGCTGATAAAATAAATAAGAGACTTAAAAATATTTATTGTTTATTAAGTTATGTATAAAACAATCAGTGAAAAAGACATATTTAGAAAACGTATAAAAATTTGAACGCAGCGGGATTTGAACCCGCGCCTCTTGAAAACCGTTCAAGGTTGAACGGTTTTCAAGAGGCTCGAGTTCAAATACCGCTGCGACCACACTCTATTTTTGTGTTGAGTGGCGAAACCATACCAGTCTTCAATTTCCTAAGTGTGGGAATAACACTTTAAAAAAATGTTAACAAAATCAGTGAAAAATTTTCAATTTTTAAACGTTAATATTTCAATAACCGTGAAGCGTTTTTTTGTGTGAAATATGTGAGTCGTGTTAACCTAAGAAATTGTATTATATAAACATTATTTTATATTTATATGTTAAATAAATTTGAATTCAATAGTGACCCTCAACAGTTTTTGTTGTATTATACAACTAATAATATTATACAACCAATACTCTAGCAAAGTAGCAACGTTCTACTTTCGTGGCTCGACACGCTGCGGCGTATCTATTCTTTTTTTAGAAGGTTATTCACACACTTAGGGAATTGAAAAACATATATTTAGAAGACGTTTGAAAATTTGAACGCAGCAGGATTTGAACATGTGCCTCTTGAACACCGTTTAAGGAATGGAATTAATGCTAGCCAATGTTTCCCAGATAATTAAACTTGATTCACTCCAACTTTCATTAGTCTTCTGTATAAGCGAGGGTTGTGAGTTAGATTCTCTCGGTCCGACTCGCGGGAATGATTATATTTAAATTACTTTCATTTCTCCGTTCTGATGGCAAGACAAAGCGCGGCGTTGAGTTCCGCCACTACGCAACCTCTCCGATTCGGGCGCACGGAGTATCTTGACACTATGTTATCCTTGGCTACTCTGTCACGCGAAAACAGGAAGTTGGATTTGGAACTTTCATTAAAATAGTGAAGCGAGAGAAAAATAATAAATAAGTTATTTATCAATAGTGGTATACAATTAAAATTTATCAAAAACCAAACTAACCTAAACTCAACGTGGTTCATAGTAAAAAGCATGATGAATCCGGAAATTTCAATGTAAATATTAATGTTATTGGCACGGTTTGGCTAGACATGGATATTTATAAAAGATCATTTGCATTGCATTTTTTTACTAACTATATTGTCACATTGTATTAGTTGACACCGACTTCAAAATTGTTTTTTTTTTGTCATTTATAAAAAAAAAGGTTTACAAAGTATAGCTTATCTCTAAAAGAGCTCTCTTCCAGACTCTTAATTTTCAGTTTTCTTAGGCTGGTATTCTTTTTTGTAAATTGTAAAAAAATATAGTTAAAAAAAAGAGTTGTTACTTTGTTGTGTAATGAGCGGCTTATTGTTGAATTTCGAGCACGATGTAGATATAGATTAGAAACGTTATATTTTATGAAAATATGATTACACTTAATACAAATGAAAATTAAATATTTTTATGCCACTTATATGATTGAAATAATACAACTGTATAACTATTTCATCAGTTGGCATTGAGAACATAAAGATTAACGGTTTTGTAAATAAATATATTTGTTAAAAAAAAATGTATAAATTTCAAACATTGGCAAGTTTTAAGAGACTTGTGAAAATCCGTTTATATTTTGGACACTATCACTATCCGGACTTTTCAAAGTTTACTAATAATCTCTTTAGTGTTTACTGTTTTGTTTATTCTATTACGGTTCCCTTTATATATTTTTATTACTATCCTAACCCTTTAGATTTCACTGTAAAAGTTACTTATAGTTACACAATGGCTGAAGCGATTGCCAACAACCTGCTCTCTGTAGTCCTAAAAGGGAATTATTTAAAGAAATTATATGCGCTAATAAACAAAGTTCAAAAGACACTTCAATTAAGAACTGTAGGCGTAACGTTTGGAATTAATATATTTATATTCATATGTATGTCATTTCGCGTGTATATGGTTTTACGCTATAGTCCATTTTCATACAAAGATTTTCGAACTTGGACAACCATGATTGCATTTCTATCACTTAGTGTTAATTATGAATCTAAAATAGTTATTTTTGATATTATTTATAATTTAATGAAAGTCATTAGAATTCGATTTCAATCTAAATTTATGAATCTTCATGTAATAGGGAAAGATAGAGTGAGATATAGAATTAAGAACATTAAGACATGCCTCTCTGTTTATTTTGAACTAACTAATTTTATAAGAAATATGGATTTTGAAATTGAAGCTTGGGTAAAATTCTTGTATTAATAAATAATGTGTAACTTACCTCATCATTATAATTTATGAATTATTATATTTTTAGGTGTTTTTAAATTTTTTCGTAAGTTTACCCAAAACGATTATTTTTACACAGAACAAATTGGAGCGGTTATTTAACATGGTATAAAAAAATGTTTTAACTAATTAATATGTTTGTTAAATATTTAAAGTACAGTAGTTATAAAGTTTTAATTATATAAAAAAAAAACAACAGTTCTAAGTTCCAGTGGCATTTAAAAGACAGAATAGATCAGCCCAGAGAAGAAAAACTCTGTTTTTGGTTAACGATAATGTGGAAAGCGAAGTGGTTATATATCACACAAAAAGAAAGAAGACACGTGTTAAAACAAAGAATATAGATAATGTCACACGTGTATTTACAATATAATACACATTTTATTCATTATTCGGTTAAATTAAATATACAGTGAACCTAGAACATATTTTTGCTGCGATTAAGAATTTTGCTATAATATGAAATAATCTCAAGAATATACAAAAACCGTGTCTATTTAATATTTAATATTTGCTTCCAGACGAATTTGGATGTGGGAGCCATTTTGTCTGTGATAGTATCTATCTATACATTAATTATTGCCTGTATACCAGTTTTGTTGGTGGAGCTAGCTGCGAATGAAGTTGATATTATCAAAAAAGTACTGTCAAGAGATGTTTTACATAGTACAGGTAAAGATGTATTATTTTAAAATTAAAGTACCATTTAAAATTTTTGGGCTCACTAGAACCTGGCCTTTTGTTTGTTCACCACGTAAAGACCCCTTAGAAATAACAATGTCTGTATCAAGCTGGATCCATTTCTGAAAAATCATAGGTCACCGAATAATATTTATTAGCTGATAAACATATTTTAAACAGACAGAACATGCTAAATAGATATGTAATTTATAGCCGTCTTGTATGTAATCAAACATTTGTATGTAATACGAAATTTGCTAAGTTTAGGTAAAAATGATAATTAAATGTTATTTTTTAATTTTAAGATCCTGACTTACTCGAAGTGATGCAACATGCTTTGGACTGCATCAATCTTGTCCCTTTGAAGTTCAACGTGTGGAGAATCTTAAATATTAACGCGTCTATTCCTCTTTTATTAACTAAATTATGTGTAACTTATATTATTGTACTCGCTCAATTCAACAATTTTACTATAAGTTAAATCAATATCATCTTAAATAAATATCAATGTATGTAAACTGTGTTTTCTTTCACTTTTAACTCGTGGGAATATTTGGTGGGATATTTAAAAGCATATATCATTTCACCGCTCTGGTGCCTAATACAAAATGCGGCGTGTAGTTCCGCCACGCAACATGTGGAGTTCAGGTGGAACGTGGAGAACGAAGTGTCAAGGTTAGGTCGGACTAAAAAAAATTTTGTATAGCCCATAAAGCGTAAATAAGGCTTTGAAATATTATTAAAAACGTTTCATATATTATAACGCAGAATATAGGATAACCAATTCCATTTGGCTTTAAATAGTTAAAATGTGTAATTATGGCGGGCATAAGGGCCGTATTTCGATGTTTAATAGAGAAATATATTGTGAATACTGCTTTCAGATCGTGGTTTCTTTCCTTTTACCTAATTTTTTTGATATACTCATACTTAGTTCTTTCATTGTAAATAAGGAATTGAATATTATCAGATAAAAGTAACATTTAAAATGCAAATCCTACTTAAGTTTTTTTTTATCAGCTTTACGCTTTTCTCGCATATCAGGGTAGTCAAAAAGATCCTAGAGTCAATATACTTCGTTTTTTACTCTCCGCCCGAATTTGAGACATTGCGTGTTGAGTGGCGGAACTCAACGCTGTGCTTTGTCTTCCTATTAGAGTAAAGAATTAAAATAATTTAAATCTAATCATTTGGACGCTGTCACACTGAGCCATGATGGCCTCAAAAATCACAATTCTTATGTGATTGTACTGTAAATTGAGAAAATAAACAAAATTTGTAGTATACAACCTTACATTAATCAAAATAAGTATTAGTAATATAAAAAAAAATAACTTGAAACAAACAAACAAAGTGTATTTTTTAATTATTACATGGATCTTTACGTAATTACAAAAACGTCAATATGTCTAGTTTTAACATCAATTGTGTGTCGTTACTGTGAGGAAGTCCGCACAGTACTATATTTTAATAATATTGAACCAAATTTATGTGTAAAATTAAAAACAAGCCTCATAATGTATTACCTTAAAACTATATCTGAACTGAAATTTCTTATAAATGCACGTCTATATTTTGGCCACTATAACATTCCTGGTTATTCAAATTTTGTAAACAATATTTTTCGTCTGTATTGCTCAGTTTATACTATAAGTATATTTTTTGTTTACTTTTATATATATCCCGGCCCCTTAGACTTCGCCAAGAATCATACTTACACGTACACGATGATAGAAGCGCTTTTTGACAATTTACTTTCTTTAGTATTCAGAGGAAATTATCTTAAGAAATTGTATGGCTTAATAAACAAAACCCAAAGGATTCTTCGTTTGAAAGGATTTGAGACATCACGAGATATTTATATATCTTTATTTATATGTTCATCTTTACGCGTGTATATTGTATTAAATTATAGCCCATTTCTGATGTCGGACATTCGCACTTGGATCGCAGCTTTCGCTTTTGTGTCACTGTGTGTCAATTATGTCTCTAAAATCATAGTTTTCGATATAATTTATCATCGCATGAAAGCTATTAGGATTCAGTTTGAATTTAAATATATGTATATAAATATTATTGGCAAGGAAAGAGTGAAGCACAGGATTGAAAAGATTAAAACGTGTTTGTCCGTGTACAATGAGCTTGTCTACTTTATGAAAAATATGGACATCGAAATTCAAGCTTGGGTAAAGTATATGTTAATAAACTATGAATGAATGTATTTATGAAATAAACGTTTTAAATTTATTATCTTAGAAATTAAAATGTCTAAATTTTCAAAATTATATTTTTAATAAAACATATTATATATTTTCTATGGTATTGCTCATAGAACACTATGTTTTATCAAATTAAAATATTTATTAATATTTAATTACAAATACATTTTTTTCATAATTTCAGATGTTTTTAACTCTATTTATTAGCTTCCCAAAAGCAGTGGCATTTACACACAGATCGGTTACTCGATTGTTGAAAATGGTAAGTTATTGTAAAAAAAAATACTTTCCTTTACTAATAGAATTTAGAATAACGTGATGGTACGTGTGGGCTCAAATCTCAATGAGGTTATAATAATTATAAGTAATTAGGCATTCCGTGCCACACTATGTTCTGTCAGTCAGACAATGTCCTTCAATGCAGATGGAAACTTTTCTGTACTCTTGTCTCTACCAAAATTAACTTTTAGAAAATACATATTAAAAGAGTTCAAAATGCATTTTTATAAATTACATTTTTTTTAATTTTGTTATGCTCTAAAATAAATATGTGTTCCTTAAAATATCTAGATAGCTATTACACACTTAAACACTTTATATTAGAATATTTTACTACATGCATATGTTTAGACATATAAAGAGTAAGTAGTATATGTTAAGACAAACAAGTTTTTCATCTATTTATTTTACGATATTGAGCCCTGCCACTCCACACGTAATATCTCAATCCCGGATGGAAAGCAAAGAACGGACAGTCTTGACCACGTTGGTTCTCTCTGATTTACCTGCTATGCGAAAACAAGTATGAAGCTGAAAAATAAAAATTTAACTAGAGTAATTTATTTTATTTCAGACAGCATATAACGCTGGCCCTTTTATTCCTATGTCAGTTTCTATTTACACCGTCATAATTGCTTGTATACCAGCTGTATTAGTGGAATTAGCTGCAAATGAAGTAGATATTTTTAGAGGAAGAAGTGTTAACGCGAAATCTCATTTTATGTACAGGTAACAAAATTCTTCTATAACAATAATAATACATTCAAGTAGAGAACAAAACGACTTATCTACCACCTTATGTGTGGAAGATAGGTGAACCTCGAAAAGTTGATCATTTTAAAATAAAAAACATTTATCTTAATTTATTATCACAACAAATTATACGCTAGGCATACTTACTTACTTATGTTTCGACGTCCCCAAGTTGTGGCTGAGAGCGTCTACAGAGATTCCATTTTGTTAAATCTTGAGCAATAAGTTTAATTTTGCTTCATGTCCTGCCAATCTTCTTGTAATTCTACATCTAAAAATAAACGTCTCCGCGTTTCAAGCTTGGACAGCCACGTTTACGCTTTCCTTTTGGATTCCAATCAGGGTCAATATGGCCAGGACCCCGACGCAGCGTAAGAAAGGCAGGCTAATAATATATTTTTTTCATTATTTCAGATGCGAAGCCTTCAGCATAAGAGACGCAACGTGCGCTAGATTATATTGGTTAGTCTTCTTCCTTTCTAAATAGTTGTGTGGTATATGGAGGATGATACCGGTAGACGCATCACTTCCACTAAAATTTACTAGCTTATGCGTTACTTATATAATTGTTGTTGCACAATTTAGTAGCTTTAATATTTAATATTTTTTTGTATATACTTATATTTTGGAAAATCAGTTTTTTTACTATTTAGCTTATTTTAGAGAAATAGGCTGGTGCTTAATACAAATTTTTGTGATAAGACTTAGAACACGTTGCCTCAAAATATTAACATTTATATAACAGTTTAGTGTCGTACAAAGCCACAAGACAGGCTACTGTTTAAATGTTTCAAAGTAGCAATGATTTTACATTTAAGCTTCACGTTTTTTTCCGCATAGCAGGGAAGGCAGAGTACCTTACCTGGTATCACGATCCGCCCGAATCCGGAATATTGTGTGTTGAGTGGTAGAACTCACTGCCGCGCTTTGTCATATCACCAGAGCGAAGAAATACCCCAAATTGGTATCAAACCTACAACCATCGCGTATACAGGCAGACGTACTAGAGATGACCTTCAAATTATTTTTATTTATTGTATTGAATGATCTTAAATCTATATTGTTCATTTACTTAAAAATATTTATTTTTAAAATATTTATAAAAATATTTATTTTTATTATTACTTGAATATGTCTCACTTAATATCATTTTATGCTCGAAATATGTAATAGGAGTATTTTGTGATTTATTAAATAGCCTTTGACTGCGTAGAACATGAAATGCTTTTACTAAAACGTAGTAATTGTGGAATAAACGGCACCGTTTGTATTATCAATGCTAAAGTATATATGACAACGTTAGTATTAATATAAATATTGTAAAATTCATAATTTTAAGCTTACGGGTTGGTGTGCCACAAGGATCATTTTTAGGACCTCTTTTGATTCTGTACGTATATAATATGCATTAATCATACGAAATGTATATTTAATTAGTCTCCTTATTTAGCGAATTGATACAAGCTGCTATTTCTTTTTTAGTTTAATTTTTTTTTAGTTATAAAACACTGATCTTCACGAGTAGTTGCTTTTAAGTAATATTCATAAAAACTACCTGTAGAAAGTATAAGTATTACGAAATTCATATACCTGGGAAGACTTAAATTTCTAATATAAGTGCACCCAGATGTGATCGCTACACCATCACCCTAACTAAAGACGATAAACAATAAAAGTCGTCAAGAATAATAACTTGGATTGTATAAACAAATAAAATAACGTAAAATATTTTATCTGTTATGAATATAATCCACGTTTTATGGCTACATTAAATTTGAACAGTTTTAAGGGGAAGCATAAAGATGGCATAAAATTTGGAGCCTCCAAAGGATTATCTTACGCCCCAGCTTTTTTTATATTTTAAGGGCTACTTAAACCTTTGAAGACGATTTGAATAATTAAAGTTAGGTGATAATTTGCAAGTGAAAATGAAAATTTAAGTTATATATAGAATTTGTTTATAGAATAAAAAAATATATATAAACGTGGTAAGTTTTGAAAATTAAAGATCCTTGCGTAAGACTAACTACATGATAGGTGAAGACTTCACTTATCTAAATAAACCGGACACAAGCCAGTGTTTTATCATCATAAATTTGCAAATCATATTAAACCTAAAACTATTTTATACAATATGACATTTAACAACTATGTCTTAATTACTTAGTTCCATGTAACCGTTCATATTAATGTAAATTTAATACTAAAAATAAAAATAATAAGAAAAAATATATATGAACTAATTGTTTGTAGTATCATAGTATAATAACATGAAACATGCAGTACAAATTATTCAAAACTGTCATAGTGGAATTGTAATCAATGTCAGTCCTTGCACGCGATGGTTATGCTTAAATTGTAAATTTAAAATGTATGGAATTAATACAATCTATTTATATATTGAAACCAACCTGAGAGTGTTCGGCCAAGACTTGTTCGATATTTGATCCAGGGCAAGCGATTACGCGGTCCTAAATCTTCGAAACAATACTATCACACCTCTCTATCATTTCTATGGACTATTGCTTTTCTGGATTTTACTCTTAAAGTAGATTTTAGAAGTCAGATGGCAATCGCTCCATTAAAACCATTCGCTACTCAAATGCATGGGAAATATAAAATAGTAAGTGCCGCAAAATCATGCAAGACTACTTCTACCCTCTTCTGGACCCCACGGCTTGCAAATTTTGACACCTGTCGGGATCTGACGACAATACAATATTTTCATAGTAGTAACCTGATTTCCTTGCCAGGAAGCTGCGTCTGCTTTTTAGTGTGTAGATTGATATAAAAACGTATTTTTGAATTAAAAAATATTGTTTAAAATCTTTTCATCATTCCCATTAAAAATAATTTTGAAAGTTATTACTCTTAACTTTAAAATTTCTAGAACAATATCGCCGCAAACTCAGGTCCAGGAAGTAAGCAATTATAGAGTTATGTATCAAAGTTACTGCCCCTCGGCGACAAGCAGATGAATTTTCTGCCATCCATCATCCCTGGTCCCTCGAGTCCGGCGGTTCAAAAGTTAAATTGAGTGCACTTTATAAAGATGCATATAGATTGAGCGATTCTTAATATCATATTGTTTTGTAGGATAATGTATAATATAAAATTTTTAAACAAAATTTGCTCAATTTGGTCTTACGTCAATTAAAGTCGTCCTGGTATAGTAGGACGATTTCGAATATCAACTCGATTCCACTTGGTGCAATAAAAAATATTTTTATTTTTAGCTCTTGTAAGACAAAGCGCGATGTTGAGTTCCGCCCCTCAACTCGACACACTGTTACAATGTCCTTATTTGAGAAGAACATGGAGAATATTGACACTAGGTTCTAGCTGCCTACCATACTATGTGGGATAAATATGAATGTGTAAAAAACAAGTTGGACTCGATGCATTCAATAATTATAATCAATTATAAACCAAATATAACGACGTTGTTAATTAATTAAATTATTAAAAAAATATGTAAATTAAGAACCAACCAAATTGAATTTAAAATCTACCTATATTTATTGTATAACAAAATTTAGTAATTGGCAACTGAAACGTTCAAATGAGCTCAATTAGATAGAGTTGGCGATTAAAACGATTCAACAAATAATATTCACCAATGCAAAATTCTGGTACAAGTCCATGTATTGGACAAACATTAAATTGTCCAGAGATATTATTTTTATTTAAAAAACAAAGTTAGTAATTCTTAAATTCAGACTTTTACACATCACATTCATATATAAAAGTAATCAATATATATATTTTTTTAACTTTTTTTTTGCTTCACGCTTTTCCCCCCCTAATCAGTCAGTCAAGACACTTTGTTCTCTATTGCTTGTTTCGACTCAACATTGCTCATTGAATGGCAGAACTCAACGCCGGGCTTTGTCTTGTTCACCAGAGCGGAGAAAATTTTTTTTAATAATATATATTCCGTAAATATGACAAGTTTCCATTTATAACAAAAACAAAACAAATTGGTTCTCTGAAAAACATGTTTAGAAAACGTATAAAAATTTGGACGCCGCGGGATTTGAACCCGTGCCTCTTGGATAGCCAAGCGCTCTGACCCTATTGTGTCTAGACGACTTTTGTACCGTATTCCGCCTAACTAAGCGGGAGAAACCAATACTTATTTTTAAAAAAATCTTTTAAGAATCGAACCCACAACCAACCTATAGATTTCTAGCACACTTAACAATTATGCCATATCGGTATATAATACTTATTACATGTTTTTCGATTTCCCAAGTGTGCGAATAACGCTTTAAAATGTTAAAACTATTTATCAATTAATACATTTTTTTTTTTAACTCAACCAGCCTATAACAAGTATTGCAGCCTACATTACGTAACTAATGAAGTTTAGTCGTAAATCAAAGTGGCCGTATATTAACATCGCACTATATTGACAGCTGACACCACTCGCATTTATCAATATGTAATACATAACTTTAGATTGATACTGATAATCTAATATACAGTATATTTTTTTATATATTCAGCTTTAAGCTTTATCCCACAATACAGGAAAAACAGAGAGCAGCCAACTAACCAAATTGTAAAAACACTCCATTGATGTTAAAAGTAATTTATAGAGAATTCGTAGTAATTTGGATAAAAGCATTTCTATAAGCGAAAAATGAACCCACGACCGGCGTTTAGAATTTGTTGTCCCACTGCGCTATAATGACTATCGATAAAACGTTATTGGAAAAAATATATAGAATATAATAGAACCACAAAAATATAAATACCAATGTAAGGGCCAACACATTTTCATTCTATTGAAAAATATTACTACTCTAAGTAGAAGCAAATAGGGTACGTAAATATGGCGACGTTTGAATACGATGCAATTGTAAGCGATACTCTCACAAATTGGATGGATGTTTTGTATATTTTTATATAGATTTGTATGGATTTTCTATATATCGTTTACGATGACTAGTGGAGATGTCAAGTGATATAAGCAAATAGAACTAAACTTAGAAATTGTAGAACGCCAGTTATAAAGAAACGTACAACAAAAATAATTGTATAATAGTAAGTATGAATAAAAATGATACTTTCCTGGTTACTCAGAATTTCAGTTTCAGAAGCTTCAGAACTGTAAATGCGTTCATACGGAATAGTAGTTGTGAATGTGATATAATTATGAAAATATTTATAGTTTAAATACTTCCGAGTATAGAAAGAATGAGAAGTTAAGTACAGCTTTCACAATCGCCATCGTGGAGGTAAAAAAATTTGAACGCAGCGGGATTTGAACCCACGCCTTTTGAACGCATTAGCGGTCATTAGCAGCATAGCGGTCAGAGCTTGAACGGCTTTCAAGAGGCGCGGATTCAAATCCCGCTGCGTTACAAATTTTTATACGTTTTCTAAATATATGGAATCAATATATTAATTCCTCCGTTTTGGTACTTAGGACAAAGCGTTGAGTCCCGCTACTCAACGCGTGATGTCTCGAATTCAGGTGGTATTTGGAGAACGGAGTCTCTTGACACTAGGTTCTCTCAGACTACCTTGCTATGCGGGAAACTGTAAAAAAATATAAGTACATAGTTCTTTTTATAAAATTCTTTAACATTTAAAACACCGCCATAATATTTTCATATTTTCTTTCTTGCAATTTGTTTGGATTCACTTTGCAATAGTTAGGCTTTCCCTTTGATGCTTTACATGTATCGATATTTATTTACTACCAATCCTCTATTAATATAAAATGTGTTTACTAAGCATTTTATCATTTACTTTAACAAAATATATTTAGGGGTCCATGTTTGCATTCAATAATGGGGAATTGTGATTTTACCTTTGATGTAATATTACGATTCTAATGTTCAAAATGCTTCGGAAATATTAATATTGACTTATATATTGAATCATTCAATTACATAAAAACTAAATAATAATATTTTAACATATTAAAAAAACTAATGAATTTAGTTTATTTATTAATATTTAATATTATAGCATTTTGTATAATATAATGAAATAATAGATTAATTGACTTTGGAAGTACACTTACTTTTATTACTAGAAGTAGTTAAGAAAATATTGTAGTCATGTGGTCCGGACGCATGTGCAAATTTTCAAATAGAACGAATCATTTTATATTGATTGATAGATATATACAGGTGATATAAGCAATCGTCCCACGATAGTATTATAGAGGTGCAAATACGAGTATTTTAAAGGTTTTTTTTAAATAATACATCATACAAAGTTATTCGAATTAAAATTATGTCATTAATATAAGTTATTAGCCACAATGTATTAGTAATAACGTTTATATGCACATGCAATTTCAATCAGGCGAGTGGTCATCCGGCGCCAGCTGCGGCCGTGACAAGTTAATTTCGTATGCTAATATGCAACCTGCGCTAGTATTAAAATATTAGGTATTTACTTCTTAATTTTAAATATAGTTAAAATATGAAAAATCTATTGTCACATAATTATTAATCTTACCTTAATTTGTTAATTTAACACAACATTTTGTAATTGTTACTTTACTTTTTGACTATTAAATGACACAATAGTTTTCCATATCCTGCCATTTTTGCTAGACCACAGATAAAAAATTTCATAGGTTTTTTTTAACGCATTATACGTTTCAACAGACTTTGTAAAAACAAAATGCTTCCGCATGCAAACAGTAATGATCTGTAATGATTAATATTACTAGATTATATTTTTGGTTTATTGTTCTGTCTGTGAAAGAATAATTGCGAATTACTCAACCATTTCAAAAGGACATCAAAAACGTCCTTCACGATAGATTTCACGGTGGTTTAATTCTTTCATACATCTCGTGCAGATTTTTGGCTTGGAGCAATTAGTGACCGGTCAAGTCAAGTCACGCGGTAAATTAACATAAGAGATATGACTTGCCGTTCACCTATTTGTCATTATTTTTACTATTTGATATTTCTAATATATAAATGTTTTTGTTCTATTATACTATGTTATGTTTTTTAAGGGCTTAAATATATGGACTGTAGTGTTTAAACACTATGTTCTTCACGGTTTGTCCAATTAAGACAGAAGTGCTGAACTCAATGGTGTACTTTCATACCAGAATCGAACTCTACCAACACCAATGTCTCAAATTCTGGCAGTAAGACTCCAAGTTCACTTTGAACACCCTGGTAAATGGGAAAAGCGTGAAGCAGCCAAGTATTAATCTTATACATTACCTCCTTAAACGAGGATTATCATCTAAACTATATACATCACCTAAGCACTATACAGTAGTTCCTCAATAGGACGAGACTAAGTTTATTTGAACACATTCAACCCTTCAATTCCCTGTTTATCGACCAGACCTTGGAGTGAATTTTCGTAAAGGACTGTTTGTTTAACGCTAAATCGTCTTTTTGTATATTAAATTGATATGCTTTAAATATTGTTGCCTATTTTTCTTCATGATATAGGATTATACTATTAAAATATTTTATATAAAAACCTAAGTTTCGATGTCATTAAAGACATTTATATAAAACGAATCGGAAAACGGAATGTTTCAACGCCTCTGCTTTTAAATCGTTTGCTTTTTATAGTTATTTAATATTATCATGAATATTTATTTATTTGTTTGTTATCTGTATACATATTTATAGCTTATGTATAGGTGTACAGAATTTTCTTTACATAATGGAAGTGTACTTCCAGTGGTTCCGTATAATTTTCACATCCGTCCGTCTGCCGCTTACATACGCGCTTTGTTTGATGCTTAATCGGCCTGTCCCGGTCTACTTCAACCATAATATACTTACATAATAAATGTAATTTTAGCTTTGGTAAAAAAAAATCATAATAACATTATAAATTTTGCCTTTTAAGTCCAATGAGGACATAAGACAAAATTTATAATAAAATATTTTATTACGAAATCAGACAGCACTTATCAATAAAATTACCATATTATATATTTATTATTGTATATATAGCTATATCATACATGTATTCCAATAGGTATTTATGTATATGTTTATATATATGTATGTATACATTTATTTTATAATAGTAGTATATTTCGTTTAAAATTTAACGGTGCTTATTTATTGCACAGTACTATCCCGCTGTATTGCCTTCACCCACTACCACAGGTTGGCTGGAAGAAATCTCTTTTAGAGATAAGTCCACCGTTGCTAACTTAATTTCTGTAATGTGAATTGTATTGTTTTTTCTTTTTCAGTGCAAAAAATAATATATAATTAACTAGCGGACCCGCGCAGCATCGTCCGTGTTACAAATGCACTACCTTGTTCCGAATTATAAACATTTTTCTTCGATGCTTGCTTGATCAAAGCGTGACCTTGTTAAATGGAATGGAATAAAATAGAATAGAATACAATAATCTTTATTTCACACAAAAAAAAAGTAAAGATTAATACGTAAGTAAAGGCATTTCATTGCGTCGAGCAAGCTTACCCACAGCCTTTGGCTGAGAAAGGCCTCCGCCAACCTCGCCATCTGCCGCAAATGACCGGTCGCCGGAGGGCGGCATAAGATCGCCACCTTCCGCCCTGATTCGGCCAGAGGGTGGTCAGCCTGGGGAAGCTGATCGCCTAGTCACCTGGTAGTAGGTTTGTGCTGGTCGGTCTCGCATGATATCCTTAGCAGGCCGGCGAGGGTGCCCACCACCCTTGACTCCGTGTCGTGCCCAGCTGGCTCCCGGCTAGTGGTGGCCGAGGAGGAGCACCGTGAGGTTTTAGTGGGTATGGGTTGGACGGCCCACTTGACCTACATAACTACGTCCGCGTCTTCAATCGGGCTGGTATCTGTAAAGGATTTCCTCACGTAAAAATAAAAAAAAATAGATCGCTTAAAATAACGTAACTAATATATTTTTTAATTAATTTATTCAATAATTTCAAAATAAATGACAGCTTATACAGAAAACCCAAGACTATATAAAAATGTTTATAAAAATCTATTTAGTATTTTTTTGCGTAAAAATCGAATAACAGACAGACATACAAAAGTCTAAAAATAAAACATAAACAAATTTTCGGCATCTGATACTTACATGAGGACTTCTAGCTGGCCTCCTTCTCCTCCTTAAATGAAACTATTTTAACCATATAAATCGCGTATATTTAGGTATTCTAGAACAAATTTTAGGAAAAATCTATATTTTGCTTATTTAACTGTAGCAACAAAGTAGAAAAGCCGCAAGACACATCCAGCTCAATTTGCACGAACCTAGGGCAGTACATGAGGAAACTAAGAAATCAATGAATATTATCTCAGTCTACATATGATAATGGTATTACAGTAGATAGAACTTTGGTTTCATTTAATCACTTTGCATCATATATCATAAAGTATCTTTATGACATTATAATTTTCTAATGTAAGCTTCTGTACTTTCTATTCTTGTATATATAAATATATTTATTATGTATAACAATACAACACCAATTCAAGAGCGGAGCGAAGGCTGACAGAAAATGATATATAGTTCTCTTAGCCTAATCACGAAAACATAAATTATATATATTAATTCCCACGTCTGAAAATCGAATTCACAACTATCGTGTATACAGATGTCAGACGCCGTCACCCTACGCCACGATGCATGATGGCACATAATTTTCTTATTTTATTTTAGGATAACAAGCTTAGTCTTTTTATTGATCATTTAAAGAAAAAAATAACAACCAATTTATTAAACAAATACATTCAAGCTCAAAAATATTACGATCAGAAATATCAAATATTTAAAATATGGCCGTTTTTTATTTCTTTTATATAAAAAGCCTTGTCTAAGCATAACATCTTTATTACTGCATACATCAATATAAACGACCGAACGTATAATAAACATTTGATTTATCATATTTATTGTGAGGGAATTTTCATCTAGTTACTTTCTAGCTTACAAAGCGAATATACGAGTTTTGGTAATTGACTGAATTTTAAAGAAAGATGTTGATTTCAAGTGTAATAATTGTGTAAAACTTTAAAAGATTTAGTACAAGTAGTGAAAACTGCTACTGAACAAAATTTTTGCTAAAAACAAAAATAAGTTGTAATAAGCGTATAAGAATTTCGACGCAGACGGGTGTACAACGCATGGCTTAGCAGTCAGAGCGCCTGGACGGTTTCCAAGAGTCCAAGATCGAATCCCGTCGATTCAATTTTTATACGCTTTTCTAAAGATTTTTATTTGGATACTTCTATTTTGCGTAGGTATTGTAGGTAATATAGCTCTAAGCTTAGAGATTTGTTTAATTTCCAAACCACTCAGCCGTAGCTTAGCTTTGGATGCCGATTCACGTTATTAATTGAACTACAAACCACTGTGCAGATGGCCGCGGGGCATCATTACGATAGGACGGACAGTCACCGTCTACTGATATGTTTGCAGATTGTACAATGATTGAAGACAATGTCGCTGTGATATTGACTTAATATTGAATAATTTATATATCCAAATTATAATATATGTAAAGATAAATCCTTATTAAGTATATTTGTGTAAGTCTTTTACTTAATAATTTTTCATGTGCTTAATACTAAAAGCAAATTATTCTGCCCCCCAATTCGATAAACGGCTACGTAGGCTACGTAAAAATTCTTATACGTGTATTACAACTTTTTTTTGTTGTTAGCATCTCTGAAAAGAGATTTTTACAAATTTCCGCCACCCAAAGATTATTTAATTAATAATTTTTTGGCGAGAGAAAATGTTATTTATTAAATATTTTTACATTTTTAAAGTGATAGTCACACTCTTGGGGAATAAAAAACATTTTTTAGAAAATGTATAAAAATTTAAACGCAGGAATTTATAACTATTTGAATAACTCTTTCCCGCATAGAAAGAAAGCAGAGATAACCTAGTATCAATACACTCCGTTCTCCACTTTCGTCCAATTCGAATTGCATATTGACTAGAGAATCTTAACACCGCGCTTTGCCTTGATTACCAGACCGGTGTAATAAAAATAATTGAGCTATTACCATTCCACCAAATATGAATCGAACTCACACCCAATCACGATAACACGTTGATTCACTGCGCCACGATTGCCTCAATTAAATCATAAGTCTTCATAACTATCGTCGCGCAGTGTGACAACGTATGCAAAAGATCAAGAAACAGATAAGAACCTAAGATTCAATGGCTCAAGGTAAGGGAAAGATTATATTTAAATTATTTACAGTTCTTCGCTCTGGCAAGACAAAGTGCGGCGTACAGTTCCACCACTCCACACGCAATATCTTGATGTCGGACGGAGCACTAGGTTCTTTCTAAAGTAGAGAAAAAATCCGAATCTGCTTCAACTTAAAAAAAATAACATGTCAATAACAGTCAAATACTCAAACTTTAACTTCTGTATTAAATTAATAGAAAACTTTATACAAACCAGAATATTTATATAAACTCTAACAATTGAATAAAATAAAGATTTTTACAAGACAGTGCCTTAAACAAAGGTAATTCAAGACGTCATCCTCGAGGCGCTGTGAAATCGAGAAGCGCTTTAGTCCGATAAGTCGTGTATATTTCTACTCACTGTTCTCGTTATCTTTCTACGGTACTTTTGTTACTATGAGTTGTCACATATAATTTAAAAAAATAAAATTTAGACGGAAAATTTTATTTGTTGAAATACTTCATTTATATAAAACAAATAAAATTTACATACATATAAACAAACAAAACATTAATATAAAACAAATCAAACAATAAAACATTTTCTTTAGTAAATAAAACTACTGGGCGTAATAAGCCCTAATTTGGCATGTTTTTTCAAACTACAACCTCAAAAAACCTAAGTAAGGACAAATATAAGCGAATTTTTCAAAACTCCTACAATATTGACCAAAAATTAATTGTACATTTTGCAGTCGTATCGCAAACGCAGTTGCGCCATTTCGTTGAATATATTTCATAATTATTTCAATACAAATAAAATAACTGGGCTTAGAGGACATCGTGGGGGTGTGACAACGTTTGGCTGCAAACGCGATTGGTTGTACGTTCAAATCTCCATCGGAGGAATGATTATATTTTAAAAATAACTCTCTCCGCTGTAGCCTAAAATAAAACGTAGCGTCGAGTTTCGCCACTCAACTCGAAATATCTTGATTTCGGGCGTAAAATGGACAACAGATTGTCTTGACACTGACTTGAAAAACCGTGAAGCGGCTTTAAAATAACTAAAATGTATATTTCATATTATAGTTTCTATCTTCGTACTGTAGTAACGCCATCCAAGACAGCTGGAGGCGAACAATGCATTATGTATAACTTTTTATAAGGCGCCCGAGAAAATGCAATTCCAAACAAAGTATCAAGTTTAATGTGATTTCAGATTAAGAGCGGCGAGAAAACACTGAACCAGAACTGTATGGAATGATTTACTATCTCCCACTTTATAGCTTATGTTTATTCTATGAACTTTGCTGCCAGATATAATTATTTCACGTTTTATTCACTAAAATGGTTAATATTTAAATATTTTTCTATAGTTACAAATGCGAAACTATTTGCAAACGTTATCTTAGAGCTTAATGCCTTATCATAGTTTTGACTTAGAAGGTATTTATATGTTATACTAATGATAAGGATGAGGCCATGGTGGCGCAGTGTGACTGCGTCTGGCGGACTACGCGATGGTTGTGGGTTAGATTCCCACTATTCCAGATATTTAAATGAATTTAATTTTTCCGCTCCCGTGACAAGAAAAAGACCTACAATAAGTTTCAAAACTCAATACATAATGTCTTGGTTTCGGGCGGAAAGTCGACTACAGCTATTCGGGTAAATCAAATTGTGTTTATTACTATACGAGTATTTACTGTAACAAATGATTTTAAATTCTAAATACTACAAGATTTTCCGTCCACTTCATATTCTTAAAAAGGGGTCGTTACATATTAATTATAAATGTACTCGGTAATAAAAAAAAACTAGAAAACAAAATAAAAAAGATGTAATCAAAATTTACAAAGAACAACACTAATTAAAGTATAATCTCCTTTATAATTGCATACCTAATAGCTGTAATAAGTCTGTTCCGTGGGATTTTATTACATAGCGCTGGTAATTCATCAAGAAATGGAAGATAGAAAAAAAAGTTACTCAAACTCAGGTGTTTTTTTTTAATTATGAATTTTTTAGTACATAATTATTATAATAAGAAAACAGCTTCATGCTTTTTCACAGCAGGGTAGTGTAATAGCGCCTGACTGTATACGTGACGGTTGTGGATTCGATTCCCAGTCGGGGGAAGATTATATTTATATTACAATAAGAAGCTACTAAAAAAAAACAATTAAATATTTTATTGATAATAACTTTATTTTATTTTTTAAATAGAATAGAGTTATTATCTTTTTTTCTATTTTTAACAAACAACTTTAAGACAAATTAAAACCAATTATTCAAAAATATCACTTTTTTAATAAATTTGAATCTATGATCTTAAGCTGAGCAATCGAACCCAACTACTAGATCAATAGGGGTAATCCACTATTCTAGCTTTCTAAAATATCGATACCTAATGCGAGTTTAACCATAAACTATAAAAGCTATTGAGTGCAATCGTAAACGGAATTTCCCGCTCCATCGCACGTCGCGTCTTTCCTCTATTCATCGTATTCATCATGGTTTATAACTTTTATGACGTTTAAAACTGAAGGAACGGTACTTTCATGTTGTCAGATTTTATGTTTTTTAAAAACTATTTTTGTTTCTATACATTTTTTCATGGTTAGGAATGAATATTCGTCTACATTATTCAATATATATTGTGGCTATGAGTTCAAATCTCATAAGACCATATCTGGTTCCCCACATAGTTAATATTTTTTGAAAGTTTGAAGCATCCCCCATATAGCAAGGAAGCCAAAAGAAAGCCAGTGTTGAAACACTCCGTTCTGCACTTTCCGTCCAAGATCGAAACATTTCATGTTGAGTGCAGACCCACAAAAAACGCGTGTAGCCTAAGATACGGACAGTATGGAAGTACACGAAGGACGTAATTATGACGTCATATAGGTCTTTCTTTAGCTTCAGCGTGAAGCTATAGAAATTTCCCACATATCAGGGCGTAGTGAGAGAGAACACTCACTCCATTTTCAACTTTCCGCCCGAAATCGAGACAAAATGTTTCAAATAATAATTTCCCCCGACTGGGAGTCGAACCTACAATCAATCGCGGTTACAGTCAAATGCTGTCACACTGCGCCATAATAGCCTCAGGTCTCTCAAATGAATTATTTATTTCTAGTGATAATTGATGCGTAGATGAAACATATTAGTAATTAAAATAACACATCCATTAAGTAATTTGAGGAGGTTCGTTAGAACCTCGCCTTAGGCTGTAGTTCAGTGGGTGAATTTTAAGCAGAATTACAGGTTGGATTTGTTGAAGAATATGTGGCTTGAGTATATTTGTTTTGTAAATATTAAACTAGTGTTGAATTACCTTTTTATGAACAATTGTTTATTTAAAGCCTTTGAACATAAGTAATAAGATATGTATAGTTTTAATGATTTATTTATCTAACAATATGAATTTGTCGTTTCGTTATTTATTTTATTATCTTTAAAACTGGTAATCATACTTATGGTTAAGAAAAATATTTCAAGACGCAGTTAGGGAGAACCTAGTGTTAAAACACTTCGTTCTCTACATTACGCCCACCACATCCAAATGTAAATATTACGTGTTGATTGGCGGAACTCAACTTCGCGGTTTATCTTGCTAGAGCCCCGGAATTAACATAATTTAACTATAATCATGCCCATGAGTGGGAATCAAACCCACAACCAATCGCATTTACAATCAAACGCTGGCCCATTGCACCGCGATGGCCTTACACAAACAATTCATATTAAAAATACAATATTTACCTACAGATTGTATTCACAACCACCGCTCAATTAACCACAGCCCAATTGCACCACGATAGCCTTTACAAATACAAACTCATAAAATATTCAGAAAATTCACTTTGAAACATTCAAATATAACAAACGCTGGTTACATATGGCCCACAGTACTTCCCTCTACCGAACTATTCCCCTACAAACAGTAGTTCAAAGTCAAACGGATATAGCCCCAAGACACAATTTGCCTAATGCTTGTCAAATAACAGTTGATATCTGTATATACTGTACGTTAATATGATATCATTTAATTTATATTATTTGATTTTCCCAAACGCTGTAGGGAAGTTTTAAAATGTATACTTAGTCTGGCCATAAATACTATTATAATTGAAAATAAACAAATTATTACTTTTGAATTTGGAACCTTACTTTTTTATATGATTGTTCATCGTGTTTACTTATTTTCGCGCCAATATATTGTTAAATATGTTGTTATTAAAATGGAATGGGGTAATTAAGAGAATGAAAGATTGATTGCCTTACGTAAAGTAGGTATGATGGTAAATACCATTTTTAGAATCCCCCCAACGTCGTATTAGTCAAATATTTGTGTACTGGAATATTGATAGGTACAATAAAATCTCCTCGTCTTGTGACAGAATAAGATCTGGCCGTCTGTGGCATATTTTTGTAAAAAAGGTATCAAAACATCGGCACAAGTGTATCGAGGTACCATTCTTGAGAAGGTAGTTAAGTCCCTTACAACACCATGTTCAATAACCAAGATTTGTCCTTTCAGCAAGACTCGGCGGTGGATAACTGACCTCAACGTTCAAAGGGCTGTATTGAAGCCAATGGAGACAGACTACTTCGAATAAGTATTATATGTTTTCAATAGTTTCATATTAATGTATTACACTAACATACTGTAATAGTATTATAAATGTTACGTATAATAAAAATAAATAATTTTCTTTGTAGCAATATTTATGGCAATACTAAGTAAAACAGTCAAATTTCGGTATAAAAATGTACCTAGTGTTTTGGAGGATAATAATAAATTATTTATACGCAATTACGAATATACGAATAAAGACGATTAATAAAAAAAAATTTTTTTTTACATTAGAGAATATCGTCATCTTGACGAGTTAAAATGTTAACTTTCTACCAAAAATATGTGTAATTTTTAAACTTATTATTTAACATATACTACTAGTATTTCATTTTTTATTATCAATCAACTGTACAATACAATATACAGAGAATTTTATTATGATAAAGAATACGTTTCTATTGTAAGCATATACGTAATGACAGGCATAAATATATTTATATGATACAAAGCTAAAACAAATGTGCGCTATCAATCCAACAAGCAATGGAGACCTAATGCACATCATCTCTGCAAACGTTTCAATTCACGAGTTACGATGAGTTACGAAAGGATATATATAATATGGTTTAAAAATATTTGAAGAGGTATTATTTGCACATTTAAAATATGAAAAATGTATATAATGGTTCCCCCACTCTGGAAAGACTTCCGCTATTCAATAACGGAGTGTCTTGACACAATTTTTTTTCTGACTATCCTATTATGCAGGAAAAAAGCTAAAAAAAATATCATATAATTTCAATATAGCCAGATTTGAACTAACCCGTCTAGTAAAGCATGCAAATTCTACCTAGAAGAAAGTACCTAAGTTAATTGGCTTGTATATTGTATATGTATAAGTTTTTATGTGAATATTTAATAAAAAGTCATTGTTTACAATCTACAAATAAACCAATATTCTTTTAATTTATTAGTTTAATAATAATTTTAGCATTTGCTAAAATAGGCAAATTAAAAAAATAAGAAAACTAAACAAAATGCCCTCCACCTCTTCCGCAAATACAGAAAAAATGTGGAACAATGCCGCATCCATAATGTCAAATAATTTATTCACCGCTTACTTCAGCAACGTATTTGTGCCAAACAGATGACAGCCAATATTTCAAAACTTCTATCTTTCTAAATTATATTATTTTATGGTGACAATTTTTCACTTCTATTTTCATATTCGCTTATTATGATGATATTCCATAAAATTTTAGTTTGTTTTTGAACAAAGAGTAGAAAATTCTAAGTTCTTACTGACACCATGTAGAAATGTAGGTGTAGATGAATAGAGCATAAAAAAATGAGTAGAACATTCTTGTCTATCTATCAGTGCCATATAATTTTACAATACTGTTTTGACCAGTGGATCAAGAAGCAAATTAGACGGCAAGATACTTTTTCAAAATTGAATTCAATAGACCGACTTCTAGGACGACCAAGATAAAGTTTACTATTTTTTTGTTCAAATTACAATTAAAGCGTGTTTTATAGTTTTTTCTTTACGCATATACCACATTGCGGGATAAGAAGAATTAATGTAATACCATTCCATTCCATTCCACTCGAAATATTGCTTGTTGGAACTGAAAAATAAATTGTATATTGAAAAATACGACATTCAATTACGAGAAAATATTAAACTTAAAATTTTCATTAATTTTTAAAGAAGTTTCAAAATCAAAGTCTACTAGTTCTAGTCTCACAGACCAAATAAACTTTTAATATAAGGTATACAATATAATTTTACCCACTAGTGGAAGGATTTCATTATTTTTTTTATATACACAGTATAATATATATTTCTTTTACTAAGCTTAATGAAATTCAAACCATAAATAAAGTCAAACATTAGGGGTCAATGAAAATAATCGGTAGCGGTCACCACCCCACATCTGAGGTAAGGCAATAAGTCACAATAATGTTTTTTTTATTGCTGAACCCAAAATAATGAAGTAACCATACAGTCATAACTATTAAGCTATCGTTTTTATCTTAGAATAAATGCTTATTAAATAAATATCTTTGGGTAGCAGAAATTTGTAAAACTCTCAGAGATGCTAACAACAAAAATAAATTGTAATAAACGTATAAGAATTTCGACGCACCTGTATGTAGAACGCATGGTCTAGCGGTCAGAGTGCTTGGATGGTTTTTAAAAGGAGCGGGTTTGATTCCAGCTACGTTAAAATTTTTATTCTAGTAGTGGTGGCAATGAGCATGACTGTATGGTTTTGCCATTATTACGAAAATTCAAAAAAATATTGTCAATAGTTTTTGGTTTTTCTTTACTATTTTAATTATGCACTAAGTATACAATAATAACCCTTAGTTAAACTAAATAAAAATATTTCAAACATATTTCTGTGACATGCATTTGAAGACTAAGGCTTTTAGCTTCAAGATATTAAAACGATATAATATACATAGTAAAAAATCTCTACGAAACTACGTTTTGTACGTAGTCGCTACGTACTCTACATAGTCTTGTAGAAGATCTACGACGTAGCATATGACGTTACTGCTACTTACGTACATATGCTATTTAGTATGACTTGGTCGCATTAACCTGTGCACTAAACGTGGCTAAATAATTGCAGCGCATTATTTCAGGACTTGATTTCATTGACACAATGAAAAAGATTCAAGCAATATTTTATTAAAATAGTAATTTAAATTACTAGGAAAGAGTTGCTATATCATGTTATAAATACTTTTTTTATTAAAACTCACGTAAATGGTCTGTTTCCCGAGTACTTACTTATTGTATTAATAAATATGGTTTGCAAAAAATAAATATTTACATGGTACATGTTGGCAGTATTCTGTTGTATTTTAATGTATTATACTATCTAATCTTCACTCATATTATAAATCCATACCATTTTTTGGCCTTTACAGAAATCTCAATGTTTTACAAAAAGGCCGCCGAAAATTCGAGCGCGTCGCTAGTGTAAACTATAAATTAACAGTGGACATAAAGTTATAGAACCATTCCGTATTTTTATATCATTTAATAATAATGTAATATACTATATGCTAATGTTTTTGAGTGAATGTAATACCATCACACCTCTTTCCATCGAAACCTCGTTTGCCTATGACTAAGACCGTAAAATAAACAAAGCAGCTTGCCTTCGGGACACATAAAACTTCTTCAATACATACACTTCCCTCAGAATTTTTAAATTTACGATCAGAATCGGAATTTTATGATTGTTTTAGTGTCGATACGTTTACGTCTTTTAAATATTGGATATTTAATCAGCTGTGAACGATTGCAGATTGGTAGAGATTTTTATAGTCACTTTCTTTTACAATTACTTTAAAATATGTATATTTATGCTACACTTATTGAAATTTGAAGAATACAATATAAATATAAGGATATTTTGGTGACATTGGCGTAAATAGTAAGTTGTACACCTGTATTGTGTAGTGTATCTATCTATGACCATCGTGTACAACAAGATAACAAGTCATATTTAGAAAACGTATAAAAATTTGAACGCAGCGGGATTTGAATTTTCATTCAAATTTGCGTTCAAATTTGTATACGTTTTCTAAATATGTGTTTTTCGATTTCCTTAGTGTGGGCATAACACTTTAAAAAATGTTAACAAAATATATATTTAATAAATAGCATTCTCTCTTGCCAGACGATTGTTCGTAGAATAATCTTTGGGTAGCAGAAATTTGTGAAAATCTCTCTACAGAGATGCTAACAACAAATATAAGTTGTAATAAGCGTATAAGAATTTCAACGTAGCTGGATGTAGAACGCATGGCTTAGCGGTCAGAGTTCTTGAACGGTTTTCAAGAGGCGCGGATTCAAATCCCGCTGCGTTCAAATTTTTATACGTTTTCTAAATATGTCTTTTTCAATTTCCTTGGTGTGGGAATAACACTTTAAAAAATGTTAACAAAAGATAACAAGTGTATGACTGATCCACCATCGTGGAAATGATTACTAAATTATTTTAATTTCTCTACTCTAGTGTAGCGTTGTACTCCGCCATTCAACTCGCAATGTCTCGAATTCGGGTAGGAAAGTGGTAAAAAGAGTGTGTTGAAACTAGGTTTTCTCTCCTTTTTCTTGCTACCAACATGGAGAAAATAAAGTTTAAATATAACCCACAACCGTTGCATATACAGTCAAATGCTGTCACGCTGCGTACGTGCTAACACGGTGGCCTCTACAAACACAAGCAACAGATTCATATTATAAAAATGATACTACGATTCAATTCAATTTAAACAAACTTAGATTAATGTTCAGTTTTGCGGAACACGAGATATTAATATTAAAATTAGTTTTCATTTAAACGAGGGTTAAGCTGACGCGCTACGAGACGGTGAAAAATTACCTCGCCTCGCCTTTCAGGAATTTACAATTTAATGTTGACTTACACTGAAAAATATACAAGGAATAATATTTTTTACATGAAACTGTATTAATCGGATTAATGGCGTTTTTTTCGTATTGAAAATACATTATATAAAAAGCAGTCATTTCTAGAATGTGTACAGGTAGTGCTTGTGTTAAAATTAAATAAAAAATCTTTTGAGATTACAAATCCACCGTACTAAATTTAAAAAGTTTTTATTCTCATCTCATTTCAGCTCATCTTGATACAATCTATAAACAGAACTTTTCGTACGATTTACATGAAAATTGGCACATAGTTTCAAATATGATGACGTCACAGTATATTCATAGTTCAGACCTGATGACCTTGCCAAGATGACCAGGCTAAATAAGAAAATTATATTAAGCTCGGTCCTTTTGATTATTTTTTTAAATTAATTTAATTATATCATAAAAGTTTTACAATAAGTGTAGTTTTGCATTCATGTTCATAAATCTACATATTATTTATGTATTGTATGTTTAATATGGCCACTACCTAACCAATCATAATTATAACAGCTTCTTTCGGCCTAAAGGTTGCCTGGAAGTAATGCCTACTTAGCCATAAGCCTTTTGTACATTCCTTTTTTAAAAGCTTATGTACCTATTGTTATTTTTTTAGTGTTAAGTGTTATTCGCACACTTAGGAAATTGAAAAAGACACATTTAGAAAACGTATAAAAATTTGAACCTGCGCCTCTTAAAAACCATTCAAGCGCTCTGGCTGCTAAGCCATGCGTTGTACATTGTTATTGTCAATTTAATGTGGTAAACAAATAAAGTAATAAGAATAAGTCAATATCAGTCTAAATATAATTTGTTAAATTTTACCTCCACGCCGATGCTTGGTTAATTGCTTCATCCTAACTATCAAAGTTTATTTGAAACTCACACGTTAGTCTATCGAATTCTGGGACTGTCCTACTAGAATTAAAACTAGAAATTTAACCATTCAGAAGTTTCACATGGTTAGTTTAAAACAGTTAATATTATTGAAATGCTGTCTATTTCTAACATAGGTATTATTATTCAGCATCAGGTCACGCATTTACCCCGTATAGCTGGGTAGTCAACGAGAATCTGATTTCAAAACACTCCGCTCTCCGCTTTTCATCTTAATTCGATGCGTGGTTCAACGCCACGATTTATCTGTACTAGACCGCAGAAATTAAGTTAATTGAAATATAATTAGGCCATCGAGGCGCAGCGAGACAGCATCTGAGTGTAATCGTGATTGGTTTGATTCCCGCTCAGAGCAATGATCATAATTAATTTATTTTCAGGTGAACAAGATTTTGTCTTGTTCATCATTAACAATAAAGGCTTAGAAGAAAAAGATTTTATTGATTCAAATCGTCAAAAACAATGTAAGCTTACATCGAAAAGCTTTATTCTACGAAATATAACAAATTTCCATTTATTTCTCGTACAAAGTTAATAACACCCAATTATAGTGAATACTCCATACAATTACAAGCTGTAATTTAATTTACATGGACCCATGAAAAACGTTTCAAACTTTTCACCGCCTAACATTACGGTTTCATTCAAAGAGAAATAATTTTGTTACAAATATTTAATTATAGAGAGAATGGCCTTTGTCATATTAATTTCACATCAAACTTTATACTTCAATAGCAAATTTAATGAATTGTAAATACATATGTTAGCTATTATTATCACTTTCACGCTTTTCGTATTGCAGAGTGAACCTAGTGTCAAAACACTCTGTTCTTCACGTTCCACACAACTTTACGCCGTGTAGCAAGTTTTTTTTATAATATTATTTTCGTCTGTCCAGATAAGTATATATAATATATTATATTTATATATATATATATATATATATAACCCACAATTTATGGGTGTGCATTATGGAAATCATCTTTACGTTGTCATTAATGGTACGTGAAGATAATCAATAACTATAGTTAGATATATATATATATATTATATCATAAATTGTGGGTTATTTAACAAAAAATTGTGAAATTTGTGATTTACAAATTTTGATAGCAGAGAACTCTTTTCACAATAACTTCTATAAATAACCACTAAGAAAAGCTGTAAATTTAAATTAGCTAGTGTAAAATACGGTACCTAGAACTTAACTTAATCATATTTCCAGCGTTAGAGAATACAAATCAATTGGTACCAAATTAGTTGTAATCCTTGACTTTATTACGATTCTACGAATATACCATTTAGTCACTACTTAATTTTGATTTTAATTTAGATTTGCAATATTTTAAAGTGCTTTTTACGTGGAAATAAAAACTCGATTTGTAGATAATGTCTAAGCTAGCTTTATATTTTTTATTTTTCATATGAAATTTTGGACCTAAAAATGAAACTTTTTGAAAACTTTTGTATGACGATTCATATTAAAGTAATTTTGGTAATAGTTAATGGATACAAGAATTCGTTATGAAGTTTGAATTGAATTTTAACTCTGATAGTTAAAATGTATACTGAAAAGAAGTACAGAAAGCCAATATTTGTAATGATAATGCATTAGAATGCATAGAATTTGTAATATAAATACATTACAATGTGCTTAAAATTAACTTGGGTATAAACTTATACTAGATAATTGATCAACATAATAATTAAAAAAATAGTAATTATGATACTACCCTCGCTTTTACCCGCATAGCAGCAGAGAGAATCTAGTGTGAAGACACTCCGTTCTTCACTTTCCGCCTAAATTCGACAATGCGTGTTGAGTGGCGGAACTCAGCACCGCGTTTTGTTTTGTCATCAAAGCGTGGAAATGAAAATAATTTAAATATTCATACATCATTTATCGTTCTTAGTGGGAATCGAACCCATAACTTGTCGCGTTTACGGACAGACACTGTCCCACTGTGCCTCAATGGCCTCATAATACTTTTAGATAACAAAATAAATTCTTACTTATTATATATACGTAAACAATACACAATAAAGATTTTTCTGTTATATGATTAGACGATGGTCAAACCCAGACTTTCACCTTTCAAGGAAACATCGAACCACGGTCATAAGAAAGAACAATTTTTAAACTATAAATCATAATCCAAGGTTGTCTGTTCATTAAGCGTACGATGAACTTTAAAATCTGTTCACGATATTTACTTGTATCAAATCAAAGATGGGTCCTACGACTGGCACAAGTGCAAGGAGATGACTTTACAGGCAAGCGATTTGAAGATTCCTGAAACAGTAAAGGTTTGAGATTATTATATACTAGCGACCCGCTCGCGGTTTCTCTTGCGTAAAGCACATAACCAAACTATTTTGTTTTTTCACTCGCTCACTTAAATCATAAACTTTGCTTAAATTTATTTAAATGATTGTAACTTTTTTGTTTATGAACCGGTGAAAATGAATTAAACACTAAATGTTAAGCATGCATTGCATTTAAATCGGTTAACCGTTTCTGAGATAAGAGTGCACAATCAATCAAATAAATTAAAAGTCATTGTTTTGGGTTCTATTACGTTAACAAAAGCCTCCAATAATATTTTTTGCCATATATCTCCTTTGTACCGATAGCGATCAGTTATATTTTTATTATATTTATATAGATTTAACTACAAATTGAATATTCTACTAACAAGTCAATTCTATAGTATAGTTTATTTATAAAAAGGTGTATATTGATAATATAGTGAAAATTTTCCGGATCTACTTATTTATAATTTAGACTTAGGTCTTGGCGGTATTTAGTTACTCAGCAATACATTACAAAAATGTATACAGGAATAATTTACTTCTCTATGAAAATAAAAATAATTAATAAATAAAATATATATTGTAAGCTTATATTTGCAAATTTAATACGATTATAAAAATTAATAGTTTAATTACTTTGATATTTATCATTAAGTAGAAGCCATCGTCGCGTAATTAGACGTCGTCTGATAATCGCGATTAATTGTGGGTCGGCCCTACTCAGGCAAATTAAGGTCTTCAAATTATTTTCATTTCCCCGCTCTGATAAGACAAAGGGCAAAGTTAAGTACCGCCAGTCAACACTCAATGTTTCGATTTCTGACATTACGTTGTATATGCCTAGACTATAGCATGAAGTGGAAAAAAAACAAAATTGCATTTTAAACATAATTTGCACACGTTCCTAACGTGTATTTAAGAAGCTATAGTAATTTTATTAGCATCTCCCATCAAACTACTAGAGCACCTGCACTGCAGACGTCTACAATAACACTTGTATAACACTAATTCGATGTTTCAAGCTGCTGCAGCGTTCATTTAATTTTAAATGTGAAAATGTGTTGATATCAAAAAAAACCTTGTAAGATATTTAAGCAAAAAATGTCAAAAAGGTTTTTTTCATAAACATATTTTTTATGGGTATATATTATTATTTATTTATATTAAGAAAGACGACGTTTTAGTAAAAAATCACTTCACTCTCTCTCTTCGTAACTTTTCGGTACATTGCAAATAGGCAAAAGTTATCGCTGCAATTTATTGAACCGAAAACATTTAAATATTTTTATAACTTCAAGCTTTTTCCCGCATATCATGGTAGTAAGAGAGAAACTAGTGTCAACACACTCCGTCCTCCACTTTTCTTTTTTTTTATTACATAGACAAGGCAACTGAGCGTTATGGTCATTTGGTGGTAAGTGATCACCGCCGCCCACGACCCCGTGTAACTACAGGGATGTTTACCGTTCTTTTTACCTGAGCGGTGAAATGAAAATAATCTCAATATAATAATTCCTGCTAGGAACAGAACCTACAGCCTAGAGTTGGGATCAAACTCACAACCCATTGGTTTTATAGTCAGACGCCGTTCGACTGTGCCACAATGGCCTCAATACATTTTTAAATATAAGAATACCCCTGAATGGGAATAGAACCAATATTCAACGCTTTGAGTCGCTGTACTTTCTAAGCGTGCAATACAACCTACTAGAACAAAACTGTAAATATGTTTGTATATAATATAACTTTTGTATACTGATTCACGGCGGTCAATATAACCAAACAATGGCGTCTGGGTTTCAAAGTGTAATGTCACGGCAAGGTTTATTGTGTCGAAAAATGTATTATGCTCGGTAAAGGATTTCAGACATACCTAATACGCTATTATTCTAATAGTATATACGGTTTATATGTAATAGGTTGTTTTGATATTGACGTTTAGTTTTTAGCTGAATTATAGTTAATATATATATATATATATAAAAATTAAATTATTTGAAATTTTTTAACACTTTTTTAATATATTTTAGAGCACATTGATTTTACATAGAGTACCTTTAATGTTTTAGATATACAATATATTTCGATATACAAAAATCAAATTGATTGCGGCTGCATTACCCCAAAGTATAATGCCATAGGAAATAATAGTAGGAAAGCAGTTAAAATAAACAAGGCGAGCCGTTTCCAAGTCAGTTAATAATCTTTTTTTTTTAATTGCGAAGAATGCTGAGCTATGTCTATTCGTAAGTTCATCAATATGAGGTCTCTCCACTGTAATTTGGCGTCAATGGTGATACCGAAAAATACCGTAGAATCAACAGGATCCACAACTTCACCATTCAAGAGTACATCGCCTTTAACAATTTTCGTATTTGGTGTTCTGAAAATTATACATTTAGTTTTTTTAACTATTCAATAGTAGATTATTAGCACTAAACCAATATTAGTACATTTTTCCAAAGAGCATTGTTTACATCGGCATATACGTTTTGCCGTCTCTTTATTTTAAAAATGAATGAATTATCATTAGCAAACCATCTTATGGCTCCTTCCAAGAAAATATGGTAAATCATTTATATATATTAAAAAGAGAAAAGGACCAAGTATGGACCCCTGTAAGAACTCTATCATGGATTCCGGCAGAAAGAAAGATTCCGGAGAACGAAGTGTCGTGGCACCGGTTATCTTTGCATCCTATAAAACGTAAAACTGAAAAAAAGTAAAAGATCACACAGAAATCTTTTCTCTCTTTAATATTGATTTAAAAACAATGTAATATTATTAACGTTTACTAACTTTACATTATTATGTTCTTAAACGTTTTATATACCATAACTACGTAAATAAAATAATAAATAAAATAAAAAATTAAGAACATTAATATTTACACATATATATACACAGGTACATATTATTAACTAAATAACTACTTTGTCGCTAATGTGTCGCTGAAACTTTCCAACTTCATTAATTTCCTCATACATTAAAAGCTGCATTTAAATAATGAAGAAGCTAGTAGAGCCTCTAAAATAGCGTTTATATATGTCATATAATATAATTCTTGGCACAACCATTATGGCGCGATATGGAAAAGTTCTATCATATACCCAATGGTAGTAGGTTCTAAATCCACTAGAATGAAAAGAAACCCGCTTAACAGAATAATCAGATAGAGCTTAGTGTTTAGTGTACATTGCGTGTTTCGTGGTAGAACTTAATGCCATAATTTGTTCATCAGAGCGGAGAAATAAAAACAATTTGAATATAATAATTATAGTGTTCTCCGAGTGGAAATCTAACCCACAACTAATCACGTTTGCAGCTGTCACACTGCGCCACGTTGGCTTCGAAGAAATTTTATAATTAAATTAGCTACATTTCTCTGGTCAAGCTAGTCCAAGAACAGTAGTGGGTCATGTAAAAAGTTTCAGAAATAAGAACTTAAAAAGGTAACGGTTTCTATACCTTTTCTGTTATTATAAGACAGGTGTGAAGATTTAATAAAACCGTGTTAATTATTAAATAGCATTGGAATAGACTAATTTATTCCCATTGTTTTTATTAATGCGTACTGTTAAGTTTCGTCACTCTAAACCCAATGTGTTTAATTTGGGCGTAAAGTGGAAAATAGAGTGACACTAGGTTCTCTTTATCTACTTTCCTATATGAAAAAAGCTTAACGCTTATGTAGTGGCCACATCACATGGTGAGGATTTAGATAAGCGGATTCATGGACATTACGTCAAATGTTAACATTTGAGGAAATGAGAAATAAACGAAAATGTGGCGTCTACAAAATGTATTTTATTATTTATTAGTGGTTGCATGTGGACTTTGTAATTTCAGTATGATAATATAAAAAGTGTAGAAAATATTATATGCAGTAGGTACTGCATTGCATAATTTTTTGTACTTTTCCTGGGTCTGGGTCCAAACTGTTTAGCCAAAAGTAACGAGCTCCATGATAGCTTAGTGCATAGCGCTCGGAGGGTTGCCAAGAGACCCTGGTTCGAGTCACTCTACGTACATTAAAAGTTTTATACGTTTTCGAAAAATATTTTTTATAAAGTAGGTATGTTAATAGCAGTTTGAAAACGTTAAAATATAAAAATGTCTATATTAGACATTGTTCAATATAAAAGAAAATAAAATAAACAAAATAATAAAAGTATATTCAAGTGAAGGTAAATCAAAGGATATTTCCCTTACCTAAATAATAACAGTCAATAGCGGGATTTCCTTTCAATAAATACACTGCAGGGGACGATTAGTACTACGCTTTAGTAATATGAAACATAAAAATTGCAAATTATGCGGAATAATGACGGTATTTTTCTTTTTAATTTCAATATTATGAAAGAACTTGGGGCTATCAAAGAACGGAAATCAGTTTGGAGCACCAGATGGATTGGAATTAAATATTTTTAAGTTTTAATAACGATTTTTTTTTTAAATATTAAAAACTGAATTTGAATATTTAAGTCGAAACAAGACTATAAGTAGGATAATTATTTTATAAATGTATCTAAATGATACATATTATGTATTTGGTATATGTTTCATTATTTTTATTTTGATTTGTTGTCCATTGGCTAAAAGGGGAAAATGTAGTGTCTTGACATTAAGTTCTCTCCTGCTATGTAGGACAAATCTGCAAAAATATATTTAGTAAAATAAATAATTTTGAACTTTTTATATTATTTAGTTTTTTCTTTTTAGCCTTTTTAAAGTATGTAGGTATATTATTTTTTTTAATAAAGAATATATTTTAAAATTATACTTTTTAATTTAAATAACAATATAAAATAAAACAAAGTTTTAAGTTCTATGATAGCGCCACAGATTGCTATAGTTTATCCAACAAAGAGCGTGCAATTTCTGATATTATGCTTCAAAACACAAAAGACGAGCTTCAATGAGACGGCACGATTAAAATATACTGTAAGACTTCGTACACAAATATATCTACGTTAATTTTCTTGTATTTTTTTTCTAGTATCACGCACAGACGCAGACAAGCTGCCATGTGTATTGAATAGTGACATAAACGTCAACGTATGAAACATGACATAAGGCTTAAAATAGATAGATTGCTATATTTATTTGTTGGTAGACTAACTACAACACAGTTTTAGAATTATAACATTTTGTAAGATTCATTGCTAGATATGTAAAGAGATATTTTGCACTTGCTAGTTTTGCTGTTAGATTTTTGGTAGAATTGTGGCGAGATTTGTTGATTGATTTTGCAATGAAGGAAGAAGAAATCTAGCGATTTTTGCTATATTTATTTATTGATACTGATTTGATTTTTAGATTAGTAGATTTATTGCTAGATTCACGAGATTTGTTGCCAGAACTGTAGTTGTATTTGTTGCATGATTTGTGTCAATATTGGTTGCAAGATATATTGCTAGATTCATTGCTAGATTTTTGTTGCAAGTACTATCGTCGATTCAACATACAGCTATCACCGGGTCGGAAGGCAGTTCTGCTGAGAAGAGCCTGCAAGAAACCTGCACCAAACTCAAATTATATTACTTCCACACATTTTTATCTTTTAAGTATTCTTCTACAGAGTAATAAACTTTACTTAGAAATATTGTTTTTATAATGGCTTTAAATTTCTAAAGTGGCGAATCTAACATAGGGTTTTTGAATTGTATGCGTATACTCAGACCACCAGTATGAATAATAATTATTGAAATAGGTTATCATAATTATCTGACTAAAAATTATTTTATCATGACCATTATATTAGAATGCACGAGTATTTTGGCATTACTACTGTAGTCCACAACTTTGTTTACGTGGACTAAAAACCAAAAAATATTTTCCCATTTTTGATTCCCAATTTAGGAAATTCATAGTTTAGTCCTTCCTTCATACACTTCTTAAAGGATTTTATATAACCAGTAAGTAACGCCAGGGTTCTATATGTATGTCTCAAGGTTGGAAAAAGTTACTTCATTAAGGTACATATTATACAGTCAGATTTAACATTGAAAAATCATATTTACGAAAGATATATGATATATTATAAGTATAAGACGAAAACAGCAAAATATACAAACATCTTTTAAAAAAAAATATAGTATCTTTGCCGGGAAAGTTTATACTATTTCGTTAAATTTGCTTTAAATTTCATAATTTACACAGTTAACATATTTGCATAAGAATACAGTTAGATTACATTTAATTAATAAACCAAGTATAACACGCTATGTGTTAGGACATACACTTATATAGAGTAAAATACGCGTTGCTATGGCAACGCGTATTTTACGCGTTAAGTTAACATAAATATGCATAGCAACCATAACAAACCGCTTATTTATCTATCACAACTCAATCAAACTCTATTTAAACTAAAATACAATATTCATAACGCATTCAACGGGGTGCAAAGTAGTAATTAACACATTAGCATCCAAATAACTTGCACAAAAGGTGTGTCGTGTCTAGCGTGTGTTTTGGTTTCTTTAATGTATGTTCGTAAAATATATTTGCGATTTTAGTGGATGTAGTGTTAACATATATATAAAATATTTAAAATAATCATTATCGTATATATAATATGAATTAATAATTAATTAATATTCTATACATTTAATTTAAATCCAAACAAAAAGAGTAAAAGTAAATGTTTGTAAGCGCAGATCTTCGTGACTATAGGCCGGATTTGAATAAAACCTTTTTTGTTGTATAGCGCTTAAGCTTAGGTAGGACTTAGGCTATAAAAATCACGTAGACCAGATTTAGAACTATAATAAACCAGCCAGATATAAATAAATTGCCTTAAAAAAAGTTATTTAACGTGATGGGTATTTTGGTGGGAAAGGTAATTCATTATGTTTGCTGAAGTTCCAAAATGGCAGGCTATTAGTTATTAAATATAACCTAATAATTAACTTTTTTTTTTAACTTTACGCTTTAAGCCGCGGGGCTTCTCCAGCAGAGTACGCAGAGAGAATTTAGTGTCAAGACACTCCAGTCTCCACTCTCTCTCTCTCTCTCTACCCGAATTCGAAACATTTCCTGATTTTCTTATAGAAATGGAATTTGTATTATGCGAATGACAATAAATAAAAATATTATTGAATTTGAACTTGCGAACACCGTAACAACAATACATTATAATAACTTCCTTAAACAGATTTTCGTACGTTTTTATTTAAAAATGATATAAAGGGTTCTCTAAAATCTATCGTACAATGTATACGAAGCCACTCTAACTCGTATGAAGTGGCCTGATTAAACTGTTTATTCTATTACAGCGGTAATTGTTTACTGAATGGGCTTAGGCTGCTGCCATTAGACTTATTGTTCATCGTTATAGTAATATTTATTACCATCAATTACTGTATGAATCTACGCATTCAAGAATACATTTTTGTATAAACTTGCATACACGCTGATAACTCAACGCGTATTTCACCCAATAACGGAGTCATTAGTAAATAATAAATACAGTGCCCTTAAATAGAGTAACTTGCGACAAGTTTCTCTTTAATTCTCAAGAATTTCAAATTAATTTTGTACATAAAATTATACAAACACATTATGTGTATGCAAACGCAGGCATGTTGACTGTGGATCAGGGCAGCGACGAGTGGATTAAGCAAGAAAGTGTTGATTCAGCTAATGCACGCCATCTAGCTGCGGGGCTAGGGGCTCTGTAATCTTTTCTCATAATATACATGGACATTATCTCCTTCTCTGCGCACTATATGAAATTGTATAATTAAATTTAAACTAAATAGTTTTCTTTCAGCTTCACCCTTTTTCCCGCTTAGTAAAGAATAAAGCGTGAAGTAGTCAGAGACAACGTTCTCCACTTTCCGCCGAAATCGAGACATTGTGTGTTAAGTAGCGAAACTCAATGCTTTACTTTATCTTACAGTGTGCGTGGAAATTAAAATGATTTAAATATAATTGTTTCCACGAGAGGAAATCGAAGCCACCACCATCCGCGTTGAGCATCGCTGTTTCACTGCGCCAGGATATGCCACTATAGGATAATTATTTATTTTTAAATCTGAGTAGACTTAAAACCCTTAAGCATTAGATCAAGTCATGTACATATGCTAATTATACCCTAATCGTTTTTTGTACCATAAATTTAAATTAACATTTCAATGCACTTCTTGTTAGACATCCAAAACTCCTAAGCAGATATAAAGTATGTAATTATTCCAGGTATTGAATCGATCAGATTACAATATCTATACTTAAAACGTTAAGGAAAAATATATTTATATTAAAAGTTCAATGAAAGAATATGATAAGCACTTAATATATTAAATATATTTTTAGAAAACGTTTGAATACTTAAACGTAGCGGGATTTGAATCCGCGCGTTTAGGAGACTGTCCGTATAGTCTAGTAGTCGGAGTGCTTGGATGGTTTCCAAGGAGTCCCGCTACGTTCAATTGTTTCAACATTTACTAAAAACGTTTTTGTAAACCTAAGTGTGTAAATAACACTTCAAAGTACGAGTAGTAAAGAAACCACTTACCATATTTCCCAGTTGCAGCAATATCTAAATAGATTTATTTCGCCTTTCAATTTATTTTTTAAAAGTCATGGTATCTTAAAAGAAACTGTCAAATATTTAAAAGGAACTATCAAAATTTATGCCTTAATTGAAAGCCATTGAAAGTTTATAGTGTAAAGTCATCTTTACCGGGGGAAATATGCTTAGACAAGATCGAGTTACCAATGATTTATTTGCCAACCCACTTTATAATATTTTCAAGTCATTGAGGATCATTTAGAAATCAACCCCCGTTTAATTATAACGCATATTTGTTTTCTCTTAGCTGTAATTCTTTTTATCGAATAGCAGGGTAGAGTGAATTCTGTACTTCTTCTTATTACTTCTACTTATTATAAAACTATATTTGAAAAGAGCAACTGTTGAGTTTCTCGCCGGCTCTTCTCAACAGAACTGCCTTCCAAGCCGGTAGCAGGTGCTACCACCTGTCCTGTCCTAGCGGCAGCTACCTGCCGCTAGGACATTGTATGTTAATTGACGATTCGAAGGTGCTTTGCCAATTTGAATAAAGAATATTTTGATTTGATTTTATTTAATTTGTGTTAAAAGCCTCCATTCTCCGCTCGCCACTTACAATTCAAAACGCTGCGTATTAAGTATCGAAATCAACGCTGCACTTTATCCTACCAAAGCAGGACAAAGAAATTAGTAAATAAAATATAATTAGAACATTTCCCAAGAGAGAATCGGCACTACACCCATTGCGTTTACGGACAGAGGTAGTTTTGCTGCGCCACAGCGGCGCTCATAACAATTATAAGATTCATTTAGGCTTTAATTAAGAGCTAAAAACAAAATTTAATAACCATGATAGATTATTAATTAGATACTAGTAGACCGGATGACGCGTTAAATAAAGTTTACCTGAGCAACGTGTATGTCGCTCTATATAAATGTATATGTCGAACACACGCTAGTTTTGGTAATATTTTCTTATTTATAAATGTACATATTTCTAATTCGATGAGGCTCTGTCATTTTCTTATGATACATAGTTAAATATATAGAAACTATATACAAAAATAGAAATATATATATACAAAGCTATTTATAGGAATAACTTAACTATAAGTATACAAAGTTATATAATAAAAAAAAAAAATTGCTAGCTCTTGGACAGTCACCAAGAGGCTTCCAATCTTTTTCTAAAAGAATGTATCATATCCTAAGTGTATAAAAACACTTTAAAACATGTTGAACTAAGTAAAATAATTATTGTGAATTAATATATTGCACAGTTGCGTTGATTGCAACTATTGCTAGGTTTATTAAACATTGACTATTGTAGTCAGTTCGAATTTCACGCTAAACTTTAATAACCCTTTAGATTACTATTCTTTGAACACCTGTGCCACTATTCAACTGGCACATGAGTCGCCGATTTATGACGATTATAATAGAGATTTATTGAAAAGGGATGAAGTTGTATCATTTTGCTTAGAAAAATAATTTATGTTTATTTATCATGAGTATTAAGCGAATTACATATATATTTCCAATATATATGAGCGTGTAATATATATTTCTAGTATTTTAAACACGCTTTGATTACCTTCACTTGTTTTTGTAAAAACAACCAGCTTTTTCTATTCAGCAGAGAGAATCTTGTGTCAAGACACTACATTCTCCTGTTTCCGTTCGAAATTGAGACAGTGCGAATTGAGTGGCAATAATTGTGTAATATATTAAATTACAGAAAATCTCAAAAATTATTTAATATATACAATAAAAGATTTTATTTATAAGACTTAACCAACCGTGTCATATGATAATTATATGAGTCAGGAGTAAATCATTGTATAGATCATAATCAGCCCTTAACAGATGGCGTTTAAGTGAGCGTGGACTAAACGTAACAAGCTTACCTGCTGTTTTTTTTCTCTTTATATAATGCTTTTACCGTTTAACTATATTAAATAGTAAAAGCATTATGATTGCAGACAGAAGTGTTCAGTTCGATAATGGTGTAATACAAATTTTTCTTTGACTAAACTGCTACGCCAGTAAAGGGATTCTACATGCCATGTCATTTATAAATTGCATAACTACAGTGTGCCATCTATACATAATATATATCAACTTCCTGACAACGATATCAATTTAAATAATAATGAAGACGATTAATTAGTATTATAAACTCTGATTGAAATTAGTATTCAAATTGGAGGCCATTGTGGCGCAGTCTGACAGCGTCTAAATATGTGATATTTGTGCATTCGATTCCCACTCGTTGAAAAATAGTGGGAATCGAATGAAAATTAAATTTAAATTGTTTTCATTACTCCGCTCTGGTGACAGAACCAATTAGGGCGTTGAGTTCTACGTCTCATCACACAATGTGTCTGGTTCAGGTTGACAGTAGAGAACGGAGTGTCCTGATACTAGGTTCACTCTGCCGACATTGCCTTGCGCAAAAAATACACGTGTTTTTACACCTGAATCTAAACATTAAAAGAAATGTAAATTAATTGTAAATTGTTTATTTTCAATAGTTCTATTAGAGAAAGTAGCATTTGTTAGTTCGAAAACATATGCATGATGTAACCTTATGTCCACTTGATGCGTGATTTAGATACATAAAATTGAAAAAGGTGAATAAAATTATAATATATTATTTATTTATGTAGTGTACGAAGCCTATATAACGTTTATATAAGTTACGAAATATCTTTATTGCCCCTAATAAAAAATATGGAATATAAACATGCAATTTTAATTAATAATTAAATTCCAGTGCAATTATAATATTAACATATAATTTTTGAATGACCTAGTAAAACGAAGTTACTAAAAGTTTAAAATCATCAACAGGCAACAGGCAAGGAAAAGAACAAATTGCTGTGGTTGAAGGTAAAAAAAATTATACGCAATCTACATTTTCTATCAGTTTTTTTGCTATAAGTTCCGTATATGAACCTAAAACTTTGGCATATAAATCAAAAGTATATATCACTGTCCTAAACCCTTACCTTATTTCAACTTCACTTAATTATTCAAATTACAATTCAATTGCCGTGTGAGCTGCAATATGGGATACAAATACTCTTGATAAATCAACAATATGCAAATAACTACAAACCAAACATGTGTTTTTTCCATGACACACAAAGGACACGAAAAGGTATTTACTTTTTAATTTAGATACAAAAATTTTTGGAATGAAAGACGCATTTACTATAAAGCTTATTTTCTAAAAATGATTTTTATAATGTTACTAATACTAATGTTAGTCATCTGTCTGTTTGTTTCGGCTAATATCTGAAACGGCTGAAACGATTTTGACGGGACTTCTACTGGCAGGTAGCTGATGTAATAAGGAGTAACTTAGGCTACTCTTATGTTAGAATTTCGAACAGATCAGAGATGAAGTCGCAGGCACAATTAGTAAACCATCAAGAAACTCTGTTCTCTTTTATATTCTCTCTTCCGATGTAATAGCAAACTTTTAAAGTGCTATCCCATAAGATCTCAATAAAATACTAGTTATTCTATATTTAAACAAAACACATCCTTATTTGTACCGTTGTTATTTGGAACTTTCATTTTTAATAAATTGGTATAATATTGAAACAGATTTTATTCTAGTTATTTTATCTTTTTAATAGATTTGTATTTCATAGCTAGTCTTTATATCGCAACTGCTGACAATTAATTAAGTAAAAGTTTATCGTCGGGCCACTGTTTTTATTGTAATCAGTTGTCTTTATATTAATACGTCAAACCAAAACTTTGTACCCTTGTTTACGCAAAAAACCCCGGCCGGAGTAGTAAATAATTTGAGGTTTTATTACACTTCACTTAAAAAATAATACGTAAAAAATATATTTTTTTAAATTAATAAAATAAATGTAACACACACACTACCAATTGAGTTTGACATATAAGCTCAACTTAAATGTTGTTGCTAAGGCAACGCGTTGTTTACGCGTCAACGGGGCATGTAGTTTTAATTAATATATTAGATTATAATCTTTATTTGTTTCTTTCTTTTAGCTTTACGCTTTTTCCTACAGCAGTGTAGTCCACAAAAACCCAATCAAGACACTCTCTACCGGGATTCCAGTCATTATGTGGCAGAATTTAACATTGCTCTTTTTCGTACCAGAAAGAAACAATCAAAATAATTTAAATGTAATCATTCCCCGAACGGACTCGACCCCATAACCACCGACCTTACAACCAAATGCTGGTCAATAATGGCCATAACTAAATCTCTTAATATAATACTATAGTAGTAGTAAATATAACATTACATCATAAAGTTTCTTCCATATTTCGTAAAGCTTAGTTTTACAACCAACTGTTCTAATAACGAAGACAAAGTCATGAACTAATCATATGACATAAAATTAAGGAGACTATAAAAGGCCTAAGCTTGGGATATCGTGAAATGTATTAAGACATAATCTTGTCAAAGCTATCGTGACTCAGTGGAACTGTGGCCGAGTTTAAACGTCGTGGGTTTCCTTCCCATTATTTGAATATCATTAAATTATTTTAAATTTCCCAAGGCGTTATTTTATGCAAACCAACACCCGATATCTTGAAATTAGACTTCTCCACTTTCTGCCCTTATTCGAGACATTGCATGATGAGTAGCGTCACCGCCGCAATCTCGACCTTGCACCATAACGATGAAACAAAAGGAGTGTAAGTACTTTTGTTTTAAGATAAAAATATTTATTAAATAACATATATAAAGGTCCTAGATACCTAGATATTCTAAACACTCAAAAACATTACGAATTTCCCCTTCAACTAGATTCCCTAATGCCATTAACTAAATAAACGCACGGCAATTTGACACAAATCGATCTAGTCATATCTAGTAATGGACAAAGGATTACAATCCGAAAGCCTAATGAAGCTTAGATTGTAATTTCAACAGAATATCTTGAGAGACTCTGTATGGACATCTTTGGGGGCTGTACTGTTACTAATTGTCATAAGTCCGATTTTCTGTCAGGTTAAACTTAAAATTTATATTAAAGTTATTTACTTTTCCTTATCTTTTTAGATTAATAGATCGATATAAACATATATATTTTTTAACATTTTTATAATGTTAATTGCACACTTAGGTAATTGAAAAAGACATATTTAGAAAACGTATAAAAATTTAACGCAGCGGGATTTGAACGGTTTTTAAGAGGCGCGGGTTTAAATCCCGCTGCGTTCAAATTTTTATACGTTTCCTAAATATGTCTTTAACATATATATTTTATAGAAAATACACGTGATATTTTATAATAATAATCTAAATTTTTTTACGTAGCGGGACTCGAACCTGTGCTTGCTAGAAACCGTCTAAGCGCTCTACGTCATACGTTCTTTATTCAGCTACATCGAAATTCTTATATGATTATTACAACTTATAAAATAACATCTATGTATAATATGTATAGCTAGATATAAAGCGGTTGACGGAGCGCTAGGACGGTTTCCAAGATTCGAGTCTTAAAAACTTTGAAATATACAAAATTAGTTATTGACAAAGATGAAATTTGGAATATTACTTATTTTTGCTTGTTTTTTTTTAGATTAGAGACGATTAGAATAAGTAGTAACAAGCCAAGTTCAATACCTTCGACGTAGTTCCATATGAACGTATTGCTTAATTGGCTTCAGCGTTTTTGTTTTATTAAACGGTTTCCAAAAGGTGCAGGTTTGACTCCTGCTATAAATACATTTAGTTACACTTAACAAATAAATAAATTTGGTACACTTAAAAGTTACATATAATATAAATATTATAATCCCGTGGATTTAAACACAAAACCGTTACGTTGAGTCATCTGAAGTAATAGCTGACAAATGTATCAAAGATCAATGATAGAAATTCATGTGCAGGAAATGAAGCAATTGATTGAAATTATTAATTATCCAGATTAATAATTATCTCAATTAATGTCAAGGGTAATAATCTGCTTAAGCTACAGTAGCGTAATATGTCATTGCAATTTCAATTATGTAGGTACTAAATATCTATACAAATAAATAAAATTAGAGTATCTGTTTCTAATATTATAATAACCGTTTTTTTTATTAAAAGCATATGTAAGTATACACGGTACATATACCAAAATAATACGTTTTTTTTCAATTATTGATTGTCGGTCTGTCTGTTTGTTCCCGCTAATTTCTGGAACGGCTGGACCGATTTTGGATAGCTGTAGATGTAGCTGAGGAGTAACTTGGGTTACCTTAATATTAGAATTCCACGTAGACAAAATCGCAGGCACAGCAATAGATACACACATATTTGAATAATAGCAAGCGTATGGAGTATTTTAAAAATTGTATTGGTTACCATACCAACTTTATGTAATACAATCACAGCGGTTCGAATGTCTTAGGCTTACTAAGGTGATACCTTACTCCATTTTAATATTACAAAATATTTTACAGTATATTGGCGCGAAAATAAGAAAACACAATGATTAATCTTATAAAAATTACAGAATCCAAATTCAAAAGCATTTTATATTGTTTATTTTTAATTACAAGAGTATTTATGGCCAGACTGCATATTATATACATATGTACGTAAAAACTTAAAAAGTACTACTTGAGTAGTGTAATTCAACGCGTCGGTTTTCTTATCAGGGAAGGAAATACTGGGCACAGGTATATTATGTAAATATGACCATTACCCCAGGTGAGGATCGACTCCACAACTAATTACGTTTACTACTCGATGCTGTGCCACGACGGCTTTTATTTCAATATAAGTACCTCTGTAGGATTTTGTTTAGAATATTACTTATGAATAGGAATAGTTCTTATATAACTTCTTTTGTAAAGAATAATGTCAAATTTGACGTTGTAAAAGTCTACATCTTGTTGCATTTCAAATATGTAATAATAACTTCGTAATTTTGAAATCTTCTAGGCAATGCCTAAAGAAGACAAACGTGACTTTGAAGAAAGATACACTGCGTGTTTCGTAGATTTTGGTTTAAAAATTTGTAAGTTTTCCATTACAATACTTTTTGTATATTCAAAGAATATTGGTTCACTGTAATTTTATAATCATTCATTGTGTAAAAGTAAGAAAAATATTCCCAACATTGTCTCATTCTTAAGAAAATGGTTGATAAAAGTGAAATACATGATATATATTTAATATTCTAGATCCCAATAGTATTTATTTGTAATTCGAGAACCGAATGCTCCATGACTAAGATTAAGAGAACCTAGTGTCAAGACACTTCGTTCTTTACTTTTTGCCTTAATCCGAGACATTGAGTGTTGATTGGAGGAACTCAATGCCACACTTTGTCTTATCACTAGAGCGGAGAAATGAAATAATATAAAATATAATCACTCACCCGAGTGGGAATTAAACTCATTACCATTGAGTATACTGTCAAATGCTGTTACACTGCACCACTGTGGTCACTGTGGTCTGAGTTATATACTCAAGCTTAAGTTATGCATATGCCATGCATAGCTTTAGGCTTATTAATCTGTTTAAAAATATATAAAGAATAAAAATATGTTAAAAATTAAAACAATTTGCATTTTATGCGGTATAATTACAATTATAGTTTAAATAGAAAAAAGAGCATCTCTCTAACTGTTTATTCATTCCATAAAAAAAACTAAATTTGAATTTACTAAAAAACTGAGCACATTTTTTTACTTTGAAAAGTACTACCAATGTATTTAATGAATATATTTTCTTTACAGCTGCCGGCCTCTTAATAGGGAGTATGTTGGGCGGATTCTTTTTACGCGGTTATAGGAAGTGGCCTATGTATATAGGAGGCGGTCTGGGTTTCGGTATGGCGTACAGCAATTGTGAGAATAACCTAAATAATGTTCTGTTGTCTATGGATCCAAAAATCTGCACTATTAAGTAAAAATCTTTTATTTATTTAATATATAAAAATAACTTATACATAAGTTTCATGAGGTCATAGTGGCGCAGTGGGACAGCCTCTGACTCTGTTATTGGTTGTGGGTTCGATTCCGACTTGGAGGAATGGTTATATTAAAATTATTTTCATTTTTTCGCTTTTTGGTTTTGGTTGTGGGTTTTTATCCCACTCGTTCCCAGGAAGTGGAGAATGGAGTGTTATGACATTAGTTCTGTTTGATTATAATGTGAAAGTCAAAAAATATATAATAACTTCCTCGGAAAAAAATCTTTATATGGAAATGTTATAAGTAATCATTTATTTCAATAGAGTATCTAATATTATATCATATTTTTTTTCAGAAAACAACCATGACTCGAAAGCTGATTGGAGTTTTGCATTATCTTTATTTGTCTTTTTAAATTAATGTATATAAACTTATTAAAAATACTATCGATTAAAATTGTATGCTTGTTCTGATATATTGTAAAATTTGCTTGTAATAAAGAAGTTCTAATAAATATTAGTTGTATTTTTTTTGAAAACTAATAAACCTGCCTTAGCAACGGGCATGTTACTTTGTAAACTGGATGTGCTACTGTTTTATTAATTTAAAGTATTGCTAATGCATTATTATCTATACTTGAGACAGGTCATCGTGGTACAGTGTCTCTGTTGGCTTCGATATCTCGTGGAATAAAATTTGTGGCTGTATTAATGTTGTATTTGAGTTGTATCGTTTACAAAATAGTTTCGGGGTGGGGTTTACAATATGCGCAAGCGCGTGTATACTTTATGCGTCGTTACAGCCCTAGTGGCCGTTGACCGTATTCTCTACTTGGGCCTGCTATGTCCGCGACGATGACATGCCTCTCGCCTACTTGCCGTACATATCCCAATGTCTCGATTTCAGGTGGAAAGTGGACAACGGAGGGTCTTTGCACTACGTTTTCCATGACTGCTGTGCGGTAAAAAGCGTCAATTTGAAAAAAATCATGTAATTGAAATAGGCTTTCTCCATATATACTTTAGTCATATTGTCGAGTTTTATATTCTGTCCGCATAACTTTAGTTAAAAGGGGTATAAAGTTTTTTCTTTTACGCGACAATATAATTTTTTTTAATAGCTACCACTGTATTAAATGATAAAATTGTAACTTTTTTTTGTATTTGAAAAGCTGTTGAGTTTCTCGCCAGCTCTTCGAGCCGGTGGTAGCTTAATGTTCATTCGACGATTTAAAAGTGCTTGCAAAAGTCTATTTCAATAAAGGATATTTTGAATTTGAATGAAATGATGATGAAAAAAAACAATTGTGACGTTTCTGCACCTGAAGAAATTTTCTTACTAAACATTTTATCGTTTACTTGATCTAGTTAGACAAGATACAGCGTTGGGTTTCACCACTTAATATACAATATTTCTATTTGAGTACGTATAAGACAGGGGTGGCCAACTTGTCACAGAAGCGGCTCTTTGAAGAATTATTTGGGGCCCCGATAAATGTACCCCAGTTCTTTTTCAATTTTTGTGTTATATATTTTAAATAAAAAGACGTTTTTTTTATATTATGGCTCGCTAATGTTATTAAATTTAGAAAAATGGTTCAAACTATCAAGAAGATTGGCCGACGCTGGTATAGAACATCGGAATGATCATTCCCTAAATTATACTTTATAACGAAAAAGTTTTATAAAAATCAATCTAGTAGAAAATACATTATTGACCAAATATTAATTGATCACAAAAATTAAGTAGAATTTGTTCAACTTTACGGTTGCAATAAAATATTAGTGGACTTGCATCGTTAATCCGTTATGGACTTATAAAAACTGACATTGTGACTACAATATCTGGTACAGTGATGTTTGTTCAAAAACTTCAACTCAAAAGAGCCATATGGCTTTATGGGTAATATTTCAATGTCGTAATGAAACTTTTATAAGCTAGAATAAAATGATAGTAATTTCATTAAGCTTTTATTAGTTATTACTTGGTTTTGTTTCAGTGTCAAGTTTCCCCACTTTTCGCCCGAATTGGAGACATTGCGTGTTGAGCGAACGGAGCCCGAGTAGGAATTGAATCCACTACGCCACGATGGCCATATATTATTTACTTATAATTAAATACATATTTAGAAAACGTATAAAAATTTGAACACAACAGGATTTGAACCCGCACCCCAAAATATATGTTTTTCAATATCCTAAGTGTGTAAATAACACTTTGAAGAAAACATATCTTAAAATAAGATATTAAGCATTTTTTTAGTAGATCATTGAAATGGAAATCCCTTCTCAAGCATAAGTCTCAAGATATATATAAATGGATATGATTTATGTCACCAAATTCTAATTTCAAGAGAATTAACCTTTGTGTTAAAATTAAAAAAATAGGTGCTAAGTGAAATAACCTTTTAATGTTATAAAAGTAATTGAAAGCAAGTCGATTCTGAATTGTTTTTTTATTAAAGATACAAGATTCCAGACTTGTTAAGACCAATTTTTTAGTTAAGGCATTGGGTGCTTCCACTAAAGTTCCTAAATAATAGACCTACAAGGTTGCTATTGTAAATGTGTGAAAATAAAAACGCATAGGTCGCAAAAGCACACTTATCAAAGTTTAACGAGTTAACATTACAGAAAACCTTTTAAATATATACTAATGTACACTTTAATGTATTGTTTGCAATACAGGTTGAACTAATTGTTCTTTTTCTTATATCTTCAATTGGTCAAAATTTGTATTATTGTTACAAATAAATAACGCGTTTTGGCCATTGAATAGAGAAAGGCAAGAAAACTAGTGTAAAAACACAATTTTGCACCCATTTTATGAACTTTCTACGTTAGGTGCTTGTAACCGCACCATCCTCACCATCTTGATACGTGGCACTCTACTACTGTGCGGTTTCGTAGGAACGTGCCTCTGTGGAATGGCCTACCAGCGGCAGTATTTCCAGGTCGATTCGACATGGGTACCTTCAAAAAGCGCGTCTATTTCCACCTTAAAGGCTGACAACATCCCTGTAGCTCCTCTGGTGTTAAACGGGGTCGTGGCCGGCGGTGATCACTTATCATCAGGTAACCCAAACACGCGTTTGCCTTATCTATTGAATAAAAAAAGAATCCAAGGATATGCTAGTATGGGCACGTTCCAGTGTTAAGACTAAGTAGTCAAATTATTATATTTAAGTGGAACTGATGGTCTAATTTATTTCATAACGAAGTATTTATAAAATTTCCATATGTAATCTTCAGTGCAAGTAAGTATTTTTTTGGTTTTCATTGTATTAAAGTGTTTAAAAAATGTTAATAATAATCACATTATTAACATTTTTTATTTTTAAAGAGTTATTCACACACTTAGGAATTGAAAAACATATATTTAGAAAACATATAAAAATTTGACGGCAGCGGGATTTGAACCCGCGCCTCTTGAAAACCGTTCAAGCGCTTTGACCGCTAAGCCAAGCGTTCTACATACAGCTACGTAAAAATTCTTATACGCTTATTACAACTTATTTTTGTTGTTAGCATCTCTGTAGAGAGATTTTTACAAATTTCTGCTCCCAAAACATTATTTTACGAACAATCGTTTGAAAAATATTTAATAAATAGCATTCTCTCTTGCCAAACAATAATCTATAATCTCAAGACATTTCAATGCTTTCCGGCCGAATTCAAAACATTGCGTATTGAGAGTCGGACTCAATTGAAAATAATTGAAATGTAATCTGCCCGAGTGGGAACCGAACCCACTGCCAATTAAGTTTACAGTCTGATTGCCTCACTGCGCCACAATGGCCACAAGGATGTAGGTACATATGTATGTGTATTTAACAGAAATATATTTTTGTGAAGCGCTTTGATTCTATCTGGTCATTGTTTTCGAACGCTGCAGTTAACTTTTACGATATTTCTATATAACGGTGTAGAAATGTTCATTTCGTTCTTTTATTAAGTTCTAAGCTTATAACACTGTGTCCACTTCTAAATTGGATATGGCGTGATATTTCATATTTATATGTACAGTTGTTTTTCTCATTTTCTTTTATGATATTATAGTGGGATAGACATGGTGGAGCCACTTACATTGTTATAGGTAAAATGTTAGTTAATCGCCTGTATCTGTAAATATTGTCTATATATTCAAATAATCAGGATAGGGTTTATAGCAGCTTCACGCATTTTCTCGCATAACTGGCTAGGCATAGACAACCGAGTGCTGGGAATCAACCAATTGCGTTTACAGTTGCACGCTGTCCGTTATGCCTTGCATAATTATAATTTAAAATATATTTTGTATTACTCAATTTTGTAGATAAGGATTTTGTAGATTAGGAACCTAGCGTCTCTTTCTAATTGAAGTACTCAACATCTAGTCAAAACTAACACAAGAGATGCTAACAACAAATATAAGTTGTAATAAGCGTAAAAGAATTACGACGTAGTTGGATGTAGAACGCATGGCTTAGCGGTCAGAGTGCTTGGACGGCTTTTACGAGGCGCAGGTTCAAATCCCGCTGCGTTCTTATTTTATACGTTTTCTAAATATGTGTTACTCAACAACTAATCAATGCAACTTTACAACTATATTTTATTGGTAAGATATAGTTCTAAGCATGAACAGGAAAAAAAAATTGATTAGGTATCGTACCCACAAACATCGCGTTTGCAGTCAGCTGCTTTGCCACTGCGCTACTATAGTATTAGAAATTACATAATACACATTTATTCACTACTAGCGATACGCTCGGGGCTTTGCCTGAATAAACTACACGACTAAACTATTTAGTTAAATCACAAATTTTAAATTTAAATGGTTATAATTGTTGTATTTGTGAACTGATTAAAGTGAAATATGCACTAAATGTTAAGGGAAGCTTACCAAAACTACATTTAAAGTTGGTTAAGGCGTTTCTGAGTTCGGTGTGCACAAATACACAGACAACAATAAGAAAAATTAAAAATATATTTTTTGGGATCTATTATATTGATAAATGCCCCAATAACATTTTTTTCATATATCTTCTATTTACAGACAGCGGTCAGTTACATTTTTGTTATACGTATAAATATATGTATAGATTTAGAAAACTTGACAGCATAATAAACCTTCATAATCACATCATCAAGTATGAACTGACAGCTTAATTATCTCTAATACATCAAAGTTACGGGCGGGGCTTTCCGTATATATTAAAATAGAATTTAAAATAGAATTCATCCATATTAAATCAATAAGTAGGTACATATGTATTTTTTATTTTGTAACATTTGCTGTTAGGAGAAAATAGTCACTTTCTTTTAAATATTCTTTCTATTATTATATTAGTTGCATATTTTTTTTTAGCTTTACTCTTTATCCCATATAGCAGGATTGGCAAAGAGAACCTAGTGTCAAGATACTCCATTCTCCACTTTCCGCCTGAATCCGAGACAATGCGTGTTGAGTGACAGAACTCAAAATCGCGCTTTGTCTCAGATACCAGAGCGGAGAAATAAAAATATTTTAAATATAGTCCAGTGACTACGGGACAGTCACCTAGTGGGAATCAAACCTACAACCATATCATTTACAATCAGTACGCTGTCAATGTCAATGTCAATCAATGACCTCGTTACATAAAAATTATATTTATTACACATTTTTCTTCGAACTTGAATAATGTGACTTGAATGTACTGTTATCATATATTACACATCCAATTTGTATTAGTTAAGGTAATTTAATATATGAGTATGTACATATAATCTGCATTTTGCAAGTAAGCTTAGAGAATAAACTCTCCTTTATGTTTTTAATACTATAAAGGCTTTATTTAAAATAAGGCGACTTCATGATTCTTACTTCACACTTCATGACAGATATCATAATAATGATATTAAGCATTGATAATATTTAACCAACCAAAAAATATAAGCTTCACAGTTATCAAAATTATAGCAAATTAACTCTTGTTGTCACCAAATAGAAGTGAAATTTTAAATGCTTTGAAAATGTACTTAAGACTTATTTGTACTAACTATATGCGATGTACAATACTTCCCTTCTATGGTCAGCTACGGTTAATGTGAAAAGATATTTTTGCTAACTTACTTTGCGATTTTCAACTTTTGTATCAAATAAATAACAACTATAATTGCAAATTTCCTTACAAGGTGCAATCGAAATGTTCTATTGAAGTCGAATAATTCATCCCAACCCTTGTAATAAATAGGGTTGACAGTGTTTAGTTTGTTTTTGAGAAAAAGGGAAAAGTATCAATGTTTTTATTTTTTATTTTTATTACAATCTCTTAAAAGAAACTATTTTAATTTTAATTATTTTTTTTTGAATGAACCTATTAAGTAGGTTTGTTAAATTAGTTTATCAACGATGCGAAAATAGTTTACTATAATTTTTTTAGCGTCGCACTTTTTCTCTCATAGCAGGTTCTTTATGGCTATCAAGACACTCCGTTTTATAATGAGTGATGAAACTTAACGCTTCGCTTTGTCTTGTCACTAGAACGTCACCATAAATACTGTTATAATTAAAAATAAACAAAATATTACTTTTGAATTTGTAATCTATAAATTTTATATTATTTAATTATTGCAAGGTTTAAAATTGTATTTTCATTTTTGCGCGCCAAATCCTCAATACGCTTGGTATTAGTCAAATGTTTGTGTACCAGCCTATTGATAAGTACAATGAAACCTCCTCTGTTTGGGACAGAAAAAGATCTGGCCGTCCAGTGTTCAGACAAACAGGCGATGAAACCAGTAACGAAAACAATTCGAAGAAATCCTGTCTGAAAGCAGAAGATCTCGGGAAATGAAGACAGCGCTTAGAACCATGTCTGGTATTTTAAAAAATGAATTAGGACTTGTAGCCTACAAGAGACGCATTGGTCATTTTTAACTGATAATTTAGAAAAGAATAGGGTGGTATAATCATAACAACTACTTAAGGGGTCGGAAGGTCAAGGATTTTTTTTGTTTGTATGAGAAAATTTTTAGAATTGAGCAATATTTTAACAAACAAATACCGTATTTATGCTGAAAGCTATAAGAAACCCTTACAATTTGTCAACAGAGTTCAGTGTGGGCATTATCCGACTTAAGCGATGGATAGGTGGGGTGTTAGGTATGAATGAGTGACTGAGCGATATTTATGTGAAAAAGGTATCAAAACATCGGCACAAATGTATCAAGTTGACATTCGTGTGGTTACGTAAAGCTTAACAACCCCATGTTTAATAATCAAAAATGGTAATTTCCGCAAGACTTAGCTCCGGGTCATAAAGCGCGATCCGACAAATCTTGGTTAGAAACGAACGTTCCGGACTTCATTATAGCTGAAGGCTGGTCGTCTTCTAGTCCTGATTTATGGACAGTTTTAGAGACTTGCTCTAAGCGCCATAATAATTTGGAGTCCCTAAAACAATCCATGCGATTGGCAGTGAAGAATTTTCCCATAGAAAGAGTGCGCGCTGCTATTGATACCTGGCCTTAACGTTTAAAGGACTGTCTTGCAGCCAAAAGAGACCACTTACAATAAGCTTTATATAGTCTTAATGGTTTTATATTAATGTATTAAACTATGATACTTATAGTAATAAATGTAACGTACAATAAAAAGTTGTTGATTTTTCGAAAATACGGTGCAAAGTTCCGACACAAAACTCGCAATGTCTCGATCTCGGGAGATTTTTGACATTAGAGTGATCATCTTTCATTGTTATGGAGGAATAAGGATTAAGCTGTAAAATATATATAAAAAAAAATGGCATTAAATAGCAACCCTAGTAACGTAACGCTTATAATACGGTGGCGTCACACAGTCGGTCACCCTTTACAGGCGCTTCACTCCACGTGCAATATCGATAGTGATTTATTATATCGCTATATATCTATATTCTTTGACTATTTTTATTGCCCGTAATTTCCTGTATATCAAATAAGACTAGTATATTATTAAATTTAATACTTAATGAGAAATTAATCTCTTACAAATAAGATTTTCAAATGTTGAAGAAATCTCCCACAGGTCGTTTATCATTTTAAAGTGTTATTTATATACTTAGGAAAATAAAACAATTTTAGAAAATGTATATATTTTTTATCAAGATTTCTAAAACTGTTTTCTACATGTCTATTAGTGTTATTATATAATAATCACTTGTGGAGCTTAAGCTTCTAAATGTAAGTTATTTAATTATAGTATATGCAATTATGTATTGGTCTTATCACAAGTAAAATTAAGTAAGTAAAGTTGCCAATACTAAAGTAATTCAGAAAACGGAGTGCTACCCTGCTATAAGGAAAACAACGAAAGTTGGTGTAGTATCGCAGTTAGCACATTTTTTATTATACAAGATTGTTGCGAGTTTAAATTGAGTTTGAGAAATCATAGACAAACAAAAAGTACAAAGGTGGACTCATCTCTTGAAGAGATCTCTTCCAGTCAACCCGTGGAAGTGGATGAGTTGTGAACAGCGAGATAGAAAGCCGTGCAATTATAAAGTATAAGAGAAAAAGAAAGACTAAATACAGAATTTACTTCATAAACTTACACAAATAATATATAAATACTGAATATGTATAGTAACATATATATTTACACACATATATACATCGTTAGCTTTCACACACTGCTGACGACCGTAGAGGTAGGACCGGAACCAGTTAATAACTGATGAAGAAAGATTGACTGTACGAAGACTGCCCAGAAGTATGTCGAAATCTACAGAATTGAAAGCGCTGCTAAAATCAAGAAGTACCATTACAGTAAGTTTGATATTATCCATAGCACAATGAATGTCCTCCGAGATATTAAGCAGCGCAGCGCAGCAACTGTGCTATGGAGGGGACGGAAATCGGACTGGTAAGGACACAATAGATTGTTAGAGGACAGGAAAGTGTAGATATAGAAGTCAGTGACGCTGTTGGAATTGGAGGTTTTAGGTAGAGGGACGACATAAGCATTGTTCCATTAAGCAGGAAAAACAAAGTGTCAGTGAAAAAATTATAATGTGGGTGACGACTGGCGCAATGATTTACCTTTTTAAACAAAAGCAATTATGTTTAATTTAAAAAATATAGCTTAATTTATCATGTATCCCTGAATAGCCCCTAATAATATACTGACAGTGACAACACTGTCACACTTCGTTTCAAAATTGCAACATCTAATTATTAGATTATTTATTTACCATGTCGCATGTCAACATTTTCATAATAGTTACTTGTTACACGTCGTTTTTTTAGCTACACACTTTCCGAAATATCAGGAAAGTCTGAAAGAACCTAGTGGTAAAACACTCCTTTCTCCACTTTCCATTTGAAATTGAAACGTTGCGTGTTGACCGCCATAACGAAATGGCGCGCATTGTTTTAGGTTTTTTATAATATTTGTTTAAATTTATAATTTTAACTAAAGAATTTTTGTAGATTATTAAAATACTCTAAAATTGTATAACAATCTTTATATATTCAAAATATAGACAACCTAATATATAATAAAACTTTTGTTACTTTAACACGATGGTTGTAGGTTCGATGTCGATTCAGAGGAATGACTATATTTTAGTTATATCCAGTTTTATGCTCTCGTAAAACTTAAGCGCGGCGTTTAATAGCGGCATTCAACATATTCAATGTCACAAACACGGAGAGCGGAGAGTGAAGTGTTTTGACACCATGTCCTTATCACCTACCCTGCTATACAGGAAAAAACATGTTACATACATAAAAGTGATGTGAAACCATTTTATTCAATTTAACTAAACATAAATAGTTACTAAAGTAAAATTAAAACGGCATAATATTGCATAACGTATATTAAATACATAGAAAAAAGTAAATAGACACACGAAAGTTACATTTTAATAAATACAACGACCTAGACCACTATACTAGAAAACATGAGTCACCGGTACTAATACTTGCAAGGGAAGAAAAATATGTAATAGGTACTTTCTTTTTACAACTAACATTGAAATTGCAGATCATTGTCCTTAAGAGACACCATTATAGCGTAGTTGGCATGTTTGGTCAGACGCCATAAGTGCGCGTTCAAGTTCCTGTCGAGATATTTTTTTTTGCGACTCACTCTGTTTTGTGTGTGACTGAGAGACCTTAGTGTCATGCCACTTTTCCACATATTCAGCCCGAAATCGAGATATAGTGTGTTCTGTGGCGAAACTCAACGCAGCCCTTTGTTACCAAAGTGCAAGAAACGATATCATTTAAATATGATGCCTCTGAATCAAATCTAACCCCCAACAAATCCTGTATACAGCCAGTTCGAAAAACCCGTTATCCACTTTCTGGCCGCATTCTAGACATTGTGTGTTAATATAATATAATTTAAATATAATCAATCAGTCGACTAGGAATAGAACCAACAATCGATTGCGTTTTCAGCTATCCCCATGCGCTATGCGCGACATTTAAATTTATCTACTATTTTATATGTTAAATTTGTTATTTTTAGTGGTTAGCTTTTTGTTTTAAAGTTATTATTATTATTTAAAATAACTAATTTCTTGTATCATGTATGTGTTAGAATGTAATTAAAATATACTATGTAATAACGTTTATATAGATGTAACTATATAACACCTAGCTGTGCCTTCAAACTAGCTGTGCTAGCGACTTCATTCACGAGAAATTCTAAATTGAAAGTAGCCTAAGTCACTCTTTACAACATTAGCATCTGCCAGTGAAAGTCCCGTCACGCCATTTCAGAAATTAACCGGAACAAACAGACAGACAGACAGAAAAATATATTTTGGTATATGTGCCGTGTACATATGCATTTTGTAAAAAGCGGTTATTTTAATATTACAAACAGACATTCCAAATTTGTTTATTAGTATAGATTTTACTGAACGGCCACATAACCTAGGTTAATGCAGTATCATTTAATTGGGTTGTTAAGTTACAATGTATATAACAAAGCCGTTCATATGCGATGCAGTTATGACCACGCTTTAACAGTCAAAGGGGAACAGTTAACAGGAATTCAATTATAAGTTTTACTCTTGAAAACATAGAGTGAAATGTCAAACTAAATATTTAGATTTTCTTTTTCTTTTTCTCATTGTGGGCATTTTTAGTCATAAACAAAAATAACATTGTAACGTTATTACCTGGTAATTCACTTCTGCTTGTAATTAAAATAGTAAACATGATTTTATTAATTTCACATGTATATATCTATCAATGTAAAATATTTTTGCAACAACATCTGATTGTCTTATCATTGAATTTGTACATGTGTCCGGATGCAATGACAATACAATATTTTTATGGCATAACGTGTGTCTTTTAATTTCTTTTTTCTTGGTCTGGTAGACGACGTAATGTACGGAAAACTACAAATAACGGGAGAGCAATTATATGGAAAAATAAAAGTCAACGTACATTTTATGCTATATTTAAATTATTCATATTTTTTGTTAAAATACAGATTGCCATTTCTGAAATTATATTATTCTATGACTACACATATATGAATATACTGCTGAAATAACTCATATCGTGAAATACAAAGGAAATTAAAGCTTGGCTTTAAGACGTTATCGTTAAGATACTTGTGTAAAATGTTATATCACTCTTATATTATGAAAGTAATAAACAGTTCTCTATCAAAATATATCTGTCAAATTTAAATATAACATTAAGTAAGAAGATCAGAAGTGGAGGATGGAGGTCCTCATAGCGCAGTGAGACAGGGTCTGACTATAAACGCGATGGTTGTGAGATCGATTCTCACTTGGAAGAATATATTTGAATTGCTTGAATATATTTGAATTGAGTTCCGAAACTCAACGTGCAATATCTCGACTTCCAAACTAAAGACTCAATTTCGAAGCTAAATGAACCTGTCGGCAATTAAAATAGACTCTCAACCGATTGTCTATACATTAGGCATATACTTAGTTTTGCCATAAATATTGGTTCAGAGAAGAACAATTATTTTTTTTATTGTACGTATCATTTATAGCTATTACATTGTGTGGCTGCAATATAGTCCTTTAAACGTTGTGGCTTTTTATCAAATAGCAGCACGCACTCTATTATGGGAAAATTCCTTACTGCCAATCGTATGAATTATTTTAGGCACTCCTAAAATCATAGCGTTGAGAGCAAACCTTACTCTCTAAAATCATAAGTCATCCATGAATTAAGATAAGGACTAGATGATGGCCAGTCTTCTGGTCTTATAAACTAACGATCGTTTCTAAACATCATTAGGTGGGAGGATTTAAAAAAATATGGCCTGATGTAACTTGTTTTAACTGCATACATTTTTAAATTAAAAATACAAAAGCTTTCCCTAACTAAATAGAGGAAACCAAATAAGACGATGACAGGGTTAGCACGAAAGCTCTGCCTTGATACGACTACGTTATCCAATTTATTTAATACGTGAACGAACGTAGAAACCACTGACGTTTAATTAAGAAGGAAAATTTAAAGTAATTTTATATAATTTTGGTGTTCAACGCTTTTATAGTACTTAACTGATTGCATGAGCAAAAGTAGACGTGCATTTTTTCTATATATGTTGTTTGTTTCAAAGTGTTTTTTTACTCTGTCTCTAAGTGTAAAGTAATAATAAGACACTTTGTTTTCAACTTTCCACTTACAAATGACATTTGGCCGCGATGGGTTTCTAAATAAATGCTGTGCTTTGTCGACATTCAAAAAATCGATTCTCACTCGAGAGAATGTTATATGAATAATAACTTCACGCATTACTATTAGAGAGAACTTCGAATTAATAAACTTCGTTCTCAACTTCCTATCCAAAATTGAGAAATCGGGTGTTGCGTATCAGAATTGTTTTATCAAAGTGGGGCATCGAACCCACCACCAATCGCGCTTACAGTCAGAGCTGCCGTTCTACGCAACGATAGCCTCAATTTTTTTATGCTTGAACTAAATACGGCGGTTAGTTTCCCTAATGCTGTAATGCGCATATTGTTTTTGATTGGTTCAAAAATAAAAAAATCTTTGTCAATCTCGCAAAAATAAACCAATTTGTGAATATAAAAATCTATGTAGAAGCCATCGTACCGTAGCGTGACAGCGTCTGGCTATATATGCGATGATTGTGGAAACGAATCCCACTCGGTTGTTTTTTTTTTAATTTGTCGCGTGGCATTGAGTTCCACCACTCAACACAATATGTCTGTAATTAAAGGGGTAAGTATATAACGGAGTATCTTGACACTATATGTTCTCTGACTACCCTGCTATGGGAGAAAAAGTGTGAAGCTGCTTTAAAAAGTATGTATATAAAACACTCTAAATAACAGCAGAAAAGTGGTACAAAACAATTATTCTAATTTTATTCTCTTAGCAGAATCGCGGTTAGTCGACGTTCATTAAAGTTAACACCGGACTCAACTTGAATTTTTAAAAGCTATTAAAGCTTTATTTCGTTCAAATTATTTATTGGAAGGATAGCTTGAATTTTTATTTTAATCACATTATATGTATTTGTTTTTATTTGTATTGTGCTATTGTAAAACTTAACAGGTACCTGAATATCAGAATGAGAGCTTTTATTTTTATAAATATTAAAATTATTGAGACCATCTTGACGCAGTGGGACTGCATCAGACTGTAATCGTGATTGTTGGTTCAATTCCCACTCGTAATAATTATTGTATTTAAATTATTTTAATATCTCCGCTATGGTACCTAAGACAAAGTGCGGCGTTGATTTCCGCTATACGAGACGCAATGTCTTTTTCACTGTCGAATCGGCCGGAAAGCGAAAAAGAAGGTGTCATGATACTAGGTTCTCTTTGACCAAATAAAGATAAATTCAGTGTATTTTCAAAGTATATTACAAATTATATTACTCAGGTGTGGAAAGTAGAAATTTGGCATATAAATTTGTCGCTGGAAGAGTATAGGAGACTACTAAAATTTTATCTTAAACAAGATAAAATAAGTTCTTAGATATTCAAATCTACGATAAATAAATATGAAATTAGTATGGAAATCATCCAAAACGAAGCGAGTAATAACTCGTTACAATATCATTTAATACAAAGACAGTGTCAACGGTCACAATGAATAACGGTTAAGCGTAGAAATGTGTTAAAATATCTGTCAGTCAACTACGCAAAACGAGTTAAACAAAACGCCTGTATACAAATTAAGAACAATATCAAAATAAATTGTATGAAAGCAACTCCATGCGTCCACTGACGTTTTACTCCTCTGGGTAAATTTTCGTTATAATAGACAATCGAATGGGAATACGAACAGAGATGGTATAGAGCGGTATTATTAAATAGTTTTATATGTTAAATGTTGTATGTTTAGTTTATAGTGTATATTTATTTTCTTTGTAATTTGTAAATAATAATAATAACAAAGACATTATAAAAACGAACACATGCTTAATTATATATATATATATATATATATCTAATTAAGCATGTGCAAGCATTTTCTACACCTGGTAACGCTATAGAGAACGTTAGGGCCAACAGCATACGACACTATAAAACAAACAAAACTTTTATTACACAAAATAAAGAAAAACCTATAATTTTAACTGTATTTTCCTAAGAATATTCCACTGCACTCTATATCATTTCGTTTTTATCAAGTAACACGTGTTGGTCACGTGACCACTGTGCATATGCACTCCCTACAAATGTATTGTTCTTGTTTAGTATGTATAATGCAATTTCAACCTTGATTTTTTTCTCATATTTATTTATTTACATAAATAATATTTATTATCAATAAAAATGTGAGTGAAGCTTGACTTTAAATTTATTTTGTTTAAAAATACCATTTGAATTGTTTCTTAAGAATAAAGTTTAAGAATAAGTAAGTGGAAAACGTAGTGTGCCAGCTTTTGGCTCTATCAATTTATAATGACCCGTTAATTGTGAGAGATTTAAGAAAGCAAATCTGATATACACAATAGCATATATTTAGAAAACGTATAAAAATTTGATCGCAGCGTGATTTGAACACGCGCCTATTGAAAACCGTTCAAGCGCTCTGACCGCTAAGCCATGCGTTCTACATCCGGCTACGTGGTAATTTTTATACGCTTATTACTACTTATATTTGTTGTTAGCTATCTCTGTAGAGAGATTTTTACAAATTTCTGCTACCCAAAGTTTGGCAAGAAAGAATGCTATTTATTAAATATTTTCAAAGTGTTATTCACTTAGGAAATTGGAAAACCTATATTTAGAAAACCTATAAAAATTTGAACACAGCGGGATTTGAAATCGCATTCATCTCTTACCATACGAATGTTCGTAGGATAATTCATAGAATATTCTTTCGTTCGTAGAATATTCTTCAAGCGTCATAAGCTAATATGCCAATTTATTTGTCAATAATCTTCAATTTCTCTTGTTTTGAAACAGATAAATCTAGAATTATCTTGCTTTTCTATGAATCAAAATTTCCTTTAAACAATTTCGTACTCCAAATTGTTTATTTAAACGCATCACAAAGAATTCGCTACTTATCTCCGCATGAAGTAATTGTAACAATAACACACAATTATCCGGACGTGTACGCGACAGTATCGTGGCTTCAGGCTACTCTATTATATTATAAGGGTTGTTATTGTTTCGGAAATTTTTTTTTAGTTTATTATATACAAGCTTTTTTATTGTATTATTTATATATATAGCTTCACTTTTTTTCTTTCATAGCAAAAAGTAACTAAAAGGTACTGCACCACTTACGCGAGTATTGTGTCTTGAGCGGAACTCAACGTCGCGCTTTTCTTTACTGTATTAATAGCCTGGTTCTATTAGACTATAAATATTAGTTAGCCTGTTTTTCTTATTTTATATCGACATAATATGTTGATATAATATCATAGTTACACATAATATATATTTTTTAAATACTGTCATTTTAATGCGAATGCTTAATTTTTTATTATATTTAACGTATGCTCTTTGCTATGTATTATGTATGGTAACTATTAAACTAACGTAGTATGCCTAATAATTATAAATAAGAAAAAAACTGTTAAGTCCAAGTAGTGGTAATGTTGGAGAGCGTTTATATCTGATGATCCAAAATATTAATACAATTCAAAAAGTATTTAAATTATTCGTTTATATAACCCAAAAAACGGAATGAATATGTACCAATTATGCATTCGTACACAACAAAATACGAAGTTGGTAAATTGAAAATCAATTTTTGCTTTTTTTTTCACATTCACTAAACGTACTGATAGGTGATCAACTATTATAGTATTAACATTTGAAGAAAACATTAATTTACCACTAGTACCTATCTAAGATAATACAAAAGATACGTGATATAATATTATATATCTCCTCTACCGTCCACTTTCAAAACCTAACCCCCTAATGAGCTCAGCCTGCCGTTAAGGCCCCTGGATATCAAAACAAATATCGCCACGTGGCTTTACCATCAGCAAATTGCAATTGAAGTATGAAATATGTCAATTATAATTAATAGATTATTGATCTCATTTTTTCTGCTGGACTTAACGAGGGTATCTTCGACCATTGTTAACACAATGTTGGGGTCATCAAGTGTTCTTAAACCGTCCTTAATTGCGTCAGTAACAATTTTAAATTTCACAATAAAAAACTAAATAAATAATTAATTAAATGAATTAAAACCATTTTTTTTTAAAAAAAACTACTTATTCTTTGGGTAACCCTGTTATATTGTAACAATTTAAAATAGAAATCCGTATCAGACTCTAGGTTATGTGTCTTTTGTTTAACCTTAACCTATTATTGAATTTACGTTACATTTAATTTAAATAACAACTTATCGACAGCTTGCATCCCTGTTACCACTCAAGTAAGTAGGTCTCGTATGTAGTATCAGTGCTTTCCTCACTCTCTTTATTTCTGTTACTGTCCTGTATGTGCTTATTGTATAAACTGTATGTATTTCCTGTGCTCGTGCTTTTTCTACGTTTAATAACTCTATAGGTCTCCTGTATAACGCAGGCTTAAAGACATGCTCTATTCAATGTCTAAACTTCACGCAGCATTTTGATAAACTACTTTAAAAACATCGGTATATTATTATCATACATCAGGTCTTCCACTCTTCAAAATCAATTATACCTAAGTCCAGTCCGGGGTTACAAGCTATATAACAAAAAAAACATTCAAGTCCGTTAGTTAAGTTTTTCCAAATATGTGCGCGTACAAACACAAAACACAAAAACTGTAAAAATCTAAGATTCATATTTCATTACTGTATGCTTGAATTGTTATAGTATAGAAGTTTTATTTGTTTTTATACTCTAGTATTTTTTTAATAAAATTATATTTAAAGTAACTTACATAAAATTCTTCTGTAAAAGATCAACGGTCGTACTTCAAAGCAATATGTCATGAGAAGAGTCGACGTTAATTCGCAGGAAATTCATCGTAAACTTTTACGATATCGCCAATCGCCTTCCGAAACGAGAAAGGGTTCCGACGCAACGTTACGAATGGTTTTGTATATTTAAGCAAATATATAGATTTATTTAGAAAATACTTACATATGTATTACTCGTTGTGCCCGCGACTTCATCTGCATGGAATTCTAAAATAAAAGTAGCCTAAGTCTTTGCATATTACATCAGCTAGCTGTAATTATATATATAAAATATAATAAGTCTCGTCAAAATTGGTCCAGCTGTTTTTGAGATTAACTGAAATAAAAAGACAGACGGACATATAGACAAAAATTGTAAAAAAATTTTGTTTTTGTATATGCACTGGGTAAACATGCATATGGATTTAGTAAAAAGTTATTGTTTTAATATTACAAACAGAAATTAAAATTAATTTGTATTCCAGACATGGCATGTTATTTCTGCCTTGTTGAAGCGGGAAATAAAAATAACTAAATATAATTTATTCCACAATCTGTCGTTGATCCACAGACCTACGATGGTCTCTAATTTCTTGTTTTAATTTATGCTATATGTATATAATTAGTGCTACAAATTATCTATCTATCTTTTAATAAAATATATATTAAGATATTTTATTTTTTTTTACGCATTTTGAAAGGAATCTATTGTAACCGAATCAATATATTATATATTTTTAGGTTTACCTGTAACCACGGACTTCTGTAAAGTGTTTAAAACGTCGGGTTTTCTCAAATACTAAAAATATATGCGATTAATCCGGCTAAAATAGTTTTATTTTAAAATATATTAAGATATATATGTATATGTGTGTACACTTTTGAATGGAGGGTAAGGTAATAAATTTTAAATCCATTAGTCGCTTTTCGCAGGCAAGGTACACGTGTTTTGAACTAAATTTTCGCTACATTTAACATAACGAGACTGGAGTCCTATAAATTGTTGGCACTCTAGTTTGAAATGACTTGAACAGGAATAATATTTTTACTTTTTTTATATATTTTTATTAATGTATGTACAAAAGGCGATCGTGAGGGATTGCTCACGTTTGCCATTCAACACGCAAAATCTTTATTTTGGTCGGAAAGTGGAATGTTCTCCACTTGCCTCTAGAGAGAGAGAGAGAGTCTTGAAACTGTGTTAGGAAAAAACGTGAAAATGAATATTAAAAGGTTTTAAAATATTAAACAAAAGCCTATTTTATTTCTAGTATATAGCAATAATATACGTTATAGTTCTAAAATAAAAAAGATTTCCTTCTGAGTCACTAATAAATAAGAATATAAAAGTTTAAGAAGCTTCAACTTAAAAATATGAAAGTTATGGATCGTAAATGTGAATGTGTAAATAATAATACAAAATACAATAAGTTGCGATATTAGAGACGTAATAAGGTTTGGGGTATACTAAGGAAAATAATAAAACAAAATGGTGTTTTTCTCTTTTGCTATGTGGATTTGCAGTGTACGCAGAGAGAACCTTGTGTCAAGATACTCTGTATTCCTCTGTCCGCCCCAATTTGTGACATTGCATGGTTAATGGCGGAATTCAGTGCCCTCCTTCGGCTCACGGAAACAGGAAAATGTTTATAATTTGTATAAAATCATTGCTTTGAGTGGGGATTGAACCCACTGTCTACGCGTTTACAATGAGACACTATCCCACGATGGGAAAAGATCTATTATTATGATTAATAAAAAAAACCTAATCACAGTAAAAAAAGATATTTAAAAATTTTAAATATTTTCGTTATATTTGAAAAAATATATATTTGGCTTGTATAACGTAAACCTTATATAAAAGAGTTGTGTACCAATACGAAGTACATTATGAACTAGCGTATAAATTAAATGAAATTGCCCAAATTTATAACGATTCGTATTAATTTACTTTCATTTAAACTCTTGAGTTCAACTCATTGTGAAACTGTCTCTATTAAATTGACACGAGGCGTCATAAGGACGCGTTCGCACCGCGGCGAGTCTCGCTCGTAAACATTTACGACTTGCCAGATTAAATGTACTGATAGTTTTTTTTTATTAAAACCTTCATATATTGAAAGTATGTATTTACTATTTACATATAACAGGATATGAATAGTGTCAAAATATTCTGTTCCACTTTCCGCTTGAATTTAAAAGATTGTGTGTTTTAACACCGCGCTTTCACTGACCAGAGTGGGAAATAAAAATAAGTTTAATATTTTGTCCTCGTATGGGGCTCAAAACTACAGTGCATTTTTGACATAACAAAGTGAATTTAGATTTTACCATGTAATATTGTCTTTGTTTGGACTAAAAGAAGATAAAATAAAGTCAATCACACAGGTTTCTCTGTATTCTCCAATAAAAATAAGGGGTAAAATCTTTTCTTGAATCCCCCCTCCAGTTTTCCCACCGTCTCTCCGTCTACAATTTATAGTATATCATTTGACATTATGCCATCATCACAATTTCGTATTATGTTCACTTTATTACAGAACCTGCCTCTTAAATAATTCTAGATAAGAGCTCATATCATTTACAACAATGCTTGTGATAAAAGCATAGGTAGAATTGGTCCCATGTACGGGAAAGTCGATAGGATAGTATGGATATGGCACATAAAAATAACTTAAATTGTTGTGAAATTGCATAGAAAGCTGTTTTTTAACCATTCTGTGATTTATTTCACGTGCTTGTCCTCAAAATATAAATTTTATTTTAGAATTAGTAAATATCTATAAGAAAATAAATGAAAGTATCAATATTTTAAATTATTATGTCTTATCGACGCGATAATTGGAGGTTAATTAAGCCCTATTCGGAGGAAAATGTGATATTTTTCTATTTTGTATATAAATGGATAAATCGATCGATCGATCAGACGCTATCCCTAATTGTTTTGGATGCTATGACGCATAAATATACTAATATTCATACATATATGGTGATATAAATGAAATATTACGCCATTAAGTTACGTTCATTTTAGAGTAGACCAATTGTAACGTGTAAGTCCCTAAAGCAATGAAACAATTGTCCATGACCGTATGATCGATTTAAGGACTTACCTTGTACCGGTGAATAATACATCCCATCCTCCAGGTAATATCCTGACTTACAAGTGACAATCTACGCATGCATTGTAAAAAACTTGACGTCACCGTCCCACAGTGTGACAGTCTCTGACTGTAAACGCGATTGGTTGTGGAGTCGGCTCCGGGACTCGCGGGAACAAACATGAAGCTGCACATACCTGCTAGAAAAAAAGCTTAACCTACCTAATAATTATTATTGTACTATAATTTTTATTATTCTAGTGATATATTTTTAATATTATAATTTGTCTTATCTATATTAGCTAAGACCATCTTAAAGGAAAATCTTCATCGAAATTCTAAGAAAATATTGTGTAGAGATTAGGCAATACACTTTTATTGGTTTTCCAATGTATTTATCTAACGTCCCTTCACCGGATTGTTGCGGAAGCCGTAAAGAAACTTATCAGGCACTTGGAAATAAATCATTTCATCAATATTTGTTAGCACTTTTAGAGTATCCTATTTCAATATTTTTATTTGTTTGTATAACTATTATGGTATCGTAAGTTGACCAATTTTATATTTTTTTAACTAAAGCCACGTTTTATGAATTATTAGAGTTTCAGATAATTTATCGCTATCAATTCACTTACTTTCTTCTTCAGCTTAGTTTTGTAGTGGTTTTGTTGGACTATGAAATAATAATATTTAAAAAAGTATTTATTAATCATAATTTTCAAAAGGTAAGCCGATAGGAATCGTGTTATATGAGCATATATACGAGTATATATATATATATATATATATAAAGTTGTGTGCATATATTTACTAGCTATCCTCCACGTATATTAAAATATTTTGCTATTTAAAATTATTATTGATTATTTCTTTATTATATAAAGTTTATTTATTTCTATCAAAATATACTGTAATTGAAACAATATTTTAATTCATAACTTTAACGAATAAATGTAAACCCAAATCATGATTCATAAAGCTTTACGATAAGTAGATTATAAGTAACAACAGCCATCTTGTTTGTAAAAAATGACACATTAAAGTGACATTTTCCATTGCAGCGCAGCTATAAAGGGTCCGACTCACTATAGTTACAGGTTTAATCCCCAGGCGGGAAATTTATTATATGTTTATTCAAAATGTTTTCGTTTCTACTGTCTAGTTAAATAAAGCACATCGTTGCTTGTTAAGTGGCCTGAAATCAACGCCGCGCTTTGATTGATCGGCTATATTTTTAACACTTTAAGGCGTTATTCATACACTTAGGATATTAAAAAACATTTTTAGTAAACGTATAAAAAAATTAACAGCGGATTTGAACAACCGCTAAGCTAGCCAGTTCACAACGGTCAGAGCGCTTTATCGGTTTCCAAGTGGCGCGGGTGCGAAAATTAAATTTATATACGGTACGGGTAAAATTTATATACTGTTTCTATAAATATTTTTCAATTTCCGGATATATTTTGTTTAAAATACATTTTAAAACATTCAACGTTTCGACCACTTGACAATAGACCGTGGTCACAGATGAAAGTCTACCTGCACCTAAATATACGTAATTAATCCGGTTAAAATATTCTGTAACCGGCAGAAATCGCGCAAACCAAAGAACTTACTACAAATGACCTCTTTTGAAGATAAATATATTGTGAGTTTACTTATTAGTAAATTACGCTTTTCATTTTCCTTATTTATATACCTACTACACTATACTTAATTATTCTTAAATCACAATAAACCAGAGCAGAGCCTGCAGAACAGTAGTTCGTGTAATAAAACGGAACAAAAAGGAGTTACGACCTAAGCTGTGACATCTGGTCGACTTAATACGTATTTACCTAATGTTTTGCTGACTAATGAAAATGTCAGCTATAAACCTGTTCTTTGGTTTTGTAAGGAAATTACTGGAGAGATAAAATTACTTTGTTTTTATGTGTTTTTAGGTTTTAAGTCTTTACAAATTCATCTTTTTAAGAAGAATTTGATGCGTAAACAGCTGAATTTAAAAATAATGGCAATTTAAAAACAAATAACATAATTTACGAAATTGCGAAAAATGAAATACGCATAAAATAAAAAATTAAAATTAAATTGATTGAATCTGCAATGAAGAAATACACAGAATGGCAGGCGTAAGTGAGGATGTTGTAGTTAGAATGAAGAAGAACGTAGTTCTCCTAGTAGCTCAAAAGTTAATCCTCAAAGAAGTAAAGGGTGACCTCAGTTGACCTTGAAAACAGACGATACTGGAGGAAGGTCACGTAAAGAGTATGAGGACTCTTTTGATATGTATGAAGAGGTTGGTGACAGTGATCGAGGTGAAAGAAGGATTCAGGAACCATAAGTCCAACATTTTATTACGATCAATTAAACAACAAAAGCTTGTACTTAACTAATTAATAAGTACATAAAACGACTTAACCGAAGTAAAGCGATATCCTACTTATCGCTTTTCGTGGTACCAAAACAAAGAAGTTTGTAGATTTTACGACGGTCTGTTTCATAGTTGGTTATTATTGTTGAGACATTATGGATGTGATAGTAAATCTATTTATTCAGTGTTTGCACAATTATAATAAAGGAAATTAACAAATATATTATTTGAATTATTAAATGTAATATCCCAGGTAAATTTCTATTGAAGTAATTTTAATTAAATTTTGTAGAGGCTATCGTGGCAAAATAGAACAGCTTCTGACAGTATTCGACTGTATTATGGTTCGATTCCCACTCAGTGGAATGATTATATTTGAATTATTTATATTTCTACGCTATAAGTGAACAAGACAAAGCTCGGCGTAGAGCTCTACCACTTAATACGCAATGTTTAAAATTCGGACGGAAAATGAAGAACGGATTGTCTTGACACTTTGGTTACTATGCGTGCAACTCTGGATAAATGGATAAAAATCAAATACGTCAAAATATATTGAAATATCACTGTCTGTAAAACTGGTAAAGTTGAGTTGAAGTAACAGTTTAAATATCTACGGCACAAAATATTTCAATATAAAAAAAAAGTAGGCGATTTCTTAACTTTGTTTACTTACTTTTCTATAAACAAGTTAAAAAAAAGATATTAGAAGAAACATATTTTCTTCTAATCCTGTTTGTTCTGCCGAAGAACATTACTTACATGCTTGTAAATAGTATCATTATTGAATGTGTGTTTTTGTGCCATTTTCTAGCAAATCGGATTGCAAGAGGATTGTTACATTAATTGACATATAGATAAATAGATATAGGTCAAATTTATAATTTATTTTTCAAAATAATATGAAATGAAAACGATGATATGAAAAAAATACAACAAGTTCATACTTACTTAAATTGTCTATATAATGTACTTTAAAGTAAGCTTATGTGTCATTTTTCTACCCGCATAGCGGGTTGGTCAGAACGAGATAGTGATAAGCCACACCGTTCTCCATTTTCCACCCCATATTGCGTGTTGAGAGGCGTAACTCAACGCTGCACTTAGTGTGAACAAGACAGAGCGGAAATTCCTTCTACGTACTGAGAATCGAACCCACAACCAATCATGAATACACTGTGCCACGATGAATAGTATTTATGTCCAGCTATCCAAAATAGTATGAAATCATGTTCACAATTTAATTAGAGTATTCACATCGTCCGGTAATTTGATGGCTTGCTTAATTAATGTAATTCAAACCGATCGCATTCAAATGCTTGCAATTTACAACCCGCATTCTGTATGGGAGAGTGGAGGGCGGAGTGATTATTATTTGGGGTCATTTGGGTGGGACAAAGTAACGTTTGGACACCCTTATTGACACCAATACGAAGTCTATGGAGCTGTTAAGTATACTAACAAATTTGTTTTTTTTTTTTTACTTTAAGTGATAAGCTATTCATTGGTTCTTCATTTTACGTCCATATTAGAAATATTGTGTTGCTTAACATTGCATTACGACTGCGTAACGTACACACTTGCAACACCAAGGACATGAAAATCGGGCCATTAATTATATTTAAATTACTTTTATTTCTCCGCTGAGATAAAGGTTTTTGCAGAATGTGGAAGTGTTTTTACTTCCACATTCTGCAAAAATTCTTTAACTTAATCACGAAAAATTGACAACGGAATTTACTCTGCATGCCATCTATAATTATATTGTAATTTATTGAAAATATATTTCTCTGCTATGCGGCTAAAGTGGATGAAGTTCAATTTGAACTCACATAATGTTTAATCTTGAATTAATTGCAATTAAAAAACTTCCAATGGAAATGTCAGATTCAAAAAACGTTATCACAATTAACAATTATAAAAATAAATATGAGCTAAACTTTTAAAAAACTTATATGAAACGATCGACTCAATAGCAACTCGTATTAAAAATTCCGTCAACTCATTCATAAAACCAAATGGAGTGGACAGTTTTTTCCCGCTTTGCAATTGATAGCCGCCGGCGAAGTGTAATTAAGAGATGCGAGCGTATGCCGCATACTTTGAATTCTCTTTTTATTATTTAGATTAAAGTATTGGCTCTGCCTACCCTGGTATGCAAAAAAGCGTGAAGCTGCGTGAAGCTGTATTGACTTGCTACCGTTGGGTCAATAGTTAGAACAATAGGTGGCAGGCAGGTATGGTGGTGGTGGAAGGTGATTTTTGTGTTACTTTATTATCAGCATTATGGACAAGACAAGACCGAGCCCACATCCATCATGTACCATCAAACGCTTTTCATTTATTTATGTATTTAAATCTCATAGATCGTATTGACTTGCTCCAGTCAGTCAGTCAAAGGAAGGTGTGATAAGGAAGTCTATCACTTATAAAAAATATGATTAATCATAATATTTCGATTTTTAAAGTGGTTATAGGATATTTGATTGTTTTTTTCTCCATAAACTGCATGTAACACATTTAATATTATAAAATTTCAATATGAAGGGGGTATATGAAGAGCTCCCGCTTAATATTGATTTATTAGATAGAGAAAGGCCTCAGTTATTGCGTGTTGAGTGGCGCAACTCAACGCCGTGCCTGGCCTTGCTAAAGTGGGGAAAATAAAACAGTTTAAATATAGATATCCCGCTATTGGGAATTAAACTCACATGTTCAGTTGGACAGTGTAAACCACGCCACGATGATCTTCTTTAATAAAGAAAGAAATAAAATTGTTTTAATTTATCATATAACAAAAATAAACATAATAAAATTTCAACGACCTCTATTTATCTGTACAATTTTAAATTAAATCCATCCTAGAAAATTGTGACAAACGCCATCCGTCATCCGACCCCTCATTTGCATGAGAAAAACTGTTGAAGAACAACTATTTATCAAATAGCGAGAGGACTTCCGGTGTGATGAACGCGACGAGTTTCCGGTTTTCATACTGAAGCCTGTATCCGGTGGAAAAAATTAACTTGATTATATTTCGTTAAAAAATAAATATGTTATACATTTAGGAAATACCTTTGTCGTTAGTTTTGTTTATAATATTAGTGTTTTTGCGATAAAGTTATCGGTCATAAAAAGTGCAAAATGGGAAAAATTATAAATTATGACTACCTTTTCTCCCATTAACCATTGTGGCTACTCAACACGCAATTTGTACCGAATTTTGGCGGAAAGTGAGTAACGGAGTGTCGTGACACTAGATTCTCTCTGACGACCATGCTATGAGGGAAAAAGTGTAGAAATGCTTTTTTTATATTTGCTCCGCCTTGATGAAAGGATATTTGGTAAATATATATTTTTTGTATTAACAAAAGAAATTTTGATCTGCCAAATAACTGCGTTACAGAATATTAGTAGTATAGGCAGAGAGAACCACTCAAGACCCTTTATAATCAATCCCTCGATCGGGGGTACAACATTTATAAATCGTGATATCGTGATTACAGTCAACTTGTATATATAAATATATATATATATATATATATATATATATGAATATTTTAAAATTAGTAATGTGCGGTAGTGTCAAAACATTGTTTTTCACGCATTTATCCACCACGGGTACATAGTCCGCATTTTACTCTATTCAGGTCTTGTTATACTAGCTACAGTTTTTCCTAGTAATTTCTATGTACAATAAATGGCTTACTTATATCTCTGCGTACAAATTTACAATCCGAAAGATACTTTTGTTTACACAACAAGTATTGTATACCAAAATAATATTATTCCTTTATTGCGTATCATTTCAAACACAAACTACATATAATAAAGCGACAGAATTTATTGGAATCCATTGCTTCTTTACCTATCACAGCGGGATGGATACGACCTGGAGTTGGTAAGGCATTCTCTATACAAAATTATCTAAGATGAAAATTTCAAAAACCAACCTTAACAGTTTGCAATAAGGCTGTCATAACTAGCATAAGTAGTGATGTGCTAGCATAATGTGTATCATTTATAACGTATTGTGTTTTGATAGTACGTCACTACGGTAGTTCTGGTGGATGGATGGCGGTCATGAGTATAGGAAATTGTTATGTCTTTAAATGAGCCAAGTTTGAAATGTCTAAATGGCTGAGTGTTATCGCTACGTTGGCTTTAGTTATTGTCTTTGTCGCTTTGGAGCGTGAAATTTGATGTTTGTAGAGAATATTCTGTACAGATTAAACTGTAAATGGATTATGGGCCAAGTCTTGTGTCCAATTTCATAGTGGAGGAGATAATATGCTTGTTATATACCTAATTTGGTGATATTACAGTAGGTACTAATTGGAGTAAGGCAATATTGCTCGTTATATAGTCGTTTTTATTAATGTCGGTAAAATAATGGTAAAAGTAAAAATAAGATTTTTATCTAGTTCAGTTCATTTATTTAGTTAGGTTCTTAACCATCATTTATAATAATTAGGACATATTATATCATGATTTCTTAATAACAACTTTAACAGCTATATCTTTTAACATTTGTTAAAAAATATAAATAAACATAAATATGTAGTATTGTCAGTCGTGTTGGAAGCCTCAACCTCAGAAGGTTCTGCTGTAAGGGATATAGATATAGATAAACACAATAAATGAAAAATGAAAATTCATACTTTATGCCGCATAGCAGTGTTCTCCGCTTTCTCCGGAAATTGAAGATACTACATATTGAGACAGAGTGAGGTAATGTATAAATGGGCGGTCCGGGGGTCGAATCCATAATATTAATCAAACCAAACAAGTATAGCTATACTTGTTATATACTCTAAAATATTTCGCTAGTTAATTTGGTTCAATTTATAATCTCTTACAGATTAAATTCCCCTAACAAATAGAGATGTGCTGATAACTTACAATCCCGCGTACTGACAAATGGTGTTAATAAGAAACTTGTCGCGGTGGGATTAGGCAGTGTTAATTGCAGTTCTAAGCATACTAGTGACGTTTTCGTAATATGTTCGTAGTTTGTAATAATTTTACTTTGCTTTATTATTATTACTGTTTTTTAAATGAAAAAATAACGTTATTGTGTATGTTATATAATAAATTGATGTGTATTTTATAATAAGTGGAGAACGGAGTGTGTTGAGACTAGATTCTCTCTGGCTACCCCGCTATTCGGGGGACAGCGTGAAGGAAGAAAAGCTAGAAGAGCATTAAAAAGAAATGTAATAAATTAGCCCAGTAGTGTTTAATGGTGCGTCGCCATGGTTTTGAGTTAAGTGAAATCATATGATAAAATTATTTTTATTTCGCGAGATGTTGGATTTTGAAATCAGGTGAAAAGTGGAGAACGGAGTGTTTTAACATAAAACTTTATTTGCTGTTATAAAATGCAAAAAAAGCGATGACAACGACGACGAGAAAGACGAGATGATGAAATGAAAATTTCCTCCGCTGGTGGTGGGTGGGTACCTTATTCTTCAGATTTTGCATAGATTTTATCGATATCGCATTTTTAAATACGACCTTCCCTAAGTTAACTTTTTGTAAACTGTTGAAAGGGGATTATCTTAAAATTAAAATGACGGTGCAGAATTAAAATATGTCATAATGTTTGGGGGGCTCAAAGATGAACACAAAATTAATTACATTTTGCTAAGTATTATTTTTTGTTTTTTGAAAGAAGTGAAAAGTTGAAAGCTGTTTTAAATTTTCTACAGAATATTACATATTATTGTTTATCTGTATATACATATTATAAAATAAAGTCCCGAAAAGCTGCCTGTCTATATGTGATCGATTTTATCAAATTCTACTAAACGGATTTTTGTACGGTTTTAACATCAAGATACTTGAGGAAGGTTTATTAAGTTAATAGTATATTGAGGTTTTATGTTAATTGACTGAAATATAAAGATTACTGATGAAAAGGTCGCGTGGTTGTAAAAAATCTTGCATGCAGAGATATACTAAAGGAATGTACTAAAGAATTATAGATACAAAAATACTACAAGAACGTCTGCGATAACATGTGTAATTTTATACATATACCTAGACGGAAACTGAACGGAAATAAAAGCATAGATATAATATAATAATACTTTCTAAATAAAATAAATACGTAGACCTACATACATACGAGTAATGGTTTATGTTGAAATTAAAAAAGAAATTAGCACTACGTGATGACGTAATTAGGCCAACTTAAAAGATTCAATAACTTATATAGTCATCTTTATCTATACACCAAACATCGTTACTTTTAAAAAAACGACACTTTAGCTAGTAGTATATGACATTTATATTTTTAGTTTTCGATTTTGAGATATTAATAAGGATAGAATACTACAGAGTGTTCTCTTTGGCAATCGGCCATTATAGCGCAGTGAGTCAATGTCTGACTACAAACAATATTGGTTGTGGGTTCAATTTCAACTTAGTTTAATAATCATAAATTAATTATTTTCATTTCTCCTCTCTAGTGTACGAAACAAAACGCGGCGTTGAGTTCGCCACTCAACACGAAACGTCGCGATTTCAGGCGGAAAGTAGAGAATTAAGTATCTTAACACTAGGCTCTAATCTGACTACCCTGCTATTCGGGAAAATATACGGAGCTGTTCTTTATTAATCTACAATAAATATACCCCAATACAATAATATTGTTATACATAAAGCATTATTTGAGATTGATAATCCTCCATAACAACCCACGGGGCTCATCTAAATCACGCTGAGCGCGTACTCAATCATAAAGCAAAACAAACTACTGTTGGCCACTGGCAAGAATTTGTCTATGACAATTCAATCGTAGCATTAAAATTAGGGTTACTTACGTGGGCCGTGAATTGTGACTAGTTTTTTTATTTAAGTGGCTTTTTTGGTTCCCTCACTTTCTTTCTTTATTATATATAAAATATTTAAGTCCCAGAATCACTGAATGGAACAAGGTTCTTATTTATGAGTTACAAATATACATACACTGGCATACATATAAAACGTAACTATTATACTATAAATGCAACAGTGTTTCTGTATATACACGCTTTAAATAAATATACTTTAAGTTTTTAAGTAATCAACTGCATATTTAAATCTATTTTATTTTTTGTTTTATGAATCTTTCTTTGCCTAGAGTTTGCTGGAACCCCCTTAGTGGGTAAAGGCCTCCTCCAAAGAACTCTATTTATCTCTCTCCTGTGCCGACTGTATATTCTTTTTTGATTTGTTCTTTGGAGAATACGTTTGTGGTCGAGGAGACCAACTGGATTAGGGCAAGTTTTCTATTATGTTGGCTATTTTGTTTTAATTTAATAGTGCTTTTCGTGCTTTTCATTAAGAGGACTCCTCCTCCTCCGTAGTGATTGTTTATTCCTGTCTATGTCATCCCGTTTGTTGGTTGGGTTTTTATTTATTGAGTAGTTTCGCATGCCAGGTTTTATGACTCCTTCTGTAATGCTATTTGACCTTTGAATTGTTGAGCGAGACTGGTTTATTTTATTATTTTTATTAATTTAAATTCTGTTCACTTTTTTATTTATGAATAGATAAAATAATATTAACTCTAAAGGTAAATGGAAGCTTACTGAAAACACAATAGCCTAAATGGCATCAAAATCAATAAAGCTTTTTAGGTAGTAACCGTGCACGAAGGCACAGACAAACATACACATAGACAAACAGAAAAGAAAATTAAAATTCATTGGGTTTTATTACATTGATACGAGTACATCTATCTATATTAATGTAAGATATATTTTCCATGTACATACAACGATCGTTATATTATTATTATGTGTAGATATATATATATATATATATATATATATATATATATATATATATATATTTTTTTTTTATATATATATATATATATATATATATATATATATATATATATATATATATATGTGTATAGATTAAATCCCAGGTATCTTTTTGCAGAGTAGCGGCAGAGCAAGTTAATGATGTAACAAACTGAAACCAACATCAAGTCCCATGTATGTGTAAACTGATTGAGAAGGGTTCAACAAAAACACGCGCTTCAATACACCAGCCGCTGTCAGCGAAACAAAACGCTTTAAGAATGAAAAATGAAATCAAGTGGACATTGCCTACGACGAGTATGCGACTCTGATAACTTTGAACTTAGTATCAATTTGTTAGTTGACAAATTATTGCACAATATCATTAACTAAACTAAACTATAAACTATTTCGTCTTTGCCCTCCCGCGTTCTCATGTACAATACAAACTTTGCTTAATTCATAATTTAAATGGTTGTAATATTTCATTTATGAACCGATTGAAATGAAATAAACACTACTAAGGGAAGCTTACCTCAATGCAGTAGTCAAAATTGTATTTAAATCGGTTAAGCCGTTTTTAAGATTAGCTTGCACAATGAAACAGACAAACAGGTAAACAGAAAAGATAATTAAAAATCATTGTTTTGGGTTCTATTATATTGATTGATAAATGGCCCAAATAATATTTTTCCATATATCTTTCATGTACAGACAGCGATTAGTTACATTTTTATTATATGTATAAATAGATTTATTGGTCAATTTTAAAAATAAAAATTTATGGCTTAAATATTTTAAAATATATAATCTGAATATTGTGTATGAATATATTTAACGCAATTATTTGAACTTTTTGGCTAAGTGAGTATAGTGACGAATGAGACGCTTAATATATTATGAATATCTTTATATATTACGTGAAATGTTATTTCCAATAAATAGTAACATAAAATTGCATGTTTTAAACGTAAAGTAGTAGATATTAGCGAAACATGTAAAAGTTAAATCTTGATAAATAACTCCGTTTCATCAAGATTTTAATTATTTCTTCAATTCAAACACCTGGTGATATAATATATTAAAAAAAGTACTATATAAAACATTTTATTAGAAAACGTATAAAAATTTGAACGCAGCGGGATTTGAAACCGCGCCTCTTGAAAACCGTCCGAGGGCTCTGACCGTTAAGCCATGCGTTTCTAAGAGGCGCGGGTTTTAATCCCGCTGCTTTAAATTTTTTACATTTTCTAAAAATATGTTTTTCAATTTCCTAAGTGTGTGATTATCACTATAAAAATGTTAAAAATAGTACTACATATATTCTGTGGCTCAGTGGCACAGCGTCTGACTGTACAGTTGTGGATCCTCATTTCGAAGATATTTAAATTATTTTCACTTCTCCGCTTTGGTAAGCACGTAAGGTACATTACGCAGCGTTGACCTCTGCAACTTAACACGCAATATTTTGAATTGACGTAAACTGAAGAACGGAGTGTCTTTACGCTAGGTGTTCTCTGCCTGCTATGCGGGAAAAAGCGTGAAGATATAGTATTTTTTTATTACAAAATCGTATCAAATCCGTTGCTTTCGTACTCACATTGTAGAAGCTTGACCATCCATTTATCAGTAGCACTTAACTAAATTTACATAAAATCCAACGCATGATTAATGCGCGTACGTGGTGCGTTATGCGCTGTTGGTACGACGTGGATTATTCTGTTTATTTATTGTATATGTATATCATATGTTTAATTAATCAAGGAGATGATGTTGCAGTGTGGTTGGGACTCACTAGTTGGTTATGAGGTCGATTCCCACTCGGATTTTTTTTTAATTTTAAAATAAATATATTTGGTTCATGGTGTAAAGTATGGGAAACATTTACAAAAATACTACTACATATATAGAGTACATTAACTTTGGTTGTATATCAGATATATGATTTTACATTATTATAAAACAAAATGGCACAAAGTTATGTGTGTGTATATGAAAAAATGGGCAATAATATAAGAATGGCAAACACTTGCTGTTTACAGTAAAGTTGATATAATACGTAATTTAAATACACTAGACATGGCTGAAAGTGTATTAAGTTAAACTATACTTTTAGAAAACGTATAATTTTTTTAACGCAGCCGGATTCGAAGCCGCGCCTCTTGGAAACAGTCCAAGCGCTCTGACCGCTAAGCCATGCGTTCTACATTTGTTTACGTCGGAATTCTTAAACGCTTATTACAACTCATAAAGCAGTAAAATTTACAATACAAATTTAATAAACTTATTATTGTTCACCTTTCTTAGTCGAAATGAACGTAATGTTGTTATATTGTACATGCAAATTGAGTGTAGATATCTACAGTTATCTACACTCAATTTACTCTATGTACAGGTTGTAATATTTTGGATATAATATTGATTTATTATAAATAAAGAACGAACGTAGCATGTAGTATTACAAATTATTGCAATACAAGAAAGAAAAACTTTCCTAAAGGATTCTATGGAATTTGTATAGTTAAAATGTATATACAGAAAAGGATATTTTTCATAATAATGTATTAGAAATTAATTAAATTAATAAAGTAAATATTGCAAACATATCTGTCTGCCATACATTTTTATATAGAGTCACATACAGTTGCTACGGCGTCTAGTATTTGTCAATTATTATATATATTTTTTAGCTTCACGCTTTTACCGCATAGTAAGAGAGAACCTAGTATCAAGACACTCTTTTCTTAGCTTTAATTTCGAGATATTACTCGTTGAGTGGCGGAACTCAACGCCGCGCTTTGTTTTGGGTACCAGAAATGAAGATAACTTAAGATATTTTAAATATTATAATTCCCCCGAGTCGAAATCGAACTTACAACCACACCGTTTACAGTCAGACGCTCCGTCTGCGCAACGATGACCGTACTATTATATATAAAATATATTATCTCACCGAGATATGTAATACATATTTTTGAATCGAATGTAAATAATAATGTTTTCCTTAAAAAGTTGTATAAGCAACACAGGTGGAAAAATAAGTATAGAATGAAAATGATAAATATTCGCATCCAATACGAAGACAAGCGGGAGCTGTAAATCTAAATTAAGCCAGCGCTAAATAATGTATGAGAAGAAATCTCCTGAAGGAATTATGATATCCATATCCATAATTCATTTTTATGATAGTGATTTGTTGTCAAATTGATATAGACGTAGGTTTTTGTAATATAAATAGAATGGTTTTCATTACGTAGCTGCGGGAACAGTAGTCGTAGGTTCAACTACTTGTAATCATTAAATATTTTCTCCACTTAGATAAATAAAGTATTTTGTTAACTTTTTTTAAAGTGTTTTTCCCACACTAAGGAAATTGAAAAAGACATATTTAGAAAACGTATAAAAATTTGAATGCAGCGGGATTTGAACCCGCGCCTCTTGAAAACCGTTCAAGCGCTCTGACCGCTAAGCCATGCGTTCTACGTAGAACCATGCGTTCTGCGTAGAACCTACAATCATTGTGTGTAAAGTTAAGTATATAATTAACTATTATTGATATGATTGTTCTAATTATTTATTCTGTACAGGGTTTAACATTGGTAGATAATTCTTCATAAAATAAACAAACAGTATAGAAATAAATGGCTAATGGCATAATCTACCAGACGGCATTGCTATGACGTTCGTTTTTCTCACATTCAAATTTGACAAAGACAAATCCCCGGTCATTTCCTCTGCGGTTTGGATATTTTGTACGCTTTATTTTTATTTTTTGAAAATAAAACAAGTTGCAAGTTATTGTACGGCGTAATAGATACAGTCGTAGTACAGATGGAAAGTCTTAATATACTTGTGTTAGTTGGGTGTTTGATTTTGAACCAGGTAAATATATATATTTAAAATATTTTGATTATATAGTAGAGTTAGGCAAACTAATTGATTGATTGATTTTAATAGAAAGAAAACAAAAATATTTAATAGATATAATAAAAAACAGCTTTACTCTTTTACCCGTATAGCAGTGATAGTCAGATAGAACACTCCATTCTTCATTTTCGGCCCGAAATTGAGACATTGTGTAGCAGAGTGTAGAGATGAAAATATTTTAAATATAATCATTCCTCTGACTGATAATCGAACCTACAATTATATTAGTAGTAGTATAAATATGAAGTTTCCGTAAATAGTAATTTGAATGAAATACCAAAAAGACTTGGTTGTATCAAATATGTGCTAGATTCGTTACGATATCATTATGTAAGTAGCTATGAATATAAACCTTATATATTATTTAATTTCAGCGGCATCACAATTTCGTCTGTAAAAATTGATCAAATATAACATTTTCAATTCTTCTTCACTTCACTCATACTTACCATAAATAGGCAAAACAGAAAAACCATTTAAGAGCCTACACCGTGGTAAGCGACCCGTTACAGAATCACCCTTCGCGACTCAAACATCCGTATGTAAATGCTATCGCGAATTTATTGTTATAACTCCTCCAGCTAAGTGATATTCCAGATTTCCTTCTAAATATGTTCGCAGAATTTCCCTTGTTTCACCTAAAATACGACCATTTTATTTAGACCCATATTTAAAGCTCCTAGCCTTCTTATAACTATTAAAGTCAGAGATCAAGGGAAATTGGATAAACTTTTGGTTTATTTCATATTTCTGCTCGCTGATTACTCGCAAATTGTTGGTAATATTGGAGTAAATGAAAAGTTATTGTAGAAAGCTTTGAATGATGCAAATGTAAGGCGGAGTCTATTTTAAAATTCAACTATTTGCATTGGAAACACTATTAATTTGACATTGAATAATGAGTATTTATAACGCCAGGATTCCAACAAAATATGATACTGCATAAGACGGGAGAAGAACAGTGACGGGATAATGAAGATTTATGTGTAAATGCATTTTAAATTAATGTTGGTTACGTGAAAATATATATTGGAAATGATACTTGTTTAATTTACTTTAATTTACTGATTTTGTGAGTACTGAGTACTGAGTTATACAAATTTGCTTTTTATCTTTATGTTATCTTATGTTTTTTTTTATACATATATTATCACTGTTTGTGTATTCAAAATGACAAATTCTTGAATATATTTTTCGAATAATTTTATCATTATTCTGGTTTTCCTAGCAAGTACAATAGGTTCATATATAATAGGATGTGAAAATATCGAACTATCATCCTGATCCAGCCGCGTGTGCAAATTTTCAAGCACGGGATTTTTAAGGAAAAGATTAGTCATTCTACTAATCTACTCTAATAGTAGACTATTATTATTTATATTATTATATAGTAGATTAGTAGACTATTAGTAGATAGAGATATCTTTTCATTTATTACGCTACAGAATCCTACAAAAAATTACAAAACAAAAGCTACATAGCAGTCGTAACAACCTACAAAGAATGAAAATAATTTAAATATAATAATTCCGAGTGGGAATTGTATCCACAACCGATCGTGTTTACAGTCATACGTTGTCAATGGTTTTTAGTTTAGTTATATTAATATTTATATTTTTATATGAAACTTAAAAATTTGAATTACAAAGTTATTAAGTTGGAACGTTTACTTTTAATGAGAATTGTGAATTGATTGTATTTTAGTACTCTATACATAGTGTTAAGAATATGTTAATATTAAAGATAAAAAAGGATAATCAAAATATTTAAAAAGATGAAAAAAATTACATTTCTCTTCCAAGTACAGCCTGTTTTCAAATTCTCACCTCTGTGCCTCCTGGAAACTGTCGAAATGCTCTAGTCAATTAAGCTATACGTTCATACATAATACATTCGTCAATCTCTTTTTATCAATATATATAAAAAACGAAGTCACTCAATATGAAATATCGATGACCACTTGTCGTACAAAGACTAAATTTGGTATAGAGTTTGGTGTTAGTGGATACACACGGGTGTGCATGCGCATGTGCGTGTGCGGGTGCGGGTGCGGGTGCGTGTGCGTGTGCGTGTGCGTGTGCGTGTGCGTGTGCGTGTGCGTGTGCGTGTGCGTGTGCGTGTGCGTGTGCGTGTGCGTGTGCGTGTGCGTGTGCGTGTGCGTGTGCGTGTGCGTGCATAGACTAAGTTGGATGTCAAAATACTTAAGCTGTTTAATATTGTTCTAAAAATAAATCAAGACAACTAATTAAAATGCATTAATCTTTAAGCGATCGCCGTGGATTCCATTTATTATAGTAATATTTATATTAACAAACATTTTCATTACACAAAATACAAAACATTGGCTCGACTTCTCCGAAACGAGTTCAAAACCACTCACCGGATAGTCTAGTCACTCGTCGGTAGTGGAGTGGTTGGTGACGGCGTAGGTGTGGCGCGGGGCGGCGCACACGTGCGTCCAGAACAGCGCGTCCCGCTGCGACGCCGGCCATATGCGTTTGAACGTTTGATGGAATATAATAGAGTCCGAGGATATTGCCTCCACTATGTTCATTGTTTCTAGGGTCGCTGTAATTAGGATTTTTTTCCGTCAGTCAGTCAGTTTCACGCAGTCATTTGCCGCAGATAGCACGGTAGAGCGAAAATAGTGATGCGACACTCCATTTTACACTTCAGAAGGTTCTAGTGTGTAGTGTAGTTGATTTATTGTCAATATCATCAACACACTAAAATATATCAAAATATTAAGCTTAATGTGTACTCTCAAATTAAAATCTTTGGATAGTGAAGTTTTATAAAAATATCTCGCACATCAGAAGTGGCGTGCAAAAATTTGAAGATGACTCTATAAGTACGCATTATGTATAATTGGCTTAAAAATAGAAACTTTGAGCCACACAACCAGCAGATTGAAATGCTGATTCCTGCCTTAGTGTTTACTTTGTATTTAAATATCAATTGTGAAGATAAACTTTTCATTTACAAAGATATAAATTTTATGAAAATGTGTCAAAGCTTAAAAAATCAACGTATTTCTTAAACTAATTTTTTTTAGAAATAAAAGTTCTACATACAAAATACAAAATGTAGCATAAATTAAGGAGGATTAAGGAGGTCGCTGGTGACAGCTAGTACTTTATATGTGTGTACATAAACATATAACGCCCGCTTTTGATACACAAAACATAACAAATTTCCATTCACAATAAAATTCCACACCAAATTGAGCCGAGAACGTTGAAAACAGATATTTGTGAATGAATTACAAATAAAACGTTTGCGTTGTCATCAAGAACGCTCTCGCTATAACTTAAAGATAATATACATGTTAATGGTATAAGAAAATCTACTTCTTCCCCTTTGCACTCGTTGACACTTTGAGCATTTCCTAAAAAAATTTTGGAGCAGGCGCTATTATTTTGTAATATTATATTTATAGCAGTAAATAGCGAAACCCAAAAATACGTAAAATATACATAATTATAAGAAATGCGTTATTATGTGTTATTTTCTTAAGTTCCACAAAAGGTTTATTGAATATCTTTTAATTGTGTATTTTTTACGTAATTTTGGCACAGTTGAGATATATGTATTGATTTCAATGGTTACGGGTTCAAACTGCAATCGGAGCAATATTTATATTTATTATTTACATAGGCTCGGCGGTAAATGGATAATTCACTAAATACATATATTTTGTTATAGTTATTATATTATTAAAAAGAATTTCGTTGACATCGAGAAAGTGTCTGACTTACTTCTTCTTCTTCTTAGTCATTCACTCTTGACAGAGTGATGGTGGTCGATGATGATGCATTTTCACTAGATACAGCAGCTCCTCCACCTGCTGCGGTCTTTAGCGTCTCGGGTGTTTTGGTCTATTGAGTTCATCAAACGCATAGGTGATCGACTGCGTGAGCGCTTGCCTTCTACTTGTCTGACTTACTAATTGTAAATAATTTAATACCCTCGATTTGCTTAAACAAAGTGCGGCGTTCGTGAATGAGATAGTCATTCAACAGTCAATGCCTCTAAAATAACCGGAAAGTGTAAATCGGAGTTCCTTTACATTAGGCTAGAAATCCTAAGGCAGAGGCCCTCCCTACATTATGTTGTCTATGCAGGAGATGCAAATAAAAACATTAACTAACTAGCGACCTGCTCGCGGTTTCGCCTGCGTGAACTATAGCTGTTTCGTAGGTTCGGCGGCCTGTTTGTAAAACAATAAAATTCTTAGACAAACTAAGAGGAAGAAATGTTTTATATGTTCATCCTAAGACCCACAATCTCTATATAAAATTTCATTTAAATCAGTTCAGCGGTTTGGCCGCGATGACGTCACAGACAGACAGACAGTCACATTTACAATTATAGTATGGATTAAATACCATATCCATCTTTATCTCCAACTTCTGGGTCGCTTATATGATCCGACCATTGGAGTGAAACTAAAAGCATTGTAAATTTCACACAAACGCCGTCAGTATATCCGCCGCTTACGAATCCACGATAGTACTCCCTGAAGTAACATTTAAGTGCATAATATACTAAACACAATAGTTAAATTTTACCAACATACTTTGAAACAGCTTAAAATCTTTTCTCTAATGTATGATTTTTCGACACTGTTATTGACTTTCTAGAAAATATAAACTTTTTATGAGTTTCGAGTCCCTATACATACAAATATTTATACGATTGTTATAAATGTTTTTCTTTTTGCTAAGTATGTGAATAACACTTTAAAGAATCTGAAAAAATTTAATTTTATTTGGTTAAATATACACACATATAGATTTTTTGTCAATATCATTTAAGTAGAAAGATGTATACGAGGAGAATTTTTTTTATGTACATATTACAAAGCACGGCATTGAGTTTCGCCACTCAACACGTAATGTCTCCATTTTGGGCTGAAAGTGGAGAACGGAGTGTCTGACTTAAAATTCTCTCTGATTGGGTATTGCTATGCGGAAAAAAGGGAAGAAGAAGAAGAAAAAGTGAAGCTAAAAAACTATGTATATTTTGAATAAAACTATTTTAACTGAATTTATCGCGTATATTTTAATACACGAAAATACATTTTAAGAAACCCAACGTACATTCGTACGTAATCAGAGAGAAAAAATCGAGACATAGCGCGTTGAATGGCAGATCTCAACGCCCCGCTTTTGTGCAATTAGAGTTGATTTTTTTTAAATGTCATAATTTCTCCGAATATAATAATAGGAATCGAACCCACAATCAATCGTGTTTACAGTCTGACGCTGTCCCACTTCACCACGATGGCGTCAACATCCAAACAACAATCAACAACAAGCAAGAATCTAATATTTCATATTTTAAAATGCCTTCCTTGAAGCTATAAAAATGCAATGGTCGCGTAATGAAAACATATTTACACATTCGAGTTATCGGTAAGTAAAGTTTATTGCAATTGTTAACGTTGAAACAAATCAGTGTTTGGTTTAATTAAGCTAAGTGACAAAGTATTTATTACCTAAGCGATAGCGTCGATTGCGGATGCGGTAAATGCAAATTTTACACATTTAGCTGTAAAACGTTTGAATTAAGTATGGATTAGAGTAATTTCGATGTAGTATATTTTTATTGTATGTACTGTAAATTGAGAAAACTTTGAAATAAGTTGTCAGACGTCGTGGCATAGTGGTAGAGAGTTTTAAGCACGGTGGTAGCGGTTCGATTTCTTGTCGAGGAATTACCATGTAAAAATTTATATGTTTTTTTTCTATTGAAACACCGAGCGGCGTTGATTGCTGCCACTTAACCCGCAATGTCTTGGTCTTGAATGGAAAGTGCCTTGAGGCTAGGCAGGTTTTTTCTATCTACTTGACTGTGAGGGAAAAAGCGTGAAGCTGTAACAAAAGATAATAATAAAAGTAAAATAAAGAAACGTAAGTTCCATATAAGTATATATAACGCCGCGATTTTCACTTCACACCTCTCGCTCCAGCGACGCGTGATCGCCAGATGTCGGCGCTAATTACGTGCGTGTGACGCACATTCCGATTAAATTGCTTCGTGATCGGCAGTACAGCAATTTGCAGTACTATTAGGTACTTAGTATTTACTAATGTATCCGCTTTAATACAGTATTAATATATACCGAGTATTTTAACGTTTAGAAATAGTTATTTACATATTTTATATATGAAAAACATTTTTAGAGAACGTAAAATTTTTAATGTAGCTGGACTCGAACCCGTGCCTTCTGTAAACCGTCCAAAGGCTGCTAGCCATACGTTCTAACCAGTCTGAACTACGTCAGAATTCTTAACGCTTGTTATATATAATTTTTGTACTATCACTCTTCCAGTTTCTGTTTTAGTATAGGTCTAAATAAACTGGGCAATAGTGTATAATTTACAACAACCAAAATTCTTACGGAATAACGCAAAATTAATAGTATCCAAAATGTTATAAAAATATATAAACTTTTTCAGCTTCACGCTTCTTGCCGCATAGCCTGGTAATCAGAGAGAACCTAGTGTCAAGACACTCTTTTCTCGGCTTTCATTTCGAGACATTCATCGCTTTGTCTTAGGTACTCTAGTACCTATATATATAATACACAAAATTACAACAAACAAAACATAATTTCTAGTCTAATTTCCTTTTCAAACAGCAATAATACCAACGAGTTAGCCATCTAAATTTGGACAAACGACAAAGCTTTCTAATTATGACCACGTTTTAATCAAATCCTTTACGAAACACAAAGACATTCTTCGAAATATCCCATACATATCAAACAGATTTCTGTCTGATGCAAACAAAGACGGCTTTCAGGTCTGTCCAGTTCGTATTCACTGACCAAAGTAAAATGACCCTTTACTATAGATATTATTACCTTGAATTTAGTTGTAACATTAAATTGTTAGATACCAATTTATGTTGGCTGTATCTGTGATAATCCAATTGTGTGGTATATTATTAGGAATGTTGGTAAATATGACTTCGCAATGTTATAAGCCTTTAGTAAAGATTTTATAAATGTTTACGTCTGACTGTAAGCACTATTCCTGTTTGTTCTGGGTTCGGTTCCCACTCGGGGAAATAAATATATTTCGAAATATTCTCATTTCGGTCGTTAACTTCCGCCACACAACAGGCACTGTCTTGATTTAGGGCGGAAAGCGGAGAATACCAGTGTCTGTACAGAAAATTTTCTTTAACTGAATACTAACTTTAACTGTGGAATGGCTTACCAGTGCAGTGTTTCCAGGTCGATTCGACATGGGTTCCTTCAAAAAACGCATCTTTTTCCATCTTAAAGGCAACATCCCTGTAGCTCTGCTGGTGTTACACGGGGTCGTGGGCGGCGGAGATCACTTACCATCAGGTGACCCGAACACTCGTTTGCCTTGTCTATAGAATAAAAAATTAAAAAAAACACTAACATTATTTAAATTCGTATATACTTCGTATTTACGTAGACCTTCATATTCGTAATCGTGTATATTATTATTAAAACATATCTAAGATAAGTTCAAGGACTCTAGTCTTGTACAGTATAAGTTTACATATTTTAGATTTTAACAAACTTTTACTTTGAAACTTGGATGTTTTGTAAGCCTACAATCAAAATTCATATCACAAGGCACCTTATATCTGTTAGATAACTATACACATACAAAACACCTAAATCTAAAATATTATCCTTTCCATTTATATAAAAACACTCTAGTCCAGACTTAAATCACTGGTGGTGTAAGAAATAACACTTATCTTTCCTTTGACATAATTAATCCTCTCCCAAATCTCTATAAAAGTAGATTAACAGACGGCCACTCGTACAAATTGTGTATTAATATTTTATGTGTTCACACCGCCAGGCCCCGGCCCTGACTCATAAAGCTGTCAAAGGAATTTGCGAAAAGTGACAAATATTCGCTTTTTCTAGGTTTATGTGGTTATAAATTATTCAATTTTCTATTTTTGTATATTCAACATATTGAGTGCTATATCAATCACAGTTTGTTTAACCAGTTACATATAAAAGTTATTAGAGGATTACAAAATGTATAAAGATTACAAAGTAAGGTGTAAATATTACAAATTAATCTCAGGAAAGTCCACTCCACAAGGAACTTACCAGCCAAATATCAGCTCAATATCCTTAATAGTTTCTGTTGTGCGTTATCTGTATATAACGAAATAGTTTTATATGTAATGAAAAACAAAATATTCCCTTGTAGTAAGTATTTATGCAAACATCTTAGCGCTTTCTTAAGTCACTTGACGAATGTGTATTCATAGGTTCAAGGTCAAAGTTTCAATGCTTTGAAGAAATAAAATATTTCATACACACTCTGACACACGTTTTTACCTTCTTAAATGGAAAATTTTGAATCAATTTTGTTAGTACTCACTTATATAATTTAAGGACAAATATACAAAGTTTCAAGTGTATCCATTGAAGACATTTTTTATTTTACTTATTTATTTGTTTAATAACAATTGCTACAATTTAGGCTTGCCAATTAATAACATATAGTATAAATTATATCTAATTGCACAGTTAATTACATTAACACATGCGATTATAGTTTCTAACAAATTTCCAGCAATCTTTACTTAATGCCAACGTACACTTTCCAAAGTGCGTACATGGCAATTTCAATTTTAGCTTCTTGCGCCTTGTAGTTTCAGCTGTGCCTTATGTGCCAGTCAATCAATAACGAAAGAGTTTTATAAATGAATATATGTAGATGTTTGTATATGACCTGAAATTTTATTTTTTGTTATTTAACAGATTATATTTAATAGAAATTTCATTTACTACGAAGTAGAATCTATACATATACCAAATATGTATCTTTTAGAAAACTACTACTACTACTACTACTGTACTACTACTGTACTACTACTGTAAAATGCATGGCTTAGCGGTCAGAGAGCTTGAACGGTTTTCAAGAGGCGCGGGTTCTAATCCCGCTGCGTTCAAATTTCTAAATATGTCTTTTTTAATTTCCTAAGTGTGCGAATAACACTTAAAAAAATGATAAAAAAAATGTAATGATCGTGTCTGTACATGTAAGATATATAAGAAAAAATATAGTTGGGGTAATTTATCAATGTAATAGAACTCAAAACAATTATTTTAAATTTTGTTTTCTGCTTATTTGTTGGTATGTTTGTCTGCGCGTTTGTGCACGCTAATCTTAGAAACGGCTTAACCGATTTAAATGCAAATTTGATTAATTTATTATGGTAAATCTTTCCTCAACATTAAGTGTTCTTTTAATTTTAATCGGTTTATAATTAAAATCGGATTATAATTAAAAACGTTAACCTAAGAAAATAGGTTAGTCGTGTTGTTAGACGCAGGCGAAGCCGCGAGCGGGTCACTATGGATTTTTTATATATTTCTAAATTCTTTCGAAAATTTCGTCTTTTAGCAATTCAAAGTGATCGTGACTCAAGAAGATATCTCGATAAGTCTCGCGTAATTGCACTCGTTTTTTAACGACTTTATCTGATTTTTCCGAACCATATATTTTAAAAGGAGCAATTTTGAACTCTATTAACTCTTTAATAGATTCGTTTTTCCTAAAGCAGATTCAAAATCACAGACAGTGGGGCATCCATCTGGATGGACAAGCGTTTTGCGGAATAAGAAATTGGTTCGAAAGATTTATACAAAACGATTCAAAATGTGTTAGAAAGAATTTATTTTTATAAATAAAATATATTTTTAGAAAATATAGAAATTTAAACTTGATAGGTTTCGAAGTTTTTTATAATAATTGATATGGGCGTGGAAACTGTAGAATATGGTTAAATATTATATTTAGGGATTTGAATTTGAAAACCGTTCAAGAGGCGCGGGTTCAAATCCCGCTGCGTTCAAATTTTTATACGTTTTCTAAATATCTCATTTTCAATTTCCTTAGTGAGGGAATAACCCTTTAAAAAATGGTAACAAAATGGTTAAATATTGTTTCGATGTTTTTTTCAGATTCTAATTATCCTTTATTCAAATGTACTTTTGCAAGCACTTTTGAATCGTCGAATGAGCACACAGCTACTGGTTCGGAAAGCAGTTCTGTTAAGAAGAACCGGCAAGAACCTCAACAGTTGTTTAAATATAAAAATTGTTTTGTTATATTTACTTGTGGACTAAATTCAATTGACATTTTAAAATGAAACTATATTTAACCAGATTTACGCGTATATTATTAGTATTCGAAAATAAATTTTAGAAATCCCGATATTTCGGACACATTACAGTAGTCCGTGGTCCCAGGTAGACTGAGGTGGCATTCGTCTGTCAGTTAATACAATTATTATATCAAACTACCGCCAACGATATTAGATTAGCCAATACGCATGCTATGGGGTAGTCAGTAATGACCTTGTGTCAAGACACTCTGTTCTCCACTTTTCGACGCTCAGAGCGGAGAAATGAAAGTAATTTAAAATGGGTAGAACAATAAAATTATAAAAATTGTGGGTAACGAGCCCACAATATCTTTTGCAGTCAAACGCTGTAACACTTCACCACGATATCCCTGTATATATTATATTTGCAAATAACAAAAAATAATTAATCTTCTCTAACTACTCTAAAATACATAAATCAAGGGCAGTTCAGTTTGACAAGCAAACAAGAAGATCGGTGCACAAAATACCAACTTTGCAGTTGAAAAGGATGACTGATGACCTTACAATATATTGTATAGCGCTTGACCGGCGGCGATGTGTCGCGATTTGCTTACAACTAGCAAGATTAATGATACATTTAATATAAGACCAGTAATGAACTAAGTTTCGCTAATCTGCTATTCGACGCTATCACGGTCAAACCGCTAAACCGATTGTGATTGAATTTTATACAGGAATATTGGAATGAATATAGGCTATTTTATCCTATTGTTTTTAATTTAGTTACTGTAGTTTTCCAGAAATTTCATTGTTTTACAAAAAGGCCGCCGAAAATACGAGACAGCTATAATTTACGCGGACGAAGTCGTGAGCGGGTTGCTAGTATTATATGAATTATATTTACTTATGGACGCCATTGTGGCGCAATAAGACTTTATATACCATGGTTGTGGGTGCGATTCCCACTCGGGTGAAATTAAAATTATTTTATTTCTAGGCTCTGGTAACAAGACAAATCGCGGCGATGAGTTCCACTCAACATACAATATCTCTTCTTTACACTGAGTTCTCTGTACCTACCTAGTAAACTATAAATTTCCTTTTATTTAATTTAAACTGACAACTATTGGTTTTTTTTGTCTGTTGAGATAAATTGAATTCTGTCACTTAACGTGCAGCGGCCAAGTGTACGCTTAACATGATTCTACTTGGCTTACCTTTCGTAAATTAAAATTTAATAAATGTAATTATTTATTAATGTAACAAAACCACTACAAGAATCTACATATTTTAATTGATACAAGACCATTTATATTATCGTCCTAGAATTTCAATATCTATTTTAAACGCCTGCCTACTTCTACAGAAATTTTATACTTCGCCACTGTTAAAGTGCAATATCTATAACACAAGTGAAAAGTGTAAATCAGAGAATCTAAACACTAATTCCACTTATTGCAATTGTAAAAAAAACAACCAAAATGCAGCCAAACACTTTCGACCGATTTCGATTATTAATGTCAAGAGAGTTTGTTACATTAATATACCTATATACATACATGTAAAGGAATTCTACTAGTAAATCTAACCCTTACAGCGCTGTCACATCTCCCTTATACCGCCTTAGGCGAGGGGACCATTGTCCAAATGCAGGGTCACTGTACTAAAACAGGATATTGAACTAATATTGCAGTTGAATAATCCAATTAGTGTGCTGTCGATACGGCTTGAATGCAGCCTTTGATGTAACAGACTTTGCTACTGGACTACCTAAGTCAATCTTGCGGTGTAAAGGACGATCTTATTGTTATTATGTGACATATTGTAATTCTTTAATACATAAATATATAATACTGCCAAATGAAGATAATATTTATAAAATTATTTCAAATACTATTATGAATTTTGAAATGAAACTATTCTAACCGTATGAATCACTTATATTCGAAAATACATTTCAGAAAACCCGACGTTTCGAACACTTTACAGTTGTCCGTGGTCATAGCTAGACTGTGTCTGCCTGTAACCACGGTCGGAAAATATATAAAAATGTGTAAAAATCGCGAAAACCAAAAATCTTATAATATAATGAATTTACTTTATCTTTATTATAAGAAGAGGCCCGAATCGTGGTACAAGTGGTACAGCGTTTTAGTATAAACGCGATGCTTGAGTGCTCAATTCTCACTTCGCGGAAAGAATGATTATACCTCGCTCTGGTAAAAAAGTGGGGTATTGAATTCCGCCATTTCACATGCAGTCTGTCGAACTCTGTTTGAACGTGGATAAAATTTTAACAAGAACTCTCTCTACCATGTGAGAAAAGGTGTAAAGAAATAAAATGTATCTAATAGGTAGGTTCTATGTGCGTAATATGTAAATGTGATATAAAAAATAAAGAATAATAGTAAAAATAGGTAATAAGCTAATATATAAAATTATTATACAAATCTATCAGTAAAAAAATACATAAATCGTCCTTTATTAACAGTGATATCACTCCCCCTTTCTTAAATTTTCCAGGGGTTATAAGTAAAACTCGTTATACCTTGCTATTAGCAAAACAAAAGTACAATATTAGGTAACAAACATACTCGTTTGTGAATCTACAGAACTATTTAAAACCTAGACTTATTTAAAACCTAGATAAGATTGTATCTAGAATTTCAATAAAAATATCTCAATTTCAATTGCAGCCATTTAAAATACAATCAGATCGCCCCTAATTCCTTTACCTATTAAACGCAAGCTTTATCTCAACCGTCTCACGTCCACTCCAAACTATTTGTCCGATCCTAAATAATTCTATCGAGAGAAAAACAACCAATTCTCTTCACGTCACGTACTCGCTTGCGTTTTACTTTATCGTGTCCGCGTCCAGGAATTAGTCGTGACATTGATCGATGTCGGTGATGCGAACTGGTCTAATAGACCGATTGCTTCTTGTTTCGAACTAGAGTATGCCATGGGTTCACTTGGGTTAAGTTCATTTAAATTCAAGCATATAATTAAATACTATGTTTTAATTATTATAATTACTTATTATTATTGATACTAAAAATTATTTTATACTTCAAATATTTTTGGAACTTTCTTAATCAACATAGACAAGGATATTTTTTAAATAATTTCATGTGTTTAGTAATTTCACTATTTATTTGCTACCTCTCGATTTTTTTATTTTTTTGTTAATATATCTAATAATAACCTAAATTATTAAAAAAGGGTTTTAAGTTAATATAAAGGATTAAAAATATGTTATACTTGTTTATATGTATTAAAATATTAAAAAAAAATCAGAAATGAAACTTTTTTAACCGGTTTAATCGCGTATATTAATTATTAGTATTCGAAAATACATTTTAGAAAACCTGACGTTTCGAACACTATACAGTAGTCCTTAGTCACAGGTAGACAGGTCGCATTCGTCTGTCAGTTGATACAATTATTATATCAAACTATCGCCAACTGGCTGTCTCACCTGGCTGGGCTAACCACCCAGGTGCGTCATCTCATTTATATTTCTGAACATAATTTGAGACAACCGCGGGGTGTGCGCGACCATATTTTGCCGTTCCTATGTTTCGATTACAAAATGCAATGTTTCGATTTCAGAAGGAAAGTGGAGAACGGAGAGATTTGATTAAATTTTGTTCCAATAACTTGCTATGCGAGAAAAAGCACGAAACTGCTTTTTCAATAATTTACTCAGTTGACATGAGATAAAGTAATATCTTATACATAATTATTTGTATGTATATGTTATGAAAATTATATTGATTTAAAAGCCTTAAAAATCTGTACATTTTAATTTCTTAATTTCAAGAAAAGTTTATGTTAAAATCTAATTATTTAAGTCATGGTTTATATGACATTCTTATATAATACAAGGTAATTATACAACTTTACATCTACCAGAGAAAATCTCGTCAAAATCGGTCTCACCATTTCAGAGAATAGCCGCAGCAAACAGACAGACTGACAAAAAATGTCAAATATATTATTTAAGTATACATATACCAACCACGGTACAAACCGTGTATACAAGCAAACATATGCGTTTAGTAAGAAGTGATTTTTTTCTAATATTATAATCAAACACTCCAATTTTAGGTTCTTAAATTGTCTATGATATACTATTTTTTGTCTACGATATAGGACATGAATAACGGACAACGGATGTGTACCCGTTACATATTTAAAAATTTTTATTAACTTATCTCATTATGAATGTAAATTTATTATGTTTAAATAAGTATATAATACTGTATGCACTTCTCTGCATTCTCTTGTGTTAAACCCTTAATCTATTGGTTGCCTGGAAGAGTTTGTTTCTTTGTGTAATAAGGCCGCCATTGCACATATAATTTAAGTGTATCTATGTTATTTAGTCTAAATTGTAATTTATTGTGCAATAAGGGGTTTATGATTCATATTAGATTCTGATAAACATATTTTTTCTATAAAACTAGGAATGATATGAAATAACTTTATAACACGCTTTGTCATAATCTAACAACAAACTATATAAAAAAAAAAAAAAAAAAAGAATGGTTGGTCATTATACTCACTTATACATTGTAATCACTCCACAGGATTCTGGAACTTATTACCTACCAATTAATTTCCTACCTCAATATTCGGAACAAAGATATTACTCGTACCACAATGACAAATATGAAATCGCGTCTAACAAACTATGCTATTAGTAAAATTAATTATTTACCATCGAGTTCTGAGCGTTTTCTTCCTTTGACCATATCGCTAGAGTCGCCAATCTGCTAAGAGGCAAGTTGCCGATAGAACATTTATTCATGAGATCCAAATCCATAGCTTTCAGATGAGAAGTAAATTGCAGTTTAAGTTTTTGTTGTATCAACGTGCTTATTTAAATATTATATTTTATTTTTACTTTATATATGTAGGAAGGTTGACTTTTTAATACCTACTTGAAATTAAAATTTAAAAAACCTTTTAAAAAGACCATCAAAACGCAGTGGGATAATGTTATACTGTAAACACGATTGGTTGTGGGTTCGATTACCACTCGGTTAAATAATTTCTCCGTCCTAAAAGGACAGAGAAAGCAGAGAGTGGAGTGTCTTGATTCTCACTTATAACCCTCCTATGATATAACGCATGAAGCTGAAAACAAACAAATACGAATAACCTCTGGCTTGTGGAAAAAACTTGGCATATATTTATTAATACGCAAGATATGCACGACGAAGTAAAATTACAAATGACATTGTATTACATTCTACTTGAACATTCTAATTATCTGTTATGGAATTTTGAATACATTCGAATATTAAACTGGAATCGTGAAGAGCACAGCGCTACCTGAATGTACGAATCACCTCTTACTGAGTTGTAAGTTAGTTTCGAATCACTATTATACATCGTTGCCTTGTAATCTTTGAAATTATCAAAACATACCGTGAATCATATTTTTAGAAAACGTATACAAATTTGAACGCAACGGGAAAAAATTCAAACGTTTTCTACTGGTTGTTGTACTATGAATTAACTATTTGTATAAATATATATATATATATATATATATATATATATATATATATATATATCAAATAGTTACAAAAAATATATATTATTTCCAGCCCTGGTACTTAATAACAATATTTAAATTATTTCCATTTCCATTTTCAATATATTTTTTAATTACATTTACTGGTTTTGGAAAGCGTCGTTGAGTTCTGCCACTCAATGCAACGCCTCTGATTTGTGTAGAATGTGGAGAATATAATATCTTGACACCAGGATCTCTACTGCACTACTGTGTGCAAGAAAGCGGCATATACAAATATGCATTGCGCAGGATTTAAATCCAATATTAGTTGGGTTCATTCTCATGCCAGGACTACAATGTAGTACTTTTTTATTAATAATATAATTATTATTACTCGGTTCATTAAGATATATATTAATTTTACCATACTGTTAAGTTACAGTTTATGTAGACGGGCAAATTATATAAAGATTTTGATCGTCAATTGATCAAAATTACGCAATGTAAGCGTTACAATTAGTCAGTGTCTACAGAATTTGTGAGATACATTTCATTGCATTTGCATTGAAATAGCAACTGTCTTTTGTCCTTTGAAACTATATATCTTGAAGATGGCTTATTTGGTCTAAGAGAGTATTGTAACGAGAAATGTTATCATTTCATTAGTTCAAAATTTGATGAATAAATTCTGTAATATTTTATTTGGTTTATTTATTTCCCATTTTACCGTTTAAGACGTTTAAGAAGTTTGGTTTTATGAACATTACTTTAATATGTATAGTAATTTATTATGCATAGAGCAAACCGTGAAACAGTGTAAAGTTGCATATTTAGGACATGTGCTTAGTTAGACATGGCTGGTACGAGCTTTTACGATTCAAACATAATTAAGGGAAAATTTTCCGGAAGGAGTTAAAAAAAATCTGACATCGGACGGAAATCAAAAAAGTGCTGTACAAACATTCCGCCACAGTGATTTATTTTGAACATTTAGGAAATTATCCACCAACAATTTTGTATGATAATAGCCACAGTAGTATAAGCCTGTGTCGCGTCACAAGCGTTGTAACAAAGAATTATATATTTCTAAACTTCCAAATACATATAAGATTAACAAAAAAAAAGAAATTTTCTAGTACAAAAAAAATGTGCCAAAATAAAAAAATGAGATCTGTATGTGTGATTAAAAGTGTGGTTCTTGTATGTTTCTCCCTGTGTGTGTATAAGTCAAAAGAAAAAGTTAGAAAGACACTATAAGAATAAGAAGTACTTAAGTACAACAGAACATTTATATCTATCTTTGCATACAAATGTTCAATTCATATATAGAGCGTCTTCAAAATCTCGCTAAACGCTTTATTTACAGTCTACGTAAGTATGACCGGTTTACTCCCATACGTTCAAGGAGGTCTTGTGTCATACCGATGCTTGAGAGCAACACAAAATTCATTTAATAATTTCGAAATCAGACAGCACTTATCAAATAATAAAATGACCATTTTATTTTATATTCATTATTGTATATATAGTTATATTATATATGTATTCGAATAGGTATGTATGTATTTATGTATATTTTTATATATGTAATGTGAATTGTACTGTTTTTTTTAAAGTGCAATAAAGAATATATATATAAGTGATCGCTATGTGTCTGTGTAATAGAACCCAAAATAATGTTCTATTTGTTTGTCTGTGCGTTTGTTTACGCTTATCTCAAAAACGGCTTAGCCGTTATAAATGCAGTTTTGAGTATTGTATTTTGGTAAACTTCCCTTAACGTTTCGTTTTTATTTCAAAAAGTTCATTAATAAAAAGTTACAATATATTAGATTTCAAAACAAAAAAAACAAACTAACTACTAAGAGTAAATCATTTCAAAATAAGGATACAAAATGAAATAAGACACTTTAGTATGTGAAGGGCTCTTGATCAACGCCATCTGTCTTCACCGAGCGTGGATGACCCTCACTGATCATACATATTTATGTAAGGGATGGTTGGTATGGCTTTCTGTAAAACCGCTTTTACTAAATGCATATGTATATACGGTATATATGCCAAAATACTATTTTTACAATTTTTGTCTGTCTATATATATGTAACTTGTAATGTAGTTATGCCACTTATTAACCATGTTCAATAACCAAGGAAGGTATTTTCAGCAAGATTAGACGCCGGGTCATAAGCTGGATCGAAACTAACGTTTCGGACTTCATCAGAGCTGAAGACTGATCGTCATCTATTTATGATCTTACTCCACTGCATAATGTATTATGGTCACTTTTAGAGAACAAGGCTTGCTTTAAACGCCATGATAATTTGGAGTCCCTAAAACAATTCAAACGATTGGCTGTAAATAAATTTTCCATAGAAAGAGTGCGTGCTGCTATTGATAACTGACCTCAACGTTTAAGGGACTGAATTGCAGCCAACAATGAAGACCACTTCGAATAAGCTTTATATAGTTTTAATGGTTTTATATTCATGTATTAAACAAACAAACTGTAATAGTAATAAATGTTACGTACAATAAATATATTTGTTTTCTTTGTACCAATATGTACAGCAAAAGTAAATATACATAGAACGTATGGCTTAGCGGTCAGAGCGCTCGGACGGTTTCCAAATTGCGATTCGAATCTCGCTACGTTCAAAACTTTATACGTTTTCTAAAAATTATATTTCATATATCCTAAGTATTAAAAATACAATTTAAAAACAATAAAATGACTTAAATATTTTTACGTTACGTTTCAAGTACTTAATAAGTACTTGGATATTGGATATAATGGATTCTTAATACGACCCTTTGTAAATTATATTAGAAATAATAATATTATTAATATATCTAAAGCAATTAATAATTATTAGACAAATTTATATACAACTTACTCTTAATTATAACTTAAAGTATTCAATATTTATTGACTTAAATGTAGGTATGTACCAAAACAGGGTAATGAAAATATATTAAATATAATCCTCCCAAATGGACATCAAACCCAAGACCATAACGTCTACGAGCCAGACGTTGTGACGCAGTGAGACGTCACTGCGACGTGACGGCTTTTTTTACATTTATGTAAGCACAATAAAAAAATAATCAAAGTACAAAAATAATCCAACAAATGTTTATTTTGTCGATGGCATTATTTAATTAGTGTAAAATACAATATTTTCATACTGTCGGGCATCACTAACACGTGTCTCGCTGCAGCTTCAGGCGAATTACATTTATTTTCAATTGTTTAAAGCTATTTCGCAATTTCAAATGTATCATATAAGAGTAAATACATTTTTATGTAATACTATTGCAATTAATATTGGTAAACGAATAATTAATTTACAATAAAGCGATGTTTGAAACTCTTAGCCAGATGTGTCCCTTTCATAACAGAATAATTTTGTAACAGACCACCTGATGTTGATTATCAAAGAACTCATTGTACTGAATTTAATTGGGCAAAGGCGATAAAGTTAAAGCCTAGTTAGGGAAGTTAATAAAATTGTATAATAATTTAACAGAGGCCGTCGTGGCCTAGCGGAACAGCGTCTGATTGTAAACGCGATTGGTTATTGGTTCGATTTCCAGGCGGGGATTTTTTTATAAATAAATTATTTTTAGCTACGGTGTGTAAGACAAATTGCGACATTAATGTCAACCACTCCATGCGAAATGTATCGATTTCGACAATAAAAAATATTCCTCTGAGCAGAATTCGAACCCACTATCGTCACCTTTTATTACACCGTGATAGAGTAGAAATTGCTAAGCTATTAGATCAACATATATAAACAATCTAAATAATTAACCTAAACGAAATATGAATACTACAAGAAGCTTTAAAATAATTTCACAGTTATAAAATAAAACTAAATCAAAATACATATATTATTTCCAATATTCGCTTTAACGTAACGTAATTCCAATCCCCTCTTCCATAGTCCAAGGGCTCTACAACCAAACGAGATTTACATAAACTTTATAAGCTTTATTTTTTCATATCAACATTACTTCCTATGGGTAAATACATCATTAGCTATACATTTTTTATGGGGCGTAAATCGAACCTACAACTTGTTTATTAAGTCCACATGACCTATTTTTACCCTTTTACCATATAATTTTACTCATTTTACCCCACGAGGGAGACAAGCAAAAGCGAACAGTTTAGAAGAATAAACTTAATTAATTAGGAAATTATTACCCTTTTTTTAATTGGACATCCGCTATCGGGCTACATTTTTTATGTGATTTTCCTATTAGATATGTGATAAAATATGCTTTATGTGAACTTTGTGCGGTTGAAGGGTTGAAAAGGGTTGAGATTATTAAAAAATGAGCTGATTTATTTATTATTATATTAAATTAAAAAAATTAAAATAGCAAATGCTAGTGATACTTCTCTCCATAGTCTATTATTTATTTATTTTAAAAATATTGTGTTGGATCTCGGAATCTAATATCACTTTTTATATTACAGGACTAAAAAAATATCAAAACAAATTTTCAATCGGGAAAAATACGAACCTACGGCCTAATATATCGCCGTCAGACACCTTTTAAATGCACATTGATGCCGTTTAGTATTTATATATATATATATATAATAGTTTAGCAAATTTTGAAATTCTATAGACAAAGAAAAAAAAAAGTACAATTTTACCCGTGACGGTACGTAGCCGGTATATGCGTTTGGGGTGAGAGGTTGTTTGTGCACACCAATGTAGCCATTTATCTCCAAAACTACTATTCTGATTCTAATGCGATTTTCAGTGATAGGTTTGAGTTTAATTATAGTTAGAGTTAAAAGCCTTCTAACCTACGTACGAGTTCTAAGTGATTATAGTGAACAATATATAAGTAACGTGAGTGACTTTATTTTATTTATATCACCTACATTTTCATCCACTTAACTGCAACTGGAATGGGAAAGTAGTAGGAATTTAAATATAAATTATTCAACTTAGTGGGAATCGAACCCACAACCATCGTGTATATCAGCGTAGTCACTATCCCATTGCGCCACTACAGCCGCAAATATAAATATAATTGTATAAAAGCAGTCCATGGGGAACAATTGAATTACTCGTATCCGCCGCTCGTAAGTTTTATAGTGTAGGCTCCTAATAAGATATTTTTTGCTGAATATTTCAGAATGTATATCAAATTAGAGGGAGCTTAAACGCATAACTATTTGAAATTTGGTAAAAAATTTAATTTAACTAGCAACTTCAAAAAGGTCTAGGCTATATTATTTAACTCTTTATGCTTCACGCTTTTTGCCGCACAGCAAGTTAGACAAAGAGAAGCTAGTGTCAAGACACTTCGTCCTCCACTTTCCGCCTGAATTCGAGACATTGTGTGTTGAGTGGAGGAACACAACGCCACGATTTGTCTACCAGAGCGCAGATTTATTTCTTCCATCTAGTAGTACTAATATAATTATATTTAAATTGTTTAAATATAATAATTATCTGAGTAGAAATAGAACCAACAATCAATCGCGTTTACAGTCAGAGTCTGTTCCACTGCGTCAAGAATGCCTCAAAAATTTTATTTTGCATTTAATATTGTATAAATTATATGTAAAATTAAAATGTTGAGGCTATTTCGTACTATATTGTATTATAAGTACACAATATAACATAAGCATCTTATCTAAGTTGTTACAAAAATCTTACATATACAAAATACAGGAAAAGTGTAAATACTAAAAAACTTGTAAAAATTGTAAGGCGCTGTTTGTCGATAGTAACTCCCCTATCGTTACAGGCATATCTACATAGTTGGTGTTACTGGTAATATTAAATTAAAATGTGTTTAATGCTACACTTTTAGTAATACTGTTTCTTTATCCCAATAAATAAAAAAAGACTCACAGTATGACGGAATCTAGATTCTGTCAAGTTCTGTGCGGTCGCATTCGTAGTCTCGCAGCACAGCCAATGCAACCGTTAACTTTTAATTCGAGTAGCGTAAAATATAACGCGAATCCCTATCGCTTATCGAACACTTGCGTAGTTAAGAAGCCGTGATTTTCATTGTTTATATCAGCCAATTAGTGATTTCGAAGTCCTTTTACCTTTCCGGTAAGTCATATATTTATAATCATGTATACATATAGTCATATAAAGTATACTTCAGTCATATTTATATTTATAGTCATACACACTTCACTCAGTGTAAAATAGTTTGGTTTTGCTTCCATAGGTACTTAATGATTTTTGAAATATCAACTTGACTAGAAGTTGCCTCGTAATTTTAAGCTTGTTAGCTGCTATTAGTGTTGGAAAATAATTGAAGGGTCCAATTACTAGCAATTTTGGTTTCTTATTCTAATTATGTTGTAAGTTTAGTACAAAAGCAATATTATTTTTGTTTTTTTCTGAAACGTATTTTATTTTTCAACCTACTAGTATTTATATATGTTGTGGTCATATGGTAGATTGTAGCCAAAAAGGATCCGCATAGTAGTTGATAATGTCGTCAAACGATGGGTCTGGTCAAAGTACATCATGATCTGACCAATCGATACTTGAGCATTTAATGAAATGCAAACATTTCATGATATCGTCGATGGTTCCATGAAATCGAAAATTTACGATATGGCTATGACACATATACATAGATTTGTCGTCATACACGTATGCAATAAATGTAATATAAATATAAATGATTTAAGAAAAGGCATTCCTACAAGAGTTCCGCCACTCAACACGATATGTCCCGATCTCTATTCGAATAAAGCTTGACACAAAATTTTATTCTATGCTAATAAAGCGTAAAGATACTAAAAAAGACGTAATTAAAATACTTAAAATTATAGCTGAAGAAATTATTTTTAATGTATTACTTTAAAAGTAGCCATTAAGTTGTGAAACGATAATTGTTGGTTTGATTTCCACTAAGAAAATAAAAATTCTAAATTTTAATTTTAATTTTAGTATTCTTTAAATAAGCAAGATGCTTGAAAAGGCCAATGTCCAGCAGTGGGGCTCGAATGGCTGAAACGACAATGGCGAGACGAAATAAGCAAAAAGCATAGAAAGGAGTTTTGGCTTCAAAAACGCATTACATAAATAAAATAATTTATCACTCTACACAAAAACCCCCGTTTATTTAATATTGAGGTTAGTAAAGGAAATCAACAACACATGGTGACCCTTAGACCCTTGGTCTTGCCGGAGATAAGTTCGTTGATTCAATAAGGAAGAGCTTTTAAGGTTGATTCTTTATTATTAGATTTTTGCAGTTTGTTTAGTCGCATTGAATTAGATTATGAAAGGTACAAATTTGGGTAGGCTTGGATTTATATTATTACTAGCTCTGCCCGCAACTTTGTCCGCAAGGAATTTTAAAATCAAAGCAGCCTAAGTTAGTTCTTATTACATCAAATATCTGCTAGTGTAAGTCCCGTCAAAATCTGTCCAGCCATCTCAGAGATTAAACGGAACAAACAGAAAAAAATTGTATAAGTGCATTGTATCTTTAAAAATGAGGCATAATCTATAAAAACAATAAAAAACGACAACAAGTTATTCATATAAACTGCACGAGATGCCAAAATTCTTGAATATTTTTGGATAAAAAGGTATACATAGGTAGGCATGGGTGGGTATTTTTAAATCTGTGGGGAAAAGCGTCAATGAAAAGGTTTTAGCATAGCAGGATACTCATAGAGAACCTAGTGTCAAAACACTACATTCTCCTTATTCCGCCCGAATTTGAGACGTTGCGTGTTAATCTTCTTATATATTTCCTATTTTATTATTATTTTTTATTTTATATGCCTTCATTAACGCGTTCCGAAAGCCATCTATAAAATATATAAGTCACAATACTTTGTGATAATCTCAAAGTGCTTGAAAACAAAAATGTCAGTAATTAATCTTACCCTTTCACGAGCCGTTAGCGACTGCAAATAAAAACGTTTCAGCTTAAATTTTTTGCCTCATTAACTAAAAATATTAACAAACTATGGAAATTTAATATGTTTTATAAATATATTGTAGATTAATATCGTAAAGTGATTCTGAGTCTGAGACTGAAATGTCTTCTTAAAAAGAGTAGTTTGAACTTAATATACAAATAAAACTGGTTTACAGCTTTTTAAGGTTGTTCTTTCGTTGAAACGTTTAGGTTGTGTTGATTTTGATACGGCTCTGCACAAATGTAGGTGCTTTATTGTCTTGTGAGATACAAGGCACCAGTGAATATGAAATCACCCTGCTCAATACACACTACGTATACTTTTTATGTCTAATTACATCCACTTGGCACATATTCGTAGCCCATCAAAATAGTCTTCGGTTTTGAGCAACTAAAATCTAAAAGTTGCCAATTGAAAACACATGCAATATTTGCAAAAATATACAATTGTATCGAGTTTCGCCGGCGCCGAACACAGCAAGTCGGTTTCCTGTGATGGTGTGCCGTGTCGGTAATAAAAACTGATTGCTAGCTTTCTTTTTAAATTAAAATTACACTATTAGCCCTAAAACTAATTTATTTAAAATGATTACTTATTCATATAATAATAATATAATAAATATGTTTGTCTCAAATTATGTACAGTAACCAATTACACACAGAAATAAAAGTTCTATTTAAGTTGTACATTAAATCTCGTATAAATGAACTCTGGTACCTTTTTAGTTTCATTTTTATTATATATAGATATAGATGTATACTACGTATTAGCAAAAATGTATGCACTTTATTATCCTCATAATTAATCTTATATCTCTTATATCTATACATACACATGCTGACATGCTGACTGATGTTATCGGAGTTCTTGGAGGAGGAGGATGAGGAGGAGAGGAGGAAATCCTTGACTTAAAGGAGGAGTAATTGAACAGCTTGAGCATCTCCGAAACATCTACATAAGGTTCGTTTTTGGACTTCGCAAGTACGGACATGTTTCTGAATTTCGTCAAAAACTAAAATGGCTCCCAATTCGACTTTGCCGGAATACTCACGTTCTCTGTGTTCTGTATAATGTTCTCTTCAGTCCATCTTCCCCTTCATATATCAAAGAACGTTTAAGTTTTTATTTGATTCACACGACTTTCCTCTCCACTCCAAGTTTAACTTGACTCTTAGTATTCCTTGCCACTCTTCTTTCTTTTATACAAATTACTTCTCTGTCAAATCTGTCCGCTTATGGAATTCCTTACAACATACAGTCAAACAAGCAAAAACGTTAGAAACATTTAAAAAAAGATTATTATTTCACACTCAAATTTAAATTTAAATAGGTTATTTTATTTCTCTTCATAATGCAGTATGTTTAAATATGTATATGTATGTATATAACTATACATGTATGTATGTTTGTTTTTTAATATGTATGTATGTATGTATGTGGAATGTATATTTGTGTTTATATATGCTGAAATATGTGTGAATCGATATTATGAATCGATTTACTTTGTGCACCCCTTCCCATACCAATTATTCTCCCTCTACCCAAAGGTTACCTGGAAGAAATCGCTCACTTAGCGATAAGGTCACCTATTGTACTGTAAACATTTTGATTAATGTTGTATAACATTGTTTTTTATTTATAATTTTTTTCGGTGTACAATAAAGAGTTATTACTACATACTAAAGAAATCTATCAGGATTCATTATATTCTTGAAATCAAAAAACCTGTATTATGATTACAGTTCAATCAGTCACAAGTGAATGTCGTAGGTAACGCCGCAACAGTAGGTCACCTCGTTTGGGAATGTATTACAGCTTCATGTCTACAGCGGTCGTAAAACTTTATGAACTTGGGTTCTTAACCTATCTGTGACAATCTGATGACGTAGAGTAGTTTTGTTACTATAAGGTAGTATTATCTTGGCTAAATTACAGGTAAAAAAATTGAACAGCTTACAGACGGTTATCCGATATGAATATTTGGAAGTGTTTGATTAACATTTCAAAATATAAAAAATATGTAATAAATAGCATTATCTCCTGCCAAACGACTGTTCGTAGAATAGTCTTTGGGTAGTAGAAATTTGTAATAATCTCTCTACAGAGATGCTAACAACAAAAATAAGCGTATAAGAATTTCGATGCAACTGGATGTAGAACGCATGGCTTAACGATCAGAGTGCTTGGACGGTTTACAAGAGGTGCGGTTTCGAATTCCGCTACGTTCCATTTTTTATACGTTTTCTAAATATTCTTTTAAATAGAATTGAAAAAAAAGGTTATCTGATATCCACAGAACTATGCCTAATATATATATATAATCATTACATAATCAAAATACTTATTACACAATATAAAGATCTAGGTGAATCAATCGTGGTGCAGTGGGACAGTATCTGACTGTAAACGCGATTGGTTGTGGGCTCGATTCCCACTCGGGGCAATGCAAAATAAGACAAGGAGCGGTGCTGAGTTCAGCCGATCAACACGCAATGTCTTGAATTCGGGCGGAAAGTGTTGACACTAGGTGACTGACAATCTATGACTACCGTAATATGCGGGAAAAATTCTGTAAAAATAAAGACCTACAATATTTATGAAATCTATACACAAGTAGTGAATTGGATTCTCACACGGTGTAATGATAAGTTTATTATCTTCATTCATCCAGCATCGGTCTTCTAGTTCTGGTGAACAGGATAAAACTCGGCTTTGAGATCCACTACTCAACACGCAATGTCTCGAATTCAGATAGGTGGAGGAAAAGGGAGTGTCTGAACACTTTGTACTCACTAACTACCCGCCATAGGAAAAGCGTATAGATGCTTTTTTATAATAAAATCATTTTTTTTTTCATTAAACAAATATTTGTAACATTTAAAAAACTAAAAGAAACATGTAGAATTTGAAGCTTTAAGAAGATCGTTATTGTTTACAAACTCCATAAAGTCTGAATTTGCGCACGAACGCCTGAGAGAGAATATGATTTAAGCTTACAGAAATTGTTTTAAAGGCAAGTAATCAAGAAAAAACCCGAAATCTCGAAATGTTCTTTTAATTGAGAATTTACTACGAAACGTTTATTCTTTCTCTTTAAATCGATTTATATTTGTTAATTTAAAATTATTTCTAGTTATAATTAGTATCTATTTCGATATAATATAGTATATATAATATTTTATAATATTATAATATTTCTATATAATATATATATAATAGTTATAATTTATTTCTAGTCTAGTAATCCCTATTGGATTTCTGGAACTGTCACCCAGTTAAATCAAAGTTAAACATTATTATTCAAAATAACAAGTTACAAAGCCGTTTCGGAGATTAGCGTGCACAAACAAACAGACACACAGGCAAATAAAAAAGGTAATTAAAAATCATTATTATTTGTATATTACATTGATAAATGCCCGTAACAATTGTTTCTTTTTCCCTGTACAGACCGCGATCAGTTACAGTTTTATTATATGTAAAGATAAGTCGGTTCACTATGCATCATTACTCTGTGATATAAACGCTGAGATTTCAATAACGACATCCGATACGTGATTGCTTGAAGATGTTCTACATAGCGCTATTAAGTGACAGACTGACTCGGCAATTTAAATGCATATAATACAAATACAATATATTATTACTAAGAATTTAGTGAACGCGGCGTTGGGTTCTGCCATTCAAAAACTGTAAAGTGTTAAAGTAATATAATTAAGCTAGTATATATATTTATAAAGCTACTAAATTTACACTTTTATTTAGTTTGAGTTTTAAGCTATGAAAATAATATAATATTTAAATATTTACATAGTAAAGTAGAAAATGAACTAAATTTTAAAATTCGTATCTTGTGTACCAATAAAAAGGAATAAGAGATCAAAGAAAATAAGAAGAAACAAATTCGACTAATAAATAAACTCAAATAGACACAATAAGGGCAAGGAGTAATGACCCCGAACCTTTCGATGAATGTTTAACTTCAAGTAGGGAATTCTTAGAGCTGTTTTACAGCATATAATATTTTTTTTCGGATTCTTTGTTTGTCAAATTTAAATGTACTAAACTTTCATTAATAATCTAGTATCAAGACACTCCCGTCTCCTCTTCCGCGGTGCTTTGCCTTATCAGAAAGGAGAAATTATAACAGTTTGAGGGTATCGAACCCACAACGATAGTTTCTATGGTCGAGCGCTGTACCATATGCCCCGATGACTTTAATAATAATATAACATTATGTTCATACATTGTTCGCATTACAAATGTACCTGCAATATACGAGTACATATGTAAAGTAAACCTAAGATAATTTGAAAACTATTTGAGAAGAATAACATTAATAAAATATATTAGATTTTTGTTTCAACTTCCCGATTCTTCCTACATAGCAGGATAGTCAGTGAAAATCTAGTGTCAAGATACTCCGTCTTCCACTTTCTGTCCGAGCTAAATGCCGGCAGTGGGAGAGCTAAATGCCGCGCTTTGTCTTTTTCACCAGAGCAGAGAAATGAAAATAATTAAATTATGATAATTCTAGTGAGTGGTAATCAAACCCACGACTAATCACGATTTCAGTCAAATACTATACTCCGCCACAATGGCCTCAATTGGTTTCACTACTAGAATTTCCGCTACCCTTGTATAAATTAGAAGTAATACCAACCCAATGACTTTACCTTCTCCCACGTCTATACAGATAGTCACTGATGAGGTCAGATAAGGCACAGGCTTTCTTATTTATTGCACGGACATCGGACAAATGTGGCGAACTGTTTTTTTCTCTAATACCGTTAACTCTGATTAACTATGCCTATGGTTTTTCAAGGGTTAAAGATTAGGTACCAATCTTTTGTAAATGGGATAATTGTTTGCACTTTTGCACTTTTGCACTTTTGCACTTGGTCGCACTTGGTCAAAGATAAGCAAAAGGAAAAAGCTTATAGAATATTATTTCGAAATCAATGTGGCTAGTCGTTTAATCGCAAGGTGGTGGTGGTGGTCACAAAACGTGGTATGTACGTAATAATTAAATTCGTTTCCATAGTTTAATATACAAATATACCATGGATACGAGTTACAGAGGAGTATGGAAAGATGAAAAGTTAAATATATATGTATAAGAAATGAGAAAGCCTATATTTTGCAGATTTTCTTTTACACTACCATACACTTTTGTATAAAGTGATATACTATTCGTTGCTATGCAACGTGTATTTAATGTGCCAATGCAGCCACTAGAACTATTAAATGTGTCTGAGCTCAACACACTCACTAAAAACACTAAAATAACAATTCAATAGTACAGAGACAGTACACAGAAAATTGACTTGTAAATTAATAAATACTAAAATTTACCAATTTTCAGCGTCCTATCTTACAATATTTAGTATCAAATAACTATAAATGTATAGAAAGCATAATAATTTGTATAATAAAGTAAATGAAAAACACCCACCGTTACCCACCACGCTACAGTGGGTGATCTAAGGTCCTAAAGATTAGTAATTAAAATGATTTTAGTCATATTATAAAAGACTATACCTTACTCTAGCATTGACTAAGATATTATACTATAAATTTTAGTACTAAAATTCAAAAGCTCATTTCTCCATCAATATGCATCGCGTCGTCCAGTAAACGTGAATTTACATTTACGATGAATGTGACACGGTTCCGGAACAATAAAATCTTTATGGCTATTGCCTCACATCGCCTTTACGTTGATCCTGGTTTAGAACCCTATCGAACTATTCTCAAACTTCAAATAACTAGTTGAGATAAAATTAATATATCTATTATATATTATCTTGGCGGTGAGTCCGACAGTACCGTCCGTTTCCGCAAGGGTCTGCACACGGGCGGTCTGCAGAAAGGCATTTCCCAGCGTCACAAAAAAAATTTACTAAAAACGGAATTAGTTGTGAGCTCGATTATATTTAAATTATTTTAATTTTTTCACTCTGGTCAAGATTAAGCGCGGTGTCATTTTTCGCCACTTTACTAGTAAAGTCTCGGATTTAAATTAAATTATGTATTATATTAATGTGTAAAGGACAAAGTTGGTATCCATTTAAATGAAAATAATGCGTTTGTAGAAGTATGAAATTCGGATACATAATATTTAAATAAAGAAGAAGTTATACGAATGTAATATTTTTATTAATAACTAGCGACCCCCTCGCGGCTTCGCCTGCGTAAACTACATGACTAAACTATTTAGTTTTTAACCTGCTTGCGTTCTCACTTAAATTTAAAACTTTGCTTAAATTTATACATTAAGTTGTTGTAACTTTTTTGTTTATATACCGATTGGTATAAAAAAAATACATGAATGAACAATAAATGTTATGGAAAGTTTATCACAATACAAAAGTCAAAAAAACATTTAAGTCGGTTAAGTCGTTTCTGAAATTAGCGTGCACAAACAAATAGACAAACAGATAAACAGACATTTCTATTACATTGATAAATATCCCTAATAATATTTTTTTTCATATATCTTCCATATACAGACAGCGATCAGTTAGATATTTATAACATAAACTAACTACAAATAAATTAATTTGTAAAAAACAAGTTATACACACTAAATATATTTTTTTTCATTTCGTCGCTCTGCTGACAAGACAAAGCACGGCGTTGAGTTCCGCCACTCAACGCGCAATGTCTCGGATTGGAGCGGTGCGTGAAATGATACTAGGTTCTCTCTGCCACCCTGTTTTCTGGGAAAAAGCGTGAAGTTGACATACGGAATGCTATGGCAACGTGTATTTTACGCATCACCAGGTTTTCCAGTGCCACGTAAGATACTATGACAGCATATCAACAGTACTTTTATTTAGCCATTTTTACCCAACTTTACATATAAAATCGAATTGACTGATTGAAAAAGACAAAGTGGCGTTATAAAATTTAATCCCCAACACGGTTGCCTGTGCGCGGTGGATCCAAACTATTCGTTAATTGAACTGTTAGTCTCGTAAAGCGGTACTAATTACATTGCGGATGCAGACGCGGCTAAAAAATTATTTTTCAAATACGTTCCATATTATATAATCTATGGGGGTTTGGGATATTGAATTATGAGATAGATAACTAGCTTGGTACATTTTATAGCTTCGCGGTGCAGTAAGTGCGTTTGACTGTAAACACGAACGTTCTAGATACGACTCTCACTCATGAAAATAATAAATTTTTAAATATTTTCATTTTGTGGCTTTGGTGTGATAAAATGAAACGTTGAGTCCGCTACCACGGAAACTAGGGTGGTCCTGCCTACGCTATAATGTATGAAAAAGCTCATGGTTTTTCAAACTGATATTAAAATTTATGTCTTAACCCGCTTTCCTCTAGGATCTAGGATATAGAATGGGTGGAGAGTTATAATATAGTGAGACAACACTCTGATACCGAGTTTAGTCTATATTAAAAAATATATTTGTACTGTAGCCTAATTTTCTATTTTATGTTTTATTTCAGATTATAGAATATTTTGTGCCAATAGCCAACGGCATTCAGGCCAACGTGACGTAATGGGATACCGTCTCACTGCGAACGTTACTGGTCGTAGATTCGATCCCCATTCGGAGAAATGATTAAAATTTGAGTTATTTTACCTCTCCTAGCCTGGCAGGCTGTCAAAGCAACGTTGCGTTCCGCACTAGGTTTCCCTTACATTTTCAACTGTCACCGATATTTTGCGGCAAATATAACACAGTGAGATATCAATCTATTCTATATATATCTTTTTAAAAACATTACGTATTGAGTCACCGGTACCTAATGTAAAGCTTAACCAGAAAAATATGTACTTATATTGAAAATATTAATTCTCCACCGGATAAAAGCTCATACTACTTAGTATTCTTTACTATGCACGTATAAAATAATTTACCAAATTTACACAAAATCTACCATTCAAAAATCAAGCAAACACAGGTTACGCTAGTTTACTTATATCTAAAACTATACACTATTTCTAATTATAAGGGGGAACAATACGTAATGGAGGTGTAATCTGGTTAGTTCATCATCGACGGCGATGATTGCGCTGATGATGGAACGGCGAGCGGCAATAATCCTTTTAGTTGCGTCTGATGGAAAAACTAGTTAGTCTTAACGTGATATGCGCCTTAATCATTAAGTAACGGGCTTTTGTATATGACTTTGTCTGATTAGACTTAAATTGATTGTTTTTTTTATGAACCGTAAATTCCGTCTACTATATATTGACAATTCGATTCATTGATTACATGTTAGCGATAATTATACTTTACAGCTTTAGTATTTAAGCCAGTAGGAACCAGCCACGACCGAACCATAGTGTTGTTGCTCATATTCCAGTACCAAGTCCCTCACACCTAAACCTAGTCTTTGGTTTAATATATTTAGAATAAAAATTGATGTCTGTAGTAACTTTTTTTTAGATTTATATAGAAGTGTATAACAAAGACATAAATAATAACATTAAAAATGACGAAAATATCAATTGCATATTTATATGTATAGTGTTAAAACAAAAGACTTGCTTAAACAATACCAATTCTTAGTTCTCAGTAACCAGCTTCACGCTTTTTCCTGCATAGCAAGTACGTTAAAGATAAACTAATGTCCAACCATTCAGTCTCCATTCTCCACTCGAATTTGACACAAAATCTAAAAGAATGTGACAAATTTATGTATAATGCAGTAAAAAGTACATATTGTTAATTATAATACAGTAGGTATTAGTAAATGAGCGCGCTTGCTCCCGACACGGTGCGGGAGGGAAGCGTCGCAATGATTTACGTCGCTTGCTCACTTGTTCGATGCTAATCGTGTGCTAAGCAGTTACTTGATTTATGATGTCGGATTTAAGTACAATTATTTTTAGATTTTTTTAGTAAGCTTATATTTATTAGTAGGTTATAAGTGAATACAAAATTCTTCTCTATTTACCTGCTTAGACTCTTAACTCTTATTTGCCTTTTTGTCTTTTCTCTTCTTGAATTTCAGTACAATTCTGACCAATATATTTTATTCTGTTTTAGCAATACAAATATCAAAAAGTGTATTTTGTTCTTTATATATATATATATATATATAGACAGATAAAAAGAGAAATAATTATGACGAAAAGGCCCCAAAAAGTGCAGAGCAGAATATTTTAGCATTAAAGCCTTTCCCACAAACAAAAAATAAGTACACAAATTTACGTATTTAAAAATTTCAGTATATTGATTCTTATTTAAACAATAGTTATAGTAACATTATTGTCCAATAACTAAATTTGAGTACTTCCCTAACCGTATAAAAGAATATAAAGACGGAGTGATCGCGCGTCGATATATTGAGTTAATGGGCCGTGAAGGAAATGGGGCGAGTAGTGCTGACCGAAATGTATACATAAGTTAGAGTATATTATTATTTTTGTTAGTACGTTATTTATTTAAAACTTTGTCTGTCTATGTGTTTATAATTATAATAAAAGCCGCGGGTTCGATATTAGGATGCAACCCTTTTTTGTGAGTTTCTTAGTTTCTTTGAGGTTAAATTGATTAATCATATATATACTACTATACTACTACTACAGTACTTAGCACCCATTTAGATTTCAATACGCATATTGTTAATATTCAATTTGGCTCTCATTATCACATTTGTTTTAAGCTATTGTATTGTTCTTAATTGTTGTTTTTGAAGTCTTAACGCCATCGTCGAATATTAGTACGTGTCTGGCTATATGTGGGCTATAATAAATCATTTAATAATTACAATATATATATTTTTAGATTTTCCCCGGCATGGTTAAGTGCTGCCACAGCAAGTAATGTTTTAATTCTTACACTAAAGTCAAGACAACTATGAGAACCCAGGGTCAAGGTATTCCGTTCTCTATTTTACGAGCTAGTAGCGAGCGAGTGGCAGAATTTAACACTGCGCTTTATCTTACCTGAGTGGAGAAAATGGAATTTATATAAATATTTTATGATTTTAACCTTTTTAACACTTAAAAAAGACTTAAAATTCACACAGAAAAATGAAAAATATTTTAAGAAAATGTAAAAATTTATGTAACGGCTTTGCAGTCAGAGCGCTTGGACGATCTTCAAGAGACACGAGTTCGAATCCCGCATCGTTTTAATTTGTAAACGTTTCTAAAAATCCCACCGATTTGGGATCTCGGTACGGCGATTCAACTTAGCTATCATTTTCACACTTAAGATATGAATAAATTAATAAGTATAAGATTTTTAAATTTTATTTCTTTTTTTTTATGTATTTTTTCTCGTTTCGTTTTATTTTTAAGGCGTTTTAAGTGTGTTGTTAAAATAAAGCTTTTCCTTACCTACTTATCAAAAATACAGTGCTATAGCTAAACACATTTTTTTTAATGCTTCTTGATAAATTAAAAGGGGGTGAACTGACTAAGACGGATTTTGCGGAAAAGGAAATGATGTGTCCAACAGCTCTTAGATATATATTTTCACCAATAAATAGACGAGTGTTAGGCTTAATAGTGGTTTTTTATCGGTGGTATGTTACAATATTCAGTATTTCAATAAATATAGTTACAATAAAAAAAAATACATTATAGTGTCAAGTATCTCCCACCTTATAGCATATAATAATTTCTTGATATGCATATATATTCTTATATTTATATGTTATATGCTTCTCTCGCCAAAGGTTGTCTGGCAGACATTGCTACCAGCAATAAGACCGCCTTTACTTATCGAATTTTGTGTACTGTTTGTTCCTTGTATTGTCTTTGTGTGCAAAAGTTTTTTCTATCTATCTATATAGTTTCTCACTAAAAAACGCCGGCTTAAAGAAACATTATAATTTGTCTTAGCAGTTGAAATATTAAAAATAATTCAAACTACAGATTAATTTTAAATTACAGCCACATTTTATCCTAGATATGTGTTATTGCAAAATATATATAGAAATAACTTATATTACCGTCATAATGTTCAATGGTGCGCACATTTGAGCTGTTGAGTCGCTGTATATAATAAAAGCGTTTTTCCCTAATTACATCATTTATTTCTTCATTTATTTGATGATTTGAGTATAGTCAAAAAAATACTATGTAAAAAAATAATATTTATATGATAAACGTTTAAAAAAAACCTTTGATATATTATTGAAATATTGATATTAGATTTAATAACCTTTTTTTGAACGACTAAATCCATCGATCCTCACAAACTTTAATATTTTTTAATATTATAGTATGAATATAAATCAAGCCCTTCAAAAACATTTTTAGAAAACATATAAAAGACCTGCGTCTCTTGGAACGCATGGCTTAACGGAGCGCTTGGACGGTTTCAAGCGGCGCGGGTTCTATACAGGCTGCGTTAAAATTTTTAAACATTTCTAAAAAATATATATTTCTTTCAATTTCCTAAGTTTGTGAAAAGCACTTTAAAAATTAAAAAATACCTAAACCATCTTGTGTGCAGTCCAGAACTTCTCACCGGTACCAAATTTGCATCAAGAGAGTAGCAACTCATTTAATATTTTTTGGCTTTCATTTTTTTCAGCAGCAGGGAAATCAGAGCGAACTCAGTCTCTACTTGCCGTCTCTATTCGAAACATTGCGTGGCGAGTGGCGGAACTCAATGGCTGCGCTGTCTTAGCAGAGCGAAGAAATGAAAATCAATTAAATATAATCATTCCTCCGAGTGGGAATCGAAACAATAACCATTTCGCTTACAATCAGACGCTGTTCCACTGCGCCACGATGAGGCAACGTATAACATAATAACGGCAGTGGAAGACAAAACTCTCACAAAAGCTTCTGATAAGCAAAAAGACGAAGGACTTAATCCCACTGTGACTGTATGATAATTCCTTTGACGCTACGTTTATCTTTATCGTTGCGAGTTTTCAACTTGTCCGTAAATAGTCTGGTTACTTGATACTTTTACATATTTTTATTTATTTTCTTATATTATCATTTTTATATATTTCTGCTACTCTATGAGGTAGACAGAACTTATATAAACAACCATTATATTTTAAACATTATTTAAAGTATTATCAAGTATTAATGACACTTAGGAAATTGAAAAACATATTTTTAGAAGACGTATAATTTTTTTGTAACGCAGCGAGATTCCAACCCGCCCCTCTTGGAAACTAAGCTCTCTGCTAAGCTAAGCTCTCTGCTGCTCCGCTAAGCCTAAGCTAAGTTGCGTTCTAAAAATATCTTTTAACCGTTTTATTGATAGTCGATATATATAATTATATGAAATTATACGAATTAAATTTGACATACTTGAAATTTATAGAAGTGCAGAAACCTAATATTTTTCTTAAAAATCACCCAAGTTGTGTCGTGTCCGTTTAAACTATAGTTGTAATTCTGTTTTCGCTACCCAACATAGACTCTACATGTGAAGAGAATAAAGAAGGTAGTGTTTCATCACTGCCCTAAAAATAAGGTATAAATTAAAAAAAAATCTAATATTCATATTTTAATACTATATTAAAGTATTTTGGTTGATGTTTATCATATAAATATTATTTTCCATTCATAGTATTTTTTTTAATATAATCAAATCATTAAATAAAGTAAGAAATAAATGATGTAATAAGGGAAAAAACGCTTTTATTATTTACAGCGACTCAACAGCTCAGATGTGCGCGCCATTGAACATTGTGACCTGCGATATTTCCTTGACATACAGGTTGCTTTTATTGTGGCAATTCATATTATCAGGTTATATATGTTTGATAAAAAATACCTTTTAAAATTGTGAACTCTTATTAACAAATGTTTATTATTCCAAAATATTTTTGCAATGTAATTAGCAGATTAATAATAAATAAATATAGGATATTTTTTAACTTCAACTTAGACCATTAAAATTACGGATACTCGTGCAAAGTTATACGTCTTGACCAAGAAGTATCTAAAAATACTAGAAGAATATAAATAACTAAAATATCACATGCAAACAGAGAAGTATATGGCAGTTTAAATTAAATTACTTAACACTAGATTTACCATTGTTATTATTGATTATACATTAATTTTAATTTTCACGCATTTTCCCATTTGTATGGAAAAGGCAATAAAGAACCTAGTGTCCCTTCTTGAGGCCGTATAGCGCAGTGGGACAGCGTCTGACTATTACTACCATTGATTGTGGGTTCGATTTCTATAAGGGAAATTATTATATTTAAAATATATTTTCATTTATTTCTCCACTCTGGTATCTAAGACAAAGCGTGGCGTATGGTCCACCACTTAACACACTGTCTCAATATCGTTTGAAAAGACAAATAGAGAGTCTGGACACTAGGTTCTCTCTGACTACTACTTATATGTGTAAGCTCCATTCTTTGCTTTTCGAGTATTTAAGGATTTGGCGAAATAAGCAGTGGAAACTAAAGCCACATGTTATCTAAACAGACCGTTAAAACAATATATGAAATCCAGATTTAATTATGTTCCATCTTTCCACCCGAATCCGAGATATTGCGTGTTAAGTGTACTCAACGCCGCGCTTTGTCTTGTCACCAGAGGGTCGAATACCGCAAGTGGGAATCAAAACCACAACCATCTTTTATACAATCAGACGCTGTCCAGGTTTTTTTTATTTTTAATTTACTCCTATGTATAAAATTAAACACACTGTACATAGACAAATTGAAAGCAATGAAGTCGAAAGCGTAAGTTCTCAATCATTCAAGTTAACGACAACTGTGAAGAGGGGTTGTTCGTCGAATGTTAAAAATGTTAAATGGATGCGGCATTTATATAAGTACTATCGAGTCGAACTCATAAGAAATGATATAATTTCACATGTATGTAAAGATATTTTTAACATTTTAAAATATTATTCACACACTTAGAAATTGAAAAACTATAGGAAAGAATGAAAAAAAAACCGCACAAGAGGCGCGGGTTCAAACCCCCTGCGTTCAAATTCTTATACGGTTTCTGATAATATGTACGTACGAACAAAAAAAAATATATTTCATATTTATTTATTTTGCACATAAATTATACTTGCACGGAAATTTGTTTAAATGTAGGTAGAATATATCCTATATTAGTCACAATTTCAATGTTTTTTATTATTTATCTATTAATGATTGAATAGTTATAATAATAGACAAATATTTCTGTCATTTATTCACGTTCGCGATCATATTTGTTGTAGCAACTAAAAGATAACAAGGTAGCATTAGTTAGCTTAAAATCTTACTTATCTCCCTATCTTACACTTATTTGAAGGTTTATTAATATATGTCCCGAATTTAGTGGAGAAAGCATACTGAAGTAGTATTAAGACACCGTTTAAGAGTTGTTGTGTTGGGTGGCGGAACCTAACGCTGCGATTTGTCAAATGAAATGAGTGAGTGAGTGATAGTAGTAGATAGTGAGTGAGTGATAGATTGAATGAGTTGAAAATAGAAATATTTTAGTTATAATCATTGATTTATGTACATATATCTAAGATATGCCACATCCACTAGCTATTTCTTATCAACATTTATCTGTTTCAAGGGGCAATAACAACTTAATAGTGTAAGAGCATGTGATTGTCGAGCGAGCCGACTAATGGCAACTCTTAAACAATTTAGTTTGCTTTACGTCAATGTTTTTCCTTTCATTGATTATTGTTGCAATTGTTCTCAGAAATTACTTAAATGTCTGTACTTTCCATGTAATTAAAGTTCAACGTTATATTGGCGACTGATTGTCTAAGAACGGCAATGCGTAAATTTAACATGATATATTTGATTTCCGTTCTCTATTTCATTTTACTAACCAATAGGAAAAATCCATCAAAATAACACATAAATTTTGGAGCCACTTGTCACTCTCATGAAAAAAAGAAAATATTTTATATTGGTACAAGTTTTGTGTAAACATATTAAAATACAAAGCATTCTGTTTTTGAGCAAGCAATACATTTCCGGACTTCGTAGTGCAGTCGGACAGCGCTTTTAGGTTCAATTGCCACTTGGAGTCGTATACACTTGGTCTGGCCATAAATACTGTTATAATTAAAAACAAACAAAATATTACTTTTGAATTTGGAATTTATCATTTTTATATGATTGTTCTTTGTCTTATTTTCGCGCCAATATATAAAATATGTGATATTAAAATGGAATGGGGTGAGAGAACTGAATCGCTGTGATTACATTACATAAAGTACGTATGGTGCTAAATAAAATTTTAAAAACCTCCATACTCATAGTATTACTCAAATGTTTGTATTCGTTCGTAAAAGGCGATCAAAGCAGTAAGGGAAAGAATTCGAAGAATGTTCAATAACCAAGAATAGTCCTTTCAGCAAGTTTCGACGCCGAGCTATAAAGCCCGATCCACCCAATCCTGGTTACAAACCAACGTTCTAGACAACATCGGAGCTGAAGACTGGCCGTCATCTAGCCCTAATCTTAATCCGCTAGATTATGATTTATAGTCAGTTTTAGATAGTAAGGCTTGCTCTTAACGCAATGATAATTTGGAGTTCCTAAAGCAATCCATACGATTGGCAGTGAACAAATTTTCCATAGTAAGAATGCGTGCTGCTATTGATAACTGGCCTCAACGGTTAAAGGACTGTGTTGCAGCCAATGGAGATAACTTTGAATAAGCGTTATATATTTTAATTATTTTTTGTTAATGTATTGAACTAACACATTGTAATAGTAATAAATATTGTGTACAATAAAAAAAATGATTTACTTTGTAACAATATTTAGGCAAGACTTAGTATCAACATATTATTATTTTATCCGCTATAATAAAATAACACTAAATACAGTTCGATAATAATTACTCTAATTTAAAACTGTGTTGTAGTCATTTACACCTGCAGTAATTATCGAACAAATTCCAAATTTATATATATATATATATATATATATATATATATATATATATATATATACAAAATACTAATCTTACATAGAAAAAAATATAGATAAAACGCAAAAAAAAATAACAAGCAAAGCAGAAAAAGTGTGGCCGTTGTCTGAAAAATAAAAACGTAATGACTTGCACTAGGTTCTCTGTGCCTAAAAGTTTTATTATAATTACTTTATAAGCATTGCAAAGTAATAAAGCCATATAAATAAGGCATAAAAACTATATCTTGTACTATTAATGTAATTGTGAATTAAACAAAAATATTTTTTCTTCACACTATCTATTCTTCAGTGAAATGGTATTCACAAACATTGATATGCCACATTGACATCTTAACAATTCCAAACCCACATTCTTAATGAAGACTGTAATATAAATATTAAAATTTCCTCAATCTATTGGACAAAAGGCAGATTTTTTTTTTTTTTTTTTTTTTTTTTTTTTTTTTTTTTTTTTTTTTTTTTTTTTTTTTTTTTTTTTTTTTTTTTTTTTTTTTTTTTTTTTTTTTTTTTACTTTTTTGCGGCTTCAATTTTAGGATATTCAAATTCTTCAATAGATTCAAAATTTTATCCATTATCTACAGCATATCTCTTATCATTATAACCATTTCGGCTACTGTGTACTGTTGTAATAGTACTAATATTTTACAAATATGGTCTATAGTCGAATATGTTTCGTCCGTTACTATTTTGATCATCTATAACAGCAAAATTACTAAATTCTCCTTCAAACTTAATGAAATTGACATCTGCTTGAGAATTCATCCTGATTATTACATACACACTAAGAAAAAAGTTATCATCACTATAATCGTACTCTGGATTATTAGATTCGCTTACACTACTATTCACTGTTTATGCTATCATTGTTATACATATTTAACCGTTTTCATAATTACCCTTTTCGCATCTTTTTCATTGGACTTGAACCGAGTGTGGCGTTTTATAGTTTTGGATATTGTCTATCATCGTCTCACGTTGCTTCGTAAAAGGCTTGAAGAAACTGCGGAATGCAATCAATACCTGTATATGAACAAAAACAAAATTATCAAGGAGGATAAGATAAAATTTTGCACCAACTTGTATAGAAGTATTGCTGATATCACTGATCTCATTTCTCCAGAGTTACAAGCATCTGTAAGTATTTTTTTGTATAATATGGTCAGATAATTTTTCACTACTTTTTTTTAATAATATTTAATACATATATTGAATCTTTTTATTTTATATTTTTACATAAAATATATACAACTTACTTAATTTTTTTCAGATGTTTGCTAGTATTATATGCAGTATACCAAAACTTATCGTTAATATTTATCACACACTGCTTGTGCTGGAAGGTGCAGTAAGTAACTTATTATTTTTTACATAAATATTGGCATTATGTGACCTAAACCGAGACCTATATAGTCTTTTTTAACACCTAACGAAATGGACAAAATTATAAATTGAATGATTCCGATGACACACGTAAATTACAGAAACTTGACTAAAGAGCACCAAATAAAATACTAAATGAAGGTTTTTCCAATATAATGAAAAAGCCATTTTACTTTTTTATTTGAAATTGTATTAAAGCCATCCATCTATTATGGTACACTGTGACAGTATCTGATTTCCAATCAGAAAAATTAAAAGCAAAGCGCGGCGTTGAAACTCAGGCGGAAAGCGGAGAACGAAGTGTCTACACACTAGGTTCTCTCTGACTAACCTGCTATGCGGGTAAAGCGTGAATCTCAAAGCTTTTAAATACTTCATATAACTTTCAGGAACCTGCAGAATCTATTGGGTTTCTTGTAATGCATATTTGTCACATATGCTTTCTCCTATTCTCACCGTGCATTTTAATCGAACTACATTTGGTAGAAGTTGAAAGAATTAGACGTCATTTACTGCAACGTTTTATTGAAGAACAAGGTAAATTACCCTTAATATTTGTTTGAAACAAAAGTTTATGTACAATTATATAATGAAATAATAGTTTTAAAAAATTAATTGTTTATTTGCTAGTATATCTAAATATGTATATATAGATAAGGATAATATGACTGACTGACTGCTTTATCAATACATATCTAGTCACCACTGGACCGATGAAGCTGAAATTTAGTATGCATTAGTAGGCATTTATTAAGGCTTTTACGTAGGTATTCGCTCTAGTTTAAAATTAGACGTTTTCCTGTTCTAGTTGAACAAGACGCGGTTCTCTTAGTGATCAGATACTTATTACTGGATTTTAACATCATCTTTATGAAGCGTCAAATGTATTTAAATAAAAAATTAAAATTATTTGGAATAACACCATTGTTTCTTTTAATTTTTACAGATCAAAAAATCAAAGTGGATGTAAGCGATTTTCTAACATATACAAGTATTAGAAATTTCGAAAGTAAAATATGGCGATTCATACCAATGAATATAAATTTGCCTATAGAAATAGCTAGCATGTGCACTTCCACACTGATTGTTATTATTAACTTTACTCATTTATATGGATAATAAAGAACTATGAAGATAATAATATATATATAATAATAATAAGAAGGTAATAAACAAATAATTAAGAAAAAACGAGCTAAAACCTAATTAATTGTCTTTTTGTTTCTCCAAAAACCTTTTAATACAACACACAAACTCATTCTGAAGACAGAAATTTAGGTTAATTAATGTGGACACGTTTGGTGGTGGGTTCGATTGCCACTCGTAGTAATATGAATTATACATTTTATTAAAATATATTCTTCATTTTATACATTATTATTTACATATTCAATCGCTTTTAAGAAGGTAAGTTTTCTTACAAATAATATATTATGTATTAAAAAGTCTGTCAGTAAATTTTCCTTAAGCTTCAATGACAGTTTGTGAGGGTATGGTTTGACGAGCTGACTGCACATTGCTTTAATGATATACTTATAAAGATTTGTCAATGTCAAGTTTGAAAAAGTTTTCTTTGAAGTTTTTTTCGTAAAAATAAAACGGCAGATGATAAAAGATTGATTTCTCGTGGTTCAAAATTGTACTCAATAATCTTAATTAATATATTGGCCCCGTTGCCAAGTAAATTACGCGTTACCATAAAAACGTGCATGTACACTTTATATTAAAATCTAAGTCAAATATCATTTATTTCTAATGTACTACTATAAGAAATATTCGCTTTCTGCACTTCTTCTTTACAAAAACTTTAAGGAGACCAATATTCATACTTCTCCGACCGTATATTTTACGTAAAAAAGTGTCGAATGAATATATACTAACTAGATGACGCTAATGAGAGAGACGCGTAAGCAACGCGTTGCCATAGCAACATGTATGTCATTTGTTACATACTGATGTAACATTTATTTTATTAAGTTGAAGCGAACCGCGCAAATACGAAAGTATGTCTCAGACAAACTTTCGTATTTATAATATTAGTATAGTATGGATTTTAATGACAAAAGCAATATGCAATTCAATTAAATAAAAAGCTTCCGTAGTTCTGAGAACTTAACACTTGTCCTTTTTCTTATTACAAATGACATAATAAGGCTTAAACACGCAATCTGATACTTTAAAAGAACTATGAAGACCTTTAAACTGACAGGGGGAAATAATATAGCAGGGTGTGATTCATATATGCGTTTTTTTTACTTCACGCTTTTTTTATATAGCAAAACCCAATGTCAATATATTCTGCTCTCCACTTTCCACTCAATTTTCAAGAACTAAAAGGCGTGAATCATTCACCAGAGAAGATAAAGAAAATTAAATATGTAGTAAAATGTAATGAATTTCTGAGAACAGGAATTAAACCCACTTTTTTCCAAAAAGCATGTTCTCTTCTTTAAATAATTTATGACTTTAAATTATTCCTTTGTCAGATAAACGGAATGGGAGATATTACAAAATTAAAACAGGCGTCGACGCGTGACGTGATCAAAGTGAATATCTTTGGTCCGGTTTTAACGCGACGGAAAAATTTATATATTTTTTTTAATTGCAAGTACTGGTTTAATGTTTATCACAAATTTTAATTCGTAACGTAAAGTACTGACGTTATTACTTTAATAGTAAAAAAATACAAACCATATTTTAATATATTTCATCCTATCTCACACTGTGTACGACTGAAAACGCTATGGTTGTATCCCTACTACGGAAAATAATTACCAATAAATTATTTTAATTTTCCCGCTCTCTTAGGACAAAGCACGGCGTTGAGCTCCGCCTTTCAACACGCAACTTCTCCTACACGGACTGAAAACGGATAACGGAGTGTCTTGACACTATGTTCTTTACGTCTACCCTACTGTGCGAGATATCATGAAGCTAACCCAAAATTCAAAAATAAGAATGTTTAATTAAATCACTTTTAGCGAAATTATTATTTATTCTCGTGATTTTCGGATATAGTAAACATCACTCCTTTCTTCACGTTACAAATTTAAAAGACAGTAAGTATTCCAATTTTAAAATAGTGGAAAAAACCAAAACCACGTTTCGTAGAATAAATATAATAGTCATATCCTCGAATCGCATTTGATACCCCTAACCGACCGACGCGTAAGTACTATCATGACCGCGTAAAATTTTAAGCCTAGGTAAATAAAACGTCGTGATAAATTTCGTTAGCTTACATAGAAATTTCAGGAAAACGAAGAGTTTTGACACTACACTTGGTTACCTTATGAATATAAAAAAGTCGTAAAAGACATTTTTAATACACGTAAAACCCGACTACTAAACAAAACTACTTTATTCAACTTATACCAGTTAACGATATGAAAGTAATTAGCGCACAGTAATGTCTCGTAACCAACCATTCTAACGTATTACGTAAATAACGCCGCCGTTAATCCCTTACGCGTTTAACGCATTTAATTCGTAGCGTTATCTCCACACGCGAGCCGTCGTTAAAAATGAATGGCGTCAGTTAAATATGTTTTGATAAGAAATGTGTGTAGTGTAATATGCGTTTTACTTAACTTGCTGAATAAGTTAGATTTACTTAAAGAAGCAAGGCGAGAGTAGTAGGTTCTAATTTTTTATTTCATTAACACTGTTATAGCTTAATTGTAATGTCAATTGAACGAAACGAAAACGGTTTCATATTCAAATGATATATTGAAAAACATAATTATATTACAAAAACCACCATATATGTAATTTTAAAATAGTGATTGTATTATGTTAAAAACACTTAATATTAAAAGAATTGAAATTGTAACTACTTGTAATATATATAAAAGCATTTATTTTTGCTGCTTCACGTTGCTACCCGCAAAAAAAACTAGTGTAAACACACCGTTTACCACTTCCGCTTTTAAAATGGTTTAAATATAATCCTTTCCCCGATTAAGAATCAAACCCATGACCAATCGCAATTACAGTAGTAAACGCGGCCAATGCGCCACGATAGCCTCAAAAGTATTTTTTAGTATTGAAACACTCTCAATACTTTCTCAAAACATATAAATTTCATTCTAAAATAACCAACTTATAGTTGTTGGAAGATAAACATCCGTTTATATAATACATGTTTGTATATAAATTTCCGCAAATCATAAACTAAGCGCAATCATCAAACGTATTATAATAACTTTCATCGTGCAAATGCTATGAAATAATGTTGAAAGTCTCTCACGACTCATTAGCAGATTTATCTTAGGCCGAGCACAGAACAAAAGGGTAATAGAAATGCACTACCTCCGTCTGTTTACAATTATTTTACCAAAAATATATTTATAGTAATAACTAATCTTAATTAATATTTAAAATATATTACACAAATAACATAAATGTTATTTCATACAATTTCGACGAAGTTCGATAAGACCGTATAGCTTAATTGAAAAGACAACTGCTGTGTTCAATTATAATAAATTTTCACATGTTTTACTGAAACTTTAGAGAGTACATTAGCGTACATTAACGTATCTAAAAATTCAACTTTTACATAATTGTAACAGTGCTTAGAAATGCCGTTCACGCCTTTATACCACCACCATACTATACCATCATTTAAACACCACTTCTAAATTTATTCTATGACAAGTATATTTTCTTGATGAGTTGTAAACTCGTTGATGTGGCATTTTATCTTGTCGTTGGAACAAGCAAGTTTTAATGGTGATTGAAGGGGGTCTGTATTGTGATGTATCTCATGCTTTAAGAAGGGGTGAGTTTATGTAAGCATTTAGTATTGTGTAGCTACAGTAGAGAACTTAAGCCAGAGATTTTGTAATTACTAATATATGGAATAACAGATTACTAAAATCGTGCGCTGCAACTTTATTTATTTCAAATATTTGGCTGTAACGTTTGGTTTTAAGGTTTGGGTTCGCCTTATCCCGTATTGAATGGTAAGTAGAGAGAACCTAGTGCCAAAACTCTTCGTAATCCGCTCCGCAGTTTTAAATATGAATGGTCTATAAAATAACAAAGCTTAGATAAATTATATTAAAATATTTTGAACAAAAAATCTCGAAAAACTGCTTCACAATAGGTCCAGACATTAACGAAATCAACAAAAATTGGCTAAATTATAATAAAATGAATACTCAAAAACAATATCATGAATTTTGTCTAATTGACTCCTATTTCCTAAGTTTTATCCTTATAATGATCGAAATCGAGGAATTTACATACGTCAATTTTCCTTTTCTTTTAAGATAGTTACAAAAAAGTTTGCAAAATTTAGGTCGTATATGTCTTTATGTGTCTGTACTATATGAAATTAAATTTATTTATATTAATACGGTAAGAAAAATTATCGACTACAATTTGTGAAATGTATGCAGATCCCCCATCTGAATATGAAACTCGGCATTATTAAAATGTACATAGAGAAGAAGAAAGCCAATGCTGTTCTTACTTATTTCAACATAGGGAAAACCAGTCGTAGTGGTCAGGACACTCCTTTGTCTATTTTCCACCCGAATTAAAGACATTGCATGTTGAGTGGCAGAACTCAACACCGCGCTCCGTCTGGTTAACCAGAGCGAAGAAATGAAAATAATTTAAATAATCCTCAGAGTGGGAATCGAAACCACAATCAATCACGTTTACAGTCAGACGCTGTTCCACTGCGCCACGATGGCTTTAAATACAATAAATTATTAATAATATAAATATTACAGTATGTTTGAAATACACTTCTATAAAGTGACATACTCGTTGCTAAGGCAATGTTTATTTTACGCGTCAACCAGCTACTAAATATGAAAAATATATATACTAATGACTGCATTGTTATAATGTCAATTTAGCTTTACTTCTTGCAATTGAATTACCGTCTTATATCTGCAACTCTCTAAGGACTGAGCTTAAGTAAGCTTGAGAAAACATTATAAAAACTATTCGAGAGCACCGAATAAAAACTTTATTGGTACAATGAATAGAAAATGCTGCCACTTGGGATGTTATTTTATTGACTAGCCCCTGCCTTATACTTTGGCCAAAAAAATAATAAATTTTACTGATACTAAAAAAAACTTATTCACGGTAAACCAAGTGTTTCTCATTATATTTTTTTAAACAATGGCGTTTCACTCTTTTCTAATCTTAATGTCTTCACGCACCAATATTTAGAACAGCTTTAATCCAAACAAGTAAACATTCCTGAACCTCTGCCTTTAATAAGAATATTTGAACTAACATAATTATCGCTGAAAGACATTTTTAGCCATAACAATCACATATAACCACTTCCCAGTTAAAATCCAAAATACTATTTTACACATGACCTACATTTTATATATTATAAATATAAAAGTAAACAAACATACAGAAATACATTTTTCCATATATATATAGATAATGAAACACTGAAATCCGGATATTACCAAGTTCAACCGGAGCTGTAATATTGCGCTCATTGCCAGATAAAAGAAGGGTCGTTTCAGTTAAATCGTCTCTTTCACGCTTTCTCATTTTCACTTGAGTATGTTTTTGTTCTTTTCATACAATACTCAAAAGATAAAGTTTGCTCATTTTTAATATTAATTTTAGATCTGACACTAGAACAATTTAAAATCAAAACTAAAAGCATTTTTAGCCCGCACCTCTTGAAAACTATCCAAGTATTCGAACGCATAGATTAGCGGTCACGCCGGTTTCCAAAAGGCACAGGTTCGAGTCCTGCTATGTTAAAAATTTTATACATTTTCTAAAAATGGTTTTATATTCCTAATTGTTTGAATAAGACTTTAAAATGTTAAAATTAAAACATTTTATTGAGAATATTATTCTGTCCAAGAATACTTTACTGATGTTGATATGTGGAATTAAATGCTTTTGATTATGACATTTAACATAAAAAGATAAATAATTAATTTACATGGAACCCAGTGGTAAGTCATTCTCATTCATCATTTTGAACTTACTAATTTCCATGTAATCTAGAGACATTGCATAGAGTTTATCCGCTCAATACTTTTTAATTTTTTTTATAGTTTCACGCTTTTTTCGCACAGCATGACTACCCGTCAAAAATAACTTAGTGAAAATACTCTGTTCTCCACTTTCCGCCCGAATTTGATATATGTCGAGTGTCGGACCTTAACGTAGACAGAGCGCGGCGTTCGTCAAAGAAGAAAAATGAAATAATTAAATTGGGAACCGAATGGGAATCGAACGCACAACCTGTTGCGATTACAGTCAGTCGCTGTCTTACTGTTTAGCCACACTTAGTCTAGCCCAAATCAGGAAAATAACTTGGGACGCATGGCTTAGCGGTCAGAGCGCTTGAACGGTTTTCAAGAGGCGCGGGTTCAAATCCCGCTGCGTTCAAATTTTTATACGTTTTCTAAATATGTCTTTTTCAATTTCCTTAGTGTGGGAAATAACACTTTAAAAATTGTTAACAAAATATATACTTTTTTTTAATATACGAATTCTTTCGATAAAAATAGTAACCTGTAACCATAGCATATCATCTGATTTCCCATACGGTTCCAGCCAACGTCTATATACAAGATGACTTGATAAAAATAAAACTGCAATTTACTCAACAATCCTTAGCCTCGTTCTTACATTACATATCTAAAGTAAAGTAGTATAAGAATTTTCAAACACAATTTTATATATTTCTTCTATATATTTAAAATTTAAATTATGCAACGCATGTCCTTTAAAACTTTTATTAGCTTTTGTTTATAGAAGTGAGCCAGCAAAAATTAAGTCTAAAACACGCTGGCCATACATACAATCCCGTAATGAAATTCGAAATCAAGGGAATACAAAACAATTGTACGTTGCAAACGATTTTATACCAATCGCAGAAAGAAAGTAACTGAAAAAACTTGCCTGAATACAGATGAATCTATTATTGAAAATATACAACGTAGAATATTGTCGAGCAAATTGAATTAACAATAATTTAGATTTGTATTTATATGTTATTGTGGCGCAGTGGTACAGCGTCTTTCGGTTTTGAATTCGATTCTCACTCGGTGGAATGATCATAATTTAATTACTTTCGTTTCTCCGCTCTAGTGAACAAGAGAAATCATTAAGATCCGACACTCGACACGCAATGCCTCGAATCTCTCTCACTAAATGTAGAATAGAGTGTCTTGACTAGGGTCACTCAGCCTACACTGCGATGCGGAAAAATGCGTAAAGCTGGAAAAAACACTGAACGCTATACTTATTCTATAGTTATAGTAAACGTTGAAGACAACTAATATATTACTAAATTATTCTCCCGTATTATAAAGTATAACATCATAATACTTAATTAAAATCACTATGGCACAGTGGTACACATAGTTGTGGGTTTGATGCCCATTCGGGAAAATGATTATATTTAAATTATTTATTTACCCCTCTACCCCAATTAGTTGAGCTTAGCCGTTCAACAAGTAAATTATCAAACATGAGCGGGAAGGCGACAAAGGTGACAACACTTGGGTGTCTTGATTTTGCTATGTAAGTTAAAAGCGTGAAATTAAAATATAATAATATGATATGTAAATAAAATAAATAGGAACAGATGATTCGATAACATCGAGAACACAGCGTTGATGGTAATGTATGAAGGTTACGTAAAATTACGAGGAGCCTGAAGGCATCTATGTAGGCTTTGTAGCTTCCATTAAAAATACAGCGTGAGAAAAACAAGACCTGTTAAAAAACAGTCAAAAAAAATCTTCTTTGATAACACAACGCGCATATAATATTACTATATTTTTTCAGACTGAGCTCAAAAGAGCTGAAAAGAGAATAATACAGCAAAATATCACTCCGTGAGTACACATTTCCCTCTGCCAAAAGCTAACAGACAGACTGACTGCCATATAGTCGCCTCGTTTACATGTTGTTTACAGAATAAGAACAAAAATCTATACAATTGCACTACTCTACCCAATTGTTTGCATTTGCAAATAGAATTTGCTTATAAATATTGCTTTCTGTTCAATGAACTGAATTGATGATGAGATTATCTGTAAAGGTAGTTTTAAGTTATTGAATAAAGTTATGGCCCTCTTGGCGCAATGGAACAGCGTTTGACTGTAAAACGCGTTTGGTGGGTTTGATACCTACGCAGAAGTATAGTATTTTATTGTCTCCACTCTGGTTAGACAAGCGCGGTGTTTAGTTTCACCAATCTACACGCAATGTCTCGAAACCAATCGAAAAGCTAAAAACGGAGTGTCTTGAAATACTGTGAAACGGAAAACTAGGAAAACGAGTAAACAGATTCGAATTCCTAACTTTTTAAAATTTAGACATTGAATAATGTTTCTCGTATTCACTGCAGAGCTAGTAAAACGACACTCTTTTCTTCATTTTTATATAAATGTAAGATATTTAATTTAGGCTTTATCTCATCAAGATAGACCAATATATATATAAACAACGCTAGTTATTAAGTGACTGACTGAAAGACAACGCAGAGCTAAAACTAATCGTCGCAAATAGCAAAAAATTCTATTTGCAACGAATTTGCGGTTCTCTCAAAATTCTCAAAATTCCTAAAAAAGGCTAGATTGCACGAGCAACAAAGTTGCGGGCTGCAACTTGTATAAATATATTGAAATATAAAGATAACAAGCTCATATTATAAAAATCAATAAAATGTCCTTTTCATTCTTTTAAATATCTAAAGCTATTGCATAAAGCCACGCGACTATAACGTTTGCTTAGTAAAACTAACTGACTAATGATCTATGTTGTCACGTACTTTTAAACTCAACTATTAGACGCAGCTTAATTCAATTTATTTGCCGACAATAAACTTGTGTTGCTGACTTACTTAATTAATACTTCTAATATAATAAACAAAGCTTTTAAGTGATTAGCGACGTGTAAACTATATCGATGATCTCACCTTATCTCCTAGATTTTGTTTCACTGATTGCACCAGCATTTAATGAATAGACTGTAAACACGATTGGTTTAGATTCGATTCCCACTATTATTTTCATTTCTCTGCTCGCTAGTTCAGCCACTCAACACGCAATATCCCGATTCTGGGCGGAATGTGAAGAACGGAAAACAATCAATCATCAATCATATGGAATTAAAATAAAAAATCAAACTAATAGAAAAAAATGATGTACAACTTTCTAGGATCATATAAAAATATCAAAGACTTTATTGCAAGCAAAACAGTGGAAATATCGGAAATTTATTTACAAACAATACATTATATTATACGCTGTACGCAAAGATCGCACACATTCATCACCCTCACTCAGTCATCCGTCAAAAAACCGCTCACCGTACTTTATTGTCTCGTAACACCGGGGAAACTCCTGCCCGCTTCTGTGTTTTCATTTTTAGAGATCCGTAAATATTTTGTACTGAAGGACCAACAACTTTTGGTATAAATAAAAAATACTTTAGAAAACGTATAAAAATTAGAAATTAGGAGCTAAAGATATAAGAGTAAATAAATTGTTATATTTATTGTGTATATACACAGCGCACACATACTTGCTTATATGGGATATCAGTATTGGTCCAGCACATAGCTTTAATAAAAAGAGGTCGTCTAGGCTTAGTACAACAAGTCTGACAGTAACCGCGATTGGCTGGCGATTCGATCCTCATTCGAGGGAATGATTATATTTAAATTTGTTTCACGTATCCACTATGTATGACAAAGCGCGGCGTTGAGTTCCACCACTCGACGTGCAATGTCTCAAGGTCGAGCGCGAAATGAAGAACGGAGAGCTTTGACATTAGTTTCTCTCTGATTACTTTGTTATGCGGTAAAAAGCGTAAATCAGCTTTATTTACTAGATAGTATAAAGTTACACGATTAAATGACCCAATATCTTATTAGACATTTTTAAAAAGAAAAGTATTATTATTTTTAAAAATACATAGGTACCTAAAGAATTTTTGTTTGAAAGAATAAAAGTCTACGGAACACACAAATAAATTATAGATTCATTCTTCACTCGCGTTTTATTTTTTCGTAGCAACACTAGCGAAAGATATGTTTTAAACATTAGAACCGTAGGGCTGTATTGGAAATCGCTTTATTTGATTTGATGAATCGGTTTAAGGTTACATGTAGGTACGGGTAAGAGACATAAATGTTCACCCTAGCGAACTTTTGTATAATAGTTTGTTTTTTTAATATTTTGAATATGTTATGACACACACACACACTTTGATTCAATTTGGATTTTAAACAGTTTTTAACTGATTTAATAGTTTGTTTTGGCAACTTAAAAAATTGTATATATTTCGGCGGCAGATCTTTGAAGTAGCCTTATCACGATGCGCCTAGACATTTCATGAAACGACGGCACTGCCTGATTTTGAATCAGAATGAAGATGAATCCTGAATGGAAGATGGCTATGGCACATATGCGATTATAACGACAAAAAATAGGGCGACGCATCGGGATTTCTTAATATTAAAAAAATATGAGTAAAATTTTGGTTTTACTTACTGTTCCTATAAACCCTATGCTATATACATATGTTACTGTAAAAAATAGTACTACCTATTTTATACCATGAGTTTTACCAAGCTAATTTTTTTAAAATTAACGAAATTTAATGGTAAAAGTTCAAACTGTTTCTAATCTAACCTATTCTACTTTTATATGTACCTTAGAAGAAAAGCTTAAGTTACATATTGGTGGTGATTTTAAATTAACTATGTCTTGATATAAGATAACCTGACTTTATTTCTTAAAATTATTAATCACCACTTCCTCGCCACAGCCCTCTTGAGAATTAATATTACTTAGTTTTTTCTTCTAAGAAAACTTGGTAAAATTTAAGATATTCCGTAGTACTCGCAGTATAACTAATTTCTTCATGAAAATCTTATTTTTATATGCAAAAACCAAAACGGACACCCTACACAAACGCCTATCGTTGTACGTTAAGCGTTGAACGATATATCTTGTTTGAGGAAGCTAGATCACCATGTCCCGTCATAGTCGCCTCGCGCTATTGATTGAAACTCTTTCAATCAATAGCGCGAGTTTAATAGTATTTAAAAATCATAATGAAATCAATCTCTTTTTCTTCTTCACTCATTCAGACTATGTATGGAAAAGCACCGATTATTAGTTTTCTCAAGCGCATTATATATAATATTTCAATGATTAGATACATCTAAAAGCAATTTGTTATGAAAGAAATCTTTCTAAAGCACCGTAATACAAGTATACAAAAGATACAGATTCAATATCAAAATTACCCTTTTACCTGTATTAAGCGGATTATTAAAAAAATATCTTATTCATAGCGAAATAAATATACTTATATTTGAAAAAGTTATTTCGAAATGAAAAGCGACCACTTCCTTTGCAATAAATCAGTGTAATCCCTCGACAGCATCAAACCTTTACATTGTTAAATGAGATATGGAATTTCAGACCTTATGCTGCTCATACTAGGTTATGTCATAAAGAACATTTTCCCATGTTTTGTCCATAAGATATTATTTTCATACGTTTATTTGTCAACATGCCAAAGTAGCCCTTTGATTTCCATGTATCCCTTTTCTATACAAATAGGGTATAAATGTAAGGGTGATTTTGAATTATTTTAATTTTAGTGAAATGATATTGTAGCTGTCCGAGATTTGTGATGTGTTTTGTAAAAAAATTATACAATATATGAAAAACATATTTATAGAAAACGTATAAAAAATTGAACGCAGCGGGATTCGAACCCGCGGGATTCGAAACCATCCAAGCGCTAAGCTAAGCTTATTACGATTATTACAACTTATTTTTGTTGTTGCTAACAACCTCCGTAGAAAGATTTTTACAAATTTCTGCTACCCGAAAAATATCTGCGTCCCAATGTTAATACGTTTTCTAATAATATATTATTCAATTTCCTAAGTATGTAATTAACACTATAAAAAGTAAAAAATATAAATAATATATATATTTTTATAGTTTCACGCTTTTACGAATAGCAGATTCATCAGAGTGAACCTAGTGTCAGTAATGATAAACAATAATTTAAATACGTTATGATTCATTTATAAGAATAAATCATTATTTCCCACAATAAGATGACCAATTAATATCTATAATATAGGTATTATGTTTTATTAAACAAATTCTGTATACATATAGACCTTTTTATATATATCTATATATAAATTGTCTGTACATCGAACACTTTTACCCTAACTAAGAGAAGAGTAATTTACAAAAAGTTATCAATGTAACCGATTCATTACTTTTGTTCGTTTTCTTTTCCACCTCAATTCCGTACATTTAACTGTTTCACAGACAGACAGTTGGTCTGTATTCAATTAACAAATCTAAAACAAACGATAGCAAGTCGATTTGTTGAAATTTAATTTCAATACTACGTGTTTCGATTATGTTCTTGAACGTACAAATAATTTTAATTTCCCCCACAGCAGGACACCAGAGAGAAATCTCCATTCCATTCCATTCCATGAGATCGAACTCACATACTTTGCGTTTAGAGGCTGGTTCACAGTACCACGATAGCCCTAAATAATAATTTTATCGAATAAATTTTATATAAATATACAACTATTCCATTGGACGCCATATCTGTATTTAGCTTCTATTGACAGTACTGATATTTACATTCTAGTTGACGACTAACTACTTGTTTGTACACTTGGCCGGATACGATGACGTTTAATGTCATATTTTCATAGCATGAACATGATGTCCTTGTCAGGATGTCCAAAATAACGAAAATTATTTTAAAAAAATATAGAATATATATCAATTTTGTACTTGTACAATAACAGTTTTCTTACTTAATAGTAAGGTCATAATTAAAGTTAACAAACGTGTAGCATATCTATTAATTTTTTTTATTTTATTTATTTAAATAATAAATTTCTATATAGAAGAGTGCTAATTCTAGGTCGTCCAACATTTCTACAATTAAAAATGTGTAACAATTTAAAACATCATTTTCACCTACTCATATTCAAATAAACAAGTTATAGCATAAATAAGTAGAACTGAACGTATATTTACATTAGCGAACGAACTTTTCATTCAATAAACAAAAGTCTTCGATACTATTACACATAGTAGTATATACAGATTGATTTACATATTACCAAAAAATATTATTTATTTTTGACTTGACTTGTCTTTTTTAATAATATATATATTTTTTACTTATTATTGCTTTTCAGATTTACGCAAACAGAATTCTGGGCAAACGTGTATCTATCTCTTTACTGTCATAGCTCGTACTTCTTGGTAATAAATATTCTTGGTAATAAATATATAAATAATTTACTATTTTTGTGAGGTATTGTGTTTCTCACTGATATTGGAATTTGATTTATAAGTTTAGGTACGATATATTTTACAGATCATTTATCACACAATAGCAATAGTAATGTAATAAGAGTTTTGAAGTGACGCGCGAATTTTATATATTGGTATTACATTAGAAAATTAAAAAAAAATCATTGTTAATAGATTACCTCATATTATAAGGAATCATCCCTTTCAAAATACGTACTATATTCATTGTACTACCCAATTGCATTTCAAAAGACAATTACTTTGTCAATAATTGCGTTGCGAAAATACAATCGTAAAAATCAAATTCGAGCTGCCTAATACGAAAATCCACAATAAAGCAATAAATATTAATTCCGAGAGAACAGCGGTCGAGATATAAACCAAACCGGTGATTAACAGATCGACTGTTAATAGACCTAGCGGGTTTAAGGTTGTCAAAATGTTATTTGTAAATGAATGAAATGTCAGTTTTTTTTTTAAACTTTACACATACGTACAACTTTATCTTAGTGCTCTCCAATGAAAATATATATGTATATGTCAGAAATGCCATATTTTCAAAATAAAATTAAAAACGAGAATTTGGAGATTTAAATGACAGATTTAAATATGATATATATAAAAAATATTGTAATTTTAGAAAGTAATTTTAGGCAACCCTAAAAGTAATTGTAAAACCACTGGATATAACTCAGCAGCCGCCAGGGCATTTAATCATGTTACCAATTGCGGTGTCGTAATGAACGATTACAATACCATCTAAAAATATATCAATATATATCAATATTTAAGGCATATCAGTTTCTATTTTAAAAAAAAACTACCCGCTAGGAATAAAGCGTGAAGGCAAAAAACGTACATATTTACAAGTAATGTAGTAATTGTAAAAGTAACTGAAACAAAAATTCACTTTTGCACCACTAAGCTCTACTTCTCAGTAACCATTTATATTAATGTAAGTGGATAGTTTTTTCCACTTTAATTTTTTCTTTATCTCTCCTTTTTTCACTTTACAAACATTCTCGCTATAAATAAATGTTTGCTATTTAATGCACATCTAAGCTAAATCTTATATATAATAAATAAGGTCTTTGGTGTTCGCGATTATAAATAAAATCTTTTGTCGATAATATTTAAATTATTATCATATTTCTCACCCTGGTAAGACAAAGTCCGGCGTTCAGTGCATACGCAATGTCTCGATTTCGTGTGGGACGTGGAGATCAGAGTACTTTGTCATAAAGTCTAGTCACTTTGTCTTCAAATCATGAAGCAGATATTTTTTTATAATATATATGTATACTATTATATATACTTATATATATATACCTAATTAAAACTTCACTAAGGCAAACTGTTATATAAACCTACCTCTTTGATCCTACTAACAATACCTTAGGAGAGCTTATTAGCTTCGAAGTAATAACAATTTTACTAAAGGAAATTCACACTTTTCTTTCGAGGGGATTTTTTCAAAGAAATCTGCTATTAATTACTGTCGTCGCCAAAGGGCTTAAATCTTTAACCCTTTACCACAGGGAAGTATTAGCCGAAGGCATTTTCACGCACTCCTAAACTCTTTTAAAATTATTGTTTTCTTTTGTGTGAATGTCATTGAGAAATGGCCATTATTAGTATTTGATGTTTGTTCCTGAGTGGGCTATAACGTTTTATAATTTCACGATTTTTTTCCGAGCTTCGTTGATTGACAGTGGAATATTGCTGTCGGTTATTAAGGCAATGGTGAAAGCTTTTTTATTATTTTTAATAAATATTTTTAATTCTTAGTAATATATATTTTACGACAATTTCTTTATTAATTAATCAATTTAATGTAAAGAAGTTTATACACCTAATAGTTTTGTAGAGAACCTTGTGATAGGTTATTTCGTGATCGAATTTCCGCCTATGTTGATACATCACTAGGTAGCGTAACCAAACACCGCAACTTGTCTGGCCGGACATGACACAAATTTCTCCCTTTGAAATTTTATTCCATGAACATCGCATCCAGTAGATTGTATTTCTATACAACACAAAATAACATCGTATACCTGTCAACGCCTCTATCATTAATCACAGGTGCAATGAAGTAGAATAGAATCTGACCTAAGTTCTAAGCACGATATACAAAATTCATTGAACTTTTTGATATATTGTTCTAACCGCATAGTGATGTTAAATATATTCTGAAAGAAACAGATATATTAAAAGAAATTACTCAAAACGACATAGTTGTGTAAAATATATTGGAAAAGAAACAGATATATTAAAAGAAATTACATCAAAACTGTAATTGCTCCTTAATAATTTTTTTACAACAGTGTAGGCAGAAATAACCTAGTGTCAAGACAACTCGTTCTAAACTTGAGTTAATTTAAGATAATATGTATCAAGTGGTGGAACTCAACGCCGCGTTTGTTTTCAACAGGTCCATTACCCCATGATGGTATTGAACCCACAACCAATCGCATTTAAGGCCAGACTGTCTCGAGACGTTAAAGTATATGAGGATAGAAAAACTGTAGGAAGCTAATATTATATCAATATTTAACAGGTTAAATGATCATATTAAATAAATTGTATTAATCTTTTATGATTGACTGACTGACAAACAACACATATCCTAGGAGCAGAAAGCTGATATTAGGCATATAAACGTCTTGTAAAATGTAGAGTAATTCTAAGAAATTTCTGAAAACTTCTGCGGAGACAGAGCGGACTTTATAATTTATATTCCGCGTTAATGAAATGGCGGGTTACATCTCGTTATAAATATAAAACAAACGCAGCATGAAACTCAATACAATCTAACATTACGCTTGATTTACTATTACCAATGTTTAAATTGTATTAAGGATTCCCACAGAGCATCTCTATAAGATATAAGAAGTTCGTGCTTAGAAACTGTTAAAAGTGAGGAAATAAAGTTTAATAATGTGGGTCCGTAACATCGATATGGACAGTTATAGCCTAAAAAGGGTTCTTAGTATAAAAATAACAATAAAGAAACGTAAATAAAATGTGTAAAAGAAAAAAAATTGGTAAAAATTATTTTTAAATATTTTGTAAGTTTTTTTATCAATGTAAGTAAATCTTGCAACGATATTTTGACTTATTTCTTCCCATCCAATTAGTTATAGACACGCGTCCGGATCCGATGATCATTTTCATAGTATATATCTCCTTCGACATAGCCGATATAGCGGATGTAGAACTCATGGCTTAGCGGTGAGCACGCTTGGGCGGTTTCCAAGAGGCGCGGGTTCGAACGTTTTATACGTTTTTTCTTAAAAAAAGGTTTTTATTTTCTAAGTATGTGAATAACATTTTAAAAATGATAAAAATAAATATTTGATGTTGTTGCCAGAATAACCAGGGTGGCGAGAAAATAATTAAAAGAGCTTTCGTTTTATTCTCTCTTTTTATTTATATGTCTTTATTATTAAAAGTACAGTCAAAAAAATATTTACGATCATAAATAATGACATCGTGGCCGAAATATAATAAAAAATCTTCATAGAGGAATGTTTAATTAATCCTTTCATATTAAGTCCATATATACTTTTTGCGTAAATACGCATTGCGTTAGCATTGTGTATGTCACTTTTACAGTCGTTTATTTGAAACACATGATAGAGTGCGTGCGTGCACATTGTTTTTATTAATTTAATTTACTTATTATGCGTTATTTAAAAAACTCCTGCTCTATATAAAGTATAACAGTGCATAATTTCATACTCCTCAGTCCACGTAATTTTCGTAAAAAGGGTACAAAGGGTTTTCCTTTACGTATATTGATATATTAATACAATATATTATATTGTATTAATAATGATTTATATCTCTGGTCTAGTTAGACAAGGTACGGTGACGAATATCAATACTGAGGTCATAACATGGATTAAAAAAAATAGCAAATTATGAAAAAATAAAAATATTTTTCATGCAAAATAACTTTTACAAATAATAATATTTGAACTATGTGTTGAAAAACGAGAGCGCGCTGAGTTCCTTGCGCCGGTTCTTTTCAGGTCAGGTTCAGAGGCATTAACTTTACTGAACTGATGGTAAGTTATTCAACGTTCTAAAAATGAAGTGTGTGAGAAATATAAAATTATTCAGCTATTTAATTTTATTTACCCAAAGGTATTTGGGACATTAACGAAAAATAATAAGTTCAAGTCTTTCTTAGCCTTTTAGTTATTATAATTATTAGACACAATTTCTACTATCTTTTCCACATGATATTGTTTCACACATCATTTGTTCGCGTCTCTTGTTTCTGGACACCATTTGTCAAAAACTCGAATGACAGTTCACAGTTTGATTTATAGTTAGCCGAGCAATTCGTGTAATGGATTTATCTGTTGAGCTTAAAAGTGTTATATTTTTATTTAAATGCCGTCGTGGCGCTGTGGGATGGAATATGACTGCAAATGCGATTGGTTCAGGGTTCGTTCCCAAAAAGAATAAATTATTTTCATTTCATTAAGAATTCAGTTCCGTTTCTCAACACGCAATGTCTCGAATTCGGGCGGACAAGGCAGAAGGAAGAGTCTTGACACTATGTTTTCTCTGACTACCCAGCTATGCAGGATAAAGCGTAAAACTACAAAAATAGGGATATCCTTAGAGAGTTATTTGCCATACAGTAAGGTTATTATATTTATCACATATTTTTCTTACTTTATGGGCTTATGACTTTTTCGCCGTAACAATAGTATGGCTTCTATTTCAACGTTCATAATTTTAACAGTAAATCGTGAAATCCTAATAGTTTTTGTTCCCGTGAGAAATTTCATGGTCATATAGTTCATCATATTATTTGAACACATAATGTTCGATGCCTCTGACTGTATACGCGATCGTTGTGGGTTCGATTCCCACTCGAAGTTAGGATTATATTTATATTATTTTATTTCTCTGCTCTGGTGAAAAGACAAAACGCGAATATCAGTTCCACCTTTGACACTACGTTCTCTCTACTGACACTACAAAAGTTGATTTAATGTGAATACAATACGACACTTATAGTATTATATACTTGATTTCTCAATACATATATCACATAATAATTAAGACATAGCCACACAGAAGCCAATAGATAACATACAAATTGACGCGTAATTGAAAACCTTATCAGATATATGACACTAATTACGAATCGATAATCCAACTATAATTAACCCACAATCAGGCTCAATTGACATTACGGATAATCCACGCGTGTAATTAGTGGAATACTCATATTGATATTAGAAACAATAGGTAAGCCATTACATAATACAATTAACAAGATAAATACTAAATTAAGGACGGTCCAATGATTATTGCTTAGAAATGTAGATGGAAAGTATATACTATATATAATATAAGCTAGGAAGTGAGTATGAAATGAATATATGCAGCGATAAAGGTGAAATGTTGTTTGTTTTCGGATATTTGCCGTTTTATGCCTATATACATAGAACGTCTAGAAAAATTAAAAAATTTCTTTGTAATAACATTGTTATGTTCTAGTTTTAGTAATAAAATACATATTTTATACAATTATATAATCCTATGCAAAGTTTTACGCAAAATGTTGAACTTAATTTGGTCAAAACTCGAGTTTTGTCCATACATGACTTTAAATATGTAAGGTAACTTTGATTTCTTTGAATTTTGGTAAAAGAAGCAGGTATAATAAAGATAAGTGCTCAACAATACTTAGTCTCGCCATAAATATTTTTGCAAAGGAAACAATTTTTTTATACTGTACATAATATTTATTACTATTGCAATGTGTTAGTATAATACATTAATTTAAAATAATTTTTAATGATTTTATAATTTAAAAAAATATGAAACTTGTTCAAAGTGGTCTCCATTGACTGCAATACAGTACTTTAAGCGTTAAGGCCAGTTATCAATAGCAACACGCACTCTTTCTATGGGAAAATTCTTCACTGCCAATCAATAAAAAATCAATGCTGTGGGACTTCTAGTTTTCATGGCGTTTAGAACAAGCCTTACTCTCTAAAATCCATATCCATAAATCATAATCGAGTGAACTAAGATCAGGACTAGATGACGGCCAGTCTTTAGCTCCGATGAAGACCGGAACGTTCATTTCTAACCAAGATTGAGTGGATCGAGCTTTGCGACCCGGCGCCGAGTCTTGCTTATTGAACATGGGCAATTCTTGCTTTCAAGAGCAATTCTTGGTTATTGAACATGGTCTTGTTAAAGGTCTTAAGTACCTTGTCAAGAATGGTATCTTGGTACACTTTTGCCGATATTTTAATACCTTTTTCACCAAATATGGCTTAGTCACTCCTTGATAGCTACGCAACCAACCGATCGTTGAAGTCGGATAATGCCCACTTTGAATAATTAGGAAGCATCTTTAGACCTTTCAGCATAAATTCGGTCATTTTGTTTCTAAAAATATTGCTCAATTGTAAAAAAATTCTCATCCGTATACAATTTTTTTCTGTGACTTTTCTTTGTAGTTGTGTTCTACTCCGCTTAATTAGTTGTGTCGATTTTACCACCCTATTTTTGAAATTATCAGTGCATCCCTTGTAGGCTGCAAGACCTTCTTGTAAAATACGTGACATGCTTCTAGGTGCTACCTTCATCTCTCGAGATAAAATCGATTGCTTTCGGACAGGACTTCATCGAATTCCTTCGCCTTTTTCATACGAACACTACGTGGACGATTAAATCTTTTTCTGTCATAAACAGAGAGATTTCGTACCTACATTTGACTGGTATACAAACATTTGTCTAATTCCAAGCGTAATGGAATATTTTAAATATTTAATTTGGCAATTTGGCGTATGGAATATTTTAAAACCTACTATATATAATCTTATCACAGCGATTCGGTTCTCTTTATCACCCCACTCTATTTTAATATCCATTTTAATAGTGTCTTCTAAATTTATCAACAATTGAAACTTTAATCTGATTTAGTGTTTTAATAGAGTAGCTTTCTAAGCCCATTAATCTAATTGCATAAATCAATTAACTGCTAACAATACACCATCCATTTACGCTTCAAACCCTGCATATGTAATGGCGGGCTTTTTGTCCATCTCTGTCCACCGGTCAACGTCGGGTGTAAATGTAATGAATAACTTAACACCCTAAGTAAATTTAGGTAATTGAATTCCTGTTTATAACGAGATAAGCTGTAAGTACTTAGTTTATAAAGCTCATATCGTGATATATAACCGACATAGCAGTTTCATGCTTTTTCCCGCATGGTATTCAGAGAAAAGCTAGTGTTAAGACTCTCCGTTCTACACTTTCTGCCCGAACTCGAAATTGTGATCATACTACCGAGTGGGAATCGAACACGCAACCAATCGAGAACCAGTCAAAAAATAAAGGCCATAGTATGGATAATCAATATATTACCATCTAATATACGGAAAGTCGTGCATTTGAAGATTATAGATAATAGGATGTTGTTTGTAAATAAATAACACATTTAAAATACGACATATATATTTCAAGGTATCCCATAGAACGCGTTCTGTAGAATATTTTGCTTGCTATTAGAATAATTTCAGTTATGTTCAAAGATTTTCCACGTCATTTGAATAGGTTTTGGTGTTTTTTGATAAAACGATTTTTTTACAAAACACTATTTTGTGAATTTAGAACCAAACTTATTATTAAAACTCGAAAATAAAGCGCATATTGTTAAAATTCAAAGACTATTAAGGTTTTGCTATTACAATTACTTGTTAGTTTTATAAGTTACCAAAACATCTTACTTAGTTCCCTTTAGTTACAAATTTATGGCTCGACACCCTATTTGTTGACCGCTGAAAGAGTCAAAGGGAAATTAAATTCACATTTTTCTATAGTAACTAACCCTTGAAATGCGTGTCAAACTCAACGGTGTTTTATTGCACGGAAAATCGTAAGGACCCAGAAATTGGGTTGGCTCAAATCAAAAATATTTTAGTACATTTTAGTACAAAAAACTTATTTCGAATTTTGATTTTATTTTTTAAAGTAAAAACCTTACAATCAACTCGTTTAACATATGCATTAATACTAATTATATTTTTTTTATAAAAGTCTCTATAACTTCGACCTACCTGCTATAATTACAAATTTAGGTAATATTAACTTTAAATTAACTCAATTTAATAATTATTCAATTATTAAACAATTCTAAGCATCGCTGTAACTTATTACTTACGTCAGTATGAGAAAGTTATTTGAAAGGAAACACAAAGCAGTAAAAATATCACGACGTCCTCTCCACAACCCTTGAATGACCAGTTCCTGACGGTAAATTTAGCATTTTTCCATTACAAGGGGTTGAGATGACCCCTTTCGTTTTGTCCATTCTATATTGTGTTTTATATAGGCTATTATGGAAAATAGAAAGGCATTTTACCCTATTTTATTATTTATTGTTAGCAAGTGCAATTTCAATAAATCCCAGATTACGCTTCATTACCTTGAAATCCAGAATATTTTTTGTTTTTTAGCGAAATTTATACTCACACTTGTTAGATACGATTATTATATTATATATTTTGGTTATTATGTAAAAAGAGTAATATTATTTTTCAAAAACGTATTAAAATTTGAACGGAAATCAAATCCACACTTCTTGGAATTGTCCACAATTTTTTGGTTATAAAACTTTTGATTTGTACGTTTAAATGTTTATGTTTAAATTTTTCGTATCCTAGATGTGTAAATAACAAAACATGAAAATATTTAAATTGTAATATTCTTTCATTTGCATATTATGTATAATACCCATTATTGTATAATGAATGCATTCAACATTGTTTTACATATGATTACATATGATACAAATGTATCATAATTTTACTTTTTACTACAGTTTAAAAGCTAATAATTGAAAAGATCTTGTAGATCTCAATAATAATATTTATAAAATTTATAAAATAGATTATTTATACTGAATAATCTTTATATTTCAATCTCTAAATTCACACGAACACAAATTACGAATTTCACTTAAGGTTCGAGTTTGCATTTTACGACATTTGGGACAATATCTGTCAATAAATTGGAGCAAATGACCTCGTTTGACGGTTTGAGGCGAGGTTGGTAATCCTGGGCCTACGGAACCCCATCTGCATTGTAAGGGTTAAGTTTCGACAAATAGACCATTTGTAAACAATAGAAGCATATTGAAAGAATTAATTAGATTTATTTTAAAATAAAAAATATATTTTTGTCTTATTATTTACGTCGACGTATTTACTGAGGTGAGACTACGGACTAGTAGTATAAAGTGATAAACGCACTTTGAGACATTATTTCATACTTCTTTACGCAATTATTTTTACTTACTTGAAATCAGTACATTTTGTCTGAATTTTAAATACTTATAGATGTCTGTGAGTGGCAGGTTGTTAGTATAGTTTTAATATCATTAAATTAATAAGTAAAGGTAAAACTTCGAACCCCATTCTACGAAAATTACACGGAGAACACAATGCTAATATATTTTTATAATAAGGCATATAAATACATTAAACTAATAAAATAAATGTAATATAGACTACCATATGTTTGACATACACATGTAATATAGCTTATCATTGGCTTTTGTTTTGACTTAGCGTATTAAGCATACGTTTGCAACTTTAATAGTCGAAAAATGAATACATAATTTTATTTCAACCCACAAATATTACAAAAATGTTATATATAAGACTGTTATTTATAATCTTAATATAAAGCTCTTGAGAAAAGCTCATTTCAAAACAAACAATACTTATCTAGAAAATTGAAATATCTGCACTTTTTCATCAAGTTCCGCTCCAAGGTACATCCGTTACTTTTCCGGTACACTGTGAATACAGTGCTTGATAAATTCCAGTACATTTCACAGTCTGGTGACCACTTTTGCAATATAAGCACAATGGTTACTATTTTAGCTCAAACCATGCTAATGCTAGTATATTTGTTAGGAAACTTGTTTTTATTTTCCTCGTTTAAAGAAAAGAAGGTTTACATTTGAAAATATAAGTATAATATTTTCATTTAATTTATATGTTCGATAAGTTAAAAGAATTTTCGAGTATTAGCTTGTTAAACATAGATTAGTTGTTAGATTTAGAAAGATTTTATTTTTCACGATTTGAATAGACATTTTTTTTCAGTTTCACGTTTTTTTCCGAGTCGTATAGAATCAAGTGTCACGACACTCCGTATTGACTTTGCGTGTTGAGTAGCGGAACTCAACGCCGCGCTTTACTTTAGATAGCAGAATGAAAATATAAAAAATAACTCGATAATTCTCCCAACTGGGATCGAAACCACACCCAATCGCGTTTACAAACAGCCCCACACGATGGCTTCCTGTTTACATATAATTAAAAATATATATTCTTGGCATAGGTTTTTGACTTTTATTATCTAACTGCCTGTTGAAAAGTTTTTTCATAATCTATTTAAGAAATTATAAAGTTTTTTTAATTTTTATTATTATTATATATCATATATATTCTTTTATATATTCTATATTATTTTGGTTTGTTCATTAGCAGCGTTGCGAAATAATAATTTCTTGTTTAGTGCATATTGCTGAAAATTTATTTTCTACATCTGTATTGTATAAAACAGACTACGAGTAAATAATAGTGCCGCAGTGTGACAATGCTATCTGGAAGCCGGATTTGTTGTATGTTCGATCCCAACTAGAAGGAATTACTATTGGAATATTTAAATAATTTTCATTTCTTCGCTCTGATACCCAAGACAAAGCGCGGCGTTGAGTTCCGCTTCTCAATTCGCAATGTTTCCAGTTTGGGCGGAAAATGGAGAATAGAGTGTCTTGGCGCTAAGGAAAAGGCAAGAAGCTACTTTTAATATAATAGTCACAATTAAAGTAAATATCTTATTGCTGTCTTTTTTATATGCATGTGAGTATATTTTGGCTCAGGCTATTTTTCTAATAAATTATAGCTATTAGAGTATGATCAACCCATATCATCTGTCTACATTTTCATACAATCTTTTATTCAGTAGGCGCCAGTAATAAGTTTTGTTCGAATAAAACGATCCCAAGTGACACAGATACAAAAATTTTACAAACTTATTTATTCTTCACTTCTACTCTAGCTTTTGAAATTTGCACCTTATTTTAATGTAATTAGGCTTGAAATAAAAGAAATATATTGTTAAATGGCAAAATAAAGTTGGTAATAGTGTTCTTTTCGAGGGAAACCGGTGATTCGTCAAAGTCGAGTATATTTATCGTTTTAGTTGAATTTTATCGAACTAATAGCTTCGGAGATAAATTTACGATTGCAAGAGGATGACGGTAACGATACGTGAAAAGGATTAGGGTTAAACTATCGTTAGTAGTAGAGCTTATATTATACAATTAGTAAGGTCAATATTTATAGCATCTTTAAGTTTTAACGGCTTCATTAATATACTTAATTACTGAGAAAAATAATATTACATTTAAATTGAATTGCCGTCTAGCGTAGCTAACAAATTTAATTTTAAGTAATAAAAAAATCTCGAAAAAACTCATACTCATTAAAGATACAATAATTAATAATTAATTATCAGTAGTAGGGGTAGTAGCGAAGACACGGTCGAGACCACAGTTTTAGATGTAAGCAATTCTTATTTATCATATGATTTTAAGAGTATATTAATTATGATAATTTTATATACAATTATTGCGTAAAGAAGTATGAAAATAAATGAATGCATGTCCATCCAGGTCCATTTAATACATTGGATGGATAATTGGACAAAAAATACCTAATAAAATATTGTAAAATTATATTTAAACAAAGTAACTTAACCTCTTACTACCATACCATATATACCATACTCTTACTGGTATGATATTTATAGACTTTAAACTATATAATATAGTTTTTTTTTTAAAATATTAAGCATAGATGTTTCAAATTACATTTAAAAAAAATGTGTATTTCTCCGCTCTGGTGAACAAGACAAAGCGCGGCGTTGAGGTCCAGTAATCAACACGTAGTATCTCAGGTGGAAAGTTGAGATCGGAGTGTCTTCATACTAGTTTCTCTCTGACTGTACTAAAAAGCGAAAATAATATATCTATATATATATATATTTATTTCACTTTAAAAAAGACTAAAACTATTCCCAATTTAACCATTTCAATAACCTAAACAAACTGTCACAAGCGTCAGATCCATGCAGAAACCAAATTAAATCACTCGCATTATACCCCAGCATCTGAAAACATGAGGAGCAATTCTACGCCTCACTTAATTTTACTTTGAGATATCTTTTGTAGTTATATTCTTTTAAATATTTTTTTTATGATTGTTTCATATCAGTAACATTTTTTTTATTTTGTACTGACGTTCACTGACAAACTGACATGAGTGACTGGAAAGTTAGTTGCAATTTTGTTTCAGTCAGATATAAACTAGTCAGCCTACATGTCAAGTCCCACCGTTATCCATTTTACGCTCAAAATCATCAGCATCAAAAATACATTTTAATTTCATGTCATAAACTAAATAAACTTTAAAATCTGACAGATACGTTAAGTATTAAATAACAAAAGTTTGCAGTAAGAATTTCCACGGATATTATCGTAAGTTTCATCTTAAAGCGACTTATGCACTGCGTTTCGGTACTTCGAAAATAAAAATGGAGAAGGTGAAATGGTTGAAAGGATAAAAAAAAATAAGAAAGATAATAAAAATGCTTTTAAAATCCATTGGGTGTTTAAAAATTTTTAGCTACTTACATCTTATTTATCAAAAAAAAACTACTCATATCTACTGTAAAATGAGTATACAGTTTTTTTTTATCTTTACATATTTCCTGTAACGGGTTGGAATTACGCATTTAAGTGAAGTAGCTGTTTAGGGATATATTATTTCTCTTATTTCCACCCACTTCAGAGGTACCGAACTTAATCCAATTAGGCTAGAAAAATTAAAATATATTGAAGTATAACTCTGACCTGCGACTTTTCTTTTCAGCTTCAGGCTTTATCCTTCACAACAAAAAATACTCATAATATGACTTTTTCCACTTTTATCCCGTATTCAAGACTCTGTGTCTTCGGTAGAGGAACTATATACTAACTATTTATTATAAGATATATAAGATTTAACTGCACTTCTTTTTCTTCACCGTGTTCTTCATTGCTGTAGATCGTGCCCGTTCTGGCAAATGACGGTGGAGGAAGCGACGACCACCTTCCATGCTTGCCTTGCCTTAAAGCTTCAATAATGGGAGTCTTGTAATCTCAGCATCAGACCATCGGCTAGATGACCAGCCTCTATGTCTTCTACAATCTACTTTGCCAGCAACAACTGCACGACGTCTTAAAACATGCCAAAATATACAGGAAAAAGGCCATATTCAAATATAATATACTTTCATAACTCAAGGTACGTGCGTACTTCCTTTGTGACTGTAACAGTCACAGTAAAGTTTAAAATCGGAGCGCATTTCGATGCTCGCGAGTTATTATACAAAATGGATGATTTATGTTTTCTTCGATGTCATTTGATATTTACACGTAGATTAATCTAGATTTTACTAATAATTTTGTTTAAAAAATATTTTATCGCTTAAAGGCCGTCGTGCCGCAGTGGGGCAGAGCCCTAACTGTAAAAGTGATGATTTTGGTGTCAATTCCCATTTGGGGGGAATGATTATATATTATTTTAATATCCTCGCCCTGGTACCGAATACAAAGCGCGGCATTTATTACGCGACTTAACACGAAATGTCTCGATTTCGGGCAGAAAGTGAAGAACTGAGAGTGTCCTGTTCTCTCTGACTACTTAGAATACAAAATTACTACAACATATACATAAAAATAGAAAATATCTACATTAGTTCGTCCATATTCATATACTCTAGTAACAATAAAAATTTAAAACTATGCCATAAAAACTAAAAATAGCCATCAAATCTCAATACTTTTGCACATGAAAATGTTAAAAAAGTCATAAAAACTGCATTTTAACACCATAGACCGTTTAAGTTTACGTACACCGTGTGTGTAAACGTTTTATATGTACGTATCTAATGTACATACATGAGATATAACTCTGTCTGTTTGTTTGTTGTATTATGATTTACAAATATTTACATCCTTATATATTTAATACTAGTTTAAGAAAATAATTTTTTTTAGAAACGTATATTTTTTTTGACGTAGCGGGACGCAAACCCGCGCCTATTGAACATGGTCTAACCGCTGAGCTCTACGTTCATGAACGTGGTTAGTGGTAACGTGAGACGTGGGTACTTGTGCCCACAAGTAAAATAAATTCATAACTATTAACGAAATCAAAAATGTGCATATTTTTACATAATATAATAAAGAGAACATAGTGACACTTTATTCTGTGACACTTTGTTCTTTATTCTTTTATTCTGTGGTCCATTTTTCACATTTGACAATAACATACTTTGATCAAACAAAAGTTAGAGTGTTCAAACTCTAGTTTCTATGTGATTACGCGTGAAGCTGCAAATAATACCAATTCTTTTTTTTTCATAACATCCTTATATTAGAATAGACAAAGCCCCCGGCTTTACTAGTCTATAAAAACATTCTAACTGTACCGTTAGAGTTAACGGTTATAGTTAAAATTTTAACGGTTTACGTGATCGCTTTCAGAGATAACGTTTTGGGTAGATGAAATTATGAAGCTGTAAACGGATTTACCTAATTTTTTATAGCTGAACCGTGCCTAGGTTTGTGAAATATGGTTCAGCGTACATAAATTATTAAATTAAGTACGTTTAATTTTACCTACAGGTAAAAAAAACTTTTGGAACACTTCTAAGAATTTGAACGTATTAGATTTATTTTGAACTCGTGCCTCATTGCAATGAATTAGTATCGTAAGAATTAGTAAATTAATAAATAGCAGAATTAGCCCATGAATTTACTACTTAGTTTTAGCTTATATTAGAAAACGTTTCTCAAGGATACAAATGATATAATAAGATCTTTGGTATACGCGATTTTCACACTTTTTGAAATGAAATTATTCTAACCGGATTAATTTCTCAAAGAGCAAGATACAGTCAGTTAATTCTGAAAGAATCCAGGGCAGTACACGAGGTAACTAAGAAATAGTTGGCGGCAGTTTGATATAATAATTATATCAACTGACACACGAATGCCACCTCAGTCTACCTGTGACCGCGGACTATTGTAAAGTATTATATACGTCAGGTTTCTAAAATTTTTCTTTCATATACTAATAATATACGCGATTAATCTCGTTAAAAATAATGAAATATCAAAATTATACATTAGTTCGCATTAATTCGCGCCCCTTGAAAGTCCAAACGCTCTAGTGAATTAAGCTATAAGTTCTTATCGACCTTCGTCACAATTCTTATACTCTTATTACAATTTAATTTAATAAGCAAAGTTTTCGTTTTGGTCTTATTTGTTAATGGACAGAAAGTAATAATTTTATCAGCTTCAACGCTTTTTCCAGCATAGCCCTTGCTATGCCATCATTATGGCAGAGAGAGCCTAGTGTCAAAACCTTCCGTTCTCCACTTTCCACCCGAATCTGATTGAATGAGAACTTAAAGCCGAGCTTTAGCATAAGTAGTAGAGCGGAGAAACGAAAATAATTATAATATTGTCATTCCTGAAGTGGGAATCGAACCTACACAAATCGCGTATAGTAGTATAGTCAGAAGAAAGAAAGAAGAAAATTATAATATACGACCTCTTGCACGATTTTTCAATAGAATAAAACATCTTAACAAACTAAACGGAGTATAGCACAAAAAATAGCACATAGTTCTAGATATCTAAAACTTATATCATGAATATAGAATAAAAAATTTTTTAAAAATATTATTGAGCATATACACTCAAGTGAAGAAGGTATTAGGTTATTTCTGACTACCCAGCTAAGCGGGAAAAATCCCTCAAAACTACAATATTCCAAAGCACCAATATACATAATCTGTTCAAATATACAAAAAAATAGTCGAAAGTATCGTTTTATTTGTCAACGTCGACTCCCCATTGCAAATTACAAAACGACAAAGAGTGAGAGGATTTGTCCCAAATGAACTGTATTTCGTTTATCTTATTAGATTATGAGGTCGATTTAGAATTCTGTGTGTTTACGTATGTACGTGTATGTATTTTTGTTTACTTTACGGAAATGAATAGCAATTTGTGAAGAGATTACATTGTTGGCTGAGTTTTATATTTGTTTTAGAAACGTCCGCGCTTTGCGTTCCGCCACTGTAGTAAAGTTATATATGTAGTTATATAAACTTTGAAATACGTTTTTTTTGTATTGTTTGTAGTATAGATAATTAACCTCACATTTATTCTATTAGATATTGTAGCTCGACAGTTGTACAAAGTTGTTACAAATTCTATGTGATATTGATTGAATCACGTGGTCGAATTATGGAAGAGACAAAGTTAAGATCGAAATCAATTTAGAAAACAGAAACTACTATACTACTACGAGTATATATAATGTACAGAAGCTTCTATAACTATTAGATTAATATGTGAAGGAAAAGTTTGTATAGACGAGAAGAAAATTACAATATTTATATAATATTGGGTCAGAAATAAATTAAAATAATAATATAAATATAACACATACTACGACGTGTTTGACATACACTTTTGTATAAAGTGACAAATGCGTTACTAGGGCAATGCGTATTTAACGCGTCCACGGAACTACGAGTATATTACTAATGTGGATAACAGAGTAGAGTTAGTACTCTGAAAAATTCTACAATTTTGCTTCAATCTTTTCTTGTCATAAAAGTTTCAATAGCTTTACCATGGGGACGTTTATAAAATAAAAGCTTTTTCTGTAGACAATATTACAGTAACACTGTTGCATAGTTAATGCCTAAATTCAAAATATACCACACGGTAACGCGTGCTACCGACAGCTAATACCCGTGGACCCAACAATTCCACATATAAGCTTTGTACATAATGCAACGTATAAAGTGAATTTGTACACTTAAGTATATCGTGACGCACTGGGACAGCGGCTGACTGCGATTGGTTGTGGGTTCGATTCCCACTCGGGAGAATGATTATATTGAATATATTTTCATTTATCCGCTCTGGTACCAGGACAAAGCGCGGCGTTGAGTTCCGACCCACATAATGTCTCGAATTCGGGCGGAAAATGGAGAACGGAGTGTCTTGACAAAAGGTTCTCTCTGACTACCCGGCCTATATAACTTATTCTACACTAGTAGCCGCAACTTTCTTTGTGTGGTTTCATTGACCTTTCTCACATTTAGTTTACTTTTCACGTTGAATAACTTTTGCTAAGACGAAATATCTTTATTTCTTTTAGTTTAGCTGGACTCATTTGCTTCTTCATATGGTCTTGGTTTAAAATCATCATACCCGAAGGCCTGCTCACGCGTATATAATAATTGAATATAAGTTATACAACAAAAAAACTTTTAAATCCGTCCATTACCATTACTTCTGTAGATGTGCGCGTACAAATATTATGTTTTTACTTTTTCAGTATATTAATTACTAACAATTTTTTTATTTTAAAAATGTTTCTGTTTGCCTTCTATATTGTATGCAAGAGATGTGGAAAAAATTGTTGAATTTAGCATTATTTAAGTGGATGAGCCGTACAATACTTCTCTGCTATGAAACGTTTTTTATAAAGAAAATACAGATGCAGACGTGTATGAAATTTGACACAATTAAATGTTTATGGGGTAAGGGATTCAGAAAGTGATTAATTTTCATAATAGGAGTTACAAAACCAGTATTATTATTATTATGTTTTTTTAGGCTTTTCCAGAGAGAACCTAGCGTCAAGACACTCCATTCTCCACTTTCCACTCAAAATCGTGACATTGCGTATTGAATGCCGGTACCCATCGCCGCGGTTTGCCGTACGTACCAAATGAAAAAATCCGAAATGGGAATCGTTCTCACAGTCTTTAATCAAATCAGCAGATTTTACACATTGTGCACAAATATTTTTAGTACAAATTTAAAAGGCTCAAATTAATTATAAGTAAACGCACGTGTGCACTAAATCTTAGCCTTAACTTGTGTCTAGAGGCCGTCTTACAAGTTCATATTAAATTAAACTGAGACCTGAAGTCATTAGAGCCTGTCGAATACATTTACAGAGCTGTGTATCAATTTGGAGTGTGGTCAATGTGACGTAGGTACAGGAACTATTAAGATTGTTTTTTTTAATATAGTGTCAAAACACTCCTTTCTTCCTGCACACTTCGTACTCAAAATTGTAAGATATTGCGGATGGAGTGGCGGGTCATAAGCGGAGAAATTAAAGTAATTAATATAATAATTCGTCGGAGTGAGAATTGAGCCCCACAATTGCTTAGAGTCAGTCTGTCCCACTGCACAATAATGGCTTCTAGCATTTTCTAATTAGCGTATTTTACGAAAAGAAAACAACGCGTATAAAATATTTTTTATCATTTTAAAGTGTTATTTACATACTTAGAAATGTGAATAACACTTTAAAATGATAAATATATTTAATAAATAGCATTCCCTCTTGCCAAACGATTGTTCGTAGATAAATATTTTCGTAGCAGAAATTTATAAAAATCTCTCTACAGAGATCATAGCTACAAAAATAAGTTGCAATAAAGCATATAAAATTTCGACGTAGCCGGATGTAGAACGCAGGTTGAGCGGTCAGATCGTTTGGTCAGTTTCTAAAAATGATTTTCAACGTCTATGGAATTTCATGCTTAGTTTAACAAAAGCAAATAAAAATATTTGGAATGTAAATTTCTGCTTAGTGAGAATCGAACCATTTGAAAGAATTAAATTTCACTCAGACACTTTGAAATTGCACCACAATGGCATTTCATAAACTTTTTATATTAGGCTTATAATTGATAACCTACTAAGTTACCGGTAATGATTAAATGTGAAGCTAAAATATATTAATATATATATATATTAATATCTAAATGCTCACGTAAGACTTTTTAATATAGTAATATAGATAATATAGTTCTGGTGCCGAAACCTTCATAGAATTCTGAATAACTAAATAAATGCACAGCATCTGTTCTGCAGAGTGCACTTTACGTGTATATCAGAAAAAATAAGTAAACCGAGCGTAGCGAGCGTTCTTTGTTACTTGCTGGTAACTTATTTATAAGTAGAAAATATTTTATCAGTCTGAAATAATTACATATAAACATAAAATGGTAATAAAATAATTAACATTTTAATAAATATATTTAGCAAAAGACCAGCGTGGCGCAGTAGAACCAGCGTCTTACTGTAAACGCGATTGATTGTGGGTTCCCAAATGTAATGTAGTGTAGTTTGTCTCCGTTTTCCAACCACGTTCGAAAACCAACTAAAACCTCTAGTGATAAAGAATGATGATTCTGTATGCACTTTGCGCCTAGATAGAGACACTGGCTGATAGTAGAATTCATTGCCACAAATTGTCTAACAGCCAAATAAAACTCAACGAACGCAATCTAGTTCCAACAGCATCCCGTTGGAGTTAAAATCATTACATTAGTATATAAAGGATAAAATTGTTTTCCTTTTTATAAAACTTATGCGAGCCGAGACGTAAGAAAATAAGCACAGTTAAAATATAAAATAAATAAAAAATCTTTATTGGAACTTAAGAAAATAACACTAAATACAGTTATCTAATAACTACTCTAGCATAAAACTGTGTTGTAGTCTAAAAAGCCAATATTTAAAAAAAATTATGCATATAAATACATTAAATTTATAAAATAAACATTACAAATATCCACCAGTGGTTTGACATACACTTTAAAAGTGTAAAGTGATATTCATATATACACGTTGCTAAAGCAACGCACAACTAACGCATCGACGGTCCAATTTAATTAACAAAATTTCATTATGCAATTTTGTTAAAATCTATATATACATACGTTCACATTTATTTCGTACCCTAATCTTTTTTAATAGGACCATATACATTCAATATAGAGAGTTTATGCAAATGCGGTTTTTGCAATATCCGAGTAAATTTGCATTCATTTGAGGTCTCATTTCTGATGTTCAATGGTACGTATGGGATATAAATGTTGTAGCGTTTTTCTGTTTTTTTTTTGATGGCAACGTTTAGCATTTTACCCTAAGGTTATGATTATGAATATCGCTTAAAATTATATTTATATTTTTTTATTTTATAAAACAATGATATTAGTCACTGAGGTCATGGTGGTACAGCATGGCTGCGTCTGACTTTATATGCAATAGTTGTAGGTTCAATTCCATCCGGGGGAAATGTTATATTTAAATTAATTTCATTTTTCCTCTGAAGTGAACACACAGGTGACAAAGCGCGGTGTTGAGAGTCGCCTCTCAACACGCTAAGTCTCGAGGATACGGGCCGCATGTTCAAAGTGTATCAATAGTGTATTTGAGTACAAGTGTCTATTGTTTATGATTGATTCCCACTCAAGGGGAAATTTTATATATTTTTTTTGTTTCTTTAGTCTCGTTTCACATCGTGTGGTATTTAATTTCGATATGGAAACCAGATTTTAATATAATTCATTATTAAATATTATTAGTGTATTACAGCTGTATAAAACATGATAACAATGATATTTCGGCAAATCGGAATATTTATGACATAAGAAGCTGGTTATATAATCAAAACAGCCAAGTAGTTAAAAAGAAAACAAAAGAATATACCTATCCTCTTTGCATTGCAATAAAGAAAAAGAAGATTTTTCTACAAACTAACACACTATATACCCTATAGCAATTATTGAACAATACTTCTTTTTCGTTTACACATTCACACCACTGACCTGAATATACCTAACCCTTGAGATCTCTTTCAATTATTCAAAGGACCTTTGAACACGAGAAGGGTAAGGCGAGGATGTAGGGCTTTTGTATAAGGTTTTTTAGTACTCGATGACAAATTGTGTAGAAATTCAAGTTATTTTTCACTATTAATATACATACATATAATATGTACATGTATTTCTATTTAAAATGATTAATATTACTTAAACTAGTTCCAAAATATTTCTTATTTTTGATTTATACAAAAATGTTAAATGCCTTAGCTTTTTCTTGTATTTATTTGTGGATGTATCACTTATAACAGACCACCAATAATTACCCAATATGGCTTTATTGCAGTATCCTTGATAACTTTGTTGAAAATCCTGATAAATATGCTCTTAATGCCTTTTCCAAGGTTTTCAGGAAAGAAATCGAGTTACGAATGGAGGAAATGAATTTTCAGAGACTTGCTGACACCTATTTGTTGAAAATTATGTAATAAATCAGCAATTAACTGTCTGTAACTTTCATATATTTGTGGCCCAAGAACTCTTTTTTAACAAGTCGTAGAGAATTCCAAGCAGATCTGTCAGTATATGAGAGACTGTTTTTTAAATACTTCATCTTTCAATTTTCTCTCGATTAAAAACCTTCTTTCAATTTCACCTCAGAAAGATTAGGAAAAATCGAGCTTAACAGCTACGCTTGTTTTATTTAAAGCGGATTCTGTGTTAGTCATCAATGTTGAGCTCAAACAACCAGGATGTTCTGGAACTTGCTGCTTGTCTGAGCTCTAGATTATTTTTTGTTTTTCTGATTACACCAAATATCTTAGTAAGACACAAAAAAGACATTTTCGTTGTTGGATATCATTAGCATATTAAAATCAAAAATCTATTTATACCTGCAGCCCATGAGCTCAGTGTGTTTCTACACTCTTTACAAAAAGCATAAGGAGCCCCTTGATTGTGCTGGCGAGAGGCCGAAATTTTATTGGAAAACATAGAACAAACTGTCATCGTACTAAATTCCCATTCCATAACGGCATTCAAGTTGCTAAGATAACCTGTATGTTACGTCAATGTATATTCTAGTTCATATGCATATAAAATAACATTTACAAGTTTTTTGAAATAAGTATAAAATCTAAATTCAATACTGACAGTATACGTTTAAAGTTTTCTCAAAGCTTTCCCACTTTCCTTATAAATATAAATTTCTACAACGTTTGTCTTTTCTACGTCTTTGTTATCGCAACCTTGCTTGAATGTCATGGACGTTCTTGCCTTTCCCTGCTCGACTTTTTTACCTATAATATATTATAATTTATAGTTTTTTTTTAAGCTTTTCTCTTTTGAACCTAGTGTAAAAATACTCTGTACACTACATTCACCCTAAATCGTGACATATTAAGTGGATTAACTCAACTTTGCACTTCAGCTCTGGTAATATTAATATTACCAAACACCACACATCGTACATCTGGTATTATTAATATTACCAGAGCGGACTAATGGATATAATTTTAATATCATCATTACCCTGAGTGTTTATTCATAACCATCACATCAATTCTGTGATGATGCTACTGTAAATCTGTGATTGCCTGACGATTGCCTTATTTAATTAAATTTTGACTCGCTTATATTTTAAATATTTTTATTTCACCGGTTTGGTAAAACAATACCTGTAAATATTTTTTCTCTGCATACTAAGATAAGGGAGACGTGTTAAAATAAAATAAATTCGCAAGATACTTGTATTAAGTACCTTTTATTTTACAATGAACTATTTTCCGAGTTTAACCAGAGTAAGCGTATAAGAATTTCAACGTAGCCGAATGTAGATGCGTACTGAGCATCGTCAGTAGCGGGGGAAGATGCGGGGGGACCTACGAGTTTTAGTGGTACCGATTCCACAAAAGGGCCGACGCGTTCATTTCATGCAGATCTCCGCATCACTCACTTGAGAAGTAAAAACCCTGCCCGTATGCCTATCGACTACCTAATTCTGTAATATTTAGCCTTTTTAATTGACTATTATTCAGTTTTCTAGTTAATAAGTTTTGTCTTTAATAGTTCATAATTTTGTGGTCTAATTTCAATTAGGTAGAATTTATGTTAATTAAAATTCGATTGATTTTAGTTTTTTTATTACTGATATTTGACAATATATATTATTATATATACATATAATACTATATGCATGTTTATATATATGTTTATTAACATAGGCATGTGTAGAATATAAGCACAGAATTTAAATGTACCAGCCGATTAATTTTCATTTTTATATTTTTTTACCATACAACAAATCTTAAGAATGATTCCAAATAATTCTAATGTAATTTTTTTTTAACTTAGTGCTTAATTATATAATACATAATAATGATTCTGAATTAAAGACTACTGTCCCTTTATCGCTTAGTTACAAATACATATTGAGTATTTTATTAAACACACTTTGACGAATAGGAACGAAACCTTCTAGAAAGCCAAGGCCAAGGTCGTCTTCTACATGAAAGCAGTAAAAGGGAAGCTCAAGGTTTACTCCCGCAGAGATTGTAAATTTATATAAAACGAAGGAAATTAATATTGCGCTGCAACATCTCAATGCCAGCTTCGTACATCTCGTTACTTGTAGTTTTCTAAAGAATATAGTCAACATCATTGCTTAGAAGGGTACTTATGTATAGGAAATGATCCATAATTTTCAAATACACTATTAAAAGTACTATGCAGTCTCTTTTGAAGATTTACATTTAGATTAATACAAATTTTAAGTACTTTTACAGAGTCGAGTATACATTTGACCTTAGTTTTGTTAAGTAAGTAACGTAATATAAAGCTGGAGTTGAAGATCACAACTAACTCACTAAATCTGCATAAAGGCTGTAATATTATGAATGTGTGTACAGAAATTCTTACTATTTCATGCTATCTAGCTTAAAACAGTAATAAATAAATTTTTAACCATCGTAGAGAATATTTTATATTTAATTATAAGGAATAAAGAAAACGTGGTTTCATGTCGCAGTAGGACTGCATCTGACTATTTTCACGGTTGGGCGTGGGTTCGTTTCCCAATCGGAGAAATTATTATACTTCGGAGAAATAATTATTTTTATTTGTCTGCTCTGGTAAACAAGACAAAGCGCGAGTTGAAGTCCACCACTCAACACGCAATGTATCTAATTCATTTGGAACGCGGTGTGTACTTGACACTATGTTTTTTTCTGGCTACCCTGGTAAAAACCTGACTTAATACAAATTGGGCCGCCGAAACTAATAATCAATATATGAGATTAGGAAACCAGAAATATTTTCAAAATTTAACCCACTAGCATCGTTTGTATATTCAGATTGACCAGACCTATGACTGTGTACTATATACATAATAGTACCAAAGAAAGGATAATAGAAAAAAAACAATTATTTAATTGAATTGTACGTATTTATTATATTATGTAAATAATCATACAGGTACAGGTTTTTTATTTTGTAGCAAATAATATGAGTGGTGGTGGTTGTGGACTGTGGACTTCCAGCAGGACTGACAGTACTGACATTTTATGTTAATTGACGATTCAAAAGTGCCTATTTCAACGGAGAATATTATGACTTTTGATTTTGGTAGCAATTCTAAAAGGTTTCCATGAAAATAAAAAAAAATTAACAGATTTCTCCTCCCAACCGTAATTTATCCGAAATTGATTAAAGCTTGACAAAATGAAAGCCATATATACCCTGACAAGTGACCATTCATATAACATAATATATGTATATCGTGTTCAATATAACTTTTAACTAACGAGAAATATTTTTACTCCCACATCCATTGCCGGTTTTTAGTAAATCAAAAATTATTAAGCGTTATTAAGCAGAAGTGTATTGTAAATGGTAAAGTTAACTATGTCATAGTAAAAGCTTTCACTTTAGGATTTGTGCGTTAAATCCATCACTGCATTCAATGACGTCATTGACGGAAGGGTTCTCTACACGTTTATGTTACTATCGTTACATTACTTTATAGTGGTGGTCGTTTATTAAAATGGCTAATTTTTAAAGAAAAAACAACACTGACTTAAATCATGTGTAATTTGAACTAGTATTTAAAATTTTAATTAAAATGTGAAATATTTTTTCTTATATTTTCATGTATTTTGTTGCATAAAATGATAGACCTAACTTTTTTTTCATTTTATGATATCTATATATATCACGAAATACTGAAAATTAAAACGCTTGACATATACCAGGAAGCTTTGCAAAGTGATAGTTTATACTTAGAAGGCGTTCATTGAGAACAGATTTTACGCCAGGGTCGAATTAAGGAAATATAATATTCATAACACTTTATATCTTTATTATTTTACTTTACTACGTGGACGAAGTCGCAGGCAACAGCTACTATTACAACATTTTACCAAAACTCTATGTTAGCAGTGTAGGAAATTTGTTATAAAAGAAATACAATTATAATTATAAGCAATTATAAAGATATGCAGAAAAATAACTAGACACTTAAATTTTTAAAATCTAGATTTATATAGTTTAGATTAATGTTTAACTGCAACACCATGTAATGTCGCATTTGTTACGCGCAGATGAAATTGCATCGCCATAATGTGAGCTTTATTGAGTAAGTCCCCTAGCACGTTAAGCCTACGTATATCCACAAACATAAATATACATGAATATGTAGTTTGAGTCGTGGCGAAGTAGGATAGACTGATTGTAAATACGGTTATTGTAAGTTCGATCTCCACTCGAGAGAATTATTGTATTTAAATTCAAACTCAAAATATACATTATCCAAATAGACTCGTGGAAGCACTTTTAAATCGTCGAAGGAACATAAAGCTACCACCGGCTCGGAAGGCAGTTCTGCTGGGAAGAGCCGGCGAGAAACTCAACAGTTGCTCTTTACAAATACAAAGGTTACAATTTTATCATTTAATACTAACCTGCACCAAACCAAAATCATACTACTTCCACACATTTTTATCTTTTAAATATTCTTCTACAGAGTAATAAGCTTCATAATTGTTTATTTCCCAACAATGACAAAGTACGACGTTGAGTTGCGCCTCTCAATATATAACCTCTCGAATTTGGGCGGAATACTGAGAGCAGTGTGTCTTGACACTAGGTTCCCTTGACACTATGAGAGACATTCGCGTGTTCACAAGTTTCAACTATCGTCACCGATTACAAATTGTAGGTTAAAGTTTGTTAAGGTTTTAGTTAGTGTATTATGTTATATTTTATCATTTTTATTTATTTTTAAATATGCTTTCAATTTCCTAAGTGTGTGCTTAAGACTTTAAAAGGAAAAAAATGTGTCTTAGAAAATTAGTAATACTATTTCACTTTTCACCTAATTAGAGGTATATTAAATGATTAAATGTTAAATGATAGATTCTAATAACTGTGACTTAAAGTAGCATTTAAAACTACATTATAGCTGATAAACCCCAGGAGTTATTTAAAATCATTATCAAAAAAATTCAAATCAAATCAAACTCATGATAAATTTAACAAGAAGAAATGAGCTACTACTACGACTACCGTGCTTAGTCAGATATGGGCCGATTGTGTCGTGATGGTTGTGATACTAGCTGACTCGGCAAGGTTCGTACTGCCTCAGATATAATAATGTATAATAATTCAATTAAAATTAACGGAAAATCAACAAGCAAAAAACTCTATGGAATAGCTGACTACGTTATCCTGGTCTATAACTGTGTCAACTGAAAAGAACTATCCCGGGATCCGGTGTCACTTCCCTAATCGTTGTGGATTTGTTGAAAATGAATGACGAATTTGACTTATGCTAAATTGTTTAATATTCCCTAGTCTATTTTCCTTGCTTAATATTTAATTTCCAAACGCACCATCTGTGACAGGTACGCACAGCTAGCTTGTGTAGCAAAATTATATTGTTTTTTTTTTATAATTTTACGTGCAATTTCTTTGTTTCTTGACCTTTTAAACCTTCCTTAGACTTTTACTAATTTTTTAAAACTAAAATTAGCTAAATCGGACCAGCGGTTCTCGAGTTTTAGCGAGACTAACAAACGTTATTTCATTTTGATATATATATAGATAGATAGATGCCAATCGCGTTGTAGTATATCATATTTATTTTATTAATCTAAACCAATGTTAAAAAATATGTGTATTCAAATGTCACGTGTTAAGGCTAAGTTACAGTCCTACGGCGAGCTACATGGAGTCATTATCAAGTGAAATGAAAAACGAAAGAAGTTTTAAAGCTGCCTCTACGAAAAATACAACCCAACAAAAAAATCATGTATAATATGTATATTAAACTCTTGAGTTACTCACCGAGTGACTGACAGACAATGCACAGCCAACACTACTAGATGTAGAAACCTGAAATTTGACATGTAAGTTTTCTTAAGGAATGTAATGTAATGTCACTAAAATAAAATCTCCTATGGGAACTTGGAGAGTATATTCACTAAATAAATTGGAAATAATATTTTATCATTTTAAAATGTTAGGATATGAAAGAACATTTTTAGAAAACGTATAAAGATTTGAACGTAGCGGGACTAGAACCCGTGCCTCTTAGAAACCATCCGAGCTTTTTTACCGCTAAGCCATACGATACGTTTTAATTTTTATATATTTTTTAAAAATGATCTTATAAAAATTGTAGGGTTAATAAAATCCACGCAAATAAAATTGTGAGCGATAACTACTGTTTATACAAAATATTTCTTAATTTGTCATTGTCATGTGTCATTATATTACAAAATTTAACAAAACCATTAAAGGACACGGAACATTAATATGTTGCAGGAAACCATAAATATGTTCAATTTTACAACTGGCCGGTCAGATGAAGAACATTTCCGGTGAATATGTGAAAATATATAAACAGGGCCAAACCAGTACAATTAAATTTAAATATAAAATTACATAGGAAGGTTTCTTACTTTAAAACCTGATAAGAAGAGAGACATATTTCAAGACAATTTCTGTACTTAAATGTGCATAGGTAAATATATCGCCTACTGCTTAAATACAGCACTTACTTATGCAATACTTGAACTCAAAAGCAACGATCGCTTTTCCGCAAGAGAAGGGAACCTATTGTCAAGTTACTCTGTTCTCTATTTTCCGCCTGAAATTCGAAACATTTCGTGCTAAAAGGTGAACTCAACGCCGCGCTTAGTCTTGTCACTAGAGCGAAGGCATGAAAATAATTTAAACATAATCATTTCCCCGAGTGGAAATCGATCCCGTTCCAAATACAGTCAAACGTTCTCACACTGCACCATGATGGTCTTAAAGGTGTATAGTTCTAAAATCACACTAAAATATTAAGAAAAAGGCTTCTTCTTTTAAAAATTTGCCACAGAAAACGATTTAACATAATGTATTTAGTGTTTTTTTTTTAATCATTACCATACATTAATCTACATTATACTGTATATGCGAGTCATCATCATCCCAACACTTCAAGAGTCATTGAACTCTTAATCCCTACTAGTGCAGTCACCCAACTACGCTCACGCACACACACGCATAGCACAGTGTGAGTACAAACGCACACACACACAATGACCCAGTTATTCCCCATTTTTCTGTAATTACTCACCGCGGCTTTGTTGGTACCCTAAGGTATGAGCTACGACCACGTAAATGTGACTTTAAATATTCAACACGCAAACACGGGATAAAATGATGGTTTAAACGGTATCTGCATTTTGATTTTCTTTTGCATAAGATAACTATGTAACGCGTTGAGGGCGTAAATTGAAGTGACCAAATGTCACTTGAAGTGGCGTAGCGACCAAACTAAAAAAATATAAATTAATTAATTATATCGACTTATATTATATTAAATTTCTAAATAGTTTTATAATAGTTTGGAAGTTGCTTTCTTTCTATTTTTTTTAATGTTATATTTGTACATTTATATATTTCTTTGAGTCTATGTAGCACAGTTTGTTAATTTTTATATTAATGCATGCATCTTAAAAGGTAATACAGTTTTAAGATTTAATCTATCCTTTTGATTTGTATTTTATTTAATGTTTTTATCACTGATGGATCTTTATGAATAAATAAATAAAAGCTTGACGTTTAGTTCCGCAATGTCTTGAATTCATACAGAAAGTGGAAAACGGAGTTTCTAAGTCACAAAATCAAAGTCGAGTAATTTCATTCAAAATAAGAACTTACATGCTTAATTTTTTCAACGTGAAACAATTTACTACCGGCTCACTAAATTTAATGCCTCAGACCTGTTAAGAACCCCCGCAAGAAAACTCAGCAGGACTTTTATTTCTTTTTTTCTATTGTTTCAAAGCAATAATTTACAGATTTGTTACTAAACACTAGGCAAGTCACTCTCTTTGACAAGCCTGCTATGGGTCAAAGACCTGAATAAAACCTGAAACCTAAACCTGAAAAAAAATACTGTATATACAATATCTGTAAATTATAAAAATTCAAACAAGAATACCTTACTATACGGGGAAAAGCCTGAAGCTGTCTTTTAGTTTCGTTCACTTCTGTCATCTACTGATACTTAGATAGTAAAAAATATACGACCAAAATTTATTTATAAATATAACATAAGTTCTACAAAACTTATCAAATATCACATCGCTCCAAAAAAATAATATATTAGTAAAGCTACATTATATTAGTCTTCCATGCATAGTATTTTATAGAAGGTCAAATTATTTGGGGATGCCCTCGTTTTCACACTTATTATAATTTTCAAACCTCTTATCTGATTTAATTAAAGCAAAGGATTGCGTCACTTAAAACGAACTCTATATGAGCGAAAAGCGAAGAAAACAGTTTTCTTACACTAAATAAAAAAGAAACACTAATAAAAGTCCAAATAAAAACTAAATCCACAGTTTAAGTAGTATCAACATACCGAATAATACTTGAGAACAGGGATCGCCAACACCTGTACATCCCTCCAGAGCCTGAAACTAGGGGAGTATGAAAATCATCACGCTCTTATCACTTCATTACACTCGAAAGAGACTAGGTAATGCCCAGCATAATTTATTTTAATATATGTAACGTCACTTACGTTTAAAAACGACGTAAATATTAAAATCGTATTATCAATTACTTCTTCAGTTCAGTTTCTAGTTATGTGTTGGTGTTAATGGTCGGCAAAAAGAGAAAAGTTACTTTTTTGGATTATAAGTTGAATAGAGATCCAATTACAATACAGCAACCTTCGTCATGGTAAGCTGGTAATTAGTAATATCTTACAGATATAATAAAAGTGTTACTAATCGCTGTCTGTACATTTATTAATGTAAAAAGAAACCAAAACAATGATTTAATTTTCTTTTCTGTTTATTTGTGCACGCTATCCTCGAAAACGGCTTAACCGATTTAAATGCAATTTTAATATTGCAATTAAATATTGTATTGTGGTAAGCTTCCATTAACATTTAATGTTTATTTCAATTCAATTAGTTCATAAATAAAAAAGTTACCATTTAATTACAAATTAAAGCAAAGTTTGTGATATAAGTAGGAACGCGGGCGGCGAAACAACAAAATAACTTAGTCGTGTAGTTACCGCAGGCGAAGCCGCGGGTGGGTCGCTAGTATTTAATATATTTACAGAAAAAGTACACAAGACAAACACTGAACATTAAGGGGACGGGAAACCCAATAATATCTAACAGCAAACGTAGCTCCGCCATATTGGCCTAAATTTCTCAGCTTCTGGCTTCCCGTATATCGGGTTAGTCAGAGAGAACCTAGTGTCAAGACACTCCGTTCTCCGTTTCCCGCCCGCATTCGAGATATAGTATGTCAAGTGGCGAAACTTTGTCTTTGGTGCTTTGAATTATTCACCAGAATAAGAAAATATGTAAATGATGATGATTAACCCTAGTGGGAATTGAACCTACAACCAATCACGTTTACCGTCAGACACGTATCACACTCATTGCTTGGCGTAAATAAATAGCGTATCTATAATATACCTACAATTAAAAAAAATATTGGGATATTTATACTACAAAGAACTTGATTAAAAAGAGATCATATAAAAGTAGAAAAACGTAAATAAACATCGTCTGAACGCAGAATCCTTTCAAGTTCCGATAAAAGCCTCAAAAGCCACACATAATACATTGAAACAACATAACCGGAAGCCTAATTCAATAAACACTCAATCAAACGCGAACATCCATATAGATTATAATGAAATGGCAATATTTCAAATAGTTTCGCTAAAACTGTGAACTATAATAGATAAAACAATTTTATTTACGTAGTTGATATTAACGAGAAAAAAAAAAATTTTTACTAGCATTTTATTAACTTGTAAGGATCTCGGGTGGCTCTTGCATCTAAATTTTGAAGCATGAAACGTTAAATTTAGATTACAATGCATGGTTAGGTGTGTGACATGATAGAAACCCAAGATGGCGTACCGCCTAAGATGGCGGACTAGATATTTTTAATGCTCTCCTGGAATATGGATATCAAATCAAAGAGATTCGAAAAAAAATTTTTTAGCAAAGTTTCTTACTTTTAGCTTATCTATATATTATATTTTATTATTAAAATTAATTAATAATAAGTTAAATCTCACTCAATCACTAGAACGTGTACGTGCGAACCACTCTTTAAGTGTCTTTGAGTCTTTTGCTTTAGTGAACATTTTTTTAATTACTACCCCCAGCAATTAATTATATTTAATATTAAAAAATATTGTATATATATATATATATTCTGTTTTATACTATGTGTTTTAATATATGTATTCAAATACTATAAGATTATATAGGCGCCACTAGCCTCATTAAGTGTTATTTGCGCGCTTGGGCGGGATTTGGGCGTTCGAACCTTTAAACACATGGCTTAACGGTCAGAGCGCTTGGACGGTTTCTTAGAGGCGTCGGTTCGAATCCTGCTGCGTTAAATTATTGATGTTTTCAAAAATATGATTTTCAGTTCTTTCAAATTCTATAGTATAGTATAGTTGATTTTTCTAAAAAGAAATATAATAGCGCTAGCATATAATATATAGTACATATTTACTAAATTAACTGAAAAATTACAGAAAAATATTAATACACTTTTCTTAAACACTGATAATTGTAGAGACTATATATATATATATATATATATATATATATATATATATATATATATATATATATATATAAAAGGCCAAATGTGGCGCAGTTAGACAGCATCCGGCTGTAAACGTGATTAGCGATGTCTTGACACTAGGGTGATATGCGGTAAAATGCGCGATGCTGAAAAAATATATAACTAAAGTGTGTAGTATTGATATTTTTAAACTATTTAGACCAATATCAGTTGCTTGGTTATATTTACTAGATTTAATATACCAGTCGGCAAAAGCCACATCTAGTATTTCAAATTTAAACGTGACATGTGATGAAACATTTTCCATTCAAATGAATAGCCTGTCCCTTTGATCTTTACCAAGCTTTGGTGCATTGAAAATTTTAATCGAAACTTTGTGATCGTTGACGCTTTATCGCGATAACAAGTTAATTGAGCGTGTCTGAAACGGAATATGTGAGCTTTGATAATATATAAATGTTTAGGGTTGGCTCATCTGATAATAATTATATGAAATATAAGCGAATACATGAGTGACTCAGTTTGTATTTATGTGTATTACATATACATGTACACATACAAGTGTACACTTGTACCTATTATGACAGTATAAAAGTACCAGTTTCAAATATCTTATTATGTTCCGAAAAGTTATCTTATGTGTGATATTTGAAAAAGGAAAGGAAGGTTCTAAGCATCTTTCAAATATTTTTGATTTTTAAAAATACACGCAGTCCTTATAATACTGTGGAACGGATAGACCAGATTTAAGATTTTCATGGTGAAAATTATGTTTGTAGGCAGTAAAAAGTTATATTATTATCTGTTGACAAATAAAATATGTAAAGAAATACGATTTTTTCAAAATAAAGGAATTCTTGTAATGTCCTCGTGAAGCAATAATGTGCATGCATTGGGGTTCAATACAGACACGGGATTATTTATGAATAAAACTATTTCTATTCCTTCAGTCTGGTTAACAAATAGGGAACAGGTGGGCTGAAATTTTAAAAAAGTTGTGCCTTTTCACTACTATCTCTATACTGATAAATGCTTGAATTGAACGAAGATGAGAAAAATATCTAATACTAAACAAGTTGAAGTAGGGTAACCACCGGAAATGGGTGCCAACCTTTGCTTGTTACTAACCCTTTAGTGCAGAGTAGTTCAAATAGTGCTGCATTTTTAAAATAGGGTTAAGTGCGACGCAAAGTATAATTAGCTTCCCGCATCTTTGCTATGTATACTACGAGTATAAAATTACTGTTTATTTCTAATTAACAACACACAGACGGCAGCTGGTTTATGTTTTCAAAGTATTGAAATTATAATATTTTTTAATTTCTTTCAAAGTTTGTGGCAAACTTGGCAAAGTTGGTTGGCACCATTATTGGCATTACCTTTACAAATATTATAAAGAGTATGTGTTTAATTTTTTTTATATATCAACGACAAAAGGTTTACGTGCTTATCAATTTTTGCTATATTATATTTTGTAATTTCTTACAGTTTAGCTGGGCTTATGTAGGCTTCATCACAGATCTTTATTTTTTTTGTGTCAACTGATAATTTTCATCAGGCTGTACAACTTTTATGAACGTTCCATTTTCTTATTTCTTATAATTTAGTTGGTCCATTATAGTTCTATATCAGGTTTCTCACTTTTCAAAATCAATTATACTCTTTAAGCCTGACCAGGCTTAAAACATATACAAAAAAAAATTCATTCAAATCGGTCCTTTCTACTACTGTTTTTACATCCCCCTTGGTTGTTTTTTCGTAAATATACGTATTTAATGTACAGTTAACAACTTTTTTAGTGTTTTATTATAGTATATCTTCTAGATTATATATAGATTAGATAGATTTTCGCTGACTTTCTTACGCCGGTTCTCCTCAGGTCGGAGCCGTTAACTTTAGTGTACCAGTGTGATAAAAGGAAGCTGATATCTTGTTATTTTGAATACAATTATTTGACTTTGATTTTGAGATATATATAAGTAACCACTCATTACTGCGCTGTGGAAAGACCAAGTATGGTGCTATATTCCGTCACTCAACACGCAATATTTAGAATTCGGGTGTAAAGTGGAGACCGGAGTGGCTTGACACTAGGTTCTCTCTGCTACCCTGCTATACGGAAATAGCGTGAAGCTGAAAAATAAAACAATTTTCCAAAATTGTCTTCAACATCGCTCTCAAGAATCTCTTCAGGTGATTGAAATTGAATGGTATACGATAGGTGATAGAGTTGTTTAGAATATTCAGTTATTCATAGAAAAGCGATTCATATCTCGGCTTTCAGTGGAAAATGTATTAACATAACTATTTTAGTATGGCACATTCTATTGTAGTTTTCCCTTTAACTTTTTTGCTGACGGTGTACGGTGCGTGTTGATGCATAATGGGAGGGTTATCCACCTCTATTTAGAGAAAAATGAGACAAGAATTCTTTAGAATTATTGTTGTAAACATGATTTTAAATATTTTTTACATTTTAAAGTTAATCGCACACTTAGGAATATCGAATTAGGAATATCAAGAGGCGTGGGTTCGAATCCTGCTGTGTTAAAATTTTTATACATTTTCTAAACATATGATTTTAAATGTTCACATCAAAAATACTATTACTTTCTAGTCTGTTAATTATATCCATGTAACGATATAGTCAAAAATGCCACACATTACTTCGTTCTAGACTATTCTTATAGTTTAAATATATTTTTTTAGCTTCACGCTTAATCCCGCATAGTAGGGTAGTCAGTGAGAACCTAATGCCAAAACAATCCGTTCTCCAGTTGCCACTCACTAAATTCGAACCATTGCGTGCTGAGTACCGGAACTCAACGTCACACTTTTTATTACCAGAGCGAAGAAATAAAAATATATTTAATATAATCTGTCACACTGCACCTCGATGGTCTTCTCTTGGATGTTCGTATCCAAAATCGTAATTTCCGATATAAATTCTTATTACAAAAATGAACTTAATATATTAATAATTATTATATTTGTTTGTCATTGGTATAACAAACCTATTATTACGAGAATTTAAATTCATTATTACTTTACTATTTCCTAATATAAATCAGTCTTTTAAAAACGTTCTAAACGGAATAATTTTTTAGTTGATTCTCGTTACCTAATCTACAAAGACAATTTGCCACACTAATATATATCTTACCACATTCCTAATAAAAAGTCAAATAATTCTAATTTCAATGCAAATTTACAAAGCTTAATAGTATATGTATTACATCTATATCGGTACTTCGGCTAGCAATTCAGTAAATGAAATAGTTTCCATAACACAAACTTTACGAGTTTGGAGTTAAAAAGCCAATATGCATATCCCGTATTGTTTGACGCCGCGAAATGACTATTCACGAGTGCATATTTGTCATGCACCCGACCACCTTACGCGTGTACTCTATTATAAAATATAACAAAGCATTTTGACATGATAGTATATAAAGTTACATGAAAAATAAAGTCGAAATTGGCTTGTAGAGTAAAGATTTATAATTTCAATTCTTGGTACACCCTGTATGTAGATAACAGCTTTTGGCGCTGTGCGTTAATGGATTTCAAGTACAACATTGTTTTCGAATACATCGAAACAAATGGAGAATGGACATTCGCAATCGAAGTGCGTTTTTATTGAAGGGTTCATTTAGATATGTATAGAATATTATGGTGATGGTTGAACATTACTTTAGTTTATGTATATATATATATATATATATATATATATATATATATTTCTACAGCTGGTAAGTTTTAATATAAATCTATATAATTTTCTTTTCATTACTTGCTTTGAAAGAAACAGCTTTACATTTGTAGTATCAAGGTATCCCTTATCCACGTTCCGCCTGAATTTTAGACATTGAGTGTTAACTGACGGTACTCAACGCCGCACTTTGGAAAGAAAGTCTAGTTTGGAAAGAACTTTTACGGGAAACTAAATATAAATGAAAGTTAACGTAACATGTATTCTAATACACTTATACTTACAAATTTATATATTTATATAAAAATACTCATTTTTATTGCAGATCTCTTATTAGCTATACATTTTACATTAACAAACTTCAAAAGAAACCAATGCATGGAGGTAATACATTCAGAGGCCATCGTGGCATAGTGGAACAACATTTGAGTGTAAACACGATTGATTGTAAGATTCCCAGTCAGATAAATGATTATATTTAAATTATTAATAAATATAAGTCATATATATAAATAAATTATAATAAAATAATAATTTCTCCGCTCTGGTACCTAACATAAAGCGCAGCGTTGAGTTTCGACACTCAACACGTCTCGATTTCAGGCAGAAATTGAATAACGGAGTTTATTAACACAAGTTTTGTCTAACTACCCAGTTATACTGGAAAAAGAGTCAAACTAGTAAAAATAATAATATATTCTGTTAACATTTTTTTTAAAGTGTTATTCCCACACTAAGGAAATTGAAAAAGACATATTAAGAAAACGTATAAAATTTTTTAAACGCATGATAACATGATAAAATGCTAACAACAAATATAAGTTGTAATAAGCGTATAAGAATTTCGACGCAACTGGATGTAGAACGCATGGCTTAGCGGTCAAAGTGCTTGAACGGTTTTCAAGAAGCGCGGGTTCAAATCTAGCTGCGTTTAAAAAATTTAATACGTTTTCTAAATATGTCTTTTTATAATAATATATGCCTAAAGAGCAAAGGGACCGTTACCGTCATTTTATTCCATAACTGACGTAACGCTGAATTTTATTTTGTATATTTGATTTTTCCTGAAACTTGATTACTTATTATTCAGGCTCTAGGCAATTTTTTTCAGAATACCGCTCTGAATACATCGCCGGAACCATCGTTTTTAAAAACATACAAAGTATAAAATGTTCTTCAAATATCAATTTGTATTTATAATCGTAATATTTAAAATACAAAACACGAACATTTGAAATTAAATACTTTTGAGCATGATATTGGCCATAGTTTTGACGTGCGTTATATTTTTAGAGGCCACTGTGGCGCAGTGGGACAGCGTTTAACTATAAAGGCAATTGGTTGTGAGTTTATTTCCCACTCAGGAGAATGTTTATTTATAAATTATTTCCATTTCTCTGCTTTGGTAAGATTAAGCATGGCGTTGAGTGTCGCCACTCAACCTGCAATGTCTGGCATTCGGAAGGAAACTGGAGAACGAAATGTCTTGACGCTAAGAACAATCTGCCGTCTGCTATGCTTGAATAAACGTAGAGCTAAAAAAAAGTTTGTAATTGTGTTTTTAAAATCTTAATTCACAGAAATGGACTAGACCAATTTGATTTTGAACTTGCTATACTCATACTTTATTTGAATAGCGACCCGCTCGCGGATTCGCCTGCGTAAACTACGTAACTAAACTATTTAGCTTTTTCGCCCGCCCGCGTCTTCACTTAAATCACAAACTTTACTAATTTAATTTATAATTTAAATGGTTGTATCGTGATTATTTATGAAAATGTTAAGGGAAGTTTACCACAACACAATATTTAGATTGCATTTAAATCAGTTAAGCTGTTTCTGAGATTAGCGTGAGCAAACATACAGACAGAAAAGTAAATTAAAAATCAGTTTTTATCTTATAAAGGTTAGATGTTATTATTTCTAACCCTTTTCCTTAAATATAAATATAACTAACTGCACATCTTTTTAACGTCGCAGATCAAACGACTAGAGCAAAGCTACCTTACGTCTAACATTCTATGTACCGGAATAATTATAAGAAAATATAAATGATCTTTTTTATGCATGCGAAAGGGATTTTCTATATTAAGTATGATATATAACACATTTTACTGGATGAGACTTGTTTGGGTTATGTTATAATAAAGAAATTTATAAAGAACATATTTATATAAAACATATAAAACTTTGAACGGAGCGGGCTTTGAACCCGCGCCTCTTAAAAACTTTCCAAGCGCTCTAACTGCTAAGCCATGCAAGTTAGCAGTCATGGTCATAAAAATATGTATTTTAAGTGTGTGATTAAAAGTTTAAAATGTCAAAAAACAAATTTTAAGATGACATGGTGTTGAGTTGAATTGCTGTGGGTTCAAATCCAACTCCGAAACTCTTTAATTTAAAAGTAAGTATAGTCGCGGTACAGCTACAGTAAATCCAGTTTTGGGTACTCAATGCACAATATACCGATTTGGCTGGAAACTGGAGTGATTTATAGTGGCGCATTGTGAAAGCGTCTGACTACATACACGATATTTGTGGGTTCGATTTCCACTAGTGGGAATGATTATATGTAAATTATATTATTTATTTCAATCTGGTGACAAAGCGTGGCGTTGAGTTCCACCACTCAATACACAATGTCTCGATTTCTAGAGAAAAGCGAAGAACAGAGTGTCTTGACACTTGGGTCTCTCAGACTACCCTGTCGTACAGGGAAAAGCATGAAGCTAGAAAAAAAATAGATTTGTGATAGATTTATCACAAAAAACACTAAGCCCGTACCCTTTTTATGCTATATTTTATCTTTTGTAATTTGCCTTGCATGAATATGTAGTGAAGTAAGTTTTTATCCCTAATATAAATCCTTAATACGATAAGCATATATATATATATATTGACTTATGTTTTCTTGTGTTCACTTTTTCAATATATTTTTTTAATAAATTGTAGCATCTTCTAGTATCTTTTATTCTTGATCAGAGGGTGCATAAAGGAAATTCAAAGGAATGTCGCAGGATGTACAATACGCCCGAGTTCAATGCACTAGCAAACACAGGGTTTGCGGGTCTCTATGTTAATATGTTAGTGACGACATAGGGGGTAACTCTAGGCTAGGCGTGGGGTGACGACACTACCATTTTTGACCTGAGGGGTATAGCGGCTAGATAAAAGACCTAGCGCTCTGAGAATTTCTCAATGATATTTCTTGATAAGTTATATTTTATGTAATTTTCAACAATACATTATATATACAGTATATAATATACATCAATATTATCATTTACATAATTTCATTAAATGAAATTTCTTACAAGAGGTTAAGTATAAGGAGGAAGAACGACGATCGAGTCTTACGTACGTAGCGGATGGCACCGACCAAAAAGCGTCCATCACAACCTCGGCCTCCGTATAGTAAATCACTCTGTCTTTTAATGAAAATTGCATTAAAATCCGTTGCGTAGCTTAAAATATCTAAGCATACAGACAGCGAAAGCGACTTTGTTTTATACTCTGTAATGTAATGAAAATTTTACTTAAATTATACAGATTTTTTGTCAGTTTTTTTTCCGTATAGCACGGTATGAGTCTTATAAAGTGTTATGTTATTTTTGTTTCTTATTTTTTCTAATGACTACATTACTTACATTAGTAAGATTATAAAGTACTTTAGTCTTACTTGCAAAATTAGTAGATAACTCTATATTTTCTTCGTAATATAATTATTTACCTAATAGTAACTAATCATTAGATTTATTTAACATTCTAAACTGAAATTCTAAGTCAAATATAAAGGTATTTATCATTGGTTTAATCCTTACTTTGTATATTTGGGCATGAACAAACAATATGCTAATCTGTTGACATAGACGATCCGTTAATGATTTGATCTCGCACGCGTCACTGAGATATTCATTTAATGCAACGCCTGTATATACACTATATGTGTTTATTTTATATTATGGAAATTATATATTTGTTATTTCAGTCTCATGCTTTTTCCAGAAAAGCCAGAGAGAGCCTAGTGTCAAGACACCATTCTCGTCCTTCATTCCTGAGACATTGCGTGTTGAGCGGCGGTACTTAACGCCGCGCTCTTAGGTACTAGAAATGGTAAATGACTATAATTGTAAACATGTATATTATGAAGAAAGATTCTTTAAGCTTTGTAACATATGAAAGAAAATATGTATTTATATGAGCCAAAAAATGAGAACACAGTGTTTTATCACTAAAATATGTGTGACTTTAGTGAAGATAAAGACAACAACAGCTCATAACTCGATTTCCTCATTACCCATATAACTCTCAAGACGCATTTCATTAGCAAGTTACAAACGAAGTTCTTGGTACTATCGACTCCTTTACGTCCAATTTACACAAATTGCGCCAACTGGTGGAAATTGAGACAAACTTAAGAGATAACATTACCATAATATGGGTAAGATATACTAAAGTATTTTATTTACGAATCTTAATACAAATAGAAGCCATTGTGGCGGGGTAGGACAGCAGCTGACTGTAAACGTGATACGTTGTGGGTTCCATTCCCACTCAGATGAATATATTTACTTGTCTTTGAATTATATTAATTTTCCCCGCTTCGCGGGAATGCCAAAGCGCGGCGTTTAGCTCTAATTAACAGGCAATAACAGCGGAAATTGGAGGACGGAGTGCCTCTTACATTAACATTAGGTTATCCCTGTCTACCGTGCTATACGGAACAAAGCGTTAAGTTGAAGAAAGAAATGTAACTCTTTAAAATCTGAAAATTTCCTTGGTCTCATAATAAAAAGTGCATAACCCATATCATTTTTACATAGCTTTTATTAAAGTAACTTCATTACTAGTTTACTTACAAAGTAGAAAATTATAGAAACAAAACCTTTTTTCACATATTGATCGGTTTGATACAATGTTCATTAATCACACCATAGAAATGTTGCTTGAAATACAAAAGCCGCAAATAACTGTTACTCGGCACTAAGCAAGTCAAGGGAAATGTAGTGTTCAAAGGTATTCTATAATGCATTATTTCAACAAGAATATTTGTATTAATATTATTATGTTCTTTCGCTTAGTATTTGGATTATATTCGGAAGTATTTTACAAAATGCGATTCAGAAGTGCCGTTGCTAAAGCCTATTGCGTCTCTTTAGCATTTTTCTGCAATTTTTATAGTATACACACACCTTATTCCATATTACAAAACAAAAGTTTGTCAACAATTTATTTGATACATATTTATAAATTAGTTGTTTTTAATTCAGTAATTTTATTGTCCTTCTTAAGCTGTGGTACAAATTTTTCAAAATTTTCATCAGAAACAAATTCGATACCATGTTTCTACAATGAAAAATCACAAAAACTTGAAACTTTAATTTCTTTATGTGTGTTCATAATTTTAATGGCATTTCACATCTCTCTAGCCATATTCGTGTTTCACTACAATAGTCTTCTATATATATTCGTTAGATTTGTTATCAGTGTAAACATTAGCTTAAGTCATATGACACTGATCCTTACGTTTGAAGTGATGTGGAGTAGAATGAAGGCTCTTAGAAAAATTATAGAAAACAATATTCATTCCTCGCACATGTCAAGCAACAATGAACTTAGGATTCAAGCCGTAAAACTGAGAAATTATTTACAAATATACAAAAGACTGCATGAAAATAATAATAAATATTTTGGTTTAGCTTCGAAGTGCTTGGTAAGCATAAATAAAAAGTAAACTCTATACAAATTGCGAATCTCAAAAGTTCATCTTCAGACTTCTTGTGGCGTGGACAGTGATAACCTTATCGACTGATAACTCATTACTTATCAGTTGATTTCTATTAAATTGTAGCTTGCAAAATCTGTCGTTAAATTTACTCAAGAATAAGAGTTTGGAAAAATGATATGTAGTAGAAAAATAAAAAATCCATACCCATACCATACCCATACAATACCTGTACCGGTACAAAAAGGAGCTTGGACAGATGATCCCATTAAAATGGGTCAAATTGCTCAGGGATGCTCGCTGTTGTGTTTATTAATAATAATTCAGGACAGGATTTATTGTGAATAACATTTCTTAGCCTCTCTCCGTCCACTGCTTAACGTAGGCCATAGGCCTCCCTCAAAGTGCGTGAACTATCCTGGTCCTGAGTAGCTCGCATCCATCCGCTGCCAGCCTTCCTTACCTTCATCAAATCGTATGTGCATCGTGCTGCATGTATGCTGCATGCATCCTACAGTACGCTAATAACATGATATGTGCATATTTTTTTAGCAATTATAATATCTTCTGTTTGCAGGTGCTGCTAAGTTTACCAACATTTTTTATTTACACGATCTTTACGGCTGTAGACTTTCTTCAACGAAATCTTAAGGTCAGTGAATCTCTATAATATATCTCTATGTTTCTAAATGTTTTATACCTGAATATACCAATATTCAGGTATAAAATCTGAATATTGTAATATGATTCATGAATAAATTATAAAATTAAGAGTTATAACGTACCGTAGTTGAGAAGTGCCTAAACCTATATACCAAGGCAGGCAGGCAGAACCTAGTATTAGGGCACTGTTCACCATATTTTGACCATATCAAATTTTAATCATAATTAGTTTATATTATATGTAAAAAAATATAAAATAGCGCGTGTTCAAATCCCGCTCAAATTTTTATACGTTTTCTAAATATGTCTTTTTCAATTTCCTAAGTGTGCGATTAACACTTTAAAAAATGTTAAAAAAAATATACTGCGACATTGACTAATTTTGTATAACCTTAAGCACATTATAATATATTTATAAATATTGTCCCAATGATCTAAAATTAATAGACATTTGATTTTCTTGAATGAAGAATGTAGTGTTTTAGCATTTGTGAAGCAGCTTTGTTTTATTTATGCAAAATAAAAGATTTAAATCACTAATACTATTTGCTGGTGAATTTAATATTATGTATATGTATAATTTGCATAATATGTATGGGTAATAAAAATGGCTAAAAATATCTCTTTTTGAATTTCCTAAGTGTGCGATTAACACTTTAAAAAATGTTAAAAAATACTCATTACTAGTCTACACACAGTCCCCTAAGCCAAATTCGATTATTATTTTTCGTACCTACCACTATAATAACACCCATATTTTCAAAATATGATTTCTTTACGGTACTGCTAAAAGAAGGAATAAAATAAAAAATATATATAAAAAAAAACAATAAACCTTATAAAACAATATAGAAGAGACGGGTATCATTCTTAAACTAATCAAATGTTCCCAAGGAACCCTGAAAATCCCGTCACGTCCCGTCTGTTATTCCCTTTATTTTAATTTTCTACGACTAGTCTTGTTTTATTTCATATCTATAATAATAATATGCAATAAAATAAAACTAGTGTGATATACATATACGTAGTTTTCTTGTCTATTTTATACACGTTTGTCTAATTTTGTTTTTACAGATTGAAAACATTTTTATGACAGATGCCATACTGCATGTAATGTACCCGTGCATCTCGGCTCTACTTGCGGAGTTAGCAAAAGCGGAAGTGGATAAAATTAAAACACACATAAAAAAGCAACTTCTTAAGTGTTCAAGTAATAAACAGGAAACAAAATAAAAAAATTGCATAAACAGTGTACACATATAAGAAATGGAGGCCACTAGTTGACCTTAATCGGCTCGTATCTCCTTCTAACCCTATTTTATTGTCTCTAACTATATTTTCATTAGTTTGGTAGCCTCATGACGTTCCATCTGCTACAACTTTCAAAGCAATTGAGCATTCAATAGTCTATTTGAATCTACAGCCTCAGTTCAAACAATATACAAAATTTCAAATCGACGTAATCAGATCTTTGATAGTTAGCAAAACCCTTTTTGTAAGTAGTAAATGAAACTGATACTGAAATAATATATATCATGAAACATTTAGAAAGGTCTTCGTAAATTAATCACGTCAGCTTTTAAACAAAATTAATTCTTTTGTTTAGGAGTTACAGTATAACAGACAATTAAACTTGCATCTTTTATGTTGACTTCAGTTAATAATATAATAAAATTGAGGCCATCGTTTCTCCGCTCTGGAAATACGGAAGACGGAGTGAAGTGAAGATAAAGTAAAAACCCTAGTATATTATATAGTTTTTATATATATTTTTTATATATTTCTGTTTCAGATGAATGTTTTAAAAACAAACTGTACGATGGAATACTTTTTCTTCAATTGAAACCGCTGAAGTACAGCGTACTACGAGTTTTCTGTGTAAACATCTCCTTGCCCTTGACGCTTATTAGCTTAAGCACAACATATACTATAATTGTAATTCAATTTAATAATTTAATACAATAATTACATAAATACTAGAATTTTTTATTAGTTAGCAGTAGATTTTGTGAAGTTCTTTTGTGTAAAAAAAATAATAAGTAAGTAAGAAAGTGGCAATATAATAAAGTAGTTTTATTGTATGACTAACTTTTATTTAACTTGCAGTGTCAGTCAGTAAGTTTTGCAAGTTAAATTTCCCCCACCTTCCAATTCTGATTGAACTGAAATTTTAAATAGCCTTTAGTTCTATTGACAATGCAATTAAATATAATCAATATTGTAATTAAGCCAAAATGGCAGCCGCAATAAAATTATAATTTATTAACAAAAATATATAATCAGCCAAATCGCTAATTATATATTACATATTATAAAAGTACTGGACTGTACAAAAATATGTAATCAGTCATATACATATTTTTGTTAATAAAATTATTGCGCTGCAATACAAATATTGCGGCGGCCATTTTGGCTTTACAACGATATTGATTATATTTAATTGTAGGTAAAATTTAACATATTTTTGTACAACTAACCTAGTGACAATATAAAGGAAATCTAATTTACTAAAAGAGTTGTACATTTTAAACTAGTAGCAGCCCCCTAACTTCGTTAGCGTAGACTTACTGACCCTCCCAACAAAATATAATAAACAAATAAGTCTTTAATAAAAACAAGCTGAACAACTGTGAAAGGACCATTTCCCTATATCCATATTCGTATATCCGTATTAAAAACATCGTGGCTCAGCTGAGTCGCGATCTGCACACGATGCTTGTGGGTTCCACTAAGAGAAGTAATTCATTGATAAAAAAAAACTTAATCTACTCTGCTCTAATCTGTGCTTTGCAGCTTCGGCAAATGGAGAACGTCTTCGTTCTAATGGACATCGGAACGAATCTATATTACATTCTACCTAAAAAACAAGATACAATACATCGTCTTTGGTGTGACAAAATGCGGAGTTGAATTAGCCTTACAACATGCTTTTTTGTAAATTCTAGAAAAACAGATAAATTGAATACAGAAATTCATATTTAATCAAATTTAAAACTTTAAAATTGTAACATGAATTTCAATACTAAATAACAACGGTATTTAGTTAGAATTATAATGCATAAGTTGAAATAAATTCCATAATATTAAGTTTAATTATACATTTTAGTTAGTTAGTTTAAAAACCGTTCTATATATGTACAAAAAACTCATTATTAGCTAAAAACCACATAATATGTTCACAAACTTTGATCTTAAGTTATTATTTTGCACACGTAGAATGGTGACTTGACACATTTATTTATAACTAGTAGATGCCAGCAGCTCCGTTTGCGTCGACTTTATGGCATACTACTTCCACTTACCATCTGTTAACATTGAAAATTAAAATAACATTCTTTAAGGTGATACTTTTCTAGCCTCTAGGATTTTCACATCAGATCTTCCGAATCATGATTGTTATTTTTTCAGCTTACCGCTTGTCCCTCTAAGCAGACATAGAGGACCTGGCAAAACTCCGTTATCCACTTTTAACTCAAATTAGAGAAATTTAGATTAAACTTAACGCCCAGGTTTGTCTTAAAGGGAAAAAATAGAAAAAGAAAAATGAACCCTTCTCTCAAGTGGCCATCGAACCTACAATCATCGCGTTCACAGTCAGACGTATCCCATTGCACCACGGCCACAATGGTTAATAAGTTTTATTTGCTATTGAAAGCTGCACGCCACACTGAACTACTTTAATGAACGCAATGCATTTACTTATGTAGGTTAATGAAAAATACCTATCATGTTGATGATCATCACAATTTTATATCATCATCTCATTATAAGAGTTAATAATATATTTTAGATCTTATATTTAGTACAGATATAGATTGTACATCAAATTATAAGTAGCTAAAGTTTTATACAAAATTAATAATGTTCATGTTGAATTTATATAGTAAAGAGTATCCCAAAATTCACGCAAGAAGTAATTTTGATAGAAAATACAGGTTTATAATTAAAAATTATAATTTTTTTATTGATTTATATAGTATACAGTATAAGGTTATGTATGGAATAGCATATTGGGTAAATGGCCTCCATGACTTTGCTGGAACATACGAGATGACCATATAACGAACGCCAGTTATATTATAGTTCTAATACAATTTGTTTAATATGTGTAACTACATCAACTAATTTAAATATAGAAATAACTATACAGCAATACCTTTTATTGCGATAGATGCTATTAGCCCTAATCGCTTTAACAGTGTTAGATAGATAGAAAGTCCTTTATTACAAATGAAATGTGTTTGATTAAATGAGGAAAGGACAGACTAAAAGAACAGAAATATAGTTGTATGATCTGGCACCCTTAGGTGTTTTTCTGTTACATGAGCTAGAGAGTTACAAGGCTTATATTTAAAGTGGGAAACTGCTTTTTCAAACCTTATTGAGAGTTCTATTGTCTTAACAGAATATTTTAAATAGCCCTACACAGTGAAATATTACATTTTATCTCACACATATTTGTAATAACATATAGACTTTAATAATGTAATTACTTTTTATTAGATGGTATTTGCATAAGCATATTGTAGTAGAATAGCTAGTATTAAAAAAATATCTACAGTGGCTTAGCCCCACATTACATTTTTAACCAGAAGATTCAAACGTTTACTACTACTACTCTACTACTCGTACTACTCTAGTGAATAGCTAAATCCATACACCGAAAATATAATATTTTATATAGTAATCTCGGCGGTATCTGGCATTGATCATGTCGGGTGTTCTACAAGGTTCCACATGGGACCTTTTTTTTATATATATATTATAAATTCAATTCTATGATTTATATTGTCTAGTAGAATGAAACATAGCCTATGGTATATATTAGAATATTAACAAATTAGGATAATATGACTAACATTTAATAATATCCGAGACATGTATCAAGGTTATTGATAAAGTAATACGTATATTAAAATTTATTCTTGCTACGAGGAACTGTAAAATGTTTACACGACTGAAAACTGAAATAATAATTTATTAAAGTCATGCACGCAAAATATTTGAATATTATGGTGGTGTTTGAAGACCTCAATTACTCTAGAAGTTTACAGACAATTAAGAAGTAATAAATAAACGTTACGATAGCGTATATTTCATATTTTACTTTCATTATACTCTGAAGAATATTTTAATATTGCATGTAATGTTTATCTATAAAAAATTGTTTCCATTTTGTTAATTCCAATTTGTTAACTATATATATATATAAAAAAAAAATCTCTTTACATAAGAAAAAAATATTTATTGTTTAAGAGTTTATTAAAACATCAAAATTCAGGTGAGAACCTAATTACACACAATTACAAGTGAAGAAACTGAATGACTATAATAGTGAAAGAAGTGCATGCACTGATAATGTACAGGGGTAAAGATATATCCATGTAGAGGACGCGCCAAACGGAGTATTTATAAGGACGAAGCTCAAAGTATGTAAGGGCATCAATGATTCTATTTTTTGCCGGTATATCTGAAACATAAAAAGTATATGAGTATATATTATCTCATTAAATTAATTGCAGCTCGCTTAAATTCTTCTTTTTGATCAATATTTACTAATTTTGAAAATGTTTATGTAAAATGTTTGTTCTTCATTTAATATACCGTAACACATAAAATCTATCATTGCACTTATTGACATAAATCTTATATGTTTATTTTATATTTAAATATTTTTGTTTACTTTATACCATTTGCCAACCTAATTGTTTAATTTACATCTTATTTACAAAAAGATGATGATGATTTCTTAATTTTGTAATAATTATTTTGATGTTCTGTATAGGCATAATCATGTTTTCTGTGAAAAATAAATGACTTTAGTGATTTATATTTACTATTTCATATATAATAACACTCACATGTAACATGGATTAGTTGATTTGAGGAAAATACTTAATTTTTATCTATTTCTGCTTTTCCCAATTCTACTAAAACAGCCATCACCAGTATTACAAAATAGAATATTACAAAATCGAATGCGACAGCTTTCGTCTGAAAATGTTCATTATAATTTTATCAAATATTAAATACAACCCATTTCAAAGGTATAGAACATAACGCTAATATAAAAATAATAATGTACATCCACAAACTGAAATAAAAACAAAAAATAAGTTAAATAAAAATGAAAGAAAAAGCAAAAGAATGCACAAAGTACAAGAATACTCGTATCGTGTACAATAGGCGGCCTTATCGTATATAGATAATTACGTACCCGAGTGGTATAATTTTCAGATATCAGCCTAACCACAAAATAGTAGATATACACGAGGTATAATGGCATGCTTAATAAAATCTGAAAATTTAAAACATGGCTTAGTCCTTTATTGTAATTTATTCAGTTAATAAAGTGCACTATGTCTATCTCTTCAAGAGATCTACTTCAACCAACCAACAGAAGAGATGAAGACCGAAGTAATTTAAAATCCTGAGTACAGGATTCTTGCGACTCAATCCTCGCTGATTTGACATAAAAATTTGAAGACGTCGCTAATAATCGCTTATGATTTTTTATGTTTATCAACAGAATATAAGACTTGAAACATAGCTAGATCGTACGTCACATTAGCAACAAATGAGTGCATTATGAGAAGAAAATTATAAGTAACTAAGAGGCACAGGTTTGAATCGCGCTACGTTAAATTTTTAAGATATCTAATAATATGCGGACTTACCATGAATTTTGTTACATGTCCTATGTATTTGATACTATCAACGATATTTTCATAAATATCGATAAAATCCTCGAGACTTTTTATATTTTCATCGATCACTGCCTCATCTACATTTGATGAAAAGTCTAAGTCTTTAAGCATCACCTCTCTCAATGATTTTAACTTACCCCATATATTTTCAAATATTACAAGGGTTTCTATATTAGTTACATTTAATTGTAACGACAATAAACACATTGATAGAAAATAAAAATAACTATGACCCTCACTTACAACACAATATATAAATTGAACTATACTTCGCAAGACCATCACACTGAATACACAAAAAGTAATAAGTGATTTATAATTTTCCTGTTGCAATAAACAGTTGATACTTATTAAACTCATATTCCTTAGAAATTTATTAAAATTGTCTCTCTTACAAAATACACAGAGTATAGATATTATGTTACAATAAAGAAGCTTAAATAGTGCCATCATAGGAATGGTGTCCTGTAACATTATTGTTGTATAAATTATGTAATAATAAAAACGAACGCAAGCCAAGAGGTTAAAGAAAAAGCAGTAGGCTATTATAATAGCTTTAACTACAATATTACTACTTATATCCGTATATAATCCCAAGACAGGTTGGCTGAATATAAGTATTTTTAAAGAAGTGGAATACTTTCCGCAAGGAATTGTTTTTCCTTTAATTTCTGACATTTTGAACACAGAATTCGTATGTAAGTTCTACAAGAAGTGGTTGAACATAATGACTTAATACTAATTTAATTGAATGTACTTTATATGGCACACATACACATTAATTATTCATAATAATTTGATGTATACAGCCCTATAGTAATAATTATAGAAGCATAATATTGATTCAAATATCTTCAACTTAAGCATGTATGTGATATGTATTTTGACTTAATATTATATTTATATTTTCGAGCTCATCGTGGCGCAATAAGTGTCTAAAACAGAGACTTATCATAAAGTAATGTAAGATAAAGCGCTACAGTGTTTTATTACCTTGGTCTCTCTCACTGTCCCCACGCATGCCTTCCAAAGAACCGGCTTCCTTTGAAACCGAGAATTGTTTCGAGAGATACATAATAGATACATCAACGTGTTCAAAATTAATAAAGGATCATATCACGTAATAAGTTATTGTCACAAATTACAAAAGATAAAAATTACGAAGAAGAAGTAAAGAAGGACTAGAAAATATAACAAACACAGTCCAATAAATTCAAATAAATAATAACGTACTAAATTCACAAGATAGGATAGGATATTAAATGGAGTGGACAATATAATGAAGTTATAATAAAAGCATATTTTAAAATAATACAAATGTATTATAATACTAATAAAACTTCTTATAGAAAATATGTTCATCGGCACTTTATTACCAGATTTTCTTATTTATCTCACGTTACAGAGCAAATAGTAGCAGTCTGGTCTGCACTAAAGATCTATAGTTCGTTATAAGCATCCATGCAAAAAATAGAAAAGATATTAAAAAAATGAAATAGCATCAGAATTACAAGAATTGAAACTCAATATCAATCCGCGAAATTAGTGTTTTAAATATTACCACTGTACTTAGTATAGTACAAATTAGAGCTACAAAAGATACCACAGTAACAAAATCAAAAATAAACAAACCAAATGGCAGACTCGACTGGACAAAAGTATAAGATTTGAGAACTAAAATTGATTGATTGATTGAGCCCGATTGACACAATTTATCCAATAGAAGTAAAAAAAATAGATTATGTAATTTTATAAAACAAAACTATATAATACATTCCACATATGAGGTCCCAATTACTAAACTATTTAATTTTATTCATACATTATAACAAAAATTTAAACTTAAAAATAGCCGACAACATAGATATAAAATATGTAGAGCATGAAAATAATATCTCTCAAAATAATTACGATATTTAATTAAAATAAATAATTAGTAAAATAGTAACGTGTTTCTAAAATATATTTCAAAATTAAATATATACGCGATTAATCCGGTTAAAAATAGTTTTATTTCAAAATGTGTAATAATCGCAGAAATCAAAGAACTTATTATCTTAAAAGTTCTAATTAAAATAATATTGCAAAATTAATACAAACTACACCGACAAGAGATGATTTTCATAAGTATTGGTCCTCAATATGGGAAACTCCCCTTGCGCATAATTTTAACGCTGAATAGTATATTGCAGAATCAGACTTAAACTAAATAGTTTAAGTAATTGTTAGGCACCTAGTTCTAACTTAGAAAATAATTACACATACACATTCACATTTTCTTAAGCATGCACTTTATTAAAAATGCTCATGATATGTCTATGATATGTTACCGGTGGAATTTTTTTTTTTTTTTACATGAGGAAATCCTTTCCCCGAATACCCGATTGGGGATTCGGACGTGGTTATGTGGGACTCCGGACCGGCAGATATGGGCCGTCCGTTTACCCCCTACAATCTCACGGTGCTCCTCCTCCACCGCCACTGGCCAGGGCCACGGCGACTACAATCTTCCATGAACGCTGGCGGCGATCACATACATGATCCTAAAGGATTCAAATAATCTTGATGATCCCTCAAAATACAGACCCAAATTTACTTTTCCAAGTTTCATAAGTTTATTACATATACATCGGGATAGATAAATGTAAAATTAATTTAATTAATTCAAAAAACACTTTTGCAATACCCATTCTTACAAATTCATTTGGAGCAATCGCTTAGAACAAAACCGAGTAAAAAAAATTTCAACGCTTTATTAATATGATAATGACCAAAAATCGGAAATATCATCCAAGATGAATGACGTTACAACGAATAGATTGCGGCAGGGTTTCAACAGGCTAGGCGCGTCAGAGCTGCCGCTGTCTTCAACAGTTTCGGGGCCAACTTGTTAAAGTGGCCCCGAAACTCCACCGACCGTCCAAAAGAAGTCCGATGTACCGAGGTAGGTCTTTCATCGCTGTGGAATTATGGCTTGAGCCAGACCAGCAGTAAATAGTCCTCTAAATCTGGGTCTTACTTACGCTGCAGGGCGGTCCATAGATGGCGGTAAAAAGTCGTGAAAAGAGTCGGTGAAAAGTAGTGTCGACAAGACTCTTCGGAAAAATTCCAGTTCGAGTTGCGGCGTCACGGAGGGAGCCCGAGACCAGAGGAGCTACCCCGCACCATATATAACGGAGGTAGCGGAGATAGCGGCAAGTGCGGGGTCGACCGGAACCCGTACGGGTCCCATACAATAAAGAAAGTCTATATAATGATCAATAATGTGTTTAAATTTAAAAGTTAAGATTATATAAAATTAAGTAAAACCTTTCAGTAAAACAATATGCATGCAAATTCATAAAGCCTAGTCATTGTTTAAGTTTTATATCTGATAAATGGCATTCATTGTTAAGAAAAATATATTTTTAGAAAATGTATAAAAATTTTAACGCAGCGGGATTCGAAACAGCGCTTCTTGGAAACCATCCAAGCGCTTTGAGCCATGCGTTCGCGTTCGAATACTTATATATTTTTCAAGTTCCTAAGTGTGTGAATAACACTTTAAAAATGTTAAAAATATTCATTTCTAACAATAATAGACTTCTCTCTCTTTTTACCTCTTCCTTAATAGTATCTTGCCATTAGAAAACCAGCAGTGAGAGTATTCATTCAATTTGGCAAAATCGATGGCAAGAATGAAAATCATTTTCATTTTGGTTGTCAGACTTTCAGATACGAACAATGGTTTGGAAGGTCCTGGTAACTTTAATTTGTCAATTTTTAAGTTGTGTTTAATAAATTTGTCGAAGTAATTTTATAATTAGAAAAAGTAAGAAACAAAAAAAAATACACTTTTTAAGAATTACCGTACTTTGCGAGAAAGTGAAGCAGAAATCTCTCTCAGAAGATTTGTCGTAAATACCATAAATTGTGCACTTATATTACAAATGCTGCGGGCATAACTGTACAAGAGAGTTGAAAATAAGAAAATGTGTACGGTAAGGTCAAACAATTGTGGCAAGATAGTATTTATAAGGCTACAATAAAACGCGTGGCAGACGCTTGCTAGGCCCGGATTATTGCCAGGTAGAAGTAATTAATAAACCCTTCTCTTAGTAGAGTTGATATTTCGCTCACACAGGGTTCTAATAATAATTTTCCAATGTAACCTTATTTTCATACGTAAATCATATTGATAGAATAGTATACTAGTCTCTGCAATCGCTTTGTTTTGCTTATTGGTTCGAATTTCTAACTTAATATTAAATATTGTCTTAATGGGCATAACAATTAATGAGCATTTTAAACATCAATTTAGACAAATGATACAAAATGACGACATCCTCATTACTAAATTCACAATTAGTTAAACTAACTAACAAATTTATACAATGTCAATTATATTACGATCTGTAGTAACCATTCGTTGTATAAAGTGTGCCTCAGTTTAGTGTCAGTACTAATAAATGTGAACGTAAAAAAGAAGTGACCAAAATGATTCTTTATAGATTAGTTTGGCAAAAGTAAGTCGTTCTTAATCTTTTATAGATTCATATACTTCCTGTATTAGGCGAGGTAGGCAAAGCGAACCCAATAATAAAACATTTTCTTCAGTTTTCACCCACTCTAGAGATAGTAAATTTTTGGTGACGGATTTGTATAAGCTGTGTAATAAATATTGATAATTAACACATTTTTTTAACTAAAAATCGAGCCCCGAACAGTAAATAAATATTTTTATATTATATTATTCAATAGAAGTATTGTGAAGCAGTTGAGCTGAATTAAAAGCCGGCGTCACCCTAGTAAGGGCGGTTCGGAAACTTCTTAGCCTAGCACAAAAAGCGCGGTACAAACAGAAAAAAGTTAAGTGTTTTAGAAACTTCCATCTCTGCTAGGAATACATGTTAAATTTTTGTTCGATCTGGCAACTCCTTCATATAGAAACAGGTGTTCACAAAAGACGCATCCGCGATTTTTTTTACAATGGAAAAATCAGAAATGCGTGGTGTCATTAAATATTTACATAAAAAAGGTTTATCGGGACAAGAAATTCTTAATGATATGGTGAATGTGTTAGGTGAAAGTGCTCCTTCATATGTAACAGTAAAAAATTGGGTTGCTGAGTTTAAACGTGGTCGTACAAGCATTGAAGATGAACCACGTAGTGGACGTCCAAAAACAGCAACAATAACAGAAATTGTAGCCAAAGTGCATGATATGGTATTAAATGATCGACGAATAAAAGTGCATGAAATAGCTAATATCATGGGCATCTCAAATGATCGAGTCCATTTAATTTTGCATGAAGAACTACATTTTTCATTTTTTAACAGTCGACCAAAAACGCATAAGAATGAACATTTCTCAAGCTTGTTTGGATCGTTTTAAGCGAAATAAAATGGATTTTAAGCGTCGTTTCACAACTGTTGATGAGACATGGATCCACCACTATACCCCAGAGACAAAAGAACAATCCAAACAATGGACTGAAGCTGGAGGAAGTGCCCCAAAGAAGGCAAAAACAATTCAATCGGCTGGTAAGATTATGGCAACGGTTTTTTGGGACTTCAAAGGTATTTTATTGATTGACTATCTGCAAAAGGGTAAAACAATAAATTCAGAGTACTATTGCAACCTTTTGGATCAATTAAATGTACAAATTCGAGAAAAACGTCCTGGCTTACAACGCAAAAAAAATATTTTTCATCAAGACAAGACCAGCGCACAAGAGTGTTTTAACAATGGCTAAAATCCACGAATTAAAGTACGAGTTGCTTGACCACCCACCTTATTCTCCTGATTTAGCTCCCAGTGACTTTTACCTGTTCCCAAATCTAAAAAAATTCCTTGCTGGCAAGCGTTTTACCTCAAATGAAGATGCAATTACAGTTGTAAACCACTATTTTGAAGACCTTGAGGAAAACTATTTTAATCAAGGGAAAGAATTGCTAGAAAAGCGTTGGACTAAGTGTATTGAAGTTTCAGGAGATTATATTGAAAAATAAAAATATTATTGAAAAACTAACTACTCTCTTTCGTTGATAGGCTAAGAAGTTTCCGAACCGCCCTCGTAGCTCCTCTGATGTTAATTGAATTCCTGGGCGGCGTTGTTCACTTACCATCAGGTGACCCAAGCGCTCGTTTGCCATGTCTGTAGTATAGAAAAAAAAATTAAGCGCATATCCTACAGAATGAAAGGGTAAAAAAAATAAATAAACGACACTTCAGTTTTGTCGTCTCCGGTTATTATTTATTAATTTCAAAGACTATCCTAATATTTTTCAGCCTCTTAGAATACTTCGGATTAAATGAACCACGTTCAAAATTTATCCGAAGAAATGTGAAACCAGAACCCTACAAAACCAAATTAAAAATCAACCAAACTCTGAGCTTCTGCATATCCGTATTGATGTCACTATTTGGAATATTGCTTTGGATCACTATGCCTTTTGCATTGTTAGAGGAACCCTGTGAAATCTTTAAAAACAAAAAAATGTATACTTTTTATGAAATAACGAAATCTTTTCAAAAATACATGACAATGACGGACAGACTAATAGTAGCTGTTAGTATAATATTGGCTGTCGTCTCAGTTACTACTATAGTTGATGGTATAAAGAATACAAAAATCAACATAAGTCCATGGGTTGAAAAGGGAAAATATACAATTGTTAAGAAAATGCCAATTGAAATTAAAACATATGAAAGACAACGATTCAGCTTTAAAAGAAATATTCCGATAAAGGTTAAAGAAGAAGTAGAATGGTAATTTTTACAATTATTTTCATTGTAAGAAAAACCTAAATATAAAGTGAGTTATCAAAAATAAAATATATCTCAATTTTTAATTTGTTGCAGTTACATTTTCTTTTATTTCCACAAACGCACATTCCTTTAATTTAGGAGGAGAGAATATCAAGTAAATTTTCACAATATATTTTCTATTTCCTATTCAATTAAAAAAAATCGAAAAGAATAATCTGATGGCGTAGACTTTATTTACCACATATCGATAAACGAGATAAACGATGGAGAGACATAAGGAAAATAGGACGTAAGTGATTTTGGGCCGAAAGTGGTGGAACGGGGTGTCTTGGTTCACATTAGGTTTCTTTGTAACGCTTGAAAATATTTTTAATAGACATGTTCTAATACAAATGTCAATTTAAAATAAGTACAGTCAGTTAAACTTTACAGCATAACTACTATCGTATATCACAAAGCTCTTAATATTTCGTGATATTCAAAAGTATATTTTGCTTTAAGACTTAACATATTTTCAATTCACACTTATAATCTTATGTTGATTGTTTGTAGGACGTTCCTTATCACCATTTGTTGGTTAATGTAAGTATATTGCAATATATATTACTATAATTTTACCGGCGCCACGAAGCTTGAGGCTAAAGCTATTAACATAAAAATCATTTATTTTCTGTTTCCAATGGTGTACTATAGAGTTTTTTATTTTTCTTTCACATTAAGTATAATATTTTTAAATTTGTTGTACTAAAGCCTTTTTAAATATTTCAGATCACCATCATGTTTAGGAGATAAAAACATTTATTCAATATATAGAAACCAGACCTTTCGAGTTTCTAGATTGTAATCTTATTCCTTTGAATTCTAAATTATAACTTACTCTAATCAATATACACATAACATATAAGATAAGTGATTGTTACAGTAAAGCTTTCACATTTGTATTAAATTAATTTATGACTTATATATTTTGATGTTAGTTTTCCCATTAAACATAAGTTATTTTATATATAAACTGTAGGTAGAGATTTAATAAATTAGTAATTAGATATGGCCTATGAGGGTTTCATTTATTGAACTTGAACCAGCTTTCCCCTTTTGTTATTGTTATAATTTAAAATCCATTTCTCTTCAAACACTGAGAGATGATGCCAAGGTGAGTTATTGAGAACGGTATCTGTATCAAACAGTGTCATATCATATTGAGCAGCAAAATATAATTGATTGTTGTGATGGGATATATTTTTACCAAAAAATGGGGCATAAACGTCATTAAGAATAATCGTCACCTAACAAAACTAATATGTAACAATATGTATACAAGTAGTGTCTACATCTGCTGAGAACCAAATATATCGAATAGCAGTTGGGCTTCTTCTCGGGTTTTATGACTACTGCTGAGAGACTTGATAAGGAGTCAGCCAAAGAAAAATTATGATTTCTTAAGATTGTCTAGCATTTTTTTTAAATATGAAAATTTGTGATCTACCTGTTCGACTATCTTATATCTTATATATCTGTTCGAATAAAATATTCTATGAATTGAAGCGGTTTTGAGTAGGATTATGTGAAATTAAAACCGTCTGTCTGTACTGTCTAACTGTCTTCTGTGCTAGTAATAATAACACTGGCGTAATGTTATCCTACGCTAGATCTGCCTATAGAACTCTAAATTCCCCTACGACTTATATTGCTTTTTATTCAATAGCAATATGACATTCTATTTTAATATTGCCTTGAATACATTGTAAGTAAAATCAATAAGCTTATGGAAGTGCCTATATATAATAACAATAAAAACAGTAATAAATCATGTAATTAGATTTTTTTATCTTTATATATGTAACTAATTTACGTCAATGACGTGATGTATGTTCATAGCCTTAGTAGTTACACACTAATTATGAAAAACTTACAAGCAATTGTCTTTCAATTTTGCGTAAATTGTAAATATTTCAATTTTAAGATCATTTTGTATAGTATTATATGTATTTTGGTAAGATTAGTGGTTATAGCGATGTGCTGCTTTAAAGATGATGATGAGATCTGTGTTGGTACTCAGAGGATATAATTGCTATTTGTTTATCCTTCTAGCGCTTTGGACTTACCTTTCATAGTGATAGTCTTCATATTTAGAAAACGTATAAAAATTTGAACGCAGCGGGATTTGCACCCACGCCTCTTGAAAACCGTTCAAGCGTACGTTGAAATTCTTATACGCTTATTACAACTTATATTTGTTGTTAGCATCTCTGTAGTGAGATTTTTACAAATTTCTACTACCCAAAGATTATTGTACGAACAATCGTTTGGCAAGAGAGAATGCTATTTATTAAATATATATTAATATTTTTTTAAAGTGTTATTCGCACACTGAGGAAATTGAAAAAGACATATTTAGAAAACGTATAAAATTTTGAACGCAGCGGGATTTGCACCCGCGCCTCTTGAAAACCGTTCAAGCGCTCTGACCGCTAAGCCATGCGTTCTACCTCCAGCTACATTGAAATTCTTATACGCTTATTACAATGAATGATTTTCAAGAGACGCGGATTCAAATCCCACTGCGTGAGTGTGTTTGTGCTATAATATTCTCAGTTTCAATATAAGACAAGTTCTGAATCCACTTTTGATGACATTTTTGCACTTTAATAAAAGAAGTGGATACATACTGAAGGCGAAACATTGCATCTTGCATTGCACAAATTTCAAAACCACAATTTGTAGAAAAAAAAATCTATTAATATATAATCTAAAAATCATTCTCCCGAGTGGAAATCGAGCCAACAACCAGCACGTTTACAGTCAGTTGCTATTGCCCCCTGCCCCTCGATGATTCACGACGAAGAAATAATGAACATTTTATTATATGTTCTTCGTATACAAAATTCATAGTAAAATTTCAAACTCACTCATGGTTCAGCTGTCTAATAAATCATCCTCTTACGTTAATAACTTAACATACGAGTGTTGTGCAATTTTTTAAAATCAATATAGTTGATTATATATTATTATTATATTATTTGGATATACTAAAGTATGTCATAATACGAGTACAATTAGAATTTAAAACTTGCCAGAACTACACGTACATAACTATCTATGATAATGGTTTTCACGACACAAAGTCAACAGTTAAAATGGATCCAGAAAGAAGACAAAAATATTGAATTATCAATACCTATCAAAATTTTCTTTTTAATAATTCGTTGCGTATTCATGTTAAACTTTGGATTTATAAGATCTAATTCTAAAATTTCTAATTTATTATTTAGAGTGTTAACTGTAATCCAACTTGTTACTATTATAGTCCTCTTTGAAACTGTTATGTTTTCATCATTTCAATTTGAATTAGCCTTTTGGTGGAACCTGTATGTTTTTCACTATATTTTCAATGTGATTGTTTTACTTTTTTGTGATAAACGCAAAGGTTTGTGTACTCTATTCGAAGAATTGCTTATAGCTGATCAAGATATGAGCTCAAAATTAACTTGTCGCGTTGATTTGAAGATAATTATATATACGACGTTTTCATTGGTTTACAATGCAGGATTGTGGATGTTAAATTGCGATTTCTTTCCAGCCGTATGTAGTAATATACCGAATTATTATTATTGGTTGTACATTCTTTTCTTTTTCGGCCCGAACCTTCCTCTCATGATGTACTTATTTCTCTTCTACGCCGTTTATTGTCGTTTGAAAAAGCTAAGAATCAACATTAAAAGAAGCCAACACGAAATCATATCTAGTCATATTTTATACAAATTTCTCATAGACTCAACGGAGAGAGCTATAAATATATTTAATTAATCTTGTAATTTTCATACCTTTTTAAGATAATATATTTACAATTTATTTTCAGTTTTTGTCCATGCTCATCATTAAAGTGCCAGAAATTATTCTTACAATACTTAATATAATAGGAGAATTCAAAAATGCATTAGTAAGTATTATTCAAATATTATAGGTCTTTCGACCCCTTGTTCAAAGATTATAGATCAGAGGAATATATAATATAGTTAAAGTTTGTATAGGTAGAGTTTGTAACGCTAGAAAATATTTTTAATAGAAATAAATGTAATATGATATCCTACTAATATTATAAACGCAAAAGTTTGTAAGGATGTTTGTTACTCTTTAACGTAAAAACTACTGTATGGATTTTAATGAAGCTTTACAATAATATAGCTTATACATCAGAATAATACATAGGCTACAAGTTATAAAGACATTGTGTGAATTGACCAAAATATCAAGTAAGTATCTTATGTTCAAGCGATTACAGCCAAAATAGTGAACCATTGTAGTCAATAAATTAATATTATGATATGGTAATATGCTAAATGTATATGTACACACTCTACATATACCAGAATATTATTTTTTGCTATTTTTGTGTCTGTCAGTCTGTTTGTTCCGGCTAATCTCTAGAACGGCTACACCGATTTTGACGGGGCTTTCACTGGCAAATAGCTGATGTAAGATCTCCACGTGGACAAAGTCGCGGGCACAGCTAGTATGTAATAATTATGTATAGTCTGTTAAATTTTATAGCATAACTATTGAATATTACGATGCTCTTGATATTTCACGATATATTTTTTATTTTTATGTGTTATAGTTCATACTTATAATACTCATTTCGATTATGTTTCTAGGACATTCCTTATCACCATTTGTTGGTTTATACAACTATATTGCAATACATATTACTATTAATTTTACCAGCGTTTTGGGCTACGAAGCTTGAGGCAGAAGCAAGTAAAATAAAAATCATTCTTCACGACCAACTTCTGTTTACAAAAAGTGAGAATAGACTACACATATCATATTTTCCTTTTCATTGAGTGTCATATTTTACAATTTGTTGTAATAAACAAAGTTTTTAATATATTTATTATTTATCCAATATATAGAAACCAGACCTTTTCAGTTTCTAGTTTGTAATCTTATTCCTCTGAATTCTAAATTATTACTTACTTTAATCAATGTACACATAACATATGTGATTGTCGCTGTTCAACTTTCACATATGTACTAAATTTGATTATGTCGTTTATATTGTGATGATAGCTTTTTATTATATATAGGCACTATACGTGGAGATTTTAATAATTAGTACTAAGATATGGCTTATAATACTTTCAGCCATTATGAAACTTGAAACAATCATTCTCACGCCAGATTTCCCCTTTTGTTATTGTGATAAATTAGTCTTCAACCACATACAGCAGCGGTCCAAGCGGCCCAAGGTCCGTGATTGAAAACGGTATCTGAATTAAACAGAGTTATATCATAATAAGTTCTTGGATTTTCACTGTAAAGAGTTCGAAACGTCGGGTTCTAAAAATGTATTATTTCGAACACCAATGTTATTATACGCGAATAATCCTGTTAAAAATAGTTTCATTTCAAAAGAGTTATATCATATTTGGCAGCAAAATATTTTTGATGTAATTCGCAGGTAAGTAAGCGACAATCCGTACAGACGCCTTCCCTTAGAAATTTACGAACTCTATTACCATCTGAATATTTACCGATAAATTAATTAATTGTGGTGGTTTTATTATTATGTGAGGTTATAGAAAGGAGTCTTTATACTAACAGAATCTGAAGGATCTAACGAAACGGTGATTTTGTGTAAGAGCCCTACTTGTTGTTATGGGATATATATTGATCAAAAACTTGGGCATGCTTAATGTCCACTACATGAGAAAAGTAGTATCTATTCACCTCTTATGTTTACGTATAATTAAATAAACTTTTAGAAAAAGCTTGACTTCTTTATTCCACTTATTCTATGAAATTTTTTTACAGTTCAGGCAGTGGGGATGTGGAATTCACTTCTCAACTCTATACCCGTTGGCAATCCCTCACTTAACACTCAACTGTTAAAATTAAACAGATTAAAGCAGTATTTTCTTAAACTCACTTAATTTATACGTATAATTATATACGTATACTATTTATTAATTTAAAGTATATTTTTGAGTAGGTTTATTATATTATATTTGTAACAGATACACAGTATAAGTACTGTACCCGAACCGCTTCTGTTCACCGCAAACTTTCTCATATTTAAGGGTTTTCGCAGAGATCTTTTAGAGATATGTCATCTCTCTTAATAGACATTTTTTTCTTTTATTTGAAAGTTTCTGTAAATTTTGTTATGTGGTTCATAAATAAATTAAAAAAAAGAAAAATACCTGAATTTATGCAGAGTGTGCAGATTGTAATTGGAGATTATCTACAGATTGAATTATTTAGAATGTAACCATGACTCATATAAGGAGTTTTTGCATCTACCAATTGCCTAATACCAGAAGAAAAAAAAATTACGATTGTTTTGATGTCCTGATACAATCAGATATATCAGTTAGCAGTTGGGCTTCTTCTGTAAGTGTTTTTCTTCTGATGCTTAAACACCAACTTAATATAAAAAAATGTCTGAAGTAAGGATTAGCTTACCTATAATTATTTATTTATTTTATGAAAAGAATTATGATTTCCTTATAAAAATAAATTTTGTTATCTGTTCGATTACTTCTAAGCATTCCTTTGTACTCTCCTTGTTACGGTTACAATTAAGTGAAAAACAATTTTATTATTATTCTTTATCTATGACATCTGCGCAATCAATCAGTAACAACCCCGTCATAAATTTGTCTCTAAATTAATCTAACAGTAATTACCTATATTGCTTTCTATCAAGTAGTAATATAACATATTTAGAAAACGTATAAAAATTTTCGAACAGCGCAGCGGGATTTGAAACCGCGACTCTTGAATACTATTTGACTGTTTTGAAATATATCTTTTTCAATTTCCTAAGTGTGTGAATAACACTTTAAAAAATGTTAAAAGTGATATAAAATTTTATTATAAAAATATATTAACAGTTATTACTTTTATATCTTTGAAAAATCAATAACCTTATTGAAAGTTCCTATATATATCCAGTAACAATAACAGTAATAAAATATAAAAGTATTTGTATAATTTTATCTTTTGTACTATGAATTGTATAGTATACATAAAGCAATTAATACATGAAAGTAATTTACGTAAATTGATGAACGCTCATAACCATTGTAGATTCGAAACTAAGCTACACACCAATAATAATAATAAAAAGAAAAGAAATATAACAAAGGAACCAACTACTAACAATGATTGAAGTGAAATCTTATTCAATATCTAAGAAGTTTAAGAATTATAAAATGAGACCATTATCAAAAATGTTGAAAATCATTTTTATAATATTACAAATTGTATTCGGCGAAGATTATGGATTCTCCAAATTCACGCCCATACATAGAATTGTTGTAAAACTTTTAACTGTGTTATACGTTCTGTCCATCAATATAATATGCCTCATTTTCAGTTAGAATCAAATATTGAATATCGCATATGGTACTTGCATTATATCGTTGAATACATCATTTATGTTCTCAGTCTGTTACTTGTACCACAGGACAAGTCGTTTTGTAATTTTATGGAAAAATTACAAGAAATTGACTGTAAAATTAGTGTAAACTGTAAAAAAATCCATTTTAAAATTATTTTGTATTGTATTATGTGTGTTTTAGTAAAATTAGTAGTAACAGTGGTGTACTGCTCTAAAAATGATGATTGTATTGAAGCTCGGTGGACTCAATTTCTATTTTTTATTTCTTACATCGCTTTGGACTTACCTTTCATTGTGATGGTCTTCACATTCTACGCGGCTCGCGTACGACTTGTGGCTATTGGAAAGTGTATTCGTTCTAAAAAAAATATGAAAGAAATGCATCACTTATATAAGACGCTGATCGACTTAACGGAAACTACAAAAAAATCCTTTGATCCAATAGTAAGTTTAATTTTCTACTAGCCAAAGCATAATAACTTTCAAATCATTACAATGTTGGTAAGTCTCATACATATTATTTACATTGAATTTACATCATATTCAGTTTGCCCGTCAGTCAACAGGATAAAACGACCTAAAACCTTTAAAAGCTATAGATTTTTTTACCTTCTCGCTTTATCCGTAGTGGAGAAATTAGGGAGATCAGAGCACACCAAACGCTACGTCCCTGCAAACTTCTTTTTAGCCTAGTCATCAATATCGCTGCTGTCATCAATATCTTTCAGACACGTGCTGGCCTTTACTTTTAACGTGACCTTCCTCCAGGATCATAGATACAGTGTTCTCGAAGGTCAACCCAGGTCACCCGCCTACCTTTCTTACCACTCACCTTTGCTCCGTATGTCTTTCTTAACATACTTTTTCGACTCATCCTTTCTTCGAGTCGGCTATCTAAGTACAAACTGAATGCGCCAAAGCTGACATGACGCAACCCTGTTTGTCATACCAGCCCTTACTCGTACACAGGCTGAGTGATATCGATCAAGAGATTTTACTTAATTCAGGCAATAAGGATCCGCTCACATTACAATGTGAGACACAACAAAGAATTATCGGAGATAACCTCTTTCACACAACTCCATGCACCCTTATACTACCACTTCATCATACTCTTTTCTCTTCTTTTCGTCCCCATATGTACAGGTGAATTCATTTAAGGTCTAATATCGTGTTTGCCTCATCCAAAGTCTTACAAAGTTCATATATATTAGCTTTCCAGTTCCTTATTTATTCTCTTATCACCATACTAAAAATGCGCATTGCTGTCCCACTTAACCACGATGGCTAAATATACAGCAAAAATAATATTTCTGCTATTTCATTTCTGTGTGGCTGTATGTAGTTACAAATACCATTGTTTGTAGCAACATTATTTAGCTTATTGTATGCCCTTGTAACTGGCGTCTAACGAGTAACAGTAAATAATTGTTGATCATTCGCCAGCGAATGTCAATTACAGTACAGCTTTAACTAAATCTGGTCTTGTATTTTCGTTAATTAAACTAACTAATGATTTAACTTGAGAGTAAATTTTAATTGGATTTGAATTATTGTGATACTACAGTAAATTTTGATGAACTTCGATATTTAAAACAAACAGCGTTAAAAAAAGCTTTCTCTGCAAAAATGTTATACATTCCTTTCCGCATCTCGCTTGTTGTATTTATATAGGAAGTAGTCTTCTAAATTTCATATTAGTCGAAAATAGATTTTTTTAATATTATTTACACATAAAATTATGTTCTATTTTGCACGCTTTATTTGCCTTGTCTTGGAGTGCGGGTCTGTCGCCTCCTTATGTGGTTTTACAAGTGGTCAAGAGATTTGTGAACTCAAGGAAGGATTCTTCAGCACCAGAGGTTCTGGTACCCTCATGGGGTAGTGTGTCGTTCAATACTGCTATCATATTCTAGGAAGGTTTTAAAGTGGGCGCGAAATGTAAAAAACACTACTTAACGCTGGTTTCTAATGCCGAGATTGGTAATAATTTAGTCGAATCGGTCCATAATAGTTGACATTGCTGTCAGCGTCATACATGTATTTTATTCTCCTCTTACAATAATTCTAATAGTGGGGTTAACCTTTTTTTTTTTTTTGTGACGCTGGGAAATGCCTTTGCGCAGACCGCCCGTGTGCAGACCCTTTCGGAAACGGACAGTACTGTGGGACTCACCGGCAAGTATACCTAATACTGCCCACTAAAACCAAACGGAAACCCTCTCAACCACGGCGAGACGTTGCAGAAACGCTTGCGCATACTACTACAACGCCTCGGTGGACGGCCCACCTATTGCAAGTCATCGTCGCCTTTAGGGTGCTTCGGGGTTTCTTCCAGAACACCCGCAGCCTCGATGACTTGCAGGAGGATCTCCATGACCCTTCTGCAGTAGCTGCTCTAGGGTAGGGGAGGAGTTAAAAATTAAGCGTACCGTCTTCTCCTCGCTCCTGGCCTTCGGCGGCGGAGTGCATCAATGTTCGCGCTAGCCTAATAGTAGGGTTAACCTATTATAAGTCGAAGTTCACAGCTAAATGCTCCAATATATGGTACCAATCTAGAAACAAATGTCTTGTAAGGTATTATTTTCTATCTAGTTCTTCTCCTACCTGGCATTCATCACGGCCTACAACCAGGGTCTACCTTTCTACTTATTCTTGTTTCTGGTAGAGATCTTTTAGAGATATGTCATGGTACACTTTTTTTTTTTAATTTTTAGTTAGAGATTATCTACAGATTGAATTCTTTATAACGTAACCATGACTAAGATATGGAGAGTTTTTGCATTTACCGATTGCCTAATACCAGAAGGTAAAAAATTCCACGTCAAGTTTACGACTGTTTTCATGCTCTGAGTACCAGATATATCAGATAGCAGTTGGGCTTCTTCTGTGTTTTTTTCTGATAATTGATTAAACACCAACGTGATATAAAATACTGTCCAAAGTAAAGAATAGCTTACCTTCTATAATTAATTTATTTTATGAAAAGGAAATTATGATTTCCTTATAAAGATATTTTTTTTGTATCTGTTGGATCTGGTATTGGTTCCGGACACGATTATGTCAAAACTAAATATTTTATCCTTATCTCTGACATTTACGCAAACAATCAGTAACAAGCCCGTCATGAATTTATTTCTAAATTCTAAATTTACTTATAATGCTTTCTATCCAAGTAGCAATATAACATTTTAGTGAACGCGTAATATTTTAATATCATAAAAAAATCGATAATCTTATTTAATGTAAATACATTATCAATAACTAAAACAGTAATAAAATATAATAGCTTATTTGTATAATTCATCTCTTTGTACTATGAATTGTATAGTATACATAAAGCAATTAATACATGAAACCAATTTACGTAAATTGATGAATGCTCATAACCTTAGTAGATTCGAAACTAGTTACACACCAATAATAAAAAAAAAAGAAATATAAAAGAGGAACCAACTATTAACAATGATTCAAGTGAAATCTTATTCAATATCTAAGAAGTTTAAGAATTATAAAATGAGACCATTATCAAAAATGTTGAAAATCTTTTTTATAATATTACAAATTGTATTCGGCGAAGATTATGGATTCTCCAAATTCACGCCCATACATAGAATTGTTGTAAAACTTTTAACTGTGTTACACGTTCTGTCCATCAATATAATATGCCTCATACTTTTTCAGTTAGAATCAAATATTATTTATCACATATGGTACTTGGAATATCTCGTTGAATATATCATTTATGTTCTCACTCTGTTATTTGTACCACAAGACAAGTCGTTTTGTAATTTTATGGAAAAATTACAAGGAATTGATTGTCAAATTAGCGTAAATTGTAAAAATTTCAATTTTAAGATTATTTTGTATTGTATTATATGTGTTATAGTAAAATTATGTAGTAGTATCAGTAATTGTACTGCTCTAATAATGACTTGATTGTATTGATACTCAGTGGATTTTATTTCTACTTTTTATTTCTTACATCGCTTTGGACTTACCTTTCATTGTGATGGTCTTCACATTCTACGCGGCTCGCGTACGACTTGTGGCTATTGGAAAGTGCCGATGCATTCTAAAAAAAAAAAATATAAAAGAAATGCATCACTTATATAAGACGCTGATCGACTTAACGGAAACTACAAAAAAATCCTTTGATCCAATAGTAAGTTTAATTTTCTACTAGCCAAAGCATAATAACTTTCAAATCATTACAATGTTGGTAATTCTCATATATATTATTTACATTGAATTAACATCATATTCAGTTTGCCCGTCAACAGGATAAACGACCTAAAACCTTTTTTAAAAGCTATAGATTTTTTTACCTTCTCGCTTTATCCGTAGTGGAGAAATTAGGGAGATCAGAGCACCAAACGCTACGTCCCTGCAAACTTCTTTAGCCTAGTCATCAATATCGCTGTCATCAATATCTTCAGACACGTTGGCCTCTTACTTTTAACGTGACCTTCCTCCAGGATCATAGATACAGTGTTCTCGAAGGTCAACCCAGGTCACCCGTCTACCTTTCTTACCACTCACCTTTGCTCCGTATGTCTTTCTTAACATACTTTTTCGACTCATCCTCTCGAGACGGCTATCTAAAAGTACAAACTGAACAGCTAAGCCCGACATGGCGCAACCCTGTTTGTCTCATGCAGCCCTTACTCGTACACAGGCTGAGTGATGTCGATCAAGAGATTTTACTTAATCTGCAATAAGGATCCGCTCAGATTACAATGTGAGACACAACAAAGAATTATCGGAGATAACTTCTTTCACACAACTCTATAAAAGGCATTTTCTTAATCCACAAAAGCACAGAACATTTTTTTTTGGTTTACAAACAAAAAACATCCTGAGTCCACATCTGCTCACCCTCAGCCTCCTTCCACCTCACATAACACTCCTCTTCCTCTTTATTTTTAAAATCCCCATATGTACAGGTGAGATTCATTTAAGGTCTAATATCGTGTTTGCCTCATCCAAAGTCTTACAAAGTTCATATATATTAGCTTTCCAGTTTCATTTATTCTCTTATCACCATACTTACCTAGTATACCAATCCGTTTTTATTTTAATAAAACAATATTTCTATTACTTTCAGATCTTTGTAACCTTGCTGTTCAATATACCACGTATAATGTTTATTATGTATCTAGTAATACAGGAGATTAAATTGAATACGGTAGGAACACATTTAGAATAATATCTATAAAAATATGATTTGCTCAAGATTGTAGCTTTATACTAGTATATATTTAAAGAAACAAAATGTTTAGAGAGTAAATCTGGAAAAACAACGACCATGCATCATCAAGATAATATAATAACGGATTATAGCGAATTATATGGGACTGGTGGCTCCACAGACCTGAGACTTGCAAGAACAAAATTACATTTACGCGATAAATGCCTACATTAGCTGGTAATGCTGGAGTGCTCTCTCGGCAAAGCGATAAGCCCGAATTATGCACGAATATTGATTCACCAATAGAATACTACGGAGTTTCTTCTCCGCTTTCCAATACTCAATGTTTTAAAAAGAGCAGAAATATGGAAATCGGAATACTAGATGTTCCCCTGAAAAAATGTATGAATGTGTTAAAAAATAAATTGTTGTTTAATTACTCTTTCACAGAAATCACCAGTAGGCTATGTAATGGAGTGTTTTTCAGTGTTTACATTATTGATCGTAATTTTTGCCCCGACCATATTTGCGTCATCTGTTATAAGTGAAGCGGAGAATTTAAAAGTTATCCTACATGACGTGAAATTTGAAGTCACAGGTAAAAAATTAATATTTTATTTTTATATATTCAAGTTTCTAAGCTAAAAAATTGAGTTAGATTTCGATTTTTAGGATTAAAGTTAAAAATGAGCTTATGCACACAAATATTTTTGTTTTCTAGATCGAAATCAACTGGAAGATATTGACCGTTTCATACAATATATAGAAGCTCGTCCATTTAAGTTTTACGTACTGAAGATTATTCCGTTTGACATTACGTTACCTATTATGATAATTAATTTGTGTATCACATATCTTATTGTTATTTTACAACTAACGCATACTTATTGAAATATTTATATTAACAAGTATGAGAGTCTCACAGGGGAAATTCTTAGAAGGACTGATAGGGGAAAAAATTGTGACATGTCGCGACTACTTTCCTAGACTTTACTTCAGTTTCACGCTTTGCTCCCGCATTGTAGTTAGACAGTAATACTAAGACCCCATTCTCCATTTTCTGCCCGAATTCAAGACATTGCGTGTCATGTGAAATGAGTGAAACTATAATATTCTAACTGGGAATCAAACCCATAACCAATCGCCATTACAGTCAGGCGCTGGCCCACTGCGTCACGATGGCCACAATATTCTAGATTTCGGATGAAACAATATTCAAATTACTTAGAAAATTATACAACTTGTAACAAACTTCTAATTACAAATGAAGAAACTGTGTAATTAAAATAGTAAATGAAGTGCAGGCACCTATAAGATATAAAGGTAAAGAGATGTCTAAGTAAAAATTTCTCCATACAGAGTATCTATAGGGATTCAGCTCCAAATATTATAAAATGTAAAACATTCTGTTTTTTTCATTTGGATCTATAATAGAACAAATTTATACTTAATTTAACTATTTTTAATAAAAAAAATACATAATTTGGTCAATAAAGTACTTTGAATTCGACATTTAAAACATTTCATTTCAATCTCACAAATATGCATTACAAAATGTATGTGGTCTATATATTTTTCACATTTTGGCATCTTTTATATTAGAAAATATTATTTTGAAATTTCTTCTTACGAGGATAATTCACGTCACTTCATACTTCCCAATTCAACAAATATTGCTGGCACTAGCGGTATAGCCATGTTCATACTTAAATCAAAAAAGTAAAAGGCGTCTATCTGTCGAATTTAAGATAATATTAACTAGAAAGGAAATGAAATTAATATTAATTCATTATAAATATATAGGATTATTGAGGCCAATAGTTGAGGGCTCAATTCCACACTGGATAACACTGAAAAAAAATAAGAAAAGACAACAAAAACTAACCTTATCACTTGACGGCGTGAATATATATAACACAAAACTATAAATATAAAAGATATATCATGACATATTCGCTAGTATCTGTGAAAATAATAATATTACTTATAATAATTTAAAAAATATTTTTTTAATTAGCATAACACTAAAGCTACATAAAACAAATCTTTGTACATACAAAAACTCCTTATGAACCGTATATGACAATTTTCAGCTTTGAACGCCCCGTAACTTCGGTTGTTAAGTTGATAACAGAAAGATTTATTATATATACAATATATTTTTTTGGCTTGCTGAAATTTGTCATGTAGCTTTCTCAGGGAATGTAAGGGGAAAGAAAAGATTACTCGAAATCGCTTCCAGAATATTTTATTCCAGTATTTCCATATTCCAGTTTCATAGTACACGGAATCTCACTTGAAACCTCCTAATGAAAATGACATTAACACATGTGTAATGTGTAAAGTTCTCCATTTTTCATCTTTTTCGAGATAATGCATGGTGGTCAGCTGAAGTGGATGCTACTCGTAGTTTAACCAGACAGATCTGAGCATACGTTGAACATGGAATTTGAAGCTGCAGCAATTGCTTAGAAGTCAGTCATGACTCTGCTGTGCTATATATAAATAAATACAACTAATATTAAACAAATACATCAGTATTATTGTCTGTTCTATTGATTTTCCATTAATCTACTTGGATAATTAAAACAATACTAACTAAAAATTTTGAAACATTTCCATCATATTTCTGATTGTTTATTATTTTTCCATATACATACATGCATCAAATTTTGTATTTCCTTTACTTTTACTTTTGTGTGTTACATTTTGCATTGTGTGCACTTAAATCACATGTAGAGTCCAAACACTCCTTTATTTATTTCTTAAGTTCCATCAACTTCCACCTTAAACAATCAATCATTATTATTTGTGTGATATGCGTCAGAACGTATTGATATTGATGATGATATGAAATGTATATCCTGAACGTAACTGTATTTGACTTTAAAATATAAACATTTTATTACAGTTTTCTCTACTGTTCCACATAATATAAACAAAGTAAACGTTGATTCGTGTCTCCTGTGTTTCATCAAATTATTAATATCGAAAGAATTAATACTTTTTAGAAAATTAACTATGTTTTCGCCAGCGCTGGATAAAGATACTATGGCTGATAGGATAATATAAAACACGCTGTAAGTTATAGGGATTGTAATCAAATTTTGCCGTCCGAAGTAAACGGACAATAGGTCAGCATATAAATAAAGTGACACAATACCAGTGCTAATACAGTAAAATTTTAAAATGTTATTGAATCATCTGCTCACTCAAATTTTCGTATAAACCAAAGAAAATACGAACATATAAGACAATATTAACAATAACTGAACGTTTAAAATATGAATGCGTTTTGACTGTTTCAGCCATAGTGTTATAACTTGAACAGTACAGTACAGAACAGTATGCATGTAATGTACAAATATTGTATAATAATATAGGAAGACATTATGTTAATTTATTATGAACCAATACATTTTGTTCGTGGCTTGTTTATCTATAATCATTTGATATGATAAACTGGTGTAGTGCACCTTTTGTGACTATAGCAACGCTCTTTTTTTTCTCTTTTACTCATTAACTCATCTCTTACTGGTTGGTCAGAGTTAGTCTAAATAGTAATAAGTTCAGAGGGAGTCTAATAGTAGTAAGTTCTATGTATGAAACACACATTATAGTAAAACGAACTGATTGGTGGAGAATATGACTAAACTAAGAAAGATATTTAAAAAATATATTTAAAATGTTCTTAATTTTTTTTATTTAAAATACTTTTTTTAAGGCAGATTGTATCATTATAAAAAAAAATATTTAGACAATCAATTTTTATAAAATAAAAAAATATATATTACATATGTTATACAGTTTATTGCGATAAGAACATTAATTATTCATTCAAGTAGCCATACTGCGTCTAATTGTATATGGACTTACATAACAGAAACTAAATTTTCCGATATACGATCAACTATACACAGTATATAGTTATTAAATTTAGGCTAATGGCAGTTCCGCGGTAAAACTATCTGGTATTTTTGTTCTTTTGCGGTAAATATATCACAAAATGATTTTATATAACAGGTGTGAAAGAAAAGGCAAAAAATTTTTATATCATTCTTACATTATATTTCGCGAAAAGCAAATATCTTATATAATTATTCTAATTACTAAGTAAGACATAACTAGGAACTTTATTTTAATAGTAAAGACAAGGCAAACGAGCGTTCTGGTTAACTGATGGTGGGGAAGACCGCTACTATCGACTCCGTATAACGCCAGACACCGTGTTGTAGTTTACAAGTGCCAGCTTTTAAGGTGGAGATAGAAGTACCTTTTGAAAGTACTTATGTCATATCGACCTGGAATCTATATCCGATAGATTCCAGGATTTTGTCGATATGATCGGACCTTCCTCTGGTAACTTGCCACTTGATGTACCTGTACTGTTCAAGGTACAAAGTCAGTATCCGTACTGTTCTGGGTGTAAAGTCAGCAGAAGGTCTAATAAGGAAGCTTTGTAGTTGGCCTCGTCTAAGTCAGCATGAATTTATAAATAATTCAAAGTCGTCTGGTTGTTATTTACGAATAGATGTGTCACAAAGATTTTAGGGCCTTTCTTATTTGTAATGTATATAAACGATCTTCTATTTTATGCTAAGAATTTATGAAATATTGTGATGTTTGCAGATGATACTTCTTTCATTTCTAAAGTAGATCGTGATAAAGATAATTATGACGAGGTAATTAGTACACTGTTGCAAATAATTCCGAAAATTCAGATCCGATCCGATCGATTCCGATCCCAGTCGCAGTATCCCGTTAAAGAGGCTAGTCAGAACTGTAACTAGTCAGAACTGTAACTAGTCAGAACTGTAACTAGTCAGAACTGTAACTAGTCAGAACTGTAACTAGTCAGAACTGTAACTAGTCAGAACTGTAACTGAAGGAGCGCACCATTAGTGATACCATCTTTTCCCGGTGTCTTCCTTAGCTTAAGGTGATCAATAGCCTTCTTCATTAACGACGGCGAAAGGAGTGGCGGAGGTGGAGCAGGTTGCGTTGGTGACAGGATCTCCTCCTCGATCCTAGCGTGGCGTGGCTTTGCTACGAGGTAAAAGATGTGACGGGGCGTCGGGAGAAGTCGTCATGGCTGGCTGGTTGTGGCCTCCATCATTGCAGTTTTGATGGCTGATGAACATATTCAGTTTTAGAGAGGGGTTTTTTATAAGGGGCCAATCTTCCTGAGATGGTCATCAACACGGGTAGGTTGTCCGTTATTATTAATTACCACAATCTTGAACACTGCCCCTGCATTTATAAATACGGCTGATAAAGTTGTACCGTCAAGGTTCGATTAAAAAAGTCAGTAAGTATGAGTATCACAAGAGAGCCCAATGATTTCCACGCTTCGATCGGAATGTCGTTAGGTTCCGCCGCTTTCCGATTCTTCATACATCGAAGACAATCCCGAGTTTCGTCAGGTGTTATCGTTGTTGGGGTCGGGTACCAATTTATAAACAAATGTATTCTTTTTTATCTACTGTTCCGCCTAAACGGTAATATGCAAAAAATATTTAAGTTACAAAATATAAGATATTCATTTACTTTAATTCACAATTTTAATAAGTGCAAACACCGAATTAACATCAGCTAATCCAAAAACTGCTATTTATGAGTTACGCCACTTTTATTCTAAAGGCGAAATTGCTTCAAATTTGTCATTTGTTACTTAAATAGAGTGACAGTACTCGTATATGTTATATTTTATATACTTAGATAATAAATAGATTTGTGTTATTAGTTGATTAAAGAACATCCATCAGAAGTTAATGAAAATAGCATGGAAGTATTTGACATTTATTACTTGTAGGAATTTTACTCGAGTTATTCCGACTATTAACAAGTATTATAAAATCGAAGACATGTTTAGACTAGATCAAGGCACGAAAATAAAAGTTCGTGAGAAAACAGCTGAAAATTATACCAAAAATTATAATTTAAAAATATCAAACTCTTTACTCATATATTTTATGATAATACGTATAATATTTGCTCTAGATTTTGGCTTTTTTTATTCTAAGTCTGTAAAAATTAATAATATATTGAAAATGCTGACTGCTGTGCAAAGTGCTTTTTACTTAATTGTCGTACCGATTTTTATTTTCAATGATTTTCCTAATTTCGTAAAGTATTGGTACAGTATCTATATCTCTCAATATTATATCAACATTATATTTTTACTTTTCTGCGACAGAGAAAAGACGATACAACGATTTTTAGAAAATCTTCTTTTATTTGATTTTGAAGTACAAATAAATAATGGACATTCTGTCGACTTTGTTATAATATTTTATACAATATTTTTCATACTTTTTAAGTTAGTTCTTTGGATAGTGTCGTGTATTTATTTCGATGCTGTGTGCCAGTATTCAAAAATTGATCACATTTTCATCTTCGTACTAGTAACCGGTTTATGCATACCTCAAATTGTATATTTCTTTTTATTATATTCTGTATATTTTCGTTTAAAATCCTTAAAAGCACGTCTAGAAAATGATTATAATATTGTCTCTGGCCAATTTCTTTATAAGTTTCTCTACGACTGCACAGAAAACGCAAAAGATAAAATTGATTATTTGGTAAGTTGGAATTGTATAAAATTTATATAAAAAAATATTTGAGAAAAAGTGGAGGCAGGATGGAAGGAAAACATTTAATTAATTGAAACTTATTAAAAATTTTCTTTATATATTTTTGGCATTTGTTGTAGTAAGAGGGGACCTATTCAAAATCTTTGCATTTTGAATGGCAATATCTAATAATGTAGTTTTGTTCAATAATACCAATAAATTATAAGTAAAAATGTCAGGGCTTTTGACCAGATCTACTTTTTATGTTTTTTAATTCCCTAAATAAGAATTCAATTTTGCTGCATCAGACTCGGATTTCGATAACAAAACGCGAAACAAACGAGGATTCGCTGAAAATCTTGACAAACTGAGGTATGTGAGCAGATTTCAGACCTGAAATTGGGTCTGGTCAAAAGTACTGACAACTCTTTAAGTTTTTGTGTGCTGATGTTATTAATCTATAATGCTTTTCTTATGCAGTTCTTTCTAGCGTTGCTGATAAAAATACCTGAAATTCTTATAACAATATATTACACAATAAGTGAAATAAATCTTACTTTGGTACGTATCAATACTGGTGGATTTTAAGTAAATTATACTATAAATTGCCACGATGTGCGATTGAGATTACCTCATACCAGGCCTCATGGGCCAGGCAAAATATATAAATAATATATATCAAGCACATAGATGTGTAAAACTAAGCAACGAGTATTAAGAAGTAAACCAGATAAAGAGCTGCGCCGAGTTGAGCCTTGAAAAATATATTTGTTTTTATTTAAATAATTTCAGAATTATGTACGAAACTTTCATTTAGATAATAGTTCTTATATCGGTAAAGACAAAAACACGCATGTTCTTGATATTAAACTTGGCTCTATTTTATATATTTATATTTTTGATATATTACATTTTGCTATATCGCTATCCTTGGTTTGAAATTGGTTTCACGCGCTGCTGTGTCTAGATCATTTCTTAAGATCCATTTTCTTAACTATACAGGATGACAGCGAGAAAGGCATAACTTATACTAAGGCTTATTTCATAATCATATGTCCTGAATGAGAATCCAACCTACATATGAGATTTCTGGCTAAGTAAATAACCACTAGGCCATCAGGAATATCAAATTCGTTTTAATATATATTTTTATTGTATTAATAATATAATATTTTTACTTTTCAGAACGAGGTCTTTCGTCATATGTCTGTATATTTCTACGTATTACAAAACCTAATAATTATGTTTTTACCTGCTTTTCTTGGTACAATTATTCGCGCTGAAGCTGATAATATAAAGCTTTTACTGCATAATAGACTACTTCTTGAAAGAGGTAAGTTTATTACGGATCAAATTATGCAATAGTAGCAGGTTTAAATCCAACTCAGGGAAATTATATTCAAGTTATAAACCGACACTTATGGATGAAACTTGAGGCTGTCGTGGTGCGGTGTAACAGCGTTAGACTGTATACGCGATGGTAGTGAGTTCGATTCCAGTCGGGGGAATAATTATATTTAAATAAACTATTTTCAATTCTGCGCTCTGGGTGACAACACGCATAGCAACAACAATGTCTTGGATTCGGACGGAACGAGGACAACGGAGTGTTTTGACACTAAATTCTCTCTACCTAACCTACCTTATTATTCGGGAAAAAGCGTGGAGCTACTAAAAGTATGGATAAAGGTGATATTTAAATTCGACTTTCGTGATAAAAGGGTTAATTATTCAGTAATCCAAAGTAATTACAATTTGAATAATTGTTCTACAGAAATTTTGTATTCAAATATAACCCACAAATTAGGTATTCAAATATAACCCACAAATTAGGTATATACCACTATACCAGAAATTTTTCATATTACACATACACATAACACATTTGAATAGTATTACAAATAACAATTTAATGAAGTATTTTATATATATAACGATAACGTACCATAATTTTTGTCAGTCGAAATCCCAAATAACCAAAGATTATCTTTAGTATTTTATACTTGTTCACAATTAGTCAAATCAATTCTTTATCAATCATCATAATCATTTAGAAAACGTATAAACATTTGAACGCAACTTAATTTGAACCCACACCTCTTTTAAAACGACCAAGCGCTCTGACCGCTAAGCCATGCGTTCTTCATCCGGCTTCGTCGAAATTCTTATAACAACTTATTATTGTTGTTAGCATCTCTTCCTAACCTAAGTAAAAGTGTAAAACTGTTTTAAAATTGCTTATCTGTGTAAATAACACTTTAAAAAATGTAAAATATATTGTTTTATTTTACAGGTCAATCCCATATAAGTGACATAAAACGTTTCGTAAAATACATAGAAGCAAGACCGTTTGAGTTTCGCGTGTGTATTTTTATGCCGCTCAACTCACATCTTCCATTAATTGTCATAAATATGTACATCACTTACTTAATTGCTATTGCACAATTTTCTAAGGTCAAGTAAATAGTTTTATATTCATAAATAAATAAATTTTATATTAATTGTTCCTTTATTATTTACATCATCATCACTTTTAAGTAAATAAATACTTGGAAGTTACCAAGGAACTGATGAGGAATAGGCTTAAAGTTATTTTATACGCGGTAGAAGTAGGCCCGAGAGGTAGAACAGCAAAAGCTCTTTATAGTCTACTAAAATATCTCGACCTGTCTAGAACCATCATCGTTCATTTCTAGCACGTATATTGAAAGCGGCATTAGTAGGATCTTATCAAATTTGGTAAGGTTGTCTTTTCAAATTTGGTAAGGTTAAGTGGAGCTCCGATAGTGGAGGCGTGTGGATAGTGTAGGCTACACTTGGGTCGCTTGGGTGTTACAGTCCCAGGCAGTGCTTCGAATTCCGCTATCGGCAGTACGGTGAGTCTATGGAATGCTATGGATTTTCTTCTTAAGCTCTCATTAAACTTACAAAAACATGTAACAGTTGTGATAGAATACATAGTTACAACTTAATTTTGTGAACAACACTTGTACGGCATCTAAAATGTACTATTTAATTTTTTTCTCGCCAGAATTCAAGGCATTGCGTGTTGAGTGGTGGAACTCAATGCCGCGATTTGTTTTTGGTACTAGAACCGCAAAATGAAAATAATTTAAATATAATTAGTCCTCTAAGGTGATAATCTAAGAACCCACAACTAATCTTGTTTACAGTAAGCCACGATGGCCTCTATGTATTATAATCCTGGTAAATTAAAAATTGTTAAATAACCTATTTGAAATTTTTTATTTGATATTAAAGAATTAATTTTATTTTTAATGCGAATGACACTTTTAAAAACAATATTATATATCTAAAATAATATATTTCTCCTATACTCCTCATTGACGTATAAAATACGCATTGCCTTAGCAACTTATACGTCACTTTATACAAAAGTGTGCGCCAAATTAATGATAGTGTGTGTGATACTTATATTAATAATCTAATATTATTCAAAGTTAAAGTTAGAGTCAAATAATTTTATTCAAAGTAAGAAATTACACGCTTAATTTTTTAACATCAAACAATTTACCACCAATTCTAATTCATTATTATAAAGAATATTGAGTATCTGCATTTGTTCTCTATATAAGCTGTGCCGATTTTCGTATAAAGGGGTACTAAGTTTTCCTATCAAATATTAATTAAATATTTTATATTTTTTTTATGTTTATTATATGAACTTCACTTTAACAAAATAAGATATTCTTCATTCGTACAGTCGTATAAAACTTCATAGCACCGTCCTGTGAGATCCAATCTGATTTTTGTAAAATCTGAAAAATTCATGAAGACTACTCATGACAGTGAATATGCCATTGACACAGTTACACACTGCATTGAAGGATGACAAATATTTAAAAAAAATCTGCTACAAACAATAGTACCAAATAGACATGGAGCATATACGGATATAGCAATCCGTTCTCCATTTTACGTTACGCACCCTATGTTTTAAATTTCTAGAAATATTTATAGTTAAATACAGCCCAATTCCACTACGATAGTAAAACACGAACAACCCACTCATAGCTTTTATATGTTTATTTGAGGTTTTGATTTCCACTTAAGAAAATGTTTATTTAACAAAAAAACTAAAATAAACAAAGAAACTATAAGGCACGTGCTTGAAATGATTTTCTCTTTGTCATGATCACCCTGTTAAGGATTCATGTTTGGAAAATTTTATATTGTCATAGGGTCGGGAAACGAGTGCCAATTTTTAAGAAAATTGGACGACTAGGTGCGTGTCAAAATATTGTTGCAAGATTTCTTTATATTTTTAGATAGATACAGACCATTTTTATATAATATCAGGTACATGTCTTCATGTTATAGCAATATTATATTGTCATAGGATCCGGTCACGCGCAGGCACGGATCCAGCTCTCGACAAAGATTGTGGTCACAGTCACCTTAAAAACGGCCAAATGTGAGCCGGAACATGAATACGAAGATACTTACAATTGATAAACTTACACCAGCAATTTTTTATTTATATTATTTTTATTTTTATTATTTTTAGGAAATTATCAAGCAAATCTGACAGTCCGAAATGAAATAAAATATCATTGCGAGATGCGAGGTCCATGAAAACAAAAAACAAAAAAGTATATTATTCTACATTTTTATCACCAATATGTCATATCAAAAGTAAAGCTCCCACCCGTAGTGCCATTAAAACACGCGGGATCAGGGAAATCTCGTCCGGGATTTTATAACTTGAATACATAATTTACGATCCGACTTCTCTCCTGAAGTAGTTGCCTTATACGCTGTGGAAACTGAGGATCTAGGGATAATTACTTTAGGACTTATGATTCAGACGTAATATAAGTAACGTAGTAAGTTTTAGCTTCAGACAAATAGTTCCATCGCAAAGGTCATCGTGGCGGAGTGGTACAGCGTCTGATTGGTTGTGGGTTCGATCCCCACTCGAAGAAATGATTATATTAAAATTGTTTTCATTTCTTCGCTCTGGTACAAGACAAACCCGTGGCGTTGAGCTCCACCACTCAACAAGCAATATCTTAAATTTAGGCAGAAAGTAAAGAAAGGAATGTCTTGACACTAGGCACTCTCTGACTACCGTGCTATGCGGGAAATGAGAGAAAAGCGTGAAAAGAAAACACTTACCTACACAAGTAACTCAGTAACTCGCTCTCTACTGACACACTTATCCACTCGTTAGTCACAAATTAACCTCCACTCCCTTCATTCCAAATTTTTCAGTTTTGGTTATATTACAAAAACTCGATAAAAAATCTTATTTAGTTCTCGATAACATAAGAAAACATCATCCAATCACATTGTAATTATATTTTTTCATACAAAATTCACATTTCATATCCCAAATCCCAGTAGCGATTTAAAAACTGTCAACTTGTAATCTCAATAAGATTGATGATTTCAGTATTGTATAGCAAATGAGAACCGCCACCAGTTTGAGTTGAACTCTCATACAAAGCTAGTGTATATAAAATATGGGTCTGTCGTGTTTGTTGATGAAATTATATCACCAGTGTATTTTGAGATGTGCTATCAACGCTTTACGTTATTGTACACAGTTAGTGTACTGTTAAATAGTTATTTATTCAATTTCACGCTTTACCCAAAATTTTAAAGCATCAAGACTCGAACTCGCGCCTCTTGGACACTGTCCAATCCCTCTGACATCTGGCTAAACCATCCGTTCTACATCCGGCTGCGTTGAAATTCTTATACATCTGTTACATATTATTTTCGTTGTTAGTATCTCTGTAGACATTTTTATAAATTTCTGCTACCCAAAGATAATTTCTATTCAACAAACATTTGGCAAGAGACGATACTATTTATGAAACATTATAACATTTTTAAACATTTCTAAAAATACGTCAAACTTATACGTTTTCTAAAAATGTTTCCTAAATGTATGAATAACACTATAAATAATGTTAAAATAATATTTTTTATTTATTCGCTCTGGTAAACACGACAAAGCGCGGTGTTGAGTTCTATAACTCATCAAGCAATGTCTCGAATGCAGAAAGTGGAGAACGGAATGTCTTGACTTTAGGTTCTCCCTGCTATGCGGGTAAAAGCGTGAAGCTGAAATAAAATTAAATAAGCATTAGTCTGTACATTCATCTCGATGAGCTTTCCAGTGTTGGTTATTCGGTATCCGTTGAATTATTCATATAATTTCATTCAGACGTCGTCGTTCGACTTTATGTCACATTATTCACAATTTGCGCGAAATACCTTAATTCACGTGTCATGTAATAACATACATATTTATCGAATTTATTCTGTAAAACTCAGCTTTTTATAAACAGGATGACAATGTGTAGATTGAAGATATAAAGTTAATCATCGAATTTTTGTATTAATATGATTTGTTATATTTAAACCATGAATAAAAGTTCAAAAATATTTTCATTTAGTTAATTTCAGTTTGAGGCTTTTTGGTGCAGTGGTACGGTCTTATTGTAAGCTATATATAATAAACTACGTTCTCTCTTGCCAAACGATTGCTTCGTAAAAATATCTTTGGGTAGCAGAAATTTGTAAAATAATTTGTTACAAGCGTATACAAATTAAGACGCAGCTGAATATACTAGCGGCTAGAGCCTCAACGGTCTGAGGACTTGGACGGTTTTCGAAGAGGCGCGAATTTGAATCGTTGCTTTGATCAATTTTTTTTAGGCAGCTGGACGCTTTTGCCCATATAGCATTGCTGTCTTGCGTCTGAATACCTTGGTATTCAGAGAAAACCTAATGTTGAGACACTCCGATCTCTACTTTCCGTCGGAAAATCCAGATATTGCGTGTTGAGTGCCGGAACTCACCGTGTTTCTTTGTCTTAAATACCAGAGCGCAGAAATAGTTTAAATATAATCAATCCATACAAACTTTTTTACGTTATCTAAATATATTTTTCATATCCTAAGTATGTGAATAACACTTTAAAAGATTATAATTATAAAAGATACATACAGAGAAAATGTATAATATTTTGTACGCAGCGGTATTTGAAACTGCCCCTCTTGAAAACGGTTCAAGCGCTCTGACCGCTAAGCCATGCGTTCTACATACCGCTACGTTGAAATTCAACTTATATTTGTTGTTAGCATCTCTGTAGAGAGATTTTTTCAACAGCCGCGAGTTCACATTCCGTTCAAATGTTTATATGATTTAAAAATATCCTGTTTTTCAATTTCCTAAGTGTGTGAATAACACTTTAAAAAATGATTAGTGTGAATAACACTTTAAAAAATATTTAATAATATTAAAATTATTATAATTTTGCCACTTCACGGTAAGAAAAACGCTAAATCGCGTCGTTGCATGTCCCTGGTCAAGATGCAATGTGTGAAATTCGGACATTGCAAGTAGAGTGTTAAAACTCAACGAAATATATTGGATACTAATTCTTTCTGCCTTTATCCAAAGTTTAAGATAAACTTAAGTTGGTAATACAATTATTTTTCAAATTTTATTGATATTACCAAGTTCAGGAAGTTAACAATTATAGAGCAATGTATCAAAGTTACTGTCCCTCGGCGACAAGCAGATGAATTTTGCACCATCTATCATGCCTCGTCCCTTGAGTCCGGTGGTTCAAAGTTTAAATTGACTCTTTTCATTAGCTACATGCCAAAAGATTTAATTTATTGTGTCAAGAATAAACGAAAAGTTTTTGAAATAATATGAAAATCTTCTTTCTATACATTTATTACAATGGTTTCTGTTCGTTTCTCTTCATATTTAAATCGTTTTTATTTCTTCGCTCTGGTAAAACAAAGGAGGATATTGAGTTCCGCCACTCTACAAGCAATATTTCTCTGGCCTCTGAAAAACATTTGGTTTTCTCTGCCTTCTGAAAAAGTGTGAGGCTGGAACAAAAAATATGTGATACTCCGTTCTTCACTTTCCGCCCGAAATCGAGACATTTCGTATTGAGTTACGGAACTCATCGCTGCGTTTTATCTTAGGTATCATATCGGAAAAATCAACATATTTTAAATATTATCATTTAGCTGAGTGGAAATTGAACTCACAACCAATTGCTGTCCGCGAGTCGATGGCCTCTAATACTTCATCTTTTTTTGTATTCCCATGAGATACTAGTACTAGTTCAAAGCCCGCTATGTTAATGTGTTCAGTACAAACATTTAAATACACACCATGTATAGCTAATATTATTTAAATCACTTCAATTAAGGATATTTAGTAAACGAAACGTCGCGACAAATATTCATTATTATGAAATTAGTCAACATTAAATCTATGTACGGCAATAAATTTAAATCGAGACTCCAAATAATACCTTTAGACATTAGCGCCCAATACATTGCGCTACGAAACTATACAGGACCTAATTTATTTATAAATTTATAATTGTATTATATAAAAAAGTTTAAATATAACATACTCTATTAATACAACAAACGTACATCTGAAATAATTTGGACAAAAATTGAATATATAAATACAATTAGATAAAAAAACTTTTCACAATAATATTAAATAATACCAGTGCACTTACGAATGCACAATGTCCAGTACATACATACTCTAAGCACTCACAGACACACTCAGAGCACTGAAGGAAACACCTGTTAGTACTGGTGTACAAACACTTAAACTATATTTTTTTATAAAACTTATTCGAACGGGCATCAAACACGCGCCTCTTGGAAACCGTCCAAGTGCTCTGGTGGCTAAGCATGCTGCGTTCAAATTTTTATACGTTTTCTGAGAAATGTTTTTCAATATCCTAAGTGTCTAAACACCTGTTAAGTGTTAAAATACACTTACAGTACTCAGTACAAATACATAATTACTGCGATACACCAGCTTTTTATAAGATTAAATATGAATGTAATACAAATACTTTGTAGCTGACTCAAAATACTAATTTTTTTGGTTGGTTAGGTTAGGTTAGGTTATTTTACCTATAATAGATACCAAATTTATCTTTATAGAATTCTATTAAAGACCCAATTAAATCTTTTCTACGACACAGGTCCTCCATTATTTAAAAGCTCCGGGTAGCATTAATAAAGAGCTTAAAATCGACACTGATATATCGACAAACGATTCGTACAAATGTCTGGGCGGTTTATACTGATTTTGGCAGTTGCATACAAAACGATTAATGAAACATTGATTACTACAAAAGGTTTTTGTACTGTATAGCCATTGCCTGTCTAAAACAATAAGAAAAACAGCTATTTCGTTTTTTATGAATTATAACTTTATCATAATTATTTGTTTAATCCTGAATCTGAATCTACACATAATAGCTTGTGGGTTTAATTTCAGATATAGAATAACTAAGTACTCTGTAAATATTGTATACCCGCTCACAGCTTCGCCTGCGTAAACTACACGACTAAACTAATCCGTTTTTTCGCATGCCGCATTGTCACTCAAACCACAAACTTTGTTTAGGTTTATTATTGAAATAGTTGTAACTTTTTCATTTATTAACCAATTGAAATGAAATACACTAAATATACAGGGTAAGCTTACCAAAATAAAACAGTGAAAACTGCATTTAAATTGGTTAAGCCGTATCTAAGATTAGCTTGAACAAATGCACAAAAAAACTGAAAAAATAATTAAAATCATTGTTTCGGGTTATATTATATTGATAAATTAATTAAAATAATTCTGTAATTAAAACTTTTTTCACATACCTTCCATGTACAGACAATGATAAGCTCCATTTTTATTATATGTATAGATATTGATATAATGCATACATCAAAATAGAAAAAAGAATAAAACATTTTTATGAACCATAATTTATTGATGTTTTAGGTTAGATTTGATCCCACAGTTATTTTTTATTTTGTAAAATTGCATATATTAAGTTATTGGTTACTTGCTTAATTTTTTTTATCGTCATTAATTTCCACTGAATCGCCAAAGTTTATTTATTGACAGTAGTCAATATTACAAATACGTAAATACATGTTTTAGCGTTTACTAAAATTTTACTCCTATGAGGTAAAATAGGGGTTGGAAATTTGTATCGAAGTCTTATTTTTGATGTTTGATGATGCTTAACACCTTATTTCTCGATTTTCAGTTAGAAAGTTGAAAACAGAGTGTGACACTGACTATTCTGCTATGCAGAAAAAAGCGTAAGATTAAAAAAATATATATATTGAGCCTTTATTTTCACATACATTTTCTTACAAAAACTATTAGTAGTGTTAGTAATTATCATAACTACAAAAAAATAATGAACGAAATATAATGAATGAATGAAGTTATCATTATTAATAGAATGAAGAAATGAAGTTATATAGAAATGAAGTTATCATAATTGTAATTATTAGTGTTATAGAGACCATTTTTTGGCGAAAGCCTTCTTTCATTTGCCACTGTTTTTTTTCGAAAACAGATAGTTTGGAGGAAAATGGAATTAAGTTGTAATATTTCGTACATGTAATATTATGTATTACGCTTCAATACTATAATTATCTGTTATTTAACACTTCTATATTTACTTATAATACTATGAAGTAATACTTAGACGAATATATATTGATGAATGCGTACGGTGTTCGCTGTCAATTGACAGTGCGACGTTAATATACGGCCGCTTTGATTTACGACTACACTTCATTAGTTAGCCATTACTATGTATGGAAGTGCAAATATATAGTGATATATATAGGCTAGGCGTACTAAGTTTTACCAGTATATTATAACAAATACATTGTAAAACTGATCTTTAATTTATATTTTTGTCTGTCTATTAACAATTAGTATAAAAAAACCTCTATTTTTAATCAATTGGTAGAAAAATCGGTCGGTTATTTTATTCGCATACACGCTGAGACACTACCAAAGCGTTTTATTATATAGAAAGTTTTTTTAATCAATCAATTATGTTAAAGAGGTTGTCGTGACGCAGTGGGTCAGTCTGATTTAATTTTTTTTATTTTTTTTGTTTAATTTTTATATTTCTCAGCTCTGGTGAACAAGACAAAGCGCGTCGTTCGGTCCTACGACTCAACACGCAATGTCTCAAATTCAGGCGGACAAAACGGAGTGTCTTGACACTAAATTCTCTCATTTGCTAAGCGGTAAGACGCGTAAAGCTGAAAAAAAAGGTGTTTTAAACATTTGACTTTTTAAAAATAATTTTTAATTTATAAGTAATTCAAAATTATTTCTATATGACCTAATTAACTGTTAGCGTTTCTATTTATTAAGAATATTTTTAACACTTCGCATATATTCTGTGTTGTGGAACTCAACTCCGCCATATATTATTTAATATTAACTTTAAGTGTATATACATAATATCTATCCAATTTGTGAGAGTATCGCTTACAATTGCATCGCATTCAAACATCGCCATATTTACGTACGCCATTTGCTTCTACTTAGAGAAGTAATATTTTTCTCAATAGAATGGAAATGTACTGACAAATATGAAATAACTATAAACACTCGATAGACTATCTATGGACGGTGTGTTTTGACAATAGGTTCTCTCTAACTAACCCTCTATGCTGGAAAAAGCGTGAGTATGCAAAAAAAAATGTGTTCCTCTATAACTCGTTCGTATATGTATTATGTCTCTGAGTAATAGGATTAAAAATTTCATACCTACATTTCCTTGCAACCAGATGAATTTATCGTATCACCAATGCTTGTTCAAAAAAAGTAGTAAATGAAAATTCTAAACGGCTTCAGTTTCATTCGGCAAAACCTCCATAAATCCTAAACAATTAGTCCACCTATATATTGTTTGGGAAAACTGGGGAGGAATTTTAAAAAATGAGTATTTCCTGCTCACGTGCAATAACCTCTCGCTGTCGCGGTACAATGGACCATTGGGCGCGAGCTCTTTATTGTCGCTGTGGTACAATCTGTGTACTATTAGCGATGTATAAGCAAATAATAAACCATACTTTGCTGCTTTATCATATTTTGATATCGATAAGATCATACCAATTTTGGTAAATTAGGTACAGTGGATTCCAAGAGGCGCGAGTCCGAAAATGTTCAAATTGTTACACGTTTCTTTATTTAATATTGCACAGTTAAATATTTTTTTTTTTATACGCTGAATATAGATACTAATTATCCTAAAGCGTGTTCTTATTTCCCCGTTTTCATATTTGTACAGACAAAAAGAGAAAATATTCTCATTTCGTGTGTGTGTATGCGTGTGTGTGTGAGTGTATCCGTGCGTTTGCAAATACATGCAACTACTCGTATTGTGTGTGCATGCTTTGTTTTGTATGTTATCATTTATATTTTACTGTGCATTATGTAAAAAATATAAGTAAAGTATATTTATATATTATTACAGTATATTATGGATATGTCATAATATATAAATTAATAATACTACAGTAATAAATCGGTTTTATCTAACGTTATAATATTTTTTTAATTTCTGCATTAAATAGTTTGACTAGCCAATTAGTCACATATACAGAGTAGGCGATAGAAAAGCATATTGTCGCTTTTCAAAACCAGTACGTAAATTACTTCTTGTAGAAACAAAGTCATTTCGTCTTTTTCTTAGTTTGTCTTTATCAAAGTGTATACTTTGGTGAGTCTTTAATGTTATATTTAAAGCGTAATAAAACCCAAAACAATGTTTTTTTATTTTCCTTTCTGTTTTTCTGTGTGTCGTGTGTCGTTCTCTTATTATTTAGTGTTTATTTTATTTCCTTAAAAGTTCTTAAATAAAAAAAATACAACCATTTAAGTTATAAATTTTAGCAAAGTAAGTAATTTAAGTGAAAACGCAATAGTTTAGCTTACGCAGAAGAAGGCGCGAGCGGGTCGCTAATATCTAAATAAAATCCTTAACAACCGCTTGCAACTTGTCCCACACATCTCTCGATATCACCGGTACACACTAACTGTACATCAGAAGGACATGCGAGTGGACTGTACGCATACTAGTTGTTAAATTTGCACGAAACGCCTACACTCTACTGGTTTATTCCTACGGCTATAGCCTCGGAGGGGTGATTTAGATTTGGTACTTGGACAATGGAAGACTCTTGCCCCATTCAACGGGTAGCTGCGGTGAATGCCGCATATTTCAGCCTACATTATTGTTTTGATGATTAAATAACTGTTATAAAGTGTGTGTCTGTTTGTTTAACTTGTTTGCTCGTTTATATGTAAGCCTTATAAATTTGCGCTTCTAGTTAGTTGCTTTTTTTCCTGCATAGCAGGGTATTCAGAGAAAAACTAGTGTCAAGACACTCCGTTCACCACTTTCAGCCCGAAATCGGGACATAGTTGAGTGGCTGAACTCAACGCTGCGATTTGTCAAATAAATCAAATCGACTAGTTTTATTGAAATACGAAGATACATGCCTTATTTTGAAAGTCAAATAATTTACATTTATTTTTTAGTTATTTAATAAATAGCATTCTCTCTTGTCTGATTGTTCGTAGAATAACTTTGGCTAGCAGAAATAAGTAAAAATCTCTTCTACAGAGATGCTTACAACAAATATAAGTTGTAAGATAAGATAAGATAAGCGTATAAGAATTTTGAGGTAGCTGAATGTAGAACGCATGGCTTAGCGGTCAGAGCGCTTGAACGGTTTTCAAGAGGCTCCGGTTCAAATCCCGCTGCATTAATAATTTTATACGTTTTCTAAATATGTCTTTTTCAATTTACGACCGGTCCCATTATATAATGCTATTTTATAATGTAAATTCGAGAATCTTCATTATTTTATGCACTTTTTATTTAATACTGGTGTCACCGAAAGAAAAAGTAAATAGTTGAAAACATCATAAGATACCTTAAATCGTTTTTTAAAAGACAATTACCGAACTTTTTCTAAAAAACGAATTAGTTTTTGAAAACCGACATTAAAGCCCTTAATTATGTGTTACGGAAAATATATATCAACTACTTAACACGTGCTTCTTTAATTAAATATAACTAAAGAGGCCTTCTTGGCGCAGCGAAGCAACGTCTCATAGCAAACGCGACTAGTTACGAGTTCGAATGCCAAGCGAGGGAATGAATATAATATAATTCAAATATTTTAATTTCTCCACTCTACGGTAAGTAAGACAAAGCACGGCGTTGAGTTTTGCCAATCAACGCGCAATGTCTCGATTTCAGGCGGGAAATGTAGGTTCTCTCTTGACCTGCTATGCAGTTGAAAGCTTGAGGTAGTAAAAAAAAGATTATAGTAGGGACCAAATTTGTGGTTGGAAAAAATACGAACTGAAACAATACGGAAAACGAAGTACCTACGTATGGAATTATAGTCTACATATGTACTACGTTTGCCGTACTGCTTAAACCATTATCATACACAGTGTTTTAGATACTCATATTAAAACGAGTGTTATATATTTATGGTGCATCCATGGAATGGTAAGGAGTTTCTTCTCTTGCTTTCTTAAAACGAGTATATATATATATATATGTATATATATATAGAATATACAATTCAAATAATACAAACAAACTATGATATGTACATGCAATTTCAATCAGGCGAGTGGTCATCCGGCCCCAGCTGCAGCCGTGACGAGTTAATTTCATATGCTAATATGCAACCTGCGCTAGTATTAAAATATGAGACTCTACCACGATAAGTCACTAATATCTCGAGTCTCGAGATTTTTTTGTTCCCGTAGAAATATGTGAAGCTCTCTTTGTACTCCCATACAGTCTCCAAGGAAACTACATATTTAAATTCAGCTTCATACGCTAAGTAATTTCGTCTATACATTGTCTGTGATTCAGTGAGTAACGATATATTGATAAATGGACGTGATGGTTTTTTATTAAATATTTCTTGTGTGGACTTTTGTAACATATTGACAATATTTATATACATATTGTCTCGAATTTGTTAAAATTAATAAACTGTTAAATTCCACCATCCAGGCATCAATGTCTAAACAATTGGATAGAGTGATTTATCACTAAGTTTTTGTTGTGTGTCAAAATAGCTGTTAGCTTTAAGATTTTTTATATGTTGTGAAATGTCTCATAGTATATGATGATTATGTCATCGAACACCCATTCTCTAAATTGAAGACCAGTCACTGACGGCAAGACTTGCACCGATGAAGCATGCACTAATTAAATAGAAAGTAATTTCTATATACGAAGGACACTGACTTAGTTAATTTTATTCTATTTTTTTTATTAGTTTCATGTCTAGCAGTCAGAAAAACCAAGTGTGAAGACACTCCGTCTATTTTACGCCTGAATACGAGACAGCGAGCTGAGTAGCGAACCTCAACTCCGCGCTTTCGTCATTTACTAGAACAGATATGAAAATTATGATCATTTCACGTAGTGGGATTCGAATTCATAACCAATCGCGTCCATACAGACGCTGTCCCACTGTGCCACAATGGCATAGATTGTCAGTAAAACTTATGTACTATCTAGCTTTAAAATATACGGTTTTACAAAAAAATACGTAGTAACATCCATATATTTATTAATGGACAAAAGCTTACATTTGCTGTGGAGCTCTTTTATTTCGCCGATTTTATATGGTAATGCAATGTGGAATAAAAATATTTACATGAAAATTTTAATACTTGCCTACACTGTTGCTTTAAAATATTGATTTTATTTAGTATAATTCTCTTATCAAAGTATCTATAGTTTTATATATTTTATAAAATAAAGGTAATTTTAAGATAAATTAGGCAACGTTTTGAATTAGAAAGTTAATAGAAGGGTGGATTTTTCTATAGGTCTTAGTCACTTAGTCTATTCCTTAGAATATGCAAATTAAGTAGTGAAACAAAAATGGTTGCCTAAACAAATTAGGGAAAACATCTTGAAAAATATTTTTAGAAAACATATAAAAAACTTAAGCGCAGCAGGATCCCAACCCGCGCCTCTTAGAAACCGTTCAAGTCATACGTCCTAAATATATGAATGGCACAAAAAAAATGTTAAAATAGGGACTTTTTTACTTATACTACTTATTATTAATAATGATCCGTCGAGTAAGATTTCAAGCCAGGCCATCACGTACAATCTGAGACTTCAAAATTGTGCCAAAACAGCGTTAAATGTTATCAATTTATATGGATAAATGAACATGGAAAATTTTAAATTGTATTAAAATCTTAATAAACAAAGGATTTCAGTAATTTATATTTTGGAAGCCATCCTAATGCACATCGCGATCTGCAACTACGCTTTATTTATCTAAACAATGATTAATAGCACCGAGGAACGAGTTAACGATGTATTGTTAAGATTCTGGATTAATGAACTCGCAACAATTGCTGATTAATTATATTTTTGGCTTAGTATTTTCTTAAGTTTTCTAAATTATTTTGAAAATAAATTATATAGTGAAAATGGCGCCATCGTGTCGTGCCGGAGGTGGGATATGGCTGACTGAACAGGTTAGTTCTGATATTAAATTTGACTTTGGAAAATACGAGTACGATATATGCAATTGGAATATATATTATAATTAAACGTGGCTGTAATTTGTATTGGAAATTTTACAGCAAAATTGTAGTTAAATTAATCCTATATCCACTTCCAAGCTATTTATCTATATGAATATATTTTTCCCGATTTTACCCGCACAGAAGGATAGGCAGGGAGAATCTAGTTTAAAAACACCACTCTCCACTTTCCGCCATACTTCCTACAAGTAGGGATCGAACCGAACACAACCAATTTGCTTTACGGTCGAACGCTGTCCCACTGCACCACAATGGCCTCATACCTCACCTCATATGTAAATATTGTAATTAATTTTATAAATCTATTAAAGTAAAGTATTCATATAGATTACAGTTCTATTAACTGTACTTATACCCCATGCTCAGTGTTAAAAGCATTGACAAATCCATTGCAATATATCAGGGTTGGAATAGACCGGAACAGGGCAATTACGCGTCAAACAAAGTGCGTATGGAAATATAGTGATATTACGACTACCTACGCCCACGACAGACGGACGGACGGATGTGAAAATTATACCGAACCACTAAAAGATATGCTTTCGATAATGTACTAGTATTTGCCTTTTTTTATTAAAAAAAAATATTGTTTTTAAGAAATTCTTCTGAAGTATCCCAAATTCTAAAATAGACCTAGTTTTGGTATTTTTTCATTTTAACAAAAATTATAAACAGCCACATCATTAGGTTGTCTGTATAACCTGCGTTGTACCCAATATACCAGATATGAAAAAAGAAATAAAAAAAACAAGGATCTCTATATATATTTTAATTTATACAATATAATATGGCAATGTTTGCGGATGCAGATAGTGAGGACATCTATATAATCTTACGCAAGAGTATCATATCCAAAATAGCAGAAGTTCACGAGCATTACTAACACAGTCCCTAGCATAATTTCTTGTCAAATAAATTACTAACAAATTAAGAAAATTTCTACTAACAAAAAGAAATATTATTAATACTATTACATTTTCTTTTAACATTCCCATTAATATTTATATCTTATAAAGTAGTAATATTAGCATTTAGTTTGTTACTTATGGCTTACTAGCGACCCGCTCGTACAGATTTTTCGCCCGACCGCGTTCTCACCTAAATCACAAACTTTGCCTTAATTTATAATTTAAATAGTTGTAACTTTTTTATTTATGAACTGATTTAAATGAAAATGTTAAGGGAAGTTTACTTAAATACTATAGTCAAAACTGCATTCAAATCTGTTAAGCCGATTCTGAGATTAGCGTGCACAAACGCAAAGACAAACAGATAAACAGAAAAGTAAATTAAAAATCATTGTTTTGAGCTCTATTATATTGATAAATGACCCAATAATTTCTTCCATGTACAAACATTTTTGTTATATGTATAGATGTATATGTAATAAAACAAAATTTATATATTATGTTAGTATCTATTTCGACCACAGTAACGTAACTATCCCTAGGTTTGGTCATTAAACAGGGATTTGAAGGGTCGAATGTGTTCAAATAAAGTTAGCCTCGTCTCTATTTAGGAACAACTATGCACTTTACAGGTGATTAAGACAGTTTAGAGAAGATTTTGTATATGGCTTTATAGTTTATAGTGTTAGATTAGTTTTCCTTATTGCTTTACCTTTATTACATATCCCTTTGTTATGTTGACGAGTTTACGGATGCTCTAAATGTGATTGGTTAAAATAGTAGCTTTACGCTTTTTCCTGCATAGCAGGGTAGTCAGAGAGAACCTAGTGTCAAGACACTCTATTCTACGTATTTGTTAAATAATTTTCCTTTATCTGATGATTTCGTTGTGAAAGTGTAGCTTTGTACGTAGAAATGCGATCAAATTACGCTCAAAAATTCGATACATACGTAATGATAAAAAAGGTATTATTAAGACTATAATATGATAGTATGCATATTGCATAGATAGATAAAATTTACAACTGAGTTTTAAATTACTTATCCTCAGCCTATTGAGATAGAATTATGTAAAATTACATATACTCGTAAGTACATCGATTAATTCCTAAAATTTGATCCATCTAAAAAAACCAGCCTATAGATCAGCCTATAGCCTAAGAGCATAATAATTGTTCAAGAACCAGCAAAATGGCTTGTAAAATTTCATTACTCTATTGGTAGATGTTAAGAAAGTTTGTACTTACAAAAATTTAAGATAATAACCAAAAGTTATAAATTAATAAATAAAAAAATGCATTTTAATTTCATAATTAATTGTATTATACTTACTGTTGAAAGAACAAAAAGTATGGAATAAGATTAATTTGAAAGTCAAAGAGAATATCGTTCAGGCTGGCGTTGCACAGTGCGATGGCGTCTAACTGTATACGTGATGGTTGTGCACCAGTCTACAGGCAATGTCTCGGATTCGGATTGAAAGTGGAGATTGAAGTGTTTTGGCACTAGGCCTTTCTATTTGCCTATACGAGAAAAAGTGTAAAACTGGAAAAACTAATTTAAAGAGAGTGTGAGAAAGAGAAATTTAATTTGGAAAGTAATACAATGTAACAAGCTCTTGTAACTAGTTTTACTATTATAATTAGACAATTGACTAACAGTCAAAGTTCTTCATAACAGCCATTCAAATACCTATATATAGATTCTCATCGGGCTATCTCGCCGAAACACACAGCAAGTCGTAAATCATTGTTCTAGCTTAGATGACTGTATCGTTTAGAAATTTAGCCATGACTTCATCTTGACGTAGTATCCTCATAAATTCAAATTGTTCTACAGTTTATGCTAAGCTTTTTGTATAGTATTTAGATTATAAAAGCTTGTAATTTTAGAAACTATAAATAAACTTTTGCTGTTCAATGTGATCATATGGTACCACTACTACTTATTATACAGAATAAAAATTGGAAAGAAATTAGTGTTGAAACACTCCGTTCAACACTTTTCGCTTGAAATACATGTTTGTTACCTAAGACACAGCGAAGAAATGCAAATAATTAAAATATAATTCGATTGGGAATTTAACCTACAACCAAATGCGCTTATAGACGCAGTCGCACTGCGCCGCGATAGCCTTAATAGCTTAAAGAAAAGTTCTTACTTAAATAATCATTTAAATTATATCCTAAATCCCAATTCCATGTAATACAATAAATCTTTCTGGACACCTTGAAAGGATAAAAGCTTAAAAAATTGTATATTTTAAAAATTCCGCATTTTAAATAACACCTGCGTTTACTTCCCCGTCTACCTTTGTTGACGGATTACCCGCGTTCTCTCTGTAGCTACTAAATCCCTCAGGAAAAACTGTTATTACAGTTATTAGCTAATGGTGGCAATTATAAAGAATGGGATTACATATTAATTAGTGTTCTTCCTTTGTAAAATAGCATTAAGTTTTTCTTTCTACTGAAGTAAATTATATAATAGTGTTGAGTTGCCAGTATTAAATGAATCAGCTATATGTTTGCATTTACCGCATATCATATAGTAATAATAAAAACTCAAACTGCCATAAGAAAATAAAATACAATATAAAAAAAACATGGTCCGTCTACCGTTTTATGTGGTGAAGATGGAAAATCTGTTTTTATAAGTCGTAAAATATTTGTTTCAATGAAGCGATAATTATAAGCTTTTTAAAACCTAACAGTTATTCTTTTATGATACGCTTTTTTTGCAATAAAGTATATTTTATTCTATTCTTTTCTTTTTTTATTTATATCATTATTTTCAACAAAATACGACTAAATTTAAACAACATTTTCTTTACAAACCTAGTTATTCGATTTCTTATTAGCATACGAGGCGGGGCTCACGGCCCGAGGCGACAGGTTTACCGGCTTTTTGTCAGCGATATTTTTAAGCTACAGGATGATTTTTAGTACTATTATTTTAAACTATATGATATCTAACATAAGTAGCTTACAAGAAGATATTAATGCTTATGAAATATATAATGACTTACTTGTTTTAATTAAGCCATCGTGGCGCTGTGACAGCGTCTGACTTTAAACGCGATTAGTTGTGAGTTCGATTCCCACTCGGGGCAATAATTGTATTTCAAAATATATTTGAATTCAAAATATATTTCTCCGCTCTGATACCTAACAAAGCACAAAGACGTTGACGAATTGAGTTGATTTACACTACTAAATACGTAATGTCTGATGACAACTGGGCTCTTTCTTACCACACTGCTTTTTGATTATGAAAAACGTTATTATTTAAATAAAGTTGTATTTTAGGTTTTTTATTAAATAAGTAAAGGGAACTTAGTAACACGTGATACTGTTCAACAGTTAGAGAACTGGCGGTAGATATAAAAATATTACTCCTAAGGCAATTTAAACATCATTACTTAAGAACGCGCTTATATTTGCAAGCTCATTACATTACTATATATAGGCAAACTATATATAAGAGTAATAACATTCATTAATATGTAAAGCTTCAGTTAATGATTGATTTATCTGTTGCAACTGCACTCAAAGAAAAATATAAATAACACAAATCGATTGGAATATACGTCTGTAAATGTATAAATAGATACTTTTTGTATCAAATTTAATTACATAAATAAGTCTCATCCAACTATAGTCGAATAAAACGAAAAACATCCTATATTTAAGATTCACGTATGAAAGATTACGCTGAGGCAGAATCCAGAGCGTATATATCATAATACGTCATCAAGTCATAAATTATTTACGCTTTCGTTCATACATGCATACCTGCTTCCGGTTATTTGAAAGTTGAATCGCTTTGTGAACTCAGCAGAAATTAGATTTAAATCATATGAAATTTATAGCAATTTTATTTTTGTTTATGTGATTATAATAAATAATGTGCGTTTGAAGCTTTATTAATGCCAAATTATAATAATGGATTTCGTAATCTAGTCGCAGTCGCAGTCGTTCAATCTCCACTCGGATAATTATTAGGTATACTTAATTTGTTTTCCTTATCTCGCTCTGGAACGACAAAGAGCGGCTTTAAGGTCCACCAATCCACGCGGTGTGTGAGTGTGTTGATAAAGAGATATTTCTAAGTAGGACAACAAATAAATGAAGTTTTTAATAAATAAAAAAACCCTTATCACAATGGTTCACGTCTGTCAGTCACTCAGTGAGTAACGGAAAAGTTTTACATATATTTTGATAATCATAATGAAAATATTTCTTTTATCTGTTAAGATATTACATTTAGTACTATCTAATACGCATTGTCATTTTTAGGATGAAGAATGTAAATCAAAGATTATAAATATATTACGATTTTCAGTTTCAGTATATAATGTGCGTAGAATGCTGATTTATCAAAATTCCTACGCGATCGGGACAAATGGGATTTAGCGTTTTATAGTCTAACGCGAAAAAAATTTGGGATACCACTCGTACATAATGGAATATTACACTATTTTACTAACATGTAGAGGGTTACGGCGGAGGATCTACGGCGTAGCAACGACGACAACGTAAAATTCATTATATTACAAATATAATTCAATATATTTTTATTATACCTATCTGATAACCGAATACAAACAGTACTTATTCTACAAAAATGAAACATAATCAAAAAAAAATTGATATTTTCTCCTAACGTGTTCTATATATAAATATATCATGGCACAGATCCAAGTTTATATTTCTAACTAAGGCAATAAATAGTACGTCTGGGCGCAACTGGCTAATGCGATTGCATTAGACAAAAATTCTGCCGCTTACTTCGCCAATGTCCATTCCCAATGCCATAGAACATTGGCAGAGTAAATTGTGCTTAACTGGCATGCCTAAAAGCCATAAAAAAAGAAGCAAAACAAAATTCTACTGGCAGAAATGATTTTATTAATTAAGAAGTATTTGCGAAGGAACGTAGTGTCTTAAGATGCTCTTTGGCCCTGTTACAGAATATACATTAAGTTCCTCCTGCATAGCATATGGGGTAGGGTAGGCGGAAAGAACTTACGTGTCAAGACGGCCTTATCACAAGAGAGGACAAATGACAATAAAATTAATATAATTGTCTCGAGTGGGAATCGAACCCACAACAATCGCGTATATGACGCTGTCACAATCCGCAAAGGCTATAAAGTTAAAAAAAAAACGCAACGTACGACGAAAAGACGTTCCAAACCGGGGGGTCTGTCAGTGTCATTAAAAGATTAGATTCTCATTTACCATCTAAGTTAAATCAAAACAAAATCATAGTATTGACTTGCTCAATATTGTTTAACGTGTACAAAGTGATTGCCGCGGGCGATATTACTGTAAAGACCGTCTTTGACATCGTCTGTTGTAGGAAATCATTTGGAATTTGAAAGCTTTTAATCTAGTAATAAGCCTTTTGATTCAGCTAAAAAAATTGTAGAGCTTAAATATTTGTATCAGTAAGATTATATTTTTAGACATACTTTTGAAGAATACGATAATTTATCTTTCTGGTTTCTTGGGGAGTGTAGGAAGCACTGAGAGAAAATCTTCTACAGTCAAAACTTCGTAAGATTCATCAAGTCCACGCAAAAAAACCATACATTTTCGTATAAACAAACATTAAGTGGCCGCGTGATCATCAACGGCATATATGTCGATCACAAACACAATGTCTAAATGGGCGGAAAATGAGGAATAAAGTGAAGCACAAAATTCTTTTATATATGATAAGTCCTATAAAGCATTGGGAATATTCAAAAAAATCTAAATATTATATGCACGAAGGAGAAACTTTGGACCCCCTTTTTAGGTACATTACTTATATAAAGAATTTAAATAAAGTACGATAATATTATACATAATAAACAATTATGAATGCATTTTTTTGTTTCACACCTTTTCCCGCATAGCAACCTACTAGTCAGAGACAACCTAGTGTGAAGACACTCCGTTCTCCACTTCCGGTCTGAATACAAGCTATTGCGTGTTAAGCGGCAGAGATTAACTACGCGCTTTGTAATATCATCAGCAGAACAATGAGAAGTATGTTCAAATATAATCATTCCACCGATTGGGAATCGAACCCACCACCAATCGCGTTTAAAGTCAGACGCTGTCCCACTGCGCCAGGATGGCCTCTTTAATACATTAAATTAATAAAACAGAAATTACGCACTTTTCCGTTCGACAGACACTCTACACGACACTTACATTGCTCAAAGAATGCGTCAACGAGGCTACTAATATAAGCTAACTTTAGTTACCCATTCAACTTTTGACTTTAACGCAAAACATACTTACATAATCATCTTTTTTCTTCTTTACGAATCTTTCGCATTTAGAGAATTTAATGACAATACCGTACGTTCTCCATTTTCATTGACACATTAAAGAAAAATAAAAGTAATTTAAAAAAAAATAACAAAACCATTGAAAAACATATATTTAGAGAACGCATAAAAATTTTGGACGCAGCGGGGCCTGAACCCGCGCCTCTAGAAAACATTTCAAGGGCTCTGACCGCTAAGCCATGCGTTCTACTATTTTTATACGCTTATTACAACTTATATTTGTTGTTCGCATCTCCCTTGAGAGATTTTTACAAATTTCTGCTACCCAAAGATTATTCTCCGAACAATCGTTTAGCAAGAGAGAATGCTATTCCTTAAATATTTTTTAAAGTGTTATTCATACACTTTGGAAATTGAAAACCATATATTTAAAGAATCTTCTCAATAAATATTTTTCAATTTCCTAAGTGTGTGAATAACACTTCAAAAAAAAAAGAAATGCTAAAAAACAAAACCATTTTAGTTTAGCTTACGATCGCAAGATAAAGGTAAGGATATTAAATTTTCAATAAGATAAAAAATCTTTTTATAATAAATTTATTCGTCTACATACATTCGCATGCAAGAGATAACAAAATTGCCTACTTACAATACAAACTGTATAATGTTATACATACCATTTAAAATCAGTAAATCAGTGCTAAGTAATGCTGGAATATAAACGGACGCCTAAAAACTTTATTATATTAAAATAGAATATGATATAAACAAAACTATTACTTCAATATTGTTCCTACATTAAGCGAGGAAAAATTAAATACGCTCATAAAATACTACGTAACCTAACACCGTCTTCGTTTAACCAGGACCAAGAAACGAAAATATTTTTCAAATATACTTTACGCCGAGCGGGTTAGTACCCACAACCATCGCGTACCATGCAGAGATACCCACTGCGCCACTATAGTTTTTAAGTCGTTGTTCATATCCCAGTATTATTTATAAAAAGAATACAATCACTCCCATATTGTTGCACATTGTAAAAAAAAAAAAATAATAAAATGGACGACAACGTTAAGTAATTAAAGTGGACAAAATAATTAATATTAAGTGAAATGAAATATATAATATTAAAATAAAATTGTTTACAAATACATACAGAATTTTGAAAGTAATATGCGAATCTACGCCTTCTCCTTGACCATAGCTTATTATGGAACAAAATGTTGATTTAAAGATGAATTATATTTAATCCATACATACAAACTAAAATATAGTTTTATATGTATGTATATATATATATATTTATATGTATATATTTATATGTATATATTTATATTTAAGTATATGATAACTAAATAGACTCTGTTAATTAAAATTATTCTGCTGAAAAGTAGCAATATAGTATATATAGTAGCTTCTTCTTCTTCCCTAGTTTTATTCCCTAGCGGGGTAATGAGAGGGAACAGAGCGCCAAACGCCATACTTCTGTTGCCTCATCCACTGCACCTCATCATACATGCTCACCGCGGGTCGGTCCCTATGCCTTTTAAATTACCTTCCCCTAGTATCTGTCCATACTGTGTGTCTGATCAAATAATTTCAAATCGCATAATTTATAACACGGTTCACATATTTCTACCTATCTATGAATGCAAGATAATCTTGCAACGCCATATTGACCCACCTCTTGACACACGTATCCAGATTCGATGACAATACAATTATTTCACAGAATGCATCTGACGGTTCCACTTTGAATGAACTTATTTTTCTTCACAGCTTCAAAAAGCTTTTTACCGCATAGCAGCAGGCAGAGAAAACCTAGTGACAAGACACTCCGTTCTCCACTTGCCACCTGAAATCGAGACATTGCGTGTTGAGTGACGAAATTCAACGCAACGCATTGTCTTGTACCAGAGCGTAGAAATAATAATCATTTCTCCGTGCGAGTATCGAACCCACAAGCGATCTCGTATGCAGTTAAGACTGTGTCACGATGACTTCAACTCATTTGTTATTTGCGATTAATGTTTTTATACTTGTCTAGGACTCCCAGTTCAATTATATCATTTATAGCATATACAGCATTTTCTATATGAAATTAAAATATATATACATTTACTTTCACCATATTGTATGAAAGCACAAACTGTAATAATAATAATAATAGGTTAAAAAAATAAATCTACATCTAAGAGGTAAATATTTAAATGACCATTACCTAAAAATACAAAAATATAAACAATTTATTACACAATATAATATGTATAACTACTTAACCCTTAAATATATGCAAACTGTTCCACATATTAAAAATAGATAAAAATCGATAATTCAAACGTTTTCGGACTTCTAATATCGATGTTTAAGCAGGCAAGTATAAAATACCACACCGCTTTACTATATCGACATTTATTTTGTTTGGATATATAGCATATTGTAAAGGCAATTAAATATTGAATGGCATTGAATATTTTCAATAAACTACTGCTCTGAGTTTATCTTTTTATGACACTGCGTTGTAAAAAAACTACCAATTGAAGACATGCTTGGATAAAGATGATATATAAGTCGCATTTTTTAACTTTCGCAGTTCTATGCGTAACTGTTTTAAGTGCATATTAGTTATTATAAACATTAAGAGATTTGAATAGAAATAGAAGATTTTATTTTATTACTAGTTTCATAGTGAAAAAATTATACATTTAATAAAAATGTCAAATTATACATTTAATAAAAAAATCGAGAATGTAAGAAGAAAAGTAAGAAGAAATATTATCAATGTAATAGAACCCAAGATTATGCTATTTATTTACTTTTACTGTTTGTCCGGGTATTGCTTGTCTGTGCGTTTGTGCACGCTAAACTCAGAAATGGCTTAACTGATTTAAATCTGTTACAATAATATTTAACAGTTCAACCCCTGACAACTCCTTTAAAATTTTGAAGCTAAACTTTAAGCTCAATATCCTAGAAATTCTTATTTTTGCTTCATCGATACACGACTTCAATTATAATTAATTGATTGTATTAAAGTCAATATCAAAAACAATATTCTGTAATTCAATAAAAGCATAACATATATATTATTTAAAATATTTACATTTTTTTTATTATATATAACCTTTTTACCACAAAAGACTACATGTTAATAACGTACATAATTTGTAAGTACGTTTAGTGGACTATTGAAAATATATAAAAGCAATTTTAAATTATCTTCGTTTTAAAATAATACTTAAATCATAAAAAATAAACAATCAATTTATATTTAACATCTTGCATTTAAAAGTTTATAATAAATGATATCTCAAAATTGAATGGAATAATGAAATTAAGCAAACAGCATAAATGCAAAAAATATTAAAAAAAAAAGCGAAATTAAAAACAAAATTCTTCCCTTCGTTCAAATAATAAAAAAATTATGAAAATTTGTAGTTGCATAATACAAATCGTGTTAAGCTGCCATGTTGAAGTAATCTATTATTGTCACGTCTAAAAAATTATGACAATACAATGTTCCAATTATAATAATTTTAATCAATATATCATTAAAATAAGTTAACATTATGATAATTTTTTTTAGAAAACGTATAAATTTTTTAACGCTGCGAGATTCGAACCCGCGTCTCTTGGAAACCGTCCAAGGCTCGCTTAGCGGTCAGAGCGCTTGTGCGGTGTAGGAAATAAGACTTTAAAAAAAGTTAACATTCCCTTACAGATTAGAAATCACTTGCACATATCTTTTGTATTTGAAATCACAACATTGTTCCATTAATTCTAAAGTGTGAGAGAATAATAATAAAAATATAGTAAATTAAAAATAACCTCATATTATTACATTTTTAGTAATAAAATAAAAATGTGGAGGTTTTGCCTTCTCCTACTAACATCGTTGATTTTGTTTGTTCGTTTACTTTAATCTAAGAAAAACAAGCGAGGAATGCAAAGTTCTTAATAATTTTAATTTACGAAAATTCAAAAGAAATTAGAAATATTTTTATTCTTACTAATAATTATTTTTTATATTGTTAACAATATTTGTAAATTTTGCATACGTAGTCACACAAGTCATTTATTTATTATCATTTATTAATTCCGTACAAAAATCTTCTATCTATCTTTAGACGAAGACAATACAAAAATCTAGTTTCAAAATAATGTTTATTTCTAAACAGATTTTATACTCAGCCGCATTAAAATTAAAAAAAGAATCCATTGCAAATAACATCGATACAAAAAAATCGTTTCCAATGAAAATAACATTGACAAACTAATAATGACGATACAGAACTGCCAACATAACCATAATAATTATCAGTTATATTCTAGATCAGCATCATTCGGGCGCGGGTTGTTCGCGACCGCTTCAGGGTTGACCGAATGCACCGGAGCGGGGTTCATTATTCGATTATTTACATTTATTCTAGAAATATCTAAAACCGGCAACCGCAATACATAATCTTGATCTATACTATCCACTCTGGGTCTCTCGGACCACGGTATAACTCTAAAGTCAGGATTAACAGGGTTCAGTCTAGGTATTCTTTGAGCTAGATTTCTAAGTCTAGAATTAGTATTCTCGTTTCTGTTTTCCTGTCTATTTGTGAACATGTGTTGGTACCTTGATATTTCGCAAGGTAGCAGTGGCCGCGCGTCTCTGCCTATTCTGTGTACGGAGATTTGCCTTTGATTTTGATTATTTTCTATTGTTGGATGGACGAGGATGCTGCTTTGGCACACTCGAGTCGGTGATGGAAAATTGAGTGCTAAGAAGTCTGGTAGGGGAACACAGAACACGCCTACTTCGTCCTGGAACAAAAGAAGGTAATATTATATATTGCAAGAAGTTGTTGAGGCCCATGATGGTTACATTTCGATAATCATAGATTTGAATGAGAAAGAATGAATAAAGATTGAGTCACATTTTTAGATTCTATGTAATAAGAACTATTATTTATTTATTTTTAGGAAAAATACATCAATCACAAATTTTTATTGTAAAAAAAATATATTTTTTTAACATTTTTTTAGTGTTATTCGCACACTTAGAAAATTAAAAAAGACATATTTAGAAAACGCAAAAAAATTTTATAAATTCAGTTCTTTTTTATAATAAAATATTATTTTAATATATCATTATAATGTTATGCTATTAACAGTATAAGTTGTTTTGACACATAACTCAATTTTCTTTAAAAAAATATTGAAATTTATGAAAATTCTGCAGACTGAAGGAATATATAATTTGATATAGCTAAAGTTTGTATAGAGAGTGCAGAACACTGTTCTATGTATAAAAATACATTAAATTTATAAAACAATTAATAAACCCAAACAGCACTGTGTTTAAAATACACATTTATATAAAGTGATACAAGTTGCTAAGACAACGCCTTGTTACCCGTCAACGGGAAAAAAAAAGTTATATTCTAAGAAAAAAGTCTCATTCGATGCCCACTCGGAGGAACGACTATATTTAAATTAAGTTATTTTCATTTCTCCGCTCTGGTGACAAGACAAGTCGGACTAAAAATGGAGAAGGTAGTGTCTTGGTACACTAGGTTCTCTCCGACTACAGGAAAAGAGTGAAGCTACAAAAAAAAACTCACATTAGAACTAGGCGTCCTTTCCCCACTGTCCGGTACACTTAAGAACGGCTTCCTCTCAATCTCGCTCGAGCCTGCTTGCGTGTCTTTCTCCTTCTTCTTGTCTTCGTCCAGCGCCACATCGGGCACCACTTGGAGCTCCTCAGGTGGGTTTGGAATGACCACATAACTTGCTATTATAATGGACAACTGGTCTAGAACCTGGAATGTTTATTATTTATTATAGTATTTTTGTACAAATACGTAAGTACTTTATTATAGTACAAGCGACCCGCTCGCGTTACGTTTTTGTGTCCACCCGTGTTTTTACTTAAATCACAAACTTTGTTAAATTTATAATTTAAATGTTTGGAATTTATTTTTTATGAACCGTTTGAAATGATATAAACACTAAATGTTAAAGGTAGCTTACCAAAAAATAATAGTGAAAACTACATTTTAATCGATTAAGCCGTTTTTGAGATTAGCGTGCAGTATTCAACAGAAAAGAAAATTAAAAATCATTGTTTTGGGTTCAATTATATTGATAAACGTTCCCAATAATATATTTTTTATATATCATCCAGGTACGTACAGTGAAGAGTTACATTTTTATAATATGTATAGATTTATTTTATTATATATTTTAGTATTAGATTTACTTATATATCAAACTGAGGCCCGATACTGAGTGACTCATAGATAACCGAAATTATTGAGCGTAGAAAGTTGTAAAAACGAGGCCTTTAGAATCCTATGGGAATGAGAATAAACAGGATTCAAGTTTTTCAATTCCTTCTGAGGCCATAGTGGCACAGTAAGATTAGATTGTAATAGCGATTGCTTATGGGTTCGATTCCCACATTATATTACAAAAAGGAATATTTTAAATATATTATATTATCATCCAAATTCCTGTGCAAACTTTTAGGCACATCAAACTGTAGGAATTTAAAATGAATGAGGAATGTACATATATACAGTTAAAGCTAACAAAAGCTTTTTTTTTCACGCTTCACGCTTTTTCCCACATAGGTGGTCGGAGAACCTAGTATCAAGACACTCCGTTATCCACTTTCCACCCGAAATGGACACATTGTTTGACATAACTATACGTCACATTTTGTCTTACCAAAGCCGAAAAATTAAAATATTTTAAATATAATCATTCCCACGAGTGGGAATTTAACTAACAAGCAACCACACTCCGCCACAATGGCCTTTTATTGATAAAAAAAAAATTCTACCTGGTCAGCCAATAGTCTATGTTTAGGATCCTTCACCAATAACCTCTGAATTAGAAACACTGTATTATCTGTCACTTGGACTGAGTTGCCATCTCTGCAAATAAAAAGAAATATATAGAAAATATCAAATTATAATTATATCATATAAACATGGATCGTTTTTAACATTTTTTAAAGTATTATTCACACACTTAGTGTACGTACTAAAATAGTGATTGATCTAAATAACCTTCATGCATTGGCATTTATTGGCAAAATTATTTCAAATTTTATTGCGAAAATTTGTTCAAAATGCCATAACTGAACTGACTGTTACCGCTTTTTTTTACAGATTCACGGTTTTTACCGCGTAGCGTGGTGGATAGTCGAGAAGCGAATTCGAAACATTGTGTGCTGAGTGATAGATCTTAACGTCACTCTTTGTTTTTTACACCAGACCGGAGAAATAAAAATAATTAAATTATGACCATTCTAGTTTTTTCATTCATTCATTCATTCTAGTAGTTCGAACTCACTATCAATGCTTATTATAATCATTCACTGTACCACTGCGCCACGATGACCTCAATAATATTTCTTTCAGCTATTCAGTTTAAATATTTTGTATTGAATTAATATAGATGCTGGTTGGTTTTTTTATTTTCATACATTTAACAACACTACCTACTGAACTAACAACCATCACACACCGACAATCACAATCATATTACATTATAAGAGCAAAAAAAATATAGTAATAAAAACTATCTGTGGCCGCTACTTCTTCAGAGTGAAATTCTAAAATAAATCAGCTGCCAGTGAAAATCTCTAAATCGGTCCAGCCGAAACAATTAGACAGACAGATAGACAGAGACAGATAAAAATTGTTAAAACTGTTATTTTTAATTATGTATACATACACATATCGTCCCTTAGCAAACAACACCGCTCATGTCATTTTCACAAACTGAAAAAACTATTTATTTTAAATAAACTAGGTATTATGTGTTTTATTATAGGTTGAACCTTTTACTTAAAAATAATTTTGATCTATACTGTTTAGTAAAACGAAGCTTGGTGTTAAGTTCCGCCACTAAACATTGCAATTTCACCAGGTTTTCTCTGCGTAGGTAGAGATGCTGCAATAGACAGGTAGCCCTTCTATTTATGAAAAAAACTTGATACTAATAAAATATATGAAACACTCACGGCGGTATATTATAGTTAGCTGCTTGTATCCTACTAAACAGTTGAGCAAGGCTTGTATCACAGAACGGGAACTGTCCATACAACATTGTATATAGAACTACTCCGAGAGCCCACATGTCTGATGGTTTGCCGAGGTAGGGCTTGCACATGAGCACATCTGGTGATATGTAGGCCGGGGACCCTGAAAATATTTTATTTATAATCAATATAATAAAAACTATTTTATTTATAATCAATATATAAAAACTGTAACTGTATGTAATTAAATTATTTTAACTACAGTGTTATTTGATATATCAAAATATATGGACATTCAAAATATGTATAAAAGTGCAAAAACAAATGATCTTATTAAGTATCTATAGTACTTAAAAGTATAATAATATATAAATATTAAGGCCATGCAGCAATTTGCACTGACTGTAGACTCAATTGGTTCTAAGTTTAATTCCCACTCTGAGAAATGATTTTATTTAAATGATTCCAATTTCTCAGATTATTGCGGGTAGTACAAAACGGAGGGTATTAACACTACAGTCTCACTGACTACTATTTGGTAAAAACTGTGAATCTATATAAATATTTCAAGTAAATTTGAAGTTTAAAACAAAAATGGATGTTTTTTTATTAAACTGAATTAATAGTTGTCTTTGATTTTATTAATAAGGTAATATAATAGATATAAAATTAAAAGAGAGGATCTTACGAAAATCCCACAACTTAATTAGCACTTACCTCTCTGATCTTTTAACAAGTCTCTATCACTGCCTAAATGAGTCCCTAGACAGAAGTTAGTTAGAAAAACTCTTCCAGTTCTTTGATTTAGTACAATATTGCCAAGTTTTAAGTCTCTGTGCACTATATTTCGCTAAAAAGTAAATTATCAACAAAGTTACACATCAATTTTTTAGGCAACATTGAAAATATTTTTATTGGAACTATGGAACAATATATCAATAGATTAAATATCACACAGCATGATGTAAAAATTTTTTAAGGAAAAATATAATATTTTGTTATGATGTAATTTTTTCATAATATGGTGAAAACAATGAAAATCTACATCATGATACATCATTCATTTCAGTTATACATTTTGTAATATAAAATGATGACTTACATTGAAACTAATTTTATTTGCAATTTCATTAAAAATTAATTAAAACTTAATCATTATCATATTATCATAAGTATATATGATGATGAAATAATAACAATAAATTACCTTATGCAAATTAGCTACAACTCTAACAATGTCATAAAATATTAAAATAGCTTCCTTTTCTGGTACTTTCTTAACTTTTGTAACATATTGCTGCAAGTTTATAAGCTCACTGCCTTTTTCACTAAATTGATGAGCAGTCACAGAATCTAGGACTAAAAACAGTCTTTGTCTAACTCGACCCGTGTATATAAAGCCTGGGCCATTTGGATTTGGTATTTCTTCTAGTGCATGATCCTGAAAGATATAAAAACAATTATAAATAAGAAACCATTCATTTTCTTTGAGATCTCATCTTGTAATAAGTTAAAATAAATTAAAAAATATTGGTACCTTAAATAAACCATGGTGATGAATAACTCCCTCTTGGTCTTTTAACAAAGATAATAATGAATACTCTGTATGCAAAAGCATTTTCCCTTGTCTATCATCTTGACTTTCTGCTTGACCTTCATTTCGAAGAGTTAAAATTTTTATTTGGTAGTAGTCATCAGTCTTTTCCTTACGAGCTAGACACTGCACTATACTCTTAACAGGGCTAGGCCCTAACTTAGGCCCTAGTAAATAAGGACCAGCCTTACGAACGTGTTTATCTGGCACAGGAGTCCCTGGTGCTGGTACATCACTTTTATTATAAGATATTTTATTTTTTCTACTATTTACGCTCAATTTTTTGGAATTTTTGAGCACTGAACTTGAGGTTGAACTAGCGTACGCGGACACTCGTGCAATCTTCGGACTTGATTGCAGTAACAGAGGTCGAGTCCTTTTTCCGTGGTTCACACTACACCCAGGCTTTTCTTGATCCATTACGTTACACTTATTTTTATAACTATTATACCAACTGTGTTTTAATTATCTAGTCAATAGTAACGTATTAGGTACACGTGAAATTGTAAACCATTATTATTATATTGTACGACGTACCAACGGTACAAAACTGAATAACTTCTTTATTTACTTGGATCTTGGACAGATGTTCAGTGTCCACTTTTTCGTACCACAGATTCCCTAATCACTATAAGTATTAGCCTTCTTTATCGGTAATGACAACTGACATGCATTCGTCTCGATGATATCGATAAGTAGTATAATCGAGTTTCGAGTAAAACACAGGCTAAATATTATTTGAAAATTTTGAATGAATTATATTTGATAAACTCTCTTGCTCCATGTAACTCCTTGAAATTGCTAAAAGGAAATAGCAACTGATATCTATAACATACTTATCTTGTAAACACGAAATATACTCAACACTGTGTTTCTTTTTATAATGTCATTATTATTTAAAAAATATTAATACAAATTTGTGAGTCAGTTTAGTAGCGCCAGCGTCTTTCATAATTATTTATTCAATCGATTGGCATAATAACAAATTTAGGACTTCGCAAAATATTACAATCAGAAATCGCATTCAGTTGAAAAAACAGCTATTATTCCAGCGTCTACTAGAGTTTCTGTAGAGTACTAATATAATACATATCTTTTCCTCAAAATAAGGCAAAATAATACATTCCAAAAGTATTTCAATAGTGATTTGTGACGGTTTACAAAGCTTTAGAGACTAAATAAACTTTATATTATTATACTATGTAATTTTCATTAATTTTTATATTTTTATGAAAATTTAAACAATATAGTTTAATAAGTCAATAACTAACACGATAATATTAAATAAAACTAATATTTGTACTGTTATTATAAAATATTATATATAAAATTATTTAAATATACATTCCATAATTATGAGTGTAATGACGAGATGATAACTTTTCTTGTGCAACATCAATCTGTGACTAACAAATTTTGACAGATATTTTTAACCATGTTTTTGAGAGGACTTATATAGTTCCCGATAATTTTTGTGACATAATATCACCGTAATTGAAATATATTTTATATAATAATAGTTGTAAATAAAATATAGTCTCTAACAGCATGTGGAAAGGACTTAGATTAACACAGTCTCAGTTAGCTAAACTTCATTTCAATGGACATAAATTGCAACCTATTGGACTTCCTGCTTTAGATTCTGTATTGAAACAGTGGTATGAATTTTGTAAGAAACCACCTAAAGGGTTCGAAAAATATTTTCAACCCGGAGGTAGTCCAAAACAGTCTAAAAAACCAGAATCAGATGATTCGCCAGCTCCTTCAAAGAGCTCGCCGCCGCCTTCACCTAAGCCGAGCTCATCACAAGATAAATGGAATATGAATATGTTCTCAGGAGGCCCTGGCGGCAGCAGGGGCCCTGGCCGTAGTGGCTATGAAGGACAAGATAAGGAAAAATGGATGATGTTTGGTGCTTTCGGTGTCGTCACTTTACTTGCTTCTATAGCATACTTTGAATTAAGATATAGAGAAATAAGTTGGCGAGACTTTGTTAACTTATATCTCAACAAGGGTCTTGTTGAAAAACTTGAAGTAATAAATAAGAAATGGGTCAGAGTGAGACTGCAGGGCTCTGCTCTAGAAGGCAAGATAATATGGTTTGCTATTGGCAGTGTGGATTCATTTGAACGAAATTTAGAAAATGCACAAATTGAAATTAATGTAGATCCACCTAATTTTGCTCCTGTCATCTACAAGACTGAAGTAGAAGCTTCAAGTTTGACAGGAATGTTACCAACCTTGTTGATTATTGGATTTTTAATTTATATGATGAGACGATCAGCTGACATGATGGGAAGAGGTGGTCGCAAGGGTGGTGGTCTTTTTGGTGGTGTTATGGAATCTACTGCAAAATTAATAAATCCAACAGACATTGGTGTGAAATTCCAAGATGTTGCTGGTTGTGAGGAAGCCAAGATTGAAATTATGGAATTTGTAAACTTTTTGAAAAACCCTCAACAGTACATTGACTTAGGAGCTAAAATTCCTAAAGGAGCCTTATTAACAGGCCCACCTGGTACTGGTAAGACTCTTTTGGCCAAAGCAACAGCTGGAGAGGCTAATGTTCCATTCATTACAGTATCGGGGTCAGAGTTTTTAGAAATGTTTGTTGGTGTAGGTCCCTCTAGAGTTAGGGATATGTTCTCTATGGCTCGTAAACATGCTCCCTGTATACTATTCATTGATGAAATAGATGCAGTTGGTAGAAAGAGAGGTGGTAGAAGTTTTGGAGGTCATTCTGAACAAGAAAACACTCTAAATCAACTTCTAGTAGAAATGGATGGTTTCAATACAACAACTAATGTTGTAGTATTGGCTGCAACCAACAGAGTAGATATTTTAGATAAAGCCTTGTTAAGACCTGGTAGATTTGATAGGCAAATATTTGTACCAGCCCCTGATATTAAAGGAAGAGCTTCAATTTTCAAAGTTCACTTATCTCCTCTAAAGACTACAATAAATAAGAATAACTTGGCTCGTAAGATGGCTGCATTAACTCCAGGTTTGTAATATTGCTGATACTTTTATATCATAAATTAAGAATTAAGTTTAGTCTATTATTTAAAGTGAATGTTATGCAAATTTTATTTGAATTTAAACTGCTATCCAAATATACTATTTGGGTTAACTAATTATATAAAAAAATTGATGCAATTATGCAAGATAATAAAATGAACCCATGATATTTAAATATTATTTCTCATTTATTAAATTTATAAAATAAATATGCTTATTTACATTTTAAATATATATTATACTGTAATATAGAGTAGTATATTGTTCATAATTATTTATTTACTGAATGTACACACTTTTAAGCTTCAGCTTCATTCATCTAAGTGGCTATGAATGTTGGAAATGTTTGCAATGCTATTTTGAATCACTTCTTGCCATTTTGATTGAAAATTAACACACATATACAGATCCTGTTGCCTTTGAGAGCATGTCTCCTTTTTTGTTCTATAAAAAAATATTTATTATGAATACATTTATTAATAATACAAAAAATGTAATTTTCAGGTTTCACTGGTGCAGACATAGCTAATGTATGTAATGAAGCTGCTCTCATTGCTGCTCGAGAACTAGCCAATGATATTACGATGAAAAACTTTGAACAAGCTATTGAAAGGGTTGTAGCGGGTATGGAGAAGAAGTCCAATGTTCTCCAACCTGATGAAAGAAAGATTGTTGCTTATCATGAAGCAGGGCACGCTGTCGCAGGCTGGTTCTTGCAACATGCGGATCCTCTACTCAAAGTTTCTATCATACCAAGAGGAAAAGGCTTAGGCTATGCCCAATATCTACCAAAAGAACAGTATTTATATAGCAAAGAACAACTTTTTGATAGAATGTGCATGACTCTCGGTGGAAGAGTAAGTGAAGAGATCTTTTTCGGTAGAATCACAACTGGAGCTCAAGATGACTTGAAAAAGATAACACAAAGTGCCTACGCTCAAATTGTCCACTATGGTATGAATGCTAAAGTGGGTAATGTTTCCTTTGAAATGCCCCAACCAGGCGAAATGGTTATCGACAAACCATATTCAGAAAAAACTGCAGAATTAATTGATTCTGAGGTTAGAGAACTTATAGATTCTGCGCACAAACATACAACAGATTTATTGACAAAGAACAAGGCAAATATTGAAAAAGTGGCAGAAAGGTTATTGAAACAAGAAATCTTGAGCAGAGATGATATGATTGAACTCTTAGGGCCTAGACCCTTCCCAGAAAAGAGTACTTATGAAGAATTTGTTGAAGGTACTGGGTCATTAGAAGAGGATACCACCCTTCCTGAGGGTCTAAAGGACTGGAACAAGGAAAAACAACCCTCTACTCCTCCCCCAGAGAGTATACCCCAGTCAGGAGCAAGCCCCAGTAAAAATTAAACTCTTCTAGTTGTAGTTTGTTGAGTTTTTAGTTGATTTATGTGAAATAAATAGATTATCTCTAAGATCTAAAAGGCTTTTTGTTTTTATGTTTATTTTACAGTATTCAAAATAGGATTAAACAGTCAAAAGAAAATAATAACTTTGCCATCATTAAATTTTAATAAACCAGAAAAACTGAAGTCTATTGCAAACAAATAATTCAGTACATAATTTATTGCATTTCTCTGATAAATAATTTCTTTATAATATATATGTAACAAAGTTTTATAAAATAAATAATATGTGTTAAATGGTATGGTTTTTGTTCCGCACGAAGAGGAGTATTTAAATAATTTACTACAATTTCGAGTACCCAACATATTTAATTGGCCACTAACTGAAATCAAATGTACAATAACCTCCCCCAAGTACTTTCGGTTCGGACAAGCACCTACGCCGTGACCGATACGATACTGCTGGTCTCGCGCTTTAGGAGGGTAGTTCAAAATAGTGCTAGCCCTGTACATAAAAGGAACAAATTCAACAAAAAAGAAAAACAGGGTTATATTAAAATTATAATATGAAAATATTCAAATATCGGCCAAACGTACGTCCAGCCTTCTTTCTGTTTATTTAAATATTCACTACATTACTTTATACATCACCAATTTCTTAAGTAAATTCAGTTTTTTGTACAATATAAAAAGAATCTTATATTAACTCTATGCTTACACGCGAGATGTGTACAACACGCCCGCATTCTCATTAAACTTGATCTAACCGAGCGAACGAGAAATAAGAAATTTAACAAAAATAATTAAAATTATGGTAATTAATACATGTACCTATACTATTTTATGTTCAACATTTTATGTCAATATTCAATTAATAACTATACTTAAATTCTAGCCTATGATAACATTATAAATGATGAAAACGTATCTGCATGATATCATTCAACAATATTCCATAATCAATATTCGCAATCCATTTGCTCACGCCTATCGAATGGAAAATTAAAACTAATCTCAGTAACAACAAAAAGTCCGACGGTCAATGACAGTCTCTGGTCTTTTCTCCTTTGGGCTTGCGGCCGCGCTTTTTGCCAGACGTGACACCAGCGAAGACCATGGCGGCTCGCTTGGCGCGGCAGGACTTGCAGAACCAGTCCTCCGTGGCACCCGGCTCCTCCGTGATGCCCACGCATATCCAGTGGTACCAGCCGTCGCACCCGTCGCAGCCTATCATCGGCGAGCCGTTGTCGGGCTGTCCGCAAGCGGGACACACCCAGATCTTATTACCATGCTCGTCAACATAGTAGGGGGTCGGCAAGGGGCCGGAAGGTTTTTCAGACGCGGCGGCCGGCGAGGGCGAGGGCGTGGGCGCGGATGCGGGCGCTGGCGCTGTCGCCGGTAAATCTTCAGATATAGACGCAGAATCTTCCTCGTAATTATCGCCTTGATCTTTCTTCGCTAACGGCTTAATAAGTATTCTCTTGTACTTAGAAGAAGGAGGGCGATTTTTTCTTAAAGGCGAAACCGACGGGGAGGACGCTTGTGGCTCTGATTCCGTTAAGTGATTATGCTTCGAATGTTTCTGTTTCGCTGGCGGTCTGGTTACCAACGCTGATATCTGAGCTAGCTCTGGAGACCTACTATTTTCACGAGACACCGGTTCGTCATTGACAGGGGATGAATGTTCCTCTTCTTTCTTTACGACGGGTTTAATATTTAACTTAAAAATGTCAGGCGAACTCGGTGGCATTGGCGAATTTGAGTTGGAGGAGCTTATTTTTAGTGTCAATTTAGGTACCAAGCCATCTGTTGACTTTTCTTTCTTTTTCTCTTTCTTTTCTTTCTTTATTCTATCTTTGATTTCTTGTCTTTCTTCTTTTTCTTTTTTCTTTTCAGACTTTTCTTTGTTTTTATCTTTTTTATCTTTTTTCTTTTTCATTTTTACACCGTCTTTGTCTCGTTTTTCTTTTTTATGTGATTTATCTTTTTTCTTTTCTAAAATGTCTGTTTCTTTTGCTTGTAATAAATCTGAAGGTGTTATTGTTAATGACTCCGGTTCTATAACTGGGTCAGGGTCAGGGATTCTGATGGGCGGAAGAGGTTCTGGTGAGGGTAATCTAGCGGGGGGTGGCGGTTCTCTTGGCGGCTCCGGTCTTATAGGTTCAACTTTTGGAGGATTTAATTCGATTGTGATATCAGGCTGTACTGGTGGCATTTTGTATATACTAGATTTATGATCTTTATTAGATTTCGATTTTTGTTTTTGTAAAATATTTGGAATGGTTGTAGATTTGTGCTTATCGTGACGGTCTTTTTCACGGCCCATCATAGGTGACTTGCGCATAATTCTTTCTTCTTCGTTTTCTACAGGTATTACTTCCAGACTAGGACGACGGAGCATTGGCGGTATTTTCACAGAGGCTGATCGGGACGAATGGGGGAAGTTACCCATTGGCATGAGATGATTTGGAATACCTGGACCAAGACCGCCCGCTAAAAAACTAGGTCCTGGTATAAGTGGAGAACCACCACCCATTGCAAAGGCATTACTAAGAATATTTGGCTGCAAACCTCTCAATGCTGGATTATTGGCTAAACCAGCAAGAAAATCACCACCAGGAATCAACCCAGGATTTGGGATTAAGCCTGGTCCAGGCATCAATCCTCGCCCGGGGGGCATTGTATGGAAAAATGGAAAACCAGGTGGCATTTGTGTCAGTTTTTCACCTTTAGGTCGACCCGATTTAGGAGGTTTCTCATGTGGAAGCTTCATCATTTTCTTCTTCTCAGCCATTTGCACCATTCCAAAAGCTAATTGTTGGTGCTGTTTCTTTAATTTTGCCTCTAATTTTGCCGCCTTATCTTTTTTATCTTTATGTTTCTTTTCTTTCTTTAGTTTTGGACTGACACTAGGTACTTCTTTGGGAAATGGTAATTGTAGTGACTTGTTGACAGATAATCCACCTGGCCTAGGTTCAGAAGGTGGAATTCTTGACTGTGGCACTGGGTTTGCTTCCAATGAGTCATCATCTATATTAATAACTTCATGTGATCTTATATCTATTTCTCTTGACAAATCTACTGGACTATTATTATTGTTCATTAAGGATTCTTCACTTTTTACTCTAATATTTTCACTTTCATGTGAATTTTGCAACCGTGAGATCATAGTTTCAGACTGTGTATTTAATTTCTCAGAAACAACCTCTGGAGCATTCTTATCTTCTTTAGATTTGTTCGATATTCTTTTAAATATATTAATTTTTGATCTGTCTGGCTGTGAAGCCAACTTCTCTTCTTCGTCTAAGACTTCTTTTTTAATTTCAACTTCTGGAATTATAGAATTTGTAATTTGATGTTTATTTACAGGTACAGAATTTGAAACAAGTGGAGATTTTGAAATAGGTATTTTCCTTGGTACTGGAATTGCCTCTTCTCCGGGTATTAATGAACTTTGAGGAATTACAGGTGGATCAATTGGTTCTTGTTTAATAACAGGCTTTACAGGTTCCAATGCTACTTGATTTGGAACTGGTATTTCTGGGGGTGGCAAAGGCTTTGGCGGTGGCGTAGGCCTCGGCGCTGGCATAGTTACATGATTATGATGTGTAGGGTGAACATCTTTACTTTTCATAGGATATCCTGGGGGATACCTGTCCAATTTATTACTATCCTTAGATTTACTACTTTCACCTTTATGACTTTTATCTTTTCTTTTACTTTTCATAATTTTACCATTCAATAATTTATTCTTTTTAGATTTCTTATCTTTATCTAACATTGGTACTTTCACTGCATTAGAGTGGTGAGAGTTTACTTTGTGTTTATCATGATGTTTTTCTGTGACAATTGTAGGTGGTTTAGCTTCAGGAAGCTTACCTTCCCTTGCAGGTGACAGAAACCCAGACATAGTCATCATAACACTACTGATTTCTCTAGTTCTTTCCTCCTCATCCAATCGTAACCTCGGCCTTTTACTATTGGGTAATGACACAGGGTCAATGGGTCTTTTAAATGGATCTTTAGCTTTTTCTGGACTGTCTGTGACAGATATTTCAGGACTTGTACATGTTGCATTGCTATCATTACTTTCAATACCATTTTGGCGAATTTCAACTGTACCTGCTACAACTGGTGTATCTCGTTCCTTTTCTGGATACATAGGAGGAAGATGTTCATGTACATGCATAGGTCTTGTGACAACCTCATGACTGCCAGGCTTAAGAAAGTTCAAATTGGACTCCTTTGGTTTGGGAAACTTTTCTGTTTTGACAGGTGGAGGTACTGGTGGTACACAGCGAGTGTAATCTGCTAATTCAGGTAATTGAATATGAAGCTCACGAAACACTAATCCTAAGTCATGTAAATTTGGTTCAGTCCTATTAAATTGTTCAGCAGATCCATTTGCTTGTGTGCCCAATGTGCATATGTATTTCTCCAATACATGAACCAGAATATCAAGTGGGGTGGAGTTTATTCCATTCCATCCTATAGTTTGGCATATTTGCGCAACATTCCTCCGTAGTATCTCACGGGCGTACGCCTCTGACATTATGACACCAACAAAGTTATCTGGAACAAATGAATATATAAAATTAACACAGCTAAACAATGTTCAAATAAGGTATGTGCAATTTGCTGATCACAATATGCAGATTCACGTTTAAACTTGATATCTTTATATGCGATAGTATAGCTAAAACAGCAAATCTCATGATTTTCGTACCTGCAAGTGTCTAGTAGTACAGAGACGATATCGCAAACAAGTGGAAACTCCAAGTTTAGAACACACATGTATGCTTCGCTAGTATCCTTGTAATTCACGGATAATTTATAATAACACATTTAAGGGTTACAATGAAATATAACGAAGTGTTTACGTAAAAACTTCTCAGCATTCTACAAACACAGTGCCCCGTGCGCCATGATTGCATTTTGGGTTGTCAATGTTCTGTGTTGCAAGGCAATAATAAATAAAATGGCGGTCTTATATGGGTGCGTTCACTAATAAGAATATGAAGATCGTCTTAAAAAATAACAAGTTGGAAAGTATAAAAACCAACCACTACCCGTTGTAAGAATATTCATGTCGATATTTAAATACATATGATTATGTTATTAATTAAACTTGTATTCTTCCTTGTACCGCTAGACGGTCCATGGTAGTTAAGCACCTGTTTATAAGTTACTATTTAAATATTAATATGCTAATATAATTTTTTAGCTAACTTCTGATAATGTATTGCTTAAATACGCGTTATACATTTAACATAAAAGGAAGCAAGTGGGCAAAATCAAATGTTACGTACCTGTAATTTTTTTTTCAAAATAGCAACACTGTTCATTGCTTGTAACCGATTACCAATATGACATTTAATATGTCAAACAAAACCGCAAATGGTTTTCTGACGATGTGCTTTTGTGGATGCAATTTCGTTTATTATTTATCATTTATATACTTGTAGATATGTTATTGTAGTGTGAGACATTTATTACAAAAACTGCAATCTTTATGAAAAAAAGTAATGATAATATATAATTTAATTGTGTATGAGGAGTTTGTCCTACAGTTGAGAAGGACTTGTAATATTTTTTAGTGATACTGTAAAATGATTGTGGTATTTTTTATACAGCCAGTAAAATGACTACTTCGTCTGAGGATGTTTTGCTGAGCGTTGGGCATGTCAGGTACAAGAAGGGCGATGGAACCCTCTATGTAATGAACCAAAGACTGGCTTGGATGTTGGAAAATAGGGACACTGTGGCTGTCTCTCATAAATATGCTGATATTAAAAGTAGGCTATATTGTTGTATAAGTGATTTAAATATTGAGTTAAATAAGTATACCGTTTAGGTATTTTTAATTTTATTTCAAAAAAAAATTATTTTTTTTAAATTAGTTAATTAATATCATGTCTTATGTTACTAATTTATACTGATACTATTTCGTTCTCTGGAAAATTATATATCATCAGAAACATACAAAATTTTAATAAAGAATAACAACTACCTTCTTACTCAATAATTGTATTTTTAGCTCAAAAAATCTCACCCATTGGTAAACCAAAAGTGCAATTACAAGTTGTTCTACATGATGGAACATGTTCTACATTTCATTTTGTCAACTCTGCCGGCCTGAAGCCCAGGCTAAAGATAGAGATCAAGTGAAGTTGTTGTTACAAAATTTATTGCCAAAGTTCAAGAGGCAGATTGATGGAGAATTAGAGATGAAATCTAGGTCTGTTATAGTTTTTATATCTAGTCCATAATTAAGTATTTGTAATATTATTTTAGTTTTACTTACATTTATATGATAATAAATGCTTTATCAATGTGCCCAAGTACTAGGAAAATATTGTTTAAACATTTGATTAAACAATATTTTCCTAATACTTGGGCATAATTCTTCTTATCTTATCTTATTCTTATTGGCATAATTCTTTGAAGAAGAACAATGATTTATTTGTCTAATATATAACAGGTTACTATCTTTACATCCTACACTAAAACATTTATATGAAGACTTAGTTATATCAAAAGTTATAAATAGTGAAGAGTACTGGAATACACCCACCCTGAAACATTATACAGAGTCAACAAATATGAAACAGGAAGCTGGTAAGAGAATTGAAAAATATATTTCCTATAATGTTATTTATTTTTATATTCTTGTAATTATGCTGATATAACATTCTTATATAGAATAAGACTTTTTAACCGTTGATTTTCAAGTAGTCCTTAGACATATTAAGGCATAAGTGTGAAATAAAACTTTATAAAGTTCTTTTGTATATTAAAGAACTAGTGACCTGCTCTCAAGTACTTCACCTGCCTGAATCCATACAACAAAGTTATTTTGTGTGACATGGCACCCTTGCAGAGCCAATTTTCTTGCAATTGGGTGGACCGTGTTGTTAAAAAAATCTTACTATATATACAACAACAGTTAAAATCATTGCCTTAGTTTTTTTTACTTAGTAAATATTTGTATGATCAATATAAACATCCATTCAAGATTACTTTTTTGTAATTGTTAATTAATCACTAAATTACAATTATTTTACCATAAAGAATGATGAATGAAGATGTTCATGTCAGAATGTGGAAATAAAAGTATGTTAAAAGTATGTTTTATATTATATTTATACTTATTACGATTAGCGACAAAAAAATAGGAGAAAATAGCCTATGTCCATCCCAAGAACCTCAAGTATACAGAATTTCATCGTAATTTGTGCAGCGTTATGGTGGTGATGACGTCACAGACTGAGACAGTTACTTTCGCATATATAAAATTATATTATGGATAATATTTCACATTTTCAGGATTGAACCGACAACCATCAAACTTACAGTAACTGTCAAGCTGAGCCACATTAACTTATATTCTTAATAATACTAATTTCTTAATACACACATCTATATTCACAGGAGTGTCTGGAGCATTTCTAGCAGATATACAACCACAAACAGATGGATGTAACGGCCTTAAATACAATCTTACCCAAGATATAATAGATGCCATATTTAAAACATATCCAGCTGTTAGAAAAAAACATATAGACTATGTTCCTAATAAAATGACAGAGGCTGAGTTTTGGACAAAGTTTTTCCAATCACATTATTTTCACAGGTGATATTTGTTTGTGTGGTGTGTTTTGTTAATTTTTTTTTTATTTTTATTAAGTTAAATTGTGTAAGTAAAAATGTTTACAAAATGATATAAATAATATATTTGATGTAAATAATTGGTATTTATATGACACCATTATGGCGCAGTGGCAGTTTTTTACTGTAGAAACGATGGTTGTAGATTCTCTCTGCCTGCTATGCGGGGAAAAACGTGAAACGTGTGAACGGAAAAATGTGTACAAATATAGTAAAAAATAACTAATAAAACAAAAGATTTTCTATATCAATTAACATTAATTTTTCTAATCTAATACAAAAATTTTAGATAATAGTATCTAATTGTTATATAATATTTTTTATCATCTTTATAGAATGGTCAATATTTTCCTCTGTACATTAGTAGCCTCCATAGCTCAGGGGTTAGAGCACTGGTCTTGTAAACCAGGGGTCGAGAGTTCAAATCTCTCTGGGGGCATTTTGGAAAAGTGTCTGTGCTTTTTGTTTTTTTTTAAATTCTTTTTTGGGACATTATTTATTTAAATAAAATTGGATATGATCATTTTTATTTTGTTGTCACGTTCTTATATATATTTCAGTTAACATAAATGTTTTCTGTTTTTTTAGTAAATATTATTTATTTATGCATTATATATTTTTTATTCCATTATTTTAGAGGCCATCGTGGCGCAGTGTGATAGTGTTTGACGGTCGCGCGATACGCGATGGTTGTGGGTTCGGTTCCGAATCGGGGGAATTATTATATATGAATTATTTTCATTTTAGGCGCTCTTGTGATATGACAAGGCGCAGCGTTTAGTTCCGCCACTCAACAATAAAATGATCTCAGATGAAAGAGTGGAGAATGGAGTGCCTTGACACTAGGTTCTCTTTAACTATGGGAGTCATGCCATGCCAGAAAAAGCATAAAAGCTGAAGTAAAAAGAAATATGATTTTTAATTTAATTTCAGAATTTTCATTTTTTATTTTTTTTTATTGTTTTTATGCTGTTATTTGAATTTAGTATTTAAAAGCGAAGTGCTCTATATAATTTATTTTTTTTGAAAATTTATGGCAAAAATTTGTATTTTTTTATTTTAGTTTAATATTTTGGTTGTTTTTTTTCAGAGATCGTATAGCATCGTCGTCTAGTAAAGATTTGTTTGGGGAATGCGCAAAAATGGACGACCAGGCAATCGCGTCAGCTATGAAACATACACCTTTGGATATAACAGTATTAATTTTTTATATTTTTCTTTATAGACATGTAGATACTAAAAAACTTTGTATTTTACATTTCATCATTACATTACAGCTTAGTGAGCTGAATGACTGAATTACACACGTAGGGTATCAAAATTATTTTGTATAAAAAGTTGAAGCTAGGCCATACGAACGTATGGAATGAATCCCGTTCCGTTTTAAGTTTTTAATCGTTTTCTAAAAATGAAAACATTCTTTGTATGGACACCACATGGCACCGAAAAATTCAAATAATACATCTATCATCTATCTATACATTAATATGTGAAGGACACTTTCGACTCCTTCCGACTCCTTACGAAAATTATGCAGACGGAGAAGTATCAAATTTAGCATACATTAATTTTATATAAAGAAGAATTGTAAATAGCCATAGTATATTGTTCATAACAATACATTAGAAACACGTTACATACATTGCCATGTGTTCGACATATACTTTTGTATTAAATAACACACAGATTGCTATGGCAACGCATATTTTACGCATCAATTGGCTACTTGTTTGACTTTAATGTATAAATATATATTATGTTTACAGGTCGATATACCTCAATTCACGGAACCCATCCCTCTCTTACCTGAAGATGATTACAGTGAGAGGGAAAAGGACGGAACGTCAATACATCGTAGTATGATAAAACGGTTCAATCAACATTCTATTATGGTGATTAATACATTTAATTTATTTAATGTTTTTATTTAACTAATTATCTGCCTTGATTTTGTTGATTTGTGCTACTTTCGTAGTATTATGTATAATGCTATAGGAATAGCATTATACTTTGGGGTAATGCAGCCGCAATCAATTCGATCTTTGCATCTTGCAGAAGCGAGCTATTCGCGCAATCTATAACTTAGGCCCGAAAGAACCCATAAAGCATAAATTTAAAGAAATAAATATATTGACAGTTGTGTCTCAATATATATATATATATATATATATATATTTGATAATATTATATATGTACCGAGCCTGTAACTCGATTGTATAGAACTCTTAATTCTTTTATGGGACAATGTCTACGCTTTAACAATAGAATCCCAGAAAACGTCCAATCCAAAATGCTCTATATCACAAAGTAAAAATGTTGTGAAAGAACGTTTGTGTCTTAAAGGTTATTACCTAATTAACGATTTTATAAATGATAACACGCCTTGGGAATTGAATGCTCGCTCCAGTCTATTTCAAAGATATCATTGTCACTAATAATAACTTTTGTATTAAAAAACAAATGGAGGTCCCGCTGAGTTTCTTACGCCGATTCTTCTCAGGTCTGAGGCATTAACTTCAAAAAATTAAGCTTGTAACTTCTTATTTTGAATAAAAATATTTGACTTTGACTTTCACTTTGTCTATTTATTTATGTTACTTAAATAAAATTTTCAAGGCAATCTTTTGGGGCAGCCTCTAATTGTAAAACAATTGGTTATTGCTTCGGTCTGCTATTTTGCTGTAGTTCGGTATTTTTCTCAATTTATGTGTCTTATATATTTTTTGATATATTTGTGTAATCAAGAGGTAAATATAATATTTAGAAATATCTAAATTCATACACAAAAACCTGAACTGAATCAACACATTCTAGGTGCTCAAAGCTAGTCAAAAAAATTCCAATACAAATTCCAACAGTAATACAAATAACAATACTAGTAAAACAAAAGCAATAGAAAACGGTGTGAAAGAGAAAGAGAGTAATGGAATAGAGAAGAGAAGAGCCGAAGAAGAGAGCGTCCCAGCTCCGGATAAAAAAAAAAGATTACGGGAGAAGATTTACTATGAAGATTTGGATGGGAGCAGTGGGAGTAAGGATATGCAAGAGCTTAAGTTGTCTAAGGTATTTTGTTTTTTTTTGTTTTATATATCTATATTGAAAGTTGTCAATATTGTTTTCATTTCATTCACTATGGACTTGTACCTTTTGCTATTCAGTATGTTTTTTATTAAACATTTGATATTATCATTTAAATTAGAACTCGGCTTATAGGATTACATAAATAGTATGAGGCCATTGTGGCGCAGTGGGACAGCATTTAAATGTAAACACAGTTAGTTTGTGGGTTCTATTCCCACTTTGGGCAATGGCTTTATTTAAATTGTTTTCATTTCTCCGCTCTGGTACTTAACTACACAATCAGACTCGATTTCGGGCGCAAAGTGGAGAACGGAGGGATTGGATTCTAGGTGTTCTCGGAGTACCCGCTATGCGGGTATTAGAACATGAGTACATAAATAGTTTCTGCAAGCTTCATTATGTGTCGAGTATTGTACAGTATTTAAGTTTTATAAAAAATAGAATAACTATTAATATAAAATATTAATTTAATGTTACAGGTAGAAAGATATTTATTAGGACCAGCGTCTCAAGTGAACCAAACGAGTACAAGCACAAGTAACCCACCACCTCTATCAGCCTTAGTGTCTATATGTCAAGTGAGTTATATTACACTTGGGTATGAAAAATACTTTTGGAATACAAAAAAAATAAGGTAGCGAGATTCAAACCCGCGCCTCTTGGAAACCGTCCAAGCAAGCTCTGACCGCTAAGCCATGCGTTCTTCATCTGGCTACGACTAAATTCTTATACGCTTATTATTGCTTTAATTTAAATTATTGTTCATTTATTCATTTGTTCACCATCTGTCTTTGTCTGATGTTGACGTTATATACGTTTCTTTCATTATATTATTTTGCAGTAACAGGTCATTTCTTCTTGTGTCTGTTTATCTGTCTCACTCATTCACCTGGTTTTTTTATATACTCTCTTCTTGGTCGTTGGAGTTGGGTCGATAACAGATTATTCTTTCACATATTCGTGTTTCTATATCTGTCTCGCTCCCTCGGAGCGGTTCATATGTCGGTTCGTTCTTTCATCTCGCTGTTTCTGTTTTACTATTCTTAGATATTTAGAGTCTTATATATATAGTCATATAAGTCTTATTTTAATTAAAATTGTTTACTTATTAGGAACCCAACGCTACATAATATGAGTACATTTTTTATGTCACATATATATAAACGTTATTACATAGTATATCTCAATTAGTGGCTAACACATCATGGAAATAAAAATTTGTTGCTCACTTAAACAAAAAAAAATACAACTATTACAGATACAAAAAACAGGTTATTAGTAAATAATAATAATTTAAAAACTAACCACTAAAAATAAGTAAAAAAAGTGAAAATATAAAATAAATTACAAATCCAAACCTAAAATAAAAGGATAGGAACAAAATATAAACTGATAAGTGAGTTTGAGAAATAATGCTCCAGAATTTTCTTAATTTGTTTGAGTTTACCTTTATAAGAATGTAGTGACTTTTACACACACTCATATTTATGTCTTTTCAAACACGAAACACGGCCACCACGTTATTTATTTATCTTTGTCTGTCTCGCTCATTCACACACCTCTTTATATACAACAATATTTACATGTATCTCCGTCACGCTCGCACAGCGCCCACGTCCATACAGTGTCCTCGTCTACCAAGGCGCGTGGAACAGTAGTTCATATATATATACGTCTATCACGCTCTGACACTGGCTCCGTGTATTCGGCCGTCCCTCTCGCAGGCGTGGAGCGGCGGGCAGCAGTGCAGTCGGCCGGTGCGCGTGGGCGCGGGCGCGGCGGTGGGCGCGCTGGGGGAGCTCAGTCCGGGAGGCGCTCTCATGCGTCAACACCACGCCGCGTCTATGGCGCGTATGTATTTATCTTTTTCATCCATACTAATATTTTAATTGCCATAGTAACTCTGTCTGTCTGTCTGTGACGTGATCACAGCTAAACCGCCGTACCGGTTGTGAGGAAATTTTATACATATACTTGGGATGGCTTTATGTACCATTTTTTAGGAATTTCATTGTTTTACTAAAATGCCATCGAAATTTTAATTCACATGGGCGAAGCCGCGAGCGGGTCGCTTGTAATACTATAAAAGGCGATTTTCTTTTTTTAAATTTAATTGTAATTAATAAACACTTTTACTTAAGAAATATTTTAAAATTGATGCCATCTTCTTATTTCTTCGTCTTAAACACGATTGGTTATTAGTTCGATCCTAACTTACAGATTCGAATTTTTAAAAGGTAATTCAAAACGCGGCGTTCTGTTCCGCAACTAAACATACAATGTTATGATTTATAGCAGAAAGTGTAAAACTAAGTGTCTTATCACTAGGACACTTGACACTTAATTACATTCACTATGGCCTCTACCTATACAGTACATATTAACAATGAACAGAACTAGTGCCGGCCGACGTGAAGAGTGAGCTACAAAGGCTGTACCTGTCGTGCGGGGAGCTGCTGCGCGAGCTGTGGCGGTGCTTCCCGCAGCCGGGGGCGGAGCCCGACGCGCGCGCCGCCACCTTCTACGAGGCGCTGCTGAGATTTCGCAACGTGAAACTGCGGCCTTTCGAGGTATATCCTAGCAAATAAGATATTTTTAGTCATCGCGGTTTTTACACATTTTAAAATGAAATTTCACTATTAACCGGATTAATCGCGTATATTATTGTTCGAAAATAGATTTCAGAAAACAAAACGCGACGTTTGGAACACTGCATTGGTTTTGCATTTTTTTTTAATTAAAAGCTTTTGTTTTACAAAGAAACATTTAAAATTATTATCTGGTCAATCTGATCGTCCTGGTTAGGGTATTGAGTTGTATTTTTTTTGTTTAATTATTAGTTGGTTGGATCGATACGCACGTGCGAAGTTTGAAACAAATCGGGTGATAATATGTGGGTGCATAGATCCATAGATACAATTGAAGTTAATAAAGAATAAAGAATATATTAGAAAAAAAAACAAAATTCTTTAAACAAATTATTTTGTCCATAGAAATCACTGACATATAATACATACAGTGTGTCAGTGTGTGTGTACAGTAAAGTAATGTTCCAGGAGAAAATGCTCCGCGACCTGACGCCGCTCGCCACGTCGCTGACGCGGCACTTGAACCAGATGATCGACACCGCCTGCGCCAAGTACGCCCTGTGGCAGCAGCGGCAGGCGAAGCTGCGGTAACCCCACCCCGCTCCCTATCATACTAACTGCTTGCTTAACTGCCTTTATATTACATCTATTAAAGTATTGCTTATTAATTTACTATCATTATTTTCATTTGTTATCATCATCATTATCATTGTCCCGACTACAAACTATAATTATCAAATATATTGATGAAATATATACTGAAGAGATCAATACTATGATTCTTTTCTCATTGCAACAGCATCGTGCCTATTAAATGTCATGACTTTGTCTGTATGTTATCATTATGACGATAGAATGATGAAAGACTATATGAACTCCTTTTATTAGTATATATAATTTTTTATTATTACCATCGTTTAATTATCAATATGTTGTGTGTAGAAAATATAATGAAGATGATGTGGTTATAATGATAATAAAACAATTAAACAGTTACTTGTATTTGTATGTATTGATGAAATGATGACCATTAATTAGTTGTAGTGTTTATTGACTCAATTACTATCTGCACTGTTCTTATATGTATGCTACGATGACTATTCCATAAAAAAATATCTTGTGTATCAATAAATAAAGTATATTTTTTCATACAAATATAGTAGATCCAGTTAGATTATATACGGTTAGGTTACGCTGCCGCCACAACTTCTATTTATTTTAAATTTGTTACTTTGAACGATATGTATATATCATTCTTGTACGCGATTTAAATCTGTTAAAAAAAAAATCTATTATAAAATGAATGAACAACTCCACTGGTCCCACACCAATATTTAATTCGAAATTTACAAACTAACATAAACATTTGTCCATCTTGTTAAAGGGACATACAAGCCTCTTTATATATATATATATATATTTCTATTCTAATAATTCTGGTTTAAAATGTTAAAATACTACTTTAAGTAATAGGCAAACCTAAAAATTAGTTATGTGTGAGCGAGATAGCGCACGTGTAATATAGTTGTACTCTTCTTTCATTTAAATTGCTTATTGTATTTGATAGGTGAGAAAGAGTTGCATATACCTTATGTTGTCTCGTTCTATAGCTATTTGTTACGAATAATCAGGTCTTTTTTATATGATTTAAAAAAGAAGTATTTACTATCTTTAAATATGTAATAAATTTTCAACACTTTAATATAAGTTGTCGTTTAAAACAATTTTTTTACAAAACGTATAAAAATCTCATGCATTCTATCCAGCTTCTTCAAAACTCTTATACACTTATTACAACTTATTCTCTGTAATGAGATTTTTGCTACAATAAGTTATAGCAGTCGTCTAAGAATTTTTTACGTTGCTGGATGTAGATCGTATGGCATAGTTGTCAGAGCGATTAGAGGGTTTCCAAGAGGTGCGCGGTTTCGAGTCATGTTATGCTCAAATATTTATACGTTTTCTAAAAATCTCAAAAAGTTGTTAATTTTTGATTCAAATTTGTGTAATTTTGTTTTATCATTTAAAATTAATAAGTAGACATTATTTAAAATTGTCCAACCATATATACAGTTTTAAAATATATGTTGCCAAATTTTGTATATTTCAAACTAAAACTATGTTTGATTTGAAAATGATAATAGCAATGTACAAATTTTAAACTATATTGTCAATCAGTCGCAAGTCGTAAATTTACCATTGCAATGTAATCAAATAATATTCACGAGTCGTATAAAATCGATATATTAACCTTTCCAATAAAAATAACCTCCAATTATATAGCTTAGTTTAACACTATTTGTTTTACCAAATTTATTTCATAAACAGTTATACACTTAAAAAAAAAACGGGTATTTCCTAAATTTCATATATACATATTTTCAATGACGTTTATGACAAATCATATTTATAATCTATGTACAAGTATTAGTAAGTGAAGCAAAAACTTTGTACCTCGTTTTACGGTAGTTACACGGACGGAAAATTATGAAATTTAGCACAGTTGTAGTTTATGTAAAGACGGGTACAGAATGCTAATATTTTTTTCTTAAATAATCCATATAAATACATTAAATTACTAAAATAAATGTAACAAACACTACCATATTATGTTTGAGATACACGTCTGTATCGAGTGACGTACGGGACTGTTTTACGGGGACGGGGATTATGTATAATTGCCTCTGAAAAGCCCTTTATCCGAATTAAGGTGTTCACCATTAAAATCTTTTTTAATAAATCTTCTTTGCTTCCATTTTTAAGTACTACTAGAATAATATGCTAAGGCTACCTTGATATGTGTTCAACGATAATAAATCAGTAATACATAAATAAAACATGATCGTATGTAAATATCCTTATATATTAAACAGTTTAACAAAAATAGAAAGTATATAAATAAAAAACAGAAAATTCAAAAAACAAACAAATTGATGGTTTTCAATAAAAAATTTTTTTTAAAGAAATTAATATTGCGTTTTTTGATTACTGTATTAAATAAATAATAAATGTAAATTTTAACAACGTGATATTTTATGCTCTAATAATTTCTTTATTACTAGTAAACCTTCATTAACTCATATAATAAATAGACTGCCTTGTGTACCAATAAACATAATATTAAGGTTAATTTTAATAGAATTTAATAAATTATATTTCTTCAGTAATCTATTAATTATACAAGTGATTAAATTAATTATTTCAATACTTCAAAACTAATAAGGCTAAGGCTAAGAGGTATGGAATGATTATATTGTGTTAAACAGCCAAATAAAATAAATTCAATAAAATAATGACACCTTTCTTTAATTAAAATTTTCACCATATACTTACATCACTAAAATGATATTAGTGTAGAAAATAAATATATTATATATTACTTAGATATGGGCGTTTTCGTTATTTGGCTGTAACAGTAACATATACAATGTGAAGTTTTCAAAAACTTTTTTCAGATATTGCAAACAAGAAATAAAACACACTATAAACTATTATATTTGTTTAAATTATTGTAATAAATATTTTTATTAATAATTCAAATACAATTTATTATTGTTGTATTTACTGACTGACAAAATTTTCGTTTATTTCCTATTTATAAAAAGTACATATCTTCAAAATATTAAAATTTCTGAATTATTTAATTATTAATTAAAAATGTTCAGTTCATTGTGTAATACTTAAGGAAATATTTAATAGAAATGTATTCATAACTAAAATTTACAAAACTCATATTCGCTTTGTCTTTTTTCATACAATTTAAAGTATGACAGTTAGAAAGAGAAGCAATGAATATGGTAACAAGTGCATCGTTTCGCGTTTTAACAGTTTTGAGTTTTCCTTATGATATAGTTCTCATATCTAAACCCCGTTACGTTTTTTGTGTAATTATTTCATATCGGTTATGAAAATTTAGTTATCGATATTGTAATAAGTGTCAAAACCATTTTTAGTTACGTTTTGATATATCGGTCTCATACCTAATAGTAATATATAAAACAGCAATAAAAATTGAACTTATAAAAATTGATATATATTATAGAGCTTGTATAGAATAAGGTTTTCTTAGTTAAAAAAAAACGATTATTTCAATTCATATCAAAAATCGTATTTTTTTTGGTTTCGATTATAATCTATTTAGGATAGTGATTTCAAATGTAAAAGCGTGTAAAAAATTGTAAATAACATTTTGTATTGTATAGATATTGTTTAAACACAAATTTACTATGTAAGGTTAAAATGGCATTATTTTACACCAAATAATTGTTCCCTAGCATATCGAAATTGTTAAATAAATACGTTATTGTAACTTCGATATATTTGTTTGGTATCATTTTACTTATATTATATATTATGTGAAGATAAATTTTTCTTGACAAAATTGGCGCCAATTTTTGATTAGTTGAAATGTCAAATTATTTGACATCTGTTAAAATTATGGTCTTTTTTTAAATTATATTATAAATACCGGCTAGTTATGGTTTCATACTTTATCATTTCATAATATTCGACAAAAATTAATAAGACATCTTTGAAAATGATGTAATTTTTATAGTTTTTCGACTCAAAATCCTTATTAATTATTTAAAAACGTAATAATTAAGTGTACAAGAATTATTTCAAGGTACTGGTTTCCAAAAAGCGCATATTTAAATCCTATTTAATTTCTTTTAATTATTTATTTATCAACTCAACTCTTATCTAAACATGTATATAATATAAGTAAATTTTGCTTCACCGTCTCATTATTACAGACTAAAATATGATTATACTGTTTAAAGAATTTGATATCTTATGATATATATAGTTACAAAAGTATAAAAACACAAAAAAGGTTTAGAAAACGATATGTCTGTGTATGTCTTATTTTTGTATAATAAATTTTTAGTTGATATCTTCTAATTGGTTGGCACTCTCTGTCTAATTAGTTGTGTTAATGCATTTATAGTAATATTAGTAAATCAAATGCATGATAGCAATATTTTTTTTCTACATTACATCCGTTTTGTGGGAAAGATAAATAACTGAATTTTACTCCAGTATTAAATATTTTCATTCGAAATTTAAAGCCGCAACCGCCGTAGTTTGAGGCCATCGTGGCGCAGTGTGATAGCGTCTGATTATACACGCCTGATTATACACGGAGGTGGGGTTGATTCATACTCGTGGCAATGATTGTATTTAAATTATTTTCGTTTTTCCGCCCTGGTGGAAAGTCAAAGCGCGGCGTTGAGTTCCGCCCCTCGAAAACGGAGTGTCATGATACTAGGTTATTGTAACTACTTTGCGGGAAAATGCGTGAACCTGAAAACAACAAAAAATCTACTGTGTATGTTATTAAAAAAATATTTTTTTTTACAATTAAATTAGACAGAGAAAACCAATTGACGAATCATTCTTTTCTTTTTTATATATAATAATACTATTGTAATATTTTAGTTTCTCATCGTAAAAATATTAATATGTAATTTTTTTTAATTTAAAAATCTTCGTTAGGCACAAAGATTCAGTCAATTCACACTGTTTAAACGTTCCTGTATTTATATACATACATTATAATAATTTGTAATGACAATAAATATCTAGGCGTTAAGTGGCAGTCAAAATTTCTGGTTACCATATTGGTTTAGTTCAACTAGTGCTAGTTAGTTTTCTATTTCAATTTTAAGATCTTAATTGTTTTTCTTTATTTTAGTAAGATTTTTGTTCTTTTTATTTCCATTATTGCTGTGGAATCAATGACGATATTGAAAATGCCAGTTGTTTGCTTTTAATTTAATGTGTGTTTATAAAAAAATATCTAAATTTATTGCCACATTTTTTATAATTGTTTTGAATTGAAACATTTAAGGTATTGTTCATATCGTGATTGCTTCACAGTTTGGTTTATTTATTATAATATAATAAAACCTGTTCTCATAATTCTATTTGGAGACGCTCAACTTTCGAATGGGATAAATTGTAAATAAACAGTATTTTTAATTTTCAATGTTTTCTTTTCACCTACCTTTTCTTATAAGGCCGTAAGATGTTAAAGCTTAGAGGTCACCGTTGCGCAGTGGAATGTTTTACTGCAAACACGATTGCTTGTGGGTTCGATTTCCACTCGGAGAAATGATTATATTTCAAGTATTTTCTTTCACTCAAAACTCCTTTTACAAAAGAGAGCATCTTGCCACTAGTTTCTCCCTGCCTACACTGAAAAAAAGGCACGAGAGATTTGAAAATATTAAAAAAAACAATTAATAAAGGATTTATTAATCATTAATAAATAGTTCAAGATTTACATTATTAACTACAATTTTCTTGACAGGTGCAAGGTACTTTTCAATCCGTATCATATATTGGAATCAGTAATAAAGAACATGAAATATAAATACTGTAAATAAATTAAGTAACAAAAAATTGACAATAAAAACATTCAAACAAAAAGTTATTTTCAATTTTACAATACTTTTAAAATAATTGAAAATTACATGAAAATTGGCTAACTAGGTCTTTCTTTTATGTATTTTTTTTTTATTTACTAAAAAAGCTGTTTTTATGACAAACCGGCACTAGAGGAGTTTTAAATTATGATTATTATTACAAATATATATAATATAAAACTAAATAAAAAAATAAAAACATTTACCGTAAACAAACTATTACTAATATATACATATTTTTACAACACGTATAAAAATTTGAACGTAGCGGACTCGAATCTGCGTATTTTGAAAACCGTTTAAGCGCTAAGCCATGCGTTTACATTCAGCTACGTATTTTTGTTGTTGTTCTAAAAGTTTTTTATATCCTATGTGTGCGAATAACAATTCGAAACGTTAAAAATGTACATATTTATTATTATGTTAGCAACGCCCGAAACCAAAAATAGCCTTAAGTTACGCCTTATTACGTCAGCTATCTGCCAGTGAAAGTTCCGTCAAAATCAATCCAGCCGTTCCCGAACAGACAAAAATTACTCTAACATGTTTTAAATGTTATTTTGTATATGCACCGTGTATACAACTGGTATTGTATGATGTCCTTCAATATTTGAAACTAGGCCATTTATTGACAATATTAGTAATCTTGTATATATATTAAGTAATAAAATTATTAGTTTAATTAAAAGAAGTACAATACACGGTAAGTGAAACAATAATAGCTTTTTACTTTTAAATAAAATACTTTTTACATTTATAGTCTGTGGTAAAAAATAAAGAATTAAACAAAAATGGATACAATATATTTTTTAAATAAATTATACAGTGAGTTAAATTTGAGCAAATAATTTTAAAGCTTTTAAGGAATTTTTACCCATGTTTCTCAGTAAATACACCTATATTATATGATATATTTACTTTTGATATAAATCAAAAGTTTTGATTATGTTAAAATGATAGAAGCTAAATAATTTGCTTCTATTATTTAAACATAATCAAAACTTACCATCGCTATCTGTGTGACAGCGTCTTACTGTAAGCGCGATTGCTTGTGAGTTCGAGTCACACTCGGTGGAAAGATCATAATTTAACTATTTTAATTTTTCGTTCTGGTAAACAATGTCTCAAATTAGGGAGGCAAGTTGAAAACGGAGTGTCTTGACACTAGGTTCTTTTACTACACTCCTATGAACGAAAAAGCGTGCAGGTAATTAAAAGAAAGTAACTTGCAGAAATAATTGATTCAAATTCTTCTAGGATTATATTATATCATTAATTAATATCTTGCATTGATAAATCACAATAACAATTTCGTATTTTAAAATTCAAAAACAACTTTTAAATATAAATATTTTTTTAATTTTTAAACTATGACATATATATAATTCTTAGTATAAACGAACATTTTCATATATAATCTATACACTAAGGCATTAAAACAATAAATACTGAGTCGAATGTTTAGAAAAAAATGAAAAATAACAACAACAAAAATAAATAACAGTGACACTATTGACTATTTATTTTAGTTCCTGTAGTCAGTCTGTCCACATACTGAAATTAAGTAAATAATAAGTATATATAAGAGCAAAAACATAACATTACAATACAAGCTATTTAAAGGTATCAAAATTATTAAAATATCTAAGTGCTAAATATTGCATACATAGAAACCTTTAATTAGAAAATTCTGTCTGCATAGAACCCATTGATAAGTGAGTTCTAAAATTGCAATAATCACAGTATTTTAATAATATGAAATGCATAGAGATACAAAAAGAAATTAAATTTATTATTCACCTGCATTGTATTGTTAGTTTTACATTATTTAATACAGTATAATTGTTAGATTAAGAAGTCTAAATATTGTTAATTATATAACAGTTTAATATAACATCAACACTGTATTAACTTCCTAAATTTGAATTAAAATTGTAATCTTCTATACAAATCAATATATCTTCACTAACAACATTCTAAAGAACTCAAATTTTGTGTAATAAAATATTATTATATATATATATATATATTAGTATTAAATACAAGTAGTTCGTGTATTACGGGTATTTCATGTATTAATAAAAAATGTTATACCACATTCATTTACTTACATTTTCAATTTACTTAAAAGCTTTTACAATCCATACAATAAGTATAATGGCAAGTATGATACCAATGATACTGAAAAAGAACATCTTCTTCCTATATCTACGTTGGTGTTCCGCTGCTTTGGCAAGTTCATCGACACCGGTCTCTACGCTCGCGCCGGCTGCTTCTATGTGGCTTTCAACTGTATCTGTAAGGAGAAATATATATATTTATATATTTTTCTATATAATGTGTTGACCATAAAACTATTAGAGCGTTGAAACTACCACTTGTGATACTTCAATAAAAATGTAAATTAATAGATTTTAAAATTTTATAACCTTTTACACATTTTTTTTATATTATATATTACCGCCGCGTAAATAACTTACTTATTTTTAACAAGTAACCCAAAAATAAAGTTTCATATTTCTAACATCACAAATGACGATTTCCATACAAATTTCCAACCCCTATTTCACCTCTTAGGGGTAACATTTTCATAAGGGCTGGAACACGTACTAATTAATTTATAATCTCTAGCATCAAAAATGACGGACTTCCATACAAACTTTCAGCCCCTTTGGACGCAAATGAAGCATGTAACTGTTTATTTTAAACAAAATTCAAGAAAAGCGGGTTCGAATTCTGCAACGTTCAAATTTGTATGTTATCAAATAAAATCTTAATAAGAAAAGCGAGAGAAAGGGGACAAAGGAGGAGAATTGCGGCTAAATGAAGAAATTGCGGAATGATTTTATATAATAACAATCGCATTTACAATCCGATGCTGTTCACGACGCAACAATGGAATATATGTAAATATAAATTAATTAGTTTTAAGATCATCTCAAGCTTCTTACCAACAGTCTGTGCTTGAGCGCTAACCATATCAGCAAGTTCTTGCATTATTTGGTTCACATCCAATACATCAGCTTCAATCTTGTTCATATAAGCTTCCTTCTCTAAGAGCATGCTTGTTTCGAATTGCACGAGACGAGCCTGGAAATCATTGTATTTCCTATTATTAATAGTGTCTTGACACGTGGTTCTCTCTGCCTGCCCTGGTATGCATTTGACACTCAATTTTACATGTATTTTCGGGGAACCCATTAATATATATTATTTGAAAATTTATTCTGGTTTTATTGCTAAAATGTGCAATCCATATAATAAATATACTTATGAGATTTCATGATCTTTTCAATTTACGTTTTAATTAAAATTATTTTTTTTTATCATTTCTATAAAAACGGTATTCCTATTTATTTTTTAAAAAATAAACCTGTTAAATATTTTAAAATATAATTTAATATTTCTTACCTGAGCCTGTTGGTTTGCTAGAAGAGATGCCTCTTCATCATCGGCCATTGCTTGCCGTTCCAGAGCTTCAGGATCGTTTCTAGACCGACCCTGCGTTGGCATATGGGCTGCCATTTTCTCTGATAACTCCTGAAATATTAGTTTATATTTTAAATAATTAATATGACAAATTATAAAAAATATGTCAAAATCAGTTATTTTCTTCTCATAATCATTCCTTTTGTAATAAGTAATAACAGATTACTTTTAAAAAACCTGACACAAACTAATTTAATATTATTGACAAATTTTCTACAAATGACTCTCATATTTTATTATATTATAAAAGTATATTATAGCACAGTGTGACAGCGTCTGACTGTATACAATGCTTGTGGCTTCAATGCTTACTTGCGAAATCATTATTCTTAAATTATTTTCATTTCTCCACTCTGGTGACATGTCTTGTAATCAAGAGGAAGGTGGAAAATGAAATGTCACTAAATTGACACTCCTACCTTGCTATGCACAAAGTTTCAAACTAAACAAAAAATAATACACAACATTGCCTACAACAAGTATTCAAATTTGTATTTTTTAACCAAATTTCTAATACAGTAATACCCCGCTTTACGCGAGGGATACGTTCCAAAATAAATCGCGTTAACTGAAATTCGCGTATAACGAGGTTTATGATTAGACATAGTCAAAAATTATTACAAAAAAATACAAATCATTTTAATCAATCACTTTAATTCTAGGAACACTTTGTGCAATACATACTCTTATTTTTTACGGAAAAATACATCTATTGTCTTTTGGGTAACGTTTTGTTTACTTTCTTGTAAAATAAGTTCATAACACCCAACACTGTTTTTAATTGTTTGACAGATGGTCAAGACACGGTCATCATTATTGTCTATACTCTGCAATATGTCCAAACCTGAATAAATTTTTGAAAGTGCATTTTGTATTCCCCCTGAAGATAAAACTTTCTCTTCTAATTGTTCTTCTTCATTGTAGATAGCATTATTCTCTATCTCGATCAGATCTTCATCGCTGAAAGGATCGTCGTGCGTTGCTACAAGTTCTACGAGACCTTCTACCGCGACATCTTCAAGTTCAGACCCCTCAATCATTGCAGCAATGTCTTCAAGCACTTGTCTCTGCATCTGGACAATTATTCTAGGCTTCAATTCTTCTAGCTTCCACTACATCTGGCCAAAGATTACGCCACACCCCATTCATACAACTCATTTTAACTTCCTTCCAATTCTCTTGTATGTTGTGAATAGACTTCATAATGTTGTATGACTTCCACCACTCTCGCCTAGACTGTCTTCCTTCCCCGTCAGTTTCATGAATTAGTTGGCTGAAAGTTCGGCGATGGTAATAAGCTTTGAAGTTTGCTATTGCTCCCTGGTCCATAGGTTGTAATATTGACGTAGTGTTTGGTGGAAGGAACTTCACGTACACTTTTAAGTCTCTGGGCGTATCAAGTGAGGTTGAATGTCCTGGAGCATTGTCTAAGAGTAATAATTTTAGGTTCAAGCCCATTTCTGTCACAGTATGATTTGACTGATGGGCCAAAACTATTAGAATACCATTCTTGAAAAATTTCCCGTGTAACCCACGCCTTTCTGTTTGATCGCCACACAACTGGTAGACTTGTCTTGTCTGTGCCTCGCATTGCACGGGGTGTTTCTGAATGGTACACTAGTAAAGGTTGAAACTGAAGTTTGAAATCACCAGTGGCATTACCACCCAGCAGAAGTGTTAGTCGACCTTTCGCAGCTTTGAAACCACTGGCTTGACGTTCTTCCTAAGAAATGAATGTTCAAGATGGCATTTTTTTCCAGTAAAGTCCGGTCTCATCAACATTGAAGATGAGACAAGCAGGAATTTTCTCTCGTCTAATGAACTCTTGAAACTTGTCTGGAAACTCAGCTGCAGCTTAAATGTCAGCGCTCGCCGCCTCGCTTGTTATGTGGATATTGTTAAGATTAGAACGCTGCTTGAACCGATGGAACAAGCCTCTGCTGGCAGCAAAAGTCGGAGTGGCACTCGCTTTTCCTTCTTTTGTTTTCAGCATCTCATACAAAGATTTTGCTTTTATGCATATCAGATCTTGACTTAGTGGTGTGTTCTTCTTATTCAAATCTTCGATCCAGACTGACAGTAATTTCTCCATTCTTTCTAAGATAGATGATCTCGAACGAGAAAGTTTTGTTGCACTTATAGATGTTGAACTTTTTTTCCCGATTTTTATAAATCGTTCTCACAGTCGATTCCGAGAGCCCAAAATCTCTCCCAACAATTGTTGCTTTGCCTCCATTTTCCACCCTTTTTAACACTTTCGTCTTTAATTCCAAAGTGATGCTTTTACGCTCTTTTTTCTTTAAAGGTGGCATTTTTAACGTAGGGTTAAATAATTATGTATGTATCTTCAATAAATGTTAAAACACAACTACCAGCCGACCGAACTAACATCACGGAACAAATCAACAAACGAAACGATACGAGGAAATCCCCGTAGAATAAAGTCGAAGGACTGGATTTCCCGATTCTTCAAGGAGAATATACAGAGGAAGGGGCGATCCCGCGACCATAGAGAAGTTGATGACTACATTATATTTATACACACTCTTTCGCGTAATTCGAGGCATTTGAGCGCGAAATTTGCATCCGCGTTATAGTGAAACCGCGTACGGGGTCGCGTAAAGCGGGGTATTACTATATAGTATTATTATATGTATTTTATTTGACAATATTTTTATATTAAACATTATTTTAAATTATTTAGTTATAAATCAAAGCTAAATATACCTTTTGTACTGAAGAATATTTAGCTAAAGCATCTCTGAATGCTTGGGTTAATCGCTCTACTTGTAACTTTTGGGGCTTGTCCCCTCTCCGTACAACTACACTAAGTCTTTGTATATCACGAGCAGTTGCTGACACAGAACTGTTTACATTCTGTTGAGTATCATGACTGTAAACACAAATTATAAATATGTAGAATATATACTTAAACTTTTAATTATTAGCATAATTAAAAAATATATAATATCAATATATCAAAATGGAATATTCATATACAATATTTGTTTCCAGTGCCAGAAGTCTGTACTACTAATTAATTTAGATCAAAGTCAAAATTATTACATTACTTATGAGTCATAGGCTATGACTCACTGTATTGAAATTTTTTTTTCATCAAATTTAATGAGGATACGTTAAAATTGGTATATGTCTAAATATTTATTGAAAAAAAATGTGAGGTGCCATTGTCACCTACAGCTGTTAATACACAGAAAGAGTGAGTGAGTTGAGTGATTAAACTACAAAAAAAAACTTACATATTAGAATGAAATAATAATTATTCAATTTGTTAACATATTGTTTAAATTATATTTATAACTTTAGGAAAGTTTTTCAATCTTTTAATGAGAAACTGCTTGAAAAGTTATGAATTGGGTTTATGTTCTTGTGAAACAATATATGTCTGTTGTAGTTTAAGTTTGAATAGACAACTTACATTTTATCTCTTAGCTGCACACTATCATTAGGTCCACCAATCTGTTTCATTGTCTTTTGTAAAGCTCGCAATCCATTGTTGATTGTGTTGATATTATCTGCAATTCCTTCACTCAAGTTGTAAAGTTCCGTGGGGCTAAAGTCAGCGAAGGCTACTGTAGGAGGAGCAGCTGTGGCTCCATAGTCACGGCTAGATCCACTGATAGGCTCTCGTTCTGTCATGGTTACCCTAAATTATGGTTCAATTAATAATATTCGATCCAAATTCTAGATAATATAATCCACCAAATAGAGACTCGTGTCAGATTTATATGCAATATAAACACGGGTAATGTTGTTACGTGGTATACGAGTTTATTAGAAATATTACAGCATAGATGAACGTAATAAAGTACTACATTTGTTATTTCTTAGGAAGCTTTAATTTGGAAATGGTACAAAGTTAAGTGAAAAAAATTGTACACTTAATCGACAATAATAAAAACGGTGTAAATTATTTTGTTGTGATTAAATGATGAATCATTTATCTTATTAAATACGTACATAACAAAGAATTGTAAGAATTCAGTTGCACAATGACTTACTTACCTTTACGTTACCTATTTAAGGAAAACCGGTATAAAGAATAATATTAAATTATTAAGCAAGAGTCTATTAATTTCCAGTTTCGACAAAGTTGCGGCTATATTAAGGCAAATTACGAACTGTGAATAGGATTATTGAAACTTCAACAACAATATTGAAAATTGACAAATGTCAATGTCAAAATTATGACAATTACAAATAATCAAGGACAAACGATCTAATATAGGTTATCAACTACAACTTCATTTGGTGAATTATTTTGATCCAAAAACATATTAATTTTTGTTTATATCAATTTAACTTATTTATAAATACATCGTTATTTCCAAAATATCATCCTGTTATAGTAAGATAAAAAAAATATTTATGTATAACAAAATTTTAATGTATTTAGAAACATTTTTGCTACGAGTACATATTTAAGAATAACATATAACACCAAATTTAATAATTCTTAAACAACTTCAAGAGAGTCTACTTTCAAAGTTAACATAATTTGTCACGAGATGTCTCTGAAAGACGTATTTGATTTTCAGTGTGAGCTACAACCTAAAAGCTTCCTTAATAAGAAACGTTTATAATATTATGATAATATAACTATTACTTTCGTAAATACTTTAAATCAAATTAAAAATGAATATGTATCTATAATATTAGGTTATAGAACCATTTCCTTTTTAACCATTTAATTAATATAAAATCCAGCTTCGGGCTTTTTTCCTCATACCAGAGTAGGCAGAGGAAACTTAGTTTCAATACACTCCGTTCTTCACTTTCCTTTAAAATTCGAGCCATTACGTGTTGAGTGGTGGAATTCAACGCTACGCTCTGTTTTACCAAAGCGGAAAATGAAAATATATGAAATATAATCATTCTCTCAGTTGAGTTCTTTAATTATGGCGCTTCGAGCGTGCAAGTTGAGCACTTATCACTTCGCCAATGTCAAGTTGTATGGAGAACACACAAAAGAGATTATAATCGGTCTCTCGAGACTGAAATGAATCCACAGCGTTTATTGACAGAAGCTGTCCGACTGCATCACGCTGTACCTACTCAAATTAAAAAAAATATATATGAAATGAAATAGTAAGATTATCTGATATTTTCTAACGTTATGTAAGATTAATACAATATATCTGTTACTGATGATACATATTATATTAATTCTCTAATATAATTCGTTTCTACTTTGTTTGTTAGTTAATTTCAAACAAAATAGATTTGTATTGTACTTAAAATAATGCAACGTATTCATACAATGTAAAATTATAATAATAAATATATTTACGTATTTAACAAATAAGGTAGCTAGAAACATAAACAATAAATATCTATTATGGTGTGACAAAATTCTGCAATATAACTCTTCACTTTTTTGTTTATATGCAAGAATTTTTCTCACAACCATGACTTGTCAGGAGTCAGGACACATAAAGCACTCGACACCTGTTGCGATTAAAAAAAAAACAAAGTTGAAATTAAAATAGCTGTCAGAGCGGAACCTTGCAGGTTTGTGCGCAGAATAATAAAATTGTTAATCCTATTACGGATAGGACCTCCCGGCTTTTTTATATTTTTTATCTATTTACTTCGTATTTCTTGTTGGAAATTAGAAAATATGACATATTTTTATTTATTTTTTTTATTTTTTAAATATATTAAATTGTTAGTATTACATTTTGTAACAAATACCTCATATGTAGAAAGGTGTTTCTGTAAGTATGTGGACTTAGACACGAGTATGTATGGTACGAGCATATATATTTAAATGCTTTTTTAATTTACTATAACTTATATAATCCTGTAAAAGTACCTATATAATAAAAACTGTGTCTTTTACAATAAACAATATCTGAACTGTAATATTTGATAAAGATATATTTTAACAATATTAAGCTACAATAGAATTTGTAGAACGTTAATTAAAAATTAATGGCTCCCTTTTTTCTTTTTTACATCAACACTAGCAATTACATCATGTCACCAGTATAGATATAAAAGTGACGTACTTATCACAATACAATCATTTGTCTATCTGTCCGCATATAAATCTGCCTATTAAAATAATCCATAAATAGATTTTTTCTAGGAATGTGTATTTAAATTTATTGAATACAATATTCAGTTTAGTATAATATTCCAACTGTACTCGTTTTTTTTAAATACTTGCTTGTTATTTTCTTTTTATCAAAAAGTACTATGCATAAAAATATCTATACAATAGTATTTTTCAATAAAAGTCACGTGGACATAATAGGATCAGTATTACATATTTACTACTTTCTAACTTTTTTATAATATTTTAAATATAATGGTGGCCTAAATATACACATACACGTACAAGAAAATGTATTGTGTGGTAAATGTCAATATTACTTAGTTTAATTAAAAAATTGTTAATTAAGCAATTCTCTAGCCATATTCTAGTTTTTTTTATTTTGGTGGTTATTCTGATATTTATTTAACATTTGTTATATTACTTTTGGTGTAAGTTGTGACTAAGCCTTAATTAGATACAGTCATTCTACGTTCTGAAATGGCTCGTGAAATAAGTGAAATTTATTATTACGCGATGTACCAAACCGCCGACAGCATTAAAATACCTATCATCCACATTATTTACTGCAGAACAGGAATGAATAATGACTTTAATAATAAATCTTTATGAACTTCTAGATCATAATGACGTGGAAACATGGCACTTGGATTTTTGATTTAAAGTTAATAAATATGAATAAATTACAATTATCTGTTATTTTATGTGTCTTGACACTAGGCTTTCGCTGACCTATTCCTGTTATACTGAACTGGTTTTTTTTGTATTTACATGTAAACGTATCTTCTTCTACTTGGCACTAATTCCGGCCTAACCAGGGTCTGCCTTTCTACTCAATCTCCTCCACTTTGCACGATATTTCATATCCTCAGTGGTTAGCCCATTGGGTCTCATATCCTGCTTCACGACATTCAGCCATCGCTTTCTTGGGCGTCCGGTGGGTCTTGCTCCAGGGACAGATATATCAAGGCATATTCTTCAGACACAGTTCTTAGGTCGGCGCGCAACGTGGCCATACCATCCTAGGCGACGTTCTTAGAGCTTGTACTCTACGTCACGTAGAGTATTACCTCGCTAACACTACCTCGAATGAATGTGATACGTATGCAGTCAGACCGCATTATGCCACACATCCAACTCAGCATCTTCATTTCCGTGACGTGAAGCTCCTGAGCGTGCCTAGACAGTACTGGCCAGCATTCGCTGTCGTATAAGGGAACCGGTCAGATTATGCTTTCATATATTAGTCCCTTGAGCTTGGGTGGTATTCTGTGGTCGCAGACCACTTCTGTGACCTCACGCTATTTTGCCTAAGCAGCGTTTATTCGGGCTTGGACATCGTGACCGATGCCTCCAGACTCGTGCAGAACAGATCCAAGGTACCTGAACTTTTTAAAGCTATATCGACACTGACGTGGCATCATTCCAGTGTTCAAGATTAGGTTAAAAAGGTCAGTAAGCATAAACCAAGAGGGCCCAATAATTTCCACGATTCGATCAGAATGTCGTCAGGTCCCACCGCTTTCAGATACTTCATGCGTCGAAGACATTTCCGAGTTTCATCAGGTGTTATCGGGGCAATAAGTCCAAGATTAGGATTTGGTTTAATTGGAAGGCTGCACGGGTGCTGAGTAGTCAGCGGCACCTTGGCACATTAATAAAAGTTGGTCACCATGATGAACAACATAATCTGTTGACATATAAAATTTTTAGATCTGGAACACCTGATGAAGAACCATATAACCCCAGATAAACTATAAGAAATAACAGAATGTAACTTCAGCAAAAATTGACTAGCGTAATGCGTTTCGGCCGTTAACTAATAAAAATTCAAGACACGGAACATGAAGAACCATGATAGTCTAGCTAAACAATTAGAACTTATCGAATGCCCCCGTAACAAAAACTGTTCAACGAGATAGGCATTTTCCATATTATCTAAAGATATGGAATATCTGACAGAGACCCATGATGGACTAGCTATATAAGAGTATATAACGCTGTGGGGTAGCGTCTGACAGTAAGCTTGATAGCCGTGGGTTCGATTCCCACTTGATGGATTGGTTATATTTATATTATTTTCGTTTTTTCCCTCCTTTATAGGACTTTCTTTATATATATATATATATATATATATATATATATATATATATATATATTTCTTATGAAAATGATGGGCCACTCATACCAGAGAAAAGACGGCGGCGCAGGATCCAATCATACCCGAGGTTCCACAGTACCGGGCCCTATACCGACCGTTGCGGAACCTCCCAACCGACACTTCGCCGATCGATGTGCCCGTAACCATAGGACTACCCGGACCTACCTCCTCTAAATGCTTATTAAGACGGGCGGCGACAATCTTCTCAAAAAGCTTGCCCGTCACATTCAGCAGCACTTACGGCCTGTATGCGGAAGTAGAGTCCAAAGACCGACCCTCCTTGCACAGTAGGCACAAACCTCCTTCCTTCCAGTTGTTCGGGAACTGTCCAGCTGATAGACACTGGCAAAAAGATCCAGAAGATTGTCGCCTAAGTATTCCAGAGTAATGCTTAAAACTCTCCCTAGAAAACCATCGGGTCTCGGAGCCATCTTTTTGGCCCTTAGTCTCCTGATCTGTTAATTCTGGCGCCTCTTATCTTGATATTTGAAATTTGCAACAGTCTACATATTTTATGTAGGTAATATGCATATATGTACAAAATCGATTTCACATAATTTTATTCAAGATACATGCTTCATTTTTTGAACGTTAAATAATTTACCACTGCTTCACTTAAATGAATGTCTCAGATCTTAGAAGAACTGGCGCAAAATATTCATGGACTTTTAGACGATTATTTAAATTCAACAACTCACAGACTCATAATTATTTATTAGTAAAAAAGAAGCCTTTGAAATAAATTGGAACGAGCGTTTCATACCCAAACCTGTCATTCATAAAATCATTAATTAAGTAATAACCTATATTCATTATACATATTTTATACATTAAAATTCTGCCCTTTCACAACAAGTTATATATTATTAAGTTATTTTTACTTGATAAGTACAGAAACTTGATCCCTTATTACCAACTGTTTAGTATGTTACTTAATACTCGTTTATGATAACTACTTACTACTTAATTTAAATTTTAATATTTATTCAGAACCACACATATTGTATATGTATTTAAGCAACTACTGCAAACTGTTCAGAACGTTTGGTTTTCTAAAATGTATAACCTTCGAATACTTAAATTTACGTGGCTAAACATATTTAGAAAACATATAAAAATTTGAACGCAGCGGGATGGGAAGCCGCGGCTTTTGGAAACCGTCCAAGCGCTCTGACCGCTAAGCCATGCGTTCTACATCCAGCTGCGTCAAAATTTTTATTTTTATACGTTTTCTAAATATTTTTTTCATAAGTGTGATTAACACTTTAAAACGTTAAAAATATATACGTAGCTAATTTATAAAAAAATAGAAGTAACCTAAAGAATAAAGTCTTTTTATTGTTTATTTTAAATTATATATCTCGTGTCTGGTTAAAGTAAGGCAAGTCTTAATTTCGGGCGGAAGGCGGAAGATGTAGGGTTTTGTCACTTTTTCTCTCTAACTACTCTGCTATGGGTGACGGCTCTAAACTTATGAAGTTATATTATAATTATTTTTTTACAGTTAAATTTGAACGCACAATTATTACATACGGCTTATTACATACGGCATACAATTATCCATTACGGCTTTTGAAGGTATACAAAACACTAATCAATCGCATTCTACAGTAATAGCATTCACATACTGAAAAATGTAAAATTGTACTACTCAATCAAGGCATAATTTAGATACAAATGAACTTTACCTTTATACGCCTTTGAACTTTGTTAACAAGGCGCCAATGTAGGCGTTAAGCCGTTAGAAAATAGTCGCTTCTTTATGTTGTCAACAAACGTGTGATATATTTTGTGTGTATTAAATTTCTTTAAAAAATACTATTGTAATTTTGAAATATAAATAAAAAGTTTTAATAAGTGTAATGTCGCATCGACGAATATTCCATAATTAAGACGTGTTACAAGTATTGTGTGAATTTCAAAGAATTCTTCATTTTAATTATTTATTTATATCTTTGATTTTCGTGATTATTACCCATTTGCAATAAAGTCATTTTCATTTAATTTAAAATATGAATTTATATTCAATGATTTTTTTAATCGATCGGTGACCACGGACTACTGTAAAGTGGAACGTCGTAAGTTATATGCGATTAATCCGGTGAAAATAGTTATTTAATAAGACGTATAGAAATATACGTATTCATTATACATATCATGTAGTGAAATCTGAGTACAAACTGAATACTCAGTACTTTCCAGTGATATAGAGATATTGATTGTAGTAGCGAAAAACCTTAAGGCCATATAGCCATAACCATAAGGCTGAACTTATTTTAATTCACTTGAGGTCTAGAATCAACTATATGATAAATATCTATATTTTTCTGAGCAGAATTTAAGCTGAAAACTATCGCAAGCAGTTTTTTATATAACATATAAGATCTCCTAAGCATTCAGCGTGGATGAACTTGCGGGTGTTGGATCCATCACGTTACTCATAGAGGAGCTCGGTGCTTTGCTTGGGAGTTGAATCGCAAGTTACAAGTTGGGACTGGGAACTTTAGTCGCAAGGACTCAAATTTAGGCTTAAGAGGCCCCTTTCAAATTGCACTTCTCTCTACCTCATCACACTATACTATACGTTTTTTACCTTGTAGTTACTTATATGTAGAAAAAATACTTTCAAAGCATGCTAATAAATAAGACAGATCTAAAAATACTCGTGGCTTTATTCGCATACTAATTAGCAAGTATCTTCTGATAATTTCATAAGATTACAGTCAGTTAGTTCTGTCGCTTCGAGAAACAATTTGCATATTGATTCGATGTCTGTATATAAATAGAAAAATACATTATCGTAGTAAAATAATTGGAAATATTTCACAAAATAACTAATTAAATATCACAAATAATTTCGGATTTGCCACTTGAGCAATTTGAAATCAAGATTAAAAACATATTATTGTGAAAAGTATATTATTGAAGAATTCTATTCTGATAAACACTTTTTTAAAAACGTTAAAAAAGCATTTGAACGCAGCAGGATTCGAACCTGCATTTCTTAAGTGTGTGAAGAACACTATAAAATATTATTCTAATGTTAATTGGAAGGGATAGAAAGCGGAGTACTATGCTTACCCTGCTATGCGAAACAAAGCAGGGTATGCATATGCAGGGTATATCGAAAATTACGTAATGCTTAATGTATAAACTTCATCAAGATTAGTATGTCGAATACTCGTGTAATTTACCATTTCTAACTTGGGCGTGCAGATGTAAGAAACGAGAATGGATCTGCCATTTTAAAATCACATTATACTTTGTTAAGATAATTCATCATTAATTAATTCTCATTTATTATACTTACACGCATTAAATATACTTTTGTAAAGAAGAGGGTTCAAGAGGGAAGATCTTTCCGTTCTCTTATTGCTTCATATAAATATTATTATTATAGTTACGTTTAAAGTAAAGGAAGTGTGCATGTATATATGTGTAAAAAACGTTGCCTAGCAACGAACGGTAGAATAACAAATGGCCGACAAAAGAAAAGAAATATTTTTGTTACTACTCAAAAATTAAATAAAAATAAGGAAACACGATTGTATTTAGAGCATTTCTTAACAAATCTTACTACAGTTAGTACAGTAATTACTTTTTTACCATATCTGCTCAACTTTCCTCGCATTTCACATTAACACGTCGCAGGAAGTTTACGCGGCACGCGCGCCATTTCCTCGTTGCGAGGATGTTGTGCTGTGGCGCATTCAGAACTACGATTATGTAGGTGTATGTATATACTATTTGCATTACTAGGTTCCTTTATGTCTAGTTACAGTGCGCGCTTGCGAGGTTAAAAGCTTGTTTTTTAGGTATATTAATATTTTTGTGTATGGCCATCATTATATATTGTTCATAGTTTACCTTAATAGCTGTAGGATTTTTTTTATTAAAGTGTTAGTTTCTCAGTGACATTTTAACTCAAAGTGAAATATTTTTTTTGTGATACTTATAATTAAAAAATAAATATTAACGTAATTTTCCTTGAAATTTAAATCTCACTTAGGAAATACTTGGGTAAAATTATATATTTAATTAATATTATTATCATCAAATATTATTATCGTTATGTAAACATCTCATTTCCATGGTAAGGTTTTAAATAAAGCGTGTCATAGGATTACAGTACGTAACAAGCAAAATCTTGTAAAATGCAGATGATGCGTATTATTTCTAAAGTGAACAAATCGATAAGGAAGATACTTTGTTTTTTTTATTTTTTTTCTTTACTTTGAACATGTTAAATAAGCAGTTATCGAAATTTACGTAAGTTCAAAGGTTTCCTTATGAATTAAAAAACCATTCAAACATAAACATCTCTATAATATTTTTAATTTATCAGGCATTTTAGTTAAATGTTATATTTTAAACTCAATTCAAATTAATTATAACTTTAATGAAACATTTCTCAGTAATATAGATATCAACAATTATTTATGTGTGTTGGGCTACTAATTATTTTATGTGGTACATTCTATAAATACTGAAGTTTACTGTTAAACAAGCAAATGCGGTGATGCTCCAACGATACTATTTCTAGTAGACAGGTGCGGTACATAAGCCACTATGAAGGTCACAGTTGCATTTGTTTATATCAAATAAATAAAAGACTAGATCTTTTTTAAATATACTTATATGAAAATTGCTAACAATGTAAAGTTAAAAAAAAATGGTTTTTTACAGTGTAAAAAAAAAGTTATAAATATTATGGCAATTTATATTTATTTTATGACCTTTAATTTAATTTTATATTTCGTGAATACAATTACAAAACTATGTTTTTAAAAATCCAGATACACACCAAGGCACAACTGTTATTGGTAGTGGGCACAAATGTTGCATCCAAGACCGGGCCACACAATGGTAGAAAAAAATAAATATTTTATGCTTTATTTATAAGCTGGTGGGCAAGTTGATACCTATTGGCGGGCCACATCGTGCTTACAATATATTGACAAAGTTAGTTAGTTTTTTTTATAAAAACTAAATTACTAAAGATATGTATACAAATATTAATAATAAAAAATATATATTTTTTTACGGTCAGTCAGTTGGCAAATCATAGTCATTCTTGCCAAAAAAAGTTAGTTACTCTGTTACGGAAATAATTTGCGCGGGTAAACAACAAACAGACGCGTACTTTTATAGTCTGTTTGCAGTAAAGATGGCGATCCTGTTTCTCTCATTTGTGCATCATTAGTGAGCGGATATGGTACAATTGAAGCCCGCCATGGGGTTGGTCATTTAATCAATATTAACAAGTAAAAATCAAACGTCCGTCGGTTCATCGACTCTTGAAAATTACTAGAAAGCGCCATTGTTGGTCTGTTTGCGAGGAATCGTATGTATTTCAGCCTAATTTGCAATTTGTCTTTAACTTTTAGTTAACATATATAATTAAAAAAAAGAAATTATAGGAATGGAGAATAGAGTTTCTGTATTACTTGATATGAAAGAAGAACAAATTATATGCAATCATGGTTAATGTTGTTTGACAAAATAATAAATACGTAAGATAGGCTTAACTTCTTTACATTATTACATAGATATCAAGTTAATTTAGCTGTAGATTTAGCATGTTTAAGTTTCTATTACTGACACATGAAATATAATTTAATAAATAAAGAAAATCTTATTAAGTGGTAGCTTTCTAGTACATTAAAATTAAAATATATTGTACGAAACACTGACACTTAAAAATGATGGATTGTTTTAAAGATCGTATATCATTGTATATGACGTTTCCCTATATACGGCCATATTAGTATGCACAGGTAAGAAGGTTCTATATAGAAATGAAACTTATTTGAAAGCTTTTTCGAATATGAACACTTCCGGTGTGTTCACTTGCATTGTCAAAATCACACGCGTAGGTATTTATTTCTTTATATAAGGAGGGGAGAACCTTATAAAAGTTTCATTTATTTAATTTTTGATTGTATATGAATTTATCATATACAATGTGTTGGTTAATATATTAAACAAAATAACTATGTTTCTATAAATAATAATCACATTATTATGCATACATCAAAAAGGCTCTATATATGGCAGCGAAGTTAATTTGAAAGCTTTTTTAAATGTTCACAGTAGTACGAGCACTTCCGGTGCATTCACCTTGTATTGTCGAAACTACACGCGTAAATTAGTAAACAATGGACATGAATATTCTTTACCATATTATTTTACTTTGGAACAACAAGTGTTTAAAAAAAAAGATTTATTTTTGTAAACTTTTGATAGGTTGTAATTAGAATTTGTAGAGCTTAGCATGTAATTTAAGTTTTTGCTCTTTTGTTTTGATTTACTCGTATACTCATGAAGTATTACTAGATCTATTATATATTAAGGCCGTCGTGGCTCAGTGGTACAGTGTTTGACTGCAAATGTATTTTAAGGAAATTGAAAAACACTTTTAGAAAACTAAAAATGTTTTTTTTTTATATTGCCTATTCTAAGCCGGCTGTTTTCAGGTATATATTCATAAACACCGATATTCGCAGAAAACTGGGGCAGATTACGTGCTGGGGGCAAGTAGCGGTCTAGAAGGAGCACCATGAGCCGGAGCACCATGACCAGATATGCCAGCTTCTTACAAGCTTGGAGTCCCATATAAAACGTCCAAGTCTCCGTCAGGAATACTCGTAAAAGGGGAAAAAAGGCACATATTTACAAGATACGACCCATGTAACTGTAAGTATCATATTCTTGACTTATATGTCCCCTAGATGGGGCAGAAGGCCTCCACAGTGGTCCGCCATCGCGCTCTGTTCTGGGCAATTCGCCTCGCGTCTGGCCACGACAGCTCAATTCCCTTTAGTTCCGCTGCTACTGAACGCCTACAAGTGTGCTAAGGACGGCCACGTTTCCTTTTCCCTTGTGGCGTCCATTCCAGAGCACGTGGAATGTGATTGGGTGATTATATTGTACTTTCATGATTTTATTTTAAATAAAGATGTTAAGACTTTAGACACTAATAACGATTATCATTCATTAAATGTTATTATATGTTAAAATATGAAAAAAAGTCAAATGAATTTTAAAATTATTATTATAATTTCGTATCGGACTTACTTTTTAGGGAGGTATGAACTAACTTATATATAAATAGCAATATCATCTAACAAATATTACCAGGACGTTATCAGTTTTACTATTAATTAAAATTTTATTTTAACTTATACCTTACGCCTGCATAGCATAGCGTACTCAGAAATAATGTAGTGTCAAAACACCCCTCTCTAAATTCTCCACAATCCGCCTTAAATAGAGACTTTGCTGCCATTGTTTTAACAGACCAGAGAAAATTTATCTATAAACAACACACAGCAGCTTTATAATAAACTAACGAAACGATCGCATTCAAATTATAATATCCATAATATTGATACAGCTAATTGTGATGTCCGTAATGCGTCGGAGACATTAACATAAATTATTAGCAATATATAACCGACCTATCAACGTGAGTACCAATTAATTGCATCTCTTTATCATTGCAGGATTCATTCTACTTGTGACTATATAATGGTGGTTTGATTTATTCAAATTATAGGAGTATAATATGCGAATTTTATTTAGGAATTACATATATTGTGTTTTTACTACTCATTATGTTACAATAAATTTGAAAAGTCATAGAAATATAAATAGTTTATTTATTAAAAAAGTTAAATGTTGAATAAATCTTTATACTTATACTGGCAATATATACAAAATTTCTTAAAAATTTCGTGTGTTTGTCACACCAAAAACGGCTAGACTGTTTTTAATTATATTTAAACATATATTTTATAATTTAAACCTAAATGAGACATGTAAAATGTAAATTACACTTTTCTAATTTATTTTAGTAGTCCTGGCAGATAAAGTTGTTGGTCCTATTAGTAATGTAATTAGTCTTGCCATATTGTTACAAAGGGTTTTAAGGTTTAAGGTTTACAAAGGGTTTTAAGGTGTAAGGTTTTTTTTATTGTGTGTAACATTTCTTACTATTATAGTGTACTCTTTCTATGGGATATTTCTTCACTGCCAATCGTATAGATTGTTTTAGGGACTCCAAATTATCATGGCGCTTAGAGCAAGCCTAAAACTGTTCATAAATCATAATCCAGTGAATTAAGTTCCGGACTAGATGACGACCAGTCTTCATCTTTGATGAAGTCCGGAATGTTCGTTTCGAACTAAGATTGGTGCGATCGAGCTTAATGACCGGCGCTGAGTCTTAGTGAAAGGATCACTCTTGGTTACTGAACATGGTGTTGTTAAGGGGCTTAACCATCTTCTCAAGAATGGTAAACACTTACACTTGATACTCCTCTACTCTCTTCCTCCTCTTCATAGCTATCACCCCACCAAACCATCACTGAAGTCGGATAATGCCTACGTTATACTCTGCTGTCTAATTGGAAAGCTTCTTTACAGCTTTCAGCATAAATACGGTCATCTTGTTTGTTAAAATATTTCTCAATTGTAATAATTTCCTCATCTGTAAACATTTTTTTCTGTGACGTTCCTATCCGTACCGCTTAAGTAGTTTTTTTGATTTTACCACCCTATTATTTTTAAATTATCAGTTAAAAAATTACTACTGCGTCTCTTATAGGCTGCAAGTCCAAAATCAACTTTTAAAATACGCTACATGGTGCTAGATGCTACCTTCATCTTCCGAGATAAAGTCTTTCGCTTTCGGACAGGATTTCTTCGAACTCTTCCATTACTGCTTTGATCGCCTTTTTCAAACGAACACTACTTGGACGGCCAGACCTTTTTCTGTCACAAATAGAGTACGTATCATTATACCTATGAATAGCCTGGTACGCAAACATTTGAATAATACCAGGTGTATGGACTATTATAAAATTGTGTTCGGTACCATACTCGCTGTAATGCAATCACAGCGATTTGGTTCTCTTTATCACCTCACTCCATTTTATTATCACAAAATATTTAACAATATATTGGCGTGAAAATAAGAAAATACAATAAACAACCATATAACAATTACAGATTCCAAATTCACAAATAATATTTTGTTTATTTTTAATTACAACAATATTTACGGCCAGAGTAATAACGTGTAACCATTTTAACCTTGTCGCTACATACAAATTATATATATTATAGTAAAATTTGCAACTTATTTAAAGTTAGAGAAACATAACTGCACCACAATGGTTTTAAATCATATTAAAAAGGTATAAAGCCTTATTATATGCATGTAAGAACTGTAAAGACTTAACACCGCATTATTAATTGCAAAACGTCATTTAAACATGCATCCAGCCCTAAGTGGCAGAACCAATTCGTATCTAAGCCATTGCCTATAGTATAGTAAGTAATTAAGAAGCACTCAGGCTTATAATAAATTTGCGCCAGATACCGGCCACAGCGATAGTAATTGAATTGTTAGACCTTTGCATAATTATAAAGCTAGGATACGATAAACATGAAGGAAATCCAATTACGTGCGTGAAAGCTTATTGGTTTTGTAAACTAGAAGCTTTTGAACCAACAGCTATTATTATTTGTGTAATATATTGTTTTAATATAAAAAACTAAAGGTGTCTATAAAATTTGGGGTAGTGGCGAAGTGGGACAACATTTGACTGTACAAGCGATTGGTTGTACGTTCGATTCTCACTCGGCGGAATAATTATATTTAAAATATTATCATTTCTTCGCTTTAGTAACCGCTTTGTTATTGATGTTCCGCCATTCAATACACTAAATGAGTGTCTCGATTTAAGGCGGAATGTGAATAACGGAGGGTCTTAATACTGCATTCTCTCCGACTTCAACGTAAATGTGTTATTTAAAATGCATTGGATTTTTTTTTTCAGCTTCACGCGTTTTTCTCCATAGCAATATCGCAATAGCATAATCGGAGAGAACCTAATGTCAAGACGAAGTGTCTTGTGTGTCTCCACTTTCCACAGTGCTTAAAAGTCTAATAATATTGTAAATGTGATTGCTTGTTTTTAAATTAAATTCCAAACAAAAACAGGTTAATCTATTTGTAGTATACATATTTTGCAATAAAATATTGTTATACAAAACTTTATTAAATAAAATAAATTACTTATTTTTAACTCTTGGCTTGTATGTACTTACCAATGTATAAAAGTTTCACGACGTTATTTCGGCTTACTTTTTGTCATCCGATTTGTTTGAAAATCTGCACGCGGGTCCGGATCCAATGATAATACAATTATTTAATAACCCAAACCTGTTATTACCAGTATGGGAAAAGGAAATAAAGGACATGGGTACCTTCAAAAGCATGTACCGGCAAGGCAACTCTAGCTCGAGCTTCGCCTTAAAAAGTTGAAAAAGAAAACTTTATTTTTAATGACGTTAAACAAAGTTTCTATAATATTCGTACAATTTAAGCAATATTATAATCGACGAGACTCAACACACAATGTGTCAAATTCGGATAGAAAGTGGAGAACGGAGTCTGGACACTAGGTTCTTTATAGAACATAGTGTCAAAAAATAGTCAGATAGACTATACGAAAAAAGCTTAAAGACGTATAAACAATATAATATACATGTAAGTTTACTGTTGCGCATAATTTTAAAGCAACTATATGATAAAGATGAAAGTCCAATTAGGTTCGTGAAACCTTATTAGCTTTGTAAACGGGATAGTTTCTATATAAAATGAACAGTTTAATTTGTTAAAGCTGTTTCTATATATAGAGCTAAAAGACAATTAAATGTAAGAAATGGCAATTTTCTTAAACATATTTCTTAACAAAATTTTTGCAATTACCTTTCCATGTAATTTGAATATATGGTCGATATTATAATAAATATTGGTGCAAAATATTATTACTTGTAGCTGCCCGCAACTTCGTTTGTGCAATTTTGTTATTTCTTTTAGCTGGTCTACGATGTTTCTATATCAGGTGTTCCACTTTTGAAAATGAATTATAGCCATAAGTTCTGCCTAAGCTTAAAACTATACAACAAAAAGATTACATTCAAATCCGAAGATATAGGAGTACAAATAGTTTTACTGTTTTATTAAACACTAAATTATTAATAAAACATAAATTATGAGCTGACGTAAACTTTAGTAATTGAATTAATATTGCTTAAATAGTAATCAGTTTAATTAATAAGCCTAATGTATGACTTTTTTTTTTATTCAATAGACAAATTATAATACAGGAATTATAATCACTTGTACTCTTAGTCATATTGGATAAGCTATTTATAAATAGTTTTATAAGTATTTCTTAAATTTTTATTTTTCTTTAATATTTGTGTTATAAACAAACAAGCCCACATCAAGCGCATCAATTGGCCTAATTAGTTGGGTATCGTGGTTCTCAACCTAAAACGTCAAAAATGTATTTAGATAAATATTAATACCAGTTTTTATACAATTTATTTCTGCAACATCTAATTTTATTATTTTACCTTTGTATTTTGCAATATAAATGAATATGGCAGAGTGTCTTATCTCATCTCATAGCACTTATTCGATCCTCCAAATATCTAGACTCTATCTAGTTCAGCAAATTTATTTTTGCTTTGTCTTACATAGCAGGGCAGGTAGAAAGAGAAAGAAACTAATGTCAAAAAACTCCGTTCTTCACTTGTCAACCGAATTTAAGACATTGCGGAAATTTGAATAATTTCAATATAATCACTTATCTGAGTGGCTATCAAACTCACGATTATTGCGTTAACAGTCCCATTGTCCCACTGGGCCAAGACAGCCTTAAAACTATAATTCAAATGTCAACGAAATCTATATATGTACATTAATTAAGAAAATTCTCATTTCACAAATATGAAACAATAGGGAAGGTTAAATTAGTCGATCATTAATTGCAATGCGTTTTATAAACAACTTTTTGTATAACTCCTACGTGACCCCAGAAATAGATGTGGGCGATATTCCAATACCTATTTAAGCAAGCTTTGTTAGGTCGTATGCCGCTGATGATGTATGTGAAACTAGCAAGTACATATTTAATATTGCTGGTATACTCATATGGGAGTCTATTGTGATGTAGTGGGACAGCGTCTGACTGTAAACGCGATTGGTTGTGGGTTCGAAGTTAATTCGGGAGAATTATCATATTTAAATTATTTTCATATCCTCTAGTAAGGTAAAGTGTATAGTTGAATTTCGCTATTTAATACGCAATGCCTCGATTGCAGGTGGAAAATGGGGAATGAATTATCTCCTCGTCCTCTTCCTCGAAGGATCCTCTTGCTGGAGGTAGGTACTCTTTGATTACAACCTGCTTTTTGAGCCTATGTGTGAAGCTGTATAAAAATGAAATATGTTTATGTATTTTGTAATTATAGTTGTATATTTAGTGGTACAAAATAATCAAATCAATATCAAAACAAATCACAACGTATTATTTATTTGTTGTGGTTTTTTGATTATATATGTAGTTGATTGAATATCAATAGTTATGGGTCGATTAGATTTTATTCAGTGGAAGTTCTTAATAATATTAGCTAGTATTTCCCAGATATTTTTAATCGGTGGAAAGTGAAGTACTGACTGGTTTATCGCCAAATCCTAAATATATCCTATTTACATAATTTTGTGAAAATAAAAAAAAAAAGAACATGTGTATATATTTATCTTCCTCTATTATATATTATATGAAAATTATTGTATTTTATAAATATTAACGATTAATATAATAAATAACAACATAATAATTATGGTTATTGGTGTGTTTTTTTAATTTTAACATTTTTTTATATTTAATCATTTAAAAAATGAAAGATTGAGAAGCTGTTTTCAGAAAGGGTAATAAATAAGCAAAGAAAAACGCAATGTTTACACTGCGGCGTTTCAAACAGTAGCGACTTCAAATCAAAGGAACTGTAAAACACCATCAAACGGTATAGTGTTAGAGCGGAATTGCTAGTGAATAGTGATTGCTTTTAAACAGTATTGATGACGGGAGCGAGTAAAGGAAATCAAATTAGATTTTATCTCCAGAGAATTTTATTTATTTTCGAGGCCATCGTGGCGCTATAGCTAATGCAAACTCTCAGATACCAATGAGGATTATGGGTATTGTACTCTGTCGGGAGAATGATTATATTTATATATTTTCATTTCCACGCTCTGCTAAAACAAAGCGTGTAGCTGAATTCTGGCACTTAATACGAAATGTCTTGAATTCGATCGGAAAGCGAAGAACGGAGTGCCTTCACATTAGGTCTTTTCTGCCTATCATGCTATACGGAAAAAACGTGAACCCGTAAATATTTCTATTTATTGTGGCTACACTATCATTAATTTTGTTCTTTTTTTAATATTTTTTCATTTAGCGTAGTATATATTATATTGTTTTATGTTTAAGTGTCTTCCGTAATATATGGATTAGATAAAAATTGTGAACTTTTCGTTTTCTGTTTCCTTACAGTATAGCGAATTTGTATATTGAGTCATGGACTGTTAATTAGTGTACACATCAAAACTTATACAATTTACAATATAAATGAAGGAATGAATGTATTAGTTCAAAGTAAATCTAACTATACTATAAAAGCCATTGAATTTCAACTATTTTACTATACAATCCACTTTATGTTAAATTAACACAACATATAAATTAAAAATAATTGAAGTCTATGAATTGAATTGAAGTCTATGCAAATTTCTTGGAAAATAATTAGACAGTTGCCAAGAATTAACCTTTACCTTACCAACCTTTTGACGGCGCCAAGTTCTAGTAACACAAATTCTATACTAAATAGTGATAATTTTTTAATTGTTGTAGCAACACGTATCTGTACTTTCAGTTCACTAATTAGTTCATGTATCATGTAACGGTATAATGTTAATATTATTATTATTATGGTATATGGATTATTTAACAGAAATTAGAGACCATTGTAGTGAGTTGTGGATGTGGGATTGTGGGTTCAATGTCCACTCGGAGGAAAGACTATATTTAAGTTAAAGGACAAAGCGCGGCGGTGAGTTCCGTTATTCTTTGCCATTCGCAATTTCTTGAATTCGGGCAGAAAGTGGAGAACGGAGTGTCTTGACACTAGTTTATCTTTGCGAGAAATTGTGTGAAACTGAAAAAAGAAAATAATCTTGGAAAGTAGGTGGATACAATTTATAAATGAAGACTAGCGACTGGCTCGGGGTGTCGCCTGTGTCTCTGTGCGAATCTACATGACTAAACAATTTAGTATTTTCGCCCGCCCGCGTTCTTAATCGCGTTTTAAATGGTTGTACCTTTTTTATTTATGAACCGGTAGAAATTAATGTTAATGTTAGGGGAAGCAAACAGGCAGACATTTGTCTCACACAGACACACAGAAAAAGAGAAAAGAAAATTAAAAAATACTATTTTGGGTATTACGTTGTTACATTTTTTTAAAGTATTATTGACACACTTAGGAAATAAATATATATATATATGGTATAAATATATGTTTTTCTATTACATTGATAAATGCCTCTAATAATATATTTTTTCATATGTCTTCCATGTACAGACCGAGTTTTTTATTTTGAATGTTGAACCTAAAAGCATCGTGTACAGTTAGGCACTTTCTAATTGAGTCATGATGGTTACTTAGTGTTATTAAAGAAGGTAATAATAATATACAGTATTAGAAATAGTTATAATCATTTCAATGTAGCGGTAATTTAACCCACGCCCTCTGAACAATACTAGTTGCCTGCAGATTATTGATACAACTTTTGTCTCTAGTTTCTCGTATTTTTTTTATCACATCATCACCCTAAATTAATCACTATGATATTGAAAGAAACGAACTTTTCCCACGCCCAAATTTATAAACGAATTTCGTATAAATAATGTATTCGCGTGGGTATTTGAGGAAGTTCATTTTTATGAACATTCTGTTACGGACATTGCCATAGAAGTCAAAGCGTATTAGCTTTTTTCTATCCGTCCCCATGGCTTGGTTTACATAGTCGTAGCACGTACGAGTCTATCTTTATAAGGTATAACAAGATATCTTCACTGGACACGGTATTTAAATCTATAGTTTTTACGCTTTCAATTTTCATAAAAAAATTATCGACTTCTATGGTTTTAGTGAAAACGTTCACACCTTCGTGGGACGCAAGTTCGAATTCCCTTTGGCTTGGGTTACCAAGATGCACCGTTGATTCATTTCTTATTATCTCTATTATGTAAGGTATTAATATATATTATACAATGCCATGATAGAAATATTTGAAACGATCGGCCAAAATGTAAGTAATAATTCTTAAACATGTATTGGAGAATTTGTCCCCTCAGGCCTAGAAATCGTATAATCTGCCAGCGAACAATGACTTTCTTGATCTTATTCAGTTTAACCAGTCTTGTAACACTTGTTAAGTGTCGTGTTGGTTCAAGAAATCACAGCTTCACGCTGCTCCCCGCATAGTCTGAGAGATCTAGCGTCAAGACACTGCGTTCTCTGCTTTCCGCCCAAAATTGAGGCATTACATGTTGAGCGGTGAGCGGAACTCAACGCCGCGCGTATTAAGTCCTCATTTGCATCAAGTCATCAGAGCGGAGAAGATAAAATTATATTTTTAGTATAAAGTTCAAACCCACAAGCTTTTCATTCAAAGATCCATTTTTAACTACTTACGAAATATATGACATAATATCTTTAGATACTTTTTATCCCACAGATATAACCACTGGTTAAAGTGATTTATTAAACAATAGCCCTAGGGATGTACCTAAGGTCAGTTGATTAGTGCGAGAAAACATCTTAATCTCGGGTATCAAAGTAGGTATGATCATTGGTCCACAATACGAGATGGACAATTGAATAACGATTCTAACGCTCACTGGGGTTCGGGAATAGTGATGTGCTTGTGTCGTTAGACAATATTTTATATGTTAAAATCGATAAAAGTAAATTATATTATTAGTATAATAATATCAGAGATTATAATAATATAATAAATTTAATGCGAATTCCTTTACGTCGACACAAGTTATGTTCATTACAAAGTACTACATTTATCTGCTTAGACATACTGCGGCGTTGGATTTCGCCATACAGCATGTTTTGAATAAGACTGTTTGCTTTTTAGGTGTTGTGTAAAGATAAGATAAGAAGAACATTATTTAATACTAACATTCATTTGGACCTACGGCATATGTGCAGTAAACAAAATAATCCATTATAAAGATCCCTTAATTGTCGTTGGTACAGTAAATACATTTGAAGTCATTACTGATATGAAAAATATTTGTAATAGGTTTTTATATAAATATTCTAATATCGAATAAATATTAAAAGTTATCTCTCTAATTGTCATACAAAGTGGATTCCAATAACGATATCCAAGATGTTACTGTAGCTAAACAGTAAATTTTTTATCATTAGCACATATAGCGTAAATGGAATATTACATTTCCAGTATAGATATTACATGGAATATTACATTTCCAGAGTTTGTGACGGGAAACTTATCGAGGTTGGGCTGCGGCATTAGCTGCAATGGATCCAGGTGTAAGGGATTCTTCGGATTACAGAAAAGATTTAATACTCCCTCCAGATTCAGTAAAAAGCAGATTCATCGATCTATGTTCGAGCACTTTCGCAAAATCAGCAAGAGATTGTTAGGTTTTCCACCTGAGTTCGTGCATTTTGATCCCTTAGTCCCTAATTAATTTAAAGGTAATTTGGAGAGAAAAGCCAAAGAAAAATCAAAAAAGCTCGGAATACTGAACAGGGCGAAGCAGTAGTGTACGTCAGAACATAGGACACTTGTGCTTTATAAAGCTCAGATCTGTCCTCATGTGGAGTATTGCTTCCACCTAAGGGCGGGCGACCCGCAATATTAATTACAACTACTCGACTATATTCAACGCCAGGCAGTCCGAATTATCGACGATCCTAAACTCACAGACGGATTAGAATTCATATGCACACGGAGAAATGTCGGTTCTCTGCCGGTATTCTACCGTGTATATAACGGAGAATGCTCCATGAAGTTATTTGATTTAATTTGGTGGCACCATCTTCGTTTTACCATCAGTGCTCTCGCCACAGCAGTTGCAACCATCCGCACCACCTAGACGTATGGTTTGCGTCTAACATGCGTCACTCTAATGTTCCCACGAACATGAAAATTGTGAGTAATCTTCCTCCTGAGATTTTCCCTGAGCGCTACGATTTGTGGGAATTCAAGCGTCGGGTGTACAGAAGCCTTCAAGCTCATGGCCGGAAACGCATCCAAAACTCTTGTGTTGTTGAAGATGTCATTGCCTCCTCATTGTCTACTCATTTGCCTTCCTTCTTCAATAAAAAAGCTAAATAATATTAAAGTGAGCTATTTATATTTTACTTATGTGTACAGTTACATTAACGCTTATTAACGATAATAAAATATATAAATGTAACAATAATTTCATTTCACATATTATTATTATTGCACAAAATTTATTATATTACAGAACACCAACAACTAGGTTTAGGTGTTTAGGGACTTGTTACCAGGGATAGACAGCTTAACGCTTTACTCACAGCATAGCAGGGTAGTGAAAGTGAAGTTAGTATCTCAATTTACCATTCATCGTAGTACCACCAATCTCCGCTTTTTGCCTAAACTTGAGATATTGCACAATGAGTGGCGGAGCTTAATATCCAATGGAAATAATTTAAACTTTTAAAAAAATATTTAAATATCAGTCTATTTATTAAAACTAAATTTAGAAAGTTAAATGGGTCAACACGTTATAAGTTACTCGTTTGTAAGTAAAGAAAAATTTTTTTGTTAAAAAAGCATATAGATATTTAGTAATGACAATATTATTATTCTGTTAAATATCTACGAAATTTAAAAAGTATTCAACTACAGTATTGTTTTTTATTTATTTATATATAATTGAACTCAGAATCAGAATTTTTTAAGCAACGATTGCGCTTACACGATGAGACGGAGTCTGACTCTACTAATCGCTAATTATGGGTCAATCTATTATCTATTACATATTATAAAAATGTAACTGATCGCTGTCTGTACATGGAAGATGTATGAAAAAGAAAACCATTGGGGGCATTTATCAATGGAATAGAACCCAAAACAATGATTTTCAAATTTCTTTTCTTTCTGTGCGTTTATGCACGCTAATTTCAAAAACTGCTTATCCGACTTAAATGCAGTTCAGACTATTGTATTTTAGTAAACTTCCCTTAACATTTAATGTTTATTTTATTTTAAAACGAAATAGTTTAGTCGTGTAGCTTACGCAGGCGAATTCGCGAGCGAGCTGCTAGTGTCTAAATAGACTTATGCTGATGCAGAATCAGTCTATGGCTAACCTGTATTTGCAAGATTTTTTTTATTCTTTACGGTACGGTTTAAAGTTTTATACTTTGCGATGGACCATCATCGCAATATATCATTTATAATTATCACTTTATTAAAGGATTGTCTAAAAACAGTATATACAAACAAAAACTGAAACAAATTTTGATTTTGAAATATACAAGTATACCTTGGGTTAAGCAACATATAACATATTTTATCCAGACATTGATAGCACCACGTGGTAATCGCTGGAAATTTGGCAGAGAGGTATCGAAGTCGATATTTTTTTGTTGCTATCGACATTAGTTTATTGTACGACACAGGTATGACGCACAATCGGTGTAATGACTGGGTCAAGTGGATACGGGAGTCTATTTGGCATTGTACTAAATCGCCTAGTGTAATCTAGTTCACTAAGATTTGCTGACTAGTTAGCTTTATTGCATGTATATATATATATATATACATATATGCTATATGTATATATGTAAACCAAATGGTAGAAATATGTGATATTATTTAAAATAGTAATGGATTCAATACGCTCTACATTTCACAAAATAGCTTCAAGGTTTCTCTTGCCAGACAAGGCAAGAAGGCAATAGAAGGGCAGTAAGAGAACCTAGTGTTAAGACATTCCATTGTCCACTTCCGCCCCAAATCGAGAAATTGCGTATTGAGTGGCGGAACACAACGCCGCGCTTTGAATTTTTATATTCGATTATATTTGATTCGGTTTAATTGCAACTCGGTGCCACGCCCACCGAACCCAACGACCTAACGGAATCCACAACCAATCGCATTTACAGTCAGACGCTGTCTCACTGCGTCACGATTTTTATGTATAAAACAGTAGATATAGTAATTTATTATTAACATTTTTTAAAGTGTTATTTACACACTTAGGAAATAGAAATATATATATTAAGAAAACGTATAAATAATTGAACGCAGCGGGATCTTGAGTGAATTGAACGGTTTTCAATATGCGCGGGTTCAAATTTTTATACGTTTTCTAAATATATGCTATAGTAATTTATACTAAAGAATTTGCTATTTGCTAAAAAATATTTTTGTGAAATAAATTGGAATTTACGGAAACATACGAACGTATTAACCATCTGTTTTCTGTATGTCCCAATAAAACAAAACGAAATAATGACAAATCACGTAGACACGCTCTTCCCGAATCTCCATCCGAATTCAGTAACACTTATCAAGTTTATAGTTTTCGTCCCACTAGCCGTTATATTTTATGTTCTGTTATGCAATCGTGAAAATGTGTAAACTTTACTTCGTTAGTCGGTGTCGTCGAGTGGTGTCCCTATTACAGTAACATTAAATAATATTCTTTCAATGCTTTTAGAAAATATATAAAAAAAATTAACATAGTTGGATTCGAACCAGCTGCTCTTGGAAATCGGCTGCAATCCTGATACTTATTCTTATATATATATTATTCTTATTCTGAGTGTCTCAATAACCGTTTTTAAAAGTATTATTAAAATAATACTTATCAATTATAATTGTTTAGTCCATAGTGGCGCAGTTGGACGGTGTTTGACTGAAATCGTGATTGGTTGTGGGATCGATTCCCACTCTGAGGAATTATGAAAATAATTAAATTATAATTAATTTCATTATTTCCATTTTTTAGCTCTGGTAAATTCCGCCACTCAACACACAATGTCTCGAATTTGAGCGGAAAGTGGGGACCGGATATATAGCATATACGATTATGAAGAAACAAAAGGCAGTGTGAAATAACATGATTTCTATGAAAAACACTATAAGCTGCACCTTATTGACACCTTGTTGCATTAGGTAATGTGATAAAATATATGTAGCATTTGTTATCAGCTCTGAGTTCTCGATACAATTGTCAAGGGGAATGATTAATCTACATTCCACCGTATGTAAACACACGTGTACGTAAATCACGTTTCAACCGACGACATTGAAATGAAAGTTCTTTTTAACACGCTTTTACTAATAAAAGCTAAGCTCCATTTGTATCTATTTATCTGTCTGTCTAATATCTATCCATCAATTAATCTAAGTACGAAAGTCTTGCAACGCTATTTTAATCAATTTTTTCCGGTCGATCTTGACTTGAAAATTTGTACACGTGTGCGGAACCGCTGACGATATAATGTCGTAGAATGTACTCAGGTTTTGCCGAGAGTGTAATGTCTCTAAATGTCTATATGTATTTCAGCTAGGATCGGGCACCATGGATTATCTTTTATACGTCTTCTTCTGCCGTCTTCTGTGTGTGATGCATCGTGTGTCTTGACACTAGGTTCTCGCTACGACATTAGATGCATATCCTTAATTTATTTTTTTCACTTTAAAAATAAAGAAAGCATAAAAAGGAGAATTCTAAGATAACAAAGAATTTTAAAACTTATTTCTATATTGTTAATATATATATATATATATATATATTATATTTTGCCACGGTACGCTGTAGATCAGCGTGCAGATGTCAAGGGCCATCAATAAGCGTTCCCAGAAGCGAGTAACCAATTGTACCCGATTAAGATGATCACAAGCCAATTGATGAAATTTAAGCCATCGGGTCGTATTTACATAAAAGGTAAAAATATACCTCTATATTAAAGTGACGTGACATCTTTGCGGTCGCGTGGTTGTATACGCGACGGTTGTGAGTTCGATCCCCACTCCCTACTTTTTTGAACCCGATTCATGGAAAAGATTATTACTAACACGTACTAAACGAGAGCAAAGTCGAGAACTAATTTTTATAATTTTACGCTCTCTCTATCTGCTCAAAAGGATACTGCTTTTTAATTCCTGCCACTACGTCTGTGGTCAAGGAGTGTTAATACTCACTTTGCAGATATATATCTATATCTTTGCAGAATAATTGCAAACAGACAACAATGCACTATAAATATATTTAGAGGTCCGGTTGTAAATCTGTTCCGGTGTCGAAATTTGTTAAAAAAAATTTATAACCATTGTCATACAAATTAGTATTCATACGATATGCGCAACGTCTGTAAATCGAGATGCGAATTTGAGATAAAAGCCTTAATAATGCACAGTAGTTGCATGTAAAGTGCTCAAGCTTAAAGGCAAAGCTTGCGGCGGATAGACAATTGTGTATTGATATAGCTATTGACTTGCTAGCGTCGTAGTAGGGTTTTTGATAGTAAATGCGATTGGTTGGGTTCTATTACCACTCGGAAAAATGATTGTATTTAAAATATTTTCATTTATCTGCTCTCACCACTCTCTCGATTTGCGGCAGGAAGCGGAGATCGGAGTGTCTCCACACTAGGTTTTATTTGCCTAACGTACTATGCGGCAACAGCGTAAAAAACAAGAAACGTATTTAAAATCACTCCATCACGCAATTTCGAAAACCCGTACAAAAATAAACGTTGACGTAGAAAAATAAATTTTGGCAGGTAGTTTTAGTTCCTAGATGTCCGGTAAGAACAGATTTTCCAACTAGGCCTCTCTCGCAGGTTTGTATAAAAAAATAATCTTGTCCCATGTAAATATAAGTAAATATATCATGAAGATGTTAAAACTATTTTATACTTTCTACTTAGTCGTGTTTAGTTGTGATCATTAGTAACATTGTCAGTGTAACGAGACATGCAAGCTTATGACCTACTTCCCTTTCCTCACTCATACAGAAATAGCCGCGACAAATTTAAGATGTTTTCTCGAATTTTCATACATATTTACATACTAAAATGTATACCTATTTGTGTCAATATTACATATTTTTAAGTTGTCTGGTTTCATATTTTTCTATATAAAATGTTTCCAATTTTAATCATATTATATTTAAATTATAATTTTCAACTTTTATAAACATATGTACACACATATCATAGACTATGAAAGCGCCAAGGATTACGTAAATTCTAAAATTTTGTGTATTTAATTTAAATACTAGTAGAAGTAAATATTTTTCGTTGACGTCATCTGTCTCATATGCTAACAACAAAAATAAGTTGTAATAAGTGTTTCGACGCAGCCGGATATGGCTTAGCGGTTAAAGTGGTTGGACGGTTTCCAAGAGACGCGGATTCGAATCCCGATGCGTTTATATTTTTATACGTTTTCTAAAAAAAAAAATTTCTTTGTAAATATTTTTAATGTCAATTTTTTATTTAAAAGGTCCTACAGATTTGTTAACTACAGGGGTTTTAGCAGCTTCATAAGCATTTTAACTAATTTAGTTCAAACTAAATTAAATTTTGCGTAGGATTTCAAGTTATCAAAAAAGCAGCTATATGCCTTGTCCGACATTGCACGGTAGGAAGAGACGACCTACTGTCAAGACACATACATCGCTCTCCGTTTTCTGTACGAATACGACATCGCGTGATATATTTAATTATTTCAAAAGTTGAGATGGAACCCACAACTATCACGTTTACAGATTTTAATAGGAAAATTATTACAAAAACCAATTAAAAAAAAATATATGTTAAAAATTAATTTAAACCACTTCTACTATAGCAAGGTATCAGACCTTAATCGACCCATACCAGTTATAGACAATCGATCATTTCATAAATCTATATACATTTATTCAATCAGTAAGAATGCATATCTAACTGAAGGCCGTTTCTTATCGAATGCACTAGCTGCATACAAAAACGTTACTCACTGTTATGCAATGCGCACCAAACCTTATTTAGTGTTCGGATGATCTTTTATTGATTAGACGAGTAGTTTCAAGGCTCCAATTAGTTTGTAGTTTCAATCAATCTATTGTTTGTAATTATAATTCATTAAATATGTTATTTTTGTTGTTCTCTGTAAACTTGTGGTGTACAATAAAGCATATATTATTATTAATATTTACTAACATATTGTGATGATATTGTGACGCAGTGTAGCAGCGTCTAACTTGAACGCGATGGTTGTGGGTTCAATACTATGTTCCACTCTGGAGACATGACAAAGTGTGGCGTCGAATTCTGCAACATGCAATGTCTGTGATTTAAACGGAAAGTGGAGAACATAGTGTCTTGAACAAAGTTTCTTTTTAAATCCATGTTGCCGTAGAAAGCGTAATGTTTATATTATTAATAATTATATGTATTTTTAATAATATATTATCATATAATATAATTGCTTTCTTACATCCCCGCCTACATACTTAGAAAAGAAACGTACCACTTACGTAGAAAGGTGTTTTTTGCCTTTAATAGTTGTGTTATTTACATTTAGGATTATAAACATGCTAAATAATTGACTGAACAGCATTCTCTCTAACAAAATTAACATTATGAGAATAACTGAACTTCGTAAAAGCTTATTGCAGAAGTGCTAACAGCAGAAGCTGAAGCTATGTGAAGAAGTTTATTGGTTGCGTATGAATGTATCTCTAACTTATTGACTTTGACTTGGTTATAGGTAGATAGGTTTTTAATAATTCTTTAAAACTTTGCACTTTGCAACTTTAATACTTTTATATTTGACGAATTAAAAAAGTCTTAAAAATGTATTTGAAGTATGAGAAGTCAATTTGGAAATAAAAATAATAAACATTATTTATTGGAACTTAAGAAAATAACACTAAACACAGTTCGATAATAACCGTGTGGTAGTCATTAACGCCTTCCAGTTCCAGAAATTATTGAACAAATTGCAATATATATATATATATTAAATAATAATCATACAAAGAGAAAATAAACTGAACTTAACTGTAAAGTTTGAAGTTCACAATTAGTAATATTCTTGTATTAAAGTAAAAAGATCAGAATTTAAGTACACTTTAAATTATAATGTGTCAAATGAGTAGAAGGCTATGTCTGTAATTATTAAGCGCTGATTGGATAGCACGTAGGTGTAACGTTACTTGTAGGCGGAAACGCCTTAACGGAAAATTCGACCAAGTGTGAAATGGATTAATGTATGTGTGGTACCGTATAAATTAGTATATTATTGATATTATATATTTTTTAATATATTATTTATATATATATTTTTAATATTTATATATATATATTTTAATAATAATAAAATTTAATAATTATACTATTGTACGAAACCATACATAAGTTAATCGAAATAGAAATTATTTAGCCATGCCTTAGATATTAGTAGTAGTAGAAGCTTCTATGACTCTTAATTTACTGCGTTTTGTTTTACACTTATAAAGTAGCTTCTATGTCTTTTAAGTTTTTTTAGACTTTAACTTCAGGTAACTTTAGTGAACCGGTAAATTATTTGACGTTTAAATAATGAAACATGTCTTCTTATTACGAATAAAACTATTAGACTTTTGACTTTTGTTTTTATTATTTTTAACTAATAAATTATACTTGTTTATTAAGTTATATCATATAAACGCAAGTATTAATTTTGTTCAACAATAAAATTATTCTTTCTCTTCAGATTTTTTGTCATATTTAAAAAAAAATAACCTCTATTTTTCAACCAAAAATATGCTTGAAATATACTTTATGTTATACATAGGTTATATATAACTTTGACATATATTCGAATATTTCAAAATATACTGTCATTTTTCATAAACGTCAAACTTTCGTACAAATTGCGCGGGAGCCACCAATTTGCAATTACGAACATGAGAAATGCGGTTGTAGTTATTGTGTTAACGACTTTATAACTATTTTATAGACAATTAGTCCTTAATAAGCATACGTTTTTGATTTTAATATAATAAAATAAAATAAACATGGAAAAATGAATCGTATTTCTATCTCAGGTAGAGGTGATAATTGTATAAGCCATAGAAGAAGAACATTGGAGATGGTTTACACAAATTTAGACCTAATTGACTCTTTGTTTAAGACGTGATTTCCTTGCAGTTTTAAAAATTAACCTTAATTTTCATTATTTTTAAGTAATTACACTTGATAAGCGATTTTAAATCATATAACTTAAGTATAAAAGGTCAAAATAGCCTATTTTTTGTTAGAAAATTTAATTCTGCCCACCGTACACAGTAGCGTCCGCATAACGCGTAACTAATGACTTCCTACGGTACGCGCCTGTCTGTCTGTCACAACGTATTGGGAGCTTTTGACATGGATAAAAAAAGTGGAAATGGATTATTTTTGTATACATGCATAGAAAAAGTCATGGTGGATTGCAGTAATTAGATTTAAAGATTTTAGAACCTTGGATGTGTGTGTACGTTAAATATGATAAGAGCTAATACAGTATTTATCATCATAAGAAATGATGATACGAATGGCAAGAAAGATATATAGAACAAAGGTAAAAGAGGTAGGGTTGACGTGACGTGAACACACTCTCGATGATAGAAGAGGTAGTTCAAGTAATAAGCATGAGGACACCCCGGAGGGCGTGTATGAAGAGCTAGATGACTGTGGACGTGGCAAAAAACTATACAGGGGCCGTAGCACTCGGCGCTGGCAGGATAAAGCCTGAAGCTAAAAAAATACATAATTGACTTGATTGATTGATTACTGTTTTGAATTGAAGTTCCTAGCATTTATTCCTATTGCAGTGTCTATAATTCAATTGTGCATGATCTCGAAAATATTTTATGAAAGCAGCTAGCAGGCAGGATTGGAACCTGCGCCTCTTGGAAACAAGTGCTAGCTAATTAAGTCTGTGGCTTAATTAGCACTTGGACGGTTTCCGAGAGGCTTTAAAATTTGTTTCAATGCACCGGTAATTCTAATTCTTAAATAGTTAAGAAGATAAATAAATAAATAAATAAAAGTTTCATGCAAAGTTATAAAATGGTATTGTGTTTTTAATACAATAATAAGCTTTTAAGTTTATCTTAAAAACACTTAAAAATAAATCTCAATACCATCACGGCTACATTAAAACTATCATAAAAAAAATGAAGTTTTTAATCATAGAAATTTACAGCTTTCTTGTATTTTTGTGAATATAGATATTTACAAAAGTCATTCTCCACGCACCATTAGCTAACAGGACATCGTTAAGAATTGGCTTTAGCTATTTCAACCGACGTATAGTCAAAGTCGAAAAAAGTTTCTATATTGGGACTTGAAAAAACCCGATACAAGCCTAAGACGGACGGATGCGCACGCGCTCAAAGTACTTTTTAACAATTAATAGTTTCCTCGAGCTTATTTCCTATTCGTGTCGAAATGTCGCCGCGAAAACATTAATTTATGTATACTAGTTATATTTTGTTAGGATGCTGGTTTTACATCCGGTTGCTTTACACCTAGGCGTTTGAATATTGCGGCATAGTCAAAGCGGCTTGACACATCAGCGGTGACTACAAGAATATCTAAGCAATTTTTTTTTATATTGAAATTTCTATAATCGGCAAAATTGCGCAAGTAATGGAAATTTATTTAAAATAAATATATATATATATACACTAATAAAGAGCTAGTCAAATGATATAATATCATTATTAAAGTAAAAACTTTATTTTTTCATACAATTTACCAGTAGGCACTTGAGCGGAGCGGAAAATAAATATTTCGGGCGAAAAGTGGAGAACTCTTTCTAGGTTCTCTTTGACTACCCGCTAAGGAATTTAACCGCTATCGGATATACAGTCAGACTCTGTTACGTTCTATGTACTTTCATATTAAAGTTATTTAAAAATATATTAAAGGGTCATACTAAAAACAGAAGTTATTTTAAACATTTTAAAGTGTTAATTACACACTTAGGAAACATATTTTTAGAAAACGTACAAAAGTTTGAACGCAGCGGGATTCAAACCTGCGCATCTTGGAAATCGTCCAAGCGCTCTGACCGCTCAGCCATGCGTTCTACATCCAGTTGCGTCGATGATGTCATCGTCGTCGTATTCTTATGCGTTTATTACAACTTATTTTTGTTGTTAGCATCTCTGTAGAGTGATTTTTACAAATTTGCAGAAATTTCACTCAATCCAATATAAAAACAATCGTTTCACAACAATCTCTTTTATCAGCATATCAAAAATCAATAGTATAACAATGATATTTTTTCTGATAACGGGGACATGTTGTCCTTATTTAAATATATATTCCTGGATATTTAATATATAGAGCCCAAAAAAATATGTACTAACCTTTTTTATCTAAGAAAATTATATTAATTTAGTATTTCAATTATTATAGTATTAAACAATACTTACTTACTAATATTACACGGAAGCGTTGTAAAATACATAAAATCCTTATCTTTCTTTTGATCTTACATCTTTATTTTGATTAAATTTTACTGTTTTCAAATAGTAAATAATATACTGCTATTTAAATAATTCATAAACTTTAATGTTATTGTCATATACGATCTAGTACACACTACACAGTCATAAAGCAAATATGAATTAAATAATCTTTCTTAGAAGTCGAACGAAACAATGAACTTACAATGGTAGATATACCGATTTAATAGTAAGTGCAATAAATCCTGAGTTAGCGCCTTTCTATATTGAATATTTAATGAAGCTTTAACTGACGTGTTTGACTGTGGTGTGGGTGTAGCAGTTAGTGGTTCTTGGTAGTTGGTTCATAAACATTTGCAAATTTTGTGTAGTACTACGAGCATCTTTGTATGTTTTTTTTTCAGTTTCAATGGATAGGTAGAGAAAATGTATGGTTCAAACACTTCGTTATTCGTAAATTCGAAGTACAATTGAATTAAATATATACATTACCTTCAGTGGAAATCGATGTATAAGACCTAATTGTTTTTTTTTTTAAATACTTTTCACTAGTCTTGTAATCGCCGTAGAAGTGTGTATCTACAGTTTATATATTATGATTATTTAATTTTAAGTGATGAAATTTATAATTGGCCAAAAGTGATTTTAACTGAAAATAACCAGCAAAAGTATTTTTATGAATAAGTTGGTCAAAGATAGTTTTTTCCGAAAATACTTGGGCAGTAATGATTTTGACAGCAATTATAACCTCTAATTATTTGCCAAAATCGGTTTTAAAAGTATGGAAAATAGTCAATTTCTTCGAAAGATAAGTTTTGCATATCTAGGTTTTTAAATTTTTTTTCAGCTGCACGCTATTTACCGCATAGCAGGGTAGGCAGAGAGAACCTAGTGTCAAGACACTCCATTCCCTACTTTCTGCCTGAATCGGAGACATTGGGCTTTGTCTTGTTACCAGACCAGAGAAAATAATTAAAATATAATAATTTCACCGAGTGGGAATCGAGCCCACAACCATCGCGTATACAGTATATAGTCAGACTCTGTCACACTGCGCCACGATGGCTCAGCTTACACATCAGGCACAGATCTAGCGATATTGTAAATAATTATTGTTTTGAAGTTTTATCAATGTCCTTTATGTAAGATTTACTTAAACTTACACATTATAAAATATATGTATGTATAAAAAAGAAGTAAAAAATTGCTTTACTCGTGTAATAAATATTTGAGACAAAGAGATGAATGCAAAGTGTACTAGTACATAGTGTGTGGGTGAGTGCAAGGTAATGTATGGGACGTGATATAGATATGTCATATCGCTTGCATTTAAAATTTGTTGTTTTGTACCATAAATAATTCGGTTGGAAAGGGTATGCAGATATATAAGTATTTTTTTTTTACTTACTCATCTTGGGAGGCAGGCAGGGAAAACGCTTAAAACAAAAAAAAATGAAATATAATAAAAGAGGCATATATGGATATACCACAATTTGTGGTTATCGTGGTGTAGTGGAAACGCGTTTGGTTGTCGGTTCGATCCCCACTCGGAGGAATAATGAATTTTAATTTATGCCGTTTCCTCGCTCTGGTGCAATAGTGAAATGTCCCGAACTCGGGCGCAAAGTGGAGAACGAAGCGTCTTGACACTAGTTTCTCTCTGACTATCCTGTTATGCAGAAAAAAGCGTAAAGCTGAAAAAAAAAATTAACCCCCTTAAAATATTTTTGTCGTTATCATATGCATTCTAGCAAGGATTCATGGTATATCATTCATGGTATATCATACAATATTGTCATCGGATCCGCTTGCAAATTTTCAAACAAATTAGACTGCAATAAGTATATATTGTATATAAAACTTCCGATTAAGTAACTGACAGACGAGGCACCGTCAAAACTACATGGCTAAAGCGAAAGCTAAAATTTGCCATGAAGGTTCCATGGCAAATCCAGGGGAGCACTGAGGAAATTTCTAGGGCAAATTCGACGAGCACGAAAAAAAACAAGATTTTAAGTTTTATAAACTACGCAAACAAAGTTGCGGGCTACTAGTTATCTACATATGTACCTATTAACATACGTATATCAGTTTAGTCGTTAACTGGTAATGGTAATAATATAACTTTCATATCATATTTATATCTGCATAGAGATCGTCAATAAGATTCTCGGATATGTTGTGCATGCATATAAGCATATGCATATTAAATCTGTATGCAAAAGAAGAATATAGTATTCACAAAGCAGATATTATTTGCAGTACTTAGCATTCAAAGCTTCTTATTTACCAAGTAAACGTTACGAAGGTAAGGTATTTATTTGTTGATTCTGAAAGTGTTACACAAGTAGATTTTAATATTTTATTATGATCATTATTTTGAAACTTTTTAATTATATTTTTATTATTTCCATTCCATTTTCTAGCATGGACTTTTCCCATATTTAGATACATTGTATGAGTTGTGGTGGTCCAAAATAAGACATTTTTCAACAATCAAAGGCTATTTAAAAAAGTATAACATAATAATTAAAGTAGTGTTATATTTATTTGTTTGATGAAAAATAAAATGAAAAACCGTCTTTATAATTTTAGTACTACAATTAATTAATAATTAAAAATATAAGCTATTTATATTTTGTTAATATTTTTGAAAATAAAATTTTTTATACGTTTTCTAAATATGTCTTTTTCAATTTCCTTAGTGTGGTAATAACACTTTAAAAAATATTAACAAAATATATATTTATTAATAGCATTCTCTCTTGACGATTGTTGAAGATTGTTCGTAGAATAATCTTTGGGTAGCAGAAATTTGTAAAAATCTCTCTACAGAGATGCTAACAACTAATATTAGTTGTAATAAGCGTATAAGAATTTCAACGTAGCTGGATGTAGAACGCATGGCTTAGGGGTCAGAGCGCTTGAACGGTTTTCAAGAGGCGCGGGTTCAAATCCCGCTGCGTTCAAATTTTTATACGTTTTTTAAATATGTCTTTTTTTATAAAAGCTATTTATTTTTAAAACAACCTCTTCATTTTAATAACTCGAATAATTTTAACAAACACACTTATGCCACTTTTGTTTTAACCGCTGTTCAAATTTTGTATTTACTATATATAATTCGATTATAAAATATAAGTTCATTAACAGTTTGATTCATAACGACTGCACGGTGCGTCTATGGGCGTTTTTAATCAATTCGAGAATGATGTACACGAGACGATATCGATTGTATCGACATGTTTATTAAGATTTTCATCTTGCTAACTATTTCACTTAGTGTTATTATTTTATTTTTGTTCCCGCATAATCAAAGAGAACCTACTGCCAAGACATTCCACCACCACCAATTTCCACCCGACATTAAGACATTGCGTGTTGAGTAGCGAAACTCAACGCCGTGCTTTGTATTACCAGGGCAAAGAAATATAAATATTTTAATCTAATCATTACTTCGAGAGGGAATCGAACTCACAAACAATCGCGCTTACTAATCGCGTCCCACTGCGTCACTATGACGTCAATTTAAAATTATCAGTCTTTTGTATTGCATTTGCAATTGTGTATGCAAAAATAATACATATATCAGTTTAGTCGGGCAAGTAGAGAGAGCTGCTCAAAATATAGAGTTAGTTTTTAACATTCCGCCCTAATTTAAGACTTTTTGTGTTGAGTGGCGGAATAGAACTCTGCGAAAGGGTTACTTACGTGATGCGTAAAGTATTTTTTAAAAATAATCGTTTTTTAGTGGTAACCAAATGCAGAACGACATGATAGTAGGCTTAAAATCTACATCTACGCCACGACGGTCTAATATAGTATGTTTCATAATAATTAACAAAAAATAGTTTCAATCATAAAAATAAAAAAAACATACAACAAACATTAAAACACATAAATTTTAAATAGTTAAAAGTATATAAAGTTAAAGTAGAAACACTTCCTTAGAAAAAGCCGGCACGCGCCTAGCGCACAGGAAACGGATACTTGTGATCGTAGAACAAATTCGTTTGCCAATGATTGCCTCTCGATTGATTGATGGATGTGGGGCTCAGTTTAGAATATTAGTAGCTACTAAGACTGCCACTGTCACGTTATAAATAAAAATACGGGAACTTCTATCTTACTATATATTTTTTAAGCTTTACGTTTCTTCCGTAAATAGCAGGATAGGTAAAAAGAATGTAGTGTTAAGTCCCTCCGCTCTCCGCTTTCGTGCGCTTTGGTAACTTATCAAGGTCACGCCTTTTCTAGAACGAAGAAATGTAAATAAGTTAGTATATATATTTTAAGCAGTTTTAAGTGTTATTCACACATTTAGGAAATTGAATAACATATTTTTAGAAAACGTTTAAAAAAAGCATAAAAATTTGAAAGCAACGGGATTTGAACCCGTGCCTCTTGGACTTGGACGCATGGCTTAGCGGTCAGAGCACTTGGACGGTTTCCAAGAGGTGCGAATTCGTATACCGCTGCGTTAAAAGTTTTACACGTCTTCTAAAATTATGTTTATAACTTAGTATGTGTAAATCTGATGTTTTATTATCAAATTTTGATACTTTTATACTACTAATGACAATATTAAACAATTAAAAATACTATACAAACAAATATCTTTGTTATGTTCTTTATACTAGAACCTAATGGCTTGCCATTAAATGACTTGTCATTTCGTACACCACTTTATAAACATTAAAAGATCAGATTAAACATTCCCCAGATTGAGATTGCATCATGTCAGTTAACTTGGCACATTTAATTTTGTCACGTTGGCATTTTATTATATTTGTCATATCATAGCGCTATTAAAGCAGCTTCACGCATTATCCCGCATAACACGATAGTGAGAGAGAACCTAGTGAATTGGAGAAATTGCGAGTACAGTGGCGAAACCAAATGCCACGCTTTGTCTTTAATACGATTGTTATAAATTCAAATCCAAAACGGAATTGACATTTAAAATAAAATTATTTCACCTACACGCGTAGAATGTGAAGACTAGAGTGATATGGTGCTAAATTATATATTTAAACTGTACTTAAATTCCCATTAAAAGTATTTGTAGAGTGTAATCAATGGAAACTTTGTAGCATTCTACGGAACCAGGAAGTAGGAATGTGGTGGGTAGATAGCGAAATAGCGTAAAATTGTTTTCCAAGAAGAACAACTTCATGTGTAACGACGCTATAATACATAACTTCCTAATAACTATGAGTACCATTACACTTTCCTTTAGCTTCCAAACCAATCGAGGTAAACGTGATTGGTTGCGAGTTCAATTCCCACTCACGGAAATTATATTTAAGTCATTTTCATTTCTTCGCTCTTCAAGCCAAAACGCGGCGTTGAGCTCCGCCACTCAACGCGCAATATATCGAATTTATGCGGAAAGCATAGAATGGAGTATTTTGACACTAGGTTCTCTCACAAAATCACAGTTAATCTTTTCATAATAATCATTTCATAAGTTTGTGTAATTACCATATATATAAAAAAATATAATCACTACAGAACACCTATATCCTCAACATATATCTATGAATAACAAATTGTATGTAGCGTATTTGTTCGTGTTCCGTCGAATCTCTATCTACATTAACATATAACGTGAAAACATAAAAACTATTAATCAGAAAGCAGAATAAATCACATGAATTACGTAATACGACCGTTGGCTTTTCTTAATTTCCACGCAGACATTAGGTGTGAGCGAGAAGGGGATAAAACAAAACCGCGAGCTTGGCAATGAGTGAGAGAAATAGAATGTAACAGTGAGTTCATGGTACATGCGCGCGCGCATCGCTACGCTGAAAGCTTCGATTATCTTCAGTTTTAACTCAAACGTTGAGGCGCGAGGACGTATAACCCCTAGTGTTTATTGAAAAAATAATCGATATCGTGTTAGCGGGAACTTAATCGTGGTTAGTGACTTTTTTGTGTGTGATCACCCTTATATTAGCTTCATTTAAGTGACTAAACCAGTGAAATTATTAGTACGCGGGAATTATTTTCGCTCCGATCTTGGTAAGTTTTGTGTTATTTTAGTGTATAATTAAATATAGAACGTCGGTGTATGAAAATATAATTAGTTTCATATAAAACATGAATCAGAGTTAGCTAGAAATGTACGAATTGTTCGCTTCGCTGGAAGCTGAAGAATTTGAAACACATGTGTAGTTTAGAGGGATGAATACTAGCATGTGTTTGTTACGTAGTTATTTAAAAAAAAAAATATTTTTTTTTTGAATTTATGAAGTAGTAAAGTTATATTATATTATGTTTATTTTAATCTTATAGCAATTTTAATTTTTTCTTAATATAGAGAAATAATATTATAAAATTATTGTTAATTTATATTTGTATTTGTAAATTGTATATTTTGTACGTACATTTATTATTACGAGGTTAGATTTTATGAAATCTTTCAAGAATTTTATAAAATAATTCTATTAAATATTTTTTTATTAGAAAGAAATATATATTTTTAAAACCTGAACAAGTGAATTAAAATTTTACGTCTAAAACGTTAAGAGATTTTTTAAAATTGTAACATTAGATCTCTCTTTGATCAATAATTAAACTAATTTTTTTTTGTTTCGTAAAGCAAAGTCCTTTAAGCAAAAAAAAAACAGTTTTACTTTTCCCGCGTAGCAGCTTAGTCTGAGGGCACTAGTGCCAAGACACTCTGTCCTCCACTTTGCGCCCGAATCCGAGACACCCCAACAGACAGTGTATTTGAATTTTGTCTTGCACCAGAGCGAAGAAATGAAAATAATTTAAATATAATCATTCCTCCGAGTGGGGATCGAACGACAACCATTCGCATTTGCAGTTAGACGTTGACTCTGCCACGATGGTTTCTTTATAATATTTTATTCCATTCAAAATAGTTTATTTAATTCTATGAACCTATTAAATGAATCTTTTAGTAATTAATATATATTATATATATTTTTCTAGTGGTCTTGAATTAAGAAGGAGAATCCTAGTGCCCAATGACTATATTCTCCACGTTCTTCTATTACTGATTTATCAGTTCAATTTATTATAAACTAGCGACCTGCCCGCGGCTTCGCCTGCGTAAACACGACACACACCACTAAACTGTTTAGTGATTTCGCCCGCACGCGTTCTCACTTAATCACAAATTTGGCTTACATTTATAATTTATGGTTTTAACTTTTTATTGATTTATGATCCTATTGAAATAAAATAAACACTAAATGTTAAGGAAAGCGTATCAAAATACTATTGTGAGCTGCATTTAAATCGGTTAAACCGTTTCTGAGGTTAGCATGAAAAAACGCACAGACAAACAGAAAAGATAATTAAAAATTTTTGCTTTGGATTCTATTACATTGATAAATACTTCCAATAATATTTCTTTTCATATATTTTCCATGTACTGACAGCGATCAATTACATTTTATTACATGTATAAATGAAGAATTTACATCATAACCTAACAATATTTTTAACATTTTAAAGTGTTATTCATACACTTAGGAATTGATTAACAATTTTTTTCAGAAAACGTATGTAATTTCATGTTTCCTAGGACACTTTCCAAGAGTTGAGTTCAAAACCTGCTGCATTCAAATTTTCATACGTTTTCTAAAAAATATGTACACCTAACAATATTTATAACTATCTAAGAAAACAATTATAATTTTATGTTATCAATCGAGTTCGATTTGTTGCAGTATACTACTATTTAAACTTACTTAAAGACACTCATATAATGAAAATAAAAAATAGAACTTGTTATAAACCGCCAGTAATTGTACAAAGTTCGTCTAATATTTTGAGGTTTATAACATGTATTCCGGGTAACGCAACAACTGGGTGACTATAAGTTTTTGTTACTTGAATATTTTGCAAATAGTTCAAAATTATACACATAAATCTTTATCAAACTGGTTATATCTATAAAAATCAAGCTTAGAATACCAAAAAATAACTGAAGAATGAAAGGACTTTTTATATTGATTGGTAATACCTAACGCCGTTTTTACCAAGTCCAAGAAAATACATCCATATATATATGAATCGACAACTATAGTCATTTAAAGATGTATAGCGAACAGCTATAGAATTTATATCACATTTCTGAGCTGAGGTTGTTAGCATGCATATGACTATATATTTTTGTTACTAATGGAATATTTTGCAAATATTTAAAAGTAATTGAGGCCGCAAATAGGACAGCGTCTCACTGTAAACGCGATTGGTTGTGGGTTCGATGCACACTTGACGGAAATATTATATATAAAACAAGACAAAGACAAAGTGCGACAAAACGCAATGTCCCGAATTCGTGCGGAAAGTGATAAATCGAGTGTCTGGACACTACGATTTCACCGACTACCTTATGCGGAAAAAAAAACTGTATATACAGTTAAAAATGCTAGAAAGAAAGAAGAAAGCTGTATATATAGTAAAGAAAACTGTATATATATTAAAAACATATATAAATATGTGTTTATTAACCTATCATTTTGATTTTAACCAAGCTTAGATCTAAGTCGAGCAGGGAATGATTTAAAATTGAAAGAATTTGTTGCAAAACACTACCGAAAACCCCCGCTTTAACCAATCTCTAAAAAAATATCTGTATTTTCACTTTATTTTTATCTAAAAAGGATTAAACCCTGTAACTACATCTATATAATATAGAATAGTAACAGAATTTATAATAGGCGATTAACGAAAGTACAAGGTCCGTGTATTATATATATTCGTATGGCGACCCAAGGCTGGGTTAAGGTTCTTAGCATGCATCCCGGGTAACGCAACACGTGGGTAACAATGTGTTTTGTCGCTAAATTAACAATGAATAGAATGAAGTATTGTTAGTACTAAAACGTTTATATTTTTTTTATCTCATGTATTTTGCGTAGTTGTGTATTGAGTGGTTAAAGCGAACGTCGTACTTAGCCTCAAATCAAAATTAAAATGGATCTATTTAAAGTATAAATATTCTGCCGGGGGATCGAACCCACATCCATCGACTGTATACATCTACAATAATGTCTAATTTTTATAAAATTCATTGTCTGTGATATACTCAGGTAATACTTAAATGGATAATAGATTTAATTAAATTTTAATTATATTATTTATGTAACAGTGCAATTATAAATCATATTCTTTACCTATTTTAACTAATTGCAAGAATTAGCGACAATTTCAGAAAAAATTACTTATGTATCTTTAAATCATAAAAAATAAACTTAACTTTCAAAAATTTAATACTTATTATGTACATAAATTGAAACCAAACCAAAAACAATGTAATATATATTAACAAAAAAAAACAAATTTAAAACAATTTTTATTATTATAGAATAAGTCTCTATACTTTTTTGTCTTCTACTATCCTTGCCCACCTAACGTGTGCCAAGCACGTGGTTGGACCCTCAGCAAAAAAACATAAGTTAACTATTGGTTAACTGACGTCTTCATTTATATTTATCTATTGTCTATTGTAATTGCTTAATTTCTACAAACTTATGTGACTTTTTGTACACATCTTTCGTATTTTGTACGATAACGTCCAGTCACTTTTAGTCCATTAGTAAGGAAACACATGTCAAGTAGGCAGAAATCGTATTCACATTATGTGAAATTAAAAAATAATTTTTAGAAAACGAATAAAAAGAGCATTCGACCCCGCGCCTCTTGAAAACCGAGTTCAAGAGACGCGGGTTCGAATCCCACTACGATAATAATTTATACGTTTTCGAAAAATAATTTTCAATTTGCTAATTAAAATATATGATCCACTTAGTTTCGCGTTTACCATAGGGACACATGGAGCCTGTACCCAATGCCCTCAGCTCCACGGGGCTCGCCGTACTCACCTACGGCCCTGAGTCGACCTGTCTAAAATGTGACAGCCACATCTCTGAAGGATATCTTCCTCCAAGTGGCACACTATTATCATTTATTTATTTATTACTATCATAGTTTACGGTAATTAGCTTATTTATATTATGTTTATCTGTTAATAAATTACACATACTGTACATAAATATAATACAAACTAATCGTGGCATATATGAACAGAAATAGTAGGTTAAATCTACTGGCAAAGAAGTCTACTAATTATATTATCTGTAATAAATATATTATTAGAGCTCTAATAAAAACTAATCGTGATAGTTACGGGTTCTAACTCGTTTAGAGGAAGATTTATAGCTTAGATTTGGTTTAACAAAATGCCGAATTTCGTTTTGTGGAAAATCCTGTAATTTTATTAGCTTATATCATCTAAATATATAAAAGGTACAAATTTATCATAATCATATAATTCAACAAAGTATGCGGGTAAAGCCGGTTGCGGGAAAAACCGGCGTCAGATTTAAGTGCTGATATAAAAATAAACAATTTTTTGCGGAGTTACAATTTCAGGCAGAGATAACCTAGTGTCAAGGCCCTCCGTTCTCCATTATCTGCCCGAATCCAAGATATTGCTTGTGGCAAAACTCAACGCCGCGCTTTCTCTTGTCACCAGAGTGGAGAAATGATAATAATTTAAATATAATCATTTCCCCTAGCGGGAATCGAACCCCCAACCATAGCGCATCACATCAGATCTATTGTTTATATAAATAAACGAAACTTACTGTTTTCTATAAAAATGGTAGTTTATATAAATCATCGTAACTACTTTATCAACTCCCTCGGTCATTAGAAATGATCAAAGAGATTTACGGAAATAAAGCGCCAGAAAAAGCGAAAAATATTTTCAAAGTTCCGGGTAAAAATGACTATAAACCCAGTTTGTTTTTAACCTACATATGCGCGTGTATCGAAAGCTGAATCAATGGACGCCATTGATAAAGTGCGAATAAAACTGCACGTTATGAAATTAATAGTACTGTGGCGCAATGTAAACAAAACTGATGCTTCACAATGAGTGTAACTTTAAATATCCTTCATTTGGTAGAAATTTACATAAAATATTTGTAATACACTATTGTTACTATCGTTTTTAAAAGTAGTAAATGCTTCTTATCGTTTTTAAAAGTAGTAAATGCTTCTTATCGTTTTTAAAAGTAATAAATTTCGTTAGAAAATGGATTTTGGTTAAAACGCAAGTGACGCAATTTCGTATAATTTAATTCCTCTGTCGACGGAAGACAATTGAAGCCAATATAAAATAAAATAAATCAGTATTCCTAGACTTTTATTTTAGCTTCACGCTTTTTCTGCATAACAGGGTAGTCAGAGAGAACCTAGTGTCAAGACTCCGTTCTCCACTTTTCGCCCGAATACGATACATTGCGTGTTGAGTGGAAAACTACAATGCAGCGCTTTCTCTCGATCTCCACTATAGTTGTCGAGAAAAGAAAAGTAAATTATGATCATTGATCTGAGTGAAAATCGAATCCATAACCAACCACGATTACAGATAGACACTGACCCACTGCGTCACGATGGCCTATAATTTTAATACATTTAATAATAATATAAAAAGGAATAGTATAGTTTCTTTTTCATATTTTTAAACATTACTTATTATAATATATTAAAAATAACTGTTTATAATTATATTGAAATTATAATGAAATAGCTTAGAGCAATAATTTTAAATTTATATAGACAAACACCATAACCGTAAAACGTTTACATTAATATTTAATTATATTTTGATTTTTAATACTTGCTTTTAGTAATTTGTGCGACTAGAAGCAAACGACGTACGTCTAATGAATGGACTTGCCAAACCACGAATGACGCTTTGTGAGAAATTCGAAGAAAATCAACTATTATTATGCTTTACGATATAATAGCCTGTAAAAATTGTTATACACTTTCGATATTAAGGCTAAGATATAGCCTAAGATATTACTAACCGACGATATTTATATATAATTATTAATATTACCGACCAGACCAATTTTGATAATTCTTTATCAACTTGAAAATATATAAAAATTCTAACCCTAAGGTAGAAAAATGGCTTTATTTCTTGATATTTCTTAATTAAAATGTTATTATTTTAAGATTTTTTAAAAAATACGTTATATATAACATGGGTTACTAGCTTCTCTTATTCTAATTTTGCAACTCAGAGAAACGTTGTATATGAATTTTCAAGATTTATTCTTCTGCTAATGGACGTTTGATACATATTGACATACGAGGTACATTATTTAAAACTTAATCCTAAGCTTTTATATAAAAAAGAGAAAAGAAATGAATTGTAGTTTATTGTAATTTAGTTATTTTTTATTTATATGTAAACTATCTACCACATGTATCAAGTGAGGCCGTCGTGGGACGGTGGGGGCTAAACCCTGTTTGGTTGTGGGTCCGATCCCCATTCGAAGGTATTTAAATTATTTTAATTTTCGCAATCTGATCAGCCACTCAACACGCAATGTATATAACGGATGTAGAGAATGTCTAGTGTGACTTTAAGTTCTCTCTGACTACTCTAATAAGAGAAAATGTGAAGCTGTTTTTGTGTATAAACAACAAATATAACATTTTTAAATAGAAATGTTTTAATAATCCATATCACTAATGGCTTTCTTACGACTGCTTTTTGCGAAACATTAAACAAAATGTAAATAGATCGCCTGATGTTGAATATGACGCATTATAATAAAAACATTTATCTGAATATTCGCCTACATTCAGCGCGAAAAGTTTAAGGAAAATTCATAAATAATACATAATGGGTGTATGGATGGGACGAAATTGTCGCATAGCGACATATTCCGTTCGTCAAGCTCGTTTGCATGGACGATGAATTATTTAAAAATATTAGTATAATTTATAAAAAAAAAATATTATTATCAAAAAAAACAATTTTAAATATATAAAATTGTTATTTCCATAGAGGCCACCGTGGCGATTGCTACTAGTAACCGGGGTAATGATTTGAGCGCGGCGTTGAGCTCCGCCACTCAACATACAATATCTCGGATTCGGCGAAAGTGGAGAACGGAGTGTTTTGACACTAGGTTCTCTCTGACTGCCCTGCTGACTGCTGCATAAAGATTTGAACTAAAAAAAACACGCTTTAAAGTATTTCTGCTCGTCTTGGCCAGAATAAGAAAGTACATGCTACCAAAATATTGTACTGTAACCGGAGACGGGTGCAAATTTTCGAATCAAATCGAATAGTATGAAGTGGGTGAAAAGACCATTACAATTTTTAACATTTTTTAAAGTGTTATTCGCACACTTAAGAAATTGAAAAATACATATTTAGAAAACTTATAACATTTGAACGCAGCAGGATTTGAACCCGCGCCTCTTGAAGACCGTTGCTAGCTTGAACGATTTTTAAGAGGCGCGGGTTCATATCCCGCTGCGTTAAAATTTTTATACGTTTTCTAAATATGTATAGCATTACAAGATTTTCTTATATTCATAGATAATGAAGGTGAAGGTCATGAAAGCTTGTAACTTTATTTTTGTTAAACCTTAGTTCTCGAATTTCAGTTTGTTTTGCAATTACCGATTTCAGATACACGTACCTATATATGTAGAGTGAATACTAACTTGATTCAAACGAAATACACAAATATCTTGAACAAAAATAATCTATTAACAAAAAATAAATTTACATTACACGTATATCTCTTAGATTAAATGGAAAGTTTAATGAAAACCATTAATTATGTTAACGAATGAATCTTCTAGAATCAATAACACTAGATAAGATTGGAATCTGTGAAGACTACTCTCTTAGCCATTTCAAACTCAGTATTTTGCCTTCCACAGTACTAAGCGGTTAATTAAAGTAAAATGCAAATAAATATGGTACCTACGTCCTTTGTAATAAGAACCGACGTATTAATTAAGCTTAAACTATTAAGAGAAGACTAGAGGCGCTATTTTCGCAGCAACTATTTTTGTTCTAAGGAATTAATGATTTATTTATAAAGTAAGTATCTACTTGTGGGAAAATGGCCGCAAAACTCACGGAATGCAGGAATGTGCGTAGTGATTGATCGTGACAATATATTTGTTTTCTTGTACACATTATGAGATAAACTCTTTGATATAATTGCGGAAATATAACTAATGGACAGACAGGCATACTGATGTTACTTGAACAATAACTTTAAAGTTATAGTAATCAGCCTACGGTTTTAGCAAAGATAAGGCAATCGTGGCCCAGTAGCTGTAAACGCGGGGAGGCGGTTGAGGATTCGATACCCACTTTGGGAATGAATATATTAAAATTATTTTCATTGCTCCGATCTTATGAGAACACGTCACGTGCATCCGCTCAACACGTGCATTCACGCTAAAAGCGGAAACCGGAGTGTCTTGACACTAGGTCCTCTCTGCCTTCCGTGCTATGCGGAAAAAAGCGTGTATATATATCTATTTTTAGTTTTAATTTCTTTATAATAGTTATTTATTGATGTCTGTAATTTTAACTGACAACCATTATATTTAATACTCTACTTACTTCCTTTATACGGGTTTATAAGTACTAGAAGACCTTTTTGCGCGTAAAATACGCGTTGCCTTAGCAAAGTATATGTCACTTTGTAGATAAGTATTTGTGAAACTCATGGTTGTGTATATTATTTAATTTATTGTTTTATGGTGCACTTTTCCTTCATGTAAAGTATATTATATGTTTGCCAAATTAGGAAGTACCCCTCTGTTTCTATAGTTTTATTTTAAATTTATTTATGTACCACATAACAAAATATATAGTAAATTAAAAAAAAAAATGTGTAGAAAGATTGACTTATCTCTAAAAGATATCTTTACTAAACCCTTGAATGAGAGAAAGTTTGAGGTGAACAGAAGTGATTCGTCTACAGTACTTATACTATGTAATTAATATATAATATAATAAATCTGATTTTCCTTTACGTATTAGTGTAATGAATTAATGATGGTATTCCATACGTGTTTATATTAATATTATAAGGGGAACCTTAATTTATTAAATAATATGAAAATTAGCATATAAATCATATTTCCCATCACACGTAAAGTTATAATGAGTCCTTCAAGTTGTAAGTTCTATGAGTTTCCTTGAATTTTAATGCGACCACATACACATGAGCTTTGCCTAATTTATATGTATTGTTGATATATACGTATAATATAATATTCTATGTACGTTTCAGACTTGGTGTGCATAATAAACTAGAAATTATGGTTATTTTAGGCTCCATAGTAATAGATGAAATACATAGCTACTTATAATTTATTTTATCCACTATATTTTATATGTTTTGAGTTCCTAGTTAGTTTTATACAGATCTTTATCCCTTTTTTGAATAGTCAAATAAGCTTGGTATATTGAAAATATGTGAAATTAAATATTCATTGTGTAATTATAAAATCTGAATTATGCATTCTAACATTATTGTTTTATTGACTTTGTTGAGATTTCTGAAGTAAATTATATTTATATGCATTTTTTCAAAGGTAGCAACAGATCTAATAAATTACACTGTATTTAGAGCGAGAAATACTTTTATTATAAGTTGGCCTACTAACGGCAGTGTTGCCAGGTTTATACGATATGGACAAAATACCTTAAAAAGCTGCCTCTATCTCCACCTTAAAGGCCAGCAACGCACTTGTAGCTCCTCTGGTGTTACACAGGAATTAAAACTAGTTTTTTCTGAATTGTCTTATATGTTTTTTTTTAAATAGAATTCAACCCAATACATTTTTAGTACAACGAAACGTTTTGCAATTACATCACGAATTAAACGAATCGTCGTATAACTTTTATTTCTATGACATTTGTATGCAAAGCTGCACAAATATTGATGACATCATATTATAAGGAGTAATGTACTAGCTTATATCGCTTGAGAAAATATTTGTGTATAGATTTTGAATTCGTAATTCATTATTTTTTGCAACAAATTAAGGAGTTTTAGAATTTGAAATTATTTTCTTTGATTTTCAAATTTATCCTTTATATAGAATGAAAAGTAACGAAGCACAGTGGTTCAGCGTCTGACTATAAACGCAATGGTTGGGGGTTCGATTCTCACTCGGGAGACTACGGAATTTGTCAAATTATGCGGAAAGTGGAGAAAGAGTGTTTCGAAATTTCGGAATGTTTATAAGAAAAATTTAAATATATTTCTAAGCAGGAAGTTTAGGGTGGACCTGTGTGATAAGTTCTAATCTCTCTCTACCTACACGAACGTCTACATGTCTAAGACAATACTTAGAGTTGATTAAAATATTAGTTAATTTTATTTTTCGCGAATATAATTTGTTGCACTCATATAAATTATGCAGTTACTAAAATATCTTAAGAAAAATCACTTATTTCCTTACATTTGCTTAAATTGTACAGGATTAGTATTTGATATAATTCATAATATAAATAATCGTCATATGCAAAACTCTTATTCTACAGACTTTTACATATAGTTAATATTCTTATCGCAGCAGACAAGCTAAATTCTAAGAGCCTCGTTGTTCACTAGCATAAGAATACTTATTTTATAAAATCCTGGAAGATATTAAAATGTAAATTATTATATGAAGTCACTATTATGATAAAAAATTAAAGCAGCTCCACGCCTTTCCCACAAAGACAAACACTTAATAGCAAGACAATAAGTTCTCTTTGAGACATTGCGTATTGACTGGCGGACCTCAACACCGCGGTAAATGAAAATAAATAAAAGATAAACGTTCTTCCAAAGGGGAATCGAACCCTAAAAAAATATTGCGTTTCAATAATGATTTCAAATGTAATGTTTAAAAGGATTCATAGAGAACAGAATGATTTGCTATTATTTTGTTGATAGTCAAAAATTGGAGTAAAAATTGTCAAGAATTAAACGTAAAGTAATAATTGAACTAAACTGATCAAAGACATTGTGATATAATATTTTTTTCTCACACTTAGAATATTAAAAACATTTGATTTTATTTTACCTGTCTACTTATTTGTAGAATAATCATAAGTCTGGTTTCCATTTGTAAGTTAAAATCAAAATCACCCTTTCACATGTCATATGGGGACATAAATCCACAACTATTACGCACAAAATATGTTCGCAATACTCCAAACTGTACCATAACAGTGCCAATAAATATATAACCATTTCTTATCAAAGTTCATTAAACAATACAATAAAATAAATAGTTTGATATAAGATCGAAGACGAGGTCGACTTAGTTCATACATCCGCCAATACACCATCGCTTCCTTTACGATAGGATATCATTGTTCGTGTCAAACGGTCGCATGATTGACGTACTCAGTGTGCTATGTCCTTAAGCTGGATTGATAAATTGAGTACTTTCCTTTATAAAATCTTTATTGTTAAAGATAATTACAATTATAAATAATAACAAATAAGTTAAAAAAATATTTTAGAACGAACGCCTTTAATGTTATTTTCATGTCCGACCGAAACAGGTCCTTCAGCTCTGGTCACAGATTCGGCCGAAACTGAAACAGAACTTTTAGTCGATCGCTAGTCAAAATAGCAAGATTTTCTTACATGATTAGATATATTTAGTATAATTCATAACCCATAAAGTACAAATAACATATTTAAAAATGAAAAAGAAAATAATAATATTACTGTTTAAGAAAGTATTAGACAGTAAGACAAAGTAAGGTATTGGTTTTTAATTGCATTCAAATTTGTAAGTAAAAGAAATAGAAAAAGTAATCTTGTCTTATTAATCACTGTACACTTTACTTTGTTTAGCTTCACACGTCTCAAGCATATACAATAGTTGGCCGAAAGAATTTAATTCTACATAGCCATTTCACAATTTTCGACCAATTTTAAAGAAATTTCATTACGGAACCCAAAGCCGCGTTTCATCTAACACAATATTTATCCTAGTAATCCACTCACATTGTAACTTAGTACATTCACTTCTAGAAAGCATTCCAAGTCATCAAATAGGATGACCACTAAATAACCGCATTGCTATTATACACTTTAAAACTAATGACGGCCTTTTAGATAATATCCTAAAGCTTTTGAAGTTTCAACAAAAGGGCGAGGGAAGACGCCGACAAAGGTACCTTACGTAAAGGAAGTGTGTACGCTCTGTAATTTTTAAGTGAAGGACGAATCGCTTATAGACTGGTAATTTATTTTATTTTACTATTTCTTATTTTAAAGTTATATTGAGAATTTAATAGAGGCTAATCTAGGCTGGCACGGTGGAACAGCGTCTGAATGTAAACTGTTGTAGGTTCGATTCTCACTGAGAGGAATAATTATTATTTTCATTTAGGTAAAGCGCGGCGTTGAGCTCCGCCATCAGTCTTAATACCTAGTAGGAAGCGGAGAACTAAGTGGCATAAATAAAAAAGTGTTCCTTCATACATTAGCTAACTTAAGTTCTAAGAATTAAAATAGGTCATAGCTGCTGTCATTTAACTAGAATGCAATTAGTGTTAAATACTTCTAAATAATCATAGTTGAATGAGTATAAGAATTTTATAATTATCATATGATACATTCAAATAATTTACAAGCTTTTATTATATCGGTATATTTTATATATAGATTCCACATACAATTTAAAGAAAACACAAAGTTCTTTTGTATATTAGTTTTTCATTTCGTCGGATGACATAAACCGTAGTAATTAAATTAATATTTGTTCGATAGTAGGTAATCAATTTAGTTTATGAGCTTCGTAGTAGTATAGAGAACCTAATGTCAAGACACACTGTTCTCCAATTTTTGCCCGAATTGCATATTGAGTAGTGGAACTCAACGCCGTACTTTTAGGCGCCATAGGTACTAGAGTGGAAAAATATATTTAAATATAATCATTCCCCCTAGTGGGAATCGAATCCAAAAACGCTGCTCGCCTTTACGATGAACTTCAGGTTTTTTTTCTTATTTTTTAACATTTTTGCGGATTAATTTAGATTGATAAATGAAGCCATTGTGATTCAATTGAACAGTGTTTTATAGTAAACCCGGTTGTCAATCGATCTTTGATTAGATCCCTATTTGTGAGTTCATGCGTTTAAAGTATTCCATTTCCCTGCACTGTTAAGTTGTAAAAGTAAATCCTGAGGTTGAGTTCCGACACTCAACACACAATGCTTCGAATTCGAGTTGAAAGCGGAGAACGCAGTGTCTTAAGACTTTTCTAATAGGTTTTCTCTGCCTACCGTGCTAAAGCTTGTCGTATAGTAAAATCAAGCTCAACGGTTATAATTTATAAACGAATGAGTCTCGCTTGCTTTTTAACTGTAAGAAATATACCATTAAATCCCTAAAAAAATATATTAATTAATATTAAACCAATGTTCCACCAAACGAAAACAAACACACGGTAATTCAATAAAACAAAAACGGTCAGTGATTGCTTCAAATCACATGAGTGGAACATTATCTTCGATTGTCCAACGACGATAAATATTACGAACAACGAAACGAAACGAAATATACAATAGTTTTCAAACAATAATGAACCTACTTACCTAAATTTAAAGTTTACTTTCCTTTAACTTTGAAACACCATGCTTGTCTAAAAATGTCAAATTAAAATACATGTTATTTCTTGGCATTTAGAGCTGATTTTTCAATGGCCATAAGTCACGTGAAGTGTCGTTAACGTCCCGATGTACGCATGAGACGCAATAAATTTCAATTAATGCCGCCGACAGGCCTGTATTGTCTTACAAAGAGATTTGGCTATGATTTCTTTTGGTCGTGCGAACTTTTTCCTTCATTCATTAGTAGGAGTTATTCATATTATTAATTTATCAAATAAATTTTATTTATGAGTCCATTTTTGATTATTTATTGGCCATTTCGCTTTGATACTGCGTATAGGCGTGGCTTGTTTGTACTATCACATTATACATGACATATGTTTGTCAAGACATAAGTCTTGCCGAGATTCCTACATTTTTGCATTTAGCTATTTCCATTTAATCTACATGACGTGTAAAATTCTTGATTATAAAATGAAAATTGGGAAGAAAACATTGTATTTAATGTCATCATTTCCTTAAATGTACCAGAAGCCGTTGTGGCGCAGTGTGACTGCGTCTGACTGTAAAAGCGATTGGTTGTGGATTGATTCTCACTCGGGGCAATGATCATATTTAAAATATTAACCGTTCAAGCGCTTTGACCGCTAAGCTATGCGTTCTACATCCAGCTACGTCGAAATTCTCAGACTCTCAGAGAGGCAGAGCGCTTGAACGGTTTTAAAGAGGCGCGGGTTCATATACCGCTGCGTTCAAAGTTTTTATAAAAAATTCTAAAGACATATTTTTTTTTAAATGTTTCCACGAAAGCACGTGCAAAGTCGGGTCGTCAGTTAGTTAATATCATTTAAAATATCACGATTCCATGAAATCGCATCCTTTATCGACGTTATTAGGATTCAATGCAGTCTAATGTTATATCAATCGTGCAGCGGTCGTTCTCATCGCATTTGCAAACAAATAACTCATTAATTTACTATTCATCTTTTGCTTTTTATTTGCCGATCTTTTTTTTTGCGCAATTTATTCGATTTATTTCTTTATTATAGAGCCCATCGTGGCACAGTGGCAGTGCCTGACTACAAGCGCGATTGGTTGTGGGTTCAATCCCTAGTATGGAATGATGTAATTAAAATTATTTTCATTATTCGGTCTGGTAAGACAAAGCGCTGTGTTGAGTTCCGCTTCTCAAAACGCACTTTCCTGAGCTTAGACGGAAAGTGGAGTTTGAAGTGTCATGACAGTAGGTTCTCTCTGACTGAAACTGCTTATTTATTATATAATTTACCAGCTACCGCACGCGTTTCACGTTTGTTACCAATAATTTGCAAAATTGGATACAAACTTGCGAGAACCTTTGGACTTCCCTAGTTCAGCCCTGTTACAAAAGCCATTCTTAGCTTCATAGCAACTATATTGTAACTCCCTGGAAAATTTCATCTTTGGGCGTCAAGCGGTTTACGATGTCATATGATAAGTGACTTTTAGCTTTAATAATATATACATTCCTTTTATTTTTTCATACATATGATTTATAGAACACATTTCGAATAATAAGTAATTTAAGATCCACGTCGCATCATATTGTCAACAAATCTAACGTACAAAAGTATAAAATAACGTTTTACAGTACATTGCCGCGTAAATGATCAATAAGCTGTCTTGTTTGTATTGTAAATGGTTATTGAATTGTAAACTACGTAATAAAACGAAGTGCGGAATTGCATTGAATGTAAAATAAGTATTAGTAAGTATAAGAGAAAAATGTAAATTAATATTTGTTTAGCTTCAAACATTCGCCATTTAGTAGGGTAAGGAACACAGAAAGAACTGAATGTTGACGTTCTATTATTTACGATCAAATTCGGAGTATTGCGTGTTAAGTTTCGATATCGTAGCGCTGTGGGATAGTGATCCCACAGCGCTACGATAGCCTCTAAATTAAAAATAATAGAAAATAAAAAAAATATATAAAAATATTTATATAAAAATTGTATGTGTTTAAGCTATTTTAGCGAATTATTAAGTTAATAAACGATGTAAGATTTATGAAATAGAAAATGTTTTGCTTACTAAGACATATACCCCATAACATACCATGAATTTGATTTTTATCCCTTATTAAAGTAATTTGGATATTGCTTCATGGTGCCAATACAGCAACAACAATAGAGCTATATAAAATAAAGTACAGTCGGATATTACATCTATTACTCAATAGAATATTCAAATTTTACATATTTACTCTTGACATTTTGATTAGTATTTTCATCAGAAATCGTTCTCACTTCCTTGTGCGTGTCGTGCATTTTACACAGTGTCTTATATCCTTTTCTTTCTTGGGGGTTGGTTGGTATGTATGAGCGAGATAGAGAAATGTCTACTTGTCGATCATCTTTATTCGTGGTAGCTATATTATAGCTTCCGGTTGTGTTAAGTCATTGACTCAAGAAATGGTGAATTACTTTGGTCCTCGATTATGTAACAGTTTCAATATATTTAAATTTATCTGTTATTTAGATTTTAGGATGCTATTTTGAAATTATGCATAAAATATTTTAATGTAATTTTTGTATGCATTTTTTTGGTTTTGCTCGATCACCATAGGCACGTGCTTTATACTATTTTTACAATTTTAATTGCTTTAACCTTTTACTTTAACTTTGACCTCTGGCTTTTTTTCGTATAGATAAGGCAAAGGAGCGTAATTTCACCATATGGATATTTATTTAGATATGCATACGTAGGTAAGTATGTCACTATTACAAATGCGTCATTCGGAGAACTTAGAAATTGATTCGAATAGTACGACGCTACACTTTTGCAATTTTTCTTATTACACGACCGTTATATTGAGCGTACTAAAGTAGAACTGCATTAATTGAAGTTAATATAAATTATATACCTTATATTGTTTTTGAGCTCCATTTTTTAAGATTTTTTTAATTATTATTAAAATATGTATATATATATATATATATATACACAATATAGCAGCGAGAGCAAAGTGTCCAGACACTCTGTTCTTAATTTTTAATATAAATAACGTATGCGAAATAACTATTGGAGAATCACCTTAACGTGACAACGTAAACGCAATGGTCGTGGGTTCAATCTCACTCGAGAAAACGATTAAAATTATTTACATTTCTTTGCTCTGGTAAGGCGCACTTCGTCTTCAAAGTGCAAACGTTTATCCGCTCAATACGCAATGTCTCTAATAAAAGTGAAAAGTGGATATCGGAATGTTTTAACACAATTTTTTCGTATTTTTTCTTTTCTATCACGTTTTTTTAATAACATATAAAAAAAAATGCCATAAGTACACAAGAAATCCTTAAATAGCATCTAATATAAATAGATTATATATAAACCGTAGCTTGACAGTGTCATGCCTTATTTTAGTTCTAGGATGCAAGAGGCGTGGTGAAAATATTAATTTAGATGCTCATGTGCCGTTAACATACCGTTAATACGCGCATTGTTCGATTATTAATTAATGAAGTTTCTTTGTTTAATTGTTAATATTAATTAAAATATTTGGAAACATGTTATTACTTATTATTAGATAAATAAGAGGCGTTCCGCCAGCCATCTAGCAATGTGTTGGATCCAAGCGGAAAGTGGAGAACGGAGTGTCTTGACACTAGGTTCTCTGCTGAAGCTGTAAAAATGTCCTTAATTGTGTTCACTAGTCTACGTTTGCGTGAACTTTATGATATTTGCCATGCTAATTTTATTTCTGCCCCTCGTAGATTTTGTAAGTAAAATTTGAAATCTCTCTTTGGCTAAAAAATAGTTAATACAATAATATAATGAAATAAATTTGAAATACTATTTACAATACCGACTTAACATACAAATCTATATATACAAATTGCTTATCGGACATTTCCCAAGCAACTCACGTCAATTTCAAGAACTTGTAACTATGGAACTATGAATACAAAATTAGACCCCACAGATTCAAAAGCTATAAACCAACTCTATATCTGTTTACAACTGAAGCTTAATATTAAAACTATTTTACGTTTATTTACCTATTACTAATACATTTTATGTATGTTACGCGAAAATCAAAAAACTTGAAAAATATATTTACAAAAACGTATAAAAATTGTGAACACAGCGGGATTCGAACCCGCGCCTCTTGGAAACCGTCCAACGCTTGTCCACGCTCGTCCGGAGGTTCGCTTGTGGACGTGGGGCGTGAGTTCAAAAGGTTTATATGTTTTTTAAATATGTTTTTCAATTTCCTAAGTGTGTGATAAAGTGTTAACTTTAAAAAAAATTTACAAATACCAAATAACTTATTATTCTGACAAGTTACAATTCCATGTAAAATTTCAAAATGTACATACAAATGTTTGTTGTAAGTATGTCCGAAGTTAGTCTAAAGTAGCCGAACCATAACTTTCACTATAATTTGCTTACTACTTGTGGATTCCGGACACTATTCAGTAACCGTTCGATTAACGAAAGAATTCTGTCACGACATGTTATAAGAATTCAACGCGATCGATAGGAATTCTAATTTTGTCCCATTTATTTTGTATACACGGTGTTTACATCAAATAGAAATTGGTACTATCAAAGCGAAAAAAAAACCATTTCACACCTAAGCAGGCTTAATTATAATAGTAATAAAGAAACTATTATCAAAACACTACTACACTACTTTCGACCCTAAATTAACTGTAACTTCTTACTAAAGTTGAGAATTAAAAATAACTTAATTATAATCATTTCGCCGAGTCAGGAACGATGATTTAATTTTTTTTTTATAGAAACATATTTAAACAGCTTTCTCTTTCTCCCCAAACGCACAGAACTTGAATACTTCACATCATATCTATCACCATCTAACAAATTGCTTACAATGAGGTGTTAAACATCGCACCCTTCATTGTCCAGGAGATAGTATCTAGGACCAGGTTGCTTGTCATTCACTTCAGACATCAGGATAGACGCAAGTTGAATCCAGAATAAGGCCGTCTTCTTAGAATGTCTTTGTTGAAAAATGTGTCGATATGCGTAAAGTATTTGTAAGACGAGGGTCGCATCTCAAATGGGTGATTTTTTGTAAAATTTCGGTTATTTTGACATCGTTGTGACTAAATAGTTTATTGATAGTCAAGAGGTTTTTTGGATTTTACATCCGTAGCGTCTTGTTGAATAAAACTTAAGTTAAACTGGATTTTGAGAATAAAACGAATAATACGTTTGTGTTGTTCTGTTTTTTACACATTACACGCAGCTTCAGCAAAAGTTCATATATTTCGTATCTAAGGGATCATTGCCTATTTAGTTACAAAAAAAGCAAGAAAATCTAGATATTGTAACTTCCTAATCAGATTCGAAGTGCATCTTTCTCATTATATTCGCATTAGGTCAGGCACTTCTAGAATTATATATGACATAGATATCGCTATTTACTTATATTTTTGTAAAAGAAATTAAATATTGATTCAAGCAGGCTGTGCCGAGAGAAACTTACATTACATTACGTTCTTCGCTTTATGCTCGAATTGGATATATTGCGTGTTGAAAGGCGTAACTCAACGCTGCGCTTTACCGTACCTGAGCAGATAAATAAACATAATTTAAAATATAATAGTTTCCCCGAATGAAGATCGAAGTCACAACCATTATTTGAAAGGCAGAAGTAGTCTCACTGCGACACCATGGAATTAATATTAAAAGTGTAGTTATAAAAGTATTTTAACATATTTTAAAGTGTTACACACACTTAGGAAAGGGAAAAAGATATTTTGCAATGTCTTACAGTGGCTTAGTGGTCAGAGCGCTTCGACGGTTTCCAAGAGACGCGGGTTCGAATCCCGCTGCGTTCAATATTTTCTAAAAATATGTTTTTATAAAAGTATTCTAGAAATTGATGTTATAAACAAATCAAATCAATTTTTAAACGTTATATTTAACAGTCCTCTTAAAAACAAGAGGGTAACCAAAGTAAAGTAACCACTAAACTAAAGTAGTCAATAGTTCATTTAAAAATAAACTCGTATACATGTATCTATCAACTTCAAGTGCTCTTCTGTTAACCAATCTATGTAGTAGTGGTTAGGGAAGGGGACTTACGACTTACGCTACATTAAGATTAATACACGAGTTTTATGTAAACTTGTTTGTTTTTTATTTCTATAGTTTCGTGTATTTTTTAGTTTAAAGAATATTTATATACTTGAAATATTTGTAACACATTTTTTGTAAATTATCATTATTTTAAGTAATAATAGTTTTTGAATATTTTAACCTAATAGATACCCGATAGAGAACTAAGGACATATACATACACAAGGTCTTAGGATTTTTTTAATATATATTTTTTTACCGTCGTGGGTCTTTCTTTGTCTACTGCACTTTGTGGAATAGAAATAAGTTAAGCGAATTAGCGTAATTAAATGTAAAACTAAGCATACCTATCAAAAAGCCATGACTAACTTATTCTTATGTAAATATGATTATGCGTATAAAATTCAAACCGCTAACTATCGTAAGCAGTAAAAATTCATATTTCTAAAAGCACAATAAGTGATGTTACAGAAAACTTCACAACTAAAATGCTATAGTCTAAACATCCTCCTCTTGAGTATAGAGTCGCAAAAAGTAGGGCAAATCTGACAGTTTTAATAGAGTAATACGAAAAATTTACCAGACGCAGGTAAATAATAGACTTATGAAAGTGCAATGATCTTGTTGGAAAGGGGTTAGCTAAGATTAATATCGATTTACCAGTAAATCTTAAGATTTACCAACTTTAATGGTAAAAGTGGGAAGTGAGGCCATCGTGGCGCAGTGGTATGGCGTCTGACTGTAAACGCGATTAATTGAGGGTTCGATTTCCATTTGGAGGAATGATTATATTTAAGTTAATTTCTCCGCTCTATTACCTAAGATAAAGCGCGGCGAAAAATTCCACCACTCAATACGCAATGTCTTGATTTCGGGCGGAAAGTAGAGAAGGAAGTCTTCACACAAATTTTTCTCCCACTACTCTGCTATGCACGGAAAAGGATGGAGCTTAAAAAAATTGTAAAAGTCATTTTTATAAACATTTTATATTGTCTTAGAAATTAATTTTAACTTTTATTGAGATATAAGTTCAAAATGAATAAAGATCAAAGAACAGTTGGTAAATGTTAAGGTCGGTGTGTAATGGGGTCGTGGGCGGCGGTAATCACTTACCATCAGGTGACCCGAACTCTCGTTTGCCTTGTCTATAGAATAAAAAAAAAGTGTTATGTTTTACCGTAGTTTGACCTTTTACAGTAACCTATAGAATGTATTGCTTTTTAAGGTTTCTCACTTTCATGAAAAAAGAGACAAACCTAATAGAATCACTGTTGTCCGTCTGTCTGTTGGTCCGTCTCGTTAATACTACTAGCACTTGACTGATACTTTGTTTTTTTACGCCACAAACTAATTGAAGAGTTTATTATAGTTTTGACATATTCATAAGGCTCTTAGATTTTATTATAGGCACATAATATACACTATGACATACAGTTTTATAAAACGTATAATTTTTTTGTAATCAACGGGTTTCGAGCCCGCGCCTCTTGAAAACCGTCCAAGCACTCTGACCGCTAAGTCGTTGAACGGCGGGTTCGAATCCTTAATTTATTTATATATTTATATTTTTCAAAAATGTATTACATGTATAAATATATAAATGTATATCCTAAGTGTGTGAATAACACTTTAAAAATGTTTAAACACTATAATATTATGTCATTCCGTATTTAACTTTCCGCCTTTTTTCAGACATTATATTATAAATAAACATAACTTGTATTACATTTTCACCTTCTAACATCCACATCTTATAAATTCAATTAGTTTTAGAAGTCATTATTTAGTCAGTTATTACTTCTATCCAATGATTTCCATAGAATTCACGAGAAAAAACCGCTTAAACTTAACATAAAGCTTAACATAAAAGCTTTCTCTCAAGTAGCTTTTGAATCTACAACCATTAATAGCGTTTGGTTAAATAAGTAAATCTAAACGAAGATAGTTTTTTTTGTCCTTTTAATATATGCGAATTGACATATGTTATTCATGTGCTCGTGCGACTCGGTTAGTGTTGTGGTTTATAATTATACCGCAAATAAACAAGTCGTGCATACAATTTTTTGTATACATAATTTTATAATATTATATAAATTTAACTTCTAGTTTTTTGCCTTATATAAAACTAGATGCCATCAAGGTGTAATGGGCCACCGTCTGAATGCAAGCGCGATTTATTTAAGTTATTTATTATACAAAAAAAAAATTAAGAAAAAGAATATTTCACAGTCGTACAAGACTGTTCATACAGTTTGATTGTAGGATCAGTTGAGTCTCTTAATTTAATATTTTAAGCAGTCGATATTTTTTGACTTTTATTATAAATATTTTGAAAATTGATTGTGGGTTCGGTCCCCATTCGATGGACTGATTTATTATTGTTATTTTTTTTTTTGTTATTTCGTATGCGTATTCTCACTACCCTGCTATGCATAAAAAGCGTAAAGCTACAAAAAAAATGGATATTGGAAACGAACTAGTACTATGTAGGTTGATCTCATATTCAAACTAGATAACTAATACCTGCATATATTGATAATTATAATGCAATGAAACTACATAAGGATTTAATTTCCGCTGAATTTAATTTCCGCCGAGAACGGACTGTCACGTCGAAATAAAGCATGAAGCTTTTATTATCTAAGTATAGTACTTATTAATGCGATTAATCAATAGACTTTGTTCTTTTGATTCACACTATCCCATTCTTAATTTGCTATTTCCTATGCCTTAAGAAATCGCTACTATAACGATAAGGCCGATAAGATACGAGTATTGTTGTACTTTGTATATTCTTTTGCTTTTTTTTCTTTTTGCATGTTTTGTTTATTTAACTGATTGTCTGTTTTTATTTCTATTTGTGGATGTATAATAAAGTTTTTATTATTATTATTATTATTAATGACTAAGGAAATAGTTTTTTCTTTACCATAAATTAACTTAGTCGCGTATAAGTATACCATATAAAATAAATTTGTTCTTCCTTCCGTTACCAATTGGGTTCAAGGAACTAAATCTTTCACTTTCAATTAATGTAATTTATATTTGAATATATAAACAAATAGTAATTTGTAAATGAAAGTGCCATAAGTGGGCACGTAAAATATTTTTTCTACAAAGTTCTGTGATGTCGGGCAATAAAACTAAACTTCTTTGGGGATATCCGTTAGATGTTTATTTTCGTTTAGCCACAAGAATCTCTGTTTTTATTTATGAAGTAAGTGAGTACTGCATGTTCAGTGGTTGGAAAGGTATATTTACTGTACGGTAGTCGATTTCATATAAATATTTTATGATTTTTGGTTTTCGAGATTTTTACACATTTTACATGAAACTATCAAAACTTATTTGAACCTGAAACTATTTTAGAGTCTCCTGTGACCACGGACTACGTCTAAGTCTTTATTAAGTTTTCAAAACGTCGAATATTTGAAAATATTTTTTGGATACCTCCAAAAAATATTTTCAAATACCCAAATATACGCGATTAATCCGGTTAAAATTATTCCATTTAAAATATATTTACAGGTATATTTCGTGACATTCCATTCGATTCGGAGATAGGCAGAGAGCGACAATTTTTAACATATAATAAATGTAAACTGACACCACATTTTTATTAAAAATTAAAACATATTTTTAATTAAATTTACCGTAATCGAATATGAACTCACAACTGCAACCTACTGGACGGTTATTGGTGTCCTTTTTTAGGCTCTTTTTAAGATTTAATAGATTATAGAAGCAATACACATACATGTATACAATCCATCGTAGCGCAGTGGACATAGTATGACTACAAACGTGAATTGTTGTGGGTATATCCACTTTGGTACATAAGACAAAGTGCGGCGTTGAGTTCCGCCTCTCAACACGTGATATCTCGATTTTCGACGGAAAGTAGAGAAGAGAGTGTCTTCACATTATTGTTTGTTTATTTGTAACAATATAATGTAAGTTAAACATTAATTAACGTCTCTGAGTGCATGTTCTAGTCTTTAAAACTAACATTTTAGTTCTGAAAATGCATGCAGATTTTACAATGTAAACTAAACATTTTTTCACACGTACAGACATTTTGTTCTATATATAAAGATGACGGGATTATTTTTAAATCAGGTCGGCTTTCCTCAGAACTTCATTTTTATACAAAAATCTTATTCCATTTCTTGAATTACATTTTCTGCTTTATAGGTATTTTTATACGAGTATTTACTTCGAGAAAAAAAGACTATTCGAGAAACTTCTAAAGATTTATATATATTATACAACTAGTTGATTTATTACAATAGATTGGGACATATTTATGATGTAATATTTTTTGATATTACACAATTGTATATTCAAGTAAATAAAGAAATTTCCTTCAAATAGTAAGGATATAAGTGCTACTTTTTCTCCTTCAGTGGAGAAGAGAGAGAACTCTCCGTCTATTTAGGATCATATAATAAGCTTAGTAATAAAACGTAACACCACATTTTGTTTATTAAGATTATGATATCTTATATTTTAAATACAGTCAAAGCTTTTTATTCACGGTGAATATAAATGCCGCAAATAAAAATACCGCGAATACAGTAACCGTGAATATGGAAGGGTAATTTATATAGTAATATAGACGAGACGTTTCTAGGTGACAAAATATAAAACAAGTAAATATATAAAAAAAAAACTTTATTTGAAATTCTTGACCATATTGAATAATTATTATCTTCAGGCTTAGGCAATAGTTTAAAAAGATGTTTTTTTTTTGCTTGATACTCAACAGTGGCATTAGCAATATGCCTCTTAAAATAAGACTTAGACATACTTTAGGCATAATTGTATATTTTCTTTTTTTATTACTTCATTTGAGGACGCCACGAAGAATATTCGTCTCGATACATATAAGAATCCTTGTTATTAATATTTATGTACCGATGTACCGATTATATCCGAATATAGGAAATTGAGTCGCATTTAAATCGGCAAATTGTAAATACGCGAATGTAGGAAGCGCGAATAAGGAGCTTTGATTGTATAAACTTTTCTACGGCTGGGATTTGACCCCACTAGCATCGGGTACTGTCATATGACGACGAAGATATAAAAATAATCTAACATATTGTCATACAGAGCAGTATTTTTATTTTTGTACTGCATTCATTGTATAATGATACATCGAGACTTTTCGTGTTGAGTCGATTGAGTTGTCGGAACTCAAAGCCGCAGTTTGTGTTAGGTGCAAGAGCGGAGCAATAAATTTTTTATAAATATAATCATTCCACCCACTGGAAATTGAACCCACAACTAATTGCGTTTACAGTCAGATCTGTCCCACTGCGCTACAATGACCCAAAATGATATATATGTATATTTATTTCAAGTTCGTTCAATTTTTATGAAAGTAATGATTTAAAAAGAATCAAATATCTTCATTATAATTTGTATTAAAGTGTAAAAATAACTAAACTAATTGATGCAAACATTTAGTACAGCATTCCTCTCGACTTTTGATATCATTTAAATATTTATTTAACCATTTATCTTAACAAGAGGATTTAAATTGCTACTGATTGTATAATTCAACGCATTTACAGCTCTATTATACTGTTTTTAAGGCGCTATTGGATTATTTTATAATGCAATAATCATTACGATTAGACTGACGTAATGTTTGAGCAAATGCTCTCTATTCCTAGCTCTTGACCGTGCCTTGTATCGGCCTTAGTCTACATTATCTCGTATGTACAAACCATTTATTCCACATAATATTTGTTTTGTATGTCGTTATATTAATTCTTCAAGAAAAATCTTTGGACGCCTTTTTAAGGAAACTATGTGGCCCTCTGTCAGTCAGTATGAAATTTGGCACAGTTCAAGTTTTTATGCACTATGCATTTTTTGTATTAATGTATTACTAATACATAAAATTAATAACAGAAATCTTACACATACCACTATGTGTTTGACAAACACTTATATATGTTAACGTTAACGGGGCTACTAGGGTTTTATGGTTTAATCATCATAATATATCAGTATAGCGGATGTATTGTATTGTATACTTGTATTGTAAATTTTATTGCCATAAGCATTATCACGGGTTTGAATCCCGCTGAAGCTTCTTTACCTACAACGCAATATCTGTAAAACAGATAAAATATTATTGTTAAAATACTATAATAGCAAAATACGGTAAATAACATTATTTTTAGAAAACGTATAAAGTTGAATGTAGCTGGACTGGAACCCGCACCTGTTAGAAGCTGCCCAAATGCTCTGACTGTTAAACTACGAGTATATGTTCTATCCAGCTGCATGGATTTTTTTATACTAATAAATTGTAAATTTTATTTTTGAAAAATACATATTTAGAAAACGTATAAAAATTTGAACGCAGCGGGATTTGAACCCGCGCCTCTTGAAAACCGTTTAAGCGTTCAGTTCTTGAACGGTTCAAATCCCGCTGCGTTCAAATTTTTATACGTTTTCTAAATATGTCTTTTTCAATTTCCTTAGTGTGGGAATAACACTAGTGTGGAATTAATAATAAAAAATGTTAACAAAATTTATTTTTGTTGTTTATAAAAAAACACTTTCCTTACTTAGTACTGTCATACTTTACTTAAAATCCCCACATTAAAACTACAAAATCATCAAATATATCATTCGTAGACAAATCATGGCAAATTTATAGTTTCGCTGACAGCGTTATGGGTTAAGTAAACAAATTTAATCCGTAATTACCTTGACATAAGGTGTAATGTAGATCGCATCTGTTTACCTAATGATGTGACGAATGATTTGCGATGCACTCCAAGCTATACGGATATGAAGTTGAATCTTTTCATGTCTGCTTGAAGACGAGGCTATTGTAGAGCAGTCGGGACGCGTTATTGAACGTAGTGGGTGTTTGTACAAATTGTAATTGGGAAATATTTATATATATATTTAAATGTTTTTAGACAAATTTCTCACATTTGCTCTTAGATGTTTTTACTATTATATATATGGCCTTTTTCTTTATACTATAATTGGTACCTAGCTTTGGATTTCTTATTTATTTCAACCAACTCACTTTTTTGTACGGAATCTATAATTCATTTTGTAACAGAAGCTTCGGTGTTTTGTAAACAAATTCGCTTAGTAAAGATTTGGAAACTTTTAAACAAGTAGTCAGTAGTTTTCGTTTTCACATCAAGGTTATAAGTTCAAGGTAGAATTTGATGGGAGGCGATTCATTCGTTCAATGTAATGACTCTGTATAAATATATTTGAAGAAATAAATTATTATGTATTTTGATTGATTGATTGACTTTTTTTTAGAGATTCGTTTGATTATAGATTGTATTAAATATAAATTAACTATCATTTTCTTATACCTTTGCATCATCCACTTATAAGTACATATGATTTTCTGATTTTAAAATTTAAAATTGAATTAAGGTATTTTTTTAATTGATTAAGTTTTTTTTTAATTCAAAATATAAATATATTTTATTTTGGAAAATCTTCTAAAAATTATATTTAACGATTTCCAAAGATTACTCAAACAAGATAAACAAAAACACAAAAAGTTTTTTTTAAACATATATTTATTTAAGATAATAATATTTATTTATATTTTGACGACATACTTTTATTAGCGGCACCTAAATAATTCTAATGTATCCGATTTTAAACTATGACCCTAATGTCCTTGTCAGAACGAAAAATTATATTTTAAGCGTCTGTTAGTTTCTTTAGTAAACAATTTGTTTTACAGTTTCACGCTTTTTCCCGCATTCCTCTATTTCCACCTTTAAGGCCGGCAACATGATTGTAGTTCTTCTGGTGTTACACGGGGTCGGGGGTGATCACTTACCATCCGGTGACCCGAACGCTTGTTTGCCTTGGCGTCCATAAAATAAAAAAATAAAAAACATACCAGAGTAGACATAGACATTGCGTGTTGAAAGGTGGAACTTAACACCGCTAATTTCTTTATTATTATTTAAACAAGACAAGAATATTACATATATATTTTCAATATACCGAAAAAAAATTACCTAATTCAATTATTTACTAATAATAGAAGCTTAAAACGAATTAAAGAAATACAAATATATTTCAAGTGTAAAACTTGTATTGCTTCTCCACTGTCATTCGCATCACGTTTTGTAGCCACCGTTATGGCTCGTAGCGCTCAATTGAATAACGATCGTACGTACGTACATAAGGGATGTGTGGTGTCAATAAAGTTTGTGTTTAAAGAGAAATATTTTATAAATTTATAAGAAATATAATGAATGGTATTGTCAAAATAATATAATACTGTTTGTATAATAAAATTTATATTTTCTAATGGAAATTGCAGAAAGAACTTAGTTTAGACTGCAGAACACCGTTTAAAAATGGCTTTAAAAATGCTAGAAAAATGCGAGAAAAATTAAGCCTATGTTTATGCCCTATATTATCTCTATACAAAACTTTAACACAATTGGTTAAGCGTTCTGGCCGTGATGACGTCACAAACACACAGAATTACTTTAGCATTTATAATATTAATATGGATATTGGAAAATATCACAAAAAACAACGGCTGTAAGTTTAATTTGCTGATCTCAATCTGGAGTAGATTTGACTTTTTGGCTTACAATGTTGGAATAAGTTTCCGTAAAATTTGGAAAATTCTTTTTTCTCAACGATAACTAACTAAGCTCAATATATTTAAAGATTTTATTTGAAGGAATTATAGAAGTTCCTATTTTTAAGTCATAAATCTCTTTATATCGTAAATAATGTTATAAAATTGTAAGTATGAAATGTTAAAATAAATCACGAACGCATCAAAGTAGCTTTTGTTTGATTTATGATATAATATGAATTGTAAAAGAATTGTAAAAGAATTGTAAAAGAATTGTAAAAGAATTGAAAAAGTTCTTTAACAATTTGTAATTTTGACATTACAAAATTTACAGCTTCACGCACAGCAGGATATTCAGAGAGAACCTAGTGTCAAGACTCTCCATTCTCCCCTTACCGCCTGACATCAAGACATTAATTATTGAGTGGCGGACATTAATTATTCAATGCCGCGCTTAGTATTTGTCTTGAACCAAAGCGGAGATAAATTATAATTAAATTAAATTATATAAATATAATCAGTCCCCCGAAGTTGAAGTTGGCTTTACACAATTTTATATATTAATTAAATAAAAAAATGCAAATTGAATTTCATTGTGAAATGAAATATCAAAACTGTATATAAAAACAAATTTCAATGCAAACATTTCCCTCAATCGAACTATGAACCTATAACTGTCATGTTCTTTCTTTCTGACTACAATATAATAGCGTCTTTTTTATATTACAGTAGACATTAATTATAAATTATCGATAATATTTGCCCTTAATAGATCCTTCATTCGTTAACGTGGGATACTTGAAACCAATTCACAAATCATATGGTCACAATAGTCAATTTATTACTAGGGAAGATATAAATAAACAATACAATTACACATTATATTGCGATAGTTATAAGAGCTATAACCGTTTGAAGTATAGTCCTTGAAATCCGGAAGCATTTTTTCTCAATTCCATCGAATTTATTTAGTTTTTGTGTGAATTTGACTTATTTTGTTTGTAATTTACTTATAGGGGTAGTTTTGTAAGATTTATTAGCTCGGTCCATTGACTATTTGCCTATTTTATATATATTTTTTTGATTTTGACACACCTCCCGCATATTTCTGGGAAACGTACACACTTCCTTGAGAATCGAACCCATAGCAATTGCCAGTCAGAAATTTTCCAAGTCATCTACGATAAAATAAGATTATTGGTTCGGTCGTATTACGATCGATAACAAATAACCTTAAAATAATTAATTAATTATTTAATTGCCTTTAAATAACACGAAAGAAAAAAGAATTTGTATTCATTACTAAATATAATATTAAGAATAATGGCGATCTAAATAGACAAAATTATGAACAGAAGCTTCGGCACACGTGTAGCTTTTTTGTTTGCATATCCGATATTTTGTATTAACAAGAAATGGCGAAGGACGAATAAACCACAGTGGAGGATGGTAGGATTCATGTTTCACATTTTAGTGGTTACGTTACATTTTTATTTATACATTTTTATTATTACCAACGGTTTTTACTACAGCGCCAATTATATTAACTACTCATTTATTAATATATACGTTAATACCTTTTATTAAAAAAATAATTTTACATTATTTCCTTACTAAAAATTTGTTGTTTCTTGATGCAATGCCAAAAATAAACCAATTATTGATTCATCACGAGCTCAAGACAAAGTTAATTTGCTCAAACTTGGCATAAAAGACAGGAAGGAATCTAAATAATGATAAGCTAGATCTCTTAAGTAATATAACTTTATATAAAGACCATCATAATATTAAGGTTACCTTCCTATAAGTCAGGCAGTGTCTCACTGTAAATACAATTGGCTGGACCCATTACAATTTCTCTAAACCAAGTTAAACGTGGCGTTAGGTTCCGCCAATCAACACACAATGCCTAGTTTTCGGGTGGAAATGTGTACGGAAATCAGCATGAAGCTGAAAAAAGATAAAAAAAATATTTTTATAGCTAATGATAAACCACTGTTCTTCAATTTCCTTCTATAATTACACATTGTTATAAATAATAATACATTGTTTTCTTTTTGTTTTCATTTTTAAATTGGTAAAGCTAAATTGGAGTCAACGGGGAAGCGAGTCATTTCCAACACATGTATCCTAGATTACTTACTAGGAAGACTTAGTGGCTCAATTTGTGAAAACACTTTGTGTGCATAATTTTTTTTTTACATATCATATTATGTGCACATAAATAAATAATCAGGCTTTGCACTTGTGTATTAATTTTCGTACACGGTAAAGGAATATACAATTTTCCATACTTTTCCATGTGTAAAACTAAAAACACGATGCTATTGATAATAGGTTATAACTCGCCGGCATTATTTGGGTTTTGCAGAAACCACCGATAGACGGAAAACAGCAGCCGGTGTGCGTTTACATTTGGCGAGTAGCTTGCCTGTTTTATGTATGCATGTTTGTATTAAGATGACTATTTATAGTTATTTGGAAAATTTGTGATGAAGATTATGATTATATTCGAATTTTCATTTGTTTGTTAATTAGATTGAACTTATAATTTATATTTTAGTAATAATAATATATTTTAAGTTTATAAAAAGCTTTGTATAACGTAGCGAGGACAAAAAACGCCAAATTTGTCAAATATCTTACTTAGTTGACAAAAAGTGACGTTTCTTTAATTAAAAAAATATATCTTGTAATATTATTTGCTCTATATTTATCAATAAAAATAATCTATATTTAAAGAATAAAATACTTTCAACAAGTGTAAGCGTTTAACCGTGTGTACAATCTACAGAAATAGCATATTGCGTGCAAGATTTGACCGATCTCACGTACGTATATAAAATTAGAGATACTATTTCAAGACATATATAATATTAATATTTCATACGAAATGAATCTCAAATAAACGAATTAGTTTCATACATTAAGTATGAAATTATTAAAATAAATAAAGATAGATTGAGGCTATCGTGACGCAGTGGGACAATATCTAACTGTAATCACGATTAGTTGTGGGTTTCATTCTGACTTGGTGGAATGATAAAAAATTATTTATTTACATTTCTCCGCTCTAGTCAACATTACAAAGCGCGGCTTTAAGTTCCGCTACTCAAATCGCAATGTTTCGGCGGCGGGCAATAAAAAACGGAATCTCTTAACACTAGATTCTCTGTGACTACCCTGGCATGCGGGAAAAAGCCTGAAGCTATAAAATATAAAAATATGAAGATAAACTAAAGGTACCGTTGACGCGTAACACTATATATCAAATATCAATTTGATAATATCCAATAAATATTCTGTTCTACTACCATCTGGTAGTAGAACAGAATGTGTATTGGGTAATATTTATTTCATTAATATAATGCATTTTAAATGTATTATTATAAGAAATATTACTTTTGAGCATTTCTTTTCCAGATAGACTTTAACTATGTCAAAGTTGATAAAACTAATCCGTCCGCATAGTTTTCGTACAAAGTTATGCGGAAGGAATAAAGAGTGTTTAAACTTTTCATTCATATAGCATTATTATAAACTTTTAAATAATTATATTGTAATTTTCTGTTTTAAATAGGATAGTTTATTAGGAGTCAATTTGATTTTGATTGGTTTTTAAATATATGGTGTAACGATTATAACTTTAAATTTGACTCAGCCATATGACATTTTTGTTCAGAAATTCTCGTATTTAGACACCAAGTTTAACGTTGTTAAGAGAAACCAACACGCAATCAGTACTAAATGAAACATACAACTTTAATTTATTTTGTTTGTGCATCCAAAAATTAGTCTCAATATAGAATTACACTGAGATTCGTCGAATAATGTACAGCTAAAAATAAATTGTATGGGCAAGTCGTTCTCAGTAAGGAAATAACGTATCGTAATCTACGTTCATTTCACATGAATACCTAATTATTCAGAATATAAGTGATTTATCGATGCTTCTGTCGGTGTTTCTTGGCATCAATATTTATAAACAGACGCTCTTGAATCGTGGCCTATGTGTAAAGAACTATGCAAGCCTTGCGATTATACTTGGATTCGAATAAAAAAACAAAAATTTTCCACAGGTTACGCATTTCTCGATAATAGAGGAGGCGCAGAGGGTTAGAACTCTGTTTTTCATGTTCCGCCCAATCCCAAAGAATTACGAGCTTAACAGACTACAAAAACGACAATAATTTAAATATAAGAATTTAACGGTGGGATTTGAACTCGCAAGCTTCTCGTCTACAGTTATTTCTTTACTAAATTATTGACAAAACAATTTTTTAAACTATCTTTGTTTGTCATATATATATTAGTACTGGAGCTTTGAAATGCGCTGCAATGACACCTTCAAAAAAGGTTAACAAGAAATTTATTCTCTATAATACTAAACTTTTCAAAACAGAATAAAATATTATACAATAATTGACATATGTAAGTAAATATAAATAATTACTTCTATAGAAAAATAACTGTTTTCTATAGAAGTAGATATCTAAAATTAATATAACAGAGTTTGTTAACACTTGGTACTTTTTCATATGCATGATGTTAAGAAAACAGTTATATGTACTTTAAAAAATACAAAATTAATCTCTCGAAGCGTTCTTGAGGCCTCGTATGTTATTCATTATAATATTTGACTTAAGTTCAATGTCGTATTCAAGTAGCAATGTGTTTCAAAAACCACTTGAATCTCCTCCACATGACTGCCAAGTAACTCTTTAAAAGTTAAGTATAATAAAATAAATCAATCCGTCCGTCTCGCCAGTGTTTTGTTTTATTAACTCACGCCTTATTTACTGTCAGCGACTTTTAAATATATTGTATTGATATCATTTATATTATTATATGAATGAAAAACTTTTAACCCCGTTTTTGTTAAAAAAAGAATATATAAGAAAGTTACAGTTTATATAAAACAGGAGTGCAGAACGCTAATATTTTTTTAAATAATGCATAACATACTTTAAAGTAATCATATATTGCTATATTTATTACATATATTGCTATATTAATTATATGCGTTGCTAAGGCAACGCGCGTTAGCAACTAGCAACGCATATACGCGCGTACACGCGTTAATGGGCCATCTACTCGTAGTTTAATTAAAGAAATGTTAAAAACATTATCAAGAGTTTCACGTGTGTGTATAAAGTGAGATACACATTGCCCCTTGATGCAGGTTTCTTCTGCAAAGGGATAAATAAGTTACGTCTAAAATGCCAAAAGTGTATCGATAATATGGGTATTTTTCATTTGTTAATCGCACACTTAGGAAATTGAATAAGACATATTTACCCACGCCTCTTTAAAACCCCATGGGTTCAAATCCCGCTGCGTTCAAATTTTATACGATTCATAATGTCTTTTTTTTTTGCATTTATTGCTCTATTTAATACTAGCCAAAATAATAATTAACATATTATTATATTAGATACCATTTCCAATGTTTAATTTGTTTAAGTTCGCGAGTGTAGATAGTACCTACATAAGTTGTATACATAAGTAGGTATAACGGGACATCTACACGTTTTATTTTTTATCTGTCATGTACCGAAAACCTAATAAATTATTATTTTACTTAAAAATAGTAATCGAAAGCACTTTAAATTATATTATCAAATCTTATTTGTCCAGGCAAAATTGATCAATCTTAAGAGGGCATCAAATCACGTACAACCTGTACAATCTACAATACAATTTCTATTTATAATATCACAAGATTATATTTAAATAATTTATATGATTAAAGGATATAACGATATATATATTAGTATGTTATATTATTATGTATTTTAGAGATATCTGTGTATTCAGTCTATATATTAGGATGTAATACAATATGTATTTTTACACCGCTCACGCTAAATAAATTTCCAAATGTCCTAACCTTAAGGTTGTCTGGTAGAGGTTGTCTGTAAGATTGTCTCGCTGTTTAGCGTTAAGACCGCCTTTTGTACACATATCTGTATATTTTTCTTTTTGTTTTATTTTTTATATTTACTGTGGTGTACAATAAACTATAAATAAATAAGTCAATCAAAATGTATTATTACACAAGTGTACTCTAGAAGGTAGACAATGAAATGTGGGGAGCAAACGTAAAGAACGCATTTTCTTACAGTAATAGATTTACAGGTGAAGGTAATAATAGTTTTCAAAATACAAGCAATAAATTAATTAAAGTTGCCACAAATATGTTTTAGCAAAAAGAATTTAAGTGTAGAGGAGTTTTAGTATTCACACACTGTTCTCGAATAACAAGCTTAACAATCTTGCTTTTCAAAAATTAGGTTTTAAGGTATAACTGTAAATAAGTAATGATTCTGCCATTAAGCAACGTTAGTCTTGGAAATCCGGTGCCAATCCGCAAACCATGGCACACTTGCTTGCTTGTCCCAACTGTTCATCTACTTGTTCAATTGACGATCTGATTGAAGGAACGGATGAGGCGGTCGACGTGGCCAAGGTCAAGCTTTAGGAGTTAGCTGAGTTACATATTTTGCAATAATTTTAAGTTTGAAACACACTGTACTAACTTATACAGGTTTTATATGTTTATTATTATTAAATAAATGAAATTATAACAGAATCACAAAATATTTTTTTCCACTTTAATAAGGTACTTCACATACAGTGTTTCAGTGGGTGTTTTATCTTAGCAAAAATTATAAGTCTTTTAAAGTGTTATTCACACTCTCTTAGGAAATCTGAAAATATATTTTTAGAAAAGGTATAAAAATTTTAACGCAGCGGGTTTTGAAGCTGCGCCCTCTTGGAAACCCAAAACCCAAACGCCAAACGCTCTGTCCGCTAAGCCATGCATGCATATGTTCTACATACGGCTACGTCGAAATTCTTATACGCTTATTACAACTTATATTGGTTTCCAAGAGGGCGCGGGTTCAAATCCCACAGCGTTCAAAATTTTATACGCTTTCTAAAAATATGTTCTAAAAGTCTTTTTAAATAAACAATGTAGTTAAAATTTAGTAAGTGAAATATTACTTTGTTGTTCTTTGTCGTTTTTCTTTGAACAGAGTAATGCTTAAAATACCACATTTGCTCTTGTAAGCAAAATACTATTTATAAAGACGCGAAAATTTCACTTCGCTTCTTTGATATTTGAGACTGAAACACGAATCCGCCCTAGACCTAAATGTTTTATTTAAATTGTATATAATATTGTTAGTTTAAATAATTTTTCACCTTCACGCTTTTAGCTTTTGCTTTGGGTAGGTTGAGAGAACCTAGTGCCATAATATTTCGTTCACCGCTCTCCGCCTAAATTCGAGACATTACGTGTTTGTAGTGGCGCAACTCAACGCTATTTGTCTTAGCAGAACAGGATTTCAATAATTTAAATATAATCATTTCCCCAAGTATGAATAGAACTCCGAACTATCGCGTTGACAGTCAGATGCTGTCACAATTCACCACAATTTAAAGGTTAGGTTATAATATTTCTTATACGGTATATCAGCATACTTTGATTTTATCATCTTTTAAACACGCTTTTATTTGCATTACTTTTACCTACGTATCTTTCAATCGCTTTTGTATATGTACAATATTTTATCAGTATGACTGGGATAAAACTGAGTAGTTCCCATATCCTCAGCCATTGGCGGTCGAGGCCTTGAGGCTTTGGGTAGACAGGCGGCCTATATATGCCAGCCTAAACTCTCACATAACTCGTTCAGTCCCTAATTGACCCGTAAAGGACAAAATAAAGATAACAGGGATAACTAGACAATCATTTTAAGTGTGTTGTTTTTAGTAAGCTAGCTTCTTTATTCATATTTAAAGTAAATGTTTTAAATCGCAGTGTCAAATTACTCAGATCTTTTTTACGCATTCTGAAGCAATGTAAATTAGTGAATAGTTAATTAACTTTTACAGTTTTGTAAAAGTTTATGTTTCCATAATTACTCTTTTTATCTTTAGTCCTTATAATATTAATAAAGTTCAGTTTTCTATTAAATCTTTTACCATATAGAACGCAACCATACGATATAAACTAAAAGGAAATTAGCCTCTAATCCAATAGGGCGTATGTATGTATGTATGAGGCAGGAAGTTTAGAGCACGTGCGTTTCCTTGCACAGGATGTTGTAGAATTTGAAACGAATTTGCTACAATGGAAGTTAGAAATGGCACATCACAAAGTATTGTTTTATTTATTTTATTATATTGTATATAAAAACGCTTGTTGGAATTGCGTAAATAAAATAATATTGTAAATCTAAACACTTGTTACTATGGCGCAAATAAAAAAATATGAGGCCATCGAGGCCAGTGTTTCTGTATGAAAACAATAGTACTCGTTAACATATGAAAGTATTTCGTGCATTAATAAAATATATAGTTTAAAAATAAACTTTCATGAAAATTATCGACGAAGGAAAATTAAATTCGGCATAGTTTGGAGACTGCGTTTAGGCAAGGGTAGTGTAGCCCTGTACGCCCTGCAGGACGATGGACAGAGGATTTAAAAAAGGTAAAGGCAATAGGCTGAGAGGAAAGTACTCATAGTCATATAGTGTAGAAATACCATAATTTTCATAATAATAAGAAGTACATTAAATTTATAAAATAAATATATTTTTAACATCTCACACTTTTATATAAAGGGACAACCACGTTGCTAAGTTAAGGCTTACTTTACGCGTATGTATGTAAAAAAGTTATGTAGAAAAGAAAGATGTATAATAAGAATCTCTTCATATCCAGTTGAAAGAAAAAATATTCTAAAAAATACAAGGAACGGTTGTAAAATGAATTAATATATATTTATTGATAATTGAATATTTTTAAACAGTGTATGAAATTTTATATTTAGAAATATTATATTAGTATCAGTATTTATTATAAATCAATGCAACACGTTTTAAAACAGTTAATATATAAATTTGCGGTCATTTTATTGACAGACGTAACGCGGGGGCGATTAAAGCCATTGCGGTTTATTTATTCGGCTGTGATTTTCATTACGAATTGGTCTCTTATGGCGGAGTTCATTTTATTCATTTCATTGGCTTAGTGAAAAATTACTGAAGCACTAACAAATAAAAATAGCGTATTTATATATTAAACATATATATATATATACTAGCACTGTAACTAAGAAAATAATTTTACAGAGATCAAAAATAAGAATATGTGAGGAATCGCCAGTTTTAAAAAATGGTCTCAGTTAGTCTTATTGCTATTGGTTTTACTGCATTGCACATCTTTGGAACTACTAGCTGAAATGGTATTTGAGATGAGCTTTTTTAAGCCTGAGCATATTATATAGCTTTCAAGCCTGGGCAGTACTGTGTATAAGAGCGAAGAGTGGAACACCGGACAGACAGACAGAATTACAGACATTCCTGTAATTTTGATTATTTTACTTACGAATTAATACTTTGTAGGTACATATATGCAAATTGTTGCGATGGAGGAATATTAAATTTGGCGTAGCTTAAGTTTGTATGGAGATAATATCGTGTTGATATACACGTTAATATAAATTGACATACACTTGCTAAGGCAATGCGTTATTTACGTGTTATCGGAACATCTAATGAATAATTTAAGTCAATTTCAAAAGATATTATATTTCAAAATCACGCTCTATATATAATAAAAACATTGTTTACTAATATCAGCGTAAAAAACCACCGCACGCGCCATCTGGCGACGCCTTATGTAATTGTTTATGTTATCTGCACCTCTGTTGTGCATACACCGGCCTTTTTTATATTTTTTTCCTTTTATCTAGAGTACACTTTGGAGTCTATAGAATCAATGAACTTTTTCAACTGACGTACCTTTTGTTTCATAGTAAAAAGTACTCAACTTATACTTTTTATGTATTTGGAAATATAATGCATGCCATGCCGGCGCGGTGTTTGACTGTAATTGCGGTTGGCTGTGGGTTCGATTCCCGGACCCGTGCTCAGTGAAATGATTAAAATTTAATACGATATTTTCACTTCGCCAGCCTAGTTAACAAAACAAATTACGGCGTTGACTTCCGCCACTTATGCAGAAAAAAACATATCGTGACGTGTCGGGTATTTTATATTCAACACGAGTTGCAGCACCCGGCTTCGTTTGCGTAGACTGAATTTAAAGAAATTCTCTTCCAGTATTTCCCTGCAATCAATTTGTACGTCCAGTAATTTTAGCTGTGTTGTTTGTCAGTCAATCAGCAATGCATGAGTTTTATATATATATATACATATAAACTTCTTCATTCTTTTTATATTTCTTTTTTAAAGTAATAGTCTATTCCACACATACAACTGTAGGACATAAACATTTAATAAACGTATAATATATAAGATAATATACATAAATTAAAAGGTCTGCCCTACCATTAATTCATAAGTAAAATATCCCAGATGTAAACCAAGAAGCATCGCCCTTGTCACAATTATTTACACGTCATATATTTATACCACGGATTATAAAAACACGGTTAAAATAAATCAAGCACAAGACCGCTGAAAGTTCTATTTCTATATACGAGGGAACAGAACAATAAAAAAGTAATCTAACCCTCTACTTGTAACCACTTTAAGTTGGCTTTGTGTTGGCCCAACTTATAATTCTGTACATCCATTTTTCATATATTTAACTGAGGAAAATGACGGAGGAGGTTCTCGGTTCAATTAGTTAGTATGTATGTAAGACCACGTATAACTTTTTACAGGCTGGACCAATTTTGATAATTCTTTTTTATTGGGTAGGGTATACACCGATGAAGAATTTTTTTTACAAAAATATCAACCTTAATGGTTTCTACCCTGAATAGAAAAATATTTCTTGGATTTATTCATATTTCTAAATAAAATATTTCTTGGATATTTGATCCGTTTCTATTACTTGGATGGGAGGAAGGGCATGATTGCGTATTATTTTACTGATTTCACCGAGTTATTCTTCTTATTTTTGTCAAATAGTAAAATTTTCTATATATTCAAGAGAGTAATTAAACATCTTTTATTAAATTTATTTATTATAAATTATTTCAACGTAGCTCATTAGAACATGTATAGTAACTTGGTTAATTGCAGGCTTCAAAGACGGTTTCAAGAAGCGCGGGTTCGAGTCCCGCTGCGCTCAAACATAAACCGTTACGTTTATAAATGCTGCCGTTTTAAACATAACAAACATAGAAAAACTAGCGATTTGTCATTCCACTTTTTTACTTAACTAATACTTCAACTACATAATTGTTTGGCAAACGTATCTAAATGCTGCACATTACCAATGCAAAAAGCTTTCTAAGGAATTATAAATGGTAAAATCTTCTCCTAAGCTTTTATATTAAGAAAATAAATATTTAAAGCTTTTTGTTACAAACTAAAACAATATCTAACAATGTTCAAGAACAAGCTTTTATCTACTAGAAATATCGTATCTGCTGCCTTTAACGAAGAATGCAACTATATATTATAATAATATATCTAAAATATGCATCTGGCGTAAATGGAGTATTGTACTATAGTTCCAGTTTGAGCCAATGTTGGTAACGTTAAATATATCGAGTTAACCCTTCACCGCTATGATATATGAGACCCGGGCACGTGTTATACGGTCTAATGAAAAGTAACATTAAACAGAGCTTAATAGTTAAAAGTTATTCTATCTCTTTTTTATATTATTTTATTAGTATCTATTTTTGTTTGTACATTTAATATTTTAGGTTGAATTATTTTAATTATTGTTGTGTTAGCTTAGTTGGTAGGGTATAGTGGTGCAGTGTATCATAATAGTTGTGGATTCGATTCCCTGCTGAGACTGTCAAAGACATGCGATATCTCGAAATCGTGGGGATAGTTGTGAACGAAGTGTCTAAGCACTAATCTGGCATATGCAGGAAATACTATTTTTTGTAGAGAAATTTTTGCGTTAAGTTTATCGAATCGTACTGTTGTAAAATAGTTAAAATTACTGAACGTACGTACGATATTTTCTTTAATTTTTTGATTATTACATATTTAAAAATGTCTGTTCGCTGCATTCTTAAAAATATCAATTCACACTTTATTTACCAGAGCCAAGAAATTAAATTTATTTAATTAAAATGATTACCCCAGGTGAATGGGAATCGAACCCACAATCGTAGGCTGTTCTATTACGCCACGATGGACTCAACATAATATATTTTATAGTCTAGATAAAATATGTAAATATTTTAAATATAAAATCAATTTAAATTAAAATTTTCAATATGAAACAAACACTTTTTATATACAACTATGACAAGAGAAACGTTTTAAAATTCCCCTCCTAAAGCAGATCTACATTTCACGTGGCTGTTTATTTAATGTTTAATTTTATAACGAGCCAATGAACTCCGCAACGACTGGATAAAATTATACCCATACTAACTCTGCAGAAAATGCATTAAAAATTTCCCTACACCGTAAGATGAGTGTGTAAATCTTTGGTTTTTATTATAAAAATGGTACAAGGTTTTAATATGGAACCTTAGGAAAAGAGCTTAAAGTACTTTATCGTATGGCAAACGTGTAAAACGGTTAACGTGACAAAAATATGTTTTGTATATACTAATTTTTTAAAAGATTTTATGTCTTACATTAAGAAAAGGATTTCAAGATGAATTTTGTATTAAAGTGAAGTTATTAAAAGTAAGTAAAAATGGTTCTCGCAAGTAGTATGGTACCTAGCATCAAGACACTCCGTTCTCCACTTCCCACCCCGATGGCTTCAATTTCATTAAGGTCAAGCTTTAATTTTATTAACTACTATCGAGCAGTTTGCGGATTTCGTGCAACAATAAAATTCCGGAAAAGCCAAAAAAATATGAGAATAAAAAGAAGACTATTTTTAAAAAAAAATCTAAAGAGATATTCACACGCGTTTATCGCATGACTGAAAGCACGGCTTAGCGGTCAGATTTCAAATCCGACTGCAATCAAATTTGTATACGTTTTCTAAATATATGTTTTTCAATTTCAAAAGTAGCCTATGTTCATCCCCATACCCTCAAGTATTTCTATATATCATTTCATCACAATCAGTTCAGCGGTTTGGCCGTGATGACATCACAGACAGCCATACTTACTTTCGCATTTATAATATTAGTATAGATTATATGTATAATAAATATAGTGCCACAGTAAAAACTCTGTATTATTAATTAGACACATGTCTAATGCTTTAAAAGCTTAAAGTATAGCTTAGCTTTAGGTGTTAAGTGGTCTATATGTACTAGTATATAATTTATATTTATTAGTTTCACGCACCTGTATTTCAGGGTAGAACGTTGCAAAATTATGCTTTGAGTTTTATAGCCATTGTATGTAAGTACATCTATATTTAGAATGCTACAGATGTTCCAAGCACACCCATATATCATTGTAACAAATATATGCTAAATATTTGCTGTCTGTGGTTTTATGGTTAGCCTTAGGTATATCTACATAATTTGGTTTTATAGGTCATTATTTGTATGCCATATTATAAATATGGCATACAAATAATGACATTTTAACTGTATAAGGCAGAACGTGAATAAGATTTTATATTTACTATTTGATTTTAGTCATTTACTGAAAAAACCAAACGAGAATTTATAATAAGAAAAATAATATAATAAGGGCCATCGTGACGCAACGTCTGACTGTAAGCTCGATTGGTTATCAGTGCCATCCCTTTTCGGATGAATGATTAAATTTAAAATTATCTATATTTGAGAATATTTATAACTCGAATAATATAAGTTCACGTTTCGGCAATCTAAATATTTAATTAATACAATTTAAACGCCAGCTTTTGTGCATTTTTTTATTAAATAAATGTCAATAAGATACTACTATGATATTTAGCCGTATGTTATTACCGTATGTAATACGCCATAACTAAAGAATTGAACTGAACTGAACTGAACTTTACCGTATAAGTAACAGTAAATTCTCCACAAGTTCTATTCTAATAACAATATTAAACCTCACAAAATAAATAAATTTAACTTTATTGCTTGCATTGTTCCAGAAGCTAATGGAGTCCAATAAGACGAGCTGAGTGGGAAGAAACATGACGCGCGCCGCCATTGCGTTTTGGCGCGAAATGCCAATCGCTGTCACGCTCTTCGTGGCATTGGCATGCACGGTTTCAGCCAGAGACATTGTTTTAAGTAAGTAAATAAACATTTACTTTTGAAATCGACTATGACTTTCTTATATTACAATGTTTTTTTACAAATGAAATCTTTATGCTCTAATTTAGTACTTTAATTATAAGTATTTTTTAATCTGACCTGACGAAAATTGTTTGTCCTGTTCACATGTTATGATCTTGATTGTTAAATTATGCGCACTTATATGCGTAATAGTCGCTAATATCAAATAACATGAATTGTGATATAGTTTAATATACGTTCTTGTTTTTTAAATTTGACATTTCGCTTAGACTCATTAATAAACACTCAACGTTTTGCATTACAGTATTGCGTTTTGAAGGTAATAATAACAGGAAATCGTTGGAACGTCAATATATAAAACGATGTTTATTTTGACAATGGACCTGTAATGATCATCCATGTCCGTTTTATAAATGATGCAAAAATTATAAGCAGGATGTCATTTTTTGTCTGTGGAAGTTATCAATCATCTTTAGCAACCATTAATAAATTTTAAATCTATATATTCTTCAAAATCCAATCCAACAATGGTTTTAAGGCGACACTTGTCGAATTTTTATTACGTTCATAAATTGATTATATAAAATTATTTATTCTTTAAACATCCCACCGTGATATATTAACAAAAATCTTCAAAGATATGCTGAGAATATAAAGTTTTTGCACGAGTTGCATACAAATGCGTGTCGAAATATAAAATGCGTTTTTGGAACCAGTTTCACAGATTACTATTCATTGCTAAGTGCGTGACACCATAATAGTATATCAGATTGAACATTTCCTTCATTTAAATTGCGGGACGTTTTGAAAGTAATAAATTAATTAAAATCAAAGTGGAAGTTGTATGACGCAAAGTTTTAATAATTAAATAAATTAAAGTATTAAAGTAAAATGTGGGGCAGCGGTCCGCCATGTTCGGCGTAATGTAAGGAACAGAGAATCATGTCACTAAGCTCTCTTGCCTGCAAACGTAAGTAATCATAAACATAATCCATACACAAGGCCAGTGAACAAAAAACACAAACTATTTATCGCAGAATTCTATTTTAGTTGCAATCTGTGACAGATGTGTTAATGTAATATTTTTTTCATACTAATGGGAATTAAAAAGTTTACATGAAAAAGAAACAGGTGAACATGTTTAAGCGGAAGTCATTTATCTCGGAGCTCCTCAACTACTTGCTGATTTCATTTTTCGTACCACTAATATACATATAAACATTGTTTTAAAGTATAAACATTTCAATAAGATACTTAATAGTGTATTTTTTTTAAGTCTAGTCAAAATATTGAAATCCTACAGTTTAGATGTTTCTTATTCACATTGTAAAATATGTAACACTTGTAGCACAATTAACACGTCGACTTGGATAGCTGTGGGTTCATATCCTGCTTAGTGTGAACTAATTAATTATTAGACCAATGGGCTTGTCCGTTATCTAAATATCGAATATTATTAATTACAACTAGTCCTAAACCCACCATTATTAGCTTCACTTATTTATTGATATAAGAAAATCATGCAACGCTATTTCATTCACTTTTGTCGGTTGTCTTGAAAATTTGCACATATCGTGTCCGGATCCGATATCAGTAGAACATTTTCATAGAATGACTAGAATATAATTATAACTGGGTTCCTTTCAGTTAAACTAATTTACTGTAATTTGTTTTATTAAAAATATTATTGAGTATATATAGTAGATTGAATATAAAGACGTGTTTAATCGTTATGAAAAATGGTTCATATTGAAAAATTAAACTCGCCTAAATATCTGGTTTCAAAATTGAACATATGTTTGTTATTTTTTATCATTACATAAATATTAAATTATAAAAGCAATATTAAAGCTTCTTTTAACATTTTTTAAAGTGTTATTCGCACACTTAAGAAATAGAAAAAGACATATTTAGAAAACATGGCTTAGCGGTCAGAACGCTTGAACGGTTTTCAAGAGACGCGGGTTCAAAACCCGCTGCGTTCAAACTTTTATACGCTTTATAAATATGTTTTTTTCAATATTAAAGCTTTTTATATAAATTTTAACGTTATATCCTGTAACTAATACAACTTAACGTGACCGAAGTAAACCAAAACAAATTGGTTCAAGTAGCTTAATGGGCACATTAACCAATTAAAGACGACCTCCACCCTTACTAACTATTTAGACATAATTAAGTTTATATAAAGAAGAGAAGAGGTCTTATAAAGAGGTTATTATTATAATTTCATTTACGCATCCGGTAGCTTAATGAGTACCAAATGAAAGGGTTAGGACATTTTGGAAGCAATCGATTTGGACCCGTGAAGTAATAATGTGTTACACCGTAATTTTTATAATTTCATGCTAACGTAGAGCCGTTAGATTTTTGAAAGCATAATATAGAATGAAGATATGTTTTTTATAAACTTTAATAATTTATTATTATTTTGTTCTATACAAATTTTTACATAAATAAATTGAATTTGAGTTAGTTTAAGGGCAAAATGGCATTATCATCATTTTCATTTTAAATTATTGTTGCATAAAAACTATATATGTATTTAAATAATATAAATCTATATACATATATAAAACTTACTTACTGACTGATAGAAAACGCACAGCTAACTACTGGGCTTAAGAAACTGACATTTGTCACATAGGTTCAGTAGGTAGTATATTTTTATAATTTCTATTCTGGTCGTCATCGCAAAGATATCAGGTTCATACTATGATAACATTGTAATGCCATCGAATGCATTTGCGCAAATTTCCAAGCGGGTAGCGTTACAAAATTTCTTCAAAGTCTTAAATTACAACAAAGTATTATTTTTGATTCAAAATATTTGTTTAAATATATTTATATTGCTGCAGCTGTTATTATATGTATCTATACTTGTATTTTTTTTAAGTGGTTCAATGGCAAGAGAGTAAATACCAATGAAATTTATTTTCAATTTTATGACTGAGGCTATCACGTTTTACGAGTTCTCAACAAATACTCTCTTTATCAGAATGTCGGTAAATATTTACAATGATGGCATTCTGCATCAACGATGCTTTCAATTCGGTCCTAAATAAACAAAAAAGAAGTCGATAAGGAAGATTTACGACAAAAAATTAATATGTAGTTAATTTTTTTGCGAATTGATAGTCGCATTTGTAAAGTTATCTAGAAAATAAAATATATATGTAAACACAAACAGTGATAAGATATTAATATGCACTTTTACAATCCGCTTCTATTATTTTTAAGCCCCTATTTTTATACATATATTCAAAAAATACCCTATTTTTTATTTTTGTTTCGTCTTAGGCATCGTACGTAGTTACAAGTAACATATATCTACCTTGTATCTCACAGTGCGTTGAATTGAATTTCGAATCCCACACTTTGGCTGTGGCACCTATAATATAAAAAAAGCCCTTATAATGGATTTGAGCTCACAATCTTAATCAATCGGTAATATGTTCGGTGTTGTTATTAAAATTGAACACCTATATTTCTAACTGTATATGTTCTATAAAAAAATAAGGAATAAATTACAAAAAAAAAACATATCCATAGTTTTAACGAAAACGATTGGTAGATGTATAATTCAAAACAATACGATATTCGATAATAGGATATATTACAAATAAAGTTGATCCAACAATTGTTTCAAAGTGTATAGAATACAAATGAGGTAGACTAGCGGCCTGTTCTGGCTTTGCTCTGATGTAAATATAATTATTCCACGTATGGACATCTAGACTTAATAAATTAAAAAATATATATTAAAAGATTTTGCAGTATTTTTTATTTTTTTTTAAATAATAAAAATGAAATTCTAAAAATATTAAATTAACTAGTCAAACTTCACCGAAATTGATAAAGAAAAAATAGCAGCTTCAAGTTTTGCCCGCATAACAGGTAGTTAGAGAGACCCTCAAGATTCCGTTCCTCACTTCAAATTCAACCATCGATATTGAAGTGTCCAAAATAGACGGGCAGACAATACTTTGCCAAACATATATAGTTCCTTCTTTTAAATAATTACTTATATAGAAAGCCTTAAACTTTAAACTTACTTCAATTTATTTACACATAAAGGCAAGGCTGCGTAAGGACATTGTCAGTCACGACTTGGAGTTCACGAGTTCGTTTCCAGGCTTGAGAAATTGCTAATGCAATGCAGGCTACGTGATGATGCTATGTACGATATGATGGATTCCCATAGGATGTGTGTCCGACGAGCGGCAAAAGCGCCGACTTCCGTCGACTATTGTTATTCTAATGCTCATATGTTCTTCTAATGGTTGTCCGTACCATAAGGTTTTGTTGTGAAAGACCAGTCCATCACTTTCCTTGTTGTTTGTTGATGATGAAAAAGATGAAAATGTGATGGAAGAAATATAAAAAGGTTGATACAAGTTTTAGGTGGTATTCTACTACGAATTTTATGATAGATTTGGTTTTTTTTTGTCCTCAAAAAACTCTTAAAGAAGAAAAAATGAGATAAGTGATAACTCAATATTATTATTAATAAATAAACTTCCTTCTACACTTCGATAGTCAATGTGGTAAAAAAAATTATGAATATCTAATATGGAAGGCATAGAAATAGCTTCAGTTACTCTTTATAAATTTTTTGCAGCATCACGTTTTGTTCTGCATAGTTGTAACTTATAACGCACGGTCTCCGTTTTTCACTTTCCACCTGATTTGGCTGGAGTGGACTGGAGTTGGCTGGTAAGTTGGATCTCAACACCGGTTTTGCAATACTAGAGATTACAAGGAAAATTAAAGTAATTCACATAAAAGCCTTCCTTGAATATAGATGGAACTCACAACAATCGCGTATACAGTAAGGTTCTGTGGTACAATGTACATTTGTATAAAATTTATATAAACGTATATTGATATTGATCAGTGATAAATTTAAACAGGTCCATAAAAACTAAACATTAAACGATAGCTTCAGGTTGTTATTAAAATGAGGATAATACTAAGGAATGGATATAATTTTGTACAATATCTTCTTCTTAAATCTTTGCTTTGTAATTCGTTCTGTAAACAAATAATATAACTTAAAGCTTATAATACTTTTTAGTAAAACTAATTGAGTGGAATCAAATAGATTTACGACAAAGTGTAAATGCTTCAGCTCATTGCAGGAGTTGTAAAATTAACGTCAAATTTTTATAGCATATCCCTAACACGTAGCGTTGTAGCTCTACCACAGAGTCAGTCGATTGTTTCCAGAAACAAGCTATTAAATGGAATTAATAGGATATTATGCGACATATATTCGTATACGGTCAGTGGCCAAATGTCCTAACTTAAAAAATATATATATTTAAGAAATTTATATACATATAAAGAATATGTTATTGCGGGTCATGAATAAAAACCGAGAACAATATGCAAGGCAACTAAGAAATCAGTGGCGGTAGTTTGATATAATAATTGTATTAACTGACAGACGAATGCTACTTCAGTCTACCTGTGACCACGGACTTCTGTAAAGTGTTTAAAACTTCGGGTTTTCAGAAATGAATAATAAAGGTATTCGAAAAATACCAAAATATACGCGAATAATCTGGTTAAAATAGTTTCATTTATATATTAGATCTTATTAGAAAAATAAATTTACTATATTTTTCTTTCTAAAGCCCAAAACATGGGATATACCACACTCATTGTAAAAATCTCATATAATAATACTAAGGCAAGTAAATTCAGTTGATTCATAGTTAGGGTGCAGAAGTGGAGATGACGCTTAAAAAGTCGTAAACGATTTATAGTTGGTTAGAAAATAAATAGTTTTTCACTGTGCCCCTTCTAAAACTTATACAATAAAAAGTTTACAGCTGTAAGAAAATAGACTAGGTCTGGAATGGCCACCGTTTCGTAACGTGCGTTCAAATAAAATAAATGTATGAATTAAGTGACTCAGTGGGATTGCGTCTGGTTGTAAGCGCGAAGGTTGTGGGTTCTTTCTCCACTTGGAGGAATACTATTACAATTATTTTCGATTTCCCGCATTAGTAAGACAAACGCGGCGTCGAGCTCCGCCACTACACACGCTCAAATTTGGAGCTGAAAGTGGAGATGGAAACGGTGAGACTTGACTTGGTGGTTTTCTTGTCTAAAAAAAAGGAGAGTTGTGGGTTCATGTCCCATCAAAATGTAGTTTCTTTACAATTTTTTATTCACAATAATCGTCGTTTGCTTACTAAAAGAAACATAAAATATGCATATAAGAAGTATCTAGTCATCAATTTACTTTATAATTTTTATATCTACGTCATCTTTGCTTGTTAACAATATGGCAAACAAAGCTTTTTAATAAAAGAGACAGACAGGAAGACGGACAGAGTAGTTTTAGTTTTATTTAAGCAATATTACATGCCACTATATTTCTTTGTATATTTTCGCTTATAATTTTAGTTTATAGTAGTGAATAGAAATTTGCATCTGGCTCAGTAATAAAATAATATCACCTCTTGAACAGGTCCATTAAATTTGAAATTCGAATGAAGAGGCGGCAGCTGCGTTGAGACAATCATTAAAAATATTTACGTAAAATGTAGAATATATGTACGTTGTTGCGCAATGGGACAGCGTCTGTCTGAACGAGATGATTGTGGGTTTGATTCCCACTTTGAGCAATAGCTTTTATAATAAAATCTAATTAATAATTATAGATTTTTTATAGTAATCTGTTATCATTCTATAAGACAAAGACAAAGTAAGGCATTTCGTTTTGTAACTTACAGAGTGACTGTGATAGTTTGTAAAATTAACCTTTAAGGTAACATAAAGAAATAAATTGTGTTAATTATAGAATCCACCGTCTCATGATCATCGTCATCGACTTTATACGCGATTGGTTGTGGGTTCGATTCCTAATCGGATGAATGATTATATTTACAATATTTTCATTTCTCTGCTCTGGCATCTAAGACAAGGCGCGGCGTATACTTCCGCCACTCAACACACAATCTATCAATGTCAATATCTCATTATCACGAGAGCGGAGAACGGAGTTTCTCGCCCTGCCCTACTGCCCTGCTATGCGGGAAAAAGCGAAAAGCTGCAATAGAAAATATGATATTTCAATTATAAAACCACATTTAATGCCAAAACACAGTTACGTAAACGGAACAGTGGAACGCCTTTAGCGATTTTCGTAACGCTGATGTGAATATAAATTATTATAATCATTTATATATTAAATTCTAATATTTGGTACTGAAATCGTGTTTGAATACACGCTATATTTCATCATACTCCTACGTAAGTTAGGATTAAACGCACCATTAGTCAATAAGAGTTGTTTGTGAAAGTTATGTGATTCTATAATAGATTGAGAGCCACCCTGATGTAAAATGAATGTGCTGGGAGAACGTGCCTTTCAACAAATGGTTATCATAAGCAACTTATAGTTTTGTTATTTTGCAAGTACAGAAATTTACAAGTATTATTTTGAAATAATGTCATCGTGGTGCAGTGGGTTAGTGTTTGCTTGTAAATTCTGGTAGTGGATTCGATTCCCGCTGGGAGTCATTGTTTTCGGTCTAGTATGATAAAGCACGGCGTTCGGTTCCGCCACAATGTCTCAAGAGTTCTCTTAACACTATGGTCTACAAAAATGCTGCAAAGATAGCTTTTAAAGATACAGGATAGATAGACAGATAGAAATACTTTATTGCACACAAAGCCAATACAAGGAACAGTACACAAGATTTTATGAGTATTACATAGTGTGAAAAGGCGGCCTCATTACTGGTAGCAATCTCTGCCAGATCACCTTTGTGAGTTGAGCATGGCCTTAACTGATACGGGTTAGTGCAAATAAAAAAAAAATTGTAAAAACAAAACCTATTTATTGACTATTTCTTAGGATTTGTTTATTGATAATTGCTCAATAATTGATAGGCTTGTTTTATTAAGCTACAAGTTCTAAGTCGTGTGTCAAGGCGTGTGTTGAATGCTTGAGAACTTATAGCAGACACTTTGTCTAGCGTTGAAATAGTACTTATTATAACACATACATACATACACAACATACTTAAATTGACATATCTGCAATCTGATATATATATTAAAAAATGCATATTATCAATCAATTTCAGGTGCTATTTTAGAATTTTAAACATTCATTTTTAAATAAATTTTGATATTCAACAAAATAGACCTAGAGGTACTAATATATTTTAATTATTTCGCTCTAGTATCTAGGGCAAAGCGCGGTGTTGAGTTCCGCCGCTCAACATGCAATGTCGGTATCGAATCGAATTGGGATGGAAATTGGAGAACGCAGTGTCCAGACATTAGTTTATACGGGAAAAAGCTTGAAGCTTTAAAAAATATATTATATGTATATTGTGATAAAGAAATGGAGTGATGTTAAATAAATCATCTTTGACCTAAAATAGGAAAAAAAGACAAGATTACATATTACACATATGGAAAAAACATAAAAATACATAAATTACACGCATTTCATATGTCATATTACAAATTCATATACATTTGCTAGTACATTTAAAACCAGCTGTTACTATCAGCTGTCGTCACGTCGCTCTATCGAATAAATTCCTATCATAATTTGAAATATCCTTTCAAAGGTTAATATTTGCAAGTCAACGATGTTATAACTTAATATACATACATTGGTACTTTGAATAAGTCGCTTTTGAATTATAAATTGCAGTAATTTTGATGAATACACTGTGATTTGATGCAGGGTCTGAATGATTGATTCATTTTATACACTATACTAACTTGAATTATCTTTTCAATGCCTTGGGCTTTTTTCTTTTTATAATGTTGTTGTTATCTCAATCATTTTATTTTATATTTTATACTATACATTTTAAATGAAACTTTTAAACGCGTGTATTTTGGTATTAGGTTCAACATTTTAGAAAATCCGACATTTCGAACGCTTCGAGTAAAATATAAAAATAAACCGATGCTCTTATTTTGTATTTTAAAATTATATTAATATTTCAATGTGACTTAAATAGTAGTGGTTTCATATTTAATTCCTTTTGTGAATATGTTAGACAAAATAAAATAGCTTGGGTAATTCCATTTTAAACTTTCTTATTGACAGCCTATTGACACTAAGTATTGGTAGATTATATTAGAAGATCCCATCATCGTTATTTTTTCCAAATATAACCGGAAAATATAACCGTTAAGCATCCCACATGTGTACGTTAATATCTTTAAAGCATTTACAGAAATAACTCCGACAAATACTAATATGTTTATAATAATTGCGTGTAAAATTTCTGTCATTGATGTACCCACATCTAGCCGCAGCTGGCTTCTCTAAATATTTGCGAGCGTGATATGTACAGTTCATTGCTCGCGATCTATATTTGTGATCACAAGGGAAACTAGTATTTGCATATCGTACCGTCTTGACTTACTTTATGGTGGAATTCTTTACTTGTTTGTCTGAGTCACAATCGCAATCTATACTATAAATTACGATACCAATACAATAACAAATCAGTTGAAAAATTAGACGCATGGTGCTATAGTTGCGCATAAATAAAAAAAATCGTTATCCTGGCTTTTCTGATAAGGACTATATTCATATACTGTAAACATATTGTATGGAACTGGATCCGGACACGTTTATGAATTGTCAAGTAATCCGGAAGGCAAGTATTGATAGATAGATACAGGCGAAGCGCACAAAAACGCATTAAATACGGTTATAGTCTTATAGTATAATATAAAATACGTTTTTGCCTTTTTTTAAATTGGTTATATTTTTTTACTTTTGCATATATCCAGCGATGTAGCCCCAGTGGACCTTGTTCAAACACGCTGTTATCCACTTTACGCCTCTTTTAGACACACTGCATCCAATTCAATGGTACTGGTGGTCTTAAGACATTTTTTTAACTGTTAATATTGCCTTTAGTAAGGATCGAACCTACTACTATTGTGTGTTCACTACTGAATTGCCACTACAGCATCACTTATAAATTTTAACTAAAATATTAACGAAAAGTAATTGAGCGTACCTTTGCAAAAACTTCAGGCTTTCCATTTTGGCTTTGCATGTGATTCTCACTAAAAGACCATTAGCAACGGGCCGAAACGTAATGTCAACGCCACCCAAAGCAAATGACAAATTATTCACTTGTCCGTATTTACAAGGATATCTAAAACAAAAATATGTAGAATCATCCAAATTCAGACTTTAAAAGGAAGTTGCTTATGGTTTAAAATCAGTTTTCATTATTTCTTGTATAAATCGCTGCAAGTTTTTGAAGGCACATGGTGTCTCCACATTCATTTTACAGTCTGATGCTATTCTAGGAATCATATTCCACTATATCTTCGTGTATTTTCGGCCAGGTGACCAGATGTCGATGGCTTTTGTTCATTTTGCAAAATATCCAACGGGGGACGTCATTTCGAGTACAATTTGTCTTATAAAGTCTCTTTGCAATGGATTTATTAGTGTTCATTTTTAATCTTGTTTTGAAGTATTTGTGGCATATCACCCCAATTACTCGACGTTGATTAATTGTTGATTCGCACTGTGGATGATTTTGATTTGCTTGCGTGGAGTCATCATTATTTTCTACTGTGCTTATAATGATAAGTTTACCAGTGTTTTATTAACCAGAAATTTAATTTAAATATCTAGTAAAGATATTTTTTATTACTATCACTAAGCTCAATATTTGTTTAAAAAGTATTTATTAAATAAATAGAACCTAACGCCAAAATTACAATTGTTAATACACAAAAAAACGTTTATTTCACACATAAAAAAGGTTATCTTAATGCAATTTAAAAGTAAAAAAGCGACAAGCTAGAATCACAGTGCAGGCTAGACTTTTTGCGAGGTGTCGGCGTTCCTCAAAGTAAGACGTGTGTATGCTATTACGATTTTCTCACGAACACATGTGCTCGAGGAATCCTGCATTGCGAGTAACGGATGTTTAATATGGATGAAGCGAAAGGAATTTTACTTAAATTAACATTCGATAAGTAAAAGTGAATTTATTCTTGACGGTTCTCCTGACTTTTTTAATAAAGTTAGAAATATTTTAGATTTTGAAAAATAAATATGTATTTATAGCTTCACACTTTATCCTTAGCGGGGTAGTCAGAGTAACCGGAGCGCTAAACGCTATGGTCCCAGTCGTATTTTTCGTCTCGTCAACGTCCAGTTTTTAACTTCTTCATACACTTCCTCCCGGAAGTTCTCATGCTTTTGACGTGGTGACCTTGCATCAGTATCACCGATACTGTAGTATGTGTTTTATTTTAACATAACAACATTAGGTTAAAGTTAAATTAAAATAAAACCTATATTTATATCTAAAAATGCAATAGATATTAAAGTTACAATCATTTTGTGGAACTCCTAAGGCTTTTACACTTACATCAATTTTACCTTTCAAAAGAAAACGTGCTGTCACCGCTTACCATGCATTACCGAAGTATAGACGTAATTACTCCGCCATTCAATATTTATTGGTTGCGTGTGGTCTTCTTGTAGAATTTATTGCACAAATTATATATTTATGGTAAAAATTTACATACAAATTTTTCACTTGTACTTAGAGAAGTCAATTAAAAGTCTTACAGTGCAAACGCACCAATTCAATATCAGTTAAACGGTAATTAATATCTCTGGGTGTGTCTTTTGTTTAGTGCTAAGCGTGTATAGTTAAAAAAATTTGACTATGCGTCTTATTTTTAACATATTTTAAATTAATTTTAAATAAAGATATATATAAAATATTTTTTAATAGCCATTTAGAATAAGATAGTTAAATAATTTATTTTTGCTCCAGGACGATGATTTATATCAGGACGATCATACAAAGTTGGTAGATGCTTTTTTTTTTAAAAACTGTACAAGTTTTTTAAGTAATGACAAAAACATAGCTAATTAAATTTTAGTTTATTAGATTTAACTAAGTGGAAAATATAAGTTCTAGTAAAGACAAAAAAATGTTTTTAAATAAATGATATATAGTGCATAATTTTTATCACCATGTATAGTGACAGATTTATGTTTTGTCCTGTCTGTCTCTTTTGTTTATCTTGAAAAGTTAAAGTCATGTCATTAAACAAAAAATGACCTTAAGAAGTCCCAAAATACTTGTAAGAACGTGTGATTTATAATATTTAATTATAAAAAGTTTAATTTAAATATAAAAAAACATTTTTACAGCTGTTTTAAATGTAAAAAAGCTTTTATTTACGTGTACATTTACTCGTATATATAATCAATTATTAAACGAAGATGCTATTGGAGTATATTTTAAATTTATGCAATACTCAATTAACATTTTTTATAACGTCAAATATTTTATATTAAAAAAGTAGATTCTATACAAATAAAAATTGTCTGCTTCTTTTTAAAAAAGCAGCCATATTCATTTTCTGCATAGGAGCAAATCAGATAGAGCCTAGTATCAAGTCACTCCGTTTGTCGTTTTTCGCCCGAATTCGAGACATTGCGTGTTCAGTGGCGGATATTTTTTTTATTTCAAATTGTTTCTAGATTTTTTGAAACATATACAGATTTTCAACGTGCGGAACAGTATCCGGGTTTTCTGTTATTATTACTAACAGAACGTATTATTTTACCGCAGGGGTAGCTTTACTGTGAAAACATAGTTGCTTCAAAGTCATGGCTTTAAATGTGTTGCAATATTAGGTTTTCTTTGTGGACATTTTTTTTAAAAATAGTATTTTTTTATATTTACACATCTGTAACAATTAGGGATGTAAATACAAAGAGCCTAGTGACTCCGTTCTGTCATTTCACATTGGCGTTTAACGCCGCTCTTTGTCTAACACGAATAAGGAAACGTCTATAGAATAAATATCCTCCCCGAGTATCAAACTCATAAATATCTTGGTCTTATCCAAATAGGTGTCGCCAATGGCATTAATTCATAAAAATATTTTTAGGAAACGTATTAAAATTTTAACAAAGCCGCGCCTTTTTTTGAAACCTTTTTTCCAAAAATGTTTTTCAATATCCTAAGTGTGTGAATAACACTTGAAGAAAAAAAAGGCGTTTATAATGATAAGCGTCACGACTTAATTAAAATATTAAAAATGTTAAAAGCTAGCTTTTAAACTAAATTTCTATAGAGTTTTTTTACAAAAATTCAAGTTGCATGGTAGATGCGTAAAATTTTCTTTTTGCCTTAAACCTTTCCTATGAAATAGAATGTATATGCCAAAGGTTACCTGTAAGAGATCACTAATAGTGATAAGGCCGCCTTTGTATGCTGTAATTATTTGCTTCTGTTCTTTCTTTGTGCAATAAAGAATTTTATCTATTATATATCTATCTATAATTATTACAATAACTATATATACATACATATCAACACACACTATTTGTATAACGATCATCCATTACCACAGCATGCCATATAAACGGTCTTAGCCGTGCAGTAAACAGTTCCGATTTACTCTATCCGCCCTTGAACTCAATGTAAACAAGTAAGGGAGAAACAAAAATAGATGAAAACCCATAAATTTATATATTTAGATTTAAATGGATTTTATACTTTAAAGTTTAGTTTTTATATTAGTATTGTATATATTGCATTAAAATAAAGCTATTCGGTCCTATTACCCAACACTCAGATGTGTAACATTTTTTATTTAAAACAATTGTCCAAATTTTACGAAGTATTAGGTATTGGTTTATGCCTTTTCATTTAAACAATATTCGGACACCAGCACCAGACCGGGAAATATATAAAAAGTAAAACTATTATACAGACTTTCATTTCTTTTTTTAGGATAATATTGTATATAGAGGCTTAAGCTGGTTATAGTCCAGCAATTTCCGCTTAATGTATTTAATACCATATTTTAGATTATATTATATTTTTGCAGATCAACTAAAGGCTTTTTAATCTCTGTAATTTTTGTATTTCCATAAAATAATTAGAAACTGGTAAAAGATATACAATTTATCAATATACAATTTATCAATCCATCCACGAAAATTAACTTAATGTATTTAAATTATTGACTATATATCGTGAATTTGTCAATTAGGTTCTTATTATAAGTAAAATATTAATGGAAACGAATTTTTTAAGACTTTAACATCTAAAATGAATCTTTTTGTGGATAAAACATTATTTTTTTTTACTTTTAATTAAAAATGTTAACACTTCAAAGAGAACAATTCAATGTTTTTTTTCTATTTAAATCCAAGTTTCACATCGACCTTTAAGCAAAAAAATGACGAGAGCACTTGTACAGTTTCCAGGAGACACGGATTTGAGGATTCAATTCTACGTTCAAATTTTACTTTTATTTACTTTTATTAATTATACTTTTTCTAAAAATATTACTCGTACAGGACTTTATACTCAATTTTTATAAAAAAAAATTGGGACCTTCTCGGCACCTGGAGCATTTATTATATTTAAATTACTTTCAAGTACGTACTTGCGTAAGTAAGTCCTAAGTTTCTCAAGCAAATCCATGGTGGGCCGCTTGTATTATATAACAATTTTTGTACGACTAGTTACTTATTAATAATTATCTCGATGTGATTTTCTAAAAAAACTATGTAACAACCACGGCGCATTTAGAAAAGGTATCTAACAACAAAGCAAACGAAAATAGCTTTTACTCCATACAATAAAAGTTCAAAATCATTTATAATAAATGTTACTGTAACACTGCAAATTTAGTCAGTATGCACCATGACTATAGCAAATTATCTAAATAATAAAGTTAAATGCCTGTCTGGTTTTTTGTCAGTCTGTAAGTAACTGTTTATCAAGGTTAGTGCCTAGATTAAAAAAGTCAAGACTCTAGACCTAGAAAATTGGCTCTTGTAAAATAGTGGTAATATGGGCTCTTGTAAAATAGTGGTAATGTTACACCGTTATGGCCCAATTGTTGCTGTAACTTACGACTCGTTTACGGTCGTTATTGGTTGAAAGTTTTAAATGATCTGTAACTAAATATTTTGTTATTATCTAGTACTATATATACTATATATCTTCCATAGACCTTAGTTACAAATATATATATAAATCTAGGGCTCTATTTAATATTGTTGTTATTATATTTAAGTGTCAAGACATTTCGTTGTTTACTTTGCACCTGCGTTCGGAACATGGCGTGTTAAGTAACCAAACTTAACGCCGCAGCTGGACGTATCACAGCGAGGAATTGAAAATATTTAATAATAATCGTTCCCAATTAGTGTAGATGGGCACTCCTTTCTTTACATTCGATATTCGGTTTGCCTCTATCTAATCTTCTTTCAAGCTTCTTCAAGCTTGTTTAACAATTAGCGAAATGCTAAAGAAGCTTGAAGGCAACAGTACACTACTTCTTTGTTGTAAGACGAATATAATTTATCAGAAATATAAATATTAATAATTGTCTTTCGATCAATAAGAACTGAAGCTGTTCGCTTTGAAAAATATTTTTTCAGCTGCACACTTCATTTCACTTAGGCGACAGGCAGAGAGAAACTAGTGTCCTGACGCTCCGTGCTCCTCTTCCTTCCAGAATTCGAGACATTTCGTGTTGGGTGATGGTACGCAACGCTGCAATTGGTCTTAGCATAGCGGAGATTTTTTTTTAATACCCCTTCAAGTCAGGATCGAACCTACTACCATCGCGTTTACAACCAAACGCTGCCCCTTGATGATGACCTCTTATATATATTTATTTTAAAATATTTATATTTTATTTATACAGTACAAATAAATGATCCACACCTTTTAAAAATATTAATCCTTTTTTTAAATAACAATTTTTATACATTTTCGGTGCTTAAAGATAAGCTTATACGAATTATAGAGAGTTTAGTGTCTCTATGTATACCCTAAGAGTTAAGTTTTTGTAATTATAAATAGTCAATACTTTCTTTAAATCGGTCCCGTTTCTGAGATTAGAGAGATTTCAAACACACAAACAGAAAGTAAATTAAAAATCATTATTTTGGGTTCTATATTTATAAATGCCCCTAATAATATTTTTTTTCGTATATAGAATGTACAGACAGCGATAATTTACAATTTTATTATATGTATAATAGAAGATTAATTATGCACGTGAATTTATTTTAATCAATATATCTAATGCTGCTTATAATTCAGTGTAATCTCAAGCATTAAGCCACTTCAAGAAAATTTCAAAGCTCCGCTCTTTGTAAACTTTTGTTTTTGTTTTCTATTTTAATCGACTAAGATACTCTTTAGATCTTTTAAGCTACAAAAAGACAACTGTGTTACGTTATTCTATTATGGAGGTATGATGTACTTTTGCATTTTCGATGATAAAAATAAAATAATAGCAAAATTTTATATTTCCTCTGGTAAGAAACGCGGAAAAGTGCAGCGTTGAGTTCCGCCACTCAACACGTAATATCTCGATATCAAGCGGATATAACTTTCTCTCTGTCTACTCTATTATGTGGGGTGTACAAAGAGAAAATAATTTAAATATAATCATTGCCCCGAGTGGAGATTGACCCCAATCCAATCGCGTTTACAGACAGACGCCGTCTCCGCCGATGGTCTTCATAGATGATAACTACAAGCAAAAATACATAGCACCTTGTGCCATGTTTAAAGAATCTTAGGAGGCGTCAACTGACTACTTTGTTAAAAGAGCAAACAAAGCAGTGTAAAGTTATGTGAAGAGCTTAGTAAATATCATAATGACCGTATGGCGCTATACGGCTTAAAGGACGGCTGCTCTAACACTTATTTCATATGTTTACTTAAATATCAAATGATAACTAGACGTCGTATCAACAAGATATTCTATAATGTTATTTTTAACTTTGCACTATTCTAGTACTTTGATAAGGAGAGAAAACGTAGTGATAAATCACTCCGATCTTCATATTAAATCAATTAGACTAATTGCATAGGTACTGATTAAAAGAATCTAACAAGGAAATAATCTATATTATATTTTATATTTATTTTAAGCTCTAGAGACAGCTTAACTCGCAAAAAATACTTTTGCAAGCATATGTTCACTCTAATTCTTTGAGTTACGAATGTAACATACAATTTTACTTATAAATCATCATCATCTGTCAAAATGTAAACATTTCCCCTAGTCGGGTCCGACCCCACAACCATCCGCTGAAAAGACCAACAAAGCGCTACAGCGCTACGATGGCTCACAAGTAGTTTTATTTTAATATATATCTACGGGTACATATTACATACGTGACCTTGTATCCGAGACGCCAGCCAGACGGAGCAACAAAACTCTACTTAGTCATCTTTGTAGATGATATGTCATATACGAAATGGGTATCAGATTGACTCACATCGAGAGCGAAAGTGAGTTACGAGTTAACTTATATCTTGTTTATTATTAACTTGTGAAAATGTATATTTTCACAAAACATATTTAGTACTTGCACGTTTTGAAAATAGTGTTTTTGTTATTTTTTTACGATTTTGCACATTTTTTTGTAATTGAGCACTTAGTGACACATTATTATGTAATTTATTTTTAAACCTATTTTTTGACGCTTTCAGTTTTCTCGCTATACAGATGTAAGCATAGATAAACTAGTGTTAACTAATTTCGTTTTAATGCGAGTTCGAGACAATGCGAGTTGAGTGGTAGTCTTGTCACCAGAGCTGCGAAATGAAATTAACTTAAATACAATCACCCCTCGCGTGAGGATCAAACCCACAGCCATCGCATATACAGTCAGTCTGTTACACTGCTCCACGATGGCCTCAAAGATACTATTATATATTATCGTATTATTTTTATCGTAATTTTTTGCTAAGCATCTCCCACATTTAGCAGGCTGGTTTGTGACTCTGGTCTCCACATCCGCCAATTTTAAAATATAATATGGAGTTTTGAAAAGCAACTGAAACTGACAACTTGTGTTCATCTAATCCTATAAAATTTTTACTCTATTAATATGCATTTTTAATGTAAGACAGCGATGTTATCGGATATAAAATAAACAAAAACAAACAAACTTTTACTTACTTTTAAAATGAAAGCTTCACACAAGCTTATATGCTTAATAAAATTTGCTAATCAAAGTTGTTGAAAGCACAGCATCCGCAATTAACATTAACATAGAAAACTAAAAAGTCTAATATGATTAACACTTGTTCTACTTAACGTGGATAAAATCGTATGAGTCAGTGCAGAAGTATTCGAGTCGAACGGAAACATCTAATCTTGCCGTTTGCCTCACATAGTAATGCTCCCCCGCAATTTTACAAAAATGTTTTCTGAACATATTTTTGGGATACATTAGAATATTTATGTTATAGACTACCTATTGCATGTGACTTCGTACGCTTAGTAATTTAGATCTACCTGCCTAATTTCAAGTTTCATACCAAATTCTGAGAGCAATTAGTCCTAATAAATTCGGCCCTGTAGCAAAATCCAATCTTACCGGACTTATACTAACAACCTGCCTATTCAAATTCATCTTTATACGTCAAATTATAAATTAAGTTTAAAACGGAATTATAAAGAAATACAGTTAAAAATATTTTCTCATCATATAAAAATACGTCAAGTTCTTTTGTTGTCTATTGTATCGTCATCAGATCCGGACACACATTCAATTTTCAAACAAATCGAACGAAAAGGAACAACTACAAGGTAAACAGGTTAACCGCACAGTATGCAATAGACTTAAATACCGTCCACAATATCTGGATACGTGGCACTCTACTACTGTACTTTTCTTTACAACTGGAATAGCCTCCCAGCGGCAGCGTTTTCAAGTCGATACGACATGGGTACATTCAAAAGGCACGTATATTTCCCCCTGAAAGGCCAGAAACGCTCCTGTAGCTCCTCTGGTGTTACAGAAGTCGTGGATAGCGGTGTTCACCTCACCGTCAGTTAACCAGAACGCTCGTTTGCCTTGTCTTCTATACTATAAATAAAAAGAGTGGGGTCAAAATAGAGTTGCAAGATTAACTTACATACAATGATAGATACATGTGAAAGAGAGAAAGTAAGAGATAAAAAGTGGAGTGTTTAGTTGAATTAAGAAGCTGACGTAGACAGTTTGTTTATTTACAATTTATCAACACGCTGTTTTGATAAATAATTTCAAAATCAAAAAAAATATTCTTTATTAATTACATTTGAGTCTAAAAAATTATTTGACCCTGTTATGTAGGATGAGGCATGAAGCTGAAAAGTTATGACTTTAAGTGATTTCTTCAACTAATGTTTTGAAGAAATTAGTTTTTTCATTTCCCTAACATTTAAAAAACATCTTATTTATTTTATCACGGGTAATAAAAAGGTAAATTAATATTTACCAAAGCACGAGAGCCAAATATTAAGAGCTTTGAAACATAATGTAGTAGTAATGTGATATAATTACAAAAAATAAAATTAGCCAAATATTCTAAATTCTTACAAAAAAATTACTTTGCTAATAAATTTACTTTTTATTAAACAAAAATCTTAAAATAATTACTAAACGTACCCAATATACTCTCACGAACATATTTAAAGAATAAGGGCAAAACAAAATCTAGCACTTAGCATTCTGACTATTACACATTAAGACGTGTCATTGCATACAAAGAGCTATTATTTTTAATCGAAGCTATACAGTTATATATTGTTGTGTTGTTATTTGACACCCATTTTATATTATTAGCCTAGATTGTATGTGTAGATTTAAATAATAAGGTATAAAATTCTTCACAAGTCATTATATTAGATTTTGCTTTTGTGCAGTTGAAGTCTTGATTATACAGACATATTTAGTTCATACTTTTAGTTCCATTTCCAAGTGTAGGCATAGAGAACCTAGTGGAAGACACGCTTTGCACTTTCCGTTCGAATCCACATTATTTTTGTAGTAGCTTAACTCAACGCCACACTTTGTCTCGCCACCAAAGCGGAGGACCGAAAATACTTTTAAATTAAATTAAAATTAAAAATATATGCATTTTCCCGAGTGGGAATCGAATCCAAAACTATCGCGTGTACAGTTAGATAGTATCACACACGCGCCACAACGGCCCCTTTCCATCTATTAGTAAATGACATACATACAAGTTATATAAAAGTGTATCCAAAAGACATGATATGAATATTTATTTTATTAATGTAATATATTTCTAAACTTCGCCATCAATGGGTCAAATGGGTCCTTTACCAAGATAAGTTTATTCCACATGAATGTCTAATATATATAAGAATGATATACAGCTTCACGCTTTTTCCCGTATAGCAGGGTAGTCAGAGAGAAACTAGTGTGAAGACACTAAGTTCTCCACTTTCCGCCCAAATTCGAGAAACTGGCGGAACTCAGAGGTGCATACCTTGTTATGTACCAGAGCGTTGAAATGAAAATAATTTAAATTTCTCCGAGTGGGAATTGAACCCACAATTAATATTCATAATAATTATGATACCATCGTCTAAGCCAGAAAGATTTGTTATAATTTTCATATCTTTCGTTCTATGAATATTAAAACGAATCTTTGGTTCGTTCTGTAATTATTTCGTCTAGAAAAAACGCATATTAATACAAAAATGCATATTAAGGAAAAATAAAAAAGGAACAAAATTCATACTATATCTATCTATACTAATATTATAAATGCAAAAGTAACTCTGTCTGTCTGTCCCTCCGTCTGTGACGTCAAACCGCTAAACCGATGTGGTCAAATATTATATAGAGATACTTAAGGGGCCTTAGGATGATCATAGGCTTTTTTAGTTCTTACAGGAATTTCATCGTTGCACGAAAAAGCTGCCGAAAATACGAAACCGCTATAGTTCACGCGGGCGAAGCCGCGAGCGGGTCGCTAGTAAGCTATAAATAATAACAATACTAGCCGTCATCGCTTCTAACCGCAACCTCGTTTGGTGTGTTTGCGTCAAATAAGCTTGTATATAAGATTTATACATTTCGAATCGGTAACTGTAAGCGCCAGGACTGAATTCATTATTCTATATAAGGCAATCATTTATTCAAGGGTGCAGCTTCAAATCCCGCTGTGAAAGTTTTGATTTGGTTTTGAATTATGATTATATTTAGAAAATAGTAAAAGCGATAGCCAAAATAAGTTATTTGTAGTAGTACAGAAATAGAGGAAGTAAATGTAGTTTAGTTTATTCAAGAAATATAGTGCTTGAGCTTACGTACCTTATTAGTTTTGAAGTCAATATCATCTGATCATTCAATGAAGCAGGAGTTGAGAGTAGTATTATTCCCACCCCCTTACAGAATGTACAAAGCTCCGAAATATATTAAAACTTTGATAAAATATTTAGAAAAATGCAATTCTGTAAATGCACATTTGTCAAGGCACTCCAATCTCAGCTTTTTGTCCGAATTAGAGACATTGTGTGCTGAGTGGTGGAACTCCACGCTTTCGCTTAACAAAGCGAGAGAGGTAGATCAAAATATATATAGAGAGAGAGAGATAAAAATAAAGAGAGATAGAGAGAGAGGGAGAGAGAGAAATAATAATATATCATTTGTATAAAATCATACCCCTGAATGGGAATTGACCTCACAACCACAACTCTTACAGTCACACTGTCGTCGTGAAATAAGTTATATAAGAGATCTCGAAATTTACAATACAATTTCCTTCTAAGATTTATCAATAATGATGAATCAAATGTAGAAATTACGTTTCATAGAAAGTTTGATTATGCAAGAGCCTGTAAGTTTTCCCGCAATGGCTACCATATCGGCAAGATTACGCTTCATACAATTATCTATCTTGTAATCTATATCTATATCTTGTAATCTAAGCGCATAATCGCTATATAATTTGGCTAGGTGAGTTTATCAATACGTTTATAGCGTTCAAAAGCGCATGGCTTAGCAGTCAAAGCGCTCTTTCTAAATATATGTTTTTCTATTTTATTTCTCTTTAAAAAGTTCTTTGTACAGTATTGTTTTGTATGGCCGCTCAAGTCTTATAACCATATTTGTTATTGAATAGTTTTCTGTTCTAACCTAAGTTAGAAATAGTGTAAATACGATTCTTTTTAATTAATTATAATTCGATTTCATTCTTTTTGATTACTTTTAATTCAGAGGCCTTCGTCGCGCAGTAGGACCTTACCCGACTGGAAGCGCGATGGCTGTGGGTTCAATCACTAGTCGGGAAAGGGATTATATTTTAATTATCCTGCTTCGATAAGACAAAATGCGGCGTAGAGCTCCGGTATCCAACACATAATGTCTAGAATTTAAGTGAAAAGTGGAGAGCTACCCTGCTATGCGGAAGAAGCGTAAAGCTGTAATAATAAATAAAGAAAAGATTTAAAAATATATTATACTCACTTCCGCACCAATATGGACGCAGTGTCCGTGACAAATGGTTTCCTTGGCTACGGGATGCGATCTTAATTAACCGGAAGGATTCCCGAAAAGATAGAAACGCCACTAAATAGATATACATGTGTATCGTAGACATAACATTATAAGCTTGCCAAATTTATGATGGTTTTGTAATAAATTTTAAATTCTACAGAATTTATAAACGACTTCTTAGAATAAATTGTAGTTGAAATTTCAATGAAGTAAAGTATTTGTGTAAAGCTACAATTTTTCGTTAGGTTTGTATTTCCAATTCTTTTGCTAGTATGTTCCAAACGGGCACTAGGACTTGAACTAAGACTTCCTCCGTAAATAAACAAATATCAAGTACAGAAAGAAACGAATACAACTGATGATAATACAAAAATATGTATTTTTGTTTGTACAAAAATACATATTTTTATATTATCATCAGTAACCATTTTACTGAACACTTGTGCAAATTTAATAAAAATTAAAAAAATACTGGAATTCTATTTGCATTTTAAACTACCGAATACAGTCAATTACTTCGCACGTGAAAATGTTTCAAGATAATTTACTTAACTACGGAAACCTAAGCTAGGATAATTTAAGACGGTGCCTAGGCGGCTATTCTGAGTGGACATCGATCAAGGGGGACTGGACAAGATAATAAAACACTGAAACGTCACTGCGTTTAAATTAATGTACTTACAGTGAGTAAACAGTGTACGAAATGCTTAAATTGAGCTTAAAACAGTTTTATTGCAACCTTAATATGTTTATTACTACACTTAGATTATTTTAGAGCATTTTGTGAAAAATGGAAAGACTAAGTTCTAGTCAAGCTAAGTTCTAATAAACAATAGAAATAAGCATAGCAAAGTAAAAAGAACATAGTGTCAAGACACTCCGTTCTCCGCTTTCCTCCCGAGTTCCAGACATTGTGCTGAGTAGCAGATCTCTTTAGAACGCCGCGCTTTACCTTGTCACTAGAGCGAAAAAAAATAATATTTTAATTACAACCATTCCCCCGAATGGGAATCGATTGTGCTATGCGGGGCAAAGCCACTAAAGCAAGGTACAAAAGACGTATATATAATATTAGGAAAATTATTTAATTGATTTATAAAATCATTGATTTACATTCCTAACATATTTCAATGTAATTCCTTCTAACACTGAACGTCAGGTTAGATGAGATGCGCGGGCGTAGGAAACCACTCGAATCTGCCACGGTCTGATCTAATGAGACTCAATTACTAGTAAGTGTCTGCTTTTTATAAATCTTGTCTATTTGTTGGTAATTTATTATTTCTAAGCTAGATTTATGATATACATTTTTTAAATATATGACAATTTAATTCTATTTTCTTATATGCAACTAAGCTATCGTGGCGCAGTGGTACATTGGCTGTAAACTTGATGTTTGTTGGTTCTTTCCCCACTCAGCGGAATTATTTTAATTTATATGATTTTCATTTCTCAGCTCTGACAAAAAGCAAAAGCGCCACTCTACAACAACAACTTGACACTAGGTTCTGTCCCTTTTCATTCTTATGCGGGAAAAAGGGTAAAACTTAAAAAAACTCTTAAAATAGTATATCTTAATTTACATCATATTCGTCATAAAACTTCAAAAAAACTACTAGAAATTATTCGAACAGGTTATTAACTTAAACATATATTATGTATAGTAATAATACATGTTTAAGTTCATATATTTTGTATAGATGCAAATTTCGTGTTAACTTCAATTAAAAATGTTTAAGGTCTTGTAATATGTTGAACGCAGTAGGATTCGATTATTCACAGAATAATATTTGGGTAGTAGAAATTTGTAATAATCTCTCTACAAGATGCTAACAACAAAAATAAGTTGTAATAAGCGTATAAGAATTTCGACGCAGCTGGATGTAGAACACATGGCTTAGCGGTCGGAGCGCTTGGACGGTTTCCAAGAGACGCGGGTTCAAATCCTGCTGCATTAAAATTTTTAATCGCTTTCAAAAAATATGTTTCTTTTTTGTTATAAAATACTAAGGCCAACGTGCCGCAGTGGTACAGCATCTGATTTATTGGCTCTGATATAAGACATAGTAAGGTGTTAAGTTGCGCCACTTAACACGCAATATCTCGAACACAGGCCGAAAGTGTAGAACAGCGTGTCTTGACACTAGAGTCTTTCCGACTGCGCTGCTATGCGGGTAAAAGCGAGAAGCTGCAAAATACATATACTTATATTATACTAGGTATTAAAAAATCGTATATTTTTTTAATACAGGGAATTTTAATCTGCGATCTTCAATACCGCTTAACTGCTCTAGCCTATTGTGTTATGAGCTAACTGACCAAGTTCTTAAATAATCAAAATTAAAGTTACTGAAACTGGAAACTAATAAATTGTACGAAACAAACCTTTATCTATCTAGTTTACAACTTTACAACAAAATCGTCAAACGAATAGTAATGTCAAAAATATAAATAATGTATTACACATGTACAAAAATGTTGTATGAAATCGATTTCCAACAAATCAAAGTAATTGAAACCAGCTATAGGCGCACGAGCGTTTCTATAAATACACGTGAAATGGCTGACGACCCTTCGTAAGACAAAAAATTATATGAGACGGCGTCTGTAAACGGTTTGAGACTATTAGCAGAAATGCAGATGCATATGCAGATGTAAATGCAGATGCACATGCACATGCATGCATGGGGCTTTGTTAACGAGATGCTGGAAATAATAACAAGGATAGTCTTGTTGTGAATGCTATAATGAACTGTTATTTGCGAGCTTTCAATATAGGATGTTTTTGAGATGATTTTCACGTAATACTAAAAACAGTACTTTGTAGGACAAGTAGGGAAAACCTATTGCCAAGACACTTAGTTCTCCATTTTTTTATTTAATTTGAGGGAAACTTATTATTTTTTTAAATATGCTCTAATATTGCAATATTTTTCTTTAATATCACGTTTAATAACATCAATGTCGCTACATTGGTGGTTGAACTATTAATGCAATAGTCGGGTTTTATTCTTACTATAAAATATTAATATTTTATGCTACTTCACTCCCACAACTCCGCTTGAATGGGATTTATAACTCTTTTCCCACATAGCAGGATACCCAGCTCAGAGAGAACCAAGACAAACATCAAGACACTACGTTTTCCGTTTTTCACCCGTAATCGAGACATTGCGTACTGAGTGGTCGGAACTCACCACAATGCTTTGTCTTTTCAGAGCAGGAAAATGAAAATAATTTAAATATAATCATTACCCAGGGTGGGGATCGAACTCACAGCCATCGCGTATCCTATCAGATTTGACACTTAAAACATTTTACAAAATCGACCACTATTCAGGATTATAATACAACTGTTATACAACTTATACTAAAGTCGTAAGCCCGAAATCCATGGAGGAAACGGATGTGTCGCTGTCGCCTTTTTAATAATTCTATTTTACATTCCATCCGCGTCTACCGAGTTGGTAAGTATTTAAAATAAAATCTTTTCATCTTACGCGTAGGCTGTTATAGCTAAAATACAATTCTTTTTGAAGTATTCCTTTCCCACAGCAAGTCATAAGTCAAATGAAATAGTCAAAAATTTATAACAGTTGTAATTTTACCGCTATATATTGAATAGCTCTTTGAAATAACAAAACTATAAGTGTGAGTTTGAATTTAGGTTAAAGTGTGTATATATATATATATAGTTCTATCATAAATTTTATTATTAAATACAATTTTACCTGCATCTCTATAGCTATAGCTTGAGGCCATCGTGGGGCAGTGGTACAGCGTCTAACTGCAAACGTGGTTGGTTGTTGGTCGTTGTGATTCTCAAGGGAGATTTAAATTAATTTATTTTTATTTCTTCGCTCTGGTGCAAGACAAAGACACCCTTGAATACTTGAACCTGAATATTGAATACCGCCACTCAACGAAACTCACCGTTCTCCACAAAACTATATTTTTATAACTAGATAAGTTCAAAACACTGATCTACCTACAATATATTAACAAACGTTCCCATTTTCTAATAAACGTTTCATCAATTCATAATTTGATCTTTAAACAAGATTTTTCGTTGTGATAATAATGATGGTAACACAACAATTTTTCTATATCTTTCCTCATAGGATATTTTTAAATTATAATTTATTTACTGTACACTTATGCCAAGATACGTTGCCTATAGTGTAGTATTAGTTATGACAGAAAATTACACCATTGGTTGGAGAGGAAGCGATGCTATTTAAAAATGTCATACGCCAATACTAACGTAGACATGGGACACCCTCCAAAACACAAACTTCTTGTAAAAGCTCCAAAAATTCATCATATATCCTATTGTTTTAAGAATAAAGCTTAAAATTGAATATAATTTGCTGTGAAATATGTTTTTTTCGTTGTAAGGGTTCGAGTATCGTTTTAGAAGCGACATAGATACTTGACGCTTCAAGTGTCTATTGCACTTTTTTAATTGATTTTTTGTTTCAAAGTGAAATAGTTTTGCTCTTTTAGTTCATTTTGGTTGTTAGTAAACAAGAGTAGGAGGCATTTATTATAAATATTGCTAACGATGAGACGAGCTTTATTGCGCTTTTTTGTTCAGACCTTAAGCTTTCCAAGCTTGAGCTTAAGCTTTCTATTTTTATAGAAAAAAATCATAATACTTGACATACTCTACTAAATATATAGATTTTATAGAAGTTATAAATGTAAATAATACAATTTATAATTAATAAACAGCCACCTCTTGTACAGCTTAATTGTTTTCTGTATTCGGTATTTTTTTAAGGTTTTTCTAAGTGTACTAAAGAATATATTATTAATATAAATATATTGTTCTGACAAAACTGGTAGTTGAGTGCAATTCAATTGAAGACGTGAGTGGAAGAAACACTTTTTTATTTGTTTAAATGATTTCAAGTACAAATAAATTATTATAAACGTTTAAGCTGATTTCATTTTAGTTATAAAAAAGATGTGATATTCAGTTTATTATGTAATGAAATACTAAAAATAACAATTATTTAACTTATTTAAATTACGAGATGAAAGTTTAAGCTTAATTTTCACGAATTTCGAGTTTTACTACATATCACCTTTATCCATGTATGTTTATAATTAATTATATTATGACAATTGCGGTATTAAAGATGCGGCGTTAAATTGCACCAGACTTATGTTTCTAAGCGCAAAAGTATATTTTCTTCAAAATGTATAAAAATAAAATTATATATAATTTATGTCTTGGGCTCTATTCTAAACGAACACATTTATCAAGACAAACTCGTTGAAGATCTTATCTTAGCCGTATATCTTCTTTCTAATAATATTAGAATGATTTGTGGATGAATAGAAAAACGAATGGCTACTGAATTTAATATGAAATCTATAAATATCTTACACAATTACTCACTAGAACTGACTTATTCTGTAAATCAGTTATTTGGTTATTGGATATTTAAAATTATATTTAGCTGCCCATAGATTTTTGCCATCTTATATACATACACTGTAGCGTAATATATGAAATTATTTTGATACTGCTCTTTAAATATACTTTTTGCCTGTTTAAATTTTTTTACAGTTTCACATTTTTTATCGCATAGCAGGTTAGTCAGAGAGAACATAGTGAAAATAATTGAAATATAATCATTCCTCCGAATGGAAATCGAACCCACAACCAATCTCATTTACAATCAGACGCTGACACACTGCACCACGAAACCATGATGTATGTTTAATATGGTAACGAATCTAATTGAATGATACTGATTTTGAAAATTTTAGCTTTTTAGTAACCTTTAAAAACCACCATTGCTGTTATTTTGAATTCCACTTGGAACTCAACACCACATTCAGTCTTTCCAGAGCGGATAAATAAATATAGATCAAGAACGATGGTTTCCCCGAGTGAATTCGAACCCATAACTATTACCACTAACTATTACCACTGTGCCACTACACCAGGATGGCCGGTTGTTTTTAATTCTATTAGAAATATATTTAAATAATTTCCACGTATCTTAAAGTAATATATTCAATGCATTCTTACAGTCCTCAGTCATTAACATCCTCTATGGTACGGTCCCGTAGCTCGGAATTCGTTAAGACTCAGGTCAACAGAGACCTTTGCAAAATGGCAATAGCGCAACCGATGATCTGAGATAAACCTAATTAAAATACTTACTACCTTTGCCTATTTTCCAATTCAAATAAAATTCAGCTTTACGTTTTTTCTCTCATAGCAGGGTAGTCAGAGAGAATCGACTGTAAAGCCACTTTGTTCTCCACTTCCCGCACCATATCGAGATTGTGGTTTGATTGGCGGAACTCAACGCCGTACTTTGTCTTAGTCACCAGAACTAATTCTAACTTAAAGTTTACCGCATTAGAAGTAATTTTTTTTTTCAGCTGATTTTACGGGGATATTCTTATTAGCATATCCGATTCCATTATATTTAATGGGACGTAACTCTGTACTTAGTTTAATCAGATAGAAGTAAAACATACAGTTATAAAAACGAAAGGCGTCTTGAAATATCGAAAACTGCTTGACATACAAAGATGAAATTTGGCACGCAGGTAGTTTATAGCTGGTAGTCGTCCGCTAAGAACGGAATTTGCGACAGGGCCGGATTAAGAATGCCTAAGAACTCTCGCAAGTTTGTATGAAAGTCCTGTTTTTGCTATATACTTGCAAAAATACCAGGCAAATAAATACCCCCATTGGTACGCGAGCAAAGTCGCGGGCAACAGGCAGTATATAATAAAAACATTAATAATACATTTTTAACTAAAACACTCTGTATATTTTAGACGCGTCATAAATATAATAATGCCAGCTAATGTTCAGCGATGGAGGTGTCACAAACGTCAAAATGTCATCGCGTTTTACGTAAGTGGTTGGTGGAGTAAAGCGAAAAGCTTTTTTAATTGACACTCGACAAATTTATAATCAGCTGCCACCGCTCATAGTTGTGTAGTGTTGTTATCTGAGACTAGGCTTGAAGAATCGGGGATAGCGGGTTTGAATTCTTTTTTTATTTTTATTTTATGTATTATCTAGTAGAGACCTAGTAATATACTAAAATAAGTCGAGGTCCTCATAGCGCAGTGAGACAGTGACTGACTGTAAATACAATTGGTTGTGGGTTCTATTTTTACTCGGGGTTGTGAAGAAATTAAATTATTTTATATCTCTGCTCTGTATAGACAAAATGGGCCGTTGAGTTCCGCTATTTAAAACTCGGATTCAGTCTAGAATTCGGACAAAAACTGTAGGTACTGTACAGGTCTCTCTGCCTACCCTAAATAAGTGCTTAATTTAAATATGCCATTTTCCGTCTAGCTAATGCTTGGGGCATATATATATATATAAATATTTACTCGAGCGAGATTTGAATACTTAATCAATGCGTTCATCATCCAAGACGTCATTGCTGCGGGTCACATTATAGAGCCTTATATGCATTGAAATAATATTTATTAATGGAATAAATTAATAGACTGCTAGGTAAAAAATAATAAATTAGTGATCTTTAACTAAATGTTCACAAGTTTAAAATGGCTGCAATATGAGTAAATTTATGTGGGTTCGATTCTCACTTGGAGGAATTTAAAATATCTTCTTTTCTCCGCTCTTTCTTAGGTACCAAGACAAAGCGCGGCGTTGAGTTGTTGAATTGCGGCAAAAGTAACAATAAATTTACATAAATGCACATTATTAAACATAGCTGAAAATAAATATCCATAAATGCACATAAATAAACACATGTAAAGTAGATACAGTGTAATTAAGGGAGCGACTCATATTTCTCTTCCAATAAAGCCGTCATCGCGATCTTAAATGGCGACAGGTCTTTTCTTTAATTCGTTTAGTCCAAGGCTCTAACATGTGAGTTATGAGGTATGACAACTGGTTATAAATACTACGCTAAACGACAAATAACACATTTTGTATGAAAAATATTGCGCTGAATAGTTATGAAGTAAATTTAGATTTAGAGTAAAATTTTTTTAGGTAACCGTTTTAAATTAAATTATTTATACTACTAATAATAATTATTATTTGTAGGTTAAATTATTGCCCATATTGGTTCGTTCCTGTTGTAGAGTAAAATTATTTTAAGTCATTTTATGTTTGTCATAGTGACAATAGTTTACTATTCTATTATACTGTGTAAAGGATTTGTAGAAAAGTAATTATTAGACAAAACAGACGGATCTATAAAAAAAATCAATTGTTTTTATATCTTTTGTCTCCTGTTCAGGACAGAGTGAACCTAATTTGAACTAAAAATGAAAGGGGTCTAAATTTTAACCTACCCTGCAAAAAATTCTAGCGACGTAAAAAATATTCAAAGCAATTTTCCCTAAACGCCCACATAGTAAAATACATTTGGACTAACTCCAAGCAATCAAAAAACCATACAGTCCGAAATCACAAAAGATCCGCTACACACTATCTCGGTTATTTTCATTCTATTTGAAAATCTACTTTGATTTACAATTCTTTTTCTTCATATTTTTACGATAATCGTGTTTATTACTGACCTTTGACGTTGTTTTTGGTTTATAGCTCTGTTGCATGATGATGGAGTGATGTGAGATGCTTTCATATTAAAATACGAATAATGCTTAAATAAAGCTTTATTAAGAATATTTAATTATATAAAAGGTACATTTAATTATCTACTATCCCGAAACAGAACAATTAGACCACTATTCTGTATCTTTGCAAGAGTTGTCGGAATCAAGACGATAATGATCGACTGTTAAATTTAGTTAAAATTGGTTTGTACATTTAACCGTAAAAGAGTAACTAAATATCTAAACAAGTTTTTTCTTATTAAAATATTTGTATTATAGTATTATTAAATAGGAAATATATATAATAAGTACAAAGTCTTAAACAATTCAAATTCAAATCTTCAACAATATTTAATGAACTATTGGAAATCTTAAAAAAAATCCAAGACAGGATCTGTATTACTATCAACAAATAAATTGTGTATTTTGTGCTTGTCGTCCTTCCGTTTATTACAATAGAATTACCATAAATAAAACAGCATCGCGTCCAAATATTTACACGAAATAAAAAATCAGCAATGCACTTAGGTAATTTTACTTAGAAATTAGGATACGGCTGACTATTGTATTTTATTGAAGGGCTGAATTTAAAATTCCATTTATGACATTTTCGTTACATGCTTTCTTGCTTCCGTTCTTATGAGAAAAAAAATAAAAATAGCAATGCATGGTCGCATTTAGTTCTCACGCCATGCTATTGTTTTTGGTAGAAAAAATGTGATTGAATCTTGAGAAATGTTTTTTTTTTATTTAAAGGCAAGGTCTGCTGCATCCGTTTAGCATGTGCATTACAATCAATACTTTTGGTATGCGAGAGATTTATCGATCTAATGACAATTTTTATTGATTTACAACATGAAAAGTCATTTTAGAACAGTCATCTAAAGTCAGTCCAATCATACAGTTTCATAAACCTAAACTATGTATAAAATAAGTATTTCTGTATATAGCTAAATAATAGTTTAGCAAAATTCTAAAAATATTAAAAAATAAATAGAATACCTTTACCTTTACGAGTATTTAATACATACAGAGCGCACGGCGTCAGGTTCTGCCACTCGACGAACAAAACGTCAAAATAAAGTCTCAAATTCAAGCATAAAGAGATCCTACCTATATATATAGGGATGCCTAATTGAATTTGCACCAACTTATACAGAAATATGAATAATTTTCCATAATAAACCACTAATAACCAAAACCAAGCTTCATTGTTTACACAGTCATAATTCTTTACGTTAATCCTTTAAAACCTTCATCCCACTCAACAGAAATATTGCAAAGATTTTACGACCGCGCCATTTGTAAAAGTAACATTTAGGGAACGTAGAGTTAACAATTCGGCATATGCTGCACGTGTAAGATTTCGCTTTTATTTTTATCTTTTGTATTGTATTTTGAATACTTGTTATTTAAAACTGTATATTTGCGTCACAAAAATTATATCGGCCTCTTAAAAGAAATACGCCTGTAAGAAAATAAATGTAAGCTATTTTTCATAAAAAATATGCAAGATGCTATCTCAATATAATAATATCTGGTAAAGATAAGCTCGCTTCTCGCTCTAATAGACATTACCCTAAAGGAACTGATTTTCGAATTTATTCTGATCGTGAAAGCCATTGGTTGTGAGTTCCGCGCCACTCGAGGGAATAATTTTATATTCAAAATATATTTTCATTACTCCCCACTCAACACACAATGTCTTGATTACCGTAAAGTGGAGAACGGAGTGTTGAGTGAGTGACACTAGGTTCTCTCTGGCTACCCTGCTATGCGGGAAATAGCGTGAAGCTGCAAAAAAACAACTCTGTGTAATATGACCAATATATGAAAAGTACACTTGACGCCTAACATAGGCGTTGCTGTTGCTTTACACAAAATTGGATGATAAACACATGGTAATCGGTATGTGTAATATCCATTTTATTGATATAATATATTTATAATAATTTTCGTATAAATGACTAAAGTTTTTCTTGTACGTGTTAATATTATAGTATACATTTCTTCGGGTTTGGATCGAACCCACAACCATGGCATATATAATATAATCAGACCTTTTTAAAACTGTGCTAACTTGAATGTGTTAAAATTACAAGTATATAAGGAGCATGTTTATTGATTTTTACGTGTGAAATGTACAAATATAAGTATTTTTAAAAGAGAATTGTATATTAGAGTGCTAATGTTTAAGCAAATCGAAAGTTGAAAGTGGGTCAAAATGACTGATATAGATTCATCATCTAGATAGATATTAAATAACTATAAAAAACTAACATTATTTTTATGAATCTGTAAAAAAAATTAAGAATTTAAAAATATTATTCAGTACTTATCAAAATCTAGGTATTATTTAAAGAAAATACTAATATTCATATGATATATTGTACTTTCACATAAAGCCAGAGGAATTCAAGTCAGTTTTGATTTTGATTAATGTGAATCTACAAGCCTGACAAAAAAGTAGAAGCAATGTCGCCGAACTAACAAAAATAATTAAAATACTTAACTAAAATTTTCTTTATTAGAAGACCACATTGAAGCGGTTGCTGAGGCATCTTCAAACGAAAGACTCCGACTTATCTGCGGATTGAAGCTAAGGACACAAACAGACAAAATATCATGGCATTATAATGGCGATCATTTGGACAGTCAAGGAAAACAGCGAATGGGTCAACAAAAACCATGGTGGGTGATTTAATGAAAAGGTCCAATAGATACTTACTACTCTGGTCTTTTATTGTACTGGATTTAAGTTAAACTTAGGGAAAAGCTTATTTATAAGATATTAACTTTTTGTAAGTAACAGTTTCTCGTTAAGGTGCTGTAATTAAATACGCACTGTCTCGCTATCACTTTTAGTATTAAAATGATATGTGTCTAGGTTATATCTATTAAAGATTCATTAAGATCTCTTTTTGCGAATTTCTCAAGTTTCTGTAATGTGCTGATAAACGCTTCAGTACTTCCTATTATAATATAAAATACTTCCTAATATAAATAAAAACCCATTTATCCTATCAGGAGACAGTGTGACAGCGTCTGACTGTATACACGATGATTATGGGTTCGATTCCCACTCGGAGGAATAATTGTATTTTTTGTCTGTATTGTATTTGTCTTATGTCTCCGCTATGGTGATAAGGCAATGAGGTCCGCCACTCACTCACACAATGTCCTGGATTCAGGCGGAAAGTGGAGAACGGAGTGTCTAGACACTAGGTTGTCTCTGTCTATCCTGCTATAAGGGAAAAAGTGTGAAGCTGGAAATATATAATTTAATAAATAAATTCAACATTTAAAGCTTTTATTACAAGTATTTATAAAGGCACTATGAGTATGGATTATGCTTAGGCTTACATAAATTAAGCTGTGTGCGTGTTTAAGAATCACATTCACATTCTGTAACTGGAAAACTAAAAATATCCTTGCAATGAATCTAACTCAAACAACTTACATCAATATTTATGCTTTTCTATCCGCCGCTAAAATACGTAATAATTCATATGCAATAGCAACGCGATGGTATTCTAGATATTTGAAAACCAAGGATTGAATCAATCATACTAAATCCAGGTGTTACTAATAGTTGAGATTTGGTTAGATTTTCATGTGTATATAATAAATTATTAATAATAAATCATTTGGAGAAATTTGCAATACACATGTTGCAAAATGTAAAAGCAATGGTCTTTAAAAAGAAAAACACGTGATATGTGAGAGAAAATGAAAACAAGTGATAGAAATATTTATACAAATATTAGTATATGTATTCAAATTCAAAATTTCGATGTTACATAGATGTTATTTCCAAAGGTACCATCTCTACAATTAAGTATAATTATTTAAGTGTATTCGTTTTCGCACATTTCTCGATTAGCGTGATAAGTAGTGTAATTTTTTTCATTCAACACTTAAACTACTAGAACAGTGTATTTTAAACATTATTCAAAATTGTTAGCTTACAGATTTATTTTCAAGCTACTGCACAACGTATTTTATTCTTAAGCGAAATCATTCTTAGCTTAAGAATGTTTTTTTTCTTTTTTTACATGAATTTTTTCTACATTACATAGACTTATCTTAACTAATGTAGAAAAAATCATATCATTTAACCGCTCTATTAGGTTTGTTGTTGAAAACATTGCTTCAAGCCGATTTAGTACGTCTAAATGCGCCACTGTGACGACCTTATATTTCATATATCTAGTTATTATTCTTATACTTATTGTTTTAGGTTCAGGATAAAATCATTCAGAGCGAAAGATGCTGGAGTGTACAGCTGTCAGAGCGATGAAAACGGAAAAGAGATGTTCATTACAATTAAACTGAAGCTGGATCTAGATTCATATAACAGTGAAGGTAAAACATAAAATTATATTTTACATATTAAATCTATAATCGAATTGAGAAAACCAATGTTAAAACACTCCGTTCTCTACTTTCCGTCCATTTTAAAAACATTACAGGCAAGATGGCGGTGCTGAACGACGATCTTTATTTTAACTAAACTGTATTCTTTATCACTAAAGAATAAAACTTAAGTCCTCAGCCTTTCCAACTGCATCGCGATAGTGTTAGCTATTTTCTACTTGTAACATTAAATTTGTCTTTGCCTGTCTGTTTGTCTATTTATTTCAATATATTTAATCGGCGTCTTTATTACCTCCCAGATGTGTAAACAGCAAACGTCCTGGATTCCAAGGCGAGTGCAAGCTGTAATGCATACAGCCGTCGACATTTATTCGATTAAAATATTTCTTGTACATCACACTTGTCTGTGGTATTCTTTATTTTATTAGTATAATCTCTTTGAATTTATGCGGAATGTAATAACAAAGCTGTTTAGTCGGATTAGATGGAGAATTATTTATAGTTGTGAAGCCAGTTTGTGCGTTTTAAATAACTTTACTGTATGTTAAATTATGTTTAAAGTGTTTGTTAAATTTTGATGTATTGAATAGCTTTAAATATTATGAAAATATCGTTACTAAAATAGAACTTTTTCACAGAATATCAATCAGATGTTGATGTGGACTTACGACAGATGCCAGAAATTCTTTCACAGCATTCAGCTCCGTTAGTTGAAAATAATACAATTGAAGAAAACGGCACAGAACAGAAGATAAGATTCAAAGAATATGACAATAAAGATGACGATCTTGATGAAAAGAATGAAAAAGAGCATCTTAATTACGGACATGTTGACGATACGAAATCGAAATATGCGCCCAAGTTTAAGCATCCGTCCAAATTGTATAAGATGGAAATGAAACCGGCAGGAAGTTCCATCCGCTTCAAATGTGCATCTGAAGGTAGTTATGAATATTAGTTACACTATAAAGTTTTAGATAGCCGTGTGTGTAATTGAATGTAGCTATTTTATGAATAATATATATTATAAAATTAGAATTTTTATCTTTTGTCCTAAGACAACGGTATATATATGGATCAACCTGATGGAACTGACAACCTACGGATTACTATTTAGGGTCTCCTGTCACTGAATGGACACGAGCATAAAGTTTTTAATATTTGATAATTTAAAAAATATTTATCTCAGACTAAATATATGTTTTTGGACTATATAAAGATAAATTAATAAATATCACAAAAATATATTATATTTTTATATAGAACTACATATATGTTTTAATTTTAATAATTTAGGTAACCCAATGCCAAACATAACCTGGTACAAGAATAACGGGACGCCTATTTCGAGGGTTTACTTTAAGCCATCGTACGGGAAGTGGTCGATGGCACTCGACGAACTGACGAAAGCTGATAATGGCAACTATACATGTAAAGTTTGCAACGAATTGGCATGTATTGAACATACATACACGTTACATATTCAAGGTAAATTTCAAGTAATTGTACTACAATTTCTAAATGTTTTTTTTTTAAATTAAGGAAAACATTTGAACTTATATTTCTTACTACATAAAATTGATTTGTCACTGGTTTTACGTGTTAACTTGGGTATGCAGTCTTTCTGTTTGAATATATTAATGACTGTACAGTATATGAATAAAATATATATAAGAAAATTATAAAACATCGAAATTTACTATCATAGAGCGATATCCATCCAAGCCGTACATTAAAGAGGGTTATCCTGGGAACATAACAGTTCTCGTGAACGATACAGTGAGTTTGACCTGCCCACCTGTGTCCGACCTAGAACCTGTTGTATACTGGATCAGGCCTACGAACAATTCTGTTAAAGACTCAGAAGTCGGGCCAAGCGACTTACCAGTTCCTATCGGAGACATAGTTGAGGTGCCTTTGGTTTTTTGGATTTAGGTGAAGGTTTTAACAAAAATTCTTGTTTAACTATTGAAAACAAATTTGGTCACCATGGTGTCCTTAGAAATAATCACATTTGGTCAATATTAAGTCTTAGCAATTATGATGGTAATGGGATTCTATGGTAAATGGTGGTGGTTAACTCTTTATGGCACTTAAAAATTCACGCACTCTTCTATGCTATATGGTTTTTTAAATAGTATACGTTATAGTTTACGTAATTATTGTTATTAGTTACTAAATAATTTATATTAATTAGTTACTAAATAAATCTGGATAATGTGAAGAAATACGCATTCTATGTATGCACTTATTAAAATAGCTGAAGGCACAAAAAAATTATAGCTATCCAGCGTCTTGGGGTCTAGAATCCAACTTTTTAGATTTCCAATGCAATTCTCTGAAAAGAAAAAGTTCACAAACATCGTCTCTGTCATACAAACACTGTCTCTTTGTTTATAGAGCGTTTATACGCGAAGCCAGTATTGACTCAAGCGGCGGTTAATCAAACAAAGGTGGTCGGTGAGACCGCTAGGTTCTCTTGCGACTTTCTCACTGATCTCCACCCGTCTATATACTGGATGTACTTTAATAAACACGAGTACATATATAATGAGACTACTACAGACGTTTCCACTAAAGAGTCGATTGTGTACAAAGATGTTACAAAAATTGTCACGGTGAGGGTTATGTGGCTAACGCATGATTGGTTTTCTTGCATGAAATTTTGTTTTTAAGTGAAATCTAACATGTTTGTAGTGGGATTTTTTTCAGTATAACTTGTTTTTAAAAATAATTTAATAATTAAATTTTAACAAGTATATACTAGTAAAATTGACTATCAACTAATGTAAAATGTTTGAAATATCTAATTCATGAAATGAATATCATAGCGCGGTAGATAGAGAGAACTTATTGTCAAGACACTTCGTTCTCCACTTTCCGCCCAAATTCGAGACATTACGTGTAAGTGAGTAGTAGAACTCAATACCGCGGTGTTATTTTGCCAGAGCAATGTATATATATTAAACACACAAATGTATGGCACATTTGTTTTAAATAGTTTTATTTGTTTGATGAAATTTTATTTATATTTATGTTAAGCTTAGTGCTTAAGCTTTTATTCATTAATTTTAGAACTAACGAATAGATTTTTACCAAATGATAGTATTAAGGATTTTTAAATTTAATTAAATTTAAAATTATTTTAATTCTATATTTTAGGATTTATCTATATAACAAATATTGACAATATTATATATAAATAATCATAACTTTAGCTGTTTATCATTTAATGAATGAATGAATGAAAAAGTATGCCATTGGCCTAAATAATAGTCAATTTCAATATGTAATGAAATCCTACGCACTTGGCGCTTAAGTTCGATTTAAATTTTTATATAACTATCAATATATTGTGTTATATTTAATATTAATTTATAAATAGTTGCATGTTACAAAATTATTAGTATTAACAATTTAACTAAATTAGTTTAATTATAATTTACATTTCTCTAATGTCACTATATAAAACTAACTTCTTCATGCTTTTTCCACATAGCGCGGTACAAACTAAAGAGAACCTATTGTCAAGACACTCCGTTCTCCATTTTCCGCTCGAAATCGAAACATTTCGTTTTAAGCAGTGGAATTAAATGCCACGCTTTGTCTTGCACTGCGCACTACAGCAGAGAATTGAAATTCCCCCAAATGGGAATCAAATCCACAAACAATCGCGTTTACACGCAGACGCTCTCCCACTGCGCCACGATGGCCTTCAATAATTATTAACTTTCATATAAATAATTGGATTTCTATTTCTATCTTTATCCAAATGAAACATTTGAATTTTATCACACTATACATAAATCTATTTAAAATAGAACCGCATGTTAAACTAGGTCTTTCCCAAAACATTATTCAGATTGTTCATTAGAAATTTGCTTTTACAGAGCGAAAACCCGGAAGATAAGCCTGAACAGCTTACTATATACAACGTGACTAACGAGGACGAGGGCTGGTATGTTTGTGTGGCTCTCAACAGCTTGGGCAATACAACAGCTAAGGGATATCTTACTGTTCTAGATTGTAAGTAATTATTGTGTCTGTTTGTAGTTTTTAATTGTTTTTAGTAAAAGCTTCTAGAAATAATAGTTGAATCTAATTGAAACTTGTGTTTCTTTATTCTTTACTTAGTTTAGCTTCGTATTAATCATAATATCATATATTGATTAGAAACAATCAACTGAAAAATGCCTATTGTTTAAAAAAATCCTTTGGACAAGATTTACACTTAAAACTATAAGCGTGATAGATATCCTAGTTATAAGGACACAAAAAAATTAAAATATATATAATTACATACAATAAATAAAACTACAACCAAATGTGAACGGTAAAACCACAATTCTTAATAACTGAACACACTTCGATCGATCACTAAAGATTTTTTTTTGATTTCATTTTACAAAAAGTGCTTACTTACATAATAACCTGAAACTTAAACAGTATCAAATTTCACCTTAATTATACGTTAGTTTATATATTATTACTTTTATTATAGCTTTACCAATTACGGAAGTATTAGACCATGGTAAACACACGGTAGTGGTAAACGTGGTGACAGCTGTGCTAGGCGCAATGTTCTTTGTCGCAGCCATTATAGTCGTGATGATATTTAAAAAGTTAAGACAAGAGAAAGAGAAGAAGCAGTTGGCAATAGAGACTGCAAGAGCCGTGATAGTGACTCATTGGACGAAGAAAGTGACGGTTGAGAAACCGCAGATGAATGGAACGGTAAACGCGGCTGGAGAAGGATTGGTGAGTTGGTGTAATTTTGTTTTTCTTTTTTATGAACACGCTTTTGCTAACTTCGGGTTAAAGAACTTTTTTATATCGACAAAATCATTTACACGAAAATTAAATCCTTTAATTTGGTGATTTGAAATTAGATATAAAATATTTTATAATACTAGCGAATCGCTCGCGGCTTCGCCCATGTGAACTATATAATATAGCTTATTCGTATTTTTGGCGGCTTTTTCGTAAAACAATAAAATACCAGATAAAACAAAAAAAAATATGGGAGAAATGTAACTATGTTTATCGTAAGACTGACAGTATATAAAATTTAATCACAATTGGTTCAGCGGTCTGGCCGCGATGACGTCACTGAGAGGCAGACAGAATTACTTTCGCTTTTATAATACTACGTATTAATGTATTAGTGAGTATGGATTTTGAACAAAGAGCAAATAAATATTAAATGTAAAATAACCATTCATTTAATGTAAATCTCAGCCCCACACACTCGTCAATCAAACTAACTATCAACCACTCAATCAATGTTAGATGAACATTTGTACACGTGTCCGGACAATACAATATTTTATAGTATGAACCTGGTGTCAGTCCGACATCAGTACGGTCGGGTTGACGATAAAGCAATATAAACGTTTTCCTTTTGTTAGATTTTTATGCTTTACGCTTTTTCCCGCATGCCAGGCTCAGTCAGAGAGAACCTAGTGTCACTCCATTCTCCACTTTCCGCCGAAATCGAAACATAGCGTGTTGAGTGGCGGAATTAAGTGGCGGAATTGTCTTTACAGAGCTGTTTACTAGTATAATGTATAAAATGTTGACATTGCGGTATAATCCATAAAAAAATTATCGTTAATTATCGTTCTTCAATTTCTTACGTTTCAACGTTCTTATAATTTGCAAAATCTTTTAAAAATACATTTAAGTTAGATTAATTTTTTCCAACAGTTAATGCCAGTAGTAAAAATTGAGAAACAAAAGCTTTCTCAAGTTCATAGCAACACGGATTCTATGATGATGTCCGAATACGAGTTACCGATGGACATAGACTGGGAAGTGCCCAGAGAGTCTCTCTGCATAGGCAAAGTGTTGGGCGAAGGAGAGTTTGGGAAAGTTGTGAAAGCTGAATGCGTCGGGATATTGAAGCCAGGGCTGCAATCTGTTGTGGCTGTTAAGATGTTAAAAGGTATGGTTTTTTGGTATTATTAAATAATTTTACATTTTCACAGCCTTACGATTTTTCCCATATCTGCTATATCTGCTATAATAGTCAGAGTGTATTTAATGTCAAGATACTTCCTTTTCCACTTTCCTCCCGAATCCGAGACAGTGCGTGTTGGGTGGTGGAACACAACTTCGCGCATTGTCATACCTGAGCGGGGAATGAAATTAATTTACAAACAATGGGGGTCGAACCCGCCACCAATCGTGGTTACAGTAAATACGCTGTCCCATTAGACCACGATGGTATATTCTTTTATTAGCGTCATACCACTTATTTGTTTTAAATCAGTAATATATATGTTTTGCTTAAAACTTCATTGCATTTGTTTATTGAACAGTATTGTTGTCCCACTTTATATTGCCTTCACCTATATATATATGCGTCGAATCAATACTACCTGGAAGAAATATTAGATCTTTACAGAAATACTAAAACCAAAACTACAAATAAAATTAAAGACAAGATATATAAATATATAATAGATTTGAGCTTGCTACCATTGAGATATATATATATATATATAATACAAGCCATTCTTTCGTGTAGAAGTTAACAACTTTATATTTAATTGCAGAGGGTCACACAGACGCTGAGATGATGGCTTTAGTGTCAGAAATGGAAATGATGAAGATGATTGGAAAGCATGTCAATATTATCAATCTTTTGGGATGTTGCACCCAAGATGGACCGCTGTATGTGATTGTGGAATACGCGCCAAATGGAAATTTAAGAGAGTTTTTGAGAAACCATAGACCAGGAAATAGGTTGGTATATTATGAATTTAATTAATAGTGGCTTCGAAATAGGTTGGGAAATTAATAACGGAGTGTTTTAAATTTATAAGGTTATAAAATATATATATATATAAATACTTGTTTTCTAAGTTATATTTTTACAATTATTGGTGAATTGAAATATAACTTGTAAAAATGCTAAAGTTATCATTAGCATTTTGTATAGCATGACTTTAAAGTCATTCAAATTTGAATGCAATATATTTAAAATTTAAAAGGTATTTTATGTGTTATCTTAGCTTGTCTAGTTTTGTTTTTAATTTTTTTTAATGTTAGCACAGCTTCACGCCTTTTCCCGCATAGCAGAGGCATTCAAAGATAACCTCCTAACCAATCGCGTTTACAGTCAAACGCTGTCCCTCAGCGTCACGACATCCTCTATTAATGGTTGATAATTTTAAATATACCACCAAAATTTAATTTTCAGATACGAATCCCCAGCGGAAGATATGAAAGAAAAGAAAACGCTAACACAAAAGGACCTAGTATCATTCTCCTATCAAGTAGCTAGGGGGATGGAATATTTGGCATCAAGAAGGGTAAGGTTCCTTTTAAAATTAACTTTATATAGTACTATTGTAATCAATTAATGGATTAAGTAATTTTATAAATATTAATCATAACCTGAGGCCATCTTGGCTCAGTGTGACAGATTGGTCGTGGGTTCGATTCCTACTCGGAGTAATGTTTATAATTTAATTATTTTCATTTTACCACTCTGGTAAACAAGAAAAACGTGGCGTTCAGGTTCATCACTCAACAAGCAATGTCTCGATTTCGGGCGGTAAATGGAGAGCGGAGTAAAGATAAAAAAAACATATAAACTGATGATACATATTATGTAATATAATTATAGAATTTTATTCTATAAAATAAAAGCTTATTATGCGATAGTACCTTTCAATATCCAAAAGTTAAGGTTATCATTTATTTAATATATAATTACAATAAATAAACATAATTAATGAACAATTAAAACTATAAGCCTAACATTTGTTTACATTTTACCGTCATTTAACACAATTTAATGTCAATCAACTCATAGAAGTATTCTAAATAAAATTCACTTTACAGTGCATACATAGAGATTTAGCAGCTCGTAACGTACTTGTATCAGACGACTGTGTACTCAAAATCGCGGACTTCGGTCTTGCAAAAGACGTGCACAGTAACGACTACTATCGTAAGAAGACTGAGGGAAGGTTGCCGGTGCGGTGGATGGCGCCAGAGTCCTTGTATCACAAAGTATTCACTACACAGACTGATGTGTAAGTTTTTATATATATATATATTAAGTACTAACATTAGTTTTTAGTCAAATTGGGTAAGTTGTTAGAATGTTTCTTGTTAGCACTTGTGTAAGAGTAACTTTTTAAGTTATATTTGCTGATAAAATATTATTTAATTTTTATCTATGCAAAATTATATTTACTTTCGGTAAAATTTCAACATGGAACTAATATAAAATCTTTGTTATCGTGATTCTATCGAAATACCAGTTTTTACATATAATAGAAAAATTGAATTACTTAAATGTAAATTAATAAAAGTTGTAATAAATTATGCAATAATCGTTTCCAGGTGGTCGTTCGGGGTGTTACTGTGGGAGATCATGACGCTGGGCGGAACGCCGTACCCGACCGTTCCGGGCCAGTACATGTACCAGCACCTCAGCGCCGGCCACCGCATGGAGAAACCGCCCTGCTGTAGTCTTGAAATGTGAGTATACTTAATACTAGACTAGTATTTATATAAAGTTTTTTCTCTTACACTTAACTTTATGGCTATGAAAGTGTATTTATTTTTGAATTCGTATGTTTAATTTTTCTCGCACATTAAACACTCCTTTTACCGTTTGCCACAGTATATTCATGCATCATAAACTTATATTCCGGTTACGATTCTGTACTTTGTCTACTGATATCTAAATTTAGTTAAACTGATGATACACTTGTATTATATACAAATATTACCCAAAGTAATGTTTGTATTTGAATACTCCGTCTTGCCATAGACATTGTTACATTTTCTTATTGTACGTAACATTTATTGCTATTATAGTGTGTTAATTTAATACATTAATATAAAACCAGGAAAAATATATTAAGCTTATTCGAAATGGTACACGGCTACATTGGTCCTTTAAACGTTGAGGCCAGTTATCAATACGCACCTTTCGTATTGATTATTTTAGGGACTCCAAATGATCACGGCGTGTAGCCATACCCTCTAAAACTAATCATAAATCATGCTCCAGTCCATCATTAAGATCAGGACTATATGACGTCTTCAGCTCTGATGAAGTCCGGAACGTTTGTTTATAACTAAGATTGATAAACGACCCGGCGCTGAGTCTTGCTGAAAGGACCATTCTTAGTGATTGAACATGATTGAACATTGTTGTTAAGGGGTTAACTACCTTGTCAAGAAAGGTCTTGATACGATTGTACTAATGTTTTGATACTTTTTTCACAAAAGACTTTTTTGCTCAGTCACTCCTATAGCTAATACCCCACCAAACTATCACTTACGTCGGATAATGTTCACGTTGTAAATAAGAAAACACAATGAACAAAATCGTGTAAAAATAACAGATAAAAAAGTCAAATTGAGGGTTCAATCCCCAGTCGATGGAATGAATATATTTTAATTATTTTCATTAATCCGCTGTGGTTCAAGACAAATCAAGGCGTTGAGTCTGCGCCATTCAACACGCAATGTCTTAAGTTCGAGCGGAAATTGGAGAACGGAGTGTCTGGACACTAGGTTCTCTCTGACTACCCCGCTATGCGGGAAAAAGCGTAATGTAATTTACATCCCTATATTTTTTATATATTTTTTCTTCCAGATATATGTTAATGCGTGAGTGCTGGTCCTTCTCGCCTGGAGACCGGCCCTCCTTTACCGAGTTAGTCGAAGACTTAGACAAAATACTAACAGTGACAGCTAACCAAGAGTACCTAGATCTAGGTCTACCTCAGTTGGACACACCGCCTTCCAGCTACGATGGTTCCGGCGATGAAAGCGACAGCGAATTTCCTTTTATAAAATAATGATATTTGTTATATAAGGGTTTAAATAATGAGAATTATTGAGAACATAATTCTAATGATGTAAGAAATATGTTTATAATATTTCAAATATTTTCATTTCTTTGCTCTGACATCTGCTCTCGAATTCGGGCGGAAAGTAAACAGTGTCTTGACAATCGGTTCTCTCATTGTACTGCTACGCGGGAAAAATCATGAAATTGTATATAATTCTAAGGAAAGAGGTTTTATTTGAGATCGGGTGTGTCAAGTCAGTTTTATTGACTTGACGTGTAAGTTTGTAACTAAGTTTGGTATGTCTAATAAATGTAAATGGGGGGCAGGTTGCTTCAAGGTTGACAGGTTGAGTTTTTTTTTAAATAATGCCACAAAACTCTAAATTTAAAGATTAATTTTGGCAATACGTTAATTTATTTACGTTACATTTTGCTGTATAATGTAATGGTTGTAATAGGCTCTACCAATATAATATAAAAGAAAATATTTTAATAAGAATATAGATTTAAAAATAGATTTAATATCTATTTAAAAGCTATTATTCAAACTATTCTTTATTCAATAAGCTATTATTTAAAGCATTAGTAAAGCACTTTCGAAACATCAATTGTCAGTATTGTCAGTCCTAGCGAATCTACCACCGACTCGGATGACAGTTCTGCTGAGAAGAGCCAGCGAGAACTCAACTGTTGCTCTTTTCAAATATAGTTTTACAATAACTTCAGTACGTTAAATTCACGTTTGTCAACTTTGAATTTATTTTATTTTTCTAATAACATTATTCAAGAAAGAAATAAAGTGGATGAGTTCTTCATTAAAGCTTTTAAGACTAGCATAATGTATTTTTTTGATTTATATGTTCACTTCTCAAAAACTCAAATTGTTGACAAATATGTATTTTGAAATCGTCTTAATGACATAACAATCTGAAATCTATTTTTTTTGTCCATCGATGAGGCCATGGTGGCGTCGTCGGGCAGCGTATGTGGAGTGTTTCGCAATGTCTCGAATTCGGGCGGAAAGTGTTCTCTTGTAGCTGCAAATTTTTATTATTAGTTTATTTTAAATAAAAAGAAGAACATGATTATTATTATTTTCTTGTCAGTTTTTTTTAGTAATATTAATTATTATTTTACTCATTATCAATGAGATTAGTTGCATTTTTCTTTTTCCCACCTTAGAATTAAAACGTCAGAAAAGTCTACAAATTATAATTAATTTAGTTAAATATTTTTATTATCTATATATACATATAAATTTTTTATTGAGTATATTACAGTATTTTAGTATAAGTTTTAAATAAAATATACTTTGATTATATTTATAGTTTTTATAAGATGCTTTTATATGTTTTATATTTTTGGTGTACTTTTTTTTTTTTAATATCTATATTACATACTTCTAATCTTCTATATTAAATTTAATGCAGTGCGTCATTTTGTTTTTACTATTTATTTTTAGAGTTAAATATTATTTACCATATTTTAATAACGGACAATATGTCGTTTATCTTGTAAATATTTATTATTATAACTTTCTTTGTAAATATACTAAGTACCAAAGTTTGTTTGAAAATCTGTGTATTATAGGAAAGTATTATCGATAGTAGCCTATTTTTATTAAGAGATCGTGTCCATGACTTTTTAATGTTGTGCCTAATTGTGTGTTATCTGTCTAAATATATTTTTGTACAATTGAATTTTAAATTTGAATGGAAAATAAAGATTTCATTTAAAAAACAATTAATTTATTTCATATAAACTGTGAAATATATAATCTAATTAATAGGATTAGTGAAAAAGAAAAAAGTTAAAGACTTTTAAAATAAGAATTTTTTTATTGAGATAAATCATTATTTTCGATTGAAAAAATCAAATACAAAATTAATATTAAATACATCAAAAATTAGAAAAATCTAGTCTCTTCTTATTTTTAGTTTAATTTGTGTTTTTGGTTCGAGCATGATTATTATTTAAATTGTACTTAATTAGAGTTAGATAAAGATGTTAGTGTAAATAGTAAACATATTATAGAAACTTTTATGTTTGGTTTTTAGGAAGGCAGTACAATCTAGTGCAAATTGCAACTGCTGTATTATTGCGTACAAATATAAGAAATTTAATGAAATTGTAATGTAAATATCAAAATTACTTAAAGAACTTCGCGATGTTCTCGTCTTGTTTGTATATTTGATGATATTATATATTGTATTGATGTAGTATGATGATGTGAAATTAAATATGTTTAATGTAAATGCTGTGTTTTAATTGTAATTTAGTTCCTATATATGAAATACCTGTATTTTTTCTGTGCGCAATTCTGGTATTAAGTGCTCGCTCACCTTATTTTAAAATTGAAAATTTTTGTTTTTGTTAGTATAGCTGTTCTTTTTAAACTTCTGACAATAAACTCGAAATCATTTATTTAATTTCCTCTTTAAAGGAAGCAAATTTGACTGATATTCGTCATCTCTTTTCCTTTTACTCCTGGTTGACACAAAGTTAGGAGTATTATATTGTCCCAAAATGGGTACGTTCAAGGTGCGTACACGATTCCAAGCAATACGGGACGGGACGGGACCAGACTGCCAGGTGAAAGTAGTGTGATCTGCGTTTGCGCAGATTGGATAGTGCAAAGAAGTATTCTTAAGTACCAGCAGGAACAAATATTGATATAAAGATCCATCGAACTTATAATCTCCTATTTTATAAGAGATAAATTTATTAGCTAAATTGTTTTTATTTTTTATTTATAAATAAATAAAATTAACACTGATTATAGACACGTTTGCACCGTGAGGTAGTGCGATTGGAATAGGGATTTAAAACAAAATAAGGCATTTCTTTATTAATATTAATCAAACACTAGTAATTATATCCGTCGCCACTAAAAATATTATAATTTCAAAATGCTGACGTAGCTGGATGTAGAACGCATGGCTTAGCGGTCAGAGCACTTGAACGGTTTTCAAGCCACGCGGGTTCAAATCACGCTGCGTTCAAATTTTTATACGTCTTCTAAATATGTCTTTTTTAATATATCTGGGTTAAAGGTTTTAGACGGTATCTATGAGATGCAGTCTAGCAGAAGGTATTAAATTATAACAGACTATATTTCAGTCTGTTAGACTATATTATAAGACCCTTAATAAACTGTAAGCATCTACAGTTGTTTACAGTCCATTAAGGGTTTCTCCTAATGTTTTGGACTAAAGTAGACTAAACAATATAATAATATATACAGATAGTTAAAAAAAACTAAATTAAATATAAGTCATTGATTTATTATAGACATAGGCCTAGCCTTACATAGTCGTTTACAAAATCCATACAAAATTGTTACATCCCTAATCTTACTTATACAGAATACTTTAGAACAAAAAAACGATATTAATAACACAAATATATTAAAAGAACTTTTAACATAAAATCACAACTTATATCCTAATAGCTTGATCATATTATAATACTTTGTCAGTTTTGGTTTAATAATAATTCTATAATAGATTTAAGTTATTTTAATTAAATTTATTATATTAACACATTTTTTTTAATCTCCATCCCACGCGTATTATGAACTGAAAAAACTTAGTGGTACATCACTATTATTATTTTTTTACTAGAGACGTAGTGTTCTCTAGGCAAGTCAGTACTATTAACTTACCAAAATAGAGTAACTTCTATACATGTAAGTTTTTGGGTAACCTCTACAAGTCGGGAGCAATCAGACACTTTAAAATTTTGTGGACGTCGACAAAATCCGATTGACGCTTTAGGAGTTGTCGAAATATGAAATATGTCGAATATAATGATTCAATTTGTTTCTTAGTTATTTATATTGTTTTACTTTTATCAACCCTAAATGGTGAAACTAATCTCAATTTTCATTTTCTAATAAAGTTCAAGGAACAACTTTGACAATAAATTAATTTTTAGTTTGACACAAGTTTTTACTTTAATTTTTTTTAGATATTATCATAATTGATATAATATATAATTACAAAAGTTATGTAAATATCCTTATAGCAAATCGTAAAACGATGACAATTTTTAATGAAGTAGTCATATGTACGAGAATTATTATTAGGAAAGTGCGTATGAATGAATACCATTCGAATTCACATATATTTTTTTAGAAGCCAATTTTAGACCTAGATTTTGATTTCAAAACATCTCACTTGACCTAGAAATCGAATCCAAGGCCTCAGTAATCTAGAGCAAACTAGCCATTACACCAAAAAGGCAGTCATAGCATATGTTTTCATAAAACTGAATAAAATATCATAATGTACGAAGTTACAAAACATATCATTGTTATCACTGCGTCACGTATAGACAAAACATTATAAATTAGGCAATTTCATCACCCTATATTTCTAAACTATCACAATCATTGACAGTACGTTAAATGCTCTAAATAAATAACTGAAAAAAAGCTTCTAATGTAAATTATTAATATTAATTGGTTAGTAAGATTTAGCTTGTATATACAGGACACAATACACAATATATTTATTTGTCCGAAAGGCGTTGATTTGATAAAATACTTCAATAATCATATACAAGGAATTGGCTGTTTTTATTTAAGTATATTCCCTAATCTCTACCACCAATAAATTTCTGGATTGCTCTCAAATACAAATCTTACAAGTGATATTAACTAACGAGATCACCTTTGCGTTCATAAACCAGGAATGACGCAAAAACCGTCATTACATTTGGCGTTAACATATTTTGTGGCCAGCCACAAAAATAAGAAACTTTCCACTTTTAATACAAATAACAGCGCCTTGTGAACCAATCTGGGAAATCACATATTGACGCAACGCAATTTCTTCTCGGGAATTCTCGACGCGAATTGATAACTTGGTGCTGGTGATTGGGCTTGTTCTGGTTCACGTTCTTCCTTTTCCTCTCCCATTAAACTCCTCAAGCATATCCTCGTGTCAGAAGCGAATTTCCTGACCAACCTTTCTAAGGAGAACAAATGGTCATCTAAAGCTTCAGGAATTTCGTGTCGCATGAAATCTGCTAACCTTAACAGATATTCTACATTGGAACCGGAAGAACCTCGACATTCTAATATTTGTTTAGCCATATCTGGTAAAGGAGCAGCACCAAGCCAATGCCTGTTTTCGGGGACGGCAATATACAGAAGGGCGTCTTTTCTGTCTAATTTACTGCTGGAAGGTAGGAATGAAGGCTTTGGATGGAAATTCACTGTGTAAATCCGATATCCTCCTAGTTGACATTCTCTGTTGGACAGATATGGTAAGGCGGCGTTATTTTCTGCTGCAACTAAAAACGCTTTGCCCCAAGTAATGCCCTGAAACAAAAGAAGCAATATAAATATATATTCTCATATTTTAATTCTATAGAAAACATGTATGTATACGTTTGTCGCTCGAAACGTATCCATATTTTAGTCAAATATTCTACAATTTTCTTTATAGGGACAACGGAGTGCCTGACATTAGGTTAACTCTGGCTACCATGCTGTGCGAGAAAAAGTGTGAAGCTGTTAAAAAAAGAAGTTAATTTCACCACGCTTCGTCAGTGGCAATAACTGATCGTGTTCAATGAGCTATGTAATTAAATATCGTCGTGTCTAATTTCTATTGTAATTAAATGCCAACCTTAAACAATAGAAAAAAAAGCGAATACAGATTAAAGGAAGTCTTCCTAAAGGAGGTACTTTGCTTTGTATTCGAACAACTGAATATATAACTGAGTCCACAGTTTTCGTGGGTTTTGAACCTAAAATTTATATTTTTACGTTTTAAATTTATGTTTTTGAATATTTTATTATGTTTTGTACATCAAATTCATTTATATTCTTCATTCTGAGTTTACGCATATATAATAAGATTTCACAACCTGTGTTAAATTTGCCACTCCAGGTATTTAAAGCCGCTATAAAATCAATACTAAAAAGTAAAGCTTATTACTCTGTAGTAGAATATTTACATGTTAAAATTGTGTGGAAGCAGAAGTTGTAGCTTTATGTTCGTTCGACGATTCAAAGGTGCAAAAGCCTATTTATTTGAATAAAGGATATTTTGTATTTGATCTTTTGTTTTTGTTTTGATTTAAATTTACTTTGTATAACGTTTTCATTCTTTAAAAAGGGCATTTGAAATTACTTAATGCGATCCTCACAAGTATAGCTATTCAAATTCTATTCAAATTATATTTATTGTAGCTGATATAGCTCTAGTTAGTTGTGACGTAACTTTTTTGTAGAACTTTCCTCCTCTAATACAAAATATTACGATATTTGTGTTATTGGTTTTTAAAGCTTTCTTTAGTACATCATTATCAACAAGCAATTTGGGAGACTGTATATCTATATTCTATTCATAAATAAAATAAAATTTTATAACATATTATCAAATGAATTTTATTTATTTAAATTCAGAAACTATTTATCTTGCCCCCTCGGCAAAATCAAAAGGAGTACGAGTTGTTTTTGCTAATATGGGAGGAAAAAAAACATATTCTTCATGGAATTATATATAAACACACTATATATAATAAATAAAATTGGATTGCCTGTTTATAATATTCAAATAGCCGCTTATTTTAATGAATATCTATGTATACACGGCACATATACCAAAATAATATATTTTAAAAAAAAAATTTAATTTGTGTATCTGTTCCGGCTAATGTCTGGAACACTAACCCGATTTTGACGGAACTTTCACTGGCAGATAACTGACGTAATGAGAAGTACTTTTTATTTTCGAATTCTACACGGACAAAATCGTGGATACAGTTGGTATATACATAAAACTCTTGCGCTGCTGACGGACTGCCAGACAAGGCACAGCCGAAACTACTAGGTACTCAAAGCTTGAAATAAGGCATGTGGGTTCCTTGGGGAGCGTAGGGAAGCATTAAGTGGGGATCCAGAGGGAACAGTCACGCCAAAGTCACAACTTATAATATTATATAATAGATTGATTCATATACAACGTTCGTTTCGCAATGTTTTTATATTATAATCTTAATAGCAATGTTTATTTAATATTCACGTAAACGGACAAAAGTAATTTTTGAGATAAGTAAGTTAGACTCAAACTGTAAATTGCTTATGAAATATTAATACAAATTTCAAAAGTTTCCGATATTGCTGTATTGAGAAAGAAATTATCTACTGACGAAACGCATTAGGCACACCGCTAGTTTCGTAAATCTCAGTTGAAACAATTAGTGTTGCAAGACCCCATAACTGGGCGAAGTGTGAAATCAACGAAATTTTGAATATTCTTAGAAGGGGTTTCCCTATGGGATTTCGATTACTTTTTTTTTATTCTTATTTTTTAGTGTGTTACATAAGTAAACAGCAAAAAATCCTCTTAAAGATCCAAAAACCATAAGGAGTGTTTTATAAAGACGCATATTTTGATAATTAAGCAGATTGAATTAAGATTTATCTGGATTACAGTTTTTTTACTGTTATAAATATTCTTTCATTTTCAATAAGGCCGATGACCCCTAGTATTTGTTCTACCCACGCGTGTCGTTTATATAAATTTCCTTCTTCCCATATAAAAACGTGTTTAGTTGAACCAGGCTAACAAAACCTTAACCCAAAAATTCTAACCCACAACCACTACGTTCAGTAAGGCATATTATGTATGTCTATTTATTATTAAAATTAAAATAGAATTGCCAATGTTTGCGATTTTTACATATTTTTTATTAACAGATTAATCGTATTTTTCATTTTAAATATTTTACAAATCGTAGTCTAAGGTGCCAATCATAATATACGCCATTAATTCACTTATTCAGAAAAAAATGTTTAATATATTTAACTTTCATGATGCCACTAAAATAATAGTTAAACAAGAGTAGGTTATATAAGATGGGACAGTTAAATATATCGGTAACTGGTTTACATTAACACTATTAACTTCGCCCACGTACATATCTTGTCAATGTCAATCTTCGTTTAGACCTATGACTTCGACGGCACGTGTACGATATATCAATATTATGTGGAGTAAATAGTTTGTATAGCCTTTATAATTGTTGTTATTGTTATATTTTACTCAGACTGGGTCTTCTCTCTCATCCTAGGGGTAGAGAGGTAACGGGGCCAGAGCTGAGTCCTCTGACCGTCGTTTTCTACTTAGTCCATAAATATGGCCCGGTTCTTAGGGTGGGCCATAGGCCCAAAACTGAAGTGCCCCAAGAGGGGCTGGAGATGTGAGCTATTGTTGCCTGGGCGGTCAATTATCAATAATCAATTATTATATATATTCTTTATTGCACTTAAAAAGAAAATAAAGTAAATACAAGTTCCGCCACTCGTTGGAGTTCCGCCACTCAACTTCGAGCGGAATGTGGTTAATGGAATGTCTTGACACTAGGGTCTCTCTGACTAGATACCTACAAACAATCGCGTTTACCATCAGACGCGTCCACTGCGTCACGTCATGCTCTTTATTAATGGTTTAAACTTTATCTATTGGAAATCAATTTCATTGTCAAAATCTGCCACGGATTTATCAATGATAAATCTATAAAAAAATACAAAGAAAACCGTTTCAAGGTTTTGATTACGTTTTTAGTGTGCCTATAGTAATATTTCCTAAAGATTCACTTCTTATCTGTATACTAATGTATATTTAAATAAAACTTTTTTTTTTTTAAAAATTGCTTGTGTTGCATAAACTAGTATAACTATAAGAAATATTCGCCTTGACGTACTAACAGTAACATTAAAAATATATTATTGAAGAGAGTATATTATTCAGTCTACGAATACTATTCTGATGTTTATGTGTGGAATTAAAAGCTTTGGATGCTCACTTGGGACGCCACTTATTGTAAAACTATATTTGAAAAGAGCAACTGTTGAGTTTTTCGCCGGCTATTCACAGCAGAACTGCTTTCCGAGCCGGTGGTAGCTGTCGCTAGGACTGGGAATACTGACATTTTATGTTAATTGGCGATTCGAAATTGCAGTATAAAGAGTATATTAATAAAAAAAAATTTTGTACCATTTTTTAATAAAAAATGTACTAAGAAGAATTTAAGAATTTAACATCATATACCGCATCTGCTGCGCTGACTTTGTTTGACGTATTTGGACCTATATACTGAGCTGTACAATTTTTTATTTTTAAACATTTTTAAACATTAACCAGTAGTTTCACCTGGATAGCGATGTGTGTCAGTCAGTAATGTAAGAGTTATATGTAGATAGATAAACACGTTTCACTTAATCACTCCACGTGACGTCAGTGGCAATAGATTTACTTGTAAGTTATATAATTTACAAGTAACTATCCATATATATATATATATATGTACTATTCGTACGAAATAACAAAATGTTCCCCATTATAAACTATTCTTAACACATTACCGGACCTCTAATATCAATTGAAAATGAACTTATCAACACTCGACATAATTTACGTGCTCTATTGACATGTTGCTACAATTAGCCTATAGATAAATACAAATATATATGAAATGTGAATGTGATAGTAGTGAATAGGAATCACTCGTGAAAATTTCTATATTTAAAATATGCATGCTTAAGCATGCATAGCGCAGTAGCAGTAGCCCTGCTTAAAAATTTTAAGTCGGCAACATTTGTGTATTGTTTAATTTTCCTTGGCAGAGTGAAGCTGACACGAGTATAACAAACTATTTTACAGATTTCATTTATCACAGACAGAGGCCATGGTAGCGCAGTGGGACAGCGTCTGGCTGCAAACGCGATTGGTTGTGGATTCGATTCCTACTCGGGGTAACGATTATTTTTAAATTATTTTCATTTCTCCGCTCTGACAGGACACAGCGCGGCGTTGAGTTTCCGCCACTCAACCCGCAATGATTTCGGTCGGAATGTGGAAAACGGAGTATCTTGATACTAGGGTTCTCTCTGACTACCTTGTGACGCAGGAAAAAGCGTATAAAAAAATTATTGCTGTAAGTTGGTTGGGGGGTTTACCCCCAAACAACTTACAATGTTTATATATCAGTACCGAAACAGTTTTATATATACGTGTCCCAAAATTCAACGGTAAGTTAGTAACAAAAGTTGTGAAGCTGGGCCAGTTCTTTACTACTCAACATAAAGTAAGAAAAAATTACATCTCATTTTTTTAATTAATTGAATTTAAGGAAAAATTTATATTTTGTTTGAGTTTTGTATATAAACTCATTACAGTAATTCTAAACTTTTTAAGGATTGTGGTTGAGAGATTTAGTACTACCATGGTGTTTGATGAAGAAACTACAAACTATTGACTGATATTGTGACAGAATATGTAAGTTTACCAGACATCGCAATCGTAATTTTATTTTGTTGTATCAAAAGTGGTAGCAACATTATGATTTCGTGGAAATTGTGTGTATACAAAATATTACATGAAAGAAAAATATTAGTGTTATTGTAGTAATATTATGTATTTGAATTCCGATGGAAAGCGAAGAACGGAATCTTGACACTACGTTCTCTATGCGGGCTAGGTATATCGTATAACTAGTATATAAATAATGGCACGAATACCAGATGCGTTTAATCACAATCTCAACTAGAATTTGATTATCGACTTCATGGACCGAGGACCACCAGGACACTTCAAGGACCACTTTTCTACAACAAAGGGTATTAAATAATTATTTTTATTTAATGCGGTTAGCTCTGTTGGTTGTAACAGCGGCACCTGTCGGATGAGAGAAGATGGTATTGAATATATCAGTGAAATTCAAAACAATAAGGCTGCTTGACAGGGTCTAGTCGGTCATAAAGGCGTCCATTGTTACTAGAACCTTGGCTTGCGACCGTCGTATGGACTGGAAAAATGATAATTAGAAATATATACCTATATCTTATAAAAAACGTCTCATGTAGCATATTTGTATTTTACAGCACGAGGGGAGAGCATGAGCGTTTGTTTACAAGATAACTATATCACTTTGCAATATTGTAATTACTTGTTTACTTGCCTTATATTAGTGACTGTGACTGATATTAGTATTTGTTAAATATCAGGATAATTTTATATTCTATTTTATTCAGCTTCACGCTATTTCACACTGAGTGGCTGAACTTAACGCCGCGCTATTTCTTACCGGAGCGGATATATGAAAATAATTCAAATGCGATTATAAACTCGGAGTAATTACTATATTTAAATTATTTTTATTTTGCCGCTTTGCAAGGAATAGCATTGAGATCCGCCAATAAACTATTTCCAAACAAATTTCCACTAGACCAGGGGTGAGCAACATTTTTTGCATAGGGCCTATCCAAATTTAGCCAAAATCAAATTTCTAAATTGTTTTTAACAATTTTAAATTAGCTTTACATTTCAAAAACATAAAATGTGAAATTAAATGAATTACATACGAAAATTAAGAAAAAATAAAAAAAATACAATACTTTATAAGTGCTTCCGTCATATTGAATGGGTAGAACTTAATATATTAGCGGGACAATATCTATACATATAATAAAAATGTAACTGATCGCTGTCTGTTCACGAAGAGAAAATATTATTGGTGGCATTTTTATTAATATACTAACCACAATATAGAACCCAAAACAATATTTTTTTATTTTCTTTTATTTTTATCTTTTTATTTATGTGCACGCTACTCTCAGAAAGGGCTTAACCGATTTCAATACAGTTTTGACTATTGTATTTTGGCAAACTTTACCTTTAGTGTTTATTTCATTTGAATTGGTTCATAAATAAAAAGTTACAGACATTTAAATAATGCGAAGGTTGTGATTTAAGTAAGAACGCAGACGGGTGAAAAAACTAATTAGTTTTGTCGTGAAGATTAACGCAGGCGAGCGGGCGCTAAATTACCGCTTGGCGGGCTGCAAAAAAAAATTAAGCGGGCCGCAGGTTTGTTCATCCTTGCATTAGACTATGTGATATCAACATATGTACGTCATTGTTTATATACTTGGCGATCATTACCTCAGTATTGAATTTAAACTGGTCATAATGCGGTCCGAGGTCGCTTTGTTCAATGCTTTTAGATAACCTCTATTAATATGTTACTAAGAACTCATAAAATTCTTATTAAATTCAAAGTAAAATCATTTTTAATATCTTTTAATATATTCAAATGTAATATATACTTAATATAATGGTGTGACTCAAAACCAGCGATGGTTGCGACGTTAGCCTTAAGCGTTATTAGCTGATTTACGCTTATTGTCATATAAGTTGGAATTTTGTATTTTTGTTGTATCACAAAAATGACTTTTTATTTATTATTATTATTGACTATTTATTTATAAGTTGATTCTGATATATGCTAAAAAGTCTAAGACAAGAGTTGCAATTGAAATTGAGACATTGCGCGTTGAGTGGCGGAATTCAACATTGCGCTTTGTCTTAGGTACCAGAAAGGAGAAATTAAACTATTTGAAACATAATTCATTTCCCCGAGTGGTAATCGAATCCGCAACCAATCACGTTTACAGTCAAATACTGTCCCACTACGCTACGATTGCCTCAAGAAAAAAGTTTAAGCAAAATATTACTTTAACAAATAAACCAAAAAGAACACGACTAAAATAATTGTCTAGTTACCCTGGTCGTCTTTTCCTTCTCTTTTTATTGTCTTGACATTAGATCCATTTTATGAACATATTGCATTATCGTCGGATCCGGACACATGAGCCAATTTTCAAGTAATATTGTAAGATTTTATTACATCGATAGATACAGGTGAAGCTAATAATGGCATGTAAAAATGTGGTAAATTGATAGTTTCCGATATCAAATATGTCATTTTTTTTAAATGATTTAAATGATAGTGGATCATATTCACTAGGTAGGTGTTAAGTACGAAAAAAATTCACGAAGAAAATTTGCAAGTCTAGCTAAGGCATAAAAAATAGTGGAACAAAATATAAACACTAAATTCTTTACATTTTACAATCGAGGCGCCTAGGTAACAAACTGATAAGCGAATTGTTTGAAAATGTAAATATATAATAATTAATACTAAGTAGAAAGTACATAATAAACTTATATACATATATGCAATCAAATAAAATCACACGTGATTTTATTTGAACAAAGTTTTTAAGCATTCTAGCAAATACGTACGGTAAAATGAAATATTAGCTTTACATTTTATAAGGTGTATTAAAAAGAGTTTTTTTTCAAATATTTACTAATGTGTGTTAAATTGATACAGTCGTGGCGCAATTAGCGTACATGATTTACACGATGTTTGTAGGTTTGGATGCCATTTTGGGTCAATATTTATATTAAAAATATATTTGTGTACTTTACCTACTTTAGTTTGATTCTATTGCAGTTTAGAAAAGTTTCTAAGTGTGAATCTAGACTCAAAACACTTAGTTCTCCACTTTCCAAGTGAATTTCAAATTCACATTTTGTGTTGAGTAGCGGAACTAAAAGCCGCGATTGCCGCGATTTCCGTCGTAAATGAACATAAATTAAATATAAATACTACTTCAAGTGGGAATCGCACAACCAATCGCGATTACAGTCAAAGCATCTTATATGGCATTTTAAATGTTACGGCTAATATACCTGTACAATAGCTTATTGTATTATTTGATATATAAATATATCGATTTGTCGTGTTATTTATTATGGATATATGTTTAGGATTTTATTAAAGCGGAGCGGATTATCCTACTCATTTCAAATGTTTTAACATTTCTCTTATTATAAAAACAAAAAACACATAATTCAAACAAAGTTATATTTGAATATTAAAGAACTCCATACTTATATTATTTATGCTACTACTTATGTGGATAAACTAACTTAAATGCTCTATATTTTTTAATTCTTCATTCATTTAAATTTAGAATTAAGAATAACTAATATATAATAATCATAACTATAAGATAATCTATAGATATAATAAAACTGATTGTTGTCTGTACATAGAAGATATATGAGAAAAAATATTATTGGGGACATTTATCAATTTAAGAGAACACAAATCAATGTTTTTATATATTTTTTCTGTTTGTCTTTGCGTTCCTGCATGCTAATCTCAGAAAAGGCTTAACTGATTTAAATGCAGTTTCGACTTTTGACTATGAAATAGGGCAAAAATACGAAATAGTTATAGCCGTGAAGTTTACGTGGGCGAAGTCACGAGCGGGTGGCTAGTATAATATATGGTTTAACAAATTTACACAAGACTTAATGAAATGATTGATCAGTACATACGAAAGTATATAAATCGATATTTAAAAAAAAAACAGTTAATTATACAATAAAAACAGTTAGCCTAAAATTCTTCGGGTGGCTTTATACCACATTTTATATATAAAGAAAGTCAGAAAAATATTGGAGGAAGTAATATGTGTTTTGTGACTATTTTCATACATTTATCATTGTTATTATCCCAATGTCTCTAATTCTAGGTCATGAACTCGTTTCTGGGTGGTTTAAAAATAAGTCGCTCGCATGACATGTGTTTTATCAAATCGTAGTATTTTCGGTACGTACGAGTACACACATCTGTAATAAAGAGAACAAAGACCTTTATTCTAAATGTATGGAATAAGAGCCAAGGCTTAACTTTTGTTTACTGTCACGCAGCTCTTAAAGAAAATACAAATGACAAGTCTTTCTTTTATTATACACATATAAAGTTTATTTAAAACAATCTATCCGACGTAGCTCAGTGGAATAGAGAATTGTTATACGATATTGGTTGTGGGTTCGATACAAGCTCGCGGGATTTTCAAATTTTTATACATTTTATAAATATGTCTTTTTCAATTTGATAAGTGTGCGAATAACACTTTAAAAAATGTTAAAACACATGCATTTTTTCCAAGTACTATAATACTTTAGTATTAATATTTTTAACGTCTGTACATTGAGTATTTATTAGTCACGATAAACATAATTCTATACTAGGTATTACTATTACATATTACCATGCTTGATATATAATTTACATACATTAATTTCCTTAACGCATTTAAGCGTGCGAGGTGAAATCGTTTTATCTAAGAATTATTTACGTTTTTTTTATCAAACCTGAAACACAAAGAAGCACTTGACATATTCAGGCAGAAAGTGGGACCGTAGCTTCTTGACACCAGACCTCCCCTGCCTACTGCTATGCAGGAAGTGAAGCTGTTACTATGTTCGGGTCTCGAGTCTGATTAAACTAAAGCTTTGGGTACCACAATCCAATACTTTGATTCTATAATAAGATCGTTGGTTTTCAAAAATTTTACACATTTTGAAATGAAACTATTTTAACCGGATTAATCGCGAATATACGTAATACTAATTATGTTATTGAGATCACTTCCGGTATTCTAAAGTGAGCAATATTCCTTGCAGTGTGCAGGTGTAACTAGATTGTGTCTGTTGCTTATCTTACATTGGTCATACAAAGAGAAGCATCGGTATAAGGGTGAAGGAACACATCTCCAATGTCAAGAATGGGCGTGTATTGACGTCATCTGTGTGAGCTTCCAACGGATAAACCCAACCATGTGTTTGATAAACCTCATATTCTCGCTAAGGAAAACAGATATATGCCAAGGATGATCCGCGAGGCTATTGAAATACAGAAACACCCTAATTTCAATAGAGAAGACGGTTGGAAACTTTCTACCACTTGGAACCCATTCCTGAAGTCTCAGACCTAACACACCAGATAACAAAATACAGTCAGCTCATTCTGCAAGAACTCCGGGCAGTACGAGAGGCAACTAAGAAATGGTTGGCGGTAGTTTGGTATAATAATTGTATCAACTGACATACGAATGCCACCTCAGTCTACCTGTGACTACGGACTACTATAAAGTGTTCAAACCGTCTGGTTTCTAAAATGTAGTTACCAATACCAATATTTATTACCGCGATTAATCCGGTTAGAAAAGTTTCATTTAAAAACTGGGATTGTATGTTATCTTAGAACGGAGAGATATGAAAACACAAGGCCCTTTGAAAATTAAAAAAACATACATACTTTACTGATTACAAGTTACGATAGTATAGTATTATTATGAAGAGATTCCAACATAAATAAATATGTGGAACGCTGCCTATACGGAAATAAAATAGATATAGGTATCTATTTTTGTATATTAGTATTTTGGAAGACAAGCCAACTACGCATATATCGTATTTTGTAAATTCGTTGATTCACAAAAATGTGATTATATGCTACGCTTTTTAAATGTTTGTTGAGAATGATAATATAAAGGCTATCCTAGCACAGTATGTAACTGTACACGTTATAGCTGCGGGTTCGACTCTCACTCGTAGATATGATTACATATATGTGCCACTGTTAAGTGGTTTAACTCGTAGTGTTACTCTCAATGTTTTGAATTCGGGAAGAATGTGGAGACCCGAGTGTCATATGGGATAGTGTGAAGATGTGTATACTTAGTTTGGCCATAAATACTGTTACGATAAAAAATAAACAAAACATTACTTTTGAATTTGGAATCTGTCATTATTATATGATTGTTCATTGTGTTTTCTCATTTTCGCGCTGATATATTGTAAAATATTTTATGATATTAAAATGGAGTGGGGTGATGAAGAGAACTGAATCGCTGTGATTGCATTACATAATGTAAGTATGGTGCCAAATATAATTTTTAAAATTCTCAATTTGCTTGGTATTAGTCAAATATTTGTGTACAGGGCTATTAATAGGTACAATAAAATGTCCTGTGTTTGTGACAGAAAAAGATCTGGCAGTCCTCATAGTGTTCGTATGAAAAAGGCGATGAAAGCAGTAATGAAAAACGCGAAGAAATCCTGTCCGAAAACAAAAGATTTTATCTCGGGAGATGAAGATAGCACCTAGATTCATGTAGAGTATTTCAAAAGACGACTTAGTACATGCAGCCAATAAAAGACGAATTGGTAAATTTTTTTTTCTGATAATTTTAAAAAGAATAGGGTGATAAAATACATGGATGGATGAAAAAAAGGAACTTCTTAATCGGTACGCAAAGGGAGGTCACAGAAAAAAATTGTTTACGGATGAGAACATTTTTACAATTGAGCAATATTTTAAACACAATTACCGTATTTATGCTGAAATCTCTGAAAGTTTCCCAATTAGTCAAATTATATATACAACGTGGCCATTATCCGACTTTCAGTGATAGTTTGGTGGGGTGGGGTAGTTATGGAGGAGTGACTAAGCCATATTTTTGAGCACAAACATTGGCACAAATATATCAAGATACCATTCTTGAGAAGGTAGTTAAGCTTTTTTTAATAGTAACAACACCATGTTCAATAACCAAGAATGATCCTTTCAGTAAGATTTGGCGCCGGGTAATATAGCTCGATCCACCCAATCTTGGTTAGAAACGAACGTTCCGGACTTCATCAGAGCTAAAGACTGGCCATCATCTAGTCCTGATTTTAATCCACTGGACTATGGTCAGTTTTAGAGAGTAGGTCTTGCTCTAAACGCCATGATAATTTGGAGTCCCTAAAACAATTCATAGGATTCAGTGAAAAAAATTCTCAACGGAAGAGTGCGTCCTGCCGTCGATAACTGGCCTCAACGTTTAAAGGACTATTGCAGCCGATGGAGACTACTTCGAATATTCTTTATATTTTTCAATGGTTTTATAATAATGTATTAAACACTGTAATAGCAATAAATGTTACGTATAATAAAAAAAATGTTTTTCTTTGTAAGTATTATATTACAGGATGTTATAAAACAAGTACAGTTTTGTTTTAATATCAGTAACAGTAGTGTCTATAAAGCTATCAAACGATAATATTGAACATATATTCCATTGTCATAGAGACAATAAGGGTTTATACCAATGAACCTTTCTTATTTATAAATGTATAACAATTTGCATGGATTATACATGTGTGTGTCTATATGTGTGTATAAGTGGCAAAGTGTGATTTTTTTGTGGAGGTAACGCTGGGTTACACTTTTAAATAAAATTCTAGGTCCGACCTGATAAAATGACAAACTCTTATAAAACATTAATAAAAATAAACATTCTAAGATAATAAAAAAAGGTTTTTGTAGTGGTTTTGTTTCATTATATTTTTTTTTCATCTTGCAGACACGGCGTTCTCCACTTCTGTCCTGAATCCAAGACATTACGTGTTGAGTGGAGGAAATCAATGCCGCGCTTTGTCTAGTCAGCAGAGCGTAGAACTGATAAAAAAAATATTACCATTCCCCCTAGTGGGAATAGAACCTACAACTATCACGAATCCAGTCAGATGCTGTCCCACTGCGTCACGATTTATGTATTATAATTTACAAAAGGTGTCTGTTATAGATGTAAGATTTTATCACCTTTTTCTACCTATCAATCAAAGACGCCTGCAACGCTGCAACGCCATTTTGGTCTAGTAGTCGTCATTTGATTGGCTTAAAAATGGCCGTATGTCCAGATCCGAAGACAATATTTTTCTTTTCATACCAAGAAATATATCCTTTCCAGGATGAACCGAATAACATGTAAATGATTTTATTCGCATATACTAGAGTTTCTTTGTATATTTAATCGTATACGTCTTGTTTAAGTAACGCAACGAACTAAAATGTATATTTATTGCAGCTTCACGCTGTTTCCGCATAGCAGGGTGGTAGTCAGAGAGAACCTAATGTCAAGACCGTTCTGCATTTCCGCGTGAAATCGAGACATTGCTTGTTGAGTGGCGGAAGTTTGTTTAGGTAAATGAAAATATTTTAAATATCACTATTTGCCCCAGTAGGCATCGAACAACGCTGTCACTGCGCCACGATGACCTGTATGCACGATGTACTTAAGCCTAACAATAGTACGAGTAGTTTTTTAATATATATCAGTGAACTCTCACTACGCTTTATACTTTTACTTTACGCTTTATACTATTCTTATAGAAACAGGAGTTCTGGCTGGGGAAACACAATGCAGAAAATATGTTAATAAAATTATACATTTGTTACAAAAAACGATATATTTCTTTTAACATAATAATAATAAAATATTTTTTATAACATAACGAAAGGCGACGCAATGAGATTAAGCTGTAACGTCAAATGAGAACTTACAAAACATAATATTGAGGTATTATTTCCTCAACTTGATTAAAAAAGCATTTTTGAAAATAAAAGCTGAAAAAAAAGTGAGCTGTCACTAAAGCTGCAATACAAGAAAAGTATTGCAATATAAAATATATAAAGGCAACAGGACTACAAATCAACAATTGTCAGTTTTAACGTCAGACGACGCAGATATCAATTGCATCCGGCGATTTTCAAATTGGCGATGTAATGGTGTGAACGATGCAGGATCTAAGATCGCATTCATTTTAAATTTAGAGTACTATGGCTATTAAGCCATATACAAATTATTATAGTGATAGTTACAGGATCAAAACTTAAATGTGATAAGCTCCAGGTAATAATTGACATTCTAAATACAGGGCGTACTAATATTTTTTTTATTCTAACTGAATTATTACTTTGCTAGCAAATATAATGTTTTTAAATATATATTTTTTATTTTCATATATTTTGTCATTACATTATTTTCGAACATGGTTAGGTAGAGAGCGATCAGACAGTGGAGGCGAGCGTTAATGCGCATTTTAAAGGTGATCCTGCTGCTCCGTGCTTCTCTTTCTGCAATGCGAAACATAGCCGCACGGTGAATCCATGTAATGTTATTATCATATTATTTAAACATTAAGAAATTACAAATAAAGATTTAACACTATTAGTTGTAATAACAGTTAACGCTTTTAGTTGTAATAGCCAGCGAGAACCTAGTGGTAAGACACTCCGTTGTCCACTATTTGCCTAAAATCGAGACATTGCGGGTTGACTGACGAAATTCAACGTTGTGCTTTGTCTTCGGTACCAGAGCGGACAAATGAATATATTTCAAATATAATCAATACCCCGAGTGGGAATTGAACCTACAACCAATTGCGTTTACAGTCAGACGATGTCCCACTGCGCCACGATGGATATAAACATTTAACTATGACTAATATCTAAATAATACAGCTTATGATTTTACTAAAAATCGAACACCACATTTTTATACAGTAAGCAATATCAAATGTCAATTATGACATTACATACACACGTGTCATTTAATGTTCATTCGTATACTTATTATAGGAACTTATGATTAAACATTTCAGTTATATATTCACGAGACGTAAAATTTATTTTAATCGATACGTAAATCTAATCGATTAAGTAAATCGCACCCTTTGCAAGAACCACGTAGTTTAAAAATAAATTAAAGGTCAAAACTATTTCCTTTATTACACCTAGTCGTACTGGCAGGTAATAGAATTAGGACACGCGTGCAAATTTAAAAAAATTTTTACGCGTCTAATGTGGCTGATAATTTTCTTACATTGATTAATTACCGCAAGTAAGCTAATAGTATTTAATACTGAAAATGTAAGTGATAGGTGGCGAGTTTAAATAAATCCTGACGAGGCCAACATTTATATTTGTAGTACAAATATTTATCTGGTCTGGTCAAATAAACTTTAGTGCCAGACAAGTATCTTTAAATATTTGAAACTTGAGAACGTATTGACTGATCAATACGTTTTCTTTGCCTTTCAGACAAAAGGCGGGAATTGCATATAATAAAAATTGAAAAACATTGTATTATACTTAAAATTAATATGTGAACCAAAATAGCTGGCACTTTTGCAAATTTAGAAACTGCAGTTATCAATTTGTAAATTATCCTTAAAACTAGTATTTCTTTCTTTCTTTTAAATGAAATGATAAAATTGTAATAAATAACAAAAACAAATGTTTTTTTGTTTAAAGCCAGATTAATTTATTATAAAACTTTTAATGTTATTCACACACTTAGGATTAAGAAATCCCAGAATTTGGTAAACATGTTGTAACATATAAGAATTTCAACGTAGCTGGATAGACATCGACGTATAGCTTTTTTAGTTAGAGCGCTTACATGGTTTCCAAGAGGCGCGGGTTCGAGTCCCGATACATTTAAATATATATACGTTTTTTTAAATATTTACGTAGTAGGCTGTTTCATTTTATAATGCAAAGTGGACATTTTTATGTTAGACAAAAGGTATTCATACGATATTCGAGAAAGCTAGTAAAAGCTCTGTTCATATGAAACATACAAATTGCAATAATCAATATAGGTATGTAATATAAAACTTTTCCATAGCGTAGAAAGCTGAAATTTGGTAGGGAAAAGGATTTGCTGACATTCGTACGAAAATAAGAACAAGGATTTTAGGATTTACAGTCGAAACTAGGAACGACATAGGTAAATGGAAATGTTATGGCAAGAATCATAAGGTCCATGGAACTTCTTGGATGAAAATTTCACACTCATAACAGAGATTACCTAGCAATAAGGAACCGTTCACTACTACGCTATTAAAATTTGGGCACGAAGAGAGCTTTCTATAAATGTACAGTATGTATATTGAAGATATGGTAAAGGAAATTAATTCTTACGTTTTACTTTTTTTAGTCTTTGGAAAAAATTCTTTGAAGTCTAAAAAACGAAACTCTTAATTTGCGGAAAATGAAAAACTATTGAACAGTTAAATTCCGGTATAAAAAATAATATAAATATGCGGCAGAAGAACTAATTGGCTACCAACTACATTAAAAAGGGTCTTTATAACTCAGTTGTAATATGCTAACCATTTGTTTATCAATGGCATGCAATATGTGCGCCTTCAAACCTATAGAATAAAGAATATATAATATTATATATATAATATTATATATTACAATTATATTTTATTTGTTATTAATAATGACATTGACATTTATTTTAGGTAAATTCAAAGTTGGAATTTGATGTAGCTTAAACGCCGCGCTTTGTTTTATTTACTAGGAGAGGAGAAATGAAAACTCTAATAAACACGGTTTTTTAGCAATATATGTTAATTTTTGAACATCTAACGTGAGAGCACTATGTCAAGCTTGTATTATGTAAAAGGTACTCCTTATCATAGCCGGAAGACCCAGTAAACACTAAATGGTCGTGATTCGGCACCTGCTATTAAGTGACACAATATTTTTTGATAGTACAAATATTAGAAGTATTATACGTGACCGTAACGTACATATATCTTGGTGAAGGTTGCTTTCGATAGTTACAAAAAACATAGTTTTATATAAACGTGTTTTGGAAAACATAGGATACTGGCGGTTTTTGACATCCATACTAATATTATACTGGGTCTATGACGTCATCACGGCCAAACCGCTGGAACGATTGTGACGAAGTTTTAAATTCAGACACTTAGGGTCTTGGACTAAATATAGGATAATTTTTGAAAATACGAAACAGGCGGGCAAAGCCGTGAGTGTGTTCTAGTATGTATATATAACGTTTTATTTTCTCTGAGCAATTAGTAACAAAAATGATAAAGCCTTCACTAGTTATAGTTGTAGTCTACTTCAATTATACATATCAATTTGAAATTTGAAGTAATAAGTTTTAGACGCCATAGTTTTGGGTTCAAACCCGACTCGGGTAAATGTGTAAATTTTATTTCCTAGGTGCGATTAGACCAACCGCAACGTTAGGTTCCAATTACGACTTTAATAAAAAATAAAGAGTTTTTACGCCAAGTTCTCAGTTTAACTCGAATACGAAAGAGGGAAAAAGCGTGACAATAAATAAAAATGAAATAAATACGGGACATTGTTGCAGACTTAGTCTAGTTTATTGATAAATATCTCGTATATGTCAATATTATCAAGCGTATACTCGTATCAAGATATCAAAACTTCGTTCTATGTCGTATTTGTTGTAAATATAATATATGTGGGTTCAATAACATTGAATCAATATATTCATCTATCAGTGTCGAATAGTGTGAAATTTCTGTAGAGGTAGACCGGCGTAAAAAGGCCGGCGGCCAAGGTTTAGTTTATAAAGTTGATAACGGACTTCTAGTGATAAAATGCCAGTATCTGTTTTTTATAAGATTAATAAAAAATAAGAATAATTTACAAAAGCAAAGCCGATGTCAATGGTGTTATATTGACACTTCGATACTGTTATGTATAATGATAGACCAAATGTTGTCAAGCGTTTTAGCTTGATCAAATAAAATGGGTAAGAGGCCGTCATGGCGCACAGTGTCTGTCTGTGAACACGGCTGGTTGTTGGTTCCACCCGACTCGGGAGACTAATTATATTTGTATGAATAATTTTATAGGGAAAATAGATATATCCCAAGGATGATCCGCGAGGCTATTGGAATTGAAAAACATCCTAATGTCAATAGAGAAGACGGTTGGATACTTTCTACCAACTTCCCAATTCTGAAGACTTTGAAGTCTCAAACCTCAACCACACCAGAGATTAAGATACAGTCTGCTCATTCTGCAAGAATCTAGGGCAGTACGCGAGAAATCGTTGTCGGTAGTTTTATATAACAATTGTATCAACAGACGAATGCCACCTCAGTCTACATGTGACCACGTTCTACTGTAAAGTGCCAAAACGTCGGGTTATCTAAAATGTATTTTCGAATACTAATAATATACCCGATTAATCCGGTTAAAAATACTTTAATTTCAAAACGGAGTATCTATTTGAAGCGTATTAAAAATATGAAGCAGCGAAGTGAAGTAGCTATACATTTTATATTGGGAACCTGGAACTACAGTTCTGCGTCACACTTAGCTTGGAAAGCCGAAAAGGCGAGAGTTTTTTTATGGATAATTATAATTAAATTTGATCAGGATTATAACTAGGATTCGAGAGATTGATTGACTAGATTCTATTCAGAAGGATATAAAATATACTACTTTATGGTATTTTTTCAAATTCACGCCTTTCCTTAAATCAAGACACTCCGTTCTCCAGTTTCAGCCCTGATTTGACACATTACGTATTGAGTGACGGAACTCTATCAGAGAGTAGAAATGAAAATAATTTTAATATAATATTTCTCCCGATCCTACAATCCTCGCGTTAAAACGTGCACTAACTCACAGCAATACGATAGTATTTTTAAGTATATAATATAAATAATGACTCTCACCTCCTTATCTTCAACAAGAGTAGCAACACGACCAGGCTGAAACAAAAACATTACCTTATCAGATATACCGTACATGAAAACCGGTCATAACATCGAAATTATCAGCTTTCTTATTTACTATACGTATATAATATTGATTACAATAAGCATTTTTTCTTGTCTCTTTAAGCATTATATCCATGTAAAATAACTTTATTTTGCTTTTGTCTGTAAATGAACTATCAAATGAAAATGTTTTTTGTATATATTTTTTGCACCTTCATACATTTTTCCGTATAGCAGGGAAGTCAGAAAGAACCTAGCATCAAGACACTGTTCTCAACATTGCATATTAAGTGGTGGAACTCAACGCCGTACTTGTCTTGTCGTACAGTCTATTTGAAAGGTATTATTGTCACTAATAAATCTGTAAATTATTGTATTGGAAAAAAAATAAGAAAACAAAAAAGAAGCAAAAAAGAGAGCCGGCAAAGAAAGTCCAGCTGACTTTCTTTGCCAGCTCTTCTCAGGTCTGAGGCATTAACTCTAGTGAACCGGTGGTAAATTGTTTGACATTCAAAAAATGAAGCATGTAACTTATTATTTAGAATAAAATTATTCGACTTTGACTTTTCTTACCAGAGCGGAGAAATGAAAAAAAATTATATATAATTATTCTTTTGAGTGGATTTGAGCCCGCTATCGCGTTCACACTCAGACGATGACCCACTGAGCCACGAAATAACTCGCATAGTTGCAAATAAACGCGTATAGTAAAACTAACACGGGACGATAACGTGTTGTAACCAAAATAAACATCGCCAAATCTTGCGCGTGACATAATATCAATTATCTACTAGAGTATTAGGTATATATATTGTTAGATAGGCATTTTTATCTATAAGTGTGAAACAGGTGCTAAGTGTACGTTTTTTAATTTTCTTCTTTTTATTTGCATATAACTTTAAACATTATTACGGAGTGAAAAGACACTCCACGTAGAGGCACTTGTCACTCATTAGCGTCATTGTATTTTATAAGAATATTCAAATTAGACAAAGCGCGGCGTTGAGTTGCGCCATTCAATAGGTAAAGTTCTATTTGAAAGAAAGACTTTATTTAACTATGAAACGCGGGATTAAGATAAAAGAATAAAAAACGTACTTTAAATACAACTTTATAGAGAGCCTACTAATATAAATAACCTATTTATCAACAATATAAGCTGATTTATTGTTTTTGTTGTCTTACGCTTATCATTCAAATTATTTTATAGTTCAACGGAACATAAACAATGATTTACAAAAAATGTTGAGGAAATTAGCAATGTTATTTATTTTGATACAAATATTCTGATAAATATATTTTGAGTCCATCGTGGCATAGTGGGACTGCACACGTGTTACTTGTGGGGTCGATTCCCATTTGGGGGAATAATAACATTTAAATTATTTTCATTTCCCCACTCTGGAAAGTAGCGGTATTAGGTACTGAACTGAACAAACTAGATTGAAATCGGCTGGAAAGAAAAGACAAAAACACTGGGTTCTCTAGTGGTTACCCTTTTTTAGCGAGGGCCAAGCTTGTTTTTAGCATATAGTTTAATATATACATATTTAAGTAACGTCATCGTGTTTTTAGTTCATAGTTTAAATCCACTTCAATAGTTCCGAATTCAAATCTCACTCGATAAAAAGTATTATAGGTATTGTGTCACCTACATTAAAATATATTAATAATCCCACCATTCTCGTTAGTTAGTCGGAAAAGTAGAGAACTGATTTATTTACTAAATTTAATTTAAATCTCTTTTCCCACAAAAAACAAAACATGCGCATCTTCACGCAGATACATAAATACGCAAGCAAATAATGTTTTTGTTTGATTACAATATTTTGATAACAGTAAGTGTTGTTTAAAACGTAAATATGTTAACAAAAACAGTAAGTATTTTATAATGATAATTTTTGTTGTATACAAACATTTGAAATGTTAATATGGTTTTTACATTTTGCAAAATTACACAATATGTATGAACCATAGGGTATGCCATAAAAACCCTAAAAATCCTGCATAATGGGTTTTTCATAAAATGCTGAAAAGAAAAGCTACAAATTAAATTAAAGTCTATCAAGTCAACATATGTAGATGTTACCCATATATTATGGCTAATACGGGAGGACTGGAACCTAAACCCATTATTATTAGTTTAAATAGTTTAATATTAACTGAGCTACAATTCAGTTTAATGACAAATAAATATAGTACTTAAAATATAATTCATTATAATTCAAAGGCTTTGTAAACAAAATATTCATAAACTGATGTATTTTTTATCATTTAATGCATAGTATTAATGTCAACAATGTTGCTATTTACTTTAATATTCTGCTATTGACTTTACTAAGTATTATAACAGAGACTACTTAATTAGATATGGAGAGTTGATCTACATTATTATCAAGTGTTCCTATAATATTCTTTATAATAGTTGTTCTTTAGTGCACTCTAGTGAACATAGTTTTTTTTTATTTGTCCATTTTCTATAATAGCAAAGAAAGCAACACATTCTACACTTTCTATCCAAATTAGATATATTCAATATTGGGCGGCAAGAATTAACAGCACTTCATTTAGAGAAATTAAAATATATTGCAGTTTGTTCAAAAATGCTATCAGATAGATTTTTTTCTTATATAACAATATATTCAAAGCAAACTTTTATATAATGTAATTTAGTTTAATAGTGGATATTACACAATTAACAAATTAAAGAAAACTAATAATAAACAAAAATAAATGTATAATGAAAATATGGTAGGTGACTTTCTTTATCACTAAAACAGTGATCTCTTTCAGGTTACTATAAGGCAGAGAAGGCGAAGAGAAGGAAGTGATTCTAAGTAAATACTGTAATAGTATGGAAAAAATATATTGTAATATTTTTATTTTAAAGTACATAAATTACTTTAAAAATCTAAGTTTAGAACTGTCTAATATGTCAATGTAAATCATGTCATCAGTTGACCTTGTTTTCAAAATATATGCACTTTATTTATTTTGATACAAAATAGTTAAATATTATTTATCAAGCAATACTTTTTTACAACAGTATATTTATACAAATATTACATATAAATATTTGAACATCCAAATAAAAGGAGCCAAATATTGAAAGGCGTAATAAGCAAAACCCGCAAGGTGAAAGGCCGCTCATTTGTTGCATCAGACGAAATATTTTCATGCATTTCTTGATGTGAGCGACAAAATTAACAGAAATTTTAAACATATAATTAAATTTTACAAATGAAAATTAAACTGCGATAAATATTCTAAAGAACACACATTATAAAGTGCCTTATCAGGTACAGTAAATAATTTAATAACTTCAGCTTAAAAAATAAATATAGGTATTTATATTTAGTTATTTTTATATTACCTTCGTTTCAGTTCCTCGATGCGTGGTATTTCCTTGCCAGAATCTCCTTGAAAATCCTTTGACGTATCCAGTAATTGACTGCTGGTATTCAAAACCAGGATTCCAACAAAGAGAACCATAACCGAACACCCAAAAAGGCTCCTTCCTTGCTCCGTCTGCCTTTTGCTCTTCAATAGAACACATTTTTGTCATGAAATTTTCTTTAACCTCTTCTTTATTTTCCATTTTAATATAAAAATTACGAATAAATCTACTTTTCCGAATAAAAACTTCGTACAGATTCGAAATGTGGAATAAGTGAAAGCTATGAAAGAATGTCGCGAGGATAAGATTATCACAGTTTGAAAATACACTTAATTATTCTACTTGTGTCTCATTGTGGGTATTTGGAATACGCGTGTCTAAACACAAATTATCACTATAAATGCAAATCGTCGTGTAATATAAAACCTTCCATCGCGATGTACGTAAGTCAACTGATATATTTTGCCCGCTTATTTCAAGTGTCAATGCTGTTTCCGCAAGGCATGAGATTTTATGCGATCCGTTTCACGGAAACTTTGAAGTTTTCAATATAATGTCATGTTTTTGAAATTATAATAAAGTTAACAATAAAATGTATTTCAAATTTCATCCCTTTACAGACTGTATAACTAATGTTCATTTAACGAAACAAAAATAAAATACAATATTTAAACTTTTTCTTTGTATTTTAGTTAGCTTAACATTACATTTTTTTATATGGAACTTGTTCTTGGAGCTATTGCATGTAGTTGGAACCTATATAATTGTTTTAAATATTATTTCATGTTTGATAAATTACGTAAAAAATGAATAAGTAAGAAAATAATATTTCAATGAAATGCAATTTTTTTTCTAGAGCTGTTCTGTGCAATATTTAACGCGTATCAAATAAACAATATATCTTAACTAACTAACTAAGCTCCTTTATTTGATATTCAACACGACGTTGTTCAAAAGTTCAAATATGACTTTATACCCTATAAAGAAGTAATGTATAGCGTATCCAATATAAGATTTCTATTGATAAATGAATTGTCAAATTATAGTAAATCGTTTAAGTTTTGAGGAAATAAATAAATAAATATATATACCGGCATCAATCATAGCATAAAAAAAGTGAAAGTAAAACTTCAATTAAGTGTTGTCACTTATAATGGTCCATATAATTCATAAAGAATAAATCACAATGCATTAGTTTATTATACTTAAACTAATTTACACAATAACATATAAAGAGTATTTATTGGTGAATATTTGACAGTTATATTAAATATCATTTTGTTACATGGAAAGTACGCACATTGAAACATTCACATAAAAAATTGAAAATACTGTTGTTTTTTTATTAAATATGTTAATACAGCCAACTGTATAATAGTATAATGCCTTATGTATATAGAATAAAATTTTATAATATCTTTGATCACTCTGTATAAATAAGTATTACACAAATATCTAATGTGCATAGAAGTATATTGTTGTGAATACTATTAAATAAGTACATATATAAATATTTTATACTTGAATAAAATATTATTCAGACAGCTTGATAAAAAGTATATATTTTTTCTAAATACACATATTTTTGTTACTTTATACTAATTTCATACAAAATTCTATTTTTATATATACTTACTCTGTATTTGATCGTATGGGTAATTTTTGATATCTCTTTTTGTTTGTATTATGCATAGAATATAGAGCATTCAACCGCCAACGAAATTTATCCAAATTTTGAAGTATTATATATTATAATACAATACAATGTAGATACAACAATTTAGTGTAAGCCATTTAAATATTTTAGTTAAATATATTTTGCGCTTATTCTTAAGGGCACCAAAATTATTTTTAAATTGTGATTCCACAGGTAACTAACAAAACATACATTATGTTACTTGAGATTACTTTAAAATATCAATTACATTCTTAATGTTAATCTATTTACAATAATAATATTGTGATATTTGGCTCCATATTATTTTCCAACAATTGGAAATACTTTATAAGAATGAAATGCATTTTATTTACACATTTTAAGTAAGTATTTTGATATTTAAAATATATTTGTAGCTTCTTTCAAATGTAAATAGTAGTTTTGGCATATAATTCGTTGAATTATAAATATTATGAATTTTGTTTTAATGTACCAATTTGATCTAAATAAAAGGCATTTCATACAACTTATTACTTATAAATAACAATCAAAATTGTGATGTTTAAATCTACATATTTATTTACAATCAGACTTTTTACAATAAAATTTTTATACAGCTTTAACAAACACGAATATTTAAAACTATGAATATAATATTTTATAATATGATTTACCATAAATTTTAGACGCCATCTTAGATATTGCGACCCATAGACCATTTATTTCAAACGATACAATTACTTTTTTTTATAATAATAAGAAAAATGTTAATAGGCAAAGACATATTTATTATATTGCTATATTATAAGTGGAATGAAGGTCGCGAATATTGAGTAATGATGTAAGTATATAGTGAAAACTTTTTAAAACTTGTAATACTATGTATTCCTGAACACAGGCAGGTACTGACAATATTGTGTTATAATTTTATATTTATATGACTAGTGATATGTTATGATAACTTTACATAGGGATTGGTAAAACATTTTCAAGCACGATGAACATTTAATGAGATTACTTTCATACTATAAAATGTGATGTTTATTTTAATATAGTATATATAATTATTAAATATATACACAATGCACCAAAAGGGAATTTGTATAATATAATTTTCTAACCTAAAAAACTAAATATGCATAATGCAGTCAGGCTTTTTGGTAGGTCCCTAACGGGAAATAGGACATACAAATGGCTACGCTTATAATAAACCAACAAAACTGGCTGTAGCATTAATAGGCTGTATGATGTTAGGTGTTTGCACCTTACACAAAGAATATGGAGGTAGGTAAAATCTACACTAATAAGATTTGATCGGAAAATTGTGATTTTAAAAGAGATTAAAAGCAGTGTTACGGCGTTTGTAACATATTAGTATCCACATATATTTTATGCCGTTGGGCTGCTTAATATCAAGCTTAAGTCCGATTCATTGGAAGCGAACTTAAACGGAATGCTTGGATCATACGTTCGATTCCGGTCCTTCTGTATTGTGCTTGAAGGAAGCACGGATCCTTGCTAAGTACAAAGCGCAGATGTGGCCGTAGCATTTGTTATACCATTCTGGTGTTCTGCCCCTGAAATATACAATTTATTAAAAATTATTAACAGTCTATTCAATTTAGAATTTAAATTTAGGGAAATAATGAAGTTTATATTATAAATACCCAATGTAATTAGTATTATAAAAAAAATATCTCTATCTACAAATTTCGAATTTCTTTTGAACTAAAACTCACATAGTATCAACTCTTGCTAAATGCACAAGCCGACTCCTGCCCTTCCCGGCGGGCTGCGCGAGATACCGCGACGCGAGCACGACGCCGCGCGCGCCGTCAGCCGCCGCTGGGGCGCCGTGTGCTACTGACGTCTCCGCGACGGCGCACCACCCGCCGCCTGTCGTGCCGCCTTGCTGCCAGGACCTGGAAATTTTAATAGGAATTAGATATTTTTTTGAGCCATACATGGTGATCCTGCAAGTCATTGAAGCTGCGGGTGCTCTGGAAGGAACCTTGCAGCACCCTGAAGGTCTCATAAGGGTAGAAATATTTTCGCACAATAGCGACACAAAAAATTTTTTTTTTATCTTGTCCTTTTTTAGTCCATTTTACAATCCTTCAGGGTGCTTCGGGGTTCCTTCCAGAACACTCGCAGCCTCGATGACTTGCAGGAGGATCACCATGACCTTCCTGCAGTAGCTCCTCTAGTAGTGGGAGATGGAGATGCGCATGCACACGGGTGCACCGTATAATGCCATGGACCCCAACACGCCGATATAAAGCCGTCGTTATGAGTCGGCATAAGCCCAGATACTTCATCTGGGCCCGTACCTCCACCTCCTGCCGCTGGATGCGCAGAGTAGCCCTACGGGGAGGTTCCTTACGCAGACCATGGAATAAGAGGGCCTCAGTCAGTAGGCACTGACCTAACCTAGTGTCAACTCACTTCGTTCTTTACGTTCCGTCTGTATCCGAGACACTGCTTGTTTTTGCGCTTTGTCTTACCAGAGCGGGGAAATGAAAATAATTCAAATAGAATTATTATTGCGAGTATGGATTCAATTCACCACAGTCAAACGGTGTTCACCTTCGCCACGATGGCTTCTAATTGAAGTTATAGATATCGCTTTGGGAATTAGAGAAATGAATTTGAAAGTTGATACAATTGTTTTTTTTTATATTTTCAGTTACATGATGTATATCATTCTAAAACCGCAATGCTAACAAGCACCATTACTTTCGTGTAACGGAAAGCAACCATTCCAATTTGAAAACAATAGTATTGAAATTAGATACAGTGTCATTCCACGATAACAACTGAACTTAATTTAAAGATTAAATTAAATACTAATCTACAGATAATAAAATTACAATGATTAAAATGAAGTAAGTACACATTAAATTCAGAAAATATATAAAACAATACACACCGTAACACACAGTAGTCTCTCGTCGCTAAATTGAAGCTGGAAGCCGTAATGTATTGAAAGACTTCCGCGTTCGCATCGAGTTTCTCCGCCACGCGCCACTTAACTAACGAGTCGTCCCAAATATGTCGCTCTCGGAGTATCCTGGAATGAAATATTCGTAATAAAAAAAACTATCTGAACTTTAATCCGATATAAACGTTTCGGATAATTTCGCGTATGGGCACTTTTTTATTTCTTTATGTTCGTAACTGTATACAGATTCGAAATGTTACACCCATAACATCCGTAATCAACACATATTTCCTTTTCCATTTAGTAGGGTAGTCACACAAACTAGCGACTTCCCCTAACGAGACACTAAGATATTGCCAATACACACGGTTCCAATAAGTTTCGTAAGAAGTGTAGGTTAGCTCAAAAGTACTTATTAGTATCAACGACAAAATTGTAAATTTCCAAGGTTACTATTATAATAATACAGAATTTTATTATAAAAAAAAACATTTTGACACGAGCTTCTTTCTAAAACATATTTGGACGGTTTCTAAGAGGCGCGAGTTCAATTTTTTATACGTTTACTAAAAATATATTTTTCCATTCCCTAAGTGTGTGAATCACACTTTAAAATGCTAATTAAAATAGCTTCTTTCTGTCTAACCTTTGAAATGGGATAAAGGACACATTCTATCCAATATGACGTAGAACACAACGCAACACCAACCTTTGCATAACCTCCTGCGGCGGAGCCTCCACGTCCGTGGTGGCGCGCCAGAGTCTCAGCGGGTGACCGTCGCCGACCTTCTTGCAGCACAATTCGACGTGAGGCGCGGCGCCCGACACCGACATCCAACCTCGCGTTCTGCAAATTTACACTTTATTTATGTAGATGTACGGTTGATTTTAAGTTATTATAGGTTTCTTAACAAATTGAAAAACATTTTTAGATATCGTATTAAAGATTGAACGCAGCGGGATTCGAATCTGCGTCTCTTGGACACCGTCCAAGTGCTCTGACCGCTAACCCATGGGTTCTAAACACGGTTGCGTGGAAATCCTTATACGCTTATGACAACTTATATTCGTTGTTAGCATCTCTATAGAGAGTTTAACAAATTTTCTACCCAAAGATTATTTAAAGAACAATCATTTGGCAAGTGAGAATGTAATTTATAAAATATTTTAAATATTTAAATGTCATAGCACATTGGCAAAATTGGCGGGTTCGAATCCCGCTGCGTTAAAATTTATAACGATCCCTAAAAAAGGTGGTTTATTATACATTTTTTATATCATGTTACCAATATATTTATTTAGTTTAAGTTCTGCATGTGAATGTTAGTGAAATAAGACAATTGGTTTAGAAAGGAACTGAAAGGAACAAGTTAAAATTATCTTATATAAGTACTCTAAAATGTTCCTTTTAAACTTTGACAAAACTACTAGCGAACACGTAATTGTTTTTTTTTTATTTAAATATATTTATTAATACAGTCTCTTTGTTGATTACAAAGTATGTCCGTGTCATAAACATGTAAGGTGTAAGTTTTATATTGAATTCGTGTAATCCTGATTTTTGTTTCAGTTGTATATTGTAATCAGTGTAAGTGTTAAAATTATTTATTATTTTTTTTATTTTTCCATTTTAAACACACAATTGAACACTAGAAGGTACACAAACAAATAAAATGCACTATTAATTTAAGCATTCTTAAGTATATTAATATTTTCGATTTTATTTATAATTTAGTTATTAATTAAATTTTTTTTAATACATTCCTTTTTTTAAAACGCTCATTAGTTCTAACAGCTAATCGACACACTAAATTGCACCAATACGTCTACAATGGTAGTGAAGTGAAACTATTTGTAATCTGTTCTTTAATGTCACTTGTCGTTTATGACAGCTAAAAAAATATTATTAAGTTTATAATTAAAAAATATAAATAAATTATTATATTTTAATAAAACAAATGATTTTGTACTTTTATTCAGTATTTTCTTTATACTAGTTTCCTAAAACAAAGTTGTTAGGTTTTGTCACCTATACTACATCTAACCTATAAATGAGTCAAAAGTCAAGAAAGTAGTGATTTGCCACTAGGATTTAATTGTTAGCTAGTTTTTTATATAACCTAATCCGCAAGAAAGTTTTGATAGAACGCGTAAAATATAAACGATAAAATAATCTACAATATCGATTCTTATTTGAAACAACAAATTAAATGGATAAACGACAAGAAATATAGAAAGAACAGATTGTAAGAAGATGAGAAGACGGTGATTCACTAACACCTATCTCACCTCTTTCCCGAACGCCCACAGACTCTAAAAAGGCATAAAAAAGTTAAATACTATAAGAAATATCTAACATAGATAGAAATTTGTATATGAAGGTAAATATTTCTACAGATATATTGTTTAAACTCAAGTTAGTTGTAAATAATTCTTACTTTTCTTTGGCCTCTTTTAATAAAGCTTTAATGCAGGCTTGTTGAAAACCTTTCCAGTCTTGGTTGAAATCTGCTCCTAGTTCTTCGAGTGCGACCTGAAAGTATCGTTATTTATATATATATATATAATAGACTTTTGGAATAATAATATATTAAAAAAATATATATGTAGTTAAACTCGCAGCTTCAGGCTTTTTCCCGCATAGTAGTGTAGTCCTGCTATTAAAAGAAATATTAGATACCAAAACTTCTATACATATTAACAAATAAAACAAGTGCTCACCGGCACGCTCTCCTCGAAGTAGTTGAACTTGCAGCGTGCGAGCATGTCCGCGGGCGCCAGGAACAGCTGGCGGTGTTGCTGCACGAGCAGCAGCAGGCACGCGTGGGCGGCGCGCGACTCGCTTATCTGGCGCTGGTCAGCCACGCTCTCTATTATAGTCCTAGAATGTATAATAGAGCGTTAGGACATTCCCATTTTTTTAGCATCTATTTATGATTAACTAGTTGTCGCCCTCCGTTTTGTTCGCGGAGACTTTTGACCCTTGCCATACCATGTCCAATTCTATCATGTGTTGTTTTGACTGGAAAATATTAAGTCGTAATGATTTTCTCTCATGGCGAACTACAGATTCCAAGTAACTGTATATCATATACTAGGTATATGCCAAAATATGCCAAGTATCAACTTCCTATGCCTAGTCCAATGTCATATCTTTATGAAAGAGTAGAGAACGTAATGATTTTCGCAAGTTATCTGAACCATTTAATGTAATATAAAAAAAGACACGATTAAATATATGACATTGTATGTACTACGGTAGGGATTTTTCATTGTAGTGTATTTGGGGTACGAATTCATTTAAATTCTTTCAAGTATTTCAGTGTTAAAACAAAATTCACAACAATGGGCCAAAATGGAGTCTAGTAATATTCTTGAAATTTGGTTCATATATTATCATAATCAATGGTCTATATACCTATTAGAATTTCCTTCTTTGGTGCTGCCAGTGTGAGGGGGCGCGTGATGCAGCCGCAGTAGCGTGGGCGCGAAGCACACAGCTAGGTTAGACGCTGTCATTTGGTTGACAGCTGAATGCTCTGCCACCTGAAATAAAAATCAATTATTATATTTTTGCAGCTTTACGCTTTTTCCAGTACAGCAAGGTAGTCAGAACATAATGTCAATGCACACTCCGTTCTCCACTTTTCACTTGAAGTCCAGACATTGTGTGTTGAGTTGCATTGAGTGTGTGAGTTGTCTTACCAGAACGAGGAACTATAAAAAAAATAATATGATTATTATCCTCCGATTGGGAATCGAACCCACAACCAATCACGTTAACAGTCTAACGTTGTCACACAATGTACTTGCATTATGAGTTAGTAGACCCATAATTAGTTAGATACGTAAAATGCACGGTGTTTTTCCAAAACGTGTATATCAATACAAATGTTTATGCAAAAAAATGGTATTTGTTTAATATTTATATTATTTTATTAATATATTATAAATATACTATTTTATAATACTTTTGTATAAAATAGCACATGAATTATTATTAAACTCTGTTTCTTTCTGGGCTTTTTATTCATATGGCAAAATGTCATATCGCGTATATTATTAGTATTCGAAAATACATTTTAGAAACCCGACGTTTCGAACACATTACAGGTGTTTGTGGTCACATGTCTATATGTGACTACGGATTAATCCGGTTAAAAATAGTTTCACTTCAAAATATATAAGATATGTTCGAAAACAAACCTCAGCTAGAAATATTAACAAAGATTGCAAAGCTTCTAAATGCTCTTCAGGCAGAAGTAACAGAGCACATTGCACGGCGTCTGGTCTTAAGGGCTCTGGAACATCTGGAATATTGAAGATGTTTTCAAAATGTTGGTGATTACATATGCAGCTTGTTGAGTGGCGAAACTTAACCCCGCGCTTAGTCTTATATATCCGAACGGATCAGTTTTAATCAGAATTAAATATAATCATTGCTTTGAGTGGGAGTCGCACCCACAATCAATAGCGTTTATAGTAAGACGGTGTCCCACTGTGCGAGATAGCAAATATATATCGCGATTACACTAATATCACAAAAATATTAAGATACTTGCTGAATTTTATATGAAATTTTGATATTTAAACCTTACAAACATTTTTACATTGTGATAATAACGATACAATATTGTTGATTTTACGTTTTAAAATAGAGAGCAAATAGTGCTAAAAATAGATAAAATAAAAACTCAAACTTAAGAACATTTATAAATGACATGTACATATATCTAAAGTTTAAAACTCCAACTTACGTTGAAATATAGCAATGAAAGTTTCACTAAGCTTGTTAGTGAGTAACGCGTCGGGGAGTTCCCTAAAGTATTGCTTCACCATGTCTGCTACGTCATGGGCTTGTGCTCCTTCAAAGTTCAAGCTGGACTGGTTTGGGTCCACTGTATTCATATTTTCTATTGCAAAAGCTGCATTGACAGCTCCAGCTGATTCCACCATGGCGCGAAGTTTGGCTATACGAGATTTTACACCTGCCTTTCTAAATATACCCATCTGAAAAATAATATATTTATAGCTAATCTATACATACATATATTTAAAATGTAACTGATCGCTGTCTGTACATGAGTAAAAGTAAAAATATTATTGGTGGATTTATCAATGTAATAGAACTCAAAACAATGATTTTTAATTTTATTTTCTGTTTGTTTGTGCGCTTGTGCACGCTTATCTCAGAAACAGTTCAACTGATTTTAATGCTATTTTTACTATTGTATTTTGGTACTAAATGTACTAACACCAACACAACATTTAGTAACAATTTAGTATTTATTTTTTTAAGAATATAACACTAAATGCATGTCGATAATAACTCTTCTAGTTAAAAACTGTGTTGTAGTCATTAGTAGTTTAAATACAATCATTCCCCGAATGGGAATCGTATCCACAACCATATAAATATAAAAATAGTTACAATATCTATTATATAATAGATTTATAATTATTACTAATATATTTTATGTTACCTGATCCAATGCATTGTTTTTGAGCCAATTCAAAGCGCACTGTATGGGTTTTGGCAATGAGTGGCCGGTCCTCTGTAACGACACCGTTAATGGCACTCCAAACACTGTTTTATCTGTTAATAAAACATACGTAAAGTTAATTTATGTGCATTAAATAAAATAGATAAAAATAAAACCAGAATAATAATTTACAATGTACGGTTGGTATATAACCTATATAAGGTTGGTATATCTTATAATGTTTGCTAGTTTGTGACTCATTTAGCGAAGAATTATTCCGAACTTGCCATGTTCTGTTCGAATAAACACACGGCTAATAAAAAAAACTAAGATATATTAAGTGTGCATATAAATGAAAACTGCCTAGAAGAAACGTTGCCTTACCTTTATAGTCAGGCGTTTTAATTTTCCTAATGAGTTTAGGCAGCTCCCAGTTCCAACCGGATTTATGTGATGGACAGTATCGCTCCATACAAGCGGTTAGCCTTAACAACGCTAGTTTTCTTAATATGTGCAGTTGGCCGCATGAAAGAGAAGACATTGGACGGGAAACTGTAAAAAAATATATAATTTTTAGTACTTGTATTTAATTATTACTGTTTTTTCCGTATAGAAGGGTTATAAGAAAGATCAATTGTAAAAATTTTCTCATATCATTTTAACATCCTACTCTTTTTTAAATTATCACTTAAGTAATACCAGTGCGTCTTTTACAGGCTGCAAGTGCAAAGTCATCTTTTAAAATACGCGACTTGATTCTAGATTTTCTTACAGGCTTTCTTCGAATTCTTTTCCTTTCTGCTTTGATCGCCTTTTTCGTACGAACACTACGTGAACGGCTAAATCTTTTTCTATCAGAAAAAGAGGGCGTTTCATTGTACTTATCAATAGCTCGTGACACAAATATTTGACTAATACCAAGCAAATGGAGGATTTTAAGAATTATATTTGGCACCTACATTTTGTAATGCAATCACAGCGATTCGCTTCTCTTTATCACACCACTCAATTATAATATAACAAAATATTTTACAATATATTGGCGCGAAAATATGATAACACCATTGTGAATAACCATATAAAAATGACAATTTACAAATTCAAAAGTAATATTTTATTTATTTTTAATTATAAAAGTATTTATGGCGAGACTAAGTATATATTTGTATCAGTGGTACTTACAATAAGTCTCAGGGTTTTTCTGGTTAGGTGCAGGCTGCAAAGTATTGTTGGCTTTGGGTCCACCGTTAAGTGCGTTTGTTCTAAATGAATACCACCTCTGAATGTTGTTTCTGAAACAAGTAAAACAAATAAGCTCTCTTTACAAATATTTGTATGAAACACTGTAATGGCTTAATTCATATTTAAAATTGTGATATACGTACAATTACAATAGTTAAATTTTGCAAGTATAGAGGTACTTTAATATGTTTAAATATATTTTAAATGTTGCTTCCCTTCACACTATATATTGTGTATTGAAAAGCATATTAACTTTGTGCTTAAAAGAGTCGCTGTCACATTGATGTTACCACAAAATTCGTTTAATGCTTATAAGACAGACGGTATTTCAATTTAAAGGCTCATTGAAATTTAGAAAAGGTGTAAACAATTAATTTTTTTGGCCAGAAAGATTTGCAAGAGCTTATAGACCGCCTAATGACCACTTATCAATAACAGCTTTGAAGACTCTTAACTTAGTAGTAAATAAACTATTGTAGACAGCATCTGGTAGTAATCGAGGTGATTGTAGGTTCGATTCCATACCTTTTAGCGCGGTATTGAGTTCCGCCAGTGAAATCGTAATATCACGTATTCAGGTAGAAAGTGGAAAACAAAGCGTCTTAACATTAGATTCTCTCTGTATACCCTGTTTACTGCTATGTAGGTAAAAGTGTGATGGTGCATTTCTTAACAGTCATTGTATCAGGCACTTTTCAATACCCATATATGTAGTCATACAATAATTCGAACATTCGAAATTTTTCATAGTAAGCTACTTACTTTTTTGTTTTGATGTCAAGGCTGTCATCATCATCGTCGTGGTCGCCGTCGTGCGACCTCGATCCAGCCGAATTTGGGCTGCTGTCCAGTTCGGAACTCCTTGACGCTGACTTGTCTCTTTTGAGGCTTCTATCACGAAATCTATGAATATAAAAAATATGTATATATATTTTTTTAAGTTTAGCTCTTTTTACCGCAAAGCACGATAGACAGAGAGAATCTAGTGTCAAGACACTCCTTTCTCCATTCTTCCCGAATCCGAGACAATGCGAGTTGAGTGGCGGAGCTCAACGTCGCACTTTGTCTTGTCACCAGAGCGGAGAAATGAAAATAATTATTAAATTGTATGATTAAATATAAGAAAAGTATCATAAAAATTTTTTTTTTTAGCTATTTTGCACACCTCGCGGTGTACAAAGAGAAAAGATAATGTCGTACTGTCACGTAGATTTTATTCCACTCGATTCCATTCTGATTCCACTTTCGGTCCAGTTGGATAAATTGTGTATTTAGTAGCGTTATGTAACGTTATTAATAAGTTAAGAAATATAATATTTCTCCTCAGTAAAATTTGAATTCACACTCATTGGGCTCTCATTGTATAGGTATGTTTTAAATGAATTTTAACATTTTTTAAAGTGTTCTACAACCAGCTGCGTCGAAATTCTTATACACTTATTACAACTTATTTTTGTTCCAATAGGCGCGTAATCGAATCCCGCTGCGTTCAAATAAATTTTTTATACGTTCAAATTTTTATACGTTTTCTAAAAATATATTTTAAATGAGCCACGATGGTGTCGTGTATTAATTCGATATATTTTAAATGACAAGTGTAAAATGCTAAATATCATTTAAGCTGAGAAAAAAATAAACACTTTGCTTGAACAAAACTGTTCAAGTTCACTGCCACTTATGATTCATTGCAAAATAAATTTTAACATTATTTCCATTTTGCATTACCATACGAATATGTTATGCCTCTCATTGTGTTAAAGAAACGCTCGTTTAGTAATGGTCTGGTCAGAGGCAATTAGTTGAGTTAATCGCTTTCAAAATGGCGTAGACATCGATGCTACGTAGTACGTACGATGTCAGTGGCGCTTGAGAAATGTTTTATTGCTTGTTTCGATAGTACTGGGTTCGAACTAAATATAATTAAAAGAGTAAATTAAGAAAACATATTTCGAGGACGATCAATAAATATATTGTATTAACGATCAATAAAAAACAATTGAGGCTATCGCGGTACAGTGTGACAACGTCTGAATGAAAACACTATTGGTGTTGGTTCGATCCTAAACTCGGGGAAATGATTATTTGTCAATTATTTTCACTTCCCCGCTCGGGCAAACAAAGTGCCGCATTCGCGGACAAATACCACCTTTTTTAAATTTTCTATGTAATCTATACTTAACGCAATTTCTGACATATTTTCGACTGTATCGTAACATATACATACATGTAGATATGTACAACATCGACTTAACTAAAGCTCTTTGATCCTTTCTATCACTAAATAAACATATTTTTTAGAAAACGTATAAAAATTTGAACGCAGCGAGATTCGAACCCTCTTCAAACCTCTTGGAAACCGACCAACCGTCAGTCTTGGACAGTTGGACCAATTTTCTTGTTGGTTCAATTTCCTAAGTGTGTGATTAACACTTTAAATTTAAATATATATTTAGATTATTGCTGAAAATTCTTTACTTACTTTCCACCTTCTTTCCCCAAATTCAAGGAACTTGTCCTTATAGCTTGTCTTCTATGAGGAGTGTGACCTGGTGATTTTTGGACTTCTTTTAACACTTCAGGATCAGGCTTCAGTTCTATAGTTGAAGGTGGCTCATTGTATACCTAAAAACGTATTAATTAATTACAACCAAAGTTTATACTTTTTTCTTCTTCTCCTTTTATATATAATATAAGAATCTTACATTATTATTAATTTATTAATAAAATATACTACAATTTTGAACGTGGCTAATAAAAATATACACAAATGAAATACCAAAAATATTTTACCTCAGTATTATTATGCTCTTTATAATAATTGTGCCTCCAACTGGCTGGCTGGCATTCAGAGTCACTCAGGGCACACGAATCGTCACTCTTCAAACCTCTGTGGAAAATTCTCTTTGCCCTACCTAATTTTGACTTAGAACTTTTATTGCTTGAGCCCATGCTGCCATCTGATGCGTAGCTGGAACTGTCATCCCCAAAGGGTGGATGTAGAACAAAAGATTGCTCTAGGGGTGCTATAGGGGAGGGAGGCATAATTGTCATTGGTGACGGTGGTTGAGTCCTAATAGCTGGAGCATGTATGGGGGAGCTATGGAAATCAGGAAAGGGAAACGCTGTAGGAGAAGTTGGAGTCATATCAATAAAACTCAAATCAGGATATTTATCCTGTTGGGCATCTAAAAAATGTGGGGACGAGACAATCACTTCAGTTCTGTTCTGTCGTTTTCTCCGCCTTGTTTTTAAGGACTCCACTCTTCGTAGCAAAGCTTTGGCTCCATCGCGTAGCCTCTCTGAGCCAGTTCTTCTGAACCTAGTACCCGTTTCTTCTTCATCTTCTTTATCACTTGGTAACTGTATATGAGTTTGTTGTCCAGGTACTGTCAGCCTGAAACAAAGAAATTAATTTATTAATCAATTTTAACTGTATTATAAGCTATGTATGTTGATATAAGTTTATCCTTATATAAACACATGGCATTGCGTGTTAATAGGAAATACTATGGATATATAATTGTTATTGATGAAACGATCATGTGAATTCCAACCACATTCCTGCGCTAAATAGATTGTACATTAGATAAATAATCAATACATACATATTGAGAAATTTAGCCTATCGTAGCTTATGAGATGGTTTTGAATGCACGGGTTGATAGTCGCTTCAAATCTTATCCGAGAATGATTATATGTGAAATATAAGCATTTCCTTTATCTGTTTCTACTTAGCTAAAATCGATAGGCAGCCATGGCGTTATACTGATTTTCTACTAAACTATCACAAGTTAAGTGGCAAATTACAACAGTTCGGTTTCTCTCAAGTAAACTGGAATAACTATAAAATTATTTAAATATTTTAATTATCATATTAAACTTACCTAATTAATTATTTATTAGTTAATTAGTCTAGTTTTATCGAACCTATATTTTTGATATAAGAATCATCGATTCATAAATAAATTATAAATGAAATAATGAGTCCATTATAATTAATTATAAAGATTAATGAAGAGTAATTGCCGTTATCGTTCATTATTTTTATATCTAAACGAGTCTGAACTCGCAACTTCGTTTGTGTAAACTATTTTTTTTTAAATTTTGCTTCACGCTTTTTTCCACATAGCAGGCTTCTCAAAGAGAATCTAGTAACGAGGCACTCCGTTCTCCACGTTCTGCCCGAGTTCGAGACATTGCGTAGAGTAGAGCGGAACTCAACGTCGCGCTTTGTCTTAGGTACCAGAGCGAATAAATAAAAATACAATCATTCATCCGAATGGGAATCCCACCCACAACCAATTTACGTTGCGTTTACAGTCAGACCGTGTGCAGACTACAAAATGTAAAATACCGTTTTTCCTGTTACTACAGGAATTATGAGAAATTCTTTCTCAGTTCTCAACAACACTCCCTAAGATAGATTAGCGCTTTAAAGGATTTAAAATAAATGAACAGCTCAACTGTACCAAAATATGCTCAAAACAAGAAGAAACTTACGACCTCTATTTAAAGCTAACTAACGTTTTTAATCTTCACTTACTGTCCGAAAAACCTAATGTCAAGGCGAGACACTCCGTTCTCTACTTTCCACCCTAATTTGAAATATTGCATTTTAAGTAGCGGAACTCAATGCCGTGTCTTACAAAAGCGGATAAATAAAAATATTTGTTAATAATTATTCCTTCTTAAAAGGGTATCTAATCCACAATTCGTCTCGTTGCTCCTCGATGGTATCTTATGTATATATAATAATCAGATCGTCAAATCATTCCGAAATGTGTGCAAGCATAAAATGAAACTTTAATAAATTCTATTAGACCCTACAAATAACCGCAAGTATTTCAAACAGTTGATCTAAATTCTGGTATTAAACGGTTTCCATTATTTGCAAATGGATGGATGGATGGATTTTATTACATATGTATGTAAATCCAGTAGTGTTGGGCCTAAGTACTTGACAAACCAAACTAAATTTGAATAGTGCTATTAATTTGCTAATGGAAGGTGTGCTCTCGTACGTTTAAGCTAGTGAGTAATAAATTTTTTTTTTATTTTTAGTGTTAAATTTATTGATAATTTAATTTCTTGTTCATTTTCTGCATAGTAAGTTGAAACGCCGACTAACCAAGTAAGGAACACATTTAAATCATCCGCTTATATAAAATACAGCGGATCTGCTTATATGAAGACTTAGTTATCTAAGCCTACTACTTGAAAATAAATAAAATGTTGTACAGATAAAGGGATAAATGGTTAAACTTATACTATTATCCTATCTGGCGTACATATTGAGCCCTGAATAAGTTTAAATCTACACCTATCTTGTATGAGACTCATTTTACCATTTTCCTATAGCAACTACGAATAAACAAACATTTTTATTCAACTTCACACGTTATCCCGCATAGCATGATAATATAATACAGAGATAACCCAGTGTCTTGACACTACGTTCTGCGCCAAAATTCGAGCGATCCTTGTTGAGTGGTGGAACTCACAGTTAGTACATTCATTTATAAACATAACATATTCAAATCCAAATTCAAAATATCCTTTATTCAAATAAGACTTTTGCAAGCACTTTTGAATCGTCGAAGGAACAGAAAGCTACCACCGGCTCGGAAGGCAGTTCTGCTGAGAAGTGCAAGTGAGAAACTCAACAGTTGCTCTTTTCAAATACAAAAGTTACAATTTTATCATTTAACAGTTTCAGGTTCAGTGGTAACTAACCCTGCACCAAACCTAAATCATACTATTTCCACACATTTTTATCTTTTAAATAATCGTCTACAGAGTAATAAGCTTTTACTTTTAAAAATATTAAAATATAGGTTATTATTTGTTTACATTTCAAAGCGTGTGGGGTTCGAACGCACTACATCGCGTTACAGTCTGTCTCCCACTGCGCCACGGCCTCTACTACACATTAAAACTAAACTATGTATATTTTGTATGTCAAAGTTATGCCAAAGTCTTTATAGGTAAACGTTGTTGTTGGTATACAAGTTTCATCTTCGCGAAGCAACTTGTTCAACATTTATTCTATTAACATTCTTTGAAAGCTTGGAATTACTTTGTTGTTAGTTAACTAGCATAGAGCGTGGGTTATTTTTGTTTTTTTTTTGGTTACATTCATTTTCTATTTTCTATAGACAAGGCCAATGAGCCTTGGGGCACCTGATGGTAAGTGATCACCGCCACCCACGACCCCGTGTAACACCAGAAGAGCTACAGGGATGTTGTCGGCCTTTAAGATGAAAATAGACTTATATATGAGAATAGATTTTTGAAGGTATATGCAAATGTAATGATTTTTAAATAGAATATTGTAAATGCATGCAAAAAATATATTTTATAGCTTCTCGCCTTTACCCGTATAGCAAGGTATTTGAAGGCAGAGAGAAATGAGTGACAAGACAGTCCGTCCGTCAACATTTCGCTTTGTCTCTTGTTCACCAGTTAGTTATAATTACTTTTACAATTTGTTTTTTTTTATCTTTAAGCTTTATTTATATTTTACGTGTTTATTGAGAAAGTTTAATAATGAATCACTACTTACAGCCAGTATTATTCATAATACTGCATTAGAAGGACATTAAATTAATAAAGTTAAATCAATATTACACATACTAGTATCTATTTGTCATATATTTTTGTATAAAGAAACGTTCCCGTTGCTAAGGTAACATTTGTTCAATAAAAACGCTATTCTTTTTTAATATTTTAAAAGTGTTATTCACAGACTTAGGTTAGATTGAAAAACATTTTTTTTTAGAAATTCGTACAAAAAGTTTAACGCAGAGGATTTACAACGCATGGCTTAGCGGTAAGAGCGCTTGGATTTTCGAATCCTGGTACGTTCAAATTACAATACGGTTTTTTTTAATTTCGGCTCTATTCGTCATATCATTCCAACCAATGGTTACAATATGAAAGGTACTTTATAATATCCATTTTTAGAAGCTTCTCAACTAGGTTAATTATTCTTATTTTGATAAATGTTTTAAAAGTTTTTTATTAAAAATGGACGCCTCATTTCACTTTTTAGCTTTTAATCTTCTTTAACGTGGTCCGCTCGCACGCCCTTTATTTAGATTTGTTTGACGCAACACTGTTTTTTTAACGAAAATAAAATTTTATACATAATTTATGTATTGAGAAGCTGTTTTCGTTTTAACTCCTACTTCGTTGGTAATAAAATTAAAATTATTATAAATCATTTTTTTATGGTTTGTGTTTCGCATTAAACTATTCAAAGTATTTTTATATTTTATTGAACGAATCTCTAAAATCTACTTTTATCTTTAAACTTATGTATACATTGTGTGTTGGAAAACCTACTGGAAACATCTATAACACTATATTGAGCTTAGTTAAATTAAAGTCTTTGTCTAGCGCAAGTTATTATAGGGTCTTTCCTTTTTAATATTTTTTATGATGCACACAATAATATATATATTTTCAGCTGCACGCTTTCAGCCGCATAGTTGCGGAGAGAGCGTACCTAGTGTCAAGAAAATCCGTTCTCCACTTTCGGGTAAAACCCGAGACATTGCGTATTGAGTGGCGGAACTCGACGCCGCGCTTTGTCTTATCGCCAGAGTGGAGAAATAAAAATTTAAATATAATATTTCCCCAGCCAGTCTTGTCACAATGCGTCACGTTGGCGTTAACTCTTGTTTTATTATTAAATATTTTTACATATATCATAATAACATATCAATATGTAAAACTGTTTTCTTTAGTCTGTCAGCTGGTTTAAAAAACCTTGCGGCGTCGTGATTGCACGTATGCATGCACGATGTTAAAGAAATTAGATTGTAGTTCAAGTGACAAGTTAGACTGTACACGTGGTGATAGCGAGGTCAATCTCCATGTTTTTATTTATATTTAAAAAAAAATCCATCCCCGCTACAGTATTATATTAAAGCTATTTTTTATATCTCTGTTCTAAAATGATATTAGTGTGGCGTTGAGTTACACAACTCCATACATATTGCCTCAAATTGTGTGAGAGAAAGAAAGATAAGTGGAGAATGGTGTATCCTGACACTAACTTCTTAGGTCTCTGATTGCAGGAAATGCGTAAATACAATAGAAATTTCGAAATGTAAGTAGGTAGAATACCTGTTATTTTACAGTGATGTAACTAAGCAATACAAACGTGACCTATCACGTTCACCTAGAAGGGCTAAGAGCCCAAATTGTGTGTAGAACAAATAGCCAGAGGGCCTTATTATCGTTATTGTATTATGATGGACTCCATGAGACTATTATTTATGACTACTGTACTTTATCTGATAAGATGGTATGTATTTGTATATAATTATGTTTGTTTTTTAATGACGGTAAAGTGGCACAGTATATTGACTGTGCTAGTGGATGTGAGTTCAATCAGTGGCGGATTTGCATATTTTCAAGTAATAGGCTGTTAAGTTTTCAGTTCCTAGTTTATTGTTATATTTCGTGTAAAGTGCACTGTTTTTCGTTAGTAATATAATGATAATTATTCGCTCGTTTTAGTCAGTCGATCAATCAAATCAATTAAGTGTAAATGCAATTGGTTATGGGATCGATCCCACTCGCCCACTCTAGGGAATGATTATGTTTAAATTATTTTCATTTGTCTGGTACCTGAGACAAAGCGCGGCGTTGAACTATATACGAGTATATATAATAAAATAAATTGAAGTTCAAAACCTATAAATTAGAAATCATGATTTGACATATTAGTATTACATGTACATTGTATATAGTTTCGAAATTTGTTTACAATTAAGGGCAAAGAAGATAACAAAAGTGAATCTTGCCGGTAGCGATGCGAGCGCGTCGGTTTTGAAATGATAATGGACAATGACTGGCTGTATTTAGGGAGCCCTATTCATTGGGCAACATTATTATAGTAAATAATTAATGGGCAACGACTGTCATGAAATTATTACCACAATAATATTCTAGGGCAAGGAACAAAGTACTATTCGAAGACTAAGTACCTACTATAGTGGTATATGAAATATATATATATTTTTAATAACCAAAAAACTTAAATTTCGTATACAAAAATCAAACTGAGGTAAATTATGTCATCGATAATAGATTTCCCACTAATCTCACTAGATTTTAATCCAATATTTGTGTCACTTTTAATATTTCTTATCACTTTAAAAGACGCACTTTCTAACCGTGTTTTTATCTAAAATAACTAGCTTGAAGACTTAAGTTAAATACAAAATGTATATTATACTATACAAAACGAATATTAGTCAATATTATGTACGAATGCACAATTAATTAAGTCTTATACACTTTTTACTATTTGAGCTTTTCAATATACGTCCAAATTCTTTCAAAAAAAAAAAATACAAAAACTCAATTGATTCATCTTAGAATCAAATCTTCATCCAACTTAACAAATTAAATCTGATTGACAGTCAATGTGAACGGTTCTTTATTATGTGTGAAGAAGGGTCAATGAAATTGGCGTTAGAAAGAAGTCGATCCAACGTTTCAATAAATTGCGTAACTGAACTCCAATTATCTCATTGCTATTAACAAGATTGTTTGTACCAATGATTGGGGCTATTGTATGTTTTATTAATTTATTTGATTGATTGCACCTAAAACGTAATATGATAAATAATATATGAATGACATGAAGATTTTCTAGCGATAAGTGTTTGTTTTGCTAGCTTTTAGTTACATAAGTATTCCGTGATAGTTAAATGATGTTTCTGTATGTAATGCAAATTAACGTTTTTCCTACATATGAGGGTAGTCAGAGAGAACTTAGTGTCAAAAAACTCCGTTCTCCACTTTCCATCTGAAATCGAGACATTGCGTCTAGAGTGGCATTCAACCGGCCGCGTTTTGTTTTGTCTGTAGAAATTCTTAATATTTTTAACCCAAGTTTTAGTTTTAGCCGTAAACAAATAAATGTAAACAAGTTTTGTGCACTTTAATTTCCCGCAAAACATATTTAAATGCTATATTAAAAATATAACTTACAAATCAGGTTCAACATCAGTATAGTGACCATCCGCATCCACTAGTCCCACTCTGATCGTGGGAAGAGTTTCATCTTCATCATCTTCAACTTCTCCTCTTGCTTCTCTCGCTTCTCTTTCCGCTAACGCTCGAGCAGCTATCACCTATGAACCAAATTTATATAGTTTAAATTATAATTGTCAGTTTAATTGATACTTATAGTATTAAAACTAGTTAAAAAAGATATTACTAAAAGTCGCTTTAAAATTGCCAGACAGGTATCTATGTTATTTTCTATAGGGTATGTATGAAAAATGAAAACAAAGCTTTTATTAATGCGACTTAGGGCAACATTAAAACGCCTAAAAATAAACTAGACAGATATCAATGTTATTTTATATAAATCATAAAAATATTTCATGACATTGTAATTCATGGGAAGGATCTTGTGTAGTGTCACACGCAATAGTTCTTAGTTCAAAGTCGTAATTAGGGTTGAATTTAAAATGGGCCCCAAAAAGAGTAGGAAAAAAAAAATCTTCTTGATTTGACTTAAGCTCTACTTGAACTAGGTGAAACAATTTTTGTTGACTTGAATTGTTTAGTTACTGTACGTACGTGTACGCGTACGTGTACTGGTACTTAAACTACCTGGAGAGGGTGATTGATCCACAGAGCAATGTCAATTTTCTTTTTATATATAAAAAGAAAATTGGCTATATATTTCTTGGATGATAAAACTTGAGCTATGATTCATTAGTTATATGTTTTACTATTCAACACATTCAATATGGTCTATCATTGGTATTTCTTCTATGATCCACATGATAATTTCCAAAAATATTTCTTTGTTTATTCAGCATAAACCTTGTGGTATGTAGACTTTCTACTATGTCTGCTATGATATAAAAAACTTAAATAAATATTACGGAGTGGATACAAATCGATGTTTTCTAAAGTAATTTTCAAATATATGCAGACGATTTAAGATATATGTCTAATCTGAAATTATAATTTTGAAATTTATGGCTAAGCTTCTTAAGATCATCATCATCAGTTATATTTTTGGGCTAACATAAATGCAATTGTCATAAAAGACTTAAATCATTTTGATTGTAGACGATTTATTTAAGAATTTCAATACGATAATACCACTTCCAGTTACTCGTGGAACATTGGCAGTACATATTTATATGTGTATATATAGATGTTCTAATAGGTATAATTTAGCAAACATTGTTATATATGATTCTCAATCTTGGTCCGTTTTGGTCTGATTTTGAAAATTATTAAATTTGCAATTTCTAATCATCAAAATAAGAAATTTGAAACTTATTACGACATATTTTTGTTGTTAGCATCTTTTAAAGTTTTTACAAATTTCTGCTACCCAAATATTATTCTACGAATAATCGTTTGGCGAGATGGAATAGTATTTATTAATTATTTTTAACATAAAAATGACACTTTAAAAAAAGTGTTATTCACACACTTAGGAAATTGAAAAACTGTTTTTAGAAAACATAAAATTTTAATTTTATTTGGAAATACGAATTACAAAGTACTTTGATTTTAATCAAAGTTTTATATGTTTAATCAATAAATTACATATTTACTATCTACTATCTAGTATCGCCATTCACATTTGGTAATGCTTTCCAACCAAAAGTAATCGTTGTATAAAAATTGTCATATAGGCTCCTTGGGGACTGACGTTGAGCATTGTGAGGGAATTCAGCAATTTTTCTATGAAAAGGGTAAAAAAATAGATTTTACGTTTTAGTCGAAATTATGGAAGACAGATGAAAGTAATATGGCACAATTCATGCAAGCGCATACCATTAACTTGTGACCGCGTGTAAATATATTGATTAAAAGATAATTCAAAATCTAACAATAAACAAAAAATGAAAACAACTTGTTTGATTCGAAGCAATACGTCACGTCAAAAAGTAACTTGTAAAATTCATCAGCCTTTGTTGAAATACTTTAATTATTGAGATGGTTGAAAAATCGTACACATTTATCAAGTTTCATTGACTGCTTAGAGGAAAGAAATAGAAATATATATACCGATACCTAATATAAAGTAACTGAAATCGATGGCTGTGGGTTCAAATCTCACTCACTCAGGGTAGGTAATATTTACACATACACACACACACATATACACACACATTATATATATTATAGGTACTAGGAGATTCGTCAACGCGTAAAATACTCATTACCTTTTCATGTGCATTTACATGTAGGTACTACGTCACTTATACTAAAATCTATGTCAAACACACGGTAGTGTGTGCAATGTTTATTTTAATAATTAAATGTTTTTCTAATGCATTATTATAAAAAAAAATTGGCTTTCGAAATGTCTTCTGTATATAAACTTTAACTGTTTTTAACTTTATATATTAATATAAAGATTAGCTTTCATTTGACAAAGTTTTGCGATAAGTTTCATTACTCAGTAAGTATATTTTGAAATTGTCCTCTGTACCTACTCTTGCAAAACGCGGAAAAAACGCCAAAAAAAATAAATGTTTATTATGATTGGCCTCTAACGTTTGATATTTTTTCAAAATAAGTATTTTTATTATGCCATATATGTAAATAAAATGGTTTCCTTTATAAAAGGGATATGGGACAAAGTTTTTCTTTGAAGCCTCATTTAACATATACCTAAACAATAATATATAAAATACTCAGCATTTTAGTTCATTATTTTCCATAATACGAATTTTATTAGGAGGAAATATTTATAATGTCCTAGAATTGATCATTGTTCTTTATTATTATAAACAGCAAGCTTTAAAAGAGTTATTGTGAAACAATATTGTTATCGAAATATTTTTGGATATAAGAATACTAATATAACTATAAGTTTTCACCAAAGCGACTAGTTTACTAGCACAAAATTTTAATGTAATTTAAAATCACAAATTATAACTGTATAAAAGTTATAAAAATAGTATTTATCCTTTATATCTCTTACTTGTACAAGTGGCGGAACTTACTGGCCAATGCATAAAAATATGCAAACAAAAACTATTTTTAATTTAAGCACCCAATATACTAGAGTATAACAAAAATCTCAATTTCAAAGTGCTGACCTGTAACCTCCTTTGAGCTTGCGGCGTAATCTCCACTACTCTCGACCATCGTCTCGATTTCCTCTCATACTGCCACTTGTCGCTCAAGGCACATTGCTCATCGTCAGAGTCATTCTAGAACAAAAAAGTCACATTTTAACTTATAGATAGATCAATTTTAATAATAATATTATAAATAAGTGTTTTTGTTAAGTAAATTTATATGAACTGAGGCCATTGCGTAGTGTGGCAGCCTCTGACTGTATATGCGATAGTCGTGGGTTCGATTCCCACTCAGGGAAATGATTATATTTTAATTATTTTAATTTCTCTAATGAAAAGACAAAGTATGGCTTTAAATTTGCTACTCAACACGTAATGTATCGCATGTGTTGACATTAGGTTCTCACTGCCTACACTGCAATGCGGGAAAACGCGTGAAGCTGAAAATTTATATGAAAATAGTATACTTTGTGTATTAGTTGTGTATATGTTTTTTTTCTCTGAGAGACAGTTGTAATGAGAGACACAGAAAAGGCAAACAAATATTATTTTCTATATTAAAATGTCGATTACGCATTCAAATAGTTACGTATAGAGCATTGGAAACAAATGCTCCATTTTGTTTTAACTCATTTTGGAGAAAACGTATAAGTATTACTAAGAAAAATCACAATAGATTCAAAACCGTTGCAAACGTATGGAATAATATATGTCTGACCAGTATTTATAAGATATTATCATAAAATGCATCATAGAAAAAATATTTTTAAAAAATATATAAAAAATTTAACGCGGCGGAATTCGACCTCAGCCCTCTTGGAAATAGGGATTTTTATAAGTCAATTTATATTTAGCTAATAAGATAATAAGTACATTTTGACAAAATCTAAGCTCATTAAGAATGAATATTGCTCAGGAACGCTGATTGGTATTAACTAAGTTATCAAAGTTTATAATATTTTAATCTTTTGTGTTTTCAAAATATCATTTTTGGTTAGTGAGGTTGAGAAATTTCATTAAAATTTTAATAAATTATTAGAAAATGCCATTACGAAATTGTTAACTTATGTATTTAAAATATATAATTTTAAGTACGATTACGGAATCTAATGTAAGCTATGGTAATTTAATATGTAGTGTCTAAATAGGAATACAATAGCAAGTGACAGTGTTAAGTGCTTTATTAGTCAACTAAATCAAAGATCGAACGCTTTTCTCTTTTCTTTTACAGTTCCGGACGCGAAGTCGCCAAGATCGATCTAAAAGGGTTCTAGATTAATTTTGAGTTTCATAAAAATAAAAATCTTACTTGGGTATCGCTAAAACTAAATAGGTACTAATATTCAAAGCAAGGTAAATATAAATGATTTTTTAAAGAACTTACATTGCTTTTCTTACTGATAATGATATGGCATTTTTTTTCTCGGGTTTAATATTTAATTAGATCCGAGTACGCATACAATACCTCTTCCAGGCAACCTTTAAATGTTGGAGTTGCATAAAAACGGTAGGTGGTGGATTGAATAAAATAACTATTAGATACATAAACAAATAAAAAAAATAAATACACACACGCATCATTCAGTTATAATATGCAAAACTCTGTTACAATTTCGTAGTAATAGCAGCTAGTAGGTAAACGAGAAAATTAAGTGATCAGTCACTAATTGATTTGCGAGTGAGCAATATCTATTTTGAGATTTGAGTAATTTGTCACTCAACAATTCATTAACCAGGGAGATGAAAAGAAAATCAATATGGAAATTTCCAAGGCACGTTTTCAAAGTAACAGTCTCATCTGTTATTTGCAATGCAAAAATACTAAATTACAGATCAGAAATTCCAATATCCTCTTTCAGATATTCAGATGTAGGATTTTAAAAAGCTTTATTGTGTTACGTTACGAAAAATTCATAAGAACTTAAAAATTAAGAGAAATCTAAGTATAATATGCCTATATTACCATATTATTGGCCGGCTTAATATGTGCTTACTGTAAGAGTCGTAAGTTTCATTATAAATGCATTGTCATTCTAAAAATAAATTTCAACATATGTGAAATAATTGAGAGCGGTTTATTATAAATACAATGATAGTGGGTGCGAGGATCTCTGGTTTAGATGAATACGAGTATATTTAAATTACCGGTACAAATAAGATAAAGCACGGCGATAAGTTCCGCCACTCAAACTCAATGTCTTCAATTCAGGTGGAAAGCGGAGTACAGTATTTTGACATTATGTTCTCACTATCCATATAAAACCATAGTCCTCAATTCCGAATTGATCTCGCAACTTTAGTCTATACAGTTATACATATTCTTACATTTATGAAGCTTCTATTTTACCATTCACTTGGCGTTCATAATAATTTCGTAATAATTCAATACGCCTGATATAAGAGAAGAAAATTCTTTACATCTAACAATGCCGTTGGGAAATTAGGAAGAAAGCTTCTATGAACTTAATGAGAGTATTTTATTAATTAAACATTTTATACTTTGTTTAAATTTTATTGAAACAATACAATTTGGAAGGAAACTATAAAGTTATACACAGTATATATATTACTGTTTAGTTACTGGTTATTTATAACTTTAATTTTATAGCAAAATTGTGTTAAATTATATTCGTATTTAAAATAATATTAGGTTATAATTAAAATAAAAAGAAACATTTATTTAATCATATTTTTAACAGACACATGTTAAAGAAAACTTAATGTAGCGGGACTCGAACCCGCGTCTCTTGTACACCGTTGAAGGAATCTGACCACTGAGCCATACATTACGTTGTATAACCAGCAACGTAGAAATTGGTATACATTTGTTACAGCTTATTTTATTTTCATATCCTAAGTGTGTGGATAGCGGATTTGTATAATATAACACTGGGCTGACTAGGAATGATTGTAATGATTTCACATTTCTCCACTCTCGTGAATGTGTGAAGTGAGTGTTGAATTCCGCCACTCAATAGACAATATCTTAATTTTGGAGAACGGATTGTCTTAACACTAGGTTTTCTCTAACTACCCTGCTATGCGGGAAAAAGTGTAAAAATACCAACCATCAACTAGGAACAACTGAAATCATTTAAGCCAAGCTTTTCCTCTGTATCATCTTTTTTACTAAACAAAAAAAAACCAAATGCGTACTAAAACTACTAATATATTAGATTTCAAACCTTATTAGCGAATAGTTTACAGTATATTGTCTTACTTTATTTTGTCATCTCTAAAGGTATTTCAGCCTCGTTGGCTGTGGTGTAGCTTTTTTATTATAATTAACACAATACAGACATATGGAACGTACATTTTATGTGAATATATATACTATAATCTTATCTTCACTACATGAAATTAGGCTTTTAAAACTCATAGAGAGTTTAGTGTCTGTATGCACGAATTCTTAAGTAAGTCCATTTTTTGTAACTAGTTGTAAATGTTATCTAATTAGATATAATTCGTTTAATTATATCAAATATTTAAAGTTTTATAATAAGGGTTGAGGCAATTAAAATGAGCATATTTAGTTTAGTTGGCGTTCCAACAATTAGTTCAATTTATTAGCATGACATGACGTTCTATATCGATGAATGATCCGTGGAACATTGCTTAGTAAAAGCTTAATATTAACCAATAATGTAACTAAAGGGAAAGGTAATGTATCTTTATATGTATTTTTTTTAATATTTAGGCTTGTTCAATCAGCGTGTTGAGTTCTTTCTTACATTAATCCATCAAATGAAAAAATATTTTAATTCATTTCCTCGTGTATAATTTGAATCCAGAACGTGTCATATGCAGTTATGCACTTGTCAAATATCTTGAAAAGTACAGTTTATACTAAGTATCAGTTTACAAGTATAGGTTATAATTAATTTTTAATATAAAATAGAATATTCGTAAAAATTGCTAGAACTTGCATAACGAATGAAGAATAATAAAATAACAATTTAAAAAATTATTACAGTACGAAAATATTTGTTTATTGGCAACAAATTTAAAAAAAAATTAAAATTAGTTCGAAATAAACAAATTAGTGTTTGTTTCACTAACGAAGTAAACGTAAAATATTTTAAAGTTTAAAATTTTAAATAAAGCTCCAATGTTCCAGCTTTTAGTATAAAGCTTTACGCTTCAGGGTAAATTATTTTTGGAGCCCTCGTTATGCGTATGCAGTAGCTTGTTTGTTATTTGTTATACCTAACTCGTGCACGAAAATTTAAAATGGAAAACTAGAGCGAAGCGGATTAAATTTTTTAAAACTATAAATTTAATGACGTAACGACTAACCTAAGGTAGTACCACAGGTTATTTGAACGTGTTAGGTTGTTTGAAAATGTTTATTTATAGAGACTATTGTGGGGCAGTTGGATACCGTCTTCCTGAAAGCTCGATGATTGTGGATTCGATTTAATTTCGATTCGATTTCGCTTTTTCGAAAAACAATGAAATTTCTGTAAAAAGTAGTAGTAGCCTAAGTTTATCTAAGACCCTCAAGTATCTCAATATAAAATTTCATCACAAACGATTCAGCGGGATTAAACGTAGGTATTGCCTTGTTCCAGGGATCACACAAATGGAGAATATATGGCTTTTTTATTACTAACTTTGACGATTGACTTTTAATGAAAAATGATGATGACTTTTGAAGAAGATGTTTAAAAAGTATATATAAGCTATATAGGTTATTTCACTTCATAGGCGAAATTACAATTTTTCATGTCAAATACAGTTGCATGTAGAGGTCATCGTGACACAGTGGGACAGCATCTGACTCAAAATATAGGTTGTGGGTTCGATTCTTTCTCCTTCTCTATACTCTAATGTCTCCGCTCTGGTACCTAACACAAAAGGCGGCGGCGTTGAGTTCCCCCATTCAAAACGCAATGTCTAGATTTCGGGCGGAAAGTGGACAACGGAGTGTTTTGACACTAGATTCTCTCTGACTACCCTGCTATGTGAAAATCACCGTATAGATATTTGCAAGATCAAATAATTCCGTTCAAGTGGAAATACAAAGAACAATAATAAGAACAATAATTGCAACTAGAAGGAAAAATAGCAAGGTTAATAAATATTTTTCAAATTTTTATACGTTTTCTAAATATGTCTTTTTCAATGTTAATAAAAATAGAATATAACTACATATAATTTATAAAATACAAACAATGTGTTTAACAAAAACTACATTCCTATGCAATTATACAGTAACATTGTAAGCTATTTCTTATTACAAGAAAAATATTTTAATCGCGCCGAAGTACTTTTGAAGCGACTGTACTGCAAATGACTCGAAACAATTCGAACATGGCAGTAATTGTTGAATTAGTATTTTTATTCACAATCAAAGCTTGTTCTAGCAGTTCAATGGCTTCGTGAAAAAAACATTTACTGACTATCTAATAAATAAAACAACTAAATCGGCTTAACACTTGTTTTCTTTGTTTTGAGAACTTAGTATCAAGATATTCCGCTCTCCATTTTTAGCACGAATATTGCGTGATGAGTGGCGTAACTCAACGCTGCGTTTTATTTTATAAGAGCGGAGAAATGAAAATGCGCCACTATGGCCACAATGGTCTTACCTAATACAATAATAAAATAACGACAATTATAAAACAAACACCATTATCAATAAAAACGACTTAGCTACACTCAACTCTGTCTCTAATTAGATTCTAAATATTTATATTTTGTATATAAACCCTCTTCCAAGTGGGATTTGAATCGGCAACCAATACATCGAGGCAGCCACAACCGTAGTATCAAAGTGAACTTACTTTTCAAATATGTGTCTATCCCATAATTACCCATTTGTCTAAATTTGGTTTGAAATTCAAATAAAAAAAAATTAAAATTTGAAATTCAAAAAAACAATTTGGTATGTAAAAATTTTTTTAAGAAAACGTTTAAACAAATTTATACAGCGAGATTCGAATCCGCGCCTCTTAGAAACCGACTTGGACGGTTACCAAAAGGCGGCAGCTAGTAAATTTTAACATAATAATATTTGAGCAATCTTAGATAGTGTTAGCTCGATTTTATGCCCTTTAATATTGTTTGACGTCGTTGAAATAATTGGGCGTGACCTTTTGAATAATTGGAGAGAAATATGGATATCTTTCATTCTAGTTTGGCTTTGTTTGAATTAATCTGTGTTGCTTAATATTCAGGCAATTTAGTTTAAATTTAGTACTTATTATACTTATCAAATTGTGTCTTAGAGAAGTGACCGTATAGCGGTCGTTGTAAGTTCGATTCTCATTTGGGGGTAATGTTCATACTTGAAATGTGTTGGTTTGTTTGATCTAGTAAATGGAAAAGAAATGGGGAACGATATATCTTAACTCAAGGTTCTACCTACCTACCTGTACCTACTTAACTTGTTATTTAATGACTTAATAACGTAATTGATTTTTTTTTATTAATTGCCTGTTTTGCGATGACAGGCGCATAACAATCTGCCAGTGTGACGTACAGTAGAGAAATCACGAAAGGTCTGGTACAAACATAAAACAAATAAAAATCTGTATTAGGCAATTTATACATATGTCCAAAAATGATACAAAAAAAAGCAATGAGATCAAATAAGTGATATGACTAACTGTAACTTAATGTCATTATTTATAATAAACGTAGTTTAATAAGCTTAATATTGATCTCAATAGTATGGACTTTCAATTACATATGTGACATTTCATTGCATTTACAATTTAATCAGTATATACAATTGTCTTAATCAAAAAAATAAACACAGAGTCAGGGTTAGATTTTGTAAGAGTCCTGCAAAAAATGAGAATCTAAAACCTAATATCAATTACGCTCATGTTTATTATTTTTTATTAACTTTGTAGTATTTATAAAAGTAACATTATATAACAGACAACAAATCATCATATCTCGCTTAAATGCGATGAATAAAGCCGTTAATACTGAAAGCCTACACTTTACGCATTCAATTTGCATTATAATTTACGTTTAGAAGGTTGTTTACTATGGAAGCAATGAAAATGTAGTATCGGGAGAACTTAGCTAAGTTAGCTAAGCTAACTTAACTAAGCGGTGAGAACTTAGTGCTTGTGCGTTCTGGACTTTATCTGTTTATCTATCAATGTATGTAAGAACATTTTACAACGATGTTGACCAAGTTTTGCTTGAAAATTTACGCACATTTCCAAATCCGATGACATACTTCCTGCCATTCGATTTATTGAACGATATGTCCAGATAGAATAACATTACAATATTTTCTAATAGTTTAAGCCTAATGTTCTAACCGAAATGTCCAGGATAACGATAAAATATTTTTAAGTTCGTTTGTAATCACAAAGTGGTAATATATATAAATATCTAACCAATGTCAGTCATCTACTTCGTAATTATGGCATAATATTGCCTTTGATTTTTTTACAGTATAGACAAGGCAAACGAGATGATCTGATGGGAGGTGAACACCCCCACCCACGACCCCCTGTAACAGGTGGGTTCACAAAATAATAATAAAATATTTTGTGCAGTTATATTAACAGTAAAACTTATTTTTTGATTAGAGTAGTGATAAAGTCTAAACTTAGATCCTGCCACGTTTTTAACAACAACCCAGGAAATTATATTAATTAATAAAAGAAATGAAGCGGCTTTACACTTTTATCCGCCCGCCCGCATAGCTGGGTAATCAGAGACCGCCTATTGCTAAGCCGCGGTTCACCATTTTCCTCTAACATTGAACTTCGTACTGAGTGGCTGAACATTTTTATTAATAGTGCCTTAATTTCCCCAATGGGGATCGAACCCACAGCCGTCGCATTTACAGTTACACGCTTTTCCACTGAGCCACAATGGGCCACCCTTATATAAAGTATCCAACTTTTATTCAAAATAATAGTAAACATCATATGGTTTTCCCTCACGTATCCATGATAAAGGGCAATAGCTGACCTTTAAAAACAATCAATAATGCGAACTTGCAATTGTTTTTACCGTCGTTATTGGATATCGTGAAAAAATGTACCTATAAAGTTTACATGGGCAATTAAGGTGAATTATTAAAATGTTTTGAAATGTATACATACAATAAAAATGTAACTGATCTGTCTGTAGATAGAAAATATATGATGATTTTTAATTTGAACAAAACAATGTTTATTAAATTTTCTTGTCTTTTTGTCTGATATGTCTGTTTGTCTGTGCGTACGTGCAAGCTTTTCGCAGAAACGGCCAAACTGATTTAAATGCAGTTTTGACTATTGTATTGTGGTAAATTTTCCGTAATATCTAGTGTTAATTTTGTTGCAATAAATAATAAAGTTACAGAAAATTTAAGCAAAGTTTGTCATTTAAGTGAGAACGTGGGCAGGCGAAAAGACGAAATAGTTTAATTATATAGTTTACGCAGACGATGCCGCAACCGGGTCGCTAGTTACATTTAAATTAGTAATTTATTCCAAGTATAAAGTAGAACAGTCAACCGAACGTCAACACACTCTGGTATCCGTTTTTGGCTTTACTTTTATACATAGTGTTTTGCGTTGCGGAACTTAGCACCTACGACTGGAAATCGAACTCACGACTATCGCGTGTACAATCAGAAGGCTTTCCACTGCGCGACCATGCTAAGAACTTCGGTGAAGTGTCAACTGTATACATCTCTTTTTGGGTAATCGTCTCATCTCTTTTAAATAGATTTTCTTAGCGGACGATGGATTTGCTGCCGGGGTTCATGAAAGATTGAGGCATTCCATGGTGGCTAGTGGTCGTGGCATCGTAAGGTTTTTGGGGGTATACGGTGGCCTACCATCTACCTGTCAAGAGGCTCACATAACCGCGTCCAGGTCCCCAATCGGGCGGGTATTCGTAAAGGTAAGGCTCACGAAAAAAATAAAACAGTGGATTTACTGAGAAGATTTACTTTTTGTTTGTTACAACGTTCTTACAAAGTGAAATCACTTAAATAGTTCGATAATTGTCAATAAACCAGAACGTGTGATCTACAGCTTATATAATATATTGTATAAAATCTTAAAGCTCTATTAAAACGTTGATAGCAGTTTATAAAGTTAAAGAGCCGCAGAGTAATTACTTCACTAGCCGTTGAAGTGATGGTATATAATTCAATTTACGTCGTACTGAGTCAGTATAGATCTAATAGATATATAATACAGTCTTCAACGTGGCGCAGTGGTACAGTGTCTAACTGTCGATGGCTTATGGATTCAGTTCTTATTTGAGGGAATGATTATTTATTTTAAATTTAAATTATTTTCACTGTTACGGTATGACAAAGCGTGGTGTTGAGTTTCGTCACCTAACGCACAATACCTCGAATTACTTCGGAGAACGGAATTTCATGAAACTAGGTTCTTTTGCCTATCACAGAATACATCGTAATGATGACAAAAAGTATATAAAAAATATATAAGTTTGGTATTATGGTGTAAGTTTCGTGTATGTACACGATGGCTGCAGGTTCTATTCTTCCTTAAGACACAGTTTATATACATATTATGTTTTCTCTTATCGAAACTTGTATTTCACTTAATTTTTTTTTGTTTTTTATGTAATCCTAGTATGGACAACAAATTTTGGCAATTGTTATATAATATTTTAATGTCATCGGATTCCGGCACGTATGTTAATTTTCAAGCAAAATCAACGGCAAGAAATATTTTTTTTATATAAATTAAACGATAGATACGAGTTAAGCTTATAAAAGCGCTTCATAACCACATATTATATAATAATAAAGCCATTTATTCCACATTCAAGTTACAATTTAAATGTATTTAATTATATAGCCAATGCTTGTGAGGCATTGTTCTATTAAACTAGCCAAAATTATAAAGCCTCCTGGCTGGCCTCTTTAAACTATGATATCATTCAAAACCTTATTTCACATATACAATAGTACTTATATGTATGTAATTAATTTCGACTGCTTTTATTATTTGCAGCAATTGCATTGGTTTTTTATTTTTAGTTAATGTTTTTATCGTTTTGTTAAATTGTTACTATACTTTAATTATACTTAAACCGAGTGTCAATAGTATAGTCCTCAGCTGTTAAATAGTATCAATGGCTATAGGAATACCTAGTGCGGGATCATTAGATGTATTAAAAACTGTAAAAGCCGTTTTTATTAATAAATATTTTTATTTTATTTTCAATTATTTAATTTTCTTATATTTGGTTAGTAGTTAAAGTTAAATTAGTAATAATTAGGAGGTTTTGTAATATTATATTAGTAATATTTTTTAAATACAGATCCCTTTTTGGGTAAAAGGCCTCCATTTTTCTCCATGTATCAACTGATCAACATATTACATAGGTATATTTAAACTAATACATTTAGTAACTAAACCGACCTCGAGAGGCCAAAGTGAAACTAAGAATATATACGGATTAAAATAACTTTCCGTTTCAACTCTAATATTAGCATAATGTGCATATGGTTTTATTTACTAGAGCTTTTTACGACTGTGGCCGCGCTTTAAATGGTATGTCCAAGGCAAAGTGGACAACTTTCTTCAGTTAATACTACATCTATATGTTTATTTATTAACTATTAATGCTGATCACATGTTTTGATCACATATTCTATAGTGAGCTTTAAGCGCGTTTTAAGTTGAATGGACGAAAGCTAGCTACAGTAGATGTCGCAGAACTGATTTTTGGGTAGTGATTGGCGGCCGATGCGGTGAGCGCCGCGGGCGTCCGACAAACGCTAGTGATTTTTTAAGGCATGGTATCTTATATCTCAATCACGCGTCAACTCTCATTGGCTAATTGATTGTACTCGTACTTGCGCGAAATTTTCGGAAATTCTAGATGTGTCCTGTTAGCCTATGTGCATTGCTCTATTCTGGCATAAGTGTTGTGGATTTGAATTCCAATCTACATAATTCCCTTAAAACATTCATACATATTTCCCTTGTAAAACTATAATTTGGGTTCTTTTTTTAATAATTTTCTATTACCTATTACAATTGTTTTTTAGCTTCATGCTACCGGCATAGCAGTGTTGTCAGAGAGATCACAATATTAATATACTCCGTTTTCCACTTCCCGTCCAAAATCGAGACGTTGCGTGTCGAATGGCGAAACTCAACGCCGCAATTTGTCTTACCAGAGCAGGGAAATAACGATATTTTAAATATATCGTTCTGTGGTAATCGATTTTATAACCAATCGCGTTTGCAGTCAGACGCAGTCCCTCTGCGCCACGACAGCCTCAACTGGATGGCTTACTACTATAATACCATAAAAGTTCGCATTGCTTATTCATAGCTAAGACAAAATAACATCAGTCAAATCAGTTAATATTATATATAAAACCCTTCCGTTACTTTAAAACCACAGAAACTTGGTATGTTTGTTTCTTTGCGAGTGTAGTGTAGATCTAAGATGACTTAACTGCTAATAATAAAAGTACAGGCGAACACTAATTTATTGTTGTACGAGAGCTTAAAAAAGTTACATTAATTAATTATGTTATTACAGAAGTCCTTTCGCGCAATAATTATAATTTAATTTAAACAGCACCGAACCAACTCACAAACTTGTAAAATTGAACAAAGTTTAACGGTAATTGCAGATAAGTTTGAGTTTTATTACAGTTTGATTCGGAGAACAGTAAATAGGAAAGTTTAATTTTAATGTTTTATTACAAAGAATTAAATAATAAAGTGTTGCATTATTACATTTATCTTCTATTTTATTCATATTCATTTAAAGATTTAGGATTTTGGTATTAAAACAAAATAACGCGTAGGAATAAAATTAATTAACATAACATCACTTTGATGTATATTTTGTTGCCTTTTTATGGTAGTTTTGTTGTTGGTTTTTGCATTTTATTTATAAGACAGTATATTGTAGAAATTGAGCGTTTACTCACTCACTTACTAGCTCACACATTTTGAAATGAAACTATTTTAAACGGATTAAACGCGTATAATTTCGGTATTCGAAAATACATTTTTAGGACCCGACGTTTCGAACACTTTACGGTAGTCCGTGGTCACAGGTAGACTTGACTTGGTGAGGTGGCACTTGTCTGTCATTAGAACTCACACAGTCGCTATTAAAAGGCATTACTTACAGATTTCTGATGGTGATGATGATGTTCTATCTTCATACTTGCACAGCGGTTCAGTGCTGTGAGCCGTCTGAAGAGGGACTGTAGGGAGTCCGCGTCCAAAAACGGATGGTCGTTCTGTACGCCTGACACGTCGATTGGAAATTGGAGATCTGTGATAATGAAATAATATTGTAAATAAATAAAAAATTACAACCATACTGATCCCCTATCGAATAGTCCGAAAACATCCGCAACGTACTCTTGGTTTATGCCCACGGACTTCGCTTAATATTAAAACTTAACCAGAGTTTTGAGAAAGAAAAACTAAGTAAATAATAATAGCTCTAGTTAAAATAATAATTGTAGGGCAGTCGGACTTTACTCGCGACGTTTGTGGATTCGATTCTAAATTGCGGTTAACATCTACGAGTATATTTATATTACTTTTATTCGCCCGCTCTGGTAAGACAAATCGTAGCAAAGCGACGTATAATGTATTGATTTCGTGTAAAAAGCAGAGACCGGAGTATTTTGACACTAGTCTCTCTGCACTTAGAATAGTAATCTATGATATAGATAATTTTTACAGACAAGATTTTGAAATTTTAATTTCATGTATAATAAATTTTAGATACATAGGCAGTATTTCAATTTAACAACTAATCAGCGAAGTTAGTGTGTGTATTTGACAGTTGACGCTTGGTATAATGCTGGTGACGGGCTTTGTATGGTGAGTTATATTGCAAAATCAATCTCTGTATGTTTACTCGATGGCTCTTATTAATATTGTTTATAAAAAAATCAGGAGTGTTTTTTATATAAACGAAGAACACAAGTTAAAATACAAGTATATTATTACTACATTCATATAATGAGTTTGTAAAAACAGACCTGTAAGAATAAAATGTGCAATGGACATGGACAATGGAAGAGACTACTTTACTTAGTACTTTTAGACTAATTTAGATAAAACATATATTTTTTTATTAAGTTCATCTTATTTAAAAACTCAGTTTAAAGTTGTCTGACTGTAAACGCGGGTCGTTGTGGGTTCGATTCAAACTCAGGGGAATGATAATATTTAAAATATTTTCATTTATCTTCTGTGTATTATGTACAATACAAAGCGCAAAGTTGCGAAGTGCGCCACTCAACACACAATATCTCGATTTCGGGCAGAAATTGGAGAACAGAGTGTCTTGACACAAGGTTCTCTCCGACTATTCTACTATGCGGGAAAAAGCGTAAAGCTGGTTTTTATCCCCAGTTTCTTTATTTGAAATTAAAAAAAACACATTTTTGCTCCGTCCAGATTAAATTTGGACATAAAGAAATCATCTTAACCATTCGCACGATAAATCATGTAGATACAAGATTTTTGTTCAATGACCTCAGTAATAACCGATTACTTTGGGGATGAGAACGTGTAATTTACAGATTGTTCGTGACTTCACCAGTCATTATAATTTTATATAGATTATCGATAATTGCTTCACCTTCCTACCATATTTATTGTAATGTGTAACACAGAAATATTCAGAATAGTGATATTGTAAACCAAAAAACGATTTCATATTTGTTATTTAAATAATATAAATATTGTAGAATGTTTTTGGATAAACACGGTTGTGGTGTGGCTTAACTTAACCCCGCGTTTTGTCTTTTTACCAAAGCGGAGAAATGTAAATAATTTTAATATAACACGCCACGAGTGGGAATCGAATCAATACCCGACTTATAATATAACCGACTTATCTTTTCAATTTGTAATTTTCTTCCATTTACTATAGTTTTTCCGAACTATGTTCAAATAATATCTGTGCGAGTTTTCATAAAAATATGTGTTATAAGTGTTTTAATTATTACATTATTCTTATATATCTATTTTTCTTTCTTTTACAATCAAATATAGCGATTGTAAACGTAATGCATACGATATCCATATTAATAATACTATTAAAAATGCGAAAGTAGTGTGTTTGTCTGTGACGTCAGCCCGATCAAACTAGCTGAAACGATTGTGATGAAATTTTATATAGAGCTACTTGAGGGTCTTGGGATGAACATAGGTTAGTTTTTGCTCCCATTTTTTTTAGTTTTTCCACGAATTTAATTGTTTTACGAAATGGCCGCCGAAACTACGAAACAGTTATAGTTCACGCAGGCGAAGCCGTGAGCGTATATATTTATAGCTAATTGAGAACTTCATATTAAGACAGTTCGATCTTCATATAAGTTGATGTAATGATAATAGTTGGAAAGATAACATTTAAGGAAAGGGGACAATTCCTGTATATTAATATCTAAATTATTATATAAACAATGACGTATACACATTGTCCAAAGACCCTCATTCACGTGCATATAAACTGTCAGTCACTGTCAGTACCCGTACCCTTCAACAATTCTATCGTATGGGATTATATGGTAAACGTTACAAGTATTGTTTGGTTCCCTTAGAAAACATATATGTATTCATTACAGGTATAAGATTATGGTAAATGTCTATAAGTTTCAAAATTCAAATTGAATTGATTTAAACTGACTGTTATGACATTGTTGTGGGTTCGATTCTGTCTCGGGGGTTGATTATATTTAAATTATTTTTATTCCTTCGCTCTTGTGACAACAAAAATGTCTCGGATTCGTGTGGAACGTGGAGAACGTCTTGACACTAAATTTTCTCTTTAAATTCATTAGTTGAATTTAAAATTCATCATTTTGAAGGGATGAAAGTGTTGAAACAATTAAAGCTATATTGTAATGTAAGGGGATCTTTTAGCTAAACATATTAGTTTTTTACCAAGCTAGAATAAAGTAATCTATCGTATATAACTTTTAACAAAATTAAAATACAATTATGTTTATAAATTACATTCGACTATCGTTTTGTTTTAAGCTGGCTTTGTTTTGTGCACAGTCATTATGGATTTGAATTTTTGCTTAGAAATTTTTATTACTAGTAGATATAATTGGTTCTAGTTGGAGCAATTGCGGCGTTGGGTTTCGCTATTCAACAAACAACAACATTCCCATCTTTACCATAATTTCACGGAGCTTCAAAATGGCCTGCAAACGACTTCTACTTATCTTATAATTTGTTTTACTTTTCAACTAGGCATCAAATTCTAGTGCTCATGAGCTCCGACACATGAGCTAAGACGGCTAAGTGCTTTTACATGACACTTCATTGACCACCAAAGTATGAGAAATTATTAAAAGAAGGTAAAAAAAAGACTGGAGCAACAAACAATTCACTCATAAATGTTATTACAAAGTTATTTTATACTGCACGTAACATTGAAAGCATTTTCTCGTCGCTACATACTAGCTTATTTCCTGTGGAGAATAACATAGTTGATAGGATAGAGATGAAAGCAGCTGGGGCCAAATGTACATTTAATATTAAAGTTTCATATAAATGTAACGTTTTTAGATAAGGTATAATATTTTAATGCAGCCGGATTGGAACCCGTCCCTCTTGGAAACTGTCTAAGCTGACCGCTGAGCCATACGTTTAATCCGGCTGCGTTGAAATTCTTATGCGCTTATTACAATTTATTGTTGTTGTTAGCATCTCTGTAGAGAGGTTTATACAAATTTCTACTACCCAAAGATTATTTCTACGAATAATCGTTTGGCAAGAGAGCAAAATAATAATAGTATTATTATTTTAATACATTAATATTGGCAGTTGGGTTCGGCAATGCAATGCACAAAGTCTTTGCAATAAGTCAATTCCGATAGTGATTTTACTAAATTTCTTTGTTTCGATCTAGTCCATTTCTAGATCAAGATTTCTTGTAACATTGGTTTAATAGCTTATATGACGAAAATTATACATTCTTGCGGCAAATTCAATCCTTTTCTGATCGTTTCCAAAAGCTTAACATAAATTCTAATATAGAATAAATTGCAGTGCATACATCAATCCGTTTAAATCTCACCTCGGATTTCAGTGTGCATACATAATTGCTGAAATAGGGTTTGGCATAACTTACAAAATATAAATAATTTACAGAAGAATATTTTGGTTTTCATTTTTTACAGGGGTTAGTCCTAAAAATATGGGAAGAATGTAGTGATAAATCACTCATCTCTCTCATGACAATACAGATGTACATATATTTAATATGAAACTGTTGATGCCTTGCAATATCGTAAAATGTGTGGTTTAAATTATTTTTTTGCACCATAGCCATTATCAACTTATTTGTTCATTAATGAAGTAGTATTTTTTATCATATTAAACCTAAAAATCGTATCTTCGGTTTAGTTTTAGTAAAAGTGTTTGTATAAATAAAAACTAAACCTCAAACGACACCTAATTTATTTAGACAGATTCAAAAGATTGAAATTTCAAATATTATAAACAATATATCCATACAGCCTAAGTATACAACCCTACGATATACTCAACCATGCTTTCTAATACAGTAGTCACATAGCTAGTTCTGTTAATTTGACTGCGTAAATGAGTAAAACTAGATATCATTGGACCAGGTCACAGTTTGTGTAAATTTTATAGATATTTAGATGTAATCTAGTGTCAACACTCATTTATTACTTTTCGCCTGAAATCTGGACATTGCATTTTAAGTGGCGGAAATCATTGCTGTGATTTGTACTATCAGAGTGGAGAATATTTATGCACAGATAGAGAAGGAAGAGCAAGATACAGGCAGCTCATGCTGCAAAGCGAGGCAACTAAGAAATCGTTGGCGGTAGTTTGATATAATAATTGTATCAACTCACAAACGAATGCTACTACAGTTTACCTGTGACCACGAACTACTGTACAGGGTTTAGAACGTTGGGTTTTCTTAAATGTATTTTTCGAATACCAATAAAATATAAAATACTTAATTAATCACGTTAAAATAGCTTAATTTCAAAATGTGTATGAATCGTGAAACCAAAGATCATATGGCGATTATCTGTAGAGCCAGGAGTCTGAAATTTTCAATTCTATAAACATTTTCCTTTTACAATAGCGAAATGTTCTATTTAAGTTGTTGCAAACTAGGTCGTGCAACGCTGCCACGTCTCCGGCCGCGTACGCGTAGTATAGGAAACGCTTCCGTGAAAACGTCGGCACATCTAAATGATGGATATAAAAGAACAATTGTAATAGATAGTGTAAATTGCACGTCACTTAGTCGTGAAGTCGTGGGAAATTAATAGTTTTACTTGAAAATGTAATGGATATGTCAGGCATAAATGTAATGTATTTAGTGAAAATATTTAGAATATATTTTAGAATAATAATTTATTACAAAATTTACGCTTATATAGGAGTATGACTTTTGCTTAGAAAAGGTACCAATAATTTAAAAAAATAATAACTCCGAAATATATTAAAGTAATAAACTAATAGTACATTCCATGTGTTTAAGATGCACTTTTGTATAGTGACGAGAACACGTTAATAAAGTACTTTAGGAGTGAAAAATGTGTACAAGATAAATTGCATATAAAATAAAATTCACCAAGACGTGTAAGTTCAAATCCTGCTGCGGCCCCGCTGCGTTTTTATACGTTTCCTAATAATGTTTTTCAAGTCTTAAGTGTATGAATAAAAATTTAAAAGTAAAATATAGCCGAATGTGAATATGTATAAAGAACAATATGATTGATTGACACGAATAAAAAAGGTTAGAACAAAATCTACGGTTCGGTGAGCTTTTGAACGTTTACGCTTTATTCCCTTCCGGTGTACAATATTTCCGGTGTGTAAACTTTTTTGAGTGAAAAATTTCGTGTATTTTTAAAACAAGCTTCAATGGTTTGGAAATAATTTAATTGAATATTTTATAAATTTAAATTACACTGGAGGATATGTTTGTAGTTGAAATCCTTTCATTTCAACGGTCCTATTAGAATTTTATGAATGTCAAGACTTAATTATAGAACATAAAATTTAAGTTTAAATCTATATATACTAATATAATAAAACTGAACAGTTTGTTTGTTTGAACGCACCAATCTCATGCAGATGAGAGATATGTAGTTCTAGCTGCATGAATTTGAACAATTGTTTTGTGTTCATCGGGAAAACAAGAATATAATAATTGTAAAATAAGTAATTTGAAAAACAAAGTATGTTTTTTATTTTTGATGGCACAGGGAAGTAGATGGAAATAGAATATAATAAAATAAACATTGGACAATGATTGTATTTAAATTATTTTCATTTCTCCACTTTGACAAGACTGCTATAGCTAACACACCAACAAACCATCACTGAAGTCAGATAATGCCCACGATGTTCTCTGTTAACTAATCGGACAGATTCTTTAGAGCTTTCAGCATAAATACAGCTATTTCTTTTGCTAAATATTGTTCAATTGTAAAAAAAAATTCTACACCGTACAATTTTTTTGGAGGAGTTGTTTTGATTATTCTTTTTTAAATTACCAGTTAAAAAATGACCAGTGCCTCTCTCAATATGCGACATGGGTCTAGAAGCTATCTTCACCGCCCGATATAAAATCTTTTGCTTTCCGACAAGTTTTCTTTGAATTCATTCCCTTACTGCTTTGATAGCTTTTTTACTTTTTGTGGATGGCCAGATCTTTTTCTGTCACAAACAGAGGTTTCTTTGTTCCTATCAATAAACCGCTACACAAAACATATGACTTATACTAAGCGTATGCCGAATTTAAAAAATTGAATTGGGCACTATACCTAGTTTATGTGATGCACAGCGATTCGTTTCTTTTTGTCATCCCACTCCATTTTAATGTCATAAAATATTTTACACTATATTGGCGCGAAAATAAGAAAACACAATGCACAATTATATAAAAATGCCAGATTCCATATTCAAAAGTAATATTTTGTTTATTTTTTATTATAACAGTGTTTACAGCCAGACTATACTATTTTACATTTATTTCACATTTTCAGTCAATCACAGTCCGATTGCATCGCGATAACGCTATTTAGGTATATTTATATATAAAGTCATTCATTATGAAATATTGGGAAATGCTTTACGTACAAACATGAAATTTGGCAGGAAGTTAGTTTATAGTTAGTCCGCTAAGAACGGTATTAAAACAGTGCCTGGATTAGGATGGTAAAAGGCAACAACCTTGTAAGATATTGGTTGTATGAAAGTGCTTTATTTTTTGCTATAAGCTCGAAATTTGGCAGTGAGGTGCTCACTACTCACTCACTCACTCACTACGGACGAACTCGCGGGCAACAGCTAGTTTATGACATACATAACAAATTGTTTCATAACACAAAAGTAAATATCTTCAAAATATTACACAGTATATATATATATATAGGCTTCAGTTTAAAATTAGTTCGTGCGCAGTGGCCTGTACTATACACCTGAGCGAGTCCGCTTTCATCCTAAACACCCAACTTAATTCATATAGTGTGTGATACATACGTGACAGCTTTTGTTGCCATTTCTTATTAAAGTTATGCTTAGATTTAAGGCAGTTATTTATAGAAGCTTGCTTTTTCTTTTAATACATTGAGGTTTCTTCTCAGATGTTCTAATTCCCACGAATATTTAAATTATTTTGAATTCCCCTGAACTGGCAAGACAAAGCTTGGCGTTGACTTCTGTCATTCGTCGTCATCTCGTAACATTATGTTCAAAAAATTAAAACGAGCTAATAAATGTACCATTAATTATTTTTTTGTTATAGTTAAGGTTTATTTTGACAAATAAATATAACAAGTATTTGGCGAATATTCGCTTGTCACTCGCAGGAAATGTAGTCACGACCTTTTGTTTAATACAACTGCTGTGCTGTGAAGGTGCGTTATAGAAATTTCACGTCACTATAAATTGCGACCAAAATTTTTAAAAGAAGTTTTAATTGAAAATTGAATCATGCTTGTATATAACACATTTGTTTTCACAAAGAACTTTATTTCGCGCAAAAATTGAGTTTGTTGCGCTTTTTATGTTTACACGTGGCTAGAAAATTAATATTTCACGTATTTTTTGTTATAAGAAATTCGTTTTAAGATTCATTTAATTAAAATTTGCGCTGTATTAAATTTGTATATTTGTAATTATGGCGATACATGCCAATTTTTTTTTATTACTACCTTATATTCTATACTACAATAAAATATTAAATAAATTGTTTCTGTATATTGAATATATTTAGGAAAAAACAATTTAGTGGGATAAAAAGGCAGAAAGACAATATGAAACTATGGTTTTAGTCAAATAAAGTCTATCTGTATATCTGCTTGTCTGTTTGTATGCTCACATCTTTAGACTAACTGGATGGATTTGGATGAAGTTTATTTTTGTTTAGTTTTTAATCTGTAGTTTTAAATATGTTTTAAATTTTTTTTTTGAAAGAGTTAACTTCTGATGTAAATTTATAATAGATCAGATAAACTATAAAAAATAATACTTGTTTAGCGTGATACGAATTTTATGTTAAAATATAAAAATTAAAAATCCGGAACAACTTATAAAGAACTATTTATCTATATATCTATATAGTCTATATAAGGTATAAGATATAAGTAAATGCATAACCAAAAAAAATCTGTTGACCTTTATAACAATTAGAAATCTATAAAATCTGATAAAAATCATGATAGATCAGGCAGTTTGCTATAAGAAATAAGTAAACGCCGCATTAGTTGGTTAGTGTGGTGGGCAACTACGGTTTACAAATAAAAATCTATTATACTAAATTAGAATTTTATTTAACTTAGAATTGATAAAAAATAAAAATCTATTATACTAAATTAGAATTTTATTTAACAATTGATAAAAGTTATTGATAAGAAGAGAAATGCTCACCTTCAAACTGTGTTCCAGAAATGAAAAATGAGAATATCGCAACTTCAGAATTGAATTGGCTTACCTAAAAATTTCATAGACATGGTGATTAATACCATCAAACGGTAGGTATAAAAACATGTATTCTGTCAGTTTATTTTAATTAAACTGACTCTTTTAGACCAGAAAAGACCGAACTTACAGTTAAGTGCTTCTCTTAAAGTACTAAAGTCGAATAACTAAAAATAAAGAAAAATTACTAATTCTTCAATTAAACATTTGGCGTTAAATTTTTGATTAAGTCATTACAATTCTAGATATTCATTAAAAAGTTGCTTAATATATTAAGTATCTAAATAAACAAAAAAAAATTTATTAAAATTTATCAAAATAAGAAAGAAAGTTACAATTCTATTGCTGCTGATATTTCCGGTTGACTGAAGGGCAAAGGAAGAATTCATTCGATGTTTTAATTATACCAGTAATCGAATGTACGGACGGCTGACTACACTTTGTATACAGTTGTAGTCAACATAGACGGAAATATATACATAAAAGCGTATTCTTTTTGTATTTTTTAATTGCTAGTCTATTTCTTCTTATTTTTTATACATGAAAACATTTATTGGATTGGAAAAATTATAAACTTTTAAACGAGATGTTATTGTTATGAGTTTAATTGAGTATCGATTTTCATTGTAGTCGGTGGTGTAAGATACTACATGCATTCTTTAAGGGGGTAATAGACATAGACACTTTTTTAAATAAAAACTCTACAATTTTTTTTATAGCTTCATGCTTTTTCTTGCAGATCAGGATAGGCAGAAAGACTTTCCACCGGATTCTGAGACAAGGCATATTGATTGGCAGAACTCAACGACACGTTTTTTCTTATTACCAGAGCGGCGAAATGAAAATAATTTAAGTATAATCTTTATTTAAGTATAATCTTTATTTAAGTATAATCTTTATTTAAGTATAATCTTTATTTAAGTATAATCTTTATACAAAAGTATCTACATAGAATTTATATCTTAATTGATTAGCATTTCTGGTGATTTAAGGGAACCTGGTGTTAAAACACTTCGTTTTCTCCTACATCTTTTTAAAATTAAATTAAATTTCAAGACATACAAACATATAATATAGATTTCTAGACATTTCTACTAACTATAAGTTCTAGCCAGATCAGAGGAGATTCGGAAAATCTCAAGCTTATATATAAAATCGAAGATTTAAAGTTTAATGAGAAACTCCGTGAATATAGAAACACGCGAGTTGGTTCGTTCGTGGCTTTAATATAAAGAGAAAGTAAGAATTTTCTTAATTTTTTTAATACGTCGTTTTTCTGCGTCATGGTGGTAAAATTAATATAACTTTAATTAAGAAATTTCTATTTAAAAACCTAGATCCGTGACACATTTATTTCTTGAATTGACTATTTAATTATTATTACTTAATTCGCTTAACATTCATTAAATAGGCAGCTTGTTAAGCTTTGTTTCATAGTATAAAAGTAAATTTCACACTCATTTATCTCTAATGGAAGTGCACACCGGATGCACTTTAGAAGTTAATATAATAAACTGTGAATGTGTAGTTTTATTAGCATTTGAAGTATATGAATGTACTGATAATAAAAGCTATAATCATTTGACGCTATGCACGATACTCGTATAATGTTTGTACACGCACAACTTCGGAATTCCTGGACATCTGTCCAGGAGTCCAGGAGTTCTAATGTTAGAATGAAACCTTTTTTGTTATATAGCTTATAAGTTAAGCCAGGATTTAATAACAATTAATTATGAAGAGTGGAGCCTGAAGTAGAGCCATAATGGACTAAGTATACTATAAGATATAAAGAAATTGCGCCTTATCAAAAGTTGTTTAGCGTGATGGGTATTTGGGTTAGAAAGGTCAAGTGTACACAACGTTGCAGGTAGCTACTAATATAATAAAAACAGATAATGGACAAAAGTGCCTTAACACGGTTCAAATCAAAAAAATTGCAAATACGTATCGAAAACTAAAACTCCATACTAATTGTATTATAGATGGTCCGAGTAGTCGGCAATTAATCGGTAAAGCCGACTATCCGGTCAGTATTGTAGTCGGCGACTATTTGGCAAAGAGCGCCGAATATCCGGCTTTTCACTTTTAATGATTTTTCATTAAAATGTATGAAAGAATGAGATGGAAACATTTATTGTTTTTATTAAATATTTTTTTATTATCAGTATCACACATTTTGAAATGCAAAGTAAATTAATATTTTCTTTCGTTTATGGCTCGTCAGTTTCAGTTTCAGTCTCAGTTGCGACTTGTTTCTCTCTTTGCAGCGGACTAATCGGCTAGTATTATAAAGTCAGCTAGTATTATAAATGCGAAAGTAACTCTGTCTATCTGTCTGTGACGTCATCACGGCCAAACCGTTGAACCGATTGTGATAACATTTTATATAGAGATACTTCTTCTTGGGATGAATAAAAGCTAGTTATAACGAAGTTTTCCAGGAATTTCGTTGTTTCACGAAAATGCCGCCGAGAATACGAAACAGCTACAGTTCACACGGGCGAAGCCGCGAGCGTGTCGCTAGTACTTTTATATAGAAATCTTTATTTACCGTACAACGCCGGACTACAAGTGGCCCGCAAGCAAACACGTGCATTCAATATAGGCCACTCAAGGTTACACGTAGTAGTGGAACAAAGACTCCACTGAACGATATCCCTCCCAGCATATATTGCGTTCTAAATAATAAACGCTAAATCTATATACCTACTTAATGTAATTCTATATAATTTTACTACTAACTTCTACTACTAGATATATAGCTTTTACTACAATAACTAACTAGATATAAGGCCTTTACTAAAATAACTTTTATTACTAGATATATCGACTATTTATATAGATATCTCAGTAAATCAATTTAAACATTACACGGTGTTCCAAGTGACTAAATTATTAATGCATGCAATGCATTAATCCTATGCATTTCTTCAATGCGGTAAAATTAAAATTGGTAAATCATTACAGTGTATTTCATTTAACTTTTTATTAAACTATGCGTTTGGTTATTGTGGTCGCGTAGATTTTTCCATTATTACCGTTATTGACACCTAAAAATGTTTATTTATCTAAGGAAAAGGATTATTGGTAATATTTTAATTGATATTGAAATTTATCTAAAAGGCGCGAGATTAAATGAACAATGATTTTATATTAAAATTGATTGTCATAATGAACTTTTTGTACAGTCTCTTTTGTGAGGTATTTGAACTTAATTAAATTAAACTTTTGCCACTCAATAAAGATTAGATTAAGGTTCTTAAAAAAATAAAAAAATGTATATTTTTAAAATAAAAAGATATTTAAGGAGACGTCATCGTGGCGCAGTACGACAGCGTCTGACTGACTGTATATGCGATGTTTGTGGGTTCGATTCCCTCTCGAGGGAATGATTATATTCAGATTATTGTCATTTCGACCCTCTGCTAACAAGATTAAGCGCGGTTTTGAGTTTTTTCCGGTATTTTTCTGGTGCTTTATTTCAGCTTAATGCAAAGTTTACTTTTTTTACTCAATGCTATTTACGTTATTTCTAAAGTTGAAAACATAATATTAAAAAAACGTAATCTTATTACTTCATAGACTTTTAAAAATGAAAGTTCCTGCACGAATTTAAATAAATACTAAACAAACACACAAATATTATAAAATTCAGCATACTTATCTAATATACAATTACCAATAATAAATTAAATAAATCTATTAAGTGAACTTACTATAATATTTTCCTGGCGTGTAAAATCCTTCACTAACAACTCATTACAGTAACACTCATCAAATTATGTGTCCATCCAACCACTATCACCAAAACACTGATACCTGAATCCCCTAATCTAAAAAATTGACATATTTCTATTATGCCTTTACATCCCTTTGAAACGGGTATAAGCAGTCTGCGTATAACCATAAGGTTTCCATTTCGATGGGTCATTGGGACCGTCTCTTATTTTTTCCTTGTCTATGTCACGTCGACTTAAAATGAGTGAAAATGTTAATTTTAAACTTTATTCTAAGCGCGTAAAGTTTATATTGCACTAATAGTTTTTAAATATGTGACTTACAAGAATCGTTTACCTGAACGATAAGACTAATCAGTTGTTTTTATTTGTATTTTGTTTTCGTATGACATAAATGGTATACCGCCTTGTTATGATTAGTGGCTATTTTTTTATTTTTAGGAATTTTAATTTTAACAGACGCCATCTTTGGAATGTTTATGATTGAATATAAGGGTCATAGTTTCAAAATTCATTCGGAAAATAAATGTGTAACAAAGTCAACTGAGTTTGGTTAGAAAAGTCTTAGATGGCCTTAAATTAAGTAGCTCTCATAACATACTTAAAAATATAGTATCTTTACTATTACATGGGATATTCAAGGGGTTAAAAGTAAACTATAGTCAACCAAATACTCTAATATATAATTTTAATGTTTTTTTTCATCTTCATGCTTTTACCCCATAGCAGAATATACAGAGAGAATCTAGTGTCAAGACAATGTATTTCTAGTGGCAATACACTCCGTTGTATCACCGCGCTGTATCTTATTAGATCAGAGAAATGAAAATAATAATAAACAACGAGAAACAGAAAAATACGAACCGTTTCGACAGAATCGTAACAAATAGCGTCATTTAAAACTAATATAGGGTTTGCTTTACAGTGGCGGCGACCCATAAATTATATAGTTGAAGAAAAAATATTACACCTATTTAAACGTTTGGATCATTTGCTACATTCTAAGGAACTGTTTACATTCTTGAGGGCTTTTTGTTATGACTTTGTGTTGATTTTTGTTTTTTTTCCCGTCTTCACACATCTTCTGTATAATTCGGTTAAATTTACAAGAATAAACAAGATATAATGATTTTTTTACTATATTATCTTCAGCTTTTATACTTCAGCTGCCCGCTTTATCCAGGATAATAGGGTAGTCAGAGAGAACCTAGTGTGTAGACTCTCCGTTTTCCACTTGCTGCCCTAATTCGAGACATGCGTATTGGATCGAGCGAACGGAGCGCAACACCGCCTTTTTTGTCTTCTGTGTGTGGACAAATGGAAATAATTAAAATATCCTCCGAAAGCCAATCGAACCCACAAGTATTTAACCCACGAGAATATATTCAGCGCCATATGCTACGATGGTCTTAAAATTATACTTATTCCTTCTTAATACTTAACTACGTTCAAAAAATTCTTTCGTTTCGGTTCTCGGAAACAAGCGCTTAAAATTATTCGCCATACTGTCAAAACCAAGGTGTGCTATGATAATATTGTATAGTCAGGAATTGTATGCAATTTTTTAAAGTCATAAAATTGTATATCTCCATATCTTTACACACAATAAATATATAACTGATCGATGATGTAAATGGAAAATATATAGAAAAATATTAGGTATTTATATTATATATATATATAAGAGAGATATATATATATATATATATATATATATATATATATATATATGT